>CM027867.1:37957296-40357296 GCA_016097605.1 Eucalyptus guilfoylei
AGATATCGAAGTTCTTGATCATCATCGACAACTCAAAAATGGAGTTCATGGTGTTTACTTGATTCCCGATAGGTTCCTCTTTAAGCAAAAATAAAAATAAAAAATCTATGTGCCAAAGAGTTTCTTCAAAGAGTTATCAAATTGAGAAGCACCGGATAGAAAATTGGCATGTTACTTTTAAATCAATAAAACTCTTGAAGTCCTTCAAGAATATTTTTATTGGCCGAAAATGAATAGAGATTTATATGTAATCATTTCCAGATGTTCAACATGTCAAAGGGCAAAAAGTCATTTCCATCAAGGGCTTTATACTCTAATTCCAATTCCACCACAGCCTTGGGAGGAGGCATGGATTTTATTGTGGCACTCCCAAGAACTCAGAGGAAGAAAGATACCATCATGATGGTGGTTGATCAATTTTTGAAGATGACACATTTCATTCCGTGTCATAAGACGGATGACGGAGTTCCTAAAATCATAGTCTTTAATCAAGATTCCAAGTTCCTAGGTTACTTTTAGGAGACCCTAAGGAGAATTCTTGGCACTAAACTCTTATTCAACATCATTTGTCCTCCACAAATAGATAGCCAAACTAAGTAACAAACCACATCCTTCACAACGCTTCTTCAAAGTATGGTGAATAAGACTTTGAAGGATTGGGAGTTAAAGCTTATGCATGCTTAATTTGCTTAAAATTGATTGCCAAGTTACATTATTGGTTGATCACCTTTTGAAGTTGTGTATGGAATCAACCCTCTCACACCTATTGACTTGATTTCATTAGAGAGCCATGTGAACAAGAAACTTCATGAGTAGATTTAATCCAATATTGAAAAGGAAAATGAGCTTTTTTTTTTTTTTAAAGCAAACAAGTATAGAAAGAAGGCTCAATTTTATACGGTTATCTTAGTGATACTTGAGGAAAGAGGGAGAGGTTTATCTCATAGAAAGAACAAATCATCCCTAGAGCTAATACCTGTTTCAAAATGATACTGGATATATCCGCCAAGTGATTAATGCGTTAGAATTTTGATCCCTGAAGATTGTGCATCTCGACTACTTTCACGTAGGACTTTATTTATTTTGAAGATAAAAATGGGCCTATCAAATTTGAGTTAATTAACCTTTTGAGTGTTGATGTAGGAACGTCATATTCCATCGAACAACTCTTAAGCTCCCAACTCAGGTCTCATTAATCAATCTAGCCCAAACCGTACTCCTACAAGTAAAGGCTAATTTGACTACAATTTGATTTGATGGTCCAAGATTAAAGATATCGATTCTAGAATGAAGTTGTTGATTCAATGGACTAGTTGTCAATTTAATGGTTGTTGATTGACTACTAACATGTCCATTAACAAGTTTGCTATCGACTTTGAGGCTAATCAATTACCTAGCAATGGAAGTCTATTCGGTTGATTTTCATTGCTATTGTTTGGATCTTCGAATGTGTTCAACTGGGTTGGTGGACGAATTTGAGGTCTACTTTCAATTGCAATGTATCTAGTCTTAGTTAAACATTTAGTCCTAGTTATCATGCGTCTTATACTATTGTTGGCTAAAAGTCCTAGCTTTATCAGTTCTAAGTGTGTTGATGGTTTTAAGAGTCATTATTACATAACTATCCATAGTCATCAAGATATTATAGAATTCCAAAAGTCATTTTCGTTTGCTTAGTACAACCCCTCTTTAAAAAAGAGGTGCGATCCCTTTTGTAGGGAAGACTTGAATTTGACAATTATATGAGATTTTCCTCAAGTTTGGTGAATTTTTATCTTGATTCCTTATCAAATTCCTTTGGTGGTGAACCATAAGTTATTTATGCTTGACTAGTGGTGATCATTTATGCCTTAGTAGTGAACTTTATCTAGATCCTAAGTCTTTTTTATCCTTGGTGGATGGCTTGTTAATGTTGAATTTATCTTGAGTCCTTTTAAGCTTGGCTAGTGGTATGAATTTTAGCCTTGGTAGTGAACTCAATCCATCACATGCCATTTTTCCATGCATGCACATCCATTTAAAACATTTCCATCATTCTTTTCATTAAAACACTCTCATATAATTTCATCCAAAACGAACTTCGAATCTCTCACTCATGTCACACATGATCAATTATTGTCTTGATAATGGGAGGCAAAGTTCACAAATTAGCAAAGTCGACTTTTGTTTTTTTGTTTTGTTTTTTTTTGACGATTTGAAGAGTTCTTTCATGGAAAGCTATTAATTTCGCGCAATTCAATCATTCATAATCTTAGGAGAAAGTATTATGAGCCTTTAAAGAGGATTTTTGTATTATTATGATTTTCAAAAACAAAGCAAAAGAAAAGAGAGTAGCTTTTGCAAAAGGAATTGGAAAAAACCACAACTTTTCTCGGGTTATCGTTCACCGCTTCTCTCGGTGGGCGCAGGTGCATTGTTCACCGATCGAAGCTTTAAGCTGGTTCTCGAAGATCCGTTCGCTTGTTGGAGCTGGTTTTTGGAGGACTGATTCGCCACTGCCTCCATCTCCTTTTCCACCGAAACTTCTCCTTGGGACGACACGGGTAATTATGTCTAGTGTGGGTTAAAGGCTTGTGTGCGCCCTGCTGGTTTTTTCGCCTGGTTGGATTGATTTCTCTCATGGATGATGGATACTCCTGTTGTTGAGAATCCGACTTTGGTGAGGGCCCAACACATTGCAGGGCATTGGCAAGCCGGGAATATGCCTTTCAATCCAAGTCTTGCTCTGGCTCTTACGGATGGACGAAGGGGCCAAAGGGGAAGGCTTTCTCGCCTCACGAAGAAGGGGCAAGTGAACCCCTAAGGTTGGACAATCCAGGCCATGCCCATTCAGCTGTAGGCCCTCTGAACCCGGTCTTTTCTTCTCGACATCCAAGTAGACTAGGACGGAGTTTACTCATGGAGCGGCGGACCCATCGCAATCTCGGACAACTCCGGCCTTGCGTAAGTCGACGATGTGTCCTGTTCTTGGGTTAATGTAGCAAAATCAACCACTAAGGGATACACATCACCTACTTACCTCCTGGACCTTGTAGACAGTAGATTGTGCGGATATTTGATGAGATCCTCAAAAGCCCGGCAACCCCAAGTGGAAGGAATGCTTAGTGGCTATTACGTTGGAAAGAAGTTGCCTTTTAAGCTAACAAAGACGGCCACTAAAGCATATTTGGGGGCCTCACTTACTAAAGTCATGGCCAACGATGATGGCTTTTACTTCTTCCATATACCGGATCTTGAGTTCCCGAGAGAAAGATATTGGATGGAGGCCCTATCCACGGTGGCCAAAGTCTCGCATCCTTTAACAATGGCACTCGTTGATGGAACTAAAGAGAGGCATAAATGAGAATTGTCCCCATGTGGGTGCGACTAAGGAATATCCCTCTGGTCGACCATGGGCATTAGTGCTATAGCCAGCACTATCGAGGAAAGCCATTGTATGTTGATCAACAACCGGAGCTCATGAAGATGATCTCCTACGCCCATGTTTGCGTGGAAATCAATGCGAAGCTGTCGCAGAGACTATTCAATTGAGCTAAAAGGCGAAACTAGGCTGGTCTTAGTCGAGTACAAATGTAAACAAACGTGTGCCCCTCTTGTGGTACTTTTGGACATAGGTGTGCGCCTTCGGTGTAGCCACTCACGAAGTGCTCCTTTTGCTAAGTTAAAGTCTTTGTCTGTGCTAGGAAGGCTCCTATGGCTGTCAACCAACCTTCGAAGCTCGGCTAAGCGAAGGAATGGCGGAAGTCCGGGAAGCGAGCAAGCATCAAGCTTCCTCTTCTTTCTCGCTCATCCCCCACTTCCCCTAGATAAGCCCAAGACCCAGACCTCCCTTGCTGTGCAAGGCACTACATCAAATAGACGCGGGATTGTAGAGAGATCCTGTCGGGTGCTTCCTCAAAGCAAGCCATCCTAGCCCTTATTCAACCGACCCTCGAGACCCATGATCGATGACATTCTCCATCTCGGAGGATGATTCGACAAAGAGGCCAGAGTTCTTGGCTTTGAATCAAGGAGGATAACGTGCATGGTCACTCAGTCTCCATGGAGAAGATGCCCCATCCTCATGTACAATTACAAATGTTGGACCCCCCCCCACCAGCTGAGTGTTATGCAGGACGCGGGATCTGATAGCAGCTCTTCCGAGAGGCCTAAGCTCAAAGCCACCTCACAGAAGAAGAAAATAGGTAAAAAGTGGTAGCCTTTTCCCTTTGTGTACATATGTTTATAGCTGTGTGGAATATTGGGGGTATTGGTGATCCCATCAAGCAAGCTGAGATTAGAAATCTCATTAGAGCCAATAAACTCGTTGCATTGGCATCTTGGAAACTAAGTCATCCTTTACGATGTTTCCTATTATTTCGGGTCTAGCTCCTAGCTGGAGGAAGGCTAATTATGATTTTTCCTCGAGAGGAAGAATATGGATTAGGTGGAACCCGAGGCAGTGGAGTTCAATTCTTACTCATCTTCCTCTCAAGTTATCCATTGAAGGTTAAAGTCTTGGTACGAGTACAACTTTCCATCTTTCGTAGTATATGCTGAACACACTTTTGTTCTCGCATTTGAACCTTATGGATAGATATCATCCACAATAGCTCACCGCTTGTCGATCGCCCTTGGTTGATTGCGGGTGACTTCAATGCCATCGATATCCGTCGATCATGTTGGCAACTCTTCTTGGCTACCATCCTTTGATGAGTTTGGAAACTGCCTTCGTCGAAACTTGGATGACTTGAGGTATGTTGGTTGTAAATTCACCTAGGCCACTTCCTTCCGGGGGACAACCGGAAACAAAGGAAAATTGATGAGTCATTCTCAACACTTAGTGGAGTAAGGTTTTCTCTTTTTCTGAGGTATCATTCCTGCCATCCGAAATCTCTGACCATCCTCCTATGGTCATTCGAATACTTCATGCTCCAAATTCAAGGAAGCCGTTTAAAATTTTCAACTTTTGGATGACCCACCCGTCATTCAAGTTGATAATCTAGCAAGTTTGGGACTCCCCGGTGATGGGATCGCCTATGTTTATCTTGTATAGCAAACTCAAATTGTTAAAAGTGAGGCCTAAACATCTCAACAAAGATGCTTTCTTTAATATCTCTACTAGGATAGCGGAAGCTAGGAATATGTTAGATTCCATCCAGAATGCTCTTCTTATGGACCCGTTCAACCAGGCCTTGGCCGATAGGGAGTGTGACCAAGTCCGAGCCTTCTCGAATCTCCACCTACGGAGGAATTGTTCTATAGCGTAAATCTGACTTCAGGCTCAAGGTGGGAGACCTTAACACAAAGTTTTTCCATCATTCCATTGACAAGCGGCACCTCCAAAACAGAATCATTTCGGTGATGGACAATGAAGGGACTCTAATTTCGGACCTCGCTATTGTGAGATAGAAATTTGTTTCCTACTTTGAAGAGTCAGCTGGCGCGCCTTCCTCCTAAGTGTCTTTGCCTTTGGTCTAGGACATTAAATCTGTCTTGACCACATTCTTTTGGAGGACCAGGTGTGCACTTTGGCAAGCCCGTTACGGATGAGGAAATTCATGACTCGATGTTCTCACCGGGCGTGTGGAAGGCCTGCGGGTCCGGACGATTTTGGTGCTAATTTCTTCAAACAGAACTGGGATGTCGTCAGCTCTTCGGTGATCCTGGTGGTCAGGGACTTCTTTAGCACGGGTAAAATCCTTAGGGAGATCAACAACACTATCTTAGTCATTGTCCCTAAACATCCTAATGCGACCTCCGTGAACGACTATAGGCCAATTGCTTGCTGCAATACTGCATAAATGCATAACGAAGATCTTAGCTAATAAGTTGGCTTCTTTTTGCCTACTATTATAAGTCATCCGCAGAATGCTTTTGTCAAGGGACGGCACATTAGTGACAATATTTTGCTAACTCAAGAGCTATTTGCTGGCTTTCATTTACACCCATATCTACCCAAATGTGTTATTAAGGTAGATTTCCGCAAGGCATATGATACAATTAACTGGGACTTCCTAGAACCGACCTTGCAAGCCTTCGGAATTCCCCGATCATTGCATCAAACTCATGATGGTGTGTGCTCGAACGCCCAAATTTTCGATTGCTCTTAATGGCAAGCTTCATGGTTTCTTTCCAAGTGGTAGGGGGCTCCGACAAGGGGATGCCATGTCTCCCTACCTTTTCACGTTGGTGATGGAGGTGTTCACGAGGATCCTTAATCTCCAAACTCGGCGGCCCGAATTTAAATACTTCGCGGTGTAAGGCCTCTCAAATTACTGTCCCATTTGTTTTTTGCGGATGATGTTCTCCTCTTTTCGAGGCTAATATGACATCCTTATCCCTACTCAAGGATGGTATTGCTCGATTCTCTCAATGGTGTGGCCTAGTCCCGAACTCCGGATAAGAGTGAGATTTTCTTCTCGGCCCAACCCGAGTCTCGGACCGGATCAAGAACTTCCTTGGTTTCTAGGAAGGTTCACTACCTTTTTAGTATCTCGGGAGTCCCCATTATTGCATCAAGGTTATGTAAAGTTGACCGCATCGCGCCGATTAATGAAATTACATCAAGGGTGCAATCGTGGACTCAACGCTTCCTCCCTTTTGCGGGACGACTCCAGTTGATCAGATCGGTTCTTCACTCCATCTAGGTATACTAGGCAAATGTTTTTATATTGCCTAGATCTGTTCTTGATTCTATAGAGTAGGTCCTTAGGCAATTCCTTTGGAAAGGTCCGCGGCTTGGACTTGGTGGAGCGAGAGTTGCACGAAGAAAAGAACTTCGGATAACGAGTTGACCATCCCGTTGTTCTTGGTCTTGGAAGAAGATCCGGACCTCGGCAGGATGTTCGTCATTTTTTTAGGTGGCGTGTGGGAAATGGGTGCTCTCGTGTCGTTCTAGTTCGATAATTGGCACCTTAGAGGCCCTCTGAGCTTGTTTTTCACTAATCTGGACATCTACCGCTCAGGCATTCATAGACAAGCTACAGTTGCTGCCGTCTTTTCCACATCTGTCTCGGCGTCCTCTGTCCTTGACGTGGTAGCTTCTTGGCATGAACCCCTCCCTGTTCTAAGCCAAGGCGATGACTATCTCCGTTGGCTTGGGCACCTGTCAGGTGTGTTTACAACCACCTCTACAAGGGAGTTTTTCCGGCCAAGAGGGCAGTTAGTGCCTTGGGCTTCCTTTATTTGGAATCACGCATTGGTTCCCCGATTCCAATTCCATTTGTGGCTAATTACTAGAAACAGACTGCCCACCTAGGTCATGCTTCTGACCTATGGCAAGATTTCAAATGCTAGGTGTGCCTTTTGTGAATGTCTGCCTGATTCGATTGATCACCTCTTCTTTGGGTGTTGCATCATTAGTTCTTTGGCTATTTTCTGGGCTGCTACATGCAACCTTCCCTGGCCCAACAAGTCGTGGTCGGAAAACCTTCATTGGGCCATCATTTACCTATCAGGTGATTCCTTCCACCAATCTCTAGCTCGATTTGCTTTTGAAGCTGTTTGCAACATTATATGGATGGAAAGGAATAATATCATCTTCCTTGATCGTAAACCTTTTTTGCCGTATATGAAGAAGCGACTACATAAGGCAGTAAGAATGCAACAATGCTGGAATCTTAGTCCTACTATCTTTTCAACCTGAGTGTTTTTTCTACTTTCTATGGATGAGGTGTCAAACATTCCTTAGAGCCTGCTTGTGGGTTGCTGGTGCCTTGTTGCGGGTAGGTGCATTCGGTGTAGTTGGAAGCTTTTTCCAGCCCTCTCCTTCGGGTTCTTGTTTGTGTTGTGGTTAGGAGGACCGGCGATTCGTACCACATCCAACTCTTCGAATCCTTCACTTTCTCGTGAGGGGGCTGCGTTGGTTGGCCATTTGTTTTCCCTTTCTCCTCCTTTATTATTTGGTGTTGCTGTTTGGCTAGTTGTCGCCGCTGTTTGGCCGGTTGGCTCTTGCTGGTTGGGTGCCCGTGGGTCCTTTTTTTTTTCCTTGGCACCCTTCCACTCGTTATGACGTGTTTGTCATTTTGAGTGTAAGTTTTTTGGTGCCGAGAACCCTCTTGTTGTATAGTTGTGGTTAAAATCAATATATTACTTACCTTACCAAAAAAAAAAAAAAAAAACAGAGAGAGAGAGAGTAGCTTTGACTAGTCATAAAAATGAAACGCACGAACGCTGACGAGTACGTAAGATCTAAAAGTATTATGTATCTCGATCACAATGGGTAAGATCAGAACATCGTAAGTATGAATAAATATTATTGCACATCGCCTAATTTAACTTGTTTTCGTGAAAAGGAAAAAGACCGTGGACTTTCTTTCTTAAGAGAGTTTTTCAATTAAGGAACCATTTTTTTCTGTTTTTTTTTTCAACTCACCTAACTTGAGTCGTATATTTAATGCGAGACACATGAAATCTCCAAAACATATTGTGTATTTTTCAACTTATATTCTTCTTTCTAAAACAAAACCATTCGAGGTGGATTTTACTTCAGAGTTCCTTCAAATTTGCTCATAATGGGGGCCCAAGCCGACACCGACATGACCATCCCAATGGCCAATGCTGCCCTTCTGTCTTGTCTCCGCCTCAGTTCTAGATTCGCTGCAGTTGCATCCCCCTTGAGTTCGACTCTCTCTCTCTCTCAAATGCTTCCATGCCCTGTCGTGATAGCCACAGACTACTCAAGACCTTGGGTTAAGGCCATCTAAGTCCCTAAACTAAATTTCGGGATATAGCGGCGGCCTCGATCTTTGGTTGCACCATCGTGAGCTCGGAGCTGGAGAAAGCAGTCGATCGTGGAGGAGGCAAGGTGAAGATCGACAGAGATTGTGATGGTGAGACGACTTGAGCCATGGCAGGGAGAGAGAGAAAGTAATGGTGGGGATGTCAATCTCTCACCATGTTCCTTCTTGTGGGTCACAAGGAATCAAGAGGAAAGAAAGGAAGCAATAAGTTGTTGTAAGATTTTTGGGTGAACTTGGGACGTGCATTCTATTAAGAACAGCAAGAACAGAAGCTCTACTGATGCTATTAATGATATCAGTAAGAACAGGGGAAGTAAGATATACAAGAGCAACGAAGAGAAAACATATGAAGAAGAGGAAGTAGAGAATATAAATGCTGCTGAGAAGAATGAGAAGAAAAGGGGATACTCTGTTTACCCTATTTCGAACACTCGTATAATGCTTTGCAAGTCTTGGTAAGTCTCGGTAGTTAGTCCGGTGTACTTCGATTGGAAGTTAGTTAGTTTGTTGCTTCGGTTAGTTAGTTTTCATTTCTTCAAGCGATTCAATACACGTAAAAAGGTTTCCAAAGATAGCCATTGTATATAAAAAAAGGCTAACTCTCGTGATTGTAAGTAAGAAAAGAAAAGAAAAGAAAGAAGTTTTCCATCTCAAGATCTCTCTCTTGTTCTTTCATCCCAAGATTTCCTATTTCTTCTTTGTGCATAAACTTCTTCATGGTATCAGAGCCGCTACATCCTGAAGAAATCATCTTGATGCTGCACAAAATAGTTAAATCTACATCAGATCGAAGTTAGATTCGAAGCTTCATTGATCTCTGAAGATATCTGGATCTTCCAACAAGATCTGTGAGTTGGTACTTTTCATCCACATCTAAATCTTCATCAGCAATATACTTGTAGCAGCGTACTGCAAACCAGCAGAATTCGTGTCTGCAACTAGAGTTGATCAAAGATCAGGAAGAATAGAATGGCAGCAAGAAGTTTGAGATATCCATTTCCTATTCATGTTAATATCTCGAATTTTGTTACCATCAAATTAGCTGAGGATAATTTTCTTCTATGGCAAGCTCAATTCTATAGATTCTTAAGGAGCCAATATCTGTTTGGTTTTGTGAATGGGGAAATTTCACCACCTGCAAAGACACTGCAGGTCGAAGAAGGAGGTCAAACTTCTGAGGTTCTTAATCCTGATTATAATGACTGGATAAAAACAGATCAGCTTGTATCTTCTTGGATTAGTGGTGCTGTATCAGAAAATATACTCAGCTTGATAATTGGCTTAAATACTGCTTATGAAGTTTGGCAAACTTTGCTAAATCGGTTTACACAAAAGTCAGTAGCTAAGGAGTTCGAGTTAAGAGGAAAACTGCAGGCTTGCCAGAAACGTGAACGAACATTATCAGCATACCTCAGAGAGTACAAGTCAATATGTGATCAATTGAATGCCATAGGAAAACCGGTTGATGAAATCACAAAACTATTTGGAGTTCTGAAGGCACGGGATCTGAGTATGAAAGTTTTAAAACTACAATATATTGCTTAAAGCCCCAACCAGAATATGATGAAGTAATCTCACACTTAGAAAGATTCGAAGCCGGGTTACTGAAATTACTCTTTAAATCGGTTCGATCCCTAACCTAGCTTACTATGGCCAGAGGAAAACTAAAGCTATACATAAAGAAGAGGCTGATAGAGAATATATACAACAGAATACTATCCTTAGAGGATCAAGAACAAATAATCGTGGAGAAAGAAATTATGGAAGAGGAAGAACATATAATGCCAGATACAAGAACTTTGGTTATCCTGGAAGAAACATGAGTTACAGAAATAATAACTCAAACTATGAACAAGAAAATCAGCGAGTTCAAACAACTCAATACCTCCTCGGCTTGGGTCCCTTGTTCAAGGATTTAGACCATACAATGTATCAGCACAAAGGTATTCGATACCAAGTCATATCCCGCATCAAATTCAACTCTTCATAAAAAGGTGCATGTGGAGAAAGCGACGAGAACACACTCGACTTGAGTGTCAAATGCGTAAAAGGCCTAGTCATGATGCCTTACATTGTTGGTATCGGTTTGACAACTCCTATCAAGCGAGGAGATACCAACAGCACTAGCGACACTACATTATTGAGGAGGCTAATGATCAAGAATGGTATCCGTTTCACCGGAGCAACAGCCCATATTACCTCTAATGCTGGTATACTTCATAGTCTTTCTAAAAATACAATGCTGATACAGTCATGATAGGCAATGGTATGTGTTTACCTGTCAAATACATTGGTAATGCAATACTGAATACTGCAATTGATGTCTTGCCTCTAAATGATGTGCTGATTGTTCCTGAGATTAAGAAAAATCTTTTGTCAGTGTCAAAGTTAACTGATGATTACCCCTGTTCTTTTATCTTTAACAAAACTGGTGTGTATATCAAGGACAGCACCACCAACACAACCATGAGGCTAGGAAGGAAGGTTAGAGGGCTGTACAGAGTAGATCCTCATGCTGCAGAAGTCTACTTCACTCAAAGACAAAGAATTGTTGCGAAATATCGGCATCAACGATCAAGGCTCACACAAATCGAGAATATCTTGAAGCATTTGAGAAATCAAAATCTGATTCAAGTACAACAAATAACCACGGTCTGTATGTAGAAGTTGCCAAATAGCTAAGAGTATTGCTCGCCTTTTCCATTATCAAATTCTACAACTACAAAACCTCTAGAACAAATTCACCGTGATATTTTGGGGCCTTCTCCAGTTAAATCTTTTCAGAATTTCAAGTACTATGTCATTTTTGTTGACAATTTCTCTCGGTTCAATTGGATATATCCATTAAAGTTGAAGTCAAATTTCTATACTATTTTTCTCATGTTTCAAAAGTTAGTCGAAAATCAGCATAGCTGTAAAATCAAGACTTTCCAGTGTGATGGTGGAGGAGAGTTTATTAACCAAAAATCCAGAACTCACTTACAGAACTGTGGCATTCAACAGCATATCTCCTGTCCATATACACCTAAGCAGAATGGAATACCTGAAAGAAAACATCGACATATAGTTGAACTTGGTTTGGCTATGCTATACCATGCAAAAATTCCATTAAAGTTTTGGGTAGATGCATTTGTAATAGCCAACTACATTGTTAACATTCTTCCTACTCAAAAATTATAGATGCGGTCTCCTTCAAAGAAATTATATCGGCATAAGCCAAGATATGACCATCTCGAGAACCTTTGGCCGTGCTTGCTATCCCCGTCTTCGACCATATGCACAGCACAAGCTTGATCCACGATCTCTAACTTTGTGTCTTTCTAGGATACGGTGATCACTATAAGGGATATCGATGTCTTGTCCCTACTCTTTTGGTCATGTCTACATTAGTCGACATGTAGTATTTGATGAGAATTTCTTCCCTTTCTCTCAGAAATTAGCAACAGTTTATCCCTCCTACACACACTTGTATAAGTTATGGACGGAAAGAAGAGCAGTTCCTAGCTCCCTCCACTACGAGATCACATAAAACATTCAACTTCTCGGTATACGGGTTGGGAACAAGAATCCACAATTTGAGCAAACAAATGGAATGGTCTCACCGAATGCAGAACAAGCGGTTCTGTTTCCCCAAAATTGAATTCCCATGGATCAAATGTCCACCACCACTCAGAATAGTCCACAACAAGTTGAAATACCTGTTCCCATAACTGAGACAACAGATGGACCAGATATGGAACAACACACTTCAAATAATCAGACAAATTCACAAGGTACATTACCTACTCACCCTATGCAAACTAGGTCTAAGTCTGGCATTATCAAGACCAATCCTCGATATGCATGTCTTGCTATATATGAAGTACCTACTGAACCAAAAACAGTCAAATCAGCCTTAGCACATAAAGGCTGGTATAAAGCAATGACAGAAGAGATGGATGCACTTTATCAGAATAAAACTTGGGAATTAATCCCTCGAACTGGTCAAATGAATGTCATTGGCTGTAAGTGGATATTTAAAACAAAACTTGCAGCTGATGGTAGCCTTGATAGACTTAAGGCTCGACTAGTTGCTAAAGGATTTCATCAGGAAGAAGGCATTGACTTTACATAAACCTTTAGTCCAGTTATCAAACATGCTACAATTCGTATAGTTCTATCTGTAGCCATGATGAAACACTTGGTCAATCCATCAACCAAATGTCAAAAATGCATTCTTACATGGTACATTGAATGAGATAGTTTACATGGAGCAACCTCCTGGTTTTCAAGATCCCAAGAAACCTCATCATGTATGTCTCCTCAGGAAGTCTCTCTATGGACTTCGACAAGCTCCTTGAGCCTGGTTTGACAAGTTCGGCAACTTTCTGCTTGAATATGGGTTCTTTTGCAGCTCAACTGACCCATCCTTATTCATCTATCATATTGCTACAGACACCATTCTTCTACTACTATATGTTGATGACATTATCCTGACTGGAAGCTCCTCTCAGTTACTTTCCAACCTCATCCATTCTCTAAGTCTTCAGTTCTATATGAAAGATCTTGGCCCTCTACACTACTTTCTTGGCATTGAAGTTAAAAATACTTTTGATCATCTATTTCTTTGCCAAACTAAATATGCATGTGATCTTCTTACTCGAGCTCATATGCTTGAGTGCAAACCAATTACCACTCTGTATCACTAAAACCAACTGTTATGATAAATGATTTTGCTCCCCTCTCCAATCCTATCGAGTATCGAAGCTTAGTAGGTGCCCTTCAGTATATGACTTTAACAAGACCTGACATTGCATATGCTACAAATCAGCTGTGTCAGAAATTACAGAAACCCACTATTGCAGATCTACATAAACTCAAGAGAGTTTTGAGATATGTCAAAGGCACTATAAGTCTTGGAGTCTTCATTCACTCTCGAAGCTCTCTCCATTTGTATGGGTTATCAGATGCAGACTGGGCAGGATGTGTTCAAACAAGAAGACCAACAACAGGTTTTTGTACATACCTTGGATCCAATCTCATATCTTGGGCAGCAAAGAAACAATCCACAGTCAGTCGATCCTCTACAGAAGTTGAGTATCGTGCTCTTGCTTCTACATCTGCTGAACTTACCTGGATCAGCTTTGTCCTTCGTGATCTAGGATGCTCATTGACTCGTCCAACACAGCTTTTTTGTGACAATAAATCAGCCATTTCTCTTACTATCAATCCTGTCTTACATGCTCACACCAAACACATTGAGGTAGACTTTCATTTTGTTAGGGAAAAAGTCTCCTCAGGGTCACTACAAGTGAAATATGTTCCAAGTAACTATCAAATTGCTGATATATTCACAAAATCTCTCCCTCGTATTACACACTATCAGCTACGAATCAAATTAGGAATTGGTTTCTCACCCATTTCCAATTTGATGGGGGATGTTAAGAACAACAAGAACAGAAGCTCTACTGATGCTATTAATGATATCAGTAAGAACAGGGGAAGTAAGATATACAAGAGCAACGAAGAAAAAACATATGAAGAAGAGGAAGTAGAGAATATAAATGCTGCTGAGAAGAATGAGAAGAAAAGGGGATACTCTGTTTACCCTGTTTCGAACACTCTGTATAATGCTGCAAGTCTTGGTAAGTCTCGGTAGTTAGTCTGGTGTACTTCAGTTCTGGAAGTTAGTTAGTTTGTTGCTTCAGTTAGTTAGTTTTCATTTCTTCAACTGATTCAATACCTGTAAAACAGTTTCCAGAGATAGCCATTGTATATAAAAAGGCTAACTCTCGTGATTGTAAGTAAGAAAAGAAAAGAATAGAAAGAAGTTTTCCATCTCAAGATCTCTCTACTGTTCTTTCATCCCAAGATTTCCTATTTCTTCTTTGCGCATAAACTTCTTCACATTCGAAATCTATCCAATAAAATAAGTATTGAACAGAAAGAAGAAGAGTTCAGGTGCAAAATTATAAAATTAAGCTCGCATTTACATGGCAATCATCGGTCCCGGTTAAAATAGAAGAAGCCAGTGGAAAGATCTCTGTGATGTTTAAAGTGTAGAGAAATTTATATGGCTGGAGAAATCATTACCTGGCCTGACTCAGTTTAAGCAGTCGATAGCATGGTTCATGCGAGCTACGTTTAGATAATTGTTCCTTTCCGACCGTTTTTACTTCTGGAAAAGGACCATTTTGTCTACCGGTTTTTATGTTTTTGTTCTTTTGAGAAGAACAAAAAGGTATGCAGATGTGTACGCTTGTTTTATCAAAGCATGTGATCTCAGTCAAGTCCATGATGGTCTGCTTCATTATTTTTCCCGAGTTTTTTCGGAGCCACGAGCGCAAAGGGGAAGTTTCACATCTTCAGGACCATCCAGCATTGATTCTTCTCATAATTCAAAGCACCTTTTTTATCTTTATCGAATCCGACGGATAATAGGTTAAATCGACTTAGATTCCGGAGCTGCAAGAAGAATTTGAGAGCTCAAATGGGGAAAGCAAATGATCCACAGCCCCGGAGCGATCGACAATACTGCAGCTATTGGGCGATTGAAGGCGTTGGTGGATTTCATCCTTAGTTTCAGTCAATGGCAAATTCATGCGAAACAGAACGAATCAAAGATTAATTCGGGCTCTAACTTTAGTTTGCCAAAGACAGGATAAACATTTCCCTGCATGCTGTTCTGGTTTTGAGCTATCTGAGTCTGTTCTGAGTTGTAGTTTTCAGGATTTCATCTGCTGATATGGCAATGATGAGCAAACGTCACATTACTAGATCGGTGGAGAGCTTTATCACTTGCATCTGCCGAGATTTAGTCGGGAGAATTTTGGGAGGAGCAGCTGCTTCGGTGAGGGCGTCCTCTCCCTTGATAACTGAAACCCTAGCCTTATGGGAAGCTATCAAATCGCTTCATTTCTAAAAGGCACGAAGTACTTGTACTTGAATCGGACAACTTGCAACTAGTCAAAGTCATGAACAGTTTAGAACAATTTAGTTAGGACACTCAACCGCTTATCTGGAAGTGCAAGGACAAATTGAGGGCATTCTCAAATATTCAAATTATGCATTGCTTTAGAGATGCTAACCTTGTAGAGGACTAGATAGCCAAAGCCCACAAGAAAAATTACTTACCTCCAAATTGGGTCTTGTCCCCTCCCCAAACTCTTTGGGAGCTTTTATATAATGATGCCCATTTAACGGGCCTCTCATCTTTGCCAAGTAAATGAAATATTTCCGTTTCTGACCAAAAAAAAAAAAAGGGTCACATTACTGAAAAGATGCACCTCATTGCCATAGTACTTAATTCGGATGCTGGTTCATGTCACGTTACCTTTTCCGATGTTCTAGTAGATGCAAAGTGTCTTAAGAACTTAAGATTATAGGAACGTGTCTCATCTGCTACGCATTAGACGGTAAATGTGTGAAAATACAAAGATTGAAAACATGAAAATCAAACCACTTATATATCATTTATGAAGTCGATATACACATCTTTTTGCTATTACTCGAATGCAACATGGACTTTTACTAGTAAGCTTATTCATCCTGCTCGACGATTCCATAATATTCAGCAACACGGGAAGTTTCTTCAGCACTCAATCTCTACTACATTTTTCAACACAAAGTCACTTAGGAGTTGAAATCATTCTGGGACTGTTCAAGCAGTGGACATCTCATCGTCCTCATTTTCACCCGTGAGCTCCTCAAGCGACTTTCCTTTCGATTCAGGGACTAACAGAGTAAAAAACATCCCCAAGAAGTTGATCGCACCGAGCAGGATCAACGTGCTCTTTATTCCAATGCCCTTTGGGTAACCGCCCGTTGGGTTCTTTGCATCCTGAGAAGCGTACAAAATCCCAAAGGCCCCGACGATTGCCCCTGCCTTTCCCCACGCTGCTGATATGCCGTGGCAAGTCGACCGGAGCCTTGCGGGGAAAATCTCCGCTGGCACGACAAATGTTGTGGCATTGGGCCCGAAGTTGGAAAAGAAGAAGGTCAAAGAGTACATTATCACAAAACCGGCGTGGTGCTTTTTCCAGTAATCGTAAGGGATCGCGAGTGCCAACATGAACACGGCCATGAAGAAGAAGCCCATCAATTGGATAGCGAACCTTCCAACGTGATCAATGAAAGCGACTGTGAACCAGTATCCAGGGACGGTGCCGCAGAGCGCAATCAAGGTCTGCGCTCTGGCAATGCGGTAGACTTCGTCAATCGCGTTCATTGTCTCTGCGGGGGGAAGCCAACCCACGTTGGTGAAGATGTCCTTCTGGGTGAGGTTGGAGCTGTAGTAAGAAATGTCCAACAAAAACCAAGTCATGGCAGTCCCGAGGAGGTGGAACCCGTGGCGGCGAGCGAATTCTGGGCTGAACAAGCCGAAGTTGTTGGATCTATCCTCCGCAGTCCTTTCCACCTTCTCTTGGTCGGGCTCAAGGTCAACGTTCAACACCGTAGACATGTCGGCTGCCGCCTGCTTAGCGTTCTTGGCCACGAGGGCGGTGTAACGAGCGGTCTCGGGCATCTTCATACGCCAGTAGTAGGTCATAGCGGCCGGGATCGCTCCAAACATCAGAATGATCCTCCACACGTAATCGGCTTGCGGAACAGTGGATGGAATCCCAATAAGTTTGAAGGAATGAGCACCGTACTTACCATTGAATGCGGCCGAGACGATGAGGGCCACGATCCCTCCAAACAATATCCCGAATCCTTGCATGGCGAAGACTGCGGCAATGAACGCACCACGGGTCTTCTTGTTGGCATATTCGGACATGATGGTCGCGGACAACGGGTAGTCACCGCCGATGCCGAACCCGAGCCAGAACCGGAAAAAACAGAGGGTGGTCATAACGGCCTTGGGATCTCTGCCTAACGAGAGCCCAGAGGCGATGGAGCAAACGACCATGAGGGCCAGGGTTATGCCATAGACTCGTTTTCGTCCCAACTTGTCACCAAGCCACCCGAAGAAGAGCTGCCCAGCCAAAGTGCCAACCAGTGCGACTCCGGTTACAGCACCATTGATGCCGATAGGCAAAGAGCCGACGCTCTTAGAGCTTTTAGTGTAGTATATCCGGCCAAGTAACTTGGTGACGATAGATATGCAAAAGAGATCGTATGCATCGGTGAAGAATCCCATCCCCGCGATCACGATGGCAGTGAAATGATACCATTGCGTCTTGGCCACATCGAGCGCGTTAAGCACCCCAGTTGGTTTCGAGCCATGGCTGGCAATCAATCCCACCTCTGTAGAATGAAAGATCATTTAAGTCGCTTTAATGAATGCACTGTATTCCTACTGTAACTTCAGCAGCAGAATTACAAGAAATCGAACGCGTGTCTAGTCAAAATGTAACAGAACAAGAGGTTAATCATGAGCTATCAGCTTCAACGGTTCAAATTAGTAGCCAAGTCAACCAAATAGAAGAGGAGTGAAACTTTCGACACTTGTTCCGAAGCTTGGACAAAGGCTAACGTGTTAAATGAGCGTCAGATTCGTGGAACCTCTCTCCCGTTGCTTTATTCGGTGAACACTCTTGGGGCCTATTTGGTAAATTCTATTTATGTTTCGCGGAACAAAAATTTATGTTCTTTTGTTTCCGGGAATGAAAAAAAAAAATAGAAACGTGTTTGGTTAAAATTTTTGTTCCCAAGAATAAAAAATCTATTTTTTTTTTGTTCCCGGGAATAGATTTAGAACAGAAACAAGAAGTAGAAAAAAATAATTTCTTGTTACTAATAACAATTTCTAGAATCAATTTTTCTCTCTGTTCTTTTTTCTTCTCTTTTCTTCTTCTCTTTTTTTTCTTCTTCTTCTTCTTCCTTTTGGCCGGTTGCCGGGCTTGACCATGGCAGGTGCCGATGACCGACTAGACGAGGGCCAGCGACCTTGCAGGAGCGTCGCTGGCCACCGGAGACGCCGAGCCACAGCAAGGCTTGTCAGCTCGAGCCTCGCCGTGGCTTGCCATGGCCGCGCAAGGCTCAGCCTCGCCTAGGCTGGGCGTGGTCAACCTCGCCCAGATTTGGTGAGGCCGAACTCGCCCAACCTCTGGGGAGCTCACCGAACCGGTCGCCGGCCACCAAAAATAAGAAAAAATAATAAAATAATTAAAAAATTAAAAGAAATAAAAAAAACCTAAGAATTTTACCAACGTATTTCTATCCTAAGAATAAAAATTTTGGTAAGTTATCAAACGGTTTTTTTTTTTGCTCAAAAATTGTTCCCGAGAACAAAAACAAAAAAAATCATTTCTCATAAAAAATTATTTTTCGGAACAGAATGGTTATCAAACACGCTTTTGACGAGGAAAAACCCAACCGGTCAAAAAATATGCCACCGATTTGGACCAAGGACACTAGCATCATCAAAAAGACTTCACTTAAACCTTTTAATATGAGAGGCAGCTATAAGAAGATAGAGACGGATTGGTGGGATTTCCAATTAAAGAATAGTGAACTCTGACAAGTCCGGTACAGTTTATTCCGAGATGAAGAAAAAAAATCCAACCAATCAGACGGTTTTCATTCGTATATGTGACCTTCGAAGTCGATGTTTCGACAACTCTCGGTCTTAAACTATTGTCGACACATACCATTAAACGCTTGATAACTGGAAACGCAGGTTTCACGTCTACCATGTAGATAGTTCCTTAGCTACAGTTACCATGTGTTTCAGAATTCAGACTACACTGAAGCAGAAAAATTGAAAGGAAAATTTCTCTCAAACTATGACAAAGTCAAATAATAAGGCGAGTTTGATACAAAAGGATTTGCCCTGAACAAGCATCGGAAGACTCTAAAGGGAGCACAGATGCAAAAATCAAAGTATACCAAAGTCCACCTATCTATGCAGGAGGAATTATTTCCATATGAGTATGGTGAAGAGAAAAAGTATCTTTTTGTTTTCTTTTGTTTTCTGGGAAGAAGACAGAGTTAGGAGGAACAACAGTTCAGCATAAATGAGCAGATCTATATTTATCTCTAATCTCAGAAAAGGAATAAGCATGAGGATTACATATGTTAGAAGTCAAGAACCATCATTTGTTCATGCCATGCAAGATTCTCCCGTTGAGTTCAAACTATGAGACGCTATAACACGCAGAGAGCCACAAAGAGTTCTATGATGGTCACTAGAAAAGCCATCCTTGTATCTCATGACCTTTCGAGCTTTAATTATTGAAAGAAAAGGGGAAAGAAATCATCGTGCATGCAAAGCAGAAAGCTCCTAGTCAGAGATCTCTCTGAACCTAGTACCACCGAAAGGAAAACTTGTAGTGGAGTCTCCACTCATGGAGAGAGAGACACGGAGAGAGAGAGATACTGACCAGCTCAGCTTAGCTCAGAGGAATGAATGGTGGTGCTGCTGGGTTGGAAATGGAATGAGTGAAATGGGAGCAGGGATGGTCGGGTATTTAAATGCTTCTTTGGCCGGCAGAATACTAGAATCAGGACGGGCATCTGCTGGCATCCGCCGGCATATACCTCGAAATTCAATGTCAACGGGTGACCTTTCTTTTCATTGGTTCGGAAACGGGTGAGCTCAGATGATGTGCATTTTCCCTAGGATTTCGCAGCATCTCCTTCGCGTCACGTCAGATGGAAAAGAACAGACCAAAAAAAAAAGAGCAATAAAATTATAAAGACAAAAGATTTATTAGAGACATTGCTTCTGCTTTCCGTGTGAAATGATTGACAAGGACGGCCGGTGTTCCTAACATTCACACCCAGAGAAAAAGACGTAGAGAAATATAACCTCAATGATGATAATTTATAATATATATATATATATATATATATATATATATATATATATATATATGTGTGTGTTGGGAAATGTATGGTTACGAATTTAGTAGAACAATTAAGACGAATATTTAGAGTATTTAAATCGGACTTTGAGGCGTAATATCACTTTCTTTAAGGATTTATTTGCTTCACAACGCGTTCTTTAATGGTCCACCAAAAAATCCTCCAAGATACAAAAAAGTCCGAAAGAATACTTGATAAAGATTCTAATATTTCTTTAGGGTCTCTCTAGGAAACAATTGAAAGAATGGCCGTAGTTTTTTTACACAAACAAAATTCAAAATAATAATAATAATTTTTTTAAAATAAATAAAATTTTGAATTTTCATTTTTATATTTTATTTCGGAAAATTCTCAAAAACAAAAGACAACCTTTGAATTTAAAATTCGGAATAATAATAATAATTCTTTTTAAATAAATAAAATTTCGAATTTTCATTTTTATATTTTATTTCCGAAAATTCTCAAAAACAAAAGACAACCTTTGAATTGATTAAAATTAATAACATAACCAAAAAATAAAATAAAATAACAAAAGGGATTAGTGCTAATTAAACTGCGAGGGCGCTAAGTGCTAATCACGCACCTGCACGTGAGTATGGTGGGGTCTAGCCCCACCCAATTATTCCTTTAAGTACACAAAGAAAATCCCACACTTTTAAATTGACCCACTTCCTCTTACTTTTCCTACATGGGACAAGCAAAAAAAAAGTGTGTGTGGATCATAATTGTGATTTTATCTCTAATCAGATGTCACGTACCTCAGGTGGCCTCGATCTTTGGTTGCACCATCGCGAGCTCGGAGCTGGAGAAGGCAGTCAATCGTGGAGGAGGCAAGGCAAAGATCGACAGAGATTGTGACGGTGATACGACTTGATCCGTGGCGCGGGGAGAGAGAGAGAGAGAGAGGAATGGTGGGGATGTCACATCTCTCACCATGTTCCTTCTTGTGGGTCACAAGGAATCGAGAGGAAAGAAAAGGTATAAGAAGCAATAGGCTGCTGTGAGATTTTTGGGGGGAACTTGGGACGTGCATGCGAAATCTTTCCATTAAAATAAGTATTGAACAGAGAGAAGAAGAGTTCAGGTGCAAATTTATAAAATTAAGCTCGCATTTACATGGCAATCATCGGTCCCGGTTAAAATAAAAGAAGCCAAACGAAAGAACTCTGTGATGTTTAAAGTGTAGAGAAATTTATGTGGCTGGAGAAATCATTACCTGGCCTGACTCAGTTTAAGCAGTAGACAACATGGTTCATGCGAGCTACATTTAGATAATTGTTCCTTTCTGACCGTTTAACTTCTGGAAAAGGACCATTTTGTCTACCGGTTTTTATGTTTTTGTTCTTTTGAGAAGAACAAAAAGGTATGCAGATGCGTACGCTTGTTTTGTCAAAGCATGCGATCTCAGACAAGCCCATGATGGTCTGCTTCATTATTTTGCCGGAGTTGTTTCGGAGCCACGAGCGCAAATGGGCAGTTTCACATCTTCAGCACCATCCAGCATTGATTCTTCTCATAATTCAAAGCACCTTTTTTATCTTTATCGAATCCAACGGATCACACATCAAACCAAGTTAGATTCCGGAGCTGCGAGAAGAATTTGAGAGATCGAATGGGGAAAGCAAATGATCCACAGCTCCGGAGCGATCCACAATACTGCAGCTATGGGGAGATTGAAGGCCTTGGTGGATTTCATCCTTTGTTTCAGTCAATGGCAAATTCAAGTGAAACAGAACGAATCAAAGATTAATTTGGGCTCTAACTTTAGTTTGCCAAAGACAGGATCAACATTTCCCTGTATGCTGTTCTGGTTTTGAGCTATCTGAGTCTGTTCTGAGTTGTAGTTTTCAGGATTTCATTGCTGATATGGCAATGATGAGCACAGGTCACATTACTGAAAAGATGCACCTCATTGCCGTAGTACTGAATCCGGATGCCAGTTCATGTCGCATTACCTTTCCCAATGTTCTAGCAGATGCAGCGTGTTGTAGGAACTTAATCTCATCTGCTACGCATCAGACAGTAAATGTGTGAAAATACGAAGATTGAAAACATGAAAAACAAACCACTCATATATAACATATTAAATTTATAGACACATCTTTTTGCTATTACTCGAATGCAACATGGACTTTTACTGGTAAATTATTCACCCTGCTTGACGATTCCCTAATATTCGGCAACACGGGAAGTTTCTTCAGCACTCAATTTCTACTACTTCACTTTTCAACACAAAGTCACGTAGGAGTTGAAATCATTCTGGGAGTGTTCTAGCAGTGGACACCTCATCGTCCTCATTTTCACCCGTGAGCTCCTCAAGCGACTTTCCTTTCGATTCAGGGACTAACAGAGTGAACAACATCCCCAAGAAGTTGAGCGAACCGAGCACGATCAACGTGTCCTTTATTCCAATGCCAGGCTTGTAACCGGAGTCCGGGTGGTTTCTATCCTGAGAAGCGTACAAAAACCCAAAGGACCCGATGATTGCCCCTGCCTTTCCCCACGCTGCTGATATGCCGTGGCAAGTCGATCGGAGCCTTGCGGGGAAAATCTCTGCTGGCACGACAAATGTTGTGGCATTGGGCCCGAAGTTGGCAAAGAAGAAGGTCAAAGAGTACAGGATCACAAAACCGGCGTGGTTGTGCTTCCAGTGATTGTAAGGGATCGCGAGAATGAACAGGAACACGGCCATGAAGAAGAAGCCCATCAATTGGATAGCGAACCTTCCAATGTGATCAATGAAAGCGACCGTGAACCAGTATCCAGGGACGGTGCCGCAGAGCGCAATCAAGGTCTGCGCTTTGGCAACGCGGTACACTTCGTCAATCGCGTTCATTGTCTCTGCTTTGGGAAGCCAACCCACGTTGGTGAAGATGTCCTTCTGGAAGAGGTTGGAGCTGTAGTAAGAAACGTCCAACAAAAACCAAGTCATGGCAGTCCCGAGGAGGTGGAACCCGTGGCGGCGAGCGAATGCTGTGCTGAACAAGCCGAAGTTGTTGGATCTATCCTCCGCAATCCTTTCCACCTTCTCTTGCTCGGCCTCAAGGTCAACGTTCAACACCGTAGACATGTCGGCCGCCGCCTTCTTAGCGTTCTTGGCCACTAGGGCGGTGTAACGAGCGGTCTCAGGCATTTTCATTCGCCAGTAGTAGGTCATAGCAGCTGGGATCGCTCCAAACATCAGAATGATCCTCCAGACGTAATCGGCTTGCATAACAGTGGAGCCTTTCCTATCGACATTGTACGGCTGAGCACCGTACTTACCATTGAATGCGGTCGAGACAATGAGGCCCACGATCCCTCCAAACAATATCCCGAATCCTTGCATGGCGAAGACCGCGGCAATGAACGCACCACGGGTCTTCTTGTTGGCATATTCGGACATGATGGTCGCGGACAACGGGTAGTCGCCGCCGATGCCAAACCCAAGCCAGAACCGGAAGAAACAGAGGGTGGCCATAACGGCCTTGCGTTCTTTGCCTAACGAGAGCCCAGAGGCGATGGAGCAAACGACCATGATGGCCAGGGTTACGCCATAGACTCGTTTTCGTCCCAACTTGTCACCAAGCCACCCGAAGAAGAGCTGCCCAGCGAAAGTGCCACACAGTGCGACTCCGTTAACAGCAGCTAGGACGTTGATAGGCAAAACGCCGGGCTTGGAAGATGCCTGGTCAAAGTAGTATATCCGGCCAAGTAACTTGGTGACGAGAGATATACAGAAGAGATCGTATGCATCGGTGAAGAATCCCATCCCCGCGATCACGATGGCGGTGAAATGATACCATTGCGTCTTGGCCACATCGAGCGCGTTAAGCACCCCCAGTTGGTTTCGAGCCATGGCTGGCAGTCAATCCCACCTCTGTAGAATGAAAGATCATTTAAGTCACTTTAATGAATGCACTGTATTCCTACTGTACCTTCAGTGGCGGAATTACAAGAAATCGAACGCGTGTCTAGTCAAAATGTAACAGAACAAGAGGTTAATCATGAGCTATCAGCTTCAACGGTTCAAATTAGTGGCCAAGTCAACGAAATGGAAGAAGAGTGAAACTTTCGACACCTGTTTCGAAGCTTGGACAAAGGCTAACGCGTTAAATGAGCGTCAGATTCGTGGAACCTCTCTGCCGTTGCGATATTCGATGAACACTCTCGATGAGAAAAAACCAACCGGTCAAAAAATATACCACCGATTGGGACCAAGGACACTAGCATCATCAAAAAGACTTCACTTAAACCTTTTAATATGAGAGGCAGCTATAAGAAGATAGAGACAGATTGGTGGGATTTCCAAATTAAAGAATAGTGAACACTGACAAGTCCGGTACAGTCTCGAAGAAAGATAATCCAACCAACCAGACGGTTTTTATTCGTATATGTGACCTTCGAAGTCGATGTTTTGACAACTCTCGGTCTTGAACTGTTGTTGACACATACCATTAAACGCTTGATAACTGGAAACCCAAGTTTCACGTTGACCATGTAGATAGTTCCTTAGCTACACCGACACTCTTCAAAAGCGTTCATATCGTGTCGATCTTCGACACGTGTCCGACACTCTTCGACACTCTCTGGATACTCTCCGACATTTGATCAACACGTGTTAGAAAATTCAACACATGATCAACTTTCCCGACACTCTCCGATACTCGAGTTGGAATTTTGACTTATGAGTTTTCGACACATAATTCCGATACTCGAGGTCAATTTTAAAAATTCAATAAATGAGAATTATATATATATATATATATATATATATATATATATATTTGAAAAAATAAAACACAATAATAAAATAATAAATGAAGAAATAAGAAAAACCCAGTTTTCTCTTCCATTCTGACTCCTACTTCCCGTAATACACAATTCACCATTTAATTTTGTTTTCTCCTCTTCCAACATATCTAACATGCGAGTCTAGAATATGGATTGCTTGTTTTTTCTTCAAGTTTTATGAATTATTGAAATAGGGTTAAATTTGTCAAATTGAAATAATGAATGATATTAATAAATAACAGATTAATGTTTTCAGTGTAAATTCATTATAAGATTTTTTAATTAATTATATATTTATGAATTTAATTGAAATAATCATAAAAATGATAATTTATTATGTATATATAAAAATATATATTTAATATACAACGTGTCCCAACGTGTCGGAATTATTCTATTTTTGAAAAATAACGTGTTCGCGTGTCTTGTCGTGTCGTATCACGTATCACGTATCAGTATCGGTGTTACTTAGGTTACAATTATCATATGTTTTAAAGTTCAGACTACACTGAACCAGAAAAATTGAAAGGAAATTTTCTCTCAAACTGTTGAGAAAGCCGAGTAAAAAGGCGAGTTTGCTACAAAAGGATTTGCCATGAACGAGCGTCGAAAGACTCTAAAGGGAGCACAGAGGTAAAAATCAAAGCATACCAAAGTCCACCTATCTATGCAGGAGGAATTATTTCCATATGAGTATGGTGAAGAAAAATTATCTTTTTGTTTGCTGTTGGTTTCTGGGAAGAAGACAGAGTTAGGAGGAACAACAGTTCAGCATAAATGAGCAGATCTATATATATCTCTAATCTCAGAAAAGGAATAAGCATGAGTATTACATATGTTAGAAGTCAAGAACCATCATTTGTTCATGCCATGCAAGATGCTCCCGTTGAGTTCAAAGTATGAGACGCTATAACACGCAGAGAGCCACAAAGAGTGCTATGATGGTCGCTAGAAAAGCCATCCTTGTTTCTCATGACCTTTCAAGCTTTAATTGTTGAAAGAAAAGGGGAAAGAAATCATTGTGCATGCAAAGCAGAAAGCTCCTAGGCAGAGATCTCTCTGAACCTAGTACCACTGAAAGGAAAACTTGTAGTGGAGTCTCCACTCATGGAGAGAGAGACACGGAGAGAGAGAGATACTGACCAGCTCAGCTTAGCTCAGAGGAATGAATGGTGGTGCTGCTGGGTTGGAAATGGAATGAGTGAAATGGGAGCAGGGATGGTCGGGTATTTAAATGCTTCTTTGGCCGGCAGAATACTAGAATCAGGACGGGCATCTGCTGGCATCCGCCGGCATATACCTCGAAATTCAATGTCAACGGGTGACCTTTCTTTTCATTGGTTCGGAAACGGGTGAGCTCAGACGATGTGCATTTTCCCTAGGATTACGCAGCAAGTGTCTCCTTCGCGTTAATTCAGCTGGAAAATAACAAAAAAAGAGCAATAGAAGTATAAAGACAGAAAGATTTCTCAGAGACATCGCTTCTGCTTTCCGTGTAAAATGATAAGCGAAGACGGCTGGCGTTCCTAATATTCACACCCAGAGAAAAGTAGAGAAATATAACCTCAATGGAGATAATTGATTGTGTGTGTGTGTGTGTGTGTTGGGGGGGGGGGGGGGGTGGGATCATGATTGTGGTTAGAAAGAAATGATAATCGCAATTAAGGGGAAAAAATAAGTCGAAAACTCAAGTGTAAAAAAGGCAATCAACTAAGTGAGTGATTGTGACAATTGATGTGATATTTTTATATTTTTATGATGAATTATAGGTGGGTGACCTAAAACATGAAATTGCTTGTGGTCTCTGATATGATAGGATCATATGTTATGTGCCCGCTCCACATGTTACAAACCTTATGCTAATCACCGATGGTGTCCTCAAATCGTTTTTTGTTATGTTCTTCATAAATCATAGAAAAAGAAATCAATTTAATTTAGTAAGTCTAGAGAAGCAGGAGAAATAATATCATTGGTCATCTCTAACTTTTATTGAGTACCGGATATCTTGAGTGCCAAAACTTGGCACGGAGGATACTTGAGTGTCAAAAGTTAGAAAATTGACATTTAAATGTCAAAATCGGAGCAAAATGGATCACTTAAGTATCAATCCGACCAAGATGGTGACATGGCGATTTTCCGACGAGGTAAGTGCAAAACGGCGTCGTTTTGCACGCCGATGTGTCTAGAAAATGCAAGAACAACGTCGTTTTGTCTCGACGTGGAAAATAATTAATATAAAAATAATTTAATTTAATTTAAAACATTTAAAAATACAAATATTTTTTAAAAATGAGGGGGAGGGGGAGGGAGGTGGCTGAGGGCTGAGCCCTCTCCGTCATTGCCACCGCCTCGCCACTACTGGGAAGGGCCGACGATGGAGGGGCGAGGGTCGGTCGAGGTCTCCAACCCTTGACTAACCAGCGGCGAGAGCCCGCTAGCCCTCGCCGAATTTGGGGAGGGCCGCGACCCTTGCCGAATTTGGGGAGGGCCACGACCCTCGCCCAAGATCTAGGCGAGGGCTCGCGGGCCCTCGCCGCCATCGCCGGGAAGGGCCGACAATAGTGGGGGGAGCGTCAACCAAGGTCGCCTAGCCTTGGCCAAGGGTTGGCAACAGCGACCCCGGCCGACCGGTGGCGAGGGCCGCGAGCCGTCGCCTAGATCTAGGGTAAGGGTCGCAACCTTCGCCCAGATCCAGTGAGGGTAAGCGGCCCTCACTCGACCCAGCCAAGGACCGCCGCCCGCTGAGGCGACCCCCCAGCGGGCGGCGGCCCTCGCCTAGTTGGGCTAAGGGCTGCCGACCCCTACCAGATCTAGGCGAGGGGGCCGACGACCCAGGCCGACCCTCCCCCCTACGTCGCCGGCCCTTCCCAGCGGTGGTGGTGGCAGCGAGGGTTCAGCCCTCAGCCGCCTCCCTTCTCCCACCATTTTTTTTAATATTTGTATTTGTATTTTTAAATGTTTTAAATAAATTTAGTTTTAAATTTAATTTAATAATTTATATTAATTATTTTTCACGTCGAAACAAAACGACGTCGTTTTTGCATTTTCTAGCCATGTTAACATACAAAACGACGTCGTTTTGCACTTATCTCGTCGGAAAATCATCATGTCACCATTTGGGCCGGATTGACACTTAAGTGATCTATTTTGCTCCGATTTTAACACTTAAGTATCACTTTCTTAACTTTTGAGTGTCCCTCTGTGTCAAGTTTTGGTACTTCGGGTGTACTTCTCCCTGACTTTTATTGCATCACCTATTGGCCAGTATTCGAAGGATCTTTCTTACATATACCCTAATGAAATTTCTTATAGGACAAAGGACTTCGTAGAGGACGTTCGTGTCTTCGAAAATAGATCCTAGAATCCATGTTACTTGCGAAGGCAGTACAAGCTTCCACGGATATTATGTTCTCAGTCATATTTCAATTAGGCTTTGACCAATCGAATCAGAGATAATATGTGAAATCTACGTAGAAATAACCAAGCCACAAAGATGGCATGTTAGTCGTAGTAAAATAATAGATTTTTCTTAGATATTTTTGGCATAAATATTATCGCCCACTTAGTAAATGGTGAGGAATCATCCCTAATGATGCCATGTGGCCAACGTGCATAGGGAGTGAACGCTACGGCAGATCAATTATTGTCTTGATGATGGGAGGCAGGATACTATAAAACAGCAAAATCAATTCTCATTTTTGACCAGCTTGAGGGTAAAAAGTTTGGGGTTCGATAATTTTCAGATTCTTTTCTCAATCGTGCGAATTACTCATCTATATAAAACTTAAGATTCAAAAATTATTTCATCCACCGATACTAAATTTGCACACTCCAATCATTAGTCTCATATTAGGGAGGGTATTATGAGCCTTTGACAAGGATTTACGTATCATTTTGATATTTCAACTAAGGCTCGCACTCATTACGCCTTTCAAATAACGTTAACACCCCCTAAAATTTTAATGGTCTAAAATAACCATCACGGACAGCTCATTAGGGTAGGATCAATGAAAGAGGGTAAACAGACCTTAAACTTAGGTCGATCAATTTAATGATTTTTTTATCTATATTTCCTTAACTATCGTTTTTTTCTTGTTTTGTGTTCAAAGAAACTTAGAAATCATTACATTTTTACAAAAATCCTCTAAAATTTCAGTATTTTAATAAACTTAACTGTCGGAATTCTATTAAAAAATAATATTATAAATTGGTGATATTTAGAACATTCATTTACAATCTCACTTTAAAGTTCAATCTCTAATAATTCCCTACAATATACAATTCTTTGATTGAACTTCTTTTATGAATGGAATTCTTTTGTTAAAGTTGTGGTTTCTAAATGATTATGAGTTGCACTTGAGAGAGGATAATTAACAATAAAGATTACCAACAAGGTTCAAAGTCATTATGAAAAAGTTCTCAAATAATTCAGCTTAAGTACATTAGCAAGTGTGAAAAAGGAAATAAATTTTGTATGAAAAGAAACAGAAAATAACTAGATGTGGTGGAATTAAACAAATTGTTTTGATTAAAATGAACGATCTTGTATTATCAAAACAACATGCAGTTGTGTCTCCAATAAATGACAACTTTCACTCTTTTCACTTTGTGATTTTGTTCAATTAATTCTCTTAATTTTATTTTCGTCAGTTCAATTTAAGGTGTATTATAACTTTTTAAAGTGTGTAGGGAATTGTCCATTTGAATCGCAAGGGTAAGATTAGAACATCCTCAACATTAATAAATATTGCACACCGCCTGATTTAGCGTTTTCAGAGAAAAGAAAAGGCCGTGGACTTTTTTTTTATGAGAGTTTTTTCTAATAAGAATCTTGTTTTTGTTTGCTTTTTCGGAAAAGAAAAGGTTTTTGCAGCTCACCTGATATGAGTTATATATATCTAATGCGAGGGATATGGAATATCCAAAACATAGCACGAATTCAGAGTTTAAATTGAAGTTTTTCTTATTTAAATGTTAAAAAGAGAGTCATTTGAGGTGGATTTCAGCTCAAAGTTCCTACATATTGGCTCGTTACATGAGGTCGAGCCGTGCAAGAAACAACTGTTCCGTGCGACCTTTTTCTCTTCTTTTTTTTTTTTTTGTCAACGTTATTGAACCCTAAGAAGGGCTCCTCTGCCATTTGACTTTATTGATGTCAACGGTATAGAACCCAAGGAAGGGCCCAACATACGTGCCCGTAACGAAGTACAATCGATGATTTAGAGAATACCAACCAAAAAGTTATACCGACTACTGAAATCTCTTCATGAAGAGAGGACCTCCCTCTGTTTCTCTCCCTATCAATTATGAAGCTACTGCTAAAACCCATCTCCCATTTGCAGCTATTTACATGATTTTCTTAAGGCTTGCTGTTGTCTTCAGTTCTATCCTTAGCTTGATTTCTTATAATCCTCCCTAAGGTTTAATGTTGGCAAAAAGTACGGTGGGTCTGAAACTAGTAGCTTTAAGTAGGCCCTCTGGTAGAATTGAGGCACGTGGCAATTTATCTTAAATAAACAATAAAGGTAAAATTTCTCTCTTCCCACTCTCTTTCTCCTCTCTCGACTCATCTACCCTGGCCTACAGCACAACCGTGTTGTCGTAGCCGCTGCATCCATAGCCACCGCACTAGTTGCACTGTTGTCCCTGCCATCGATACGACCATTGCAGTAGCCGTGCAGTGGCCGACGCCCCCCTTCTATCTTGTCTTCCCCTCAGTTCTAAACTCACCACGATTGGTCCTTCATGGTGTTTGGATCTCTCTCTCTCTCTCTCTCTCTCTCTCTCTCTGGCTAAATATGCAATCTAAAGGAGTAAATAGCTTGATTTATAAAACTTAATAATTTTTTACGGAATAACTCAGTTTAAGTTTGATAGGTGCATAAATAAACCAATAGTATAATGTTCGGTATACTTTTATTAAATAATTATCGAAATAAGTAAAGAATTAAATAATGATGCATGCAAATCTTTATAATAGTTCAGCTAAGACTAATCCCACATTCACTCTCCCAAACGAATATCTTGAGTAGTCACAACTTAGCACATGCCGCTTCTAACCAAAATTGATAGATCATATTATCAATAATCAAGCACTACTAACATACTTGTACACTTCTCAAACAACATATTACAATCGGCGACAACTCTCAAAAGAGTATAGGATGTAAGTATAAGCATGATCACAATAATAAGAGATAATGTGACTATATTAGTATTTGTAACTTTCTTGCTCTTCCCCCTTTATTTCCTTTAGTGTGCATTGATTCTCTTATATATAGTAATTAATCTGCAAACTAGCTGTTGGATAATCTTTAAGAGAATCAATTAGTCATTATGAATTATGGAAACAATATTTGGTCGTCAATACAATCAAATCCTTTTGGGAATGTAAGGGTTCCCCAAATAGAGTCAATTGTACATGGTAATTATCCATTCCTTTAATTGAGTGAATAAAATAGAAAGGAACTTATTTGATTTATCTCCTGTTCTTCTTTTCAAAATTCCAAGCCATTGAACTAGCCATTAAACCCTTTTAACCAACAAAAGCCAAAAGTATATCCTAAGTAGCAACAACACCAACACGCGACACGTGACACAACATGATACAACACGTCGACATACTGTTTTTCAAAAAATAGAGAATTCCGACATGTCGGGATACATTATATATTAAATGTATATTTTTATATATACATAATAAATTATCATTATTATGATTATTTCAATCAAATTAATGTGAGTAATAAAAGCCTGGAATGAATTTACACTAAAAACATTAATCTACAATTTATTAATATCGTTCATTGTTTTAATTTAACAAATTCAACTCTATTTCAATAGTCCATAAAACTTGAAGAAAAAAATAAGCAATTCATATTCTGGACTCGCGAATCAGATGTGTCGGAAGAGAAAAGAAAAAAACTGGAAAAATGAATTGTGTATCACGAAAAGTGAGAATTAGAAAAGAAGATAAGACTAAGTTTTTCTTCTTTTCCCATTTATTAATTTTATTATTGTTTTTTTTTCACACATATACATTTTGACACCTTATTTATTGAAAATTTCTAAAATTGATATCGCATGTCGAATTACGTATCTGAAGTATTAAAGAATGTCGAGAAAGTTCATCAGGTATCGAATTTTCTGACACATGTTGACTGAGTGTCAAAGAGTGTTCGAGAGTGTCGAAAATGCATCAGGGTATCCAACATGACACGAAAACTTTCGGAGAGTGTCGGTACTTCTAGGTCTTTTTATTCACTTGATAATCATGTGTTAATCGTTTCCTTCATAGTTGGGGAGTTGCCTATCTCAGCAATCCATGAGCATATCCAAGCTACCGATTGGTAGTTGACTTCCAAACCACTATACATTAGTCTTCCTTAGTATATTAGTGATCTAGGCTTCACTCAGTTGTTCATCTTGTAATAGTACTTTCAAGTTTTCACAAACTTCCAATTCTTCTTGACTTGTTCTCCCTCTTTCAAGGTTCTCCGAGCTTCTAGTCATCTTTCCATTATATGCTTCATATACCTTTGATATTGGCAAAGTATTCATCACATCAATATCACTCAAGCTTCTATTCCCAGCAATTGGTTATGTCCAAACTTTTGGTCTATGTAGATGGCTCTGATCTGGAGGGGTCTGTGTCACAATTGGTGGGATCTGTGAACAAGTTATTTTAAGTTTTTTAAGAAGAAAATTTCCAAGTACCCCAACCAATTGCGTCAATCCTAAGGGCTAAAAATATATTATGGTATGAGAGCTAAAATATAGTAGTGGATGATACTAAATAATAGTCAAGCTTTGTAGGGAACAACAAAAAGAATAAGAATTGAGGAGCAAGAGAAATGAAATGCGACATTTTATACCAATACTATATTAGAATTAATCACACAACCAATTACTTCAATTCATCAAACTTAATCAACAGGAAGAAAATGTTCAAAAAGTTTTAAAACTATTACACTTTTACCAATTTAATCATAAACCTTTTATATTTTATTTATTTTCTTCTATATATATTTTTTTTTCCCTTTTTACCTTTCTGTCAACCACGGATGAGGTTCACCCTTGCCAAGGTTGGTGAGGAAACCCTCACCTAAGGGTGTGGTCGCCAGGCCAGCGATGGCGACCGTGCTCGGCTATTGATGAGGCCGGCAATGGCTGAATTTGTCATGGGTACCATTATGAGATTCGGTCAATAACTTACCCTGGATGATATTAGTAAACCAGGACTTCAGATACAACGTCTCTAAAACATTGAATAATACGTCATTTTAGCGTAACGAGGCGGATATAAGTGAGGCCACGCGTTAATATCCTCCTCAAATTTTATAATTAATATCCTGACGATCAGTAATTAATCAAACAGAAGAGTACACCCAACGACGTGTACATTTTATCTTGGTCTTATTTATTTGGTCATTTATGCTGACTTTTGATCTTTGCAAGATACCGGCGCTGATTGGTTAACATTATCTTCACATTTTCTAACTTCGTTCACCGGTTTCAGAACCGCGTAGAAGCAAAAGGCGTTGAGAAAAAGGGAAGCTTCATATTAAAATATAGCTTGACTTTTTTCGAAAGACTTTGGACATTTGTACTGGTTTTGAACGATTCTACTTTGATTTTTTTCTCAACCTTGTTCACAACATTATAAATCGTGCCCCGGACTGCAAAATGCTGAGTTAACATCAACCAACATTGAGGTCATAAAGCTGGTCACAACTCCACAGTATCCGGCCATAGTTTCATCTGTTGTTTCTATGTACAAGATGATGATATGCGAACACTCCATTTGTGTGGGGAAGGTACAAAAAAGAAGAAGTCTTAAACATATTGCACTTATACTAATTTAATCAAAAACATTTCAATTATGCTAACTGAATCCTAAAAAATTTGCCAATGTATTCATCTAGTCAATTTTGACCAAAAATCAGCAACATAGATATCGAATGTCCTAAGTGGCATGGTTAGCACCGACATAGAATAATTTTTTTTTTTGAATTACTTTTTTCTTTTATTTCCTCTTTCTTTTTTATATTTTTCCCCCAACTGTGAGCTGGCAAGGTCAATGCTAACCATCGCCGGCCAAAGGTGAAGGTTTGACACCCTCGCTTGAGCTCCTCGACTATGGCTGGCGAGGGTGTCGTGGCTCTTGTCAGGACCTTGGTGACGACATGGAGGCCTTGCTAGTGGCTGGGGAGGGCTGTGATGCCTCCACCCAGATCAAGCAAGGGTCATTGGCCCTTGTTGGCTCATAGTTGTAAAAAAAAAATATATATATATATATAAAGAAAATAATAGAGAAAAGAAAAGAAAAATATTAAGATTTGTCAAATTTGTCCCTCTCATTGTTGGCCATCCTGGTCATGCTATTAAGAATGATCGTCGTTCATATCAATAATTTCCAATCAAAATTGGCTTGATAGACTATATTGACAAATTGTCAAAAGGTTTAGGTTTTAATTAATACAATCGAAAGATTTAGGACCAACTTAGCATAAGTGCAATAGGTATATGACATTTTTTATACTTTTTCTCCATAAGTGCTCACTCATACCAGGCCAACTCCCACTAACCAACTCTAAGAGCCTTTTTCCCTTCTCTCTCTACCACTCCTCAGCTTCCATTTCATCCACATCAACTACTAAACCTTGGGTCACTATTTCTATTAGAAAGCTTAACCCAAAAACTTTAGCTAATTAGTAAAGAAGGACCACATGTATATGAAAAGTATAAAAACCCCATTGATATGCGAGTGAAATACTTTTAACTCCCTTCTCACATGCAAATTGAATTAAGAATTACACGAATTTGATGACCACTTGCCGAAGCAGGGCGTGTGTAAAATAAATTGGGCTAGATACAAGCTCTAATAACATTAAAATAATTGGAGAATTGAGTCAATGAAGCACGCATATTTCATTGATATTTTGTATGGTATAAAGAGGTAGAAATCGCCTAATGTAATTTTGGTATAAGTTAAACATAAAGATAACAATTTGATCTACATGAAAAGAAAAAAAGAAAGAAAAGGAAAATGAGGAAAAATCTCCAAATAATCAGCTCATATATGCATTGCTTGATGTGATCTCTTCATGCTGACTGATAGAAGATTTTGCACTATAACTGTGCTAATATTTCAGTATTTGGTTTGTTACTTCAATATTGTCGTCATCTACCTCCGTAACTTCCCATACCATGGTGCTGGCTCGACGTCCATGGAAGCGTCGGGCCTCCAAATCTAGAGAAGCCCACTCCAAATTCGAAGACCGGCGATCCCTACACTATTGCAAGACTCAACGACCAACATCAAGATCTCGATAGAGATGGAGGAGCTCCAAGATTGAGAGTCAAGCCAAGCCGGATTGAAATAAACAACTGAGGATTTGAACAAGTGCGGGAAGACGATACGGAGAAGATGGTAGCAACGACGGTGCACCGTGGCGTGGCAAGACTCAACGACCAACATCAAGATCTCGATAGAGATGGAGGAGCTCCAAGATTGAGAGTCAAGCCAAGCCGGATTGAAATAAACAACTGAGGATTTGAACAAGTGCGGGAAGACGATACGGAGAAGATGGTAGCAACGACGGTGCACCGTGGCGTGGCCTGATAGGGATGGTGACTGACGAGGGAAGCACAACAGTCAGGCATAAGGCAACCAATGGATTAGAGGAGGAGAGAATATAGATTTATGTGTTAACGTTTGATATGATTCGAATTAGGCACAGCGAAGCTTATAATCGGATGGATAAGTGTAGGCATAAAAACGTTTCAAGTGCCATAACTTGACATAAAGGGACACTTAAGTGCCATAACTTATGAAAGTGACACTTAAGTGCCACATTCGAAGAAAAACGGATCACTTAAGTGCCACTCCGGCCAAAACGCTGACGTGTCAATTTCCCAGTGAAGTGAGTGCAAAACGATGCCGTTTTGCATGCTAACGTGGCCAAATAATGCAAAAACACTGACGTGTCAATAAGGGCTGAGCCACCGCCTCCCCGTCATCGCCGGGAAGGGCCGACGACGAAGCGGGGAGGGTCGGCCGGGGTCACCGGGTCTTGGCCAGGGGCCGGCGACCCCGATCGACCGGCGGCGAGGGCTCACGAGCCCTCGCCCTAGATCGGGGCAAGGGTTGCCGCCCTCACCCAGATCCGATGAGGGTCTACGGCCCTCGCCCGGCTAGGCCAAGGGCCACCGAACCTCGCCGAATCTGGGTGAGGGCCGCGAGCCCTCGCCACTCGCCACAAATATGGGCGAGGGCTGCTGACCCTCGCCGGATCTGGGCGAGAGCTCGCGAGCTCGCCGCCAGTCAGCCAATGTCGCCGGCCCCTAGCCAGGGCCCGGCGACCCCAGCCGCCTCCCCCTTTTTAAAATTTTTTTTAATATTAAAATTTATTTTTAAATATTTTAATTAAATTTAATTTAATTAATTTTTATATTATTTTTTTACCACGTCAGTCCAAAACGATGCCATTTTTGCATTATTTGGTCACGTCAACATGCAAAACGTCGTTTTGCACTCGCTTTGCCGGAAAATTGACACGTCAGCGTTTTGGTCGGATTTGGCCGGAGTGGCACTTAAGTGATCCATTTCTCTCCGATTTTGGCACTCAAGTGTCACTTTCGTAAGTTATGGCACTTAAGTGTCCTCTTGTGCCAAGTTATGATACTTCAGGGGTCCGCGTGTCTTAGTGTAACATACCATGGAAGAGACTGCAAATGAGTACAGATGATCCGCATCCCCCAAAGCAAGTACGTTTTAACCCTCTCCCTCTCTCATATATGAAAACAATGGAAACCTTCTTCAATGTTGGTAGAACGTTACATGGCCTAAAATTGTGTCATCGTGCTTTCTCTCTCTCCCTCCCTCCCTCTGTTAAGCTCGGGTTCTTCAACCCTCCCAAAAAACACGATCATATATAAGATTTTATTAATATGATTTCTTAATCTCTTTATAATTCATCTTATTTTGATGGATTATAGAATAAACAAAGATTATGTTGATTCTAATTTGTCAGTCATTCATTGACATTTAATGATATGAGCTTAGTAGATAACTTACAATCAAATAACATAAAACTAATTTTTTTAATTTGTTTTTTACGCAAACAAATATAAGAAAATGATTTATTTTCTCTGAAATTGAATTTTCTGGAAACAATTTCCAGTGACAAAAGGTTTTTGGTGAAACAAATAGATTCTTGTGTCAAAGGTAGTTCAGAACTTGGTAAAAATAAATTGAAGGGGAGGGTTTGATGCAAAATAGTACTTCCAGAAAAAACATCATTCAAAAAGGGAACGGGATAAATCTTGGGGATGGATTTTAAGACATTTTCTTCTATTAATAAACAATTGATTCTCCTTCCCCACTTTGCTTTTGTATCACCTACTGTAACGAAAACAACATTAATTGTTGTTTAAATTGCTGTCGTCCTCTCTACGTTCCCAGATGCAAGCTTGCACGCATAAATTAGTGAAACATGATTGACTTTTTGTGTGGAGATCGTTCTTACCCTACGAAAGACATCATTTGGTATTATCCGGGGCTGATAATTTTAGTAGAATATGATTGTAATAAGGACTATAAACTTCGAAAAGCTTTAAAATTGAACCTTCCCAACATCTTATCCTTAGATGTCATGCAGACACGCCGAGCGTGCGTAAAGTCAAAACTGCAAAAAGTCCAAACCGTCGCCATCCGTCGAATTTCTCTCGAGCCTTTAACATGGCAGCTTTCGAACCTAATTTATATGACCTAAAAGTGAAGTCTTAATAGAGTGTTGGTATTTGCAGGCGGGAATGATGTCAGCCTCAAGGTCAACTGTTTTTGACAAATGATGGGTTCCAGAGGCCACTTCTTGCTCAGACCACCAGATTGCCGACCCAATAAAAGATTAGTATGCAGCATCTGAGTTTCTGCGCGGTCAAAAACTTCTTTTCAGATTATGTTGGCCGTCCAATTAAGCGGTTCTTGTAAGTTGAACATGCATAATAGTGATTAATTGATTTTTTTTTTTAATGACTCGGGAACTGTCGTACAGCCGGCAGCTAGTGATTAATTTATTTAATAGACTTATTATCTAAGAATTCAAAGGATAAGCATGATGATTGTGTAGAAAGAATATATGTAATTGAGTATAGGCTCTTTATTCTTATCTCCAAAGAGCGGTCATGCAGCATGTGTTAGCATAACAAAATGAAATCGAATTTTACATGTCAAGTGTGGTTTTAGATATCAACCCTAGTTCAATTAATTTCCACTTTATTTTACCCTAAAATAGGGAAAAAAAAAAGAATTCAGAACCGAGTTGAAGGTTTTTCACGCGTGCACTCATGATCTTCGAAGTTACTAACCTTAGTTATGGATCGTACCTGTTAACACCTAAATTTTTATCAACTTTTTCTTTCAAATATCCATTTATTTTGCAAAAAAAATTAATTTTTTTTATAAAAGGTAAAAGCAATATATATAAAAAATGACCATCGCCTTGGTGGCCGCAATGGTTTGGGCTCTCTCCCCCTCACGAAGGGGAAGAGTTCGAATCTCCCAACGGTTGCTTGGGGTCTTAAGTGGGACGCCAGGGTCCTCCCGCTTACGTGTCCCCCTAGGTTTACTCGCCGGCTGCCGGCTGTACGGGGTTCTTAGATCACCAATATATATATATATATATATAGAATGATGAAGTCGGGTGGGCCGGCTTGTTCGGCCCACTTAGCAACCTTCAGCCATATAAGTTCGTTTCTTCTTATCTTTAGAGCCCATCTTCATCATTTCCTTTTAGCCCATGAAAGCCTAAAAAGGGTGAGGCGTGCCTGTCGTGGCGCAAGCCACGATCTAAAACCTTCTAGAATGCAGTAGAATTTCGGGGACGAAATTTTTAAAGGGGGAAGAATTGTAACATCCTCGATTCCGACCCCATAAGGATTGGCCATAAGATCCTGAATGAATCGACCATGGGCCATTGGCCATGGGATTGTGAGGGGGAAGAAGAGAAAAATAGAAAGATTCCTTCTCGGAGAGAGGTGGGGGAGGACGCTCAAGCGAGGGTGGGTGCGTGAGGAGGCAAAGGGGAACGCTCGCGAAAACGAGAGGATCGGGCATGGCCGCCATTGCTGGGGGCTGGCTGGTTTTTTTAGGGAAAAGAGAAGTTCTGCCATTGGAGACGAGAGAGAGAAAGGAAAGAAGGGGTGAGGCAAAACTCTTGGGGATTGTTGGTTTGCTAAAAAAAAATCATAGCAGAGAGAGTGACATTTTAGGAAGTGGGTATTGTAAGATGCAAAACGTGCATCCATGATTTTCATAACTATAACAAGAACACAAATAATCGAGTAAAAAGATTAACGCACCAGATCCATCATTCTTGATGCGGAAACGAAAAAGCGATGAATTGGAATTTTTGTTTTTAATGTGGAAGCGGAAAAGTAATGATCCACGTACAAGTCTTTCTCCTCTATTGCGGCTCAATGAGACATACACAAGTCTTTCTCCTTTATTGCACTAGCTCAATGAGACGGCCCTCTCACCTTTAGGTAAACGCTACTTGAGGATAATTGTGAGAATTATGATTAGATGAGAGACTTGAGCATTATTTATAGAGTTTTCAATCAGACCCTATCATTAAGGGCCAAGCTCAACTCGGCCTACACTAGTTTTTTTTTTCTTTTGTACTCTGGAACCACCGTACAGCTGGCAACCAGCGGCGTAAACTAGGGGGAGCACTAACGCAGGGGCCCACCTCCCACGGCACTCCACTTTGCCTACACTAGTTAGTCCATATTAGACTAATTAAAAAATATTATATCTCACCTTAGACCACCCCGTAAAACGATAAATTATAATATGAATTCATGTGGTACACATTAAGAAAACTCTTACAGATATATGTGGGTTGTTAAGCAAAGAGGGCCTCATCGCTGGAGTTTATCCAGGATTCCAGAGCTCCGATTGAGGGAAAACCCAGAGTCTGTTCTTAACCGATTCGACGAGCTTGCTACCATGGGAAGAATAAGAACGGCCAGACGACCTCCAACGTTGCCGACCAGAATCTCATACCGCCGAGCAAAGCAAGTAAAATCTCGTTTTCCGAGAGTCCTGCTTTGCCTTAGCCGAGAAATACATGTTTGAGTGAGTTGATAAGTTATCTCGAGGAGACTGATGAAATCAAGTAGGTTTTTTGCTAATAATAATGTCCGGGGTCTGCACGTGTTGTTGCGAGTGGGAGGATCGTATTAAAATCAGATCGGAGGCTTCTTCAGACTACTGTCCATCACTCGTTTGATAAAATGCCGGAATAAGGTTCCGAAAATCCATGTTGTCTGATTCGACGTCAGAAGTCTGTTTAATGTTTGATTGCTCACACATTACCAGAGACGACTGATTTTTGTGTTTATTCGCTGAGTTTTCGTGTCAACTCGTGGAAAAAAATCGGTTGATGGCGGTTTGGCTTTGAGTGCCCCTCTCCGCCCGGCGCAGCCAGCGGTTTGAGGCCACACCAGTCAGTCCACTTCGCTGCATTTTAGCGCATTTTTGTTTGGCTTGTCAAAATCGTTGCTGTTAAATGCCTGGGCTCGGTGAGATTTTTTTAAGATTTTTTTTTTTTTTTATCGTCGGAGCAAACGACCGGCGATAAGCCGGCGGCGGTTGGTGGCGTAGGCCGGTGGTCGGTCGTGGTTCGGAGAGTTTGGCCGTCTGATATAGAGCGGTGGCCGGAGTTCTGGTTCTTGTGCGATGGAGTTGTTGCTTCAGCCAACGGTCTGCAGGTGAGGAAATCTTCGGAGAAGGAGGAGCCGCGAGGTTGAAGAAGATGCGGTGAGAAAAAGACAAAAAAGGAGAAAAGAAATAAAAAAGAGAAAAAAAAAAAAAAAAAAAAAGGAAGGAAAAAGAGGGAAAACCGCAAGAAAAATGATAAGGCTAGAAAGAATGGAGAATGGGCTATGGGCTGGTTGGTCGTGGACTGGCTTCTTCTTCTTTTTTAAGAATTTGGGCCAAAAAATTAAAATTAAAAAGAAGAGAAGTGTTCATGGCTTATTTAATTATTTCGAATGGGCCTTCAGGGTTAACGTTTTTAGCCCTTAACATTTTTAACCCAACCCGATCCGATAGGACTCGGGTCGGTTTAGTTGGACCGGGTCTTCCCACCCGATCCGAATTTCTTTCATATAAATATTTAAAAATATATTAATAGTAAATAAATCAATGTTAAAAAATTAATAAAATTCGAAATATAATAAAAAATTAAAAATTCAGAAAATGATAAAATTTTTTAAAAATTTTAGGAAGTAAAAAAAAATTTAGAAAATTCGAAAATCAATAAAAAAAATTAGAGTATTAGAAAATCGTACAAAAAAATTAAACTAATTATTAAAAATTAATTTAAAAAACAGAGAAAATTTTTATAAAACACTTAGAAATTAAAACCCAAATTTGGATAAGCCTTAAAAACTCCGTTTGTGTGGGGAAGGTATAAAAAAATAAGTTTTAAACATATTATACTTATACCAATTCAATCATAAACATTTCAATTATGCTAATTGAATTCTCGAAAATTTTCCAATGTAATACATCTAGTCAATTTTGACCAAAAATCACCAACATAGATATGAAATGTCCTAAGTGGCATGGTTAGCACTGATGTAGATATTTTTTTTAAAATTTTTTTTGAATTACTTTTTTTCTTCACTTTCCTCTTTCTTTTTTATATTTTTCCACCAACCGTGAGCCGGCAAGGTTAACGCTAACCATCGCCGGCCAAAGGTGAAGGTTTGACGCCCTCGCTTGAGCTCCTTAATTATGGCTGGCGAGGGTGTCATGGCTCTTGTTAGGACCTTGGTGACGACATGGAGGCCTTGCTGTGGCTGGGGACAGCTATGATGCCTCCGCCCAAATCAAGCAAGGATCATTGGCCCTCATTGGCTCGAAGTTGTAAATATATATATATATAAATAAAATAATAGAAAAAAAGAAAAAAAAAGAAAAATACTAAAATTTTTCAAATTTGTCCCTCTCAAGATCTTGCCATCCTGGTCATGCTATTAAGAATTATCAGCATATATGTCAGTAATTTCCAATCAAAATTGGCTCAATAGACTACATTGACAAATTGTCAAAATGTTTATAATTTAATTTACACAATTAAAAGATTTAGGACCAAATTAGCATAAGTGCAATAGGTATATGGCATTTTTTATACTTTTTCTCCATAAGTGCTCACTCATACCGGGCCAACTCCCACTAACCAACTCTAAGAGCCTTTTTCCTTCTCTCTTTACCACTCCTCCGCCTGCATCTCATCCACATCAACTACTAAACCTTGGGTCACTATTTCTATTAGAAAGTTTAACTCTAAACTTTAACTGATTAATAAAGAAAGACCACATGTATAAATAGTATAAAAATCCCATTGATATAAGAGTGAAATACTTTTAACACCCTTTCTAACATGTAAATTGAATTAAGAATTACACGAATTTGACGACCACTTGCCAAGGTAGGGCGCGTGTAAAATAAATTGGGCCAAATACAAGCTCTAATAGCATTAAAATACTTGGAGAATTGAGTCAATGAAGCACGCATATTTCATTGATATTTTGTATGGTATAAAGAGGTAGATATCGCCTAATGTAATTTTGGTATAAGTTAAACATAAAGATAACAATTTGATCTACATGAAAAGAAAAAAAAAAAAAGGAAAATGAGGAAAAATCTCCAAATAATCAGCTCATATATGCATTGCTTGATGTGATCTCTTCATGCTGACTGATAGAAGATTTTGCACTATAACTGTGCTAATATTTCAGTATTTGGTTTGTTACTTCAATATTGTCGTCATCTACCTCCGTAACTTCCCATACCATGGTGCTGGCTCGACGTCCATGGAAGCGTCGGGCCTCCAAATCTAGAGAAGCCCACTCCAAATTCGAAGACCGGCGATCCCTACACTATTGCAAGACTCAACGACAAACATCAAGATCTCCATAGAGATGGAGGAGCTCCAAGATTGAGAGTCAAGCCAAGCCGGATTGAAATAAACAACTGAGGATTTGAACAAGTGCGGGAAGACGATACGGAGAAGATGGTAGCAATGACGGTGCGCCGTGGTGTGGCCTAATAGGGATGGTGATTGACGAGGGAAGCGCAACAGTCAGGCATAAGGCAACCAATGGGTTAGAGCACTAGGGATTCGCTCCAGTGGCCACCCTTTCAACTTGAAAGGGGGAGGTGGGGGGTTCAAATCCCCGCCTTCTCAGGGAGGATTGGGGTGGGGAGAATTTTATTTTAGGAGTGGGTTTCGACTTCCACGCCCTGCAAGGAGACATGGTAAAAGTCTGAAAGTGAGTGTTAGAGTAGGATTAGAGTAGAACCGACAAAAAAAAAAAAAAAAAAAAAAAAACCAATGAGTTAGAGGAGGAGAGAATATAGATTTATGCGTTAGCGTTTGATATGATTTAAATTAGGTACAGTGAAGCTTATAATCGGATGGACAAGTGTAACAACATCCCATGGAAGAGACTGCAAATGAGTACAGATGATCTGCATCCCCCAAAGCAAGTACATTTTAACCCTCTCCCTCTCTCATATATGAAAACAATGGAAACCTCCTTGAATGTTGGTAGAACGTTACTTGGCCTAAAATTGTGTCATCGTGCTTTCTCTCTCTACCTCCCTCTCTCCCTCCCTCCCTCCATTAAGCTCGGGTTCTTCAACCCTCCCAAAAAACACGATCATATATAATATTTTATCAATATGATTTCTTAATTTCTTTATAATTCATCTTATTTTGATGGATTACAGAGTAAACAAAGCTTATGTTGATTCTAATTTGTCAGTCATTCATTGCCATTTAATGATGTGAGCCTGTCTTTAGTAGATAACTTACAATCAAATAACATAAAACTAATTTTTTCAATTTTTTTTTACGCAAACAAATATAAGAAAATGATTTATTTTCTCTGAAATTGAATTTTCTGGAAACAATTTCCAGTGACAAAAGGTTTTTGGTGAAACAAATAGATTATTATCTCAAAGGTAGTTCAGAATTTGATAAAAATAAATGGAAGGGAAGGGTTTGATGCAAAATAGTACTTGCAGAAAAAGATAATTTAAAAAGGGAACGGGATAAATCTTGGGGATGGATTTTAAGATATTTTCTTCTATTAATAAACAATTGATTCTCCTTCCCCACTTTGCTCTTGTATCACTTACTGTAACGAAAACAACATTAATCATTGTTTAAATTGCTGTCGTCCTCTCTACGTTCCCAGACGCAAACTCCCACGCATAAATTACTGAGACATTATTGACTTTTTGTGCGGAGATCGTTCTTTACCCTATGAAAGACATCATTTGGTATTATCCGGGGCTGATAATTTTAGTAGAATATGATTGTAATAAGGACTAGAAACTTCGAAAAGCTTTAACAATGAACCTTCCCAGCATCTTATCCTTAGATGTCATGCAGACACGCCGAGCGTGCGTAAAGTCAAAACTGCATAAAGTCCAAACTCTCGCCATCCATCGAATTTGTCTCGAGCTTCTTTAGGGACGTGTTTGGTAGACGATTCTTTAGAACAAATTTTGATAAAAAATGATTATTTTTTATTCTATTTTCTAACAATTTCTAAGCATTTTAAGCCATTTGATAACTGTCCAAAATTTCTGATTCTGGAATAGAATTGCGTTTAGTACCGTACTCATTGATTCTATTCCAAATCAATTTCTTTTAATTTTTAAATAATTTTATACTATTTTCCTTTTTTTTCTTCTTTTTTTCTTTTCTTTTTTTCCTTTTTCTTCCTATTCTTCTTCTTCTTGTGGCCGATCGCCAATTCGGCAATTGGCCCGACGAGGGCCACCGACCTCACCGGAGCGTCGCCGGCCCTCGGCAAGGTCGACCCTTGTCGGCCGAGCCTTGCCGAAAGCTGGGCGAGGCTCGACCTCGCCAAATCTGGGCAAGGCCCGCCTGGCCATCGGTAGCGCTAGGCGAGGCCCACCTGGCCATCGGCGAGCTCACTGTTGCCAGCAAATGGCGATAGGTGGCAACGGGCGACGGCGTACGGCAACCGCAGGATGGCGGTCAATGAAGAAGAAGAAAATAGAAGAAGAAGAAGAAGAAAAAGAAGAAGAGTTGGTTTTGATTATTAGATTTGTTCCCGGAATAAGAATCAACTTTTTTTTTTTATTCTTGATTCTGTTCCAAATATAATTTCGGAAACAAAAAAAATAGAAATTTGTTCCTGGGAATAAAAATCTTATTAAACGCGATTATGTTCCCAAAATGCTTCCGAGAACAAAAAATTAGAATCAATCACTGTTTGGATGATTATCAAACAGACACTTAACATGGTAGCTTTCAAACTTAATCCATATGACATAAAAGTGAAGTCTTAAAAGAGTGTTGGTATTTGCAGGCGGGAATGATGTCAGCCTCAAGGTCAATTGTTTTTGACAAATGATGGGTTCCAGAGGCCAAAGCATGTATGTTCTTCTTGCTCAGACCACCAGATTGCCGACCCAATAAAAGATTAATATGCAGCATCTGAGTTTCTGCGTGATCAAAAACTTCTTTTTCGGATTATGTTGGCCGTCCAATTAAGCGGTCCTTGTAAGTTGAACGTGCATAATAGTGAATCAGTGATTAATTGATTTAATAGGCTTATTATCTAAGAATTCAAAGGATAAGCATGATGATTGTTTAGAAAGAATATATGTAATTGAGTATAGGCTCTTTACTCTTATCCCCAAAGAGCGGTCGTGCAGCATGTGTTAGCATAACAAAATGAAATTGAATTTTACATGTCAAGTGTGGTTTCCGAGATCAACCCTAGTTCAATTAATTTCCACTTTATTTTACCCAAAAATAGGGGAAAAAAATAATAATTCAGAACCTAGTTGAAGGTTTTTCATGCGTGCACTCATGATCTTCGAAGTTACTAACCTTAGTTATGGATCGTACCTGTTAACACCCAAATTTTTATCAATTTTTTTTTCAAATATCCATTTATTTTGCAAAAAAAAAATTAAATTTTTTATAAAAGCTAAAAGCTATATATATGTAAAGAATGATGAAGTCGTGTGGGCCGGCTTGTTTGGCCCACTTAGCAACCTTCAGCCATCTAAGTTCATTTCTTCTTTTCTTTTGAGCCGATCTTCATCTTTTCCTTTTAGCCCATAAAGCCTAAAAAGGGTGAGGCGTGCCGGCTAGGGGTGAGCATGGTCCGGGTTGGGCTGGTCCACCCCCTAACCCTAGGACCAACCCGCACAGTGCCGATCCTTAATTTTTAGGACCGAGAACCGACCCTATTAAGCTTAGGACCGAGGATCGACTCAATGGGTTCAGTTCGATTCTAGGGTCAACCCGGGACCAACTAATAATTTTTTATTTTATTTTTTGTACTCCTTAAAAAAGCGATTAAGAACTAGACTGATCCAATGGATTTGGTCCAGTTTCAAGGTTAACCCATGACCAACCGATAATTTTTTATTTCATTTTTTGTACTCATTGAAAGGGCAATCGAGGATCGTACTGACCCAATAGGTTCGATGATGAGTGAGGTCGACTAAGAAAGGCAAGCAATGAGAGTCAAGTGGGGTGAGCATCGAATAAAATGAGCATCGAATGTCGAGCGGGGAGCAACAAGTCAAGCGAGCATCGAGTGGCGAGCGGCACAAGTGACCTAAAGCGAGCGAGGCGAGTGTCGAGTGGTGAGCAGAGAAGTTGTTTCTTTTGATTTTGGCAAATTGAAGACTAAGAGGACAAATAAGATAGAAGAGAACGAATACTAGAGGAGGATGCTATAAGGAGCTGTTTATGCCTTTTTGGACGCCATGAAGACTCCTCATAAAAACATTTTTCTCTTTCGTAAATTATGACTATTGACGACGTAAAAGACATTAAAAATCTAAATCATTAAAGAACAATATAAAATTACTTGAACTCCTCACTAAAGAACTGTTTAATATTGTTAACGCCATTTATTTTAAGATTTTCTCTATATAAAAAAATATAAATAATATATTAGATATATATATATATATAGTCAGAGTTAGTTCGGGTTGGACCGACCTAGAATTCTCAAGACCGAGGATCAATCCGCACAGTGTTGGTCCAGAAATTCTAGGACCAAGGACCGACCTAGTCTCCTTGGGAACCGGACTAGGACCAGCAGGGTTGAGCTGGTCCAAAGTCGGTCCAGGGTTGACCCTAGACCGATGCTCACCCCTAGTGCCGGCTGTGGCGCAAGCCGCGATCCAAAACCTTCTAGAATGCAGTAGCTGGCGCGAGGGGGAAGAAGAGAAAAACAAAAGATTCCTTCTCGAAGAGAGGTGAGGGAGGACACTCAAGCGAGGGTGGGTGCGCGGGGAGACAGAGGGGAACGCTTGCGAAAACGAGAGGATCGAGCATGGCCGCCATGGCTGGAGGGGTGGCTGGTTTTTTTAGGGAAGAGAGAAGTTCCGCCATTGGAGACGAGATTGAGAAAGAAGATAAGGGGTGAGGCAGAACTCTTAGGGATCGTTAGTTCGCTAAAAAAAACCACAATAGAGAGAGAGTGACATTTTAGGAAGTGGGTATTATAAGATGCAAAACGTGCAATCCATGATTTTCATAACTATAACAAGAACACAAAATAATCGAGTTAAAAGATTAATGCACTCGATCTATCATTCTTGATGTAGAAGCGAAAAAGCGATGAATTGAAATTTTTGTTCTTAATGCGGAAGTGGAAAAGTAATGATCCACGCACAAGTCTTTCTTCTCTATTGCGGCTCAATGAAACATGCACAAGTCTTTCTCCTCTATTGCACTGGCTCAATGAGACAACCTCTTACCTTTAGGTAAACGCTACTTGAGGATAATTGTGAGAATTATGGTTAGAGGAGAGACTTGAGTATTATTTATAGAGTTTTCAATTAGACCCTATCATTAAGGGACGGGCTCAACTCGGCCTACACTAGTTAGTCCATATTAAACTAATTAAAAAACCTTATATTTCACCTTAGATCAACCCTGTAAAACGATAAATTATAATATGAATTCATGTAGTACACATTAGAAAAACTCTTACAGGTATATGTGGGTTATTAAGCAAAGAGGGCCTCGTCGCTGGAGTTTATCCCGGATTCTAGAGCTCGGATCGAGGGAAAACCCAGAGTTTGTTCTTCTTCGATTCGACGAGCTTGCTACCACGGGAAGAATAAGAACGGCTAGAAAAAGAGGAAGGAAAAAGAGGGAAAACCGCAAGAAAAATGATAAGGCTAGAAAGAATGGAGAATGGGCTATGGTCTGGTTGGTCGTGGGCTGGCTTCTTTTTTTTTTTTTTAAAGAATTTGGGCCAAAAAATTAAAATTAAAAAGAAGAGAAGTGTTCATGGGCTTATTTAATTATTTCGAATGGGCCTTCAGGGTTAATGTTTTTAGCCCTTAACATTTTTAGCCCAACCCAATCCGAGAGGGCTCGGGTCGGTTTAGTTGGACCGGGTCTCCCCACCCGATCCGAATCTCTTATATATTAATATTTAAGAATATATTAATAGTAATTAAATAAATATTTAAAAAATTAAAAAAATTCGAAATATAGTAAAAAATTAGAGTTTTAGAAAATCATACAAAAAAATAAAAATAATTTTTAAAAATTAATTTAAAAAAGAGAGAAAATTTTTAGAAAACACTTAGAAATTAAAACCCAAAATTGGATAAGCTTTTGGAACATTACAATAAAATCTCTTGTTTTGGTTTGTCTCGATTCATTTTTAGGGACAATTTTAGGATGCTTGCTTACTTTCTATTATGATTATAATTGATTGCGTTTTTCAATATTTGGATGTTACTTCCTTATTTTAGAATAGTTATGACAAACCTTAGATTTTTCTTGATAGGTTGTTATGGCGTTAGTTAGCACATGATTAGGTTAGGTACCAAAAATAGTGTTAGCCTTAGGACTAACGTAATCAAGTCCCTGAGTCCAAAATTTCTGGTTGCGTAAATAGTAAATATCATCCCGCATCTTACTTGATTTATAGCCACCACCTAAAAAAGGCTAGTGGCAACTCTTTAATGAAAATTTGCATAGACTTAATTGATTTAAAATTTTGACCGTTCAATGTCGTGTGAGGTATGAACTTGGAAGAGCCCAAGTCCGTCGGCTTGAAGTTGACAATACCCCTAAACCTAAAGTCTCTCCCTCTGTGAGGGGTTAGGTCATGACAATATCCTAGGGTTCTAGAAAAAAAGACACTGTTTTGCATGGATCATGCTCAATGTGGGGAAAGCCTAGGGTTTTAGAAAAAGACATTGTTTGCTTGCTTACATGCAAAATTAATTTGCATGGGTTATGTTCAATGTAGGGTAAACCTAGGGTTCTTGAAAAAAGACATTGTTTGCTTGCTTACATGCAAGATTAATTTGCATGGGTTACACTCAATGTAGGGAAAATCGTAAAAAAATTTATAAACCTATTGTGTGGTGGCCAAATTGGCTAATTTAATTCTAAACTTTTTAATTTGACCAAATTAGTCTGATAGATTTTGATAATTTGTCAATATAGTTCGCCTGACTAATTTTGATCGACTGTTGATGACTTCGACACTAGTTGTTCAATGTGGCAAGACTGGTACCCACGTAAATAATTTTTAATTTTTTTAAATTTTTCTGAATTTTCTATTATTTTATATCTTTAATTTTCTTTTTTTCTTTCTTTTTCTTTTTTCAATTCTCAATAGGCAAGAGCCCTCGCCTAGTGGCCGATGAGGATCACTCACCCTCACCCAGTGGCTAGTGATGGTTGGTTGTCAGCCCAAGTTGGAAAAAATGATATAAAGAAAAAAAGAAGAGAAAAAAATTTAAAAAAACTCTAAAAAAAATTGAAAAAATTATCCACGACAACACTAGCTGTGCCATGTGGAATGGTTTGCATTTACGTCAGTAATATTACAAGTCATCTAATGTGAGGCATATTTCTTTCACTCACTCACACATGCACTCAACAATATGTATATGATAATGACGATGTAAATGGACAGACATTTTTCAAAAAGTAAACATTAAGAGGACAGTTATCGAGATTTTTTTTTACGCATATGACAACTTAAACTTAGGACACACTACATACATAAAGAATCGATGCCCTCCCTTATGTCCTTGCGAGGAACATTCATTGTGGAATCTTAGCGTTGGAGCGAGGGTCAAGTGAGACCCGTGACTCATTGGTGTGGACCTTATCCTGCTGTCTTCTGCATTAACCGTGATGGACCCTATTTCCTTTTAGTATTCAACGTACAAGACGAGGGTGACATTGACTCAAATTTATGGGTCAGACAAAACTTTAAAATCTTTCCCTGTCGATACATTGATTGAGAGACTGAGGAAGCTTCCCAGCAACAACAGGAACGCAGGAACGGTTATCAGCCTTTACATCTGATGGCGAAGCTTTCAGATGGGAACACCATACGTTGTTGTCGGGATTGGTCATTTGCGCTGACTTTCGATCTTTCCAAGATACCAAAGTTGATTAGTCAACATTATCTTCAAATTTTAAACTTGTTCACAAGTTTCGGAACCGCGTGGAAACAGAACGCGTCTAGAATAGGGGAAGCTTCATAGTGCACATAGCTTGAATTTTTTTAAAAGACTTTGGACATTTGTGCCTGTCTTGAACCATCGTAACTTGATTTTTCACAAGCTTCTCCACATTATAAATATTACACCAGACCGCAAGCCATGACGTTCAATTCGAGCTACATCAGCCAGCATTGAGGTCACGAAGCTGGTAACGAATCCACTGTATCCTAAGCTAGTCTCATTTGTTGTTTCTAAGTACGAGATGACGATATGTGAAAACTCAATTTGTGCTAACTACTACTAGACCAACCGCCACTAACCAACTCAGAAAAAGATACCTTTCTCTCTTCTCTCTATCCACCACCCCTCAGCCTTTGACTCGTCCACGTCAACTGCCACAGCTTGGGCCATTATTACCTATTAGAAAGTTCAACACAAAAACTTACATCAATAAGTGGAGGAAAACCACATGCATATAAAACAAGTCCAACACAAAAACTTAAATCAATAAGTAGAGAGAAACCACATGCATATAAAGAGTTTAAAAATCCCATAGATAAGCGAGAAAAGTACTTTTAAGACTCATCTCTCATGCAAACCAAATTAGGAACTATATGTGAAATTTGACGACCAATCCGAGGTGGGGTGAACACAAAATAAATTGAGGCAAATACAAGCTCTGATAGTGTTAAAATAATAAGAGAATTTAGTCAATGAATAACACATATTTCATTGATAATTTGTACAGTATAAATAGGTAGATATTGCTTGCTATAATCATGGTGAAAGTTAAACATAAAAATAAAAATTTGATCTACATGAAAAGTAAATAACAAACAAAACGAGGAAAATATCTCCAAATAATCAACTCGTTTATGATGTGATCTCTCCATACTTATTGATAGAATATTTTGCATTGTAACTATGCCAATACTTTGCTATTTGATTTGCTACTTTAAAATTGTCATCGTCCACCTTCAAGCTTCACATACCATCATTGCACCCCCCCCCCCAAAAAAAAAAAAAAACAAAGGATTTGAAAGCGCTAGAAAAGATAGGGAGAAGATGGCAGCGACAACGGTCAATTGTGGCGTGGCTTGCTAGACAATGGTGATCAACAAGGGAGGAGCAATGGTTAGGCATAAGGCAGCTAAGGGGTAAGAGGAGAAGGAAGAGAGAATATAGATTTGTGTGTTAGGGTTTAATATATTTGAATTAGGTGTTGAGTTTGATTTTCAAATCAATGATAAGGGCATTTTTTGGACCATGCACATTTGTTTTAGAGTTTTTGGAAGGGGCACTATAAAAGGGATATGTTACACAACCCATAAAAAATACTAGCCTCCACATCATCTCCCTTCTTTACTCTTCATATCTTCTTGTTAGATCTTTAGATCTTGTGACTCACCAAGTAGTTGAGCCATGTACTCATTGTTGAAGATAGTGAAACCACTCTCTCTTCCCATGGTATTTCTCGCCTTGGATTTCCATATATATCTTGTGTCTTGTGTGGTTTCAATTTTTCTTTCATCATTTACCATTCATTCTTTGATTGGTGCATCTTTTGGTATTGTTCTGCAAAAAACTAGTATCAAAGCAAAGGAATTTTGGGTTTTTTGTTCGAGATGGCATCTATCAAGTTCAAAGTGACACCTTTTGATGGCCAAAAAAATTATAGGTTATGGAGGATCAAGATGAATGCGTCATTGCATTGGGAAGGTTCAGTTAGAGCCTTGGATATGAAGTATCCCGACGACAATACTATATCCAAGACCGAGGAGATGGAAGAGAGGATGCATGACACCATCCAATTGTCGTTGTCTAACAAGGTGCTTCGAGGTCATTGATAAAGAAATGGTTTCGAGATTGGTGGAAAAAGCTCGGGAACCTCTACATGAAGAAATCTCTTACGACGAGATTATTCTTGAAGTGGTGTCTTTACACACTAAAGATGCAAGAAGGTGCTCCCATTCAAGAACGCTTAGATGGATTTAATAAGATTATTATGGATACAAAAATTTCATATTTGAAGTTAGATAATGAAAATCAAGTGGTAATAATGTTATTTTGAGCTCATATGAGAATTTTGTGAATTCAATATTGTATGGAAGGGAATCCACAACTCTTGAGAATATGAAGGCCTACTTGAATTCCACGAAGATGTGTACAAAGTTGAAAGCAATTGGCAATAGTGATAAAGTTGATGGCTTAATTGTTAAAGGAGGGTTAAATCATCATGATAGGCACAATAGTAGTAAAAGGCGTTCAAAGTTTAAGTCAGGCCGTGACAAGAACAAGGTAGAGTATTATTATTGTTACAAATTCGGACACTATAAAAATAAGTGTTATTTACTCAAGGCTAAGGGGAAGAAGTCAATGGAGAGTTTCAATTTAGCTAGTTTGGAGAAGAATAACGAGTCGGCTAATACAAACAATGTTTTTATTGTTTCGTCTTTAGATTGTCATGTCGATGATGACTAGTTTTAGATTCGACATGTTCATATCACGTGTTTCAATGGAGATTGGTTCCACACATATGAGAAAGTCAGTGGTGATTTAGTTTTGATGGGCAACAATGTAATTGTAGGATTGTGGGTATTGGCATGGTGCAAATCATAGACAATATATGATCACCACCAAGGCTTAAAGGACAAACCACCCGCCAAGGACAAAGGACATTGGAATAAAGAAACTCACTACCAAAGCATAAAGGACGAACCACTAGCTAAGGACAAAGGACTTCTTAGCTCATCACCAATGAGTAATTCACTTTGTAAGGATAAAAAAACTAGGATATGAGTTATCCACTCTTCAAAAATATTACCTCACACTGAGGAAAATTTCATATATTCATAACCCAAATCGATGTCTGCCTTTACAAAGAGATTACAACTATATTTATAGAGATAGTGCCAAACAAAAGCAAAAACTATTTGAATGCTGAAAATTGAATAGATTCTTAGGGAACTCAACTAATAATGACTCTAAAAAACAACAACACAATAAAGACTTACCAAAAGTTGTGAATAAAGAGACTTAGATGCATGCATCTAATTACTAGAATCATTGAAACTTGATAACTCTCTAAATTCGTGCTCTAGTCCTAGAAGCCAAATAGCCACTGTAGAAGGTCACCAAACAGCGGAATAATTTGACCAAAACAGCCCACAATTGTTAGGTTGTTGTTTGGCTTTGAATGTGGTAACTATTACGATGAATCGACAACTCCCAATTAGTTCATGATGGATAGTCTTTTCCATTGATAATTTTTATCTGCAGACCATTAAATCATGTTATGCCCAAATCCGATCTTGGTTTGGATAAGCATCAATGATGCTAAGTTCATTGATGGAGCTAAGTCGGATGCTTCCCCATCACCTTTCCTCTCAAGAATCATCTTCTGCACTTTCCTTTTCCTTGCTTCCCATCACCAAGTGTCACACACTGTTTGGAAGGTCTATTTTTCAGGCTTAATTGATGAATGCAATTTTATAAGGATTAGGGATCGGTTCTATTAACCCATCTAAGAATTGCACTAGATTTACGATTTGAATCATGGGTGGATCTATGGAATCAACGGGTGCTTCTTAGTTCTAATTTTTCAAAACTAGTCCTTAGTGGATACTTTCCAATTCCGGGATAAGAACTGCCCACTATCCACCCGAACCATGGTCACCCTAGTTTTGACCCTTAATCATCAAAGTTCATAACCGGTAGAGATGTTGCTTTTTATGAAAATTCAATGCCTGATTAGAGAAAAGTTATTGCTGAGTCTATAGGTACTGAGGAGGAGAATGTTAGGAAAGAGGTGGAGCTTCCATGGAGAACATTTAAAGATGGTCCTATTTAGTCAAAAAGTAATAGTGAGCAACAAGACTCAAGTTTGACAAAAATGATGTAAAAGAAGTTGAGCAACCTCTTACCTTGGCTATAGGGAGGGCTAAACTACATATTAAGCCTCCTAAAGATATGATTTCGTTGATTTGGTAGCATATGCTCTTATCATTGCTAAAAAGCCCGGTATTGAAAAACCTTCTATGTTCTGTAAAGCTACCATATGTCCTAAATTTGAGAAATAAATGGCTTGTTGCATTAAATGAAGAAATTGGGTTGTTACAACCTAACCTCAGCACCCAATCTTTACTGGAAGATGGCGTAAATGTGGGATTTAGAGGTACTTGATTATGAGAGCTCCCTCACGGTACATTACTCCAAAAGATGCCATCATATTATCTTTTAGGACCAACCACATGAGTTTTCTCAATCACAGTCTTGAGCTCTCCTAAACTCGTACCTTACGTGACAATGGAGTTCATTTTAGAGTTGTTTTAAACAATCTAAAATGAAATGCGGACCCCTCAAGTGCCATAACTTTGCACAAAGGGACACTTAAGTGCCATAACTTACGAAAGGTACACTTAAATGCCACATTCGGAAAAAAAAAACGAATCACTTAGTGCCACTCCAGCCAAAGTCCGGCCAAAACGCTGACGTGGCATTTTTCCGGCAAAGCAAGCCCAAAATGACGCTGTTTTGCACGTTGACGTGGCCAAATAATGCAAAAACGGCGTCGTTTTGTGCTGACATAGTAAAAAAATAATATAAAAATTAATTAAATTAAATTTAGTTAAAATATTAAAAAATAATAATTTTAAAATTAAATTTAGTTAAAATATTAAAAAATAATAATTTTAAAATTAAAAAAAAATTAAAAAAAAAGTGGGGGCGGTTAGCCATCGCCGCCGCCTCCTCACCATCGCCGGGAAGGGCCGGTGATGGAGTGGGGATGGTCGGCCCTCAACCATTGCCCACCTTTTTTTCTTTTTTTCTTTTTTTAATTTTGAAATTATTATTTTTTAATAATTTAACTAAATTTAATTTAATTAATTTTTATATTTTTTTTACCACGTTAGCCCAAAACGACGCCGTTTTTGCATTATTTCGCCACGTCAGCGTGCAAAACGGCGTCATTTTGGGCTTTCTTCACAGAAAAAATGCCGCGTCAGTGTTTTGGCCGGACTTTGGCCAGAATGGCACTTAAGTGATCCGTTTTTGTTCCAATGTGGCACTTAAGTGTACCTTTCATAAGTTATGGCACTTGAGGTATACTTTTCTCAGGTATAGGATCTAGGAATCGCCAGTAACCTCGTTTTTCGGGGGCCGGCTAGAATGCCCAATCATGAGTTATGAGTAGTCCCTTGATTTTTACACAATTAGAGATCTAAGGTTTGGGGATTTTAGTTACGTTAATATTTCAACTCACCAATCGACATTAAAGGGGTGGTTGGAAAGTTGAGGATTGCCAGATGGCCATCGGATGATCATCGAACAACTTGAGAAGAAGAAAACTGGCTCGAGTGCTAGCTTTGAACAGATCAGAAAGAATATGTTGGACGGGAGGCTTCGATGAGATTCAAGGTGGTGGGTGACAACAGCAGGACTCATGGGACAATGGTGATGATTGGAGGTGCAGGCGTGTCGTCGGTAGAGGTTCCAACAAGTGGCAAGCGGCGATCGGCACGGCAAAGAGGGAGGCCAAGAGAGGGGGTCGGTTCGAGAGAAAGAGAGAGAGAGAGAGAGAGAGAGTCAGATCTATAAAAATGGCCTCCTCTCCAATTTTAGAGGGAATATGAACTTTATACCCCATTGCAAGATCATATCCTAGGGCTAGGATTTTGTTAGCCTAACTAACTTATTTAGTTATTAAGCTTGCTTATGAATGGCTAATATGAGCTTTTAATGAATGGTCATGATTAATTTTGGGATTAAAGGCTAATCTGGGGGCATTTTTATAATTTCACAGCCAAGGGCAATTTTGTAATTTCACTAAGGGACATTTTGTAATTTTGTGTACAAGGGATAAGGGAGGTAAACCATGGTTTGGCCTTGTCAATGGTGACCATCGATCGTCACAAACCGATTGGACTGGCCCAAATCGATTCTGAGTGGTTCGGTTAGTTTTGGTTTGGGCTTCGCTAGTTTTCTCAAAATTTTATACAAGGACCTTATTGTAAGGAATTCCTATCAAATTTGAAATGAAAATGGGCTAAATTGAAGAGGAACGATCCAAAATCGCTCAAATTAAACCAATTGAAATTTTCAAAAACATTTCAATTGACTTTAATTGGTTTAATCCACCAAAAATATTGAAAATTATGTTCAAATTCAATGGATTCGTGAATTTGGAGTTTCTAATCAATTAGCACAGTTTGTGCAATTTCCACCTTTAAAACCTAAATTGAAACTAATTGATACAATAAAATATCAATTGATTCAATCATCCATGTTAATAGTGGCTTGATACATCCAAATTAACAGTAAAATGGTGACATTGACTTTATGCTAAAATTAGATTAAAGGTCAATGATGAAATTGGAGCTTAACTCATCAAATTAAACTTTATTCTAGATTGGGTCAACTTGAATCGCACTAATTGAAGCTCATTAACCTAATTTTCTAAAATACAAGTGAGCTAAATCCACCAAATTGGAAACTTCCCAAGTGAATTAAACAAAATTGATCCTAGATTCGGATTCAATTTGAGAAAATGAGTTGATTTGGAGTATATATACGCAAGTCATTAAAAAATAAGTTGGACCCCTGATTAAGGCTAAAAATGATAATCTTTTTCTCGATATGTCAAATCATTGAAATGGTCACACGAATAATTTCATAATAGCCTCTAGATTAAATGTCATAAAAGGAACCGAGTCAAAAGGCGACTAGAAAAAAAAAATTATTTTGGTGCTATGTAAAACCTAATTTCGAAAAATTTGGAAGATGAGGTTCTTAATCGATTTTTCGTAAAATTTTCGATGCCAAAGCCAAATTGAAGCTAAAACGAGATGATTTGAGAGTTTTTGTATTTTTCAATTTTTTTTTCTCAAAGGATTTATCAAAAGCCATCCTTTTAGTTGACTTCTTACTAAAAGGTTAATTTTACGGTCAAAACTTTGAATTTGTTTTTTAAAAAAATTGTGACTAAAATGATATTAAGACTAATTGGGATTTTTTTGTGCAAAAAGTTAAATTTTGACCTAGAGTTGACTTTTGATCAAAAAGTCAGAGATCAATTCTTTAACTTTTTGGGTTTTTGCTAAATGAGTAGGAAATTACTTACAAATGATAGACCAGAGAAAATAAAACTAAAAATGACACTTTTGCTTGAGAAATGAGCTCTGTCGCGATCATAAACTGTAATATTAAGTTTTTACCTTTAATGATATATCGACTAAAAATCAAGTGTTATGAGGAGTCTTTTCATAAGAACCAAACCTGGGATTTTGTGAAATTGCTTAAGGGCAAAAAAGCTATTGGATGCAAGTGAGTGTTTAAAAAAAAAAATGAGGGAAATGCGGGGGTTGAAGATGAAAGACTCAAGGCACGTTTAGTAGTGAAGAATTTTAATCAGAAGGAGGAGATTAACTTCAATGAAATGTTATCTCCAATTATGAAACATAATTCCATTCGTGTGTTGCTTGCATTGGGTACCCGTTATGATATAGAACTTAAGCAACATCATAAGAGATTATGTGATTTTTTTATTTTTTATTTTACTTGTTGTTGTATGTGGATGACGTGCTTATTGTAGCGAAAAAACATGTCATATACACAACGGTTGAAGAGGGAACTTAGTAGGCAGTTTGAGATGAAGGATCTTAGAGCTGCCAACTTAGTAGGGAGTTTGAGATGAATGATCTTAGAGCTGCCATGAAGATTTTAGGTATGGAGATTCGTAGAAACAAACAGGTTAAGAAGTTATACCTTTCGCAAAAAAGGTATATTAAGAAAGTGCTTGAGTGTTTTTCTACAATATTAGGTATAGTGAAGATTTGTAGAGAAGATTCTAGGTACGACGTTTCGTAGAGATAGACATGTGCGTCTTATGGTGTTGTTCCGCAACATTAAGTATGGTGAAGCTTATAATTGGATTGATTAGTGTCACAATTCCATGAAAGAGACTGCAAATAAGTTCACAATAAGGGACAAATGATCTGCATCCTACAACGCAAGTACATTTTAATCCTCTCTCAAGGTTTAAAACATTTGACAACCTTAGAATGTTGCTTGGCCTAAATTTGGGTCCTCTCTCTATTAAGCTCATGTTCTTCTACATTACTAGAAAACACAATCATATATAATATTCTACTAATATGATTTCGTATTTTCTTTGTAACTCATGTTATTATTATTATTTTTTTGGGTAAAATAAGCAATATATAAATGGGGAAGACCAAAAAGTACAAAACGAACCGGCTTCAGAAACTTGCACTCAAGATGAACAAGCTCATTATGAGTGGAGGGAAGCCGAGAAAGAGGCCAAGCGGCAAGTGCAAGTGCAAGAAAAGAAAGAGACCCAGATGGCATGAACAACCGCTAGACAAGCACGGCGACACGAAGACCAACATCGGTCGGTCTAGAGACGGCTAGTCACCCGAGAGGGAAATGCGTGGAGCAAAGATACTCAGATCCAAGTCCCAACTGCGCTGTAGTCTCCTATTCCTGAAGGAATCTTCCACATCCCTAAAAGAGAGTACCTTATCTTTGACCACTTTGAGGAGATGATTCTTCATGGCCGGAATGGAAAGCGGCAAAGAATATTGTTCCTATTCCTCCAAATGGTATGACAAAGAGCGCCAAACGAAAACCACGCCATGCTTTTGAAGAAGTCCTTGCCCACAAGAAATGTTGTGGCCCAAAGGAGATTTTCATCTCAAGACCGGTTCCGCCACGGAAGGTTACATCTGGTTGCCCAAAAGAAAGCCAAACCAGCCGTGAACACTCAAAAAATAGATGGTCAATAGAGTCAGGCACCTCCTCACAGAAGGGGCAAAAAGTAGTATCAATCCTGCCATAAGAGAGGAGAAAAGCTTGGGTGGGAAGCTTATGCTTGGCGACAAGCCAAATGTGAAATTGGTACCTGGGTGTAATGGCATTGTTCCAAATGAAACGATGCCATAAAACTCGGGACTTCTTCCTCCTAAAGGCCTCTCACACCGTGGCCACCGTGAACCCTGCCGGACTATCCTTCCAACAAAAGCAATCTTGGTTAAGAGAGAGGGAGGGGAGGGGAATCTCCCACGACTCCAACACCAACCTTAAAGCCTGCCCATCATGTTATTTTGATAGAGTATAGAATAAACGAAGCAGAGGTTAATTCTAGTTTGTTAGTCAATCATTGCCATTTTAATAGTACAAGCTACCTTTAGTAAATTCACGTAAATCAAACACCATAAAATTAATTTTTTTTTTAAAAAAAATTGTTTCCTACACAAACAATATCAGAAAATGATTTATCTTCTCAAAAATTGAATTTCTTAAATAAATAAAAAAATTGGCGACAAAAGGTTTTAGGTAAAACAAATTAGAGGTGAGAAACACGAACTAACCGAATTAGGAATCGTCCGGACTAGATTGGAAACAACCACTTATGGGCAGTTCGCAGGGGCGTTGATATTGTTCCTAATTCCATAAAATTGGAACCAGTGATTTTCAATATGATCCCCATTTTCAATGGGCAACCATATCGCCTAGACCAGACCAATGATCTTTTTACTTTTTTATTTTTTTATATTTTTATATTTTTATTTTTCACACAAATTTCTTTCCCTACCCTTCTCACATGTCCCGCTCTCGTCTCTTGTCTCTCCCTCTCGTCTCTCACCTCACAAGCTCTTATGTTCTTATGTAGTCCTTGTGTTTACCTTTAAAGTTACTTTCACTGCTTAAAGGTACTGTTTGCTCGACACTTGATGAAGTCGAGTGTCATCATCATGGTGATGAAGCTATATATAACACTATCAATGATTTTTTTTTCCCAAAAGCGATGGTTACATTCCTTGGAAATTAGCAACACATAAGTTACTTTAAATGGGTTAGCTTTTTGCGAGGAGACCGTTCTTACCCAATGAACGACATCATTTGGTATGATCCGGGGTTGATATTTTTAGCAGAATATGATTGTAACTCTCTGATAAGGACTTGAATATTCGAAGACATTCAACCTTCTCAACATCTTATCCTTAGAATGTCATGCGGACACGCCGAGCTTGTCTAAAGTCAAACTTTTGCTACCCGTCTAATTTCTCTCTTGAGCACTTTAACATAGTAGCTTTCAAACTTAAATCATGCGCGCGAAAAGAGAATTTGAAAGGTTGTTAGGGTTTGCAAGTGGGGTCAACGGTTTCTGCCTAATGATGGCTTCTAGAGGATGCAAAAGCGAAATGAGTGCAATTAGGTTCCAATGCAAGTGGTCAAAGCATGTTTAGTCTTCTTGCTGTTCCATCATTTGTGTTTTTTTTTTTTTTTTGGGTCAAGATTGTTGTTCCACTTATATGCAATGCAAATCTAGTAACTCATACCTAACTCAACTCATATTGTTAAAACACTTCTATATTAAATCCAATTTACGAAGACTGATATCCAAACTGAGATGGGAGTTTGGAGTGGGTGAGCACGAGATCAAGTAAGGGCACTCGAGAATGAGAAAATATTCATAGACATGGGTTGACTTTAAATAAGTTGTAAACTCATTTACAACCCATTTATCACATATATTATGTTTAAACCCGTTTATGAACCCATTTATTGAATATAAATAATTCATATAACATCTCCACCCGTTTCAATAATAAGTCCAGTGTAGTGGTTCCATCCTTGAACCGAGAACCGGATTGAAATCACCAGTTTCAATTTTATGAAACCGGCAACCAGATAGAAACGACTAGTTTGGTCCAGTCCAAGTGAATATCGATCTAATCAAATTCTTTTGTTCACCCTTAATGTTGAGTGTGGTTTAAGAGTTCGAACCTTGTTCAACTAATGTCCACTCTATTTTACCTAAAAAGAGAAAAAAAAAATCCAAAAACTAGTTTGAGGTTTTTCACACTTGCACTCATGGTCTTTGAAGTTTTTTCTTCGAAGTTACTTAGCTTGGTTAGGGGTCATATCCTAGGGTTTTATAACAAAGACATTGTTTGCTTGCTTACATGCAAAATTAGTTTGCACAGGCCATGCTAAATGAAGGGAAAATTACCAAGAAATTCTTAAACCTATTGTACAAGAAGTCAATTTAGTTTTAAACCTAATTTGGCTAACTTAGTCTTAAACTTTTTATTGATTTGTCAATTGCAATCCTTCTAACTAATTTTTATTGGGAATCACTGACATGAATGTCAATTGTCTAACGTGGTAAGGTTGGTGCTAACGTAGATGATTTTTGCATTTTTTTAAATTTTCTTTATGAATTTTCTATTTTTATGTCTTTTTTTTCCTTTTCTTTTTCTTTTTTTTTTCAACTCCAAGCCCGTGACTGGACTGGCCCTTGCCTAGTGGCCTATGAGGGTCACTAGCCCTTACCCATTGGCTATTGAGGGTTAGTCGTCAACTCAAGTAGGGAAAAAGAAAAGAAAGAAAAACAAAAAATAAAAATATCAAAAAATGAAAATAAAAAAAAATTATAGAAATTGTCTAAGTTAACATTGGCTATACCACATAAAAAGGTATGCATTCATGTTATCAATTTTACATGTCATCTAACATGAGGCCTACTTTTTTCAAACACTTGCACCTACACTCTGCAACATACATACGATGATGATGGAAATGGATAGGACATTTTTAAAAAATTGAACATTAAAAGGGCAGTTGTCGAGATTTTACGCATATTAAACTTAGGACACGCTATCCACATAAAGAATCCATGCCCTTCTTTATATGCATGCGAGGAACATACATTGCGGAATCTTGGCGTTGACTCAAATTTATGAGTTAAGACATGCAAAACTTCAAAATCTTTCCCTGTCAATGCATTGATCGAGAGACTGAGGAAGCTTCGCAGCAACAACAGGGACGCCGGAACGGTTATCAGCCTTTACATCTGATGACGAACCTTTCAGATGGAAACCCCGTACGTTGTTGTCGGGTTTCAATTGTCAGGACATCCCAAAGAATTCCGAATTTTCGGTGGGAAGGCGAAGTTATGTTCCCATGAGAATTGATTGAATTAGAAGTCACGAAAGGAAAAATGTAATATGAAGAGAGCATGAGTGTTGATAAGTCAAGTGTTACCATATTTACTTGGTAAACACCGTGGTTAGATAGACTAATTTGGTCCCATGATCGGGTTGGGTCTTTTTGACGTCCCTAACTTTATCGACCATATGGCTTGGTCGGCCTTTGGTTAGGACATGGATTATTTGTTTCGTATGGTGCTCTTCTTAAGCATTCCATGGTTAGGGTGGACATGGTACGGGTTGAACTGGTCCAGCACCTAAACTGGGGATCGACGTAACAGTGTTAGTCCCTAATTTTTGGGCCTGAGGATCGATCCTATTGAGCCTAGGACAAAGGAGCAAGCTGACCTTATGGGCTCGGTCTAGTTCTAGGGTCAACTCGAGACCAATTGATTATTTTTTTGTTTAATTTTTTGTATTCCCTAGAAATATTCGTCAATAATGCGGCATTGAGCGACGTTGGGCAACCAATATAAAAGCCGGTACATATCAAACATAAATCTAAGATAAGGTAACAATAGAAATCTTCATTTGCAATTGCTTAGGTATGTTTGTGAGGTGGGCCAAGAAAGGTGAGCAAATTTACTAGCTAAGTTGTGCTCGTGAGGCGAGAGAGCATAGAGCAGTGGTGAGCAAGGTGAGCAAGATTAAGGCAAACAAATAGAGCAAGGTGAGTGAAGAGGGTCTAAATTTTTTTTGCGGTCAAATCTAGGCTGGGTTTCTACTTTCTAATTTACACAAAAGAACCGCATAAGAAAAAAACAGAGGTGGAGTTGCCAAGGTTTAGAGTAGAAAAAAATATGTTATATTACACACATGCGCGTGCATACGCACACACAAAAGGTTGGTTCGGGTTAAATTAACCTTAAAGTACTAAGAAGAGGACCAATCTATATAATGTAAGGTCTAGGGGCCTAAGACCAATGATCGGATCATGACTGGCCAGGTTGGGTGGGTTTAGGGTCGATCCATGATGGACCCTAAACCAATGCTAGCCCTTATTCTTGGGTGAAGACTAATAATAGCATCTAAGTTTCTAATTATTTACAATTTTTTTTATTATATTCGACTATTGAATTCGGCGGTTCTTACCATTTAACCTATGTGATTCCGTATATCATTTTATTGAATAAGTTCTAATTTTCCAAGAATTTGAGTGATAAAAGTGGCGGTTATTTCCTAAAACATGATTGATCACACCGGTGTTCGTGCTCCATGTGTAAACTAGATTTTGCTACGCGCACTGAAAAAGGTCTGCTGAATGGGAACGCTTGTTTTGTCAAAGCATATCATCTCAGTCAAGTCAATGGCTGTCTACTTCATTACTTTTCCCGACCTATTTCGGGAGCCGCAAGTGAAAAGGTGCACTTTCACATTATCGAGACCATGGAGCGTTGACTCTTCTCGTGATTCTAAGCACCCTTCTTCTTGGTCGAATCCGGGGGATAAGGCATTGTATCAACTTAGATTCCGGAGCCGCGAGGAAGAGTTTGAGAATTGGAATGGGGAAAGCAGATGATCCGCAGCCATGGAACGCCACCGTCCTCCACGATACCGCAGCTAACCAAAAAAACTTAAGACCTTGGCGGATTTCATCCTTGGTTTCAGGACACGACAAATTTACAAGCGAAACGAATGACTCCAGATTGATTTGGGCCCCAACTTTAGTTTTCCAACGACATGATTAGCATTTACCTGTAATGCTATTCCGCTTGAGCTATCTCAGTTTGTTCTGAGTTGGAGTTTCTAGGATTTCATTTGCAGATATGCCTATGATGAGCAAAGCTCAGATTCCGCCTAACACTCAAAGGTCTCATTACTGAAACTGATGCACCTCAATGCCATAATACTTAATCCTGATGTTGGTTCATTTGGATTGAAAAACGGAGAAACGTCAAAGGATACAGGAATGTCTCATCAGGTAGGCATTGGACAGTAAATGTAGAACGGTAAAGATTAAAACATGGAAACTAAACTCGCTCCTATACCTTACATGAACTTTCTATACACACCTTCTAGTGTTTCTTCAATGTATAATGTAGTTTCTCTGATAGACTTATTCATCAGGCACGCTGATTCGGTAAAATCCAGCAACACAGCAAGATTCGTCAGCACTCGATTTCTACTTCTTGTTCTTCGACACGAAGTTACTTGGGAGTTGAAATTATTCTGGAACTGTTCTTGCAGCGGACACCTCCTTAGGCTGCTCTGTCTGACTGGGCTCGTCCTCATTTTCGCCCGTGAGCTCCTCGAGCGACTTTCCTTTTGATTCAGGGACTAATAGAGTGAATAACATCCCGAAGAAGTTGATCACGCCGAGCATGATCAATGAGTTCTTGACTCCAATGCCCGCTGGGTAACCAGCATCTCTATCCGCCGCCGCTTTCCCCTGAGCAGCATACAAAAACCCAAAGGCCCCGACGATTGCCCCTGCCTTTCCACATGCTGCTGATATGCCGTGGCAAGTTGACCGGAGCCTCGCGGGGAATATCTCCGCCGGCACGACGAACGTTGTGGCATTGGGCCCGAAGTTGGCAAAGAAGAAGGTCAGTGAGTACATGATAACGAAGCCGATGTGGTTTGGCTTCAGGGTCCAGTGATGGTATGGGATTGCGAGCGCGAACATGAACACGGTCATGAAGAAGAAGCCCATTAATTGGATAGCGAACCTTCCGATGCGATCAATGAAAGCAACCGTGAACCAGTATCCGGGGACGGTGCCGCAGAGCGCAATCAAGGTCTGTGCTCTGGCAATGCGGAAGACTTCATGGACTGCGTTCATGTCCTTTGCGGGGGGAAGCCAACCCACCTTGCTAAAGATGTCCTTCTGGAAGAGATTGGAGCTGTAGTAAGCAATGTCCAACAAGAACCAAGTGGTGGTGGTCCCGACGAGGTGGAGCCCGTGGCGGCGAGCGAACTCTCTGCTGAACAAGCCGAAGTTGTTGGATCTCTCTTCTGCAATCTTTTGCACCTTCTCTTCCTCGGCCTCAAGGTCAACGTTCAACACCTTAGACATGTCGGCTGCCGCCTGCTTCGCATTCTTGGCCACTAGGGCGGTGTAACGAGCAGTCTCAGGCATCTTCATTCGCCAGTAGTAGGTCATAGCGGCCGGTATTGCTCCGAACATCAGAATGATCCTCCAGATGTAATCGGCTTCCGGAACAGTGGAGTCTGGCCTATTGACTGAGTACGGAGGAGCCTTGTATGCATGATCAAATGCGCTCGAGACGATGAGGGCCACGATCCCTCCAACCAATATCCCAAATCCTTGCATGGCGAAGACCGCAGCAATGAACGCGCCACGGGTCTTCTTGTTGGCATATTCAGACATGATGGTCGCAGACAACGGGTAGTCGCCGCCGATGCCAAACCCAAGCCAGAACCGGAAGAAACAGAGGGTAGCCATGACGCCCTTGGGCTGGTTGCCAAACGAGAGCCCTGAGGCGAAGGAGCAAACAACCATGAGGACCAGAGTTATGCCGTAGACTCGTTTCCGTCCCAACTTGTCACCAAGCCACCCGAAGAAGAGCTGCCCGGCCAAAGTGCCACACAGTGCGACACCATTAACAGCAGCTGCGATAGTGGGAGGCAAAGTGCCAGGCTTGGAAGAATTGGGATCGAAGTAGTATATCCGGCCGAGTAACTTGGTGACAAGAGATATACTAAAGAGATCATACGCATCGGTGAAGAATCCCATCCCTGCGATCACAATTGCGGTGAAATGATACCATTGTGTCTTGGCCACATCAAGCGCATCAAGTACCCCCAGTTGGTTTCGAGCCATGACTGGCAATCACTCCCACCTCTGTCAAATGAAAGATCATTTTAGTGGTTTTAATGAACGCATTATACTCCTTCTGTACCTTCAGTGGCAGAATTACAAGAAATTGAACGCGTCTAGTCAAAACGTAACAAAACAAGAGGCTAATTATGAACAATCCTCTGCCTCTCAGTAGCCAAGTGAACCAAGTTGAAGAGGAGTGAAACTTTTGGCACGCCTTCCAAAGCTTGTACAAAGGCTAACGTATTACATGAGTTTCAGATTCGTGGAATCTATCTCTTCTTAAGATGTTCGATGAACGATATGATTAGGTAGGACACTTGAATCATCAAAAAGATGGAAAAAGATGGCCCAACCGAACGGTTTAGATTTTTGTGTGTGACCTTCGAAGTCAATGTTTCAACAACTCTGGGTCTTTAATCATCTTTAAACCCTTGATTACCGGAAACCCATGTTTCATGTCGACCCTGCTGATAGCTTCTTAGCTATAGATATCATATGCTCCAGAGTACAGACTAAAAGAAGCAGAGAAGTTGCAAGGAAAAGTTGTCACAAATTGTTAAGACCCTCTTCTAAAAAACAAGTAGCTGAGTTAACAGGAGAGTCTGCTACTAAGGGATTTGCCAAGAACAAGCATCAAAAGACTCTAAAAGGAGTGCAGAGGCAAGAATTACAACATACCAAAGCCCACTTGTTCGTGCAAGAGGAGATTATTTCCATTTGACTTCGGTGAAGGGAAAATTTGCCTTTATGTTTTATTGTTGGTTTTATCGAAGAAGACAAAGTTGGGAGGAACAGTTAAGCGTATTCAACAGCTCCATATCTATCTCTGATCTCAGAAAAGGAACGAGCTTGAGGACCATCATTTGTTCGTGCAGTGCAAAATGCTTCAGTTGAGTCCAGAAGTATGAGATATGATGACAAGCAGAGAGCCAAAAAAAAGGGCTTTGATGGTCGCTAAATAAAGCCATCCTTTGTCTTTTTACGATTGCAATTATAATTATTGAAAGAAAAGAGGAAAAATGATTGTGCATGCAAAAGGAGGAGCAGAAAGTTACTACGCAGATCTCTCTGAACCTAGCGGTGGAGTCCGCCACTCATGGGAGGGAGGGAGGGACGGAGGGAGAGAGAGAGAGAGAGAGAGAGAGAGAGAGAGAGAGAGAGAGAGAGAGAGAGACTGACCAGCTCAGGATAGTCGACGAATGGTGTTGATGCCAAGTTGGATATGAAGAGTGCAACTGGAGCAGAAATGGTCGGGTACTTAAGGGCTTCTTTTTTCCTGCTGAAAATCGAGTCAACATTGGCGTCTACCCGTGTTTAAGTCAATATTCTAAGTCGTCGTGGGAGCTCAAACGATGCGTTTTCGCTCGCGGCAGGTGTCTCTCTTTTCAACGTTACGTCAGAAGGAAAATAACAAAAGAAGAGAGAGAAACTTTTGAAGACATTTCTTCTTTCTGCGCGTGAAACGATAAGCCAGGACCAGGAGGGTTTCATTCATCGTTGACGAAGGTGCTTCAAAGGAAAAGAACAAAGACAGAAGTATATGATTATTGTAACTCGAACCTAGAAAAACGAAAGATAATTGCAATGAAGGGGAAAAAGAGAACCGTTGAAAAGTCAAGGGTAACGGCCCAATCAAGTGAGTGGTTGTGAAAATCTGATGTGACAATTTTTATATGATGAAGTCTTTGTGGGTGACCTGACAAATAAATTGTTTAAGGTCATCAAAACGATTACGTGTGATGTGCTTATTTAGTACGTACAAACTTTTCGATAATAGTTTTCTCGGGTCATTTTATATATATTTTGTTGATTAACTATAAAAAGAAAGAAGCTGTCCAATTAATTTAGTAATTCCAGAGGAGCAGGAGAAAGAAATCCACTGGTCATCTCTGACTTTCGCTGCATTACCTTTTGGCCGTCCTTGTCCTAAAGAATTCGTGTTCTCCCTCGTATTGCTGTGATAGTATTTGAAGGATCTTTCTTGCATATACTCTAATGGAGTTTATTATAGGACAAAGGACTTCGTAGAAGACATTTATGTCTTGTAAAACAGGAACCCCAGAATCCATGTTACGGGCAATCGCCCACATATTTAACGGAAATGATGCCATCCAATGAAAATATAGAAAATTATCCAAAAAATTCTAAATATAATATGCGGCAGTCAATTCAAACATAAACCTTTTACTTATGTCGATGTAATCATAGACAATTTGTCAATATAGTCCTCCCGATCAATTTTAGCCAAAAATGATTGATGTGGACGCCAACTATTTTATATAATATAGTCAGCGTTGATGTGGACAATTTTGACAGTTTTTTATTTTTATTTTTTTCTCTTCTTTTCTTTTCTTTTTTTTTCTTTTTTTTTTAAATCATCTCACTAGCCACTAGCCTAGGCCCGATGACTTATCGGGCGAGAGCTCATTGCCCTTGCCAAGCCTTAGCAAGTGGCCAACGTTCCTTGTAAGCCTTAATAGTCAAAGAAGAAGAAGAAAATAATTTAAAAACTCAGATTTTTTTTTTAAATTACAAAAATTGTCGAATTGGCAATTTTAGACTAAAATAGATCGAAATGACTATATTAGCAGATCATCAAAAGATTCAAAACTAAATTAACACAATTAAAAATTTTATAATTAAATTAATAGCCATACAATATGTTTAGAACTTTCCCGACAAAGGTATGTAGGAGAGTGAATCTTATGAGAGATAAGTTATTGTCATGATAATGGTTAGCAAGGTTTGAAAAACAGCAAAGTCGATTTTATTTTCTGTTTTTCAACACGTTAGAGAGTAAATTCTTTCATCAAAAGTTATTAAATTCGCATATTCAATCATTCATCATCTTATTGGGGTTAGTATGCCGAGCCTTTGGTGAGGATTTATGTATTATTCGGATTTTTCAAAAAGAAAAAAAAAAAGAAGCAATTTGAATGTGCTTTTTACTAATTATAGAGATGAAATGCATAATTGTAGACCAGTACATAAGATCTAGAAATATCAACGTTCGCAATCATGGGGAAAAGAATTATCCATTTTTAATCAACGAGGGCAAGATCGGTGATTCATGAGTATAAAAAAACATTCACACAGCCTAATTTATGATTATTTTTATTTCCCAAAGATGGCAAAGTTGACTTTGCCGCCTTCCCAAAGATGGCTCAAAAAAAATATTAAATTATTATTAAAAATTGTCAATGTTAGTCCCAACCATGCTGCATGAGATGGCTAGCATTCATTTTGGCGATTTTCTGCCAAAATTATCTAGATGAACTCAATTGACATAATTAAAAAGTTTATGATTAAATTGATAAAAGCTCAATAGATTTAAGATTTTTTGGACAATTTTCCCAATTTAGATACCTAGGAGATGATGCAAATTTCATGAACTAGTTAAGTCCAAATTTTTGGCCTAATCTTTATGAGTTCGCATGCAATTTGTGAGATTCAAATAGGTGCTTCTAGTTTTTTAGCTAGAGATCCCCAACATCTAACCAATTGCACCAATCCTAAAGGGGTAAAAACCTATTGTGGGGAGTTAAAAGATAGTAGTAGATGATATTAGATAGGGTAAATGACACAAATAGTCATTGAACTTTAGTTCAATGTGTAATATGGTCTCTAAACTTTAATTTAATATGCAATGTCATCATTGACTTTAATTTGTACAATGTGGTCCGGGACTTTTGGTATATGTTTAATATAATTTCTAGAATGTATGAAAATGTTCAATATTGTTCCTAAAATATTAAATAAGAATTGTACTTTGTAGGGAACAAAGACAGAAATAAGGATTGATTGACAAGAGAAATGAAAAACGACATCTTCTGACACAAACATTGTGTTAGGATTAGCCGCACAACCAATTATTTACAATTCAACAAACTTAATTAGTGGCAGTTAATTAAATATTGTATTTACCATAAAAATTGTTGTAACCAGGAATGTCATGATTAATATACGAGTAGCATGCAAAGCAAAGATTACAATGTGAATTCAGAAACCGAATTTTTCGTAGGGATCATTATAAGATTCGATCAATTACTTGCTGGATGATTAGAAAACCTGGACTTCAAATGCAACTTCTCAAAACATGCTGAATAATACATCATTTTAGCGTTATGACCGCATATAAGTGAGGCCACGTTAATATTCTCTACAAACTTTCTATTTAACTTCCCGACAATCAGTGACTACCCAAACAGAAGAGGACACCCACGTTAATATTTTCTACAAACTTTCTATTTAACTTCCCGACAATCAGTGACTACCCAAACAGAAGAGGACACCCATGGACACGTACATTTCATCACCGAACTCATTTCATTGGCCATTTGAGCTGACTTTGATTCAGCAAGATGCTGAAGTTGGTTTGTTAACATCACATTGTGAAACTTGTGAAACAAGTTTCCACTACCGCGTCGAAGCAAAACGCGTGTACGAAGAATAAATTCATCATGGGAACTGATTTGGATTTTTTGTTTTTGTAAAGCGAAAATTGTTGGGTTAAATATATATTAGTTTAGGATATTTTATGAGATGAAAATTAATTTAGAATAAATGTGTCATGAACCACTATTGAGATTTCTAATGATATCAAGCCAACAAACATTTAATTCTCGCTCCCCACTTTGCTTCTGTTTCACCGACTCCAACAAAAATAACATTCTGTCCTTGTTTAAGTTGCTGTTATTCTCTGTGTGTTCCCTGAAGCAAGCCTCTACGACATCATTTAATACGATTTGGGGTTGATATTTGTGGTAGGATATGATTGTGACTCTCTGACAACGACTTGAAAACTCGGAAAGCTTTCACATTCAAGCCTCCCTAAACTCTTATATTCAGAATGTCATACGGGCACGCCAAGTAGTATATAGAGTCAAAACTCTCGCTATTCATCTGTGTTCTTTCTTGAGCACTCCAAGACAGCGGATCTCAAACTCAATTCATCTGATCTGAAAGGAATATGGAAAGGGTTAGGCATTGCAAGTGGGTAAAATGCCGGCCTCGTGGTCAACTGTTACTGCCGAATGATGGCTTCTAAAGGATGCAAAAGCGGAATGAGTAAAATTAGGTTCGAACGAAGAGGTCAAAGTATGTATGTTTTTCTTGCTCAGACAAACAGATTTTCAACCCTATCAGGCATCTGACTTTTTGCGTGATCAAAAGCTTCTTTTCAGATTATGTTGACCGTCCAATTAAGCGGTTCTTGTAAGTTAAATGTGCATGATTTTGTAACTAATAGATGAAATATACTACGCTTATGACCTAAAAATTTGTAAGTAATTGAGTTTTCTCACACAATCATTCATGATCTTTGAAGTTACTGGGCTCAGTTATGGGTTGTATACGAAAGTTTTAAGAAAAATGACATTTTTTCTTTAATTACGTGCAAATTAATTCGCACGGGTCGTGCTAAATGTTTGGCTAATGGGAAATGATGGGTTTATTTGAAAGGAAGCTGTCTTCATCTTTCGACATTCCCACCTTGGTAGGCGTGGTCCTTTTGACCTAAATAGGAGACACAAAAGTTAGTATGGAATGGATCCGAGGACCTGAGTCCATTCACTATTTCAATTCTCATTTCTCTGGAAAATCCGTTGTCTTCTATTCTAAATATAATAATTAAACCGGTATGCGTCATCCATTGAACACAAATTGCATATACTAATTAGCTTTTCAGATACAATGTGAACGGAATTTTTTTTTTTTTTTTTTTCCGTTTTAACATATAACTATAGAGCTTAGTCAATTTTTGGCTATTATTTTACCGTTAATTAAGATCAATATCTTTGTTCTTTTTCTTTTTTAAATTTTCTAAGTTAAGCTTTTCTCTTTCTTTGAGACTTTTATTCTACCTCTTTATAGAGTGTGAAGAGCAAAAGGGTAAGAACTTAAAAAATATTGTGAGAATATTACTGTATTGTAATTCTTTTACTTTTGTACCTTTATTCCTGAATGTGCGAGAAATTTAGAGTATAATTCTAAAGTTCTAAGAAATCAAGAGGCGCAAAGTGTGGCGGTGTAAAACTAGATATATACAAATTATAAGTCTGACCAACGAAAATCATACAAGCATCATTTATCAATAAAAAAGTAACGTCTAAGATATTACATATAGAGTCAAAAGTTGTGAAAATTGATTAGAATAATTATATTAAAATTTGTTGTAAAATTTTAAAATTAAATTAATAGAATTTAAATTATTTATGAATGAATTAATATTCATATAATATATTTATGGTTGGCTGTGTAACTCTTCCTATGATCTGTACATGCGAGGAACATGCATCGTAGCTTCTTGGTAGTGGTGTGAGGGTCAAGCGAGACCCGTGACACATTGATGTTGACCGTTTTTTTAATATTTGTTTGGTTGTAGATGTGGACCGTCGTCCTGACGTCTCATTAATGGCGGTGGACCATATTTCTTTTGTCATTCAGCCGAACACTGTTAATTTCGTTTGCCCCATAGCGGGGTGTGACATTGACTCAAATTTCACTGGCTAGATAGGCCGAAACTTCAATACCTTCTTCTACCGTCCGTACATTGATTGAGGAACTGAGGAAGCTTCCCAGCAGCAACAGGAACGCGCAAACGGGTTCCCAGTCATTACGTCTGATGGCGAAGCCTTTACACGAAACCTCATATGTTGTCAGTAGGGGTGAGCATGGTCCGGGTTGGTCCGGGAAGTGCACCTTTTCTAACCCTGTGACCAACTCAGCATAATGGTGTCGGTCCCTCAATTTTTTTAGGGACCAGGGGACCGACCCTATTATGGCGCAGGGCCGATGACGGACCGACCCATAAGGTTGATCGGTTTGGGCATCAACCAGGACAGATTCGATAATTTTTTTTCGTCTTATTTTTTATACTTTTCGCTAAAAAAGCAAGCCTACAAATTCAAATTACACATCCATCGACAATGCGGCATTATGCAACTAAATACCAATACATATTTAGCAAATTTAAGACGACACAATAATAGAATTTCGTACTTACTAACCGCTCATCGAGATATGGGACAAGATAGAAAGTTCTTGTAATCATCTATCTTTACTATTCATAACACCATATGCAAAAGCGTTTTCCTGCATTTGATCATGTAGAGTCCACTCAACCAAAAAATGAGCTTCACACCACTTGACTAGCATTTGATCATGTAGAGTCCACTTAACCAAAAAATGAGCTTCACACCGCTTGACTAGCAAATCACCGTAGCAATTCCAGTACTACTCTACTCTTCAAAAACTTCTACCATTTGACACAAACTGAAAAGCAAAGTGCAGCTTAAATTCATTAGTAAAATACAATTAAACCATAAAAAGTTCAAATTAATATAAATCATAAATATATAACTTCACATCTTGTTAATTCACTTGAACTTCTAAACACTTGAAAACAAAACAAACGACACATAATTAATACTCAACAAAAGTTTTAAATTGAAATTACTATTAGTGCTATTGATAGAACATCTCAATATAATATAATATAACAGACATTTTACTTAGGTTTGAATATATAAAAGAATTATAAATAATATAATATAATATAATTTACAAGTTTGGTCCAGGTTGGACCACCAAAACTTCTTAGGGCCAGACCAACCCGCATAAGTGTTGATCCCGGAATTTCGTGACAAGGACCGACCAGTCTTCTTGGGAACCGGACGGGAGACCATGGGGTTGGGCCGGTCCGAGTGGTCGGTCCAGGGTCGACCCTAGACCTCTTGCTCACCCCTAGTTGTCAGGTTTAGATTGACATGACATCCCGAAGGACTCCAAATGCTGAGGTGGGAATGCGAAGAAATGTTCTATTAAAATATAATACGCGAAAACGACATGATCTTACAAATTATATCAATACGAAATCACTATAAAAATAAATAAGAAATAATAAGGATATCAAAAATTTACGTGATTTGATCCAAGTATTAGTACTTACGTCTACACAGAGAGCCAACAACAAATAATCTACTATAATCGTAGAATTAGAGTTTATAATCTCTCATACGCTCAATTGTTTCCCGCACTTAAATTTAAAGTCAAACCTAAAATGTTTATAAATAAACAACTCATTTGGACATAAACTCATGATACAAAATTACCGTGCGTTCAAACTCAAAGGAAAACGTTCTACATACGCCAAAAACAAGAACTCAAGCGTTCGTTTTTTTGCTCCGTGTACATATGACCTTCGCGTTCTTTCTTTCTTAATCGCATGGCTTCTGCAACGGCTCCTCTAGGACATGTAGCTTCTCTTCTTTATTTTTATTTGTGTGGTGCTCACTCTGCAAAAGGAAAAATCTAGGTGTTTTATGTGTGCCCAAAGTAAAAAATTTGACCTTGGGCCCCGCTGCTTCAACAAGTACTTGACCACTACATGTGAAAAACGGGAAACCATTTCTATTGTCCTTTTGCACTATTATCAATTTTTTTACCCCCCACAAAACAAATATATTTGATTTGTAATAGATAAGCCCAAATCTTTTTGTCTTGTAGCATCCAATATTTCACCTCTGGTTGAAGACGTTTTCCACACGTGAGATTTGAATCCATCTAGGAAAATCTTTGTCAACAAATTCGGCTAATAAATCAATTATTTAAATTCAAACTCGAGATATTAATTTAACAATTCTCTACCTTGACTCGATATTTGAAGCCAAGTTATAGTACTTATCATTCATGTTGCCCTTCCAACGTCTTGATGGGCGCTTACTCTCCACTACAGACGCCAATGAAGCTCAAGTAGATCTTGAACTTCGTCAAAGGAACAAATTTAGTCATCATGTCTTTCAGGTTATTTGTTGTAGCAATCTTTCTTCACAATAACATTACCCTTAACTAAGACATCTTGGATGAAGTGATACCTATGGTGATATGCTTCGTTTGCTCATGATAAATTGGATTATCGCCAAATATATCGCACCTTGGTTATCATAGTGTATATCAACACTTTTTTATTCTAACCCAAAATCCGAGAGCAAATTTCTTAACCATATCACCTCCTTCGCTAGAAAGGCTAGTGTCATTTACTTTACCTCGGTCAAAGATAAGGCAATGTGATCCTGTAAGGACACTTTTCAACTAATTGCACCACTTGCTAGTGTAAACACATATCCTATTAAAGACATGTAATCATCTAAGTCATCCGCTTAATCTAAATCCACAAAGCCAATGGTCTCACTGCCATTGATATTCCTCTGATATACTATACCCACGTCTATTGTCCCCTTCAAATATTTGAAAATCCACTTCACAACTTCCTAATGTGCTTTACCAGGATGCTTCATATAGTGATCAACTACACTCACAACTTGTGAAATATCAGGTCTAGTGTACACCATAATATAAATAATACTACCTATGACATTAGAATAAGGAACGCGGGATATATCATTTTCCTCATCTACAGTCTGCAATGATAATTTATCTGAAAGTTTAAGTGTCACTAAATGCATACTTACAGATTTTGCCGACTGCATATTAAAATATGCCACAATTTTCTCATTATATTTCTTCTAAAATAGACGTAAAAATTTTGTAACCCTGTCACGAAAAATCTCCATACCTAATATTTTCTTTGCAGCACCTAAATCTTTCATCTCAAATTCGATATTTAATTACCTATTCAGCACATCAATATCGGACATATTTTTAGCTGCTATTAGCATATCATCAACATAGAGTAATAGACAAACCAAAGAACCATTCTCCAATCTCCTAAAATAAACACAGCTATCCATTTGACTTTTCAAAGTCTTGGCTAATCATGAAAGCGTCAAAACGCTTATACCAATCCCTTGGAGACTGTTTCAGTCCATATAAAGATTTTTTTAACAAGCCAACATGATCTTCCTTACCTGGAATAGCAAATCCCTCTAGTTGCCTCATGTAAATCCGCTCTTCCAATCCATCGTGAAGAAATGCAATTTTCACATATAGTTGCTTTAACTCAAGATCCTGCGCAGCAACTAAGGTAAGTAAAATATGAATAGAAGTATGTTTTACCACAGAAGAGAATACCTCATTATAGTTAATGCTCTCCCACTGTGTATAGTCCTTCACCACAAATCTCGCTTTATACTTCGCTGTCTCGACACCGAGAATGCTCTCTTTTCTTTTAAAGACCCATTTACTTCCAACAATTTTCTGGCTTTGGGTACTTTGACCAACTCCCATGTTTGATTTTGATGGAGTGATTCCATCTCTTCACTCATAATCCTTAGCCACTACACCTTAGAGTAAAACGAAGGCTCATATGTCCCCACTTCATCACCTATAGTCAATGCATAAGCAATATCTATATAATCGTAACGTACCGGTGATTTATGCCTTCTCTATCTTTCTACGGCTATAGTGTGCTATGGCTATGTTGGTTGTTCATTAGCATTGACTTTAGGAATTGTAGCCTTATTTGCAATCTCAACTTCTGTTACTCTTGAGGTCTTTGAAGTCTCCACTTGAAGCTCCACCTTACTAACGACATCATGATTTGTTTGCTTTGTTGGTTGTGTCTCAGAACTCCTCTATTCAAGCATTGCAGTCTTGTTGAAGATCGCATTTTTGTTGATTAGAAAACTGGGTGATCTAGGATCAGTGCACCACAACCGATAGCCTTCCACCCCATGTGTATAACCTAGAAATATGCACTTCTTTGCCCTCAGTTCAAGCTTACCATCACTCACATGAGCATGCACAAGACATCTGAATATACGTAATCCGGAGTAATCAACAGGTTTCCCCAATCATACTTCCTCAAGAGTTTTCTACACGATAGTAGATGATGGAGATTGATTAACTAGGTAACATGTCTTGTTCACTAATTCTGCCCAAAATTCTTTGCCAAGTCCTACGTGCGAAAGCATGCATCGAGCTCGCTCAAGCAAAATTTCGTTCTTTTGTTTTGCCATGCCATGTTGCTCTAGTGTCTCAAGTACTGTGCGGTATTTTACAGTCTCTTCTTTCTCGCAAAACTCAGTAAAATTTTTACCATAGAATTTCATGCTATCATCGGTTCTTAGGCACTTGATCAGTTTATCCGATTGCTTCTCAATCAATACCTTAAATTTCTTGAACCAATCGAACACATCATATTTGTGCTTCAAAAGGTATACCTATACATTCCTCAAATAATCGTCGATAAATGTTAGCATATATTGGGCAACTCTTTTCGAATAAACCAAAAACGGGCCTCAGACATTTGAATGAATATATTTAACTGGTTGCTTGGTCGAATTAATAATTGTAGTAACATTAACTCGGTATTGCTTTTCAAAGATGCAATACTTACATAAATCCAGTTTCCCTGTCTTATGATCTTTTAACAACCCTCTTTCACTTAACATCGCCATACTTGCCTCACTCATTTGCCCTAAACGCATATATCATAACTGAGGCAAGTTAGAGTCTAACTCACCTGATGAAATTGCAATGGTTCCAATCTACTAGAGAGTATTCACTTTCTTCCTCTTCATCACTGTTATAACATCTCGAGAGATCTTTAGTACTCCAGCTTCAGTAGTGTACTTACACCCGATGTCATCGAGTGTCCCTAGAGAAATAAGATTTTTCTTGAGCTCCGGTACATGCCTCATGTTTGTCAATGTGCGCACCACCTCATCGTACATCAGAATCCAATTTGTCCCCATCCCCACAGCCTTGCATACTACGTTATTCTCCAAAAGGATTCTACCACCATCTGCAGTTTGGTAAGTAGTAAACCAGTTTTTTGAGCTGTCATATAATAAGAACACCCCGACTCTAGCACTTATTTGTCTCCTGACGACTTGCATACTACGTTATTCTCCAAAAGAATTCTACCACCATCTGCAGTCTGGTAAGTAGTAAACCAGTTCTTATGAGCTGTCATATAATAAGAACACCCCGACTCTAGCACTTATTAGTCTCCTGACGAACTAGTAGTCGCACATAAAATAGCTTCTGTATCACTAGTGCTCCCCTCGGCAACATTTATCACATTGCTTGTAGCATTCTGCCTATTACCTTTATTTCTCCGCTTCGGACAATCTCTCATAATGTGCCCCTCCTCATGACACTCAAAGCACTTCAAGTGTCCCTTGAACTTTCTATGGCGTGATTTCGATATGCTTTTACCTTTACTGCCATTAGGCCCCTGATGTTGTTCTCTACCCTAAAATATTAGTGCTTGCGCTACCTCTTGCGTAAGACCATCATCTCATAACTTTCTCTACCACTCCTTAGAGAATAAGGCTGACTTTATCTTTTCCTAGGTAATCGTAGTATGCCCATGTAACAGTGAATTAGTAAAGTGCTTCCATGACTTTAGTAAAGAAGCTAACAACATCATGCTATGTTTTTCATCATCAAGTATCTTATCGATATTCTTGAAATCCATCATGAGTTTATTGAATTCATCCAAGTGGGATCTGATAAACGTACCTTCAATATATCTAAATTGAAACATCATCTTCGATATGTACAAGCGATTGTTCAAACCCATCTTCACATAGAGTGCTTGAAGTTTTGCCCATAATACTGCGGCATCATTTTCCTCCACAACCTTTATTAAAACCTCATCAAACAAGTTCAACAGGATAGTGTTCTTTGCTCTTTCCATTAGCTCTACCATCTCAGAGGCTTTCATTATAATTGGCAACTCATCTTCACCATCCAGTGTAATGGCCAAACCCTAGGTTGTCAATAATGCCTGTATCTTGATGCTCCATAACCCAAAGTTGCTCCTCCTGTTAAACTTATCAATTTCATATTTCGCCTCAAACATTATCGCAATAATAGAATTTCCAAATAATAATCGGACAAGTAAAAGATCCAACTCACAATCTCCCAAGCTCTGATACCAATTATTAAAATATAATACGCAAAACGACAGGATCTTACAATTTACGTTAACACAAAATCACCAAAGAAATAAACTAGGAATAATAAGGACACTGACTGAGTTCTCTTTCCCTATCCGCTTTTTGCAAGAGATTTATGTGGTTTGATCCAAGTATCGGTATCTACGTCAAAAATTTGAACTTGGGCCCTACTGCTTCAACAAGTACTCAGCCACTGCAGGTGAAAAAGAGGAAACCCTTTCTATTGTCCTTTTGTCACTTTTATCCTTTTTTTAACCCCAATAAAACAAATATATTTAAATTTGTAATAGATGAACCCAAATATTTTTGTCTTGTAGCATCCAATATTTCACATCTGGTTGAAGACGTCTTCCACACGTGAGATTTAAATTCGTTTGGGAAAATCTTTCTCAACAAATTCCGCTAACAAATCCATATCTGAATTCAAACTCAAGATATTAATTTAACATGTTTTATGAGAGAACTCATGAGGAAGATTGTCAAATGGAAATTGAGTTTCCGAGTCGAGACAAATCAAGTGTTCTGAATTTGCTTGTTGATATGTTGATCAATTGGCATATGCAATCACTTGGGTTGACAATGGGGGAAAAGTATTAAAAAATCCAAAACTTGTTACATTGGTTTGTGACAATTAACTCCTAAACATTTCGACTAATAGTCAAATCAATCATTTCGGTTAATTTTGGTTGGATATTGGTGACATAGACATCAGTCGTCTTACATGGCATGGCGGATACCGATGTTCACATTTTTTTAATAATATTTTTATAAATTTTGAATTTTTTCTTCTTTTTTTCTTTCTTTTCCTCCTCTTTCCTATGGTAGTTGACATGTCTATGGTTGGTGGGTTGGTGTTGCCTGAGCGAGAGGGGCTCTCATGGCAGGGGCAATAGTCAACCTTGCCGAGGCAAGGGTGAAAGATGGCGAGGTTGTCCTTGTTAGATTTGGCAATGTCAGGATTGCTTAGGTGAGGGCTGCTAAAAAGAAAAATAAAAAATAAAAAAATTATTAAAATATTATTAGAAAATATCCATATTAGTGCCAGCTATGCGCTATATGACCACTAGCGTCTAAGTCCGCAATATCCAAAATAAAATTTCACTTTTACCCTTAAATGGTTGTCGATCTGATGATTGTGCTCCACTCACTGAGGGTCACCAAGGGTCTAGGTTTGCGTATTTGGTTCGACACTCATGTGAGTTTGCATTGGTTTAGGTCGTCAAAGTTGTGCGACTCTTTGCATCATCTCGCCTAGCCTCTTTCAAAATTCTATAGTCAAGGATGATGGATTTGCTTCAACCAGCTTTGCTTCCACTATGGGATATCTCCATTCTCCAATTTTTCTTTCACGATGTGGTATCCCTCTATTTGTCTTTTTTTTTTTTTTAACTTAAAAGCTACTTTGCAAAAAATATCAAGTCACTTAACCAAACAAATTTCTGATTGAGCAAATGGACCTTCAGTCAAAGATTTGAGGGAAATGCAAAAACTCTTTCAAATGCACTCTTAGGCTGGGTTTAGCAATCAAAATAAAATTCGAGATAAGATAAAATTTATCCTATATTGTGTTTGATGCCTACTCAAGACAGGATATAATCGGATATATAAGGGATATAAGTTTGGATAAAGGTGAATAAGATTTCTAATATTTATAATATGAAAATTATTTTTCCTGAATAACAAACTTATTAAATTAACAAAATTAAAATTATATTTCAATATAAATAATATTTGAATTCTAATATAGGAAATTCAAAATAATTAAAAATACAAATTTATTTTTAATTTAATCTTATTTCTATTTATATATATTCGACTCTAATTCTATCTTATAATATATTTATATTAATTACATAATTTAGGTATTTTTGCATTTTAGGTATATTAGTATAGTTTACTGTTTAATAAAAATTTATTAGAGAATGATAAAAAAAGAAATAATCGAGAAAATAATCAATAAAAGAGGATAAATAAAATAAAAATAGCAACTAAAATAGATTAGGGAATAGTGTTGCATGAGATTTTTACCATCTCAGTTTGTGAATTTTTAGGTTCATTTACACCGATATGCTATTTTTTCCCAAAATATATACATAAGATAATACAAATATATCCGACTTTATTATTGCAATTCACCAAACTATATATAGCATATAGCCAAAATCTCTGGATTTCATATCATATTCTATCTAGTCATATCCTAATTAGAAATCCACACGACCAATTACAAATATTGTTATGACGTAGGGAGCATGGTTTATGGGGACATCAAAGTAACATTGAAGGGAGGCAAGTTTTCAACTTGGGATTGGAGCATTTAGTTGGACTGTTGGGGATTTCCAGTCCAAAAGCTAAAGATTACCCGTTTGAATTCTATCATGTGCAAACTACTTTAAATATTCCATGGAGCTTGAAGTAGCTAGTTCTCCACACTAATGCCACTAGATTATTTATAAAAAAAAATCTGAGAATGGAAGACTATTCTCAATGATCCCCTAATCAATAACAGTGAAGTTTTACACCCATGATTGGAATGCTTGATTTGAGTTATGATTACTATTCTTTTTAAGGTGAACCCGTCAGTACTGCACCATCGGATGAAAAATAGGATAAAGTCAGAGTTATCCTACACCTGATGCACAAAGGCGAACTTTTGCCTTAGACAAACCAGGATTTGCTATGATTGAATATGCACAGGGGATTCCAAACCTTTGAACAAGGGGCTCCAAATCAAATGGTGGTATAGCCTTTTCCAACTTAGGCCACCACCATGGTGGTAGTTTTCCCTTAATAATCTATATAAATGCATGATGATAAGCTCTTCCTTTTTAAGATTACCTTTAAGAGTGACAAATGACTCTAATTTCCAAGGGATTGATCATTTACTAGCAAGCAGTGTTTTTTTTACACTCCGTTCAATTTGCTTTCAACTAGTATTTGTACTCGTCTCATTTAATACCATGACTTTTGTTTAAGAAAAATAATAATTTTAATGAGTTTTATTGTTACAAATTAGTAATTATTGAAAATTTGTAACACGAACTTTTCACGTGAAGTATTTCCTTGGAAGATTTTGTTATTCTCTCCATATCACAATAATATTGTTGATTTCATATAAAAACAAAAATTAGAGATTTTCCAACTATTCGAGTGTCTTTATTTCACATTAATATATAATATGAATCAAGAACTATGCCTGTGTAATTTATTTAAAGGAGAAACATTCATGTAAAGTAGGATGCAACTTAGCGGCTAAAAATATTTAAAAACTAATATGCCATAATTTTATACAAATGATAAATTTCAAGCCCGGGCATTGCACGGGCGCGTTCTATTTTACATTGACAAAGGGAGAAATAGATAGATATAGGTCTGATTTAGAAGGACGTAAGGGGGGCCCGGGGGGCCCGTGGGCCTTGGCCCCTCAAACTTCAGTAGCTTCGTATTCTTAGTGAAATTTAATAAAATCTGCCAACTAAGCCTTTTGATGAAATTTGCCTCGGGCCACCAAAAACAGGCGCATGACTATTCATGTATTTTCGCCTATTACACAAATAAATGGACCAAAAATATTTTCTACATTCAGGAAAATATATAAACATAAATTACTGTTGATAATTGAAATATTTCCCATTGACTAATTATTTCAATCAATATAAGTGGCAACTTCTAAGAAAATATTTTTCAAATCATTCATTTTTTATGAAATAAACAGAATTTTCAATTAAAATAAAAGTAGGTAGAAAGACACTAGGCATTAGTAGATGATAACCATGTTAAGCTTACTACTTAACCAATTAATTAAACTAGCAATTTACTCTTGTTTCAGTTGGGTTTCTAATTTGATATCTTAAATAAACTAATTATATATTTTACATCTAAAAACTTATAGTTAAATGGTTGTCAAATTGATTAAGTTTTAGAATAGACACAATTAAGGAAGTTGATGTCTATATATGATTATATTCACTATTTTTGTCATATTCTGATACTCGTTCCAATTATTGTAAAAGTTATCATTACACTGGTCTCTTCAATCATTTGTTTACTACTCATTCTTTGTTTTATTTGCTATAGTTGATTTGAAGAACTCTTGATAATATGCATGAAATGCTAATCATAAAATAAATGGAATGGAACTGCTGAACAAATTCTTATAACGTGAATAATGAGCTAAATGTATTTAATTATGTACAATATTCAATAGTGTATGTAACTAATTACAGCTAGTTGTTATCATAAAATTCATATTACACATAGTTCAATGATCAATCTATGCTTTAGTGTACTAAGTTGTATTGCAAATAGATAAAAGTAGTCATTTTTATTTGACAGTCAAGGTAGGTTAATATTGCAACAAATAAAACTGTTAATCTAATTAAAAAATAATAAATTATGTGTTTATGGCTAATAATTCTGATTACATAAGTTCTCTACAAGGTCAAAATATATTTTCAATTTAATAGGACGAATGCTTCTTTTATCATTACCATTTTCATTGAGAAAATTATAAATTAACGAACACTGTTGGAAAATTGCATTTGAAGCGGTTCTAGAAACCTACTTGTCATAAGGATTCCATTAACTTAATCACTATTAACTCAATTTCACCCCTAAAGTAGCGCCTCTTCTCGAAACCATCCCCCCCTCCTTCCATAACTTGACTTTGTTTCGAAATACGTCCTGAACTCGATCGAGTTAGTCCAATAACCCATCTCAATTCATCAATTTTGGAAGCGATGGCCAGCTGACAAGCATATGCTTGTCACGCGCACTTTTTGCGATTTTCCCAAAGGCAGTTTGATCCATAAACGACCACAAACCTATAACACTAAGTTCAAATAAAAAATAAGTCAGTCGACCTTACCCTTACTTCTTGCACACAAGAAACTGCCTAGTTACTCGACCGCCTCCATGTAGCTCTTTTCCCATATCTATAATGATTCTCCATCTCCAATTGTTCCATCCGTCCTTGAGAAAATCCCAACCCTTTCTTTCTGATTTGCAAAGTTGGAACAAATTTGGAGCTTTTACATTTTCGATATGCACGTGTGGGGCATTGGTGAAATCTGTTTTTTTTTTTTAAAAAAAAAAATACCAAAATGCCCCAAAAAAGAAGGCAAAACAAGTGCGTGCCGAGCATCCATTCATTGGTCAACCATTATTTCCGACGGTGATGAGCTCGAGGGCATTGTTGCGTCAAAGTATTCAATTTGGGAGTATTTTGAAACAAAGTCGAGTTAGAGAAATTTCAAGAAAAGAAGTACACTTCAGGGAGGTTATCAAGCCAAAGTGATCAATTTCACGAGCATTTTGGAATAAAGTCAAATTTGAAGCAAACTTGGAGAGTTGAGCGACCATCCGGGGCAATTGAATTTTCCCAAATACCTGTGATACCAGAAATTAAGGAAAATTACTAAAGTGCATGTGTCACAGCCCAAAAGTTTTCCGTGTCAAGGACTATCAATGATCCATGAAGACCAAGTAAAACTCAAAACTTCTAAATTCTAAGGATTCTTATGTATTTTAGAACACTCTAGACAGCAGATAATATTGGAAATGTATTCTCTTGTAATAAATGCCAATGGTTGATAAATGGGGAGATAGAACTCCATTATTAAATTATGGAGAGATCTATGATTGTAAACCGAGAAGTATATGTATATATAAGGGTTCCCTCCCCCTTATTGGTATCATCTCACAAGTAAGATAATTTCTAGAAGTTTTACTCTTGTTACCGGAAGTTTCTCTCTCTAGAGTTTTTCTCTTACAATACAAGCATGAGTGAATAAGGCTAACTTGTGAAAAAATTTCTAAGATCGCACGGATAAAAGAATGCTAGATCAACCGATCCGCAAAACACGCCTCATACTCTAAAGTCCTAACATTTTATGTGAAAAATCAGACCGGGCATTAATGCACGCTTATGTTGCCTCACAAAGGCTCACCTCCAAAGCCCATGACGGTGTTCGGCTCTCACTGAAATTCATTTGTACGGGCTTATTTCCATAGGTGATACCGCTCCATCAGAAATAAAAAAATAAAGAAAAAGAAAACGTTAGCACTGAAAAAGATTAAGGAAGTGTACATCATCCGCTTAACTCCTTAATCCCACTAATTGATATCTCGATCTCTCAACATCAATCCTTCAAAAGCATTCAAGTGGTCCAGATAAAAATAGAGGATGTCATTCTTTCTCAACAAGCGAAAGAGAGTGGCAGTTCAACAACACGATTTCATAATCTTTGAACAACCTTAGGAAGTAGAATTGCTCTGTAATTAGCCATCCTCGACCATTCACTCACTTTTTTCTGCCTTGTAGAACAAGCTAAACCACACCCCCCCCACACCCCCCCCCCCCCCCCCTCGTCAGGAGAAACCTTTCGAGATTCTAATCGAAAGAACTAAACACAAAATATCAAAGTTATAGCCTTTCCCTCGAACTGAAATGAAGTTCCATGATCTGGAGACTTCGAATGATTCTCCATATCTTCCATTATTGAACGGCCAGCAGTTACTTATGCCCTTGCTCCGAGAAATGACTGCAAAGGAAACAAAAAAATGTTACGGGACAAAAAGTAAACCATAGACAAAGAACCGATAAATAAAAAGGAAGAGCAAAGTGTCTGCTAGTGAAGGTGAAGGCCCACAAAAACATTCCGTGTTGGCATTCTTCGATGCCAATACTCATAAACCCTTATGAGGTTGCAACACAAAACATTTGATTCACCACAGTTGCAAAGGTCGGTTCTAATAATTAGCTCAAGGTAGTCTAATCAAAGGTTCTATAGAAGCTTCAGCTATGTGCTTCATTTAGAGCATTTACCACCCTCCTAGGCAATCTGAAGGTGATAAGAGCTGTAGAAATGCCGAAGACTGAGGTAGAAAAAATGATGGAGGTAACTGATCCTCTAATATGAATCTGGATCTCACAGCAAGATTTGAACTCTGAACGCAACAGGAATATACATGTTATACCAACTACTTACTTTTCATTACTACAAAGAAACGTACCAAAAGCCGTGTTTTTGTATCCGATTGATCTCTTATACTTGATAATATTTTAAATTGAACAGAGACAGAGAGGCATAATCAAGCCATGTTGATTTGACAATTCAATACTCCAAATTGACTTAAATTAAGTCGCACTTGACTCAAATCAACTTGAAGTCAACTCAGTTGATATTTGAGTGAGTGAAGTTAATAAGTCGACTCAAAATAAATGGAGAGTCAAGCTCAAGTCAGCTGACCGATTAGCATTCCTAACCAAATTATGAAATCACCAAGATACTGGAATTTGGAAGTAGTTCTTTTCTCCATTCCACCTCTCTCAGATTGGACTTTTTACAAACAAAGCCATCAAGTCAAATTATGAATTCACCACAAATATACTGCTGTCTACACTATCAAATTGAACATGTTCAGCTGTCATACGGCAACACACCAATGGAGGCGAGAACTTTTGAGAGTCAAGGAAAAGAGAAAAACAACATGATGTTATCTCATCATGGAGCTAGAAAAGATGGGTCAAATCCCAAATAAGTAGCATGGTTACCTCTGTTTTAAATAGTCAATATTTATATGAAACGATCTTCTTCAGCTTGGTCAAACAATGAAAAGAAAAATTAACATCATGCGTGCATTGAAAGTCAACACTTCAAACACTGATTTTTGTCCAAGTTTGTATTTAACAGATTGTTTTGGTCTAGAATGCTTTACCAATCTTGGACTACATGCACTTTCATAGTGAAATGTTGCAACCTACACACACTTTATACAGCTCTCTATGACAACCAACAAGCTTTTCGATCTATGGCAACAAATCAAAGCTCAGAGGACCCAAATCATTGCACAGATGGAACAATTAGGCCATGTCACTTGTGGACGTTGCCCTTTTCAGAATGTCATCATATCTAGATCTCATTCTTGTCAAAGATATGACCTCATATTCTTCTTTACAAATTTACTCCATCTCAAACTCAGTCAGCTTTTAAAGTCGAAAGCCAGGTTCGAGTCCTATTTCCATCTTGTTTCTGTGTTTCTTACGAGGCCCTTCAAAGAAATGCTAATTAAGAAACCTTAGACATACCTGATGCCTCACTATTTGCCACAGAAATATGCATAAGAAAGGAAACTCTTTTTCCTTTGTTCTATTTATTCTATGACAATGACAATTACCAACCAGTGTCTTGTTTCATTTTAATTGTTGTTCAGAGCTAATACTGATCACAAATAAATCTGAAAATTTGAAAATCTGAAATTTTTTAAAACAGATTAGCATAAAAGACCATACAAGTACGACGCAGCAAATCATAAGATTGCACCAACCTTGACTTTATTTGGAAACGCAGTAGGCTTAGCTGTTGCAGTGCTTCCGATGCTGAATTTCGGCTTCTTATCAGCAGGACTCAATATTTGAAAAGAGCACATAAGGTTCTCATCAATAGTCATCACAGCACCAGCATTGTCAAACTCCCCACAATAATTAGGCGCAGAAAATATAGTCACGAGTTGCTTGTTGGAGAAAAACTCAAACCCATCTTCAACAACCTGACATGCCAATAATGAGGGTGAATGAATCTTACAAGTGAATGTCGACCCTTTGAATCTGAGATAATCGATTCTAGGACTAACTATATTTTTTTCTCAAAGCAATCCTGAACCTGGTGAGCACGGCAAATCAAGTCAAGATCCTGCCTCTTGAGAAAATCTGTCACTCTGTCAGGACCAAATGAATAGGAAACTCCCCTGTCATTCGGACCCCACCCTTGAATGTCCTTACTAGGATCGGACCAGAGAAGATCGCATAGCAAACCCTTATCTGGAATATCGGCGGGCCGTGGTAACCTTCGGATCTGATTCAAATTGTTGAGATCAGGAGAGAGTCCACCGTGCATGCACAGTATCTTATCATCAATGAGAGCTGCCACAGGGAGGCAGTTGAAACAATCGGTGAATATCTTCCAGAGCCTTAAGTTGAATCTCCGTTTACACTCATCATAAAATCCATAAATGCGGTTCACAGATGCACATTCATGGTTGCCTCTCAAGAGGAAGAAGTTTTGAGGGTACTTGATTTTGTATGCAAGGAGAAGGCAAATTGTTTCCAGGCTTTGCTTTCCGCGATCAACATAGTCTCCCAGGAATAAGTAGTTTGAACGAGGTGGGAATCCACTGAACTCAAAAATCCTTAAGAGATCACTATACTGGCCGTGGATATCTCCTGTTAGACAAAAAGAGATATCACCCATTTCATACTTTGTAGTAATTAGATGTGTATCATCTCTGATTCTAGAACCAAATTTCCGTAAGGCGAATTGTCATCAGCTGCAGGATAGTACAGCAGTACAAGTTATGGTATTTGAGAATAAGATGGCTGGAAACTCTCATCTTCCAAGGACAAAAAGACATGGACATAGATATATTACTGATGCTAGCTGACCTTCAGTTTAAATAATGCAAAACTTCAGAGTGTCAAGACCGATGAAATTGACAAGTGAGAACATAGCAACAAAACAACGTTGGGAAAGCATATTGGGAAATGAACCAACAATATTGTGTCACAGTATCAGGTACACGAATGATAAGGATGCCTCATGTACTGACGCTGACCATAACAAGTGCCAGTCATTAGCAGAAATAAGGATGATCAACCCGAAAGAAGGAATTCAAAAGATCACGTTTTCAGAATCATCATCCAGAAATCTGCACTATCTCAGAAAACTTTCACCTGTCATTGTTTTCCAACAAATCACGCAATTTAGCATGTGAACTCTCCCTATTATTTTTACCCCAACAGCAATATAGTCCTTCTAATTAGCTCCATTTCTTATAGAACATAAGCTCAGCAATTGTTGCTTCATTCTTCCATGCAACAGATTGTCGGCCATGCCAATCTCTTTCGAGTGAAGTAATCAATCCAAGCAAACATATTCTTATACTCAAAACAACTGTGGCCCAGAAACCCACCGATTTCACATACCAGACAACTGAAACTTGCTTTGGACTGCCTCTCAAGCTCATCATTCAATCCAGTAGTTTAACGTATCATCTGTCTTTTTTTTATTATAATTATTATTCAAATCTAGCAAAAGATCTACTTCTGTTTTCTTAAACATATATTAACACAAAAGGAGAAGAAACTTGGCCATCATTATGTACCTGTTCTCCAAATATGATGTTAAACAGTTAAAGCATGCTTAAATTTACAAGACTGACCGTAATTTTTGACTGCAGCCAGTCCGTGAACTTGATTACGAACCACAAACTTGAATATCACAAGAATTAGAACGAAGAGTAAAGTACCACAAACTTTGACAGGTGCTTCAAGCTCCAAGAGATTGGGCTGGCTCAAGAAGACGTCTCTGGACACGTTACAGAGCTGCTTGATTTCTTCTTCGGAGAGCTGAACTTGCTTCCCTGGCTTGCCTCTCACACTAAGAAGCCGATCGATTATGGAGTTCAGGGAAGATGTTTGCATCTCTCTGTCTCTGTCTCTCTCTCTCTCCCCAACCCAAAAGACTTTCTTTCCTATTCACCCTTCAAAGTGGAAGAAGCACAAAACAAAGTGAACAACAAAACGAAGATGATGATGATCAAGATTACCCACTTTAATAGTCCTTCCGCAGATCTGCTAGGGTCCAATATATTCTGTTGCTTGAGAGAGAGAGAGAGAATCTTGGCTTTTGGAAATGGAGGGTCTCAGATTGAAGTGGGAAAGAGAGGAGAATCATATTCGAAAAAATTATGGATAGAGTCATGCGTTCAGATTCCGAGTCGAGCACAGAGAGAGAGAGAGAGCTATGGAATTTCTCTGTTTTCTATCCGACCATACTCAAAAGAAAAATTTAAGAAGCTACGCATCGCTTTGAGCTCGCGGAATATCAGCGTTGAATTCAGCTTGCTGAGTCGTCTTCTGCTCTGCTCTGCTCTGCTCCCCGGAGGAGTCGACGGGACTCAGAAGAAACAAATAATAATAATAAAATACAACATAATTATTTATTGATTATTTATTGAATATTTTAAAATGGAAAAAATCGATCAAACATCCGTTTCGCTTTGCATCCTAATTTCCTATTTGAGACTTTAGGGTGGCCCCCTTTGGCATGCGAAAATTCTTCCAGTTTCTCCTTTTCAGTAAAAATAAAAAGCAGCTCTGCTATTTTCTTGCAAATATGTTTTCATTTTTGACAATAAAAACGCTCAATTGGAATGGAAGTTTGGAAAGATGTAAGCTTGTGTTGTTTTTAAAGATTGATAAATATGCGAAAAAAAAATTAAATCTACATATTTTGTTTCAATTTTTTTTCTTTTCATGTTATTGTTTGATAGTATCATCACTTAATTACTATTTAGCTATGCAAACATTTTTTAATAAATGAAGGACTACAACATAAAATTTTTGGGCTTAATAGATCAACAATAATATTGCAATAGTTGATTCATGGGAAAAATTCATTTAAAATCATGAAACAATGTTTTATTCCATTATTTTTAACGTCAATCTAATTGATAATCTGCTATCAAATTGAAAAAAAAATGAATCAATGTGAATAAATGATTAAAGTAAAAGAATTATGAAAAAATGTTTCTAAATATTATATTATGTATTCTTGAATTGGAATATTATTCGTAAATTTTGTGGAGACCCTCCATTTCCTGAATTTTTAACGTCAATCTAAAAGAAGGCTATTTTCGAATTTCTCTTGTCATTGTTTTTCTCTCTTCCTTGTTTTTCACGGTTTTTTAATCTTTGTTATCATTTGTCAAATTTACGTTTTTTTTTTTTTTTTTTCATTTCTAAAGTTTTTAGGTGCAAAATTCTTAGTCGCCGTTTTCTAGGTTTGATATTCTCCTCTTCCGGCCCTTCTTTTACCTCTTCTTTCTACCTTTCGTTTTCTCCGCCGTAGCCACTGCCATAGTTACTGCCGCGCATCTTTCGATCCTACACCCACAAACTCCAACAGACGGATTTAGTCACTTGGGAATGAATGGCTGTTGAGAGAGAGCGAGAAAGAGAGAGAGAGAGGAGTCGCCACATCCATCAAATCGACGACGGTCATCAATGCCAAAGAGCCGATGAACCCCCTCCCGTATATTATTACATCACAACGGAACCAAATTTAAGAGAGATATAAATGATGAACAAAAATGATTCGAGTCAATTGAAAACCCTAACTATTAGAGTTTGCCTCAAATGCGATCCTTCCTACATAGGAAGGAAGAGATGGGGGACTCGAATTACCATATTCTTAGGAGGGTTAATGTGGGGACGATTTGATATCAAGTATGGGTTTCGACTTCCATACTCTATAAGGAGACATTATATAAATTTGAGAGTTAGAGTATAAGTAGAGGAGAATCAACCAAAAAAGTGATGACTCGGATTTCTAGTTTAAGAATTCCATTTGACAACATATATATTTTTTTAGATATAGTTAGAATTGGATTGTATTAATTAGAGAAGTTTTAGAAGTCAAAATGCAAAACTTTGTGTTTAGTTAGTCTTAAAGCCGACCCGAGAGAACCCAATGTCGTAGTTTTGATTGGAAAAAAAAAATGTTACCATAAATGTTCATAGGCATATATGCTTTTTGAAGACCTGAGGTATTCTATAATAAATTAAAGTTTTGATTTAACACCCCAAAAGCAAACGGAAAAAGAAGAAGAAAAAAAAAAGCAAAAAGCAAAAAGCAAAAGCAAAAGCAAAAGCAAAATTTGTGGTTTGTGGTAAAAGAGAGGAAACTATAGTATATTCACATTACTTGAAAAAACAGTACAAGCCCTCCCTTATATATAGGGTGAGAAGGCAATTAGCTTTAATTATGATTAATGTAAACTACAATTAACCTAATCTCAAGTATACGCATTTAACCCCTCAAACTCAAGATAATTGGAAAGAAATCAATTGGAGTTTGAAGAAAAAAATCTCAGAAGCACCGAGGTGGATGTCTCTTGGTGAAGACATACAATTTCTTTGGTCAATGAAGTGAAAATAAGTTGAATAATGCCAAGAAGAGCACGATATCAAATGAAATATTAGTTTATCTCAATGTGTTTGGTGTGATCATGAAAAATATCATTATGTGCAATTTGAATAGTATTGTGATTAATGAAAGACTATCTCGCTATGGTGACACACTCCATATCTTTCAGTAGCCATTGCAATCATAATAACTTTGATGTTGTATTGGCAATAGTTCAATATTCAACTTTTGTAATAGAGCAAAAGACACTGGTCTATTTCTTGCTATGTCATCAGATAAGTGAGGTGCTAAAAAAGAAAAAATAGCTTGTAGTAGAGCGACAATCTTGAGGGTCACCAACCCAATCAGCATTTGAACAAGTTGTCAACTCCAATGTAAAATGAGCAGAAAAGTAAAAGCCATGAACTAACGTACCCTTAACATTGTGAAGGATTGTAGCAAAGTGAGTCATACAAGACACAAGAATTTACTGATTGACAACATAAATAGCATAAGCGATGTAAAGTCAAGTATGAGATATTTAAGACTACTGACTAACTATCGATAAAGAGTAGGATTCAAAAGAGGGGTCCCAGCATTGGCATCAAATTTGGCATTGGCCTCAAGGAGAGTCGTGGTGACCTTATTGTCAAGGAGTCTTTCTCAAGAAAGAAGATCAATGACATATTTGGCCTGAGAAAGATAATAGCAAGATGAATATGAGGTTACCTCTAAGCCTAAAAAGTAATTGAGTTGCCCAAGATCTTTCATCTCAAATTATTGACTAAGATATTGCTAAGTTATGAAATTCCAATACGATCATCTCTAGTATTAACAATGTGGTCCACACATGAGAGCGGCAAAATAGACTCACAAGGAGTGTGTAAAAAAAAAAAAAAAAGAGCATGGCCATAGACTATATGTAAAGCCAACGGATTCCATTGTGATCTAACTTTTAATACCATGCATGAGGACACTATTTCAATCCATATAATGCACGGCGTAATTGCCACACGTGGTGAAAAGGATGAGTGAAGTTAGGAGGAGGCACCAAATAAATTTCATCGATGACATCGCCATTTAGGAAAACTTTTTTAACATCCATATGAAACAGAGACCATGGCTCAATAGTGGCAATAGCAAGAAGTTTGCGAACGAAAGTAAGATGCACAAACCGGAGTAAAAGTGTCTAGTCAATCCCATATTCCTTAGTCTAGCCTTCCACAATGAAGCAAGCTTTATAGCAGTCCATGGTACCATATGCTTTTGTCTTAATCTTGTACACCCATTTACAACCGACAACAAACATAACGGAAGAAAAATCAACTAAATCCAAAATATGAGATTTGTCTAAAGCTTGTAACTCATTTGCCATTGTTTGCTACTAAAGAGGATTAGTACTAGCTTCTCTATATGTGTGAGGTTCATAAAGGGAAGTCATAGTAGAATAACAATGGTAATCCCAAACTCGAACATAAGGTTGACTTACTATAGGGGAAAGATGGTTAGAGGAGCATGGAATGACCAATGTTGGAGAATTTGCGGATGGGTAGGCATGTCAAAAGTGGCCAAAGTGGTGTCACTAGAAGACCATGCATCAAGATGAGGAGAAAGACAATTTATGGAAGAGAAGAGTCAAAGGTGGATGAAAATGTGGTAACTTCTAGAAATAAAGTCTATTGAAGGATTGGTAAAAAAGTGTACATGAGCAAGGATTTAAATGGACGAATAGAAAAGAACATCTTGTATTCCCAAAAGGTAACATAACAAGATACACAAAGGTAGTTAGAAATGGGATCCTAGCATCTATACCCTTTTGTGCTTAATGCCATACCAAAGGAAGTAACATAAATGGGCATTGGGTTCTAATTTCATGTTCGTGTGGAAGAAGATGCACAAAACAAGCACTACCAGAGATGCGAAGAAGACTATAATTTGGTACATTATCATACAAACACTCATAAGGAGAAATGTTACCTCAAAGGGGTGATCGGGTACAGTTGATAGTGTGAACAATATTGTGACAAACTTCGCCCCAAAATTGTTTAGGACGAGAGGTAGAGACGAGAAGAGTACGTATAACATTTAAGATATGCCAATGTTTATGTTCTACTCTACCATTTTGCTAGGAAGTACTTGGACAAGAGCAATGAATGTAGTACCATTTGGAAAAGAATTCTAAGAAATTTTGTCTCTATATTCCATAGCATTGTCAATATTGAAAACATTATATCCAATGAAAATTGGGTTTTGACTAATGCATCAAAAATCACGGTAAATACAAGTAAGTTCATAATGATTTTTCATAAGATAAAGTTAGGTATAATGAGAGTAACCATCCACAATAATAATAATAATAATAATAATAATAATAATAATAATAATAATAATAATAATAATAATAATAATAATAATAATAATAATAATAATAATAATAATAATAATAATAATAATAATAATAATAATAATAATAATAATAATAATAATAATAATAATAATAATAATAATAATAATAATAATAATAATAATAATAATAATAAAATAGCAAGAGCCACTGGGTGGGATGGGAGTTAGTTCTCAAATGTCAAAGTATATGAGGTCAAAAGGAACATGAGATACAGATTCACTAGTCTGAAATGGTAAAGCATGATGTTTTCCTAACTTATAAGGCAAACAATCAAAATGTTTAGTGTCAATAGAACTGAAAAGACCATTTGAAATCAAGGAACTTAACCTAGAGAAAGAATCATGACCTAACTGAGAACGCAAGTTTTAGATGACAATATGGCAACACAACCATCATAAGAGGTCGGAATATTTAGGGAAACAAGCTCAAAGAGGCACCCCACTTTACAACCCGTCCCAAGTGTTTGTCCCATCTAAGGATTCCACACATGACAATCATGAGAAGAGAAATGAATATCAAAACTAAGCTCACATAATTGTTTGATAGATATAAAGTTTAGTAAGAGTTTATGAACCAAAAATGTATTAGGTAAGGATAATATAAACGTGGAAATGTTTCTCGAACTCTCATCTGCGAGTCATCAGTTGTATGATTAAGAGGTGCATGTGAAGTGAAAGTTTTAGATTGAAATAAAGAAGGGTTGTATATCATGTGATTGCAACAAGCAAAATATAATAAAATAAAAAAACCATGAATCTAAAATACCTAGAGTGAAAGACATAGTACAAGTGCTAGGAATGGAGGAGCTAAAGGTGCCAAATTATTGAAGAATAGAACAAAGATCTTCTAAGGATAGTGTGACGGATGATCCATGGGCAGAAGTCTCTATAGTGTTAGCATTGGTAGATGAATAGGCAAGAGGACCTCTATTGCAAGGTTGACTGGCCGATTAGTCGATCCTGTTGCGTAGGTCATAGCAGATAACAATTATATGCCAAATGACCATGTCGGCAGCAGTGTTTGCAAAAAGGGCTCCACAAGGAGGAAGAACTCGAAATGGCAAGTACCGCATCTATAGGTGTGGAGATTGACAAGGCCGTGCGTTATGCTTTCAAGTAGTCAGTTGAGTGGTTGTAGTAGATAACAATTATATGCCAAATGACCATGTCGGCAGTAGTGTTTGCAAAAAGGGCCCCATGAGGAGGAAGAACTCGAAGTGGCAAGTACCACATCTATAGGTGTGGAAATTGACAAGGCAATGCGTTATGCTTTCCAGGTAGCCAATTGAGTCTCCTTAGTCAATAATTTTGATACAACCGTCTCAATACAAGAGAAAGAATCTATATGTAGAGAGGAGGCCCTCATAAATTCAAACTCATCATTCAAGGCCATCAAAAATTGCATGAACGTGCACAATCAGATATTTAGCAACTTTGCAAGCATCATGGCTTAAACATGGTTGACTGATCCCAAATAGCTTGCATGGAGGATAGAAAATCATTAATGGATTAACTTGGCTCCTAACACTTGATATAAATTCCTTAAGAGTTGATACTAATGGGCAACATTTGAATTGGAATGACGACTGGCAAGAAGATCCCAATCTTCCTTTACCGTATTAAAAAAGCCAAATTTAAGTCAAATAGATAGGGTCAAAGTGTTTCTAAACCATGTGAGAATCTAATAATTCTTACTATTCCATTTGGAATATCAACACATTTAGCCTCAATTTCTTTTAGTGTTTTAGTAGGTGCACAAATATCTAAAGAGACATAAAATCAAAGGCGACGTCCTTTCAAGAAATTTGATATTTCTTGAACCCATAAAATATAATTAGAATTATTCAAAATAGTTTGAATGGGCATTGGGACTCCCAATTTATCCATGATAGTCACTTTACTAATATAAACCAGCATAGTCCAATATGTCAAGAGCAAATATGGACAAAATAAGGTAAGAAATGAATTCAGGAAATTGAACTTTAAAACTAGTCAAAAACATCAAAAACTGGTGAGGAAACAATTGGACCGATCAAAAATGCAACAGAACTAATCTGATCGGTCTGGTATGAACCGGTCAACGCCAATCAATAGTTGATTAACGCTGGTCAACAGTAAGATGACGTGGTGATGACATGGCGGATGATGTCAGCAGCCTAGAGAGCTGTTGGCGCATATCCCTAGGGAGGCACATGGATCTCACATGCCGTACTTCCGGTGGCATGTCCGGTGGCGGTTGGCAGCAAAAATTCATGAGCTGACTTGGTGAAGAGCAACAAGTGGGAAGTAGGGGTTGGGTTTTCGAATACACGGCGAAAGGTGTCCAAATCATCACTGGACGACGGTGGGATCCCCAGGTTTGAGACGCGACGGTGCGTGTGGTGGCGTTCGATGTCCATTGGCGACGAAATTTCAGAATGTGGCTCATTTGAGGGCGGTGAATCTGATAGTAGTGTCGGTTTTCCAAAATGAGCAGTGGAAGTATGTCAAACAGAAAACAAAAGGTCTCGGTCATGGCGGAGAAATTGGGAGCGACATTGGCATCATGGTGGTCATTGTGTTGCAGACTTAATGGGTGCTCCTCAAGTAACCATGGCTCTAATATTGAGTTGAAATTTGTGGTTTGTGATAAAAGAGAAGAAAGTATAGTATATTCACATTACTTAAAAGTAGAGTATGAGCCCTTCTTTTTATATAGAGTGAGAAGGCAATTAGATTTAATTATAATTAATGTAAACTACAATTAACCTAATCTTAAATATATACATCTAACAATATCGAAAACCCGAGATTTCAGACTTTCAGTCAACGTTTTGCAAGAAAAATATCGACCATCATTCATCTTTCCAATCTGCTCTTTAAGTGAAGTGATGACCGTATCAATCATAAGATCATTCCTAGTAATACAATTCCATAGTACACATTATATCGATCTAATATTTTCTGGCATTCTATTCAATATATGAAATATAAACCATATAATATAATTATAATGGATTGAGGACATATTCATGTGAGGAATTTCTTTATCTGTTTCTTCTCAAAATTTTCTGAACGCCCTATTTTGAAAATATTCTCGTGAGGGCAAATGTGTAAAGTAACAACAAGTAAATATTAACCTTTGCCTATCCATTTTAATAAATAAAAAATCCACAGTTTTCCCTGCCCTTTGGGGTTCTCACTTTTAGTTTTTTAGTTTTTTATTTTTATTTTTTAAATCCGTATTCTCTAACATCAAGGATTTTTATAACTAAATTTATGGATCCAATTTCGGGTGTGCGCAGATATAAGTACCTGGTATATGGCTTTTTCTGACATTATGCATTATTTTGAGGATAAAACCCCTTAATAATTTTCACCAAAAAAAAAAAACCCTTAATAATATCACATTCTATTTCTTTTATTTTCCTCCCTGATTTTGAATAAAAACCCTGCAGCACGCACAAAGGAGAAGCTATTATTAGATGCCATGGAGTAGGACGTTCGTTGTATCTGCAAAGTCACGTGTTATCGAAGTCATGAAGGATTGACAGCTGAGATTTATAACGATGGAGCAAGTTGAACATCGCTCAGCTTTATAAGGAGTCACATTTGCAGGAAGTACCCTGCCAAATTAGCAAAGCACACAAGCCATTGGTACACTATAGTAACACTTCATGACAAGCATCGGAGCTTCTGGAGAACTACGTGCCTCTGCAGCTCCTCTTATTCATAGTATTACATATCACTTTTTTTTAGTTGAGCACACTAGATGCTAGTTGAATCATTCGGAACCTTCATTTGTAGTCTCTCTTTTGATTATTTTTCCTTGCTATTGCCCTTTTCGATGCACACGAAAACGGGCTTAGGGACCTTCAATTAAGAGGAGGACGGCCTTTGCGAGGTCGACCAGCAATAAGCTTCTCCACCGTGTGTGGTGGCTTTCCCTTGTGGTGTGGTGGTCTTTTGTCCTGCGGTGCTTTCCCTTCGCCAGGACTCTTATTGCGGCGATCCTCTAGGGCATGACGATGAGGAGGGTGGTCGAGGTCGCCATCGTGGTCGTGACCAGATGGTCCTTTCTCCTCCGAAGGCTTTCGCTCATCGCCCCTGTGTTCGCCAGGACGATCATGACGATCATCCTCTAGAAGATGTCGATGAATAGGGTGGTCGTGGTCGCCATCGTGGTCGTGACCAGATGGTCCTTTCTCCTCCGGAGGCTTTCGCTCATCGCCCCTGTGTTCGCCAAGACGATCATGATGATCATCCTCTAGAAGATGTCGATGAATAGGGTGGTCGTGGTCGCCATCGTGGTCGTGACCAGATGGCCCTTTCTCCTCCGGAGGCTTTCGCTCATCGCCCTTGTTCGCCGGGACGATCATGATGATCATCCTCTAGAAGATGTCGATGAATAGGGTGGTCGTGGTCGCCATCGTGGTCGTGACCAGATGGCCCTTTCTCCTCCGGAGGCTTTCGCTCATCGCCCCTGTGTTCACCAGGACGATCATGATGATCATCCTCTAGAAGATGTCGATGAATAGGGTGGTCGTGGTCGCCATCGTGGTTGTGACCAGATGGTCCTTTCTCCTCCGGAGGCTTTCGCTCATCGCCCCTGTGTTCGCCAGGACGATCATGATGATCATCCTCTAGAAGATGTCGATGAATAGGGTGGTCGTGGTCACCATCGTGGTTTCGCTGACCGCCCGTGTTCGCTGATGATCATCCTCTAGAAGATGTCGATGAATAGGGTGGTCGTGGTCGCCATCGTGGTCGTGACCGCCTCCTCCGAAGACTTTCGATCATGTGTTCGATCATCATCCTCTAGAAGATGTCGATGAATAGGGTGGTTGTGGTTGCCATCGTGGTCGTGACCAGATGGTCCTTTCTCCTCCGAAGGCTTTCGCTCATCGCCCCTGTGTTCGCCAGGATGATCATGACGATCATCCTCTAGAAGATGTCGATGAATAGGGTGGTCGTGGTCGCCATTGTGGTCGTGACCAGATGGTCCTTTCTCCTCCGAAGGCTTTCTCTCATCCTCTAGAAGATGTCGATGAATAGGGTGATTGTGGTCGCCATCGTGGTCGTGACCGATGGTCCTTTCTCCTCCGGGCTTTCTCTCATCGCCCGTGTTCGCCAGGACGATCATGACGATCATCCTCTAGAAGATGTCGATGAATAGGGTGGTTGTGGTCGCCATCGTGGTCGTGACCAGATGGTCCTTTCTCCTCCGGAGGCTTTCGCTCATCGCTCCTGTGTTCGCCAAGACGATCATGATGATCATCCTCTAGAAGATGTCGATGAATAGGGTGGTCGTGGTCGCCATCGTGGTCGTGACTAGATGGTCCTTTCTCCTCCGAAGGCTTTCGCTCATCGCCCCTGTGTTCGCCAGGACGATCATGATGATCATCCTCTAGAAGATGTCGATGAATAGGGTGGTCATGGTCGCCATCGTGGTCGTGACCAGATGGCCCTTTCTCCTCCGGAGGCTTTCGCTCATCGCCCCTGTGTTCGCCAGGACGATCATGATGATCATCCTCTAGAAGATGTCGATGAATAGGGTGGTCATGGTCGCCATCATGGTCATGACCAGATGGTCCTTTCTCCTCCGGAGGCTTTCGCTCATCACCCCCTGTTTGCCAAGATGTTCACGATGATCATCCTCTAGGGCATGACGATGAGGAGGGTGGTTGTGGTCACCATCATGGCCGTGGTCGTGGTTGTGATCGTGATCGGATGGTCCTTTCTGCTTCGGAAGCTTTCGCTCATCGCTCCCATGTTCACCAAGATGTTCACGACGATCATCCTCTAGGGCATGACGAGGAGGAGGGTGGCTGTGGTCGCCGTGGTCGCCGTCATGTTCATGGCCATGGTCGTGATCATGATCAGATGGTCCTTTCTCCTCTGGAGGCTTTCGCTTATCGCTCTCGTGTTCGCTAGGACGTTCATGACAATCATCCTCTAGGGCATGACGATGAGGAGGATGGTCATGATCATCATCGTGGCCGTGGTCGCGATGTGATAGCCCTTTCTCCTCTGGCGACTCTTGCTCATCGCCCCAGTATGAGGAGAGACGGGCATCGGTGGTGGCGGCGGCAACAAGAACCACCACTCCAAGGAGGGCTAGGAAGTATGTGAGGCGAGACATGTCTTGGGTTTTGGAGTGGAGGTTAATAGTGAATGCAAGCTCTTATTTATAAGGTCATAAAGCTCACAACGGCGTGAGAAAATGAAATGCCATAAGGCTAATGGCCCAAATATTTTATAGGAACTAACTTTATGACAACATATGCTGAGGTTATATCATCCAAATCCGAGGCCCGCAACTTGGATTTCCCTTTGCTGTGGACCACCGGATTGAAATATATAATTTACTAGGCTAGCACGGAATTCTTTTATCTTTACATTACATGACTCAACATTCATGTGGGAGATTATGGGATAAAGAATGACCATAACATGTCGGTAGTGCATCTCGCTCGAGAGCCCATGTCGACATGGTGTGAACCTCGTGTGTTAATACAAGCCGAAAATGTAATGTGGAAAAACAGTCAGCCCCGTGGACACCTAACTTGCACCACCAAGATGACAAGAACAATGATTGAAGATGCGATGAAGCAACTTTAAGTTCAAGAGTCAAGTGTGCATGCTTCAATTCCTATATGTTGGCCACCGCAGAATTTTCTTCCTTCTTTTCTTTTCTCCCATAAATAGGCATTATTGAATCTCCCGACAGACATAAACAAAAGTCACTGTGCATGTATGCCTGTGTCACGGCAGTAATTGTTCAATATATTCTAAAATCTTTTGGACACCATCAATTCAATCGTACATTTTTAAATTTGGTCATTTAAATCTTAAACTTTTTGACATTTGTCAATATGGTCCTTTTGACCAAATTTGATTAATAATCACTAATGTGGATGCCAGCTCTTTTTTTCTTTTTTCTTTTTTTCCCTTTCATTTTTCATTTTTCTCGCTTTCTTATTTCCCTCTGCTAGGGCCTCAATGATGTTCAACAGAGGTCATCGGCCATAAGGCAAGGGCTGCGAGGGCCACAATGGTCTTGTTGGATCCAAATGAGGCCATGACGCCCTCACCTTGCCCAGATCCGATGAGAGGATGTAGCCCTCTCCTGTGGTTGGCGATCAAAAGAGAGAAATAAGGAAAAAATAAAAAATAATTTTTTTCACAAATTACAAAAATCGTCTACATCAATGATGACCATGCTATGTGAATTGACTAATAATCAAATCGCTACGTGAGAGATTTTCTACTAAAATTGGCAAAAAGGTTTATAACTAAAATAAGTAAATTGAAAAAAATATAACTGAATTGACCGCCGTATGATAGATTCACGAGTCTTTAAATGATTTTCCCATGTGCCGTGATCAACAGATGTGCTAGCCGGAGCTTTGCTTTTAAAATTCAAGTAAGTGCGCCTTTTGTGTAGATTAGCAGCCGGTGATAGAAAGAGGCGCGCCCACCCGTTAGTGCTTAATGAATGTTTTACCATCTTCTCTAATCATTTATTTTTCTTAATCTTTCGGTCATGGATAACTATCGCACAGGACCCATAGAGAATCCGGATCACGCTCTCTCTCTTTTGCCTTCCTTTAAGAACCCGTGGACTTCTTTCTTTCCTATTAAAATATCAATCTTGCTTGTTCCTTCTTAGTTTGCCCTAAAAGCTTCACCTTGTGGGTGTTTAAATTTAGGTTTTGTTAATAAGGGTCGGTAGTGCACTTGATTCCCAAGTATGGAAAGTCGGTCATTTTAAATAAACTGCCACTCCTCGTACCATGTATAATCAGTGCATTCTAAATGAAGGTTTTTTCATATGGAGTATGGTTAAAGAATGCTTCCGAGCTATTCATTAATGAGACCCTTAAATTAAAGCAATAAATTGTTGCAGGAGGAATAGTAGTTGGACAAGAGCACATAATTCAACAAGTTCATAGAATTTAGATCGACATCCGAGAATTCTGAATGGTTCGACATAAGATTTAGGAGTTTAATTCTAACAGATGTTCACGCGTTCAAATTTTTTTGTTTTATACAAAGATAATTGTCCGAAATGTCATAAATCTATTATCCGGCAACCATGTTTAGTCCTAAATTTATCAATTTGTCTAATTTAGTTCTCCACCTTATGATAATTTGTCAATATAGTCCTTCCCAACAATTTTGATTGAAAATCATTAACATAGACACCGATCATCTAACATGGCACCACTAGTACTGATAAAGACAATTTTTGCAATTTTTTACAATCTTGCCAAATATGCTGAAATGGGATTTCTTGCATGTCTTGGGATCCAAGGATCATAAAATTTCACCACGGCCACAATGCCACACCAGAGCATGGTCGATCAGCGATAAAACTCACATGCGCGTGTGCGGACAAGCACACCGGCAAGTTGTAACAGCATCTGTGGTCCCTGAGAGAGCGGATACCAGGGCTACGTGGGAAAAAGTTCAGACAAGAAATGCAGCATGCGCTTCTTCTGTTCTATTCAAAGTTCTTCGGGAGGCAACTTGCATTAAAATGACAGCCAATTTTCTTTTCCCCCTTTCAAGGACATAAGAGTCTAGAATCCTTGTAAAGCATCCAAGAAACCAAGCATATATACTTAAAACCATCCGAAGGGGAAAAAGATGATTACAGAAAGAGAAGAATTCAGAACAAATGGTTTTATCATGACATATATAATCCATGTCAATTCAGGAGAGACTGAGATCATCATAACAATTTACATGTGATCCAACCCTCATTAGGGAAATTCAAATGCAGTTAGTACTTTGTCTCTGTATTTCATTCCACATGTGAAAAACCGCCACCACCTTCAGCCTTCGTCCTACACATAGTGAGGCATGCACGGATGGTGAAAATAGTGAAAGAAACCTGATGCATGTGTGTTTTTGCTAGGCTACAAATATGTCAAACATAATCAGCTAGGAGCACATCAGTCGAATACCGAACTAGAGGATACACAACCCCAAATGCCTACGGTCCTTGTAATGCATTCATTATGGTTTTTGAGGGAAGGCTATCAAATAAATTTCCAAAACTTTAATCAACTTGTAAAACCACCTCTTAGTTTCAAACAAGTAACACTCCATGCCATCAGAGATGTTCAACACCATGTTCGTACTTTCTAGAAGCTTAATAGCCAACAGGTACTTCCAGCAGAGAAGTACTCACAGTTATGGCCTCAATCCAAATAAAGTAATGAATAAAAATTATTTTATTCATTAAGATCTCATTCAAACCAAGGAGAAGAAGAAAAATTTTGTGGAGATGAGCTAGGAAGAGGAAGACTTACTTATGATCAGAAGGATTCGGCATCAATTCATATACGATGGTAGCAACAACGTCCCTCTTCAACTGTTTAATCACAGTCCAGCGCATGTGTCAGTTAAAGAGCACTAAGACAATTCATGAAACCAAGCTGCCTAGGATATTACCTGAGTAGCTTCGCCTTTAAAGCCAATGTAATGTATCTGGCTTGTGTCACCCCCAAAGTTGTCAGGAAAATGCAACGTAATGTTGCCCACACTTTGAAATTTTGAGTACCTAAGATCAAAATCAAAATGTGTAAGAAAATCTAATGTATTTTCAGTGTTTTTCTTATGAGTCCTCCCTCTTAGAATGGCCATGTCCCAACAAAACTCTCATTTTCCCCCTATTTATTTGCATTCATGTTTCATAGAAGTTGGTGGTGTGCCAAGTAGAAACGAACATAAAACAATTACCGAGTCTGATATTCCAGCATTCCTTGTGTATTTTCAGCCAAATCCCATTCCTTCAAATAAAACGACCAGATTATTATATGATAGCCATAAACACAGCCAATGACCCTAAAGATCAGCTATGAAAAGTACCTGGACAGCTTGCATACTCTGGGCATCTGAAAAGTCAATGCCCTCTCTATTGATAAACCTGATTGAGACCACATTTACTTAGCCTAGAAATCGATGAGAATATAAACATACGCAAGAAAACCATAAGAAACAAATATCACTGAACCAAAAGTGGAAAGTAGTAGTACAACAAAGTGCAAGCGCTACTTCAAGTTAAAATTCCAAAATTGAAAAAAAAATTAACTTGCACCAAACACGTGAATTGTGGAATTGAACTTACGCCCTCATCTTTGATGGACTTGATCCATCTGCACCACCCACAATTGAAATACTCTTGATCTTGACATCCGAAGTAAATCTATTTACAACCAATTGAATGTGATTAGAAAGACAGATGAACCCTTCAACCAAGAAGAACAGCACATTTGTACCAAGCAAAAAAACACATGCACACTCATGAAAGGGGGAGGAAGAGAGGGAGAGAGGGAGAGAGACAGACAGACAGAGAATGTATCTCCAGCACAGAGAGAAAAACAGCCAGTTCTCTATGAATTTTTCTTCTAAATTATGAACTTGCAAAGATAGAGTTGTGATTGTAACTATTTAAGCCATAAAAAGTTGAGAACATCCAAGAAAATGCAAAAAGGAAAAAGAGAAACAAGGCAAGTTCTTTATGTGTTTTCTTCTAAATTTTGAACTTCCAACAATAGAGTTGTTGAAGACATCCAAGAAAATGCAACAAGGAAACGACAGGGAGTTCAGCCACAATTATAAATAAGAATTGCAAGTCTTTGAGACATACTTGACACTTACAAACAGTGACAAAGATTTTACAAAAAATGATGTATCAGGAATCAGTGATTTGCCTGTGTATTGAAATATATACATCATTACAAGTCTGATTTGGACAAGGTTATATCCAACCCTGACAATCTTGAAGGTAAAAAAGAAAATGACAGGGCCAGCTCTGCAACAGATCCTGGTGGTAATGACACCATAAATCTTCAAGAATACAATGGATATTGCAGAAAGGTTCTATGTAGTTGATGATGACTTACTTCTACACGCACAGGTAATTTCTATCCACAGGCTGTGCGCCAAAGAATGAAGTAATCTTCATCCCCAGTTACATAAATGAAAAACAAAAACCAAAACCAACATAAAGGAAATGCAAACCAAAGCAAAAGCAAGTATGGAGCAGAAATCCAACATAAAAATTTCAAAAAAAAAAAAAAAAATGGAGATAAGCAATGGTTATGCCGCATAATACCAATGTAAGTGGAGATTCTCACAGATTGACTAATCCACCATGCTTCCCCATAAGAGGTTCAGTAAAACATCTGGAAGTCCTTTTGAAAGGAAAGAGTATGGACTATTTGCATATTCAATGTATTATCCCACAAAGTTGACGAACAAAGACATTACATTGAATGCATAACCCAATCAGCAACTCAGAGCAGACTGCTAATACACAATTCAACATGTAACAGAGACTACAGATTTGGGCCCCCATAAACTTACGGAATGAAAACAAGTAACTCAGGATCACCATCATTGCTTTCCAAGTAGCCCTGTTACAGTATCCACACATAAATAATGAAGAAGAAATAATAAAAATTAAACAATTATCTAAAACGTGAATACCACATCATAGAGAAGTGGCAGGGAGAGGAGGTTGTTTGAGGGATAAGACCCGACAACTCTAAACATTAACCCTGAAACATATTCCACAGACATACAGACATGACTCATTAATCAGCAGCTATTTGACATTGCCACCAACTGCACTTGTATAAGGACACATAAGTGCCAACCAAGTACCTGGAAGATCACTACCCACTTGTAATGATCAAGCAGATCAAGCAGATCAACCTGATTATAAGTACAAGTACAGGGCTTAAACTGATCAAATATGAAAAGGAGAGAGGTTCGAATGTCAATGGTTTATTCAGAACTTGATGAACAGACAGGTAATTGATCTTGAAGCCAATTTAGCAATGTCTCATGCACAAAACAGCTTCAAGACAATCAACTAAACCATGATATCTTACATTTTTTTTTATGTCACCAGATATATCATTAACCACTATCCTGATTTATCAGAAAGACTGACCAGCAGTTCCTGCAGAAGCATTATCATGAATCCATTGTTTAAAGTACTTTACCTTGATCAACATAACCAGGTACAAGAAATGTCTAACAGAGTCAACATTTATTTTAGCAAAACATAGTGTAGTCATCCTAGTACCACCAGGGATCATAAATTGGCGTAGAATGGGCACCCTAAGCTTGTTGATATCTATTTCTAAAATTGTTATGAAGTTCTTGGAGTAACTGCTAAGTTGCAATATACAGGCATTAAGATAGTAAAATTTGTATGATTATATATTTTCTGGTTAGAGGGAGCACTCTAACAAAACCTTTTCCAAACATTGTCCAAGTACAAAAGTAATAAAACTCTATCTATAAGTGTGCATAAATTACAGAGGAAATACAGTGGCAGAACAACAATTTACCTCAGAAGAATTCAAGCGATGCTCCCAAGCTTTAAACACTGACTTCACGCTTCCTGGAACAGCCTCATTTAGTGCCGATACCTAAACAATCCACAATCATTATGACCAGAAGACCTAAACATGGAGACTTCCCTCTTATTCCCACGACATTTCCAACAAGCTGTTAATAGTTTTCAATTAGCAAACAACAATTCCACCAAGATATACAGGGTTTAGAGACTGCATTGTTGGTGCAGAAAATTGACATCGATCAACTCTCTCTCTTACACTACTTAACTTTAGTTAACAAGGGAGCTTGCAAAAGAAAAAAAAACAACATATTCATTCTTAGACTCTCTTATTAATCAAGCCGTCAGGATAGTATGAAATGATCACATCGAATTTATTATCCTGGCATGAAACCCTCTTTGTGCAATAAACCACCCCAAGCCTTGCGACTCATACTCAATACATAACTTCCTAAGCCCATTAGTTACTTTTTCCAACCTCCTCGAACGAGTTTCAAGAAAAAGTAGTACTTCCAATTCTTCAACCTAGAGGTCAAACATCTCATAAAAAGCACACTAAAATGTGATTCTTATACTGAATTTTTCTAAATTCGGTGAAGCATGAGGCATTGGCGGAGACATCGTTGAGAAGCAATCTCCAACTCTGATGAGACAAGTCTTGCTTGGTCCACTTGGTAAAGGCCAATCTCCCTACAAGCACTAAGCCTTCAGTTTGATGCACACGTCTCCTTCCCACATTAACCTAACTGTAAAACAAAACGTCCCCTCATGATTTTGAAAGCATTCCAGAAGGAAGAAATTCGGGTATCATCACCAACAAGTACAAGAGGCACCAACTTTTCGAGTGAAAAATTGATCCATATTCGGAAAATGTATTGTCATGTGTATCACATTTCATCATAATAGGCCCGAAAAATTCCTTAGCTCCACAGAGACATAATATCATCGACGTCTACTGATTCTTTCGAGTCTCTTAAGAAGACGATACGATCAGCCAAAAGGATCCAAACTTCAAAGCAACTCCCCACAACAAAAGGGAAAATACTTGTCAAAGTTGACATGATTTAGGCACTATGACGTGCCAGAAGCCACACAGCAGAGAAAACCCATCAGCCAAGAGAGGTTCCGACAGCAATTAAACACGGGACATCTGCAGTGAGCATACGCATAACACCAATCTGTCGCCAGACCGAAGATGACCCAATTCACGAGATAGCATAATTTCCCAATAATCTAACCGTAATCGCAACAAGCTCACAGACAAAACATAAGATGCATGCGGGCCAATCTGGAATCGAACAAACAAAAAGAGAAAGAACGATGGGGGGGCACCTTGGAGAGGTCGATGTGCTTGTAGAGGGACCAATTGGAGGAACAGTCGTGGTCTTCGCAGCTGTGGTCGTGCATACACGCCATTTTCCCTTCGAATTAAGCGATTGCTCGCTGAATTTGCTTCTGGGTCTTCCTCCCCTTCGAATTTAGCGATAGCCCGCAAGAGGTTGCTTCTGATTCCGAGCGTGCGTTCGTGGGTCGTCCGCTAAAGCTGAGGTTCCGTCCACGGCTCGCCACCGATCCGCCGCGCCGGCTGGGCCTTTTGGGCTCGCAGCGAATTTCGCGTTGTTTTTCAAATAAGGTAAGTTAGGCATTTTCAATGGGATAACGACGGCGAGGGTTTGGAGAATTTGGGTCGATCCATTCATCATAGTCCTAATAACGTCGTTTTCCAATTTTGAAGTACTAAAACTTGTCACTATCTTTAATGTCAGCTATCCTGCTAATTCCATCCATTTTTCTTGGACGGAAAATTCCAATGACCACTTTGTTTTTTTATTAGTTTTCATTTTATTTTTTGAACTAAGAGCTTTGATGTAGTGCTAAATAATCATCCCATTAAAGGAAAATTAAACATTCCAAAAAGAAAATCAGCAATACGCAAATAGAATGACCGAAAGGCAAGGATTAGAACACTAGCCTCTTTTGTTATCACGATGGTTAGAGACCCTCGCTGACTAGGGCCGTTGCCCTCACCACAAGCAAACGCTTGGTGGCCATGGCTCCCCCATTGCCACTAGGCAAAGGTTGTATAGCCCTTGCGGCTACCATACTTGGGACCTTGCTCAATCGTGGCTAGGGTCCTTGTAGTCATCGCCTAGTTAGGGCCAGCTCGTGCCGAGGGCAATAAAGGAGATGATGCTGCCATCTCTTGTTGTACCTCCGTGCCTGCCCAATCCCTCTCTCCTTTTTTTTTTTAAAAATTAATTTCCCCTTTATTTTTTATTTTCATTTTTTGAATTTAATGAAAAACGATATCATTTTTGTTAACAAACATAGCTTTGTACTTTAACAACCTTTACTAGTAAACAACGACAAGTGTGCAAAAAAATAACGAAAAGAGTGGGGTGGAATTTTCCATCCGCTAAAAGCTAACAGGAAAATTAATGTGAAGGACGGCAACTAATTTTATAACTTAAATACATGAAATTCATATAAGTTTTGAGGACTCTCGTTACCATTGCTACTATTTCCATGAGCTGGAAAACAAATTATATACCTGTTTTTGGGAGCAGAAAAACATACTTATTTTGTTCAGAAAATGATATTAGTGGCCAGAATAAATAAGACAATAAGAAAAAGGAAATGCCCGGGAGCATTGATCAATGATTCAATATCGCAAAGCGGACGAGAAAGTCAAAAGCAGAAATACCACTTGAGGAAAAATAAAATATTCACGATCAACGGTGAGGAAAGGCCCCTAAAGCTTCTAATCCATGTGAAAGAAATTATACAATTTCGAGCAAAATTCCTGTCTTGCCCCTTCCGACATAAAAATTTACATAACCCATATCTTGCCATCCGCCACGTGGAACCCACTTATGTCGTGAAACAGCAATATAAGAGGGCAAGATCGTCAATTTCAAAAACGTGCACCATTAGAATTCTCATCCGTGGCGTTCGAAAGGGGCGCGTGTACACAGTACGTAAAGGATAAATGCTTCATTCGTTTTGGGAAATGATTATTCATTTCCTATATTCCTAAAGAGAAATGAGTAGGGAACGGTGCTGTTATTTCAGAAAATGAAAGGTGCAATGTCACGACAAGTATCAAAGATAGAAAATGGAAGACTCATCAGTGAAAAAAATTTAAGGTGGATATCTAGAGCATATCTGAGTAGACTCAAAAGTTTTAAATTACAATATTTAAAATAGCAAGTATTATTTTCTATTCAGAGAAAAGATTTAGGGGATATATTCCCAAATAAAAGAAACTTAATAACACAAAAAGAAACTTTATATGGAATTCGACTGAAAATCTTTTCTTTTTATTTGAACTTAAGTTTCGACTCATGTGATCCTAAAATTGATCTTGTAATGTTTTAGGTTCTTTCATATCTTCATCTACAAGTTAAGAATCAATGGGTAATTTTTTGTCTACTAATTTATTATTAATGATTTCTTTTTAGTTAGTGATTACGTTTTTCTATTTGTGATTTGTGGAGTATTTAATTTGTTTTTCTATCCTTCATATTTAAAAAATTCCTCTTAATGAGATTTGTGAGAGTTTCCTTTTTAAATAAGTGCTTCTTAGGCCTTTTTAAATCGTCTAATCTAATCATAATTTAAGACAAGGAAATATAAAGCAATGGGAAGTCAAAAAAAAAAAGAAAAAATTGAAACTGGTGGAACCTATCTCCCAATTTCCTCCATAAACATGCGCGGCTAAAATTCGACGGTTCCTACCGTCACAAAAGCCCCACGGTTAGCTAGCTGGGCTCATTTCTAAAGCAAATATTTTAGGACGTGGTCCGATGGATCCTCTATAATAATGGAGTATAAAAATACGTTGCTTCCGATAGATCCGGATCAATGCTACCTATGCGGCATCATCTAGCAAATACAAAATTTCTAGGTGTTTTGAGTAAATATATATCGAAACGCTTTTTGTCGGTCGAGAGTCGATGGTAACATCGGAGAAGCATAGGATGACACGCAATAATCTACATCGTCCGAGGTCTAGTCGATGCACCAAGCGTACAACCGACACAAGGCGAAAGAGCCGACTCCAAGACAGAACATAGCTAAAAGACGAGCTAGAGAACGAGAGAGTAGCGATACAAGACAGTCCATTCAGTAAGACTCGAGAGATCGCACTGATAGTGTACATATAATCAGATCAGCATGGCTCTTATTCCTAATGCATAACGAGCACATGCAGGGACACATCATCTACGGCACGCTCAGTTCTCGGTGGGAGGCTTGTGCGGCGGCTTCTCTCCCTTCCCCTTCTTCGGCTCCTCCCCTTTCTTCGGTGGCTCGCGCTCGGGGAACGGCTTCTTCGCATTCTCTTCCACCTCCTCTACGAGAATGTGCCCCTCGTGAGGTGGCTTGCCTCCCTTCCCTTTCTTCGGCTCCTTGCCTTTCTTCGGCGGCTTCGCGTCCTCTTCCACCTCCTCTGCGAGAATGTGCCCCTCGTGCGGTGGATTGCCTCCCTTTTTCTTTGGCGGCTTCCCGTCCTCTTCCACCTCCTCTGCGAGAATGTGCCCCTCGTGCGGTGGCTTGCCTCCCTTCCCTTTCTTCGGCGGCTTCTGCTCGGGGACGGGCTTCTTTGCGTCCTCTTCCACCTCCTCTACGAGAATGTGGCCCTCGTGCGGTGGCTTGCCTCCCTTCCCCTTCTTTGGCTCCTCGCCTTTCTTCGGTGGCTCGTCCCCAGGGAATGGCTTCTTCGAGTCCTCTTCCACCTCCTCAACAAGAATGTGGCCCTCGTGGGGTGGCGGCTTCTCGCCTTTCTTCGGGGGCTTGTCCTCGGGGAACGGCTTCTTCGTTTCCTCGGCGAGCATGTGGCCAGGGTGGTGGGGCGGTTTCTTGCCGGGGAAGGGCTTCTTGTGGGAGTCCTCCTGTTCGGCCTCTTCAACGAGGATGTGCTCAGGAGGGTGGTGGGGGGGCTTGGGTTTGGGGAAGGGCTTTTGTGAGTCGTCAACTTGGACGTTCTCGAGGAGGCGGCGACCCCCAACAGGGGGGTGCTTGTGGGGAGGTTTGTGCTCTTTCGGTGGCTTGGGGTCGTGGCCGTCGCAGAAGACGGTGGCGGCAAAAAGCGCCGCTCCTAGGAGCAACACTAGTAAGTACTTAGAAGACATCGTTTGCTTCATTTTTGCTAGAAGAGGATGTATGAGCTGATGGTGTGGGAGTTAGAAGCGAGGGAGTGTCCCGATTTATAGTGGGTTTCGAACTTATGTCGTCGTCAGCAAGCATGTCACCCGGTCCCTCCGATTTTGCCTCTCGCCTTTGCTACGAAACAGCGCGTCGTTTAGGTCTGTGTTCTATTGGTTGCTCAAGAATGTGATAGAGTGGGGCCCGCCTTTGGATATAGGGATTTGCTTTGGGGTTGAAAAGTTTGACAATCAGGCCCTAATTAACTGCTCCCACGGGATAGATTTGCACCGCCGGATGGCAATATGGTGGGGGTCCACCTTCGGACATTGGGAGTGCTTGATCTCTTTCTTGGAAAAGCAGGAGTAGATTGACATGCATAGCACAGTGGAGTAGTAGAGGTTCTTACCTTCAATGTGAAAAGCTTTTACAATGTAACCACAGATTGAATTTATATTGGAAGGGCGGTGGTTGATATCGAACCAAAGACTTGTTTATGAGCGAATGGGCATAAAACCACGTCTTAAAAGAGAACAATACTAGATATATTAAGTCCGATAAGAGGGGCATGGCGGTGATAAATTTAATAATTCTTAAATTGAAAAAAGGTAATGTTATTCCTTTCGTATAATCCACAACCAGCTATTTGGACGCATTTCTACAAGTCCTTTTAAAACCGGTTAAGTTCATGGGATTAGACCAAAAGTAATAATAATAATAATGGTAATAATTGCTTAGCTAATACATGGGACTAGATTAAAGCAAGAGTAACAATGACATACTTATTCCCTAGTTTGATTCTTATGAAGGGATAACTATTCTGGGACTATGTCCTTTAAGGGAAAATAGTTCAAAAAGTCCTAAACCTATTACATTTTTACCAATTCAATAATAAATCTTTTAATTTTGCTAATTAAGTTCTTATTTGTAAACCTTTTCACCTTTAGCTAATTAAGTGCATACGGCCAATTTTGGTTGAAATTTGCTAATATGGATGACAGTTGTTTTATATAACACGGTCGATGCTGACATGAATAATTTTTTTTTATAATTTTTGAGTTTTATGAACTTTTCTTTCTTTTTCTTTACTTTTTATGGTTATTTGGATTAAGGGCAGGCAGCCTTTGTCGACTTTGGGCGAGGGCTATGATGTCTTCACCGACTACTAGGCGAGGGTCATGATGCCTCATGAGCCAAATCAAGGGTGAGGGCCACGATTCCCTCACCTAGTGCCAGCCTAAATAGCACTGACACCAACATGCGACATATGATACAATAGGACATGCTAACATATTGTTTCTAAAAAATTAAAGAATTTCGACATGTTGGAACCCATTTTTATATACATGATGAATTATCATTTTTATGATTATTTTAATCAAATTAATTTTATTCAAATTCACAAATAAATAAATAATAAAAAGACAGCCTAGAATGAATTTACACTAAAAATATTAATCTACCATTTGTTAATATCATCCATTGTTTCAATTTGACAAATTCAACTTCGTTTCAATAATCTATAAAACTTAGAAAAAAAATAAAAAAGCAATCCATATTCGGACTTGTGTGTCGACCGTGTTAGAAGAGAAGAAAAAACAAACTTGGGCGGTGAATTGTGTGTTACGAGAAGTGAGAATTAGAAGAGAAGAGAAAACTATTTTTTTTTTTTCTTTTCCCCTTCTTATTTTTATTATTTTTTATTTTTTTATATTTTTCATTTTGATCCCTCATTTATTGAAATTTTTTAAAATTGACCCAATGCGTGTTGAAATCATATGTCGGAATTCTGAACTTGCATGTCGGAATTCCGAACTCGCGTACCAAAGAGTGTCGGGAGAATTGACTAGATGTTGGATTTTCCAACACCTATTAACATAGTACCGAAGAGTGTTGGACATATGTCGGAGTGTCCGACATGACAAGAATGCTCACTGATAGTGTCGGTGCTTCCTAGGTGTCGGCAAGGGTCATCGGCCCTCAATCTAGAAAAAAAAAAGCAAAAGAAAGAGAACGAAAAGATCTAAAAAAGATTATTAAAATATTTTTAAAAAAAAGTCTACATCGGCGTTGGTCATGCTCTATAGAGCGATCGGCATCCATGTCATCAATTTCTTGCAAAAATTGACTGAATGGATTCAATTAGCAAAAAGTGAAAGAGTTTAGGACTCACTTGGCAAAACTACAAGTGTAAAACTATTTTAGAAAAATGTAATAGGTTTAGGATTTTTCGGACAATTTTCTCATCAATTAATGTATTAGACTATCCAAACACAGCTGTTCAAATCCATGATAGTTTTAAAGTTGAATTTTATCTAATTAACACAAAGGCCATATTTTCCTCCGTCTTCCTATATTATGTAATTTTACTATGTATATTGCTAAAGTGCAAACAAATTAAGGATCGTAAGTGAATCATAATTAAGATACGTGTCAATTATAATCATAACTTAATTTTTTTCGATATATATTTTTAAAAAAAGATAAATAGGGATCGTCTAAGCGCTATAAGCTTCCTCTAAATATGGGTTATATCCATGTTTCTAAATCAGAAAATTGGTTGAAAAAAGCTTCATCCAACAAAGATGGAGGAAGACAGGCCCATTAGTTTCAATTTTCTACATAATTCAATGTATTAGTTTTGTAGGTTACCCTTAATATATCTCCCATTAATGACTCAAATACTAGTATCATGACACAATAGTGGAGGTATTTATCGAGATGATTATCACCCAGATATACGGGCTAAAAATTCAAATCATAGATTGAAAGAGTGATGCATAATGCATATATTATTGTTGCATATTTCTACGTGGACTTTTTCATTCCTCCCTTCGTACTTCACCTCTTAGTTATTTTCTTGATCTTTCATTGGTAATATACAAGTTAACATAGAACACTCTTGTTTTGTTGTGAATTTGTTCTCTCCAATCGCGATCTAGTCAAATACCTTCATTAAACCACAGGCTTCCACTATACTTAATTATAAAAGATAATCCAGAGACTTTTACTTGTGGTTAGTGTTGAATATATTGTCAGTGAATAAATTATCTTCGTAAAACCTATATGCCTAACTGGACCAGCTTATCATTTTAATATAAGGATATGCGTCCTAGTCATGCCAAACATGAAGAATAACGAAGCCCGTCACATGCAACCGAACGAGCCTTCGTGACACTGGGCAAGTTTCACCGTTCAAATTGATCCGCAGATGAATGGAAAGCATGTGAGCCTTTGAGATTTTGACCAGCTGGGTCCAGGTTGAGAGAGAGAGAGAGAGAGAGAGAGATTTTGCGGCGTCTTTTCTCGGTTTCCCATTTGAGATGGTGACCCTTCGATATTTTTTTTGGTCGATGTGACCCTTTGATTTGACACGTACATAAAACGAGGAGGCATTAGAGACGATGAGAAAAGGGCCCCCTAGTCATTATTGTCTTGTCTATTCTTTTCCTTATCTCGGCAAAGTGACATTTTGCACGAAAACTAGGGGGGGAGGAGCATTGAAACGTTGTTCTGACCAAAAAGAAAAAAAATTTAAACATTGAAAATTTGTTAGTATGAGCTAAACCCGTCAAACAACAGATGAGTAAGGTCAGAATATAAATAGTCCAATGCAAATGGACTCATTTAATTTATTAACAAACTTAATAATTCATGATTGATCAGATTCATATTGTTAAAATACTCTGAAGTTAGAATGCGGAATGAGTAAGTACGAAATTGGGTGAAGGCGAGAAAATTTGAAGAGAGACATAGAAATATGTTCGATTTAAGTAAGTTGAAAGTAAGTTTAAACTCATTTATGACATATTTACTCAATATGACTAATCTATTTATAACTCTTATGGGTTAATAAATGAATTTATGACTCATTTTGATGGATTTAGTACGAGCTTGTGACATGAAATAGAAATATAGATTTTTATTAGATGCATAGAATGTCCGAGCCTTTTTATTTATGTGATCTCCATCGATGCATACAGGGCTTTTCCCGTCACCTAAATTGGGGGCTGAGCATGGCTCTCGAGTCATTACATACGTATTACGAGAAAATCTTTAGGAGGCTACCGCTCAAGTTTGAGTTATAAGAAGAGTGGGTGATCTACTGTGTAAATAGAAACTCCCTTTCTCGCATAAGTTAGACTTCGATTTAAGATTTATGAGGTGAGCATTGATTCAATATATAAATTTTCTAATACTCCCCCTCACGCATAAATGACTTATTTTAGACTTACGGATTAGCCAATGGCTACAAAATCAATTGGTTTGGTTCTCAATTTCAATTTTTTGTAATTAGTGCTCAGAGGGTTGGTTTCCAGTTGTACATCCAGAATTGATCACACATGCTAACATTAAATTGTGTAACTGAGATCATATCTAATCTGAAAATAATCACTCTAATAAAATTGAAAAGTGCAAATTGAAAATATATAAATGGCATTGCCCCTCCCTTTACCCTCTTAAATATATATTGAAAAAGTTTAAGCCGTTGATTTAGGCATGATTTAATACCTCGAGCATGGCATTCACACTAAATCTCCCTAAACAACCTAAAAAATCTCCGACACCTATGTTCTCTGTGTACACGCCATCTTCCTTTCCCTTCTCCCCAGAACAACTTGCAATTACTTAAATTCGAACCTGATGTCACCACGCATGTCAGCCACGACAACGACTTCACTGGATCGTGCACCGGAATGAATAAAAGAACCGAGATAGAGAGAGAGAAAGGGAGAAACAGGGTAGACCGGATCGGGAGACTACAGAATTTGCGATCGTGGATTGCGATTTTGGTGGCAAAAGCCAGTGTGAACCGTTGAAAAGGTGGACATTTCGCCTCGTGGGGTTAGTTACGACAAAATCCTCTTTTGACTCGAACAGCGCCGACATCGGTTGCGAGGGGGATCGTCGTACGTATTTCACCTGGATCCCAGTCTCGATTCAGCTTTAGAAGACGTAGCAGACTCGACCAAGGTTCTTGACGTCTCATCCCTCATCCTTCCGTTTTCTGTGGTTTATGTGATTATGACGAACTTCTTAATTCTTCCACTGCGACTTATCTTAAGGAAATTTTACCTGTTATCGTTATGGAGTCCTTTCTTGTTTCTTGTAATCAATATCTATAAAAAATAGATCCTATCATATCTATCATGTTCGAAAAAGTATTTTGAAATACTCATTAAAATTAGGAGTTATTAGTTTCAGCGTGAGACGGTTTCCACCCTACAATCGTGAAACAACCCACCTGATTTTGAAACTAAACCGAACTGGAACCATTTCTCAGATGGATGTGAGAATTGATGAGGATATCTTTCTTTTCTTTTTCCCTATGCAGGGTCATTCGTTCGCTCGCTCATTAAATAACATACTCACATACTCTGTAACACCCCCATAAATAGTAACAGACCACTGCTCAAATCTCTCACCCCTTGCTTCTTCGCTGACCAACAACAACGCTCTCTAGGATTCCCAATCTCCATTGAAATTTCCGTTCTTAGAAAATTAAAGGAAAAGGTACGTTACAAAACAAACACCAAAAGAGGGAGGCGCATGACTGTGTGAGACTGAGAATGAGAGTGAGAAGTGAGAGGCGTGAGACTGAGTGAGCAAGGGGAACTGACGGAGGCATAGCGTGAGACCGAGAGTGACAAGAAAGAGGAGTGAGATTGAGTGAGAGCCAAGAGGGATGAGTAGGGAGAGAGAATGGGAAATTAGGGTTTTGAGAATTGCTTTGTAATAATAAAAATTATATGTAAAAATTTATCAGCCTGGTTTAAATGGTCCAGGTGGATCGGTCCACATTGAAATTAAGAACTAAATCGATAATCACCAGTTCCAAATCACCGATTCGGTCTGGTTTTGTGCTGAAGTATTAATTTTAGTCAAGCCATGGTTTCGGTGACAGTTTAACAGTTGACTAAATTGGACGAAATCACCAAAGTTTGTGTCATGTTTCGTTTTCCTTTTTAAAAGATGCCCATTGAGTTGCTTGGAGTGCCCATCGAGATGCTTACTAAATTCTTTCTTTATGTTTAACTTTTTATTATTTAGTTTAGGCCCTTGCGCAAACTTTAAGAAAAGACAAATATGGGCATAAACTGTCAAAAAGATGACTCAACATTTCACTACGCCGAATTTCTGTTGATTTTACGGATCACTAGAGCTTTTGGCCCTTAATACTCTTCACAAATGTGCGCAGATCGTCTTGTCTAGACGTCCGCTTCCATCATAAAAGGCGGATATGCCCTCAAAGCTACTTTGTAGAATAACCCATAGAGTTATTACCTGCATATGCAATGGCTACAACAGTACCGCATATCTCTATGTACTAAAACCTTCATTACTCAGCCGCTCATATATGAACATAAAGTTAATCGGTTCAAAACGAACCTAATGCTTCGCTAATCAATTGTACAGAAGTAGTTTGAGCATGGTACTTTGCGGATCCTGTCTACATCAATTGACAACTTGCTACTTTCCTCGTCATCCTAAATGGGGTTGGGAAGTACTTGGTCATCTCACTTTACTAAATTCAACCCACAATGACAAGTAAAACATGAGCTTTCTAATCAGCAATTTATGGTATGTTAGTATAGTCTTGGTTTACTATATAGAATCAATAGCATGTCTTAATTATTTGTGAGATTATTCTCTTACAATTACACTTTTCTTAGTAGGACACAATGGATTTCGTGGTACTATAGTTATAACCACTTTTTTCACTCTTAAATTGAAAGGTTTCAATCCCTACTTTAGATTTTCATCTAGGTAATCTTTTGTTTGAAAAGGATCTATAAAATCCCTGGACGCGGGTACGGTCCTGGAACGAGGATGCCATTGCAACCTACGGGAGCCCCACAAAGGCTGCCGGCACTGTTTCTCTCTGCTCCACTCGCCACACGTGCATCGATCGTCAAAGGCTGCGCATCAACCTGTAGTTGTGCATGCCTGTTGCGATTTGCCATGTGGCGAGTGGAGCTACAGTACGAAGTCTCAAGAAGTCTACACTGATCGAGTAGCGAGTACCCACCTGATTCTTATTTGCCCCGTTATGGCTCAATCTGGCTTGGCTTTGCCAATCGAAGGTCACCGTCCTAACTGACATCGGCAGTGATGTCAATATTAGAAAATAAATTCATAATACCATCATAATATATTGATTGACTATAAGTTTTTGAATCTAAAGCCTCGACATAATTAATGGTTGCGCTTGTTTGTGTTCTCAAACCCATGTGAGTCTGGCCAACTTCGGAATAGAAAACCTTGAAATTGTTCATTTTATAATACCGCGGGTGCAACGTGTGTAGGTGTTCTAGGTTCTGTTAGCCCACGCGATGCGCTTACTTGTAAAATGAGAATATTAGCTATATGATAAACTTGTGTGCACTATCACGTTTGAATATTCACTAAACTCAGGTACGCAAAGGGTGTGAAACTTAAATTTCTACAAGTTCGATTACTATTGAAGAGTTTTCATTGACCAAATACCATATTGATGCAACACAATAATAATTAATCAAAAAACCGACTACGTTTGTGGGGACTTGCCCATTTCACGAGTCAACATGAATTTGATATGAACCCTTAATATGATGCATGCACCCGTCTAATGAAAAACAATTGGCATCAATCTGCTATTGATTATAGCTAGGGAAGCTTTCAACTTGAATTGAACTAATAAGGATTTTTCTTAGATCACAAAGACTTTTAGATTGGCATGATATGTGACGATTTCACACATGAAAAATCATTGATTATAGCCATAAAGCAAAGTTCTTCATGAACATTTGCCTACTCAAAGATGGATTTGCACAATGCAAAATTGGACTAAAACATTCGATTAGAGAGTGATATGGCTAGTAGAAGGCTAGAGAGTCTAGTACAGCGCTCCTCACTTTCTTTTTCAATATAGTTGATCTAGTGATTTATATAGATGCCATTTCCGTGAAAGCTAGTATGAGCACCTAGAGGGGGGTGAATAGGTGTAAAAACAAATTTCTGAGATAAGTGTGCAGCACTAATCAATAATGGATTATGAAAAGGAAATTTCTCTCTTTTCAAATAAGCAAGTTACGATCAAAGTAAAAGAGTGTAGGGAAGAGAATATGAACACAGAGTTTATAGTGGTTCGGCTTAATCCAAGCCTACGTCCACTCTTCCGCACTGACAGCCCACCGGCTGGATTTCACTATGAAGAAAAGAGTTGTTACAGAAAAGCTCTTCCTTGATCCCATAGTGTAGAGACTCTACTACACTTCCTCAAGGTCTCTTAAAGATATAGATTCTCTTTTGCGTACAAGATTTCGCTCAACAGTTTAATTGACTAAGAATAAGGAGCTTCAGACTTTAGAATTCTTCTATCGCGCACACACTCAAACAACTGGAACGTCTTCCTTATATACTCATTTATGCCATCATACCCGTTGACACTTACCAAAGGAATTTTTCCAATCTACCCGTTGGACAGAATCAATTAGGAAGATCTTCGAGCTATTTAAGGAACATGACGATAGCCCATCAATCCTGCTCGCCCATACAATCAGGATCTAGGTTTCCATAAGTAGAACCTTCCAAGTATACTTTGTTAATCAACGAATCCAAAATCTCTGAATCAATCTTGATTTGAATAAAGGATTCCGACATGCTATATTTAGTCAAGAGATCTTCTCCAGTCGATAAAGTCAAATTCTTAACGAGACATCCAGTTCTGGATAAGCCTTCTTCGACGGTCTAGAGACTGTTAATGATGATAGACTTTGAGTCTTGAGTCTGGCAGTTCGGAGGTCTTCAGACTTTGATGGAAGAGTCTGCAAGTCTTCAGACTATACTGATGAAAACGTTTTGTCAGCTTCAAAACACTCAAGGAAGTTTTCTTCAACAATCTCTCCCTTTTTGATGGTGACAAAACTTTCCTACAGATTTGGATAACTTTGACCTGTAAAACATTACTTAGGCAAATATGGATATCTCACAAAGATAAGAGGCTTAGTAATAACACTAGAATCTGCATCCACAGAAAGTAGGTTAGTCTTGTAAATGAACAAAGCCATGAGATATCAATAGTACTTAAGATAAACAAATGTTCAAACAGTCAAATCCAAATCTAGTCCAAATCCAAACAGCCAAACACAAAAGTCAAGTCAATCAAACATAATCGATGTCGCGACCTACCCTCGGGGGAGAGGGAGCAGGTTTAGGGGTATTGCCTAGAAGACGGGTCTAAGGCCCATCATTAGGCGTGGGCTCTCCCAAGCCCGTACCCCGCGTGACATTGGCATATTCTTTAGGAATTTTACATAAAAGGAGTCGCCACTAGCCTATTGGGGTCGGCTAGAAACCAAGTGAAGCATGAGAGTGTACCTCACTTCCTACGCAACCAGAGAATCTAGGGTCGGGGACTTGATTACACTAATTGATCAATTAGTGCCCTTTCGGTACCTAATCTTGTTCATTTTATCAAAATAACTTTTGGCAAGCAGTTTGGGTTGATTTTATACATTTCCACTAACATGTGAGGTGATAATGCGAGTGCGCAACCATTAAAATAACAATCATAGTTACCAAGATCCTAATTGTGATAAAATTAAACACGTATAATTAAACATAATTAGATATGCAAATTAAACATACGACGTAATCAAAATACGAGTCAATAAAGGCCTAATTACAGTAAGAATGCAAAACAAAGCAATTCCTCACCAAACCCCATCATTTTGGATTTTCGAAATTTTTAATTTCTTTTAATTAATTTTTAAATTTTTAAATTTTTTTTTAAAAAAAAATTAATTTTTTAATTTTTTTTTTAATTTTAATATAATTTTTTTGGATTTTCGAAATTGTTTTCTTTTTATAAAATTTTTTTTTAAAAAAAATAATATTTTTTTCTTTTGGGGGCGGATCGGGTCGGATCCCGGCTAGACCGGATCCGGTTTGACCGGTCCGCTCGACCGGGCTCGGTTTGACTGGTCCGGCTCGACCGGGCTCGGTTTGACCGGGTCCGGCTCGACTGGGCTTGGCCCGATCGAGTTAGGCCCGACCATCCCTGTTGGGCCTAAATTTAACCCGACTTGGGCCGAGGGCCGGGCCCAAGCGAACAGAATCGAGTGGGCCCGGATCACGGATCGGCCCACTCGACAGGCCTCCCTTTGGTCGCGACTGGGCAGTCGCGACCAGGGGCGCGGAGAAGGCGCACACCGGCGACGGCACCGCCGTGGCCAGACGGGGTGAAAGACGCGGCTTCCCTGGCTGCAACGGCGCCTCTCCGGCGGTCAGGGGGCCTATGGCTCCACGCAGAAGAGCTTCGGAGGGAAGAGAGCCCACTCGGGCATTATGACGAACAGGTGGAGGGCATGGCCGAACCAGGGGGCTTCCGACCTAGACCCGGACCGAGGCGACAACGGCGGTGACCAACCCGGAATCGGCAATACACAAGAGTCTAAAGGGGAACCTACGGAGGCCGGAGCTCGCTCGAAACGGACGGAACGAGCTCCGGCCAGCTCGACTTCAAAAATGCACACCGGGTGCTTGACGGAATACCAACCCGAGTCCGGCGGGAATGGTGGTTCGGAGACGCGTCGGCGGCGGTGGCGGGCACCCGGGGGCGCGTCTGTGGCGGTCGCAGCGGTCGGTTCTCGCCTCCTCCTTGCTCTCGGCCCCTTTCCCCCTTTTTTTTCTTCCTCCGTTCCTCCTCTCCTCGTCCTGCTTTTTCCGTTCTTCTTAAAAAAACTCCACCCCTGGTTCCCCTTTGACCGTTCCCCTCTTTTTTCTTTTTGCTCCTGCGCGTGCCCTCGGTTCACTCCTTTCGCCGCCTCGCGCCCGACCACCGCTTTCGGCTTCACCATTTCCCCACGTGGACGGCTGCTTTCTCCTTTCGTCTTCGCCGGTTCCCGTGCGAAAACGGTCGAGGGAGAAGACAACGAGGCGGGCCGGGCCGAAGGGAAGAAAAGGGCCGGGCCGCGAGAGAGAAAGGAAAAGAAAGAAAAAAAAAAAAAAAAAAAAAGAAAGAGGAGAAGGTTGGGCCCGGGCCCACGCGGGAGAAATAAAGGGAAAAAGGGCCGGGTCGGGCCAAGGCCGGATCCGACCCGACCCGGACCCGCAAGACTTTTCTTTTTTTCTTTTTTTCTTTCTTTTTATCATTTTTTTTTAATTTAAAGAAAAATAAGAATTAAAATTTTTGATTTTGATTTTGATTTGATTTTTTTTTTGATTGATTTTTAAAAAAAAAAAAAAAAAAAAAAAATATATGTATATATATATATATAAATTAGGTGTCAACAATTTGCCCTCTTTGAATGTAGCCTCGAAGAGGTTGCAATCAAAGATAGAAGACACATAAATTATTTTGGCGATAGAAAGACCCTAGGTGCATATGCACGTATTAGGTCGACAAAAAGGACTCATAACTATGGAAACGCGTTTTGTCAATAAGATGAAGAAGGATTCCGGGCTATAAAAGCCCACCGAGTCATAAAAAGTGAGGAAGACTCCAGGATACAAGGCTCTCCGGGTCACAAGAAGTGGGGAAGACTCCAGGATACAAGGCTCTCCGGGTCACAAGAAGTGGGGAAGACTCCAGGATACAAGGCTCTCCGGGTCACAAGAAGTGGGGAAGACTCCAGGATACAAAGCTCTCCGGGTCACAAGAAGTGAGGAAGACTCCAGGATACAAGGCTCTCCGGGTCACAAGAAGTGGGGAAGACTCCAGGATACAAGGCTCTCCGGGTCACAAGAAGTGGGGAAGACTCCAGGATACAAGGCTCTCCGGGTCACAAGAAGTGGGGAAGACTCCAGGATACAAGGCTCTCCGGGTCACAAGAAGGGAGGAAGACTCCAGGATACAAAGCTCTCCGGGTCACAAGAAGTGGGGAAGACTCCAGGATACAAGCCTCTCCGGGTCACAAGAAGGGAGGAAGACTCCAGGATACAAAGCTCTCCGGGTCACAAGAAGTGAGGAAGACTCCAGGATACAAGGCTCTCCGGGTCACAAGAAGTGAGGAAGACTCCAGGATACAAGGCTCTCCGGGTCATAAGAAGGGAGGAAGTGACTGAGGTCTCATCATGTAAAAAAAACGAGTTTTGACCGGGTATGATAATCTCAACGTGTATGAACGGGTTTCGACTGGGAGGCGAACAAGCGTGGTTTACGGATGAACCAACCAATCTTGGAAACAACATGGTTTAAGGTTAACCATGAACCTTTGGTTTTTAGGAAAGCACCCGCCAACCCCTTAGAAAACTGCATGGCTTCATTGACGAATCCTGTCAAACTCAACTTGAGCAAATATCATTAGAGACGTCATCAAGAGACGTATTGGCAATATTGCAGCATTAATTGAACAAAATAATCAAGCTAAGTCCGATCGCTTTAGAAAAACATTAGATGTCCATCAGCGTCATGTGGCGCAAAACTGTCATCTTGCTCGTAGATATATCACTAGCCATCAAATTCTCTAGGAGACAAGTTCTCATCAGAATGGCTACGACTCGAGAAAAAGGTTCATTAAGCATGCCAAACTAGAGCTTCTTAGTCAGAAAGGGTTTCTCTCGCACTCTCAATAAAATGGCTACTTGATCCCATCTATTCATGTGGGAGATAATTGGTTGCCGAAGGTATCTCACATAACCTACGTCGAAGGCTTCCAGAAACATTCACAATGAGCACAATCCGATCGATCAAAAAGGTCTTTTGAAAGGACCGTAATATAGGCTCGGTTAGGGCTTATATAAAGGAATTATTGCTTTGAGGCCAATAAAGGAACATTTGTCACTATCTTCATCGGGTTTACAAGTCGAGAGCTTGGAAGATAAGACAAGATAGAATTACTTCCACTCCTTCAAGCAGTAACTTCTTTGTGGTATTCTCATTTTCACTCAAATTATCCCAATCAGAAGAGGCTTCGGAAAAGGGTTATAATGTTGGCTCGGGAAAGGCTCGAAAGGCTTAAAACTTTCAATAGGGTCTTTAAGAGTCGGTGATCATCATGACATCATGACCAGGTCACTCGATCTTTCCAAATCATTTGGCTTTTGAAATATAACGCATCTCGAAAGTCCCTTGATTAATCATCTACGCATGGGAGCTTTACTCCTTTCTCTAATTTCTTTTGCACTCGAGATGATTTTTTTACACAAGCATTTGGACTTTGATAATAATTTTTCTTTCACATAAGATGCAGCCTTTTGGCTCTTTTTCTTGACGGGCATCGGCCTTGCTTTTACCAGCACACTTTGCTTTTTTCATGCCCCTTAGTTTGTCGAACTTTTTGCTTTTTGGACTTTTGGAGCTCTTATGACTTTCGAGATGCTTTTCACATTTTCTCGTGACTCTCAATTGCATTTGGTCAATTCTTATGCCTTGCCCCATGAAGGGAGATGATCACCGCTCGAGGTTCGAAACGAATAATCGAGGCCCAAATTGGTTAAAGCAATGGATATCAGTGTTTGGGTAGAGAAGGAAATGCTCTTCTTCACTTTGGGATAAGTCGAGATCTAATGAGAATTCCTTTGAAGCTATCACTAGAAGATTGATGCAAGTGAAAGTAATAAAATCTTTCTCAATCCTTCGCTCTACAACATGATCGTAAGCTCTTATGCTGCCCCAATGTAGGGTCGTTCTCGACAGGGGTCTTTGAAGGATCATCTTTATTCTGCCCAAAGGGGTGGTAAGATGTCAGCTCGGTGTTTGAGGTTGATGAAGGAAATGCCTTTATCATTTCGATCTTTGCGCTCAATGCGAATAAATCATTCGTCCTAAGAGAAGGTCGCCTTTCACTCAACTCTCAAAAGTGTTTGAATGACGTGTTTGGAAATGGCTTACCTTTCTTCATCCTAAGAACTTCTTATTTGGCATGATTAACGTCTCACCTTTTTATTCGAATAAAATCATTTTTACAAGCTCCCCTCTTTGAGGATCACCGATATGAAGCATGTATAGTGACACCGAAATAGGTTGTACGAATGACGCCATGCCCCTTTTCTCTTTTTTTTTTTCTTTTTTTTTTCCCCTTTTTTTGTTTGGTTTTTTTTTACGAGAGAGAGAAAAAGAGAAAGAAAAAAAAAAATTGATATTCAACCGTTCATGTGGGGACTTGATGGATCCTTGAATCGACTTTTCCCTCGGCCATTTCCTCATCGAACGGCAAGGTGCCTGAAACACAAATAGATATGCGTGTATGTGATATATGCATGATATCTATAATGCTGTGCATGATGCCATGTGACTCAGATTACGCATGAAGTGGCTCCTCGACCTTGATTTCAATCATGGAAAATATTTCTTGACTGCATCAGTGTTTACAGGTCTAGGCAATTCACTACCATCCATTTCAACTAAAATCAAAGCACCACCGGGCAGAATCTTCTTAATGACAGACGGCCCTTCGTAGTTTGAGGTGAATTTTCCACGGGGTCCGTATAATCGGAAGCACCTTCCTCGGCACCGGGTTGTTGACTTCAAAATGTCTAGGACGCACTCTTCGATTGAAGGCCTTTGCGACTCGCTTCGATAGCACCGACCATGACATACAGCCCGCAATCTCTTTTCATCGATCATGTTTAACTCTCATGTCTGTCGCATCCACTCAGCCTCATCAAGCATAGATTGGGAAAGGACCCTTAGAGAAGGGACTTCAACTTCGACAGGTAAGACTGCCTCCATCCCGTATACGAGTGAAAAAGGAGTTGCCCCCGTGGAGGTGCGGATAGAAGTTCGGTATGCCATTAGCGCATAAGGGAGTCTATCGTGCCAATCCCGATAATTCTCAGCGGTCTTTGATAAGATTTTCTTTATATTCTTGTTTGCCGCCTCCACTGCTCCATTCATCTGAGGACGATACGGTGACGAGTTCAAACGTTTAATTCGAAACTCACCAAACAAACCATCCATGACTTTGTTGTTCAAATTAGTGCCGTTGTCGGTAATGATTGCCTGCGGCACCCCGTAACGAGCGACAATGTCGCGACGAATGAACTTTGCTACATTCTTGGCAAGAACATTAACATACGAGTTGGCCTCGATCCATTTGGAAAAATAGTCTATCGCCACCAAGATAAATCGATGCCCATTTGAAGCTTTGGGGTTAATGGGCCCGATCACGTCAATTCCCCACATTGAAAAGGGCCAGGGTTGAGACATTTGGTGAAGTTCATTTGGAGGGGCATTTATCCTGTCTCCATAAATCTGGCACTGGTGACACCGTCGTACGTGCTGAATGCAGTTGGACTCCATGGTCAACCAATAATAACCGAGTCGCATGATCTTTCTCACCAAGAAATGTCCGTTCATATGGGGGCCACATTCCCCTTCATGTATCTCCTTCATTAAACGGTCAGCTTCTTTAGCGTCGACACACCTTAACAATGTCGAGTCGAAGGACCTTTTGTAGAGGACATCTCCACTGGCGAAGAATTTCGATGCTAACTTTATTAAATGCTTTCTGTCTGCTGCTTCACTTCCTTCGGGGAATTCACCCTTTTGCAGATACTTCAAGATATCGTGATACCAAGGCTGTCCGTCCGGTTCTTCTTCAATCGTCATGCAATAAGCTGGGCGCCTAAAGATTTCAATTCTTAATGGTTCAATGTCCAAGCCTCCAACTACTTGCAACATTGAAGACAAGGTAGCTAGGGCATCAGCGAACTGATTTTGAGACCTTGGCAAGTATTCAAATGCTATTTCTTGAAATTCTTCCGTCAACTCCCCAGAACTTATGATACGGAATCAATTTAGAATCCTGTGTTCGCCATTCGCCTTTAGTTTGTAAGATGATAAGGGCTGAATCACCATAAACTTGCATCTTTCGGATCTTCATGTCAATAGCAGCTTGGAGGCCGAGAATGCATGCTTCATATTCGGCAATATTATTCGTGCAAGGGAACGTCAATTTAGCGGCAACAGGGCAGTGCTAACCGTCAGGGGAGATAAGAACTGCCCCGGTACCCGACCCAGCTAAATTAACTGCACCATCGAAGTACATCGTCCATTTGTCGCTTGATACAAGTAAAATTCGCTCCTCTGCATCACTATCCTCATCAGATGCCCTAGACCTCTCAGAACTTTCTGCCAACATGTCTGCTATGGCACGACCTTTAACGGACTTCTGCCCCAGGCTCTGAACGTCAAACTCTAAAATTAAGATTTGCCACTTGGCCAACTTGCCAACCAGTGCCGGCTTCTCCAGGAGGTATCTGACGGGATCATTTTCGGTCACCAACAGGATTCGATGATGGAGTGTGTATTGCCGCAGCCTGTGCAAGACCCAAATCAAAGCCACGCAAGTTCTCTCAACTTCTGTGTAGTTCATCTCAGAAACAGTAAACTTCTTGCTCAAGTAGTATATCGCGCATTCTCTCCCGTTATTTGGTCTTTTCTGTGCTAACATGGCTCCCAATGATTCGTCATGTATGGTCAAGTACAAAATTAGGGGAATTTTAGGGAGAGGGGGTACTAAGACTGGTGCGTGAGTGAGATAGTGTTTTATCTTCTCGAAGGCACCCTGGCACTCAATATCCCACTCAATCTTTGCATTCTTTTTCAGGAGCTTGAAGAACGGCTTCGCTATTTCAGACAACTGACATATGAACCTCGCCACATAATTGAGCCGCCCCATCAGGCTGCGGACTTCCCTGGTGGTGGTCGGGGATCGTAAACCACAGATAGCCTTAACCTTTGACGGATCAATCTCTATGCCCCTGTTACTAACCATGAACCCTAACACTTCCCGATCTCGTCCCAAAAACGCATTTTGTGGGATTGAGGCGTAGCTTGAATTTCCGAAGACGTTTGAATAGTTTTTGCAAGACTCCAACATGGTCCTCACCTCGTCTTGACTTTGCGATCATATCATCCACGTATACCTCGATCTCCTTGTGCATCATGTCATGAAACAACGTGACCATGGCCCTTTGATACGTTGCCCCAAAGCATTCTTTAGACCGAAAGGCATCACTTTGTAGCGAAAGTTCCCCAAGGAGTTATGAATGATGTTTTGCTCCTATCCTCCTTCTTCATACGGATTTGATTATATCCAGAAAAACCGTCCATGAAGGAGAATAGCTCAAATCCCGCCGTGCTGTCAACCAAGACATCGATATGCGGGAGTGGAAAATCGTCCTTGGGGCTTGCTCGATTTAGGTCACGATAGTCAACACATACCCTGATTCGCCCATCTTTCTTCATTACGAGCACGATATTTGCTACCCAATCGGGATAACGTGTCACTTCGATAAAATCTACTTTCAGCGCTTCATTACTTCTTCTTCGATCTTCTTGGACAACTCTGGTTTAGTTCTCCGAGTCTTTGCTTCTTGGGTGGCATATTAGGATGCTGCTGGCGAGCATGCTCCATAATTTCGGGGTCCAATCCCGGCATGTCGGCATATGTCCAGCGAACACATCTTGATATTCTTTCAAAAGATTAGTCATCTTTTCCGCCTCGACTCTAAGAGACATGCCCCGATCCTTACTTCCCGACATTCTCTGCGTCACCTAAATTTATGGTGATCGTTCGCTCTTCCGTCAACGGCTTCGATCCTTCATGTCGATTCCATTCGCGTTCGATCCCCTTCGATCGTCATCGTCGGTGTCATCGGAACTGAGAGACTTTCTTCATGCACGTCCGAGTCATATGCGTCCTTATCATGATTATGCATAATGTAATGCCTGAGATGCGATGAGATGAGTTAGAGCGATGTCCACAATAAAGATGATGCATGTCGTTTTCGAAGAATTTTTGAAGTATTTTTTTTTTTTTTTAAAGTTTCAAGAACTCATCCTCATATCCTCGGATTTCCTCGTCCTTGCAAGGTAGTCAAATAAGGGAGCATGTGGAGACTTAGGCCTCAGCGACCATCATAGGACTAGTTCGATGTGCCTCCACATGTCCTTAATAAAACATGTGTCTATTTTATTGAATGAGGAAAGATAAGGCCATATTTTAACACACACCACCCTCGATCAACGGCTCAGGATCGGGGTTGACCATAGTTCACATTACAAATGACATAAACAGGAAATAAATAAAGAAAAACTTCGAAATCCCACGCGGAGAGAAAACATATGCGAAAGACTAGGCTAAACGAGAACCGCCCTACTCTGGAGGGACAGCCATGACTTCGGAGGACTCAGCTTCTTCGCATGCCAGGATGGTGCGTATGACGTCTTCCTCGAATAGCTCGGTCACACCATAGATGTCACCTTCTTCCTCGAATAACATCCTTGGAGGTCCTGGAAACGTCTCTTCCAGCAATGGGTGAAACGGGCCTTGATCGCCCTCACCCTCCTCGGTTTGGGCAATACGTCCACTCCAATCTCTGTACCCACCTCGGCCTCCTCGGGCATTTCGGCCTCTCTCCCTTCCACGGCCCCCTCGGTTGCCACGACCACCCTGCTCGCTACGACCTTCTCGCCCCTCAACATATCCTAAGCCTCTCCTCTTCGAGTTTTTATGAGCTTCAATGGGCCTTCGCACACCTTGACCGTGTGATCCAAGGCCCTCTCCGGGATTATACCCACTTGCCAGCATAATCTTTCCCGCAGCTATGGCCGGCTTAGACAATTCAGGAGCCTTTGTGAAGGACCCTACAGGCACATGGACCATGGATACCAGCTCGAGGGTTTGAAAGCTGGATTCCTCAGTACACTCAGGCTCCACATAGGGGATGGCTGTCTCGTGGTAGATCTTGAAGTCAGATTCTCCATGGACTGTGATAAGCCTGTTGTCCACCACAAATCGTACTTTCTGATGGAGGCTAGAGGCAACAGCACCCGCTGTGTGGATCCACGACCTCCCTAGCAGAAAATTAAAAGCGCTTGGTATATCTAACACCTGGAACAAGGCTTGGAAAAGTACAGGGCCAATCAGCAGCTCAAGTTCAATTTCCCCTATCACCTCCTTCTTCATTCCGTCAAAAGCCCGTACGGTCGACTTGCCAGTACGGATTCTCCCGAGATCAATGCCGAGACGGTGGAGAGTAGCCAACGGGCATATATTGAGCGCCGAACCGTCATCAATCAATACTCTGCAAACAAGAGTGCTCTCATGCTTCACTGAGATGTGTAGCGCTTTGGTATGATTAGGACCATCGGGGGAGATCTTCATCGATAAAGGAAATTTGGTCTTTCGGTAGAACAGCCCCAACAAACTCCTCCAATTGGACTTCATCGATTGACTCGCACGTGCACCTCATTAAGGACTTTCAGCAAGATGTCCCTATGCTTCTCGGAAGATTTGAATAGTTCCAGGAGGGAAATTTGAGCCGGCAACTTCCGCAGTTGATCCACCACGTTGAACTCACTGGACTTTACTACAGCCAAAAATTGCTTTGCCTCCTCCTCGGTCACGGCCTTCTTTTCTACTCCCTTATTAGGTGCGTAACAGCGGCCTGATCGCGTGACAGCATCTATCTCATTTGTTCCATAACCCCAAGGTACAGCTTTGGGATCAAATTTGGGATGACACTCCAGCATTATCATTCTGTCTTCCTCTTGGGAGGCAATTCGATCGTGGCGGCGTTGCATTTCCTCCGTGACTTCGAATGCCGACATCTCTTCGACCATAAGGTCGATCATCGTGGGTTCGTGATTTCCATCTCGATATCGCCGGCGAGCTCCTCATCAGATAGTTCAATCACCATCGGGGTTATCATGGCTATTACCCCTTCCTCGTACAGAGCTGGGGTCTTCGAAATTCCAAGCATAACCTTCCTCGCCCGAGTCATACTAGCAAAGTTGCAGAAAGATGAGCGGAATGACGATGGCATTGTCACGGATACGACTCTCTCTTCCTCTTCTTCGCGTCTGATTACTCCCATGGCTATCATCCTGTGGACACGGTTCAATTTCTCTTCTAGGGTCACATCCTCCTGACCTTCATAGTATCCCGCTAGCACTAGGGACTCATACAACTCGGAAGCATCCACCACTAGAGGCCGTTGACTCGCCCGCGTGTCCTCGGAAATCGAGTTCACTCCCTCTACGTGATTTGGTAGAGGGTTCTGTTGAACGTTGGGCTGAGCCTCCCTAAAAGTTAAGATATTCTTGTCTAGAAGCTGTTGAACTTTGTATCTCAGCATGTGGCAATTATCTACATCATGCCCCCTTTCTCCCATGTGGTATTCGCAGGTCTTGGTCATATCGAAACCGGCGGGCCTCGGGGGGGGTTATCTCTGGGTACCTCTTTTGCGACCATCCTCTTTTCGAGAAGCATGGGCAATAACTTTGACAGCGGGCGTGGTAGTGGGGAAAATCCCTTTCGAAAGGGCCTCTTGCCATTATCGTATGCTTGTGACGAACTATCGGGAACCATCATAGGCTTGTGCGTGGGTGTTGCGGTCGGCCGAGGGAAATGCGGCTCTTGCACAAGCGCTACTTCAATTGCGGCCTCCTTATCTTTTCTTGCTGGGAATTTCTTCGTGCCTCCGGTTGAAATCTTTCCCTCGACCATTGCCCATTCAACTCCTTCACCTACCTCAACTAGGCGTGAAAACGTCGGCAACCCGAGAACACTAACCCTTGGAAGTATTCGAGAGGGCAATGTCTTGAGGAACAGGTTGCTTCATCTCCCTCTCATTCAAGGCCGGCTTCACTTGTGAGGCCATAGTCCTCCACCTTTGCGCGAAGGCCTTAAATGACTCATTCTTCTTCTTCTCAATACGGGTCAACTCTTCCCTCGTGGGAGCGAGCTCAGTGTTAAACCGGTATTGCTGCAAGAACTCATTGGTTAAATCTTCCCAAGTAGTGAATTCTTCAATGTCTAGCGCAATGAACCACGTCAGGGCAATGCCTTCCAAGCTATCTTGGAAAGTGTGTATGAGAAATGGCACGTTGTCGGCATAGCGAGCCATTTTCCTCATGTAGTATCGAAGGTGAGTCTTGGGGCATCCCGTTCCGTCATACTTTCTTGTGAACTCGGGTTCTTGGAAGTTCTCAGGGAAGTTCGTCTTGGTGTATGGAGACAGCTGTCGGCTCCCTTCAATTCGTAACCTTGCAAGGCACACAGGTCGCTCCTCCATCTTTGTCAGACGTTTTTCACTCTCTTCACTTAGGCGGGGTGCTGGGTTTTCCTTCGGGGGAGGATCCAAATTAACGATGATTGGCGTGACAGAAGGAGCCTCTCCGGCAGTTTCTTTCCCATGGAGATCAGCAACGTGCGCGCCTCCCATTGACGGGGAAGCGTGTCCTGATAATGTAGGAGTGGATGTTCCAGTGACAGCTATAGCGGGGGACTCCTTAAGCTTCTGGCTTATTTCAAGCATCATTGCGGTGAGTTGGGCCAGCTGGTCCTCCATCTTGGCCATGCGCACGTTGGTGTCGTCGTTCTCCATTCTGACTTTTGCACGTGTGCGAATCGGGGATCTCCGCTTGGCCGTGTCGACGATCGGTAGAGAACAATCGATCGATTAGTACCTGATGCAAAGGTAGATAAGCATACATAAGTACAAATAATAATTAAGCGGTTGGCCCACGACAATGATCTAATCGCCCCAATTTGCTCGTTTCATTGAAAGCCAAGTTGTCACATGATACAAGAAAAACATGAAAGAAAAACCCCCTAAACAGCGAAGCTACTTCAAAGACGAAAGAAAAAAAAAAAACTCTCTTAATTCCCAACATTGAGACTTGAGACAAATCATAACGCATGTGAGTGTGGTCCTGCTACAAATCGCACTTGACTCAATCTAACTAATGAGGACGGCTTCCGCTCGCGGCAGCTCCACTAACTCGGGTTAACTTCAAAGCACGCTCCTCGGCCTCCTCGAGCTCCCTTTTAAGGCGCTTGATCTCGGCTCGGTGGGTGATCTTCAATGGCACCTCAGGAATCTTCGGGCGTAGGCTTTCTTGGATCTTGTGCTTAAGGATGTATTCCTTCGAGGCATAATGAGTCTTCTCTTGCCCCTCCAACTCTTCTTCAGGCCAAATCAGCTTTCGGGGGTGGCACATATCCCACATTGACTTGACCAACGCGACGGAGTCCTCATAATCTTGGCATCCATTAGGGAAGTCTATCCTGAGCGGGTCCTCCTGAATCGGCGGTGGGAGCTGTTGAACCTCTTGAAATTGACGGGCGACTCGGGTCGGATAATATTCGGTGACTCCGGTGATTCCCAACAAACGAATAGGTCCAGTAAGCCCACACACGAACCGCGCTTCTTGAACTCGGAGCCATTTGGCATGCCATTGGAAATCCTCAGGTCCAGGGTTGGTCATGAAAACTAACCACTCGAGAATAATGATAATCTGGGCAAACATTTTTCTATCTTTAAACTTTAAGATAGGGTGGCTAGAGTCGGAGATGTTGTTCACGGTCATCAAGCCACCGAAGCCCTTAATGTGAGAAAAGAACCAAATTTGTAAGAGTTCGGAGGGAGCATGGAAAGCTTTGTCTTTATTTTCTTTAAAACGAGTGAGGGAAAGAAAAGTTTCAGTCAAGATAGCATTAACAAAACCCTTTCCCATACATACTTCACGAACTATCCATGCTATGGAAGGGCTAATAGCGTTCCTACAATGTGGGAATATCACAAACCCGAAGAAAGCTAGTAGGAAGATCCTATTCTTTTGGAAAGATGGGGCATCTTGAAAAAGTTCATTTAGAAATGAAAGCGGGCAGGTTTTGCGATTGGCTCTCAAAACTTTTCTCACGTCCTCTCCTTTAACTTTAAGAAACTCAGATAAAATTGATGCATGCTCAGTTCCTACCGGTGGGCTAACCAACTCCGACACTAAGGGCTTTCCAATGGCAATACTGTATTCCTCCAAGGTTGGAGTGAGTTCGTGATTACCGAATATGAACGTGCAAGTTGCAGGGCACCAGACATGCGCTAACGCTCGCACGACACCGCAATGAGCCTCTATCTCCAATAGGGGGAGTAATCGTCCGACATAAGATCGCACCCGGTCCACGGCCGGTCGGATCCAGTTTATCCCACCATGTGCGAAGCTCGGCTCTCGGAGAAATGATGCGAAGTTCAGGTACCCCCATCGTATGCCAACCCAAATGACGATAAGCCTAATTTGTCATGGACCAACCAAAAAGAAAGCGAATAAATAAATTGTGCAGGAAAGAATTCGAGAAACTTACTCTATTCATTAGGTAACAATGCTAATGATATAGACATGCGCATGGATGGTGGTTCGATTTCTACTCTAGACGGCTCAAAATGGAGCCATAGGATTACCGGACTGAACCAACAAGATTGTGGCTAGGTCGGGTTATCCTATGATTCCGGCTTTGTCAAAGAACCGACCCGTGTCGCATGGTCGCAGACCAGGGTGGGGATCTTTGACATCAAGAAGGAACTTTCGGGGTTGAGATGGGCGACTCGTACTACATGGTTGTAGTCGGAGTGGTATCCACCTCAACGCCATCCTAGATGATCCTATGCTGCCCAGGTCCGGCGACAGGTAATGTGTGCCATGGTGTAGTGCAATGCAGGAGATGCAGGCATGACAATTTATAGGCAATCAGCACTTCATACATAAAAAGTAAACCATACATTCCTACATCTCCCTGCAAGACAAAGGTGAGCAAACACTTCCCCTTATACCTCCCATTCTACAAAAACATTTAACACCTTTAATGTTAAGGACATACCTGGGATCCTCGCTGCCAAACAAAAATATTTTTGAACAAGATTAATATTGGCCTAAGTCCTCTAAAGTCTAAAACCACCGTCCCCAGCGGAGTCGCCAAGCTGTCGCGACCTACCCTCGGGGGAGAGGGAGCAGGTTTAGGGGTATTGCCTAGAAGACGGGTCTAAGGCCCATCATTAGGCGTGGGCTCTCCCAAGCCCGTACCCCGCGTGACATTGGCATATTCTTTAGGAATTTTACATAAAAGGAGTCGCCACTAGCCTATTGGGGTCGGCTAGAAACCAAGTGAAGCATGAGAGTGTACCTCACTTCCTACGCAACCAGAGAATCTAGGGTCGGGGACTTGATTACACTAATTGATCAATTAGTGCCCTTTCGGTACCTAATCTTGTTCATTTTATCAAAATAACTTTTGGCAAGCAGTTTGGGTTGATTTTATACATTTCCACTAACATGTGAGGTGATAATGCGAGTGCGCAACCATTAAAATAACAATCATAGTTACCAAGATCCTAATTGTGATAAAATTAAACACGTATAATTAAACATAATTAGATATGCAAATTAAACATACGACGTAATCAAAATACGAGTCAATAAAGGCCTAATTACAGTAAGAATGCAAAACAAAGCAATTCCTCACCAAACCCCATCATTTTGGATTTTCGAAATTTTTAATTTCTTTTAATTAATTTTTAAATTTTTAAATTTTTTTTTTAAAAAAAAATTAATTTTTTAATTTTTTTTTTTAATTTTAATATAATTTTTTTGGATTTTCGAAATTGTTTTCTTTTTATAAAAATTTTTTTTAAAAAAAATAATATTTTTTCTTTTAGGGCGGACCGGGTCGGGTCGGGTCGAGTCCGACCCGACTCGGCCGGTCGGATCAACTAGACCGGATCCGGTTTGACCGGGTCCGGCTCGACCGGGCTCGGTTTGATCCAGGTCCGCTCGACCGGGCTCGGTTGACCGGGTCCGGCTCGACCGGGCTTGGCCGTCGAGTTAGGCCCGACCATCCCCGGTTGGGCCTAAATTTAACCCGACTTGGGCCCGAGGGTCAGGGCCTAAGCGAACAGACAGTGGGCCGGATCACGATCCGGCCCACTCGACAGCCTCCCTTTGGTCGCGGCCCGGGCGGTCGCGACCCGGGGCGCGGAGAAGCGCACACCGCGCGCGGCACCGCCGTGGCCGAGGCGGGGTGAAAGACGTGGCTTCCCAGGCGCAACGGCGCCTCTCCGGCGGTCGGGGGCCTATGGCTCCACGCGAAGAGCCGGAGGGAAGAGAGCCCACTCGGGCATTATGACGAACGGGTGGAGGGCATGGCCGAACCGGGGGCTTCCGACCTAGACCCGGACCGAGGCGACAACGGCGGTGACCAACCAGCAATCGGCAATACACAAGAGTCTAAAGGGGAACCTACGGAGGCCGGAGCTCGCTCGAAACGGACGGAACGAGCTCCGGCCGGCTCGACTTCAAAAATGCACACCGGGTGCTTGACGGAATACCAACCCGAGTCGCGAGAATGGTGGTTCGGAGACGCGTCGGCGGCGGTGGCGGGCACCCGGGGGCGCGTCTGTGGCGGTCGCAGCGGTCGGTTCTCGCCTCCTCCTTGCTCTCGGCCCCTTTCCCCCTTTGTTTTCTTCCTCCGTTCCTCCTCTCCCCGTCCTGCTTTTTCCGTTCTTCTTAAAAAAACTCCACCCCTGGTTCCCCTTTGACCGTTCCCCTCTTTTTCTTTTTGCTCCTGCGCGTGCCCTCGGTTCACTCCTTTCGCCGCCTCTGCCAGCCGACCCTGCTTTCGGCTTCGCCATTTCCCCACGCGGACGGCTGCTTTCTCCTTTCGTCTTCGCCGGTTCCCCGTGCGAGAAAACGGTTGAGGAGAAGACAACGAGGCGGGCCGGGCCGAAGGGAAGAAAAGGGCTGGGCCGCGCGAGAGAGAAAGGAAAAAAGAAAAAAAAAAAAAAAAAAAAAAAAGAAAAGAAAGAGGAGAAGGTTGGGCCCGGGCCCACGCGAGGGAGAAATAAAGGGAAAAAGGGCCGGGTCGGGCCAAGGCCGGATCCGACCCGACCCGGACCCGCAAGACTTTTCTTTTTTCTTTTTTTCTTTCTTTTTATCATTTTTTTTAATTTAAAGAAAAATAAGAATTAAAATTTTTGATTTTGATTTTGATTTGATTTTTTTTTGATTGATTTTTTTTTTAAAATATATATATATATATATGTATATATATATGTATATATATATATAAATTAGGTGTCAACAATCGACACAAAAGTTCAAAAGGTTTCAAAGTTCAGAGTTCAAATCAAATCTGCATCACATCTCTCCCCCTTTTTGTCATCATTAAAAAGGTAGAGATGAAAAGAGAATGGAATTAAGATTGCTTGGGAACACGAACAAGCTGGAAATCTCCCATTGACTAGACAATCCCTTCCAGCTTTTTCAAATCCTCCTTCAGTTGCGCCACATCTTCACCCTTGGCATTTGTTTGAACTTGAAGAGCAAGGGCATGAATTTGATCATGCAAATAAATTGAAGAGGTTTGACCTGCATTTTGTAAGTTCTGTACTTCGCATCCCAGAGCATATATTTGACCCCGCATCTCCAAGAGAACATCAAGTATTCTGTGAAAGTCTGTTGAATTATCAGTCTGAGTACTGGCTTCTACACGATCAAACGGAGTATAGGCAGATGATGGCAAATCAGCATGGTCACGCAGATTGGGCGATGAAACATCATGTTCCTCCTTAGGAAATTGAGAGGCATAGATGTCCTCTGGATCTGCTGGAGAACGACTTATTCCTTCACTGGTGGCAGGGAATGAGGATGTTCCTCTTTTCTCAGGATCTCCCCCTGTTTCCATGCCTTCAGTTGGAGAAAAGTGTTCCTCATGCTCTGCTTCCGCTTGATTTCCTCTCTCCTCTTCTTCCTCTTCCTAAATTCTTTCCTCCTCTGTATCTCTCTCCTCTGCTTCTTTCTCCTCTGCTTCCAAATCTTTACAGTTTCGTATCCTACAATTCTTCCTTTGCTGTTTCCTCCAAATGAAACTTTTCCACCATTAACTTGAACAAGCTTTATGAAGCAATGTGAATATCCTGTCATATGCCTTGAGCATCCACTATCCAGGTATCATTTAATCTTTTTCTTGATAGTGACCTGCATTTAGAAAAGAGACTCAAGCTTTCTTTGGTACCCATATTTTCTTGGGTCCATTGGTGTTAGTATAATATACGGTCTTTGCCCATACCTTCTTAATAGGTTTTCAAACCATAGGACATTCTTTCTCAAAATGATATGAGCTATTGCACTTAGAACATCTAAGAGTACTGCGACCTACTGATTTTACAAAAACTTTTTGGAAATGATTTTTGTAAGCATCTCTTGTAGGTCTTTGCTTAATTCTTTCCTTTACTTTAGGAAAATCAATTAGAGGAATGGTTTCAGCAGTCATTCCTAAACCTGATTTGTTGAAGTAAGGTCTTTGTGCTGAAAGAATTTTTTCAAGTTTCTCGAGATCCTATAGAAAATTTTTTAGAAATATTTGAGATGTCATTTTTCAAGAATGCATTTTCTTTTGAAAGATTGTCTTCATTTTCTTTCAAAGTAGTAACACTTTTGTCTAAACTTTTGACATTTTCTTTCCAAACATTTTCCTATTGTTTTAGTGCAGAATTTTCTCTTTTAAGTTCGGAAATCCTTTTAAGAGAAGTTTTGAGACTAAGACACAATTCATCAATGTATCTAGAGACTTTAGTATGGATTTTCAAATTACTTACCTCGATTTCACTGTCTGAATCTGAGTCTATCTCGGAGTTTGAATCTGAGTCTGATTGTGCCATGAGACAGATATTGGCATAATCATCATCACTTTCTTCACATTCTGTATCACTCCAAGTTTCTGTTTTGAGTGCCTTTCGATATTTCTCAGCTTTTCCTTTCTTTTTCCTCAGAAGGGGACAGTTGGGTCTGATATGTCCCTTTTTTCTTACATTCAAAACAGACTACATCTTTATTGGATTCATCATCCTCAACAGACTTACTTTGTTACTTTTGAAAGCTTTGTTTCTTTGGATTGAATCTTCTTCCTTTTCTGTTTAGCTTTCTGAATCTTCTTATCATGAGAGCAAGCTCTTCATCATCCATATCGTCTTCAGAATCTGTGACATCAGAATCATCATTAGATTTTAATGCAATGGATTTCTTACCTTTAGGATCTTCATCTTCGTTGATTCGCTCCACTTCATAAGACTGAAGAATTCATCGACAAAAAGTGGCATAATTCTTTGTGTCTCCCTTATTGAGGTTTTTATGTGATTCCAATCCTTCGAGAGTCCACGCAGTAGCTTGTTTACTTTCATGGGATCAGAAATTGGTTGACCTTGATTTTCAAGACCATTCACGATTTCTGTAAAACGACTAAACATGTCAGTGATAGATTCTCCTGATTTCATTTTGAATGCTTCGTATTGACCGAGCAGAATGTTGATTCTGGTTTCTTTCACTCGATCAGTTCCTTCATAAGTGATGTGTAATCTATCCCAGACTTCTTTAGCTGTAACACAAGAATATATTATGTTATATTCAGTAGGTGATAATGCACAATATAAAGAATAAATTGCTTTTGCATGAAGAGCTTGTCTCTTGGTTATCTCTTCTTGAGTCATTTCGCTAGACTCAACGGCTTCTTTTACTCTTTCTAAGACAGGTGCAGCTTTAGGAATGATTCCTTTGTCTACCACATCCCATTCCAGAGGATCCTTTGATCTTAAGAATGCCTTCATCTTGTTTTTCCATATGTTGTATTCCTTCCCATCAAAATAAGGCGGTCTGGTATTGCTTTGCCCTTCAACCAGTCCTGGAGCCAACATACTAGCCATGGATCTTTAACTCTGAAGTAAAACACTTCAATTTAAGTGAGTACACAGGCTCTGATACCAATTGTGAAAGCTAGTATGAGCACCTAGAGGGGGGGTGAATAGGTGTAAAAACAAATTTCCGAGATAAGTATGCAGTACTAATCAATAATGGATTATGAAAATGAAATTTCTCGCTTTTCAAATAAGCAAGTTACGATCAAAGTAAAAGAGTGTAGGGAAGAGAATATGAACACAGAGTTTATAGTGGTTCAGCTTAATCCAAGCCTACGTCCACTCTTCCGCACTGACAGCCCACCGGTTGGATTTCACTATGAAGAAAAGAGTTGTTACAGAAAAGCTCTTCCTTGATTCCACAGTGTAGAGACTCTACTACACTTCCTTAAGGTCTCTCAAAGATATAGACTCTCTTTTGCGTACAAGATTTCGCTCAACAGTTTAATTGACTAAGAACAAGGAGCTTCAGACTTTAGAATTCTTCTATCGCGCACACACTCAAACAACTGGAACGTCTTCCTTATATACTCCTTTATGCCATCATACCCGTTGGCACTTACCAAAGGAATTTTTCCAATCTACTCGTTGGACAGAATCAATTAGGAAGATCTTCGAGCTATTTAAGGAACATGATGATAGCCCATCAATCCTGCTCGCCCATACAATCAGGATCTAGGTTTCCATAAGTAGAACCTTCCAAGTATACTTCGTCAATCAACGGATCCAAAATCCCCGAATCAATCTTGATTTGAATAAAGGATTCCGACATGCTATATCCAGCCAAGAGATCTTCTCCAGTCGATAAAGTCAAATCCTTAACGAAACATCCAGTTCTGGATAAGCCTTCTTCGACGGTCTAGAGACTGTCAATGAGAATAGACTTTGAATCTTGAGTCTGGCAGTCCGGAGGTCTTCAGACTTTGATGGAAGAGTCTGCAAGTCTTCAGACTAGACTGATGGAAACGTTTTGTCAGCTTCAAAACACTTAAGGAAGTTTTCTCCAACAATTTCTTGTCCCTAATAAAATATTTGGTTATATGTGATGAAATATGAGATGTAATCCATTAAACATAATGGTGTTTGAGAACTTGTTAAATTGTCTGAAGGTTACAAGCCTATCAACTGCAAATGGGTGTATAAGATTAAAAGGGACTCTAAAGGAAAGATTGAGAAGTTTAAAACCAAACTGGTAGCCAAGAGTTTCACTCAAAAAGAAGAAATCAACTTTTCCCCTAGTCTTGTCTAAAGATTCTTTTAGAGTGATCATGACATTAATAGCTCATTTTGATATGAAGTTACATCAGATGGATATTAAAACTGCATTTGTAAATAGAGACCTTGATGAGGAGGTTTATATGGTGCAACCTAAAAGTTTTGCAATAGATGATTCAAATAAACTTATATGTAGATTGACAAAATCTATGTATGATCTCAAGCAAGCTTCTAGACAATGGTACTTGAAGTTTCATAATATTGTCACTTCATTCGGTTTTGTTGAAAACAAAATAGATTAGTGGATGTACTGCAAGCTAAATGGGAGGAAATTTATTTATCTCACACTTCATGTAAACGATATCTTGCTTGTGAGCAATGATTTTGGATTACGGCATGAGACAAAGCAAATGTTGTTGAAAAATTTGAAATGAAAGTTTCTTGGTGATACGTCTTTTGTCCTTGACATTCAGATCTATAGGAGTCGTTCTCGCTATATATTGGTTTTGTCTCAAAGGGCATATGATGATTGTATTTTGGAAAGATTCGGTATGCAGTATTGCAAACCAGGAATTGCTTCAAATCTCTCACAATGTCCTGATTGAGATTTTTGAGAAAACTCAAATAAAGGATGTACCTTATGCTAGGGTACTTGGAAGCATCATGTATGCTTACGTTTGCACTATACTAAACATTGCTTTTGCAACAAGACTTCTAGGCTGATATCGGTCAAATCCATGATGTGATCACTTAATTGCTACCAAGAAAAATTTTGAGATACTTAAAGAGGACAATAAACTATATGCTAATTTACAAATATGTCCAAGACTTACAGTTTATAGGGTATTTAGATTCAGACTTTGCTGACTGTTAGGATAATTTGAAGTTGACAACATGATACATCTTTCCGTTAGTAAGAGGTGCAATATCATAAAAAAGCGAGAAACATAAATCAATATCATGTTCAACCATACAAGCGGAGTTTGTAACATGCTTTTCAATTGCTTGACTCCAAAACCTTATTAGTGAGTTAATTGTATTTGATTTTGTGAATGGACCTATATCATTGTATTGTGATAATAACTCTGCATTGTTGTTTATAAACAACAATGACGAAGGTCTTAAGGTATCTAAGTATTGGCAGTCAATTTTTGATCATAAATAAATAGTTAAGAATGGTGACATTACAATAGAGCATATTTTCACAAATGATTTGGTTGCAGATCTAGTAAACTAAAGGCTTTGCCCTTGTATGTTTGAATGACATGTTATAAGCATGGACTTAGAAGCATCGTGAGATATTATTTAGTGGGAGCTTTTTTGCTTTAATAAAGTTTACGTATGTGTTTATTACATTTAATAAAGTATTTATGAGTGTATTATTATTATGTTGAATACGTATTGATGAAAATCTCAAGATATTGTGTAAACCTTAAGGAAAGGCTAGGGGCATCTAATTATTAGCTTTAAGGATATGTTTTATTACACAGAAAAAAAAAAGGTTAATCATAAAGATAAGACATATGTATATTCATTGGGACTATAAATGAATTCTCTAGTAACACATCAAGTTTTGCTACACTTAAGGAGAAAGAATGGTGATTGACAAAGGGGATGACACGTAAGGTGCTATTCTCTATGAGGTGTTATCCATTTGCTACACTGCCATGAATCTAGATTAATAGAGTTAAAAGCACTTGTAACCATGGAAAGTTTTGTGTGTATACAAGTAGTTACTCTTATGATTCGATATTTAAGACTTTATGGGATCGGATTGATTATTAAGAATTATCCCTAGACCAACATAAATATGTGCTCATATAGTACAATTTCAATTAATACAACCCAAGTGGAAGAATGTAAAATTTTTTCTAATGTGGGCTATATTAATAAATATTGCAATTTATTGTTTTATGAAATTGGTGAAACGAGATATAATGATTCTTAATTAGTCTAATATGGGGCTAACTAGTATGGGCTTAGTAAAGCCCAGTTTGTGATGAGAGGAACCGTGGGTTAAAACCTTATAAATAGTGTTTAAGTCTCTCTTTTAACCCTAACACGCAAAAATCCTCACATAAGGAGCAGTTATTGAACACTAAGGGTGAAGAGCAGTCTCATTGAGCTAGTTATATAGAGAACACTAGAGAAGAAACGCTTGAGTTTTGGATCGTCATTGTTCCGCATTAAAAACGATGAATTCTAAATAAGATGTGTAAATCTCTTTTACTCGATTATATGTATTTTTGATTCTACCTAAGCAGATCTTGGGTGCTGTTTTTACGATTTACACAATTTACAAATCTTATCCACATTTGTATGTAATTCGTGTCAATGTGTGTTAATGTACCTATCACTTCTATCTCTTTCAATCATATTCACTCAAGCATTTTGCTTTGTACTTCAGGTTTCCCGTCTCTCTTGTTCCTGCCGATTAAACAAGGAACCGTGTTAAATACATTCAATGTACATTCATGAAGGAGTGTTCCTATGTCCACCTACATTTTGGAATGATTATTCGTTTCCTATATCTCTAAAAAAAATATTTTAGGACATGGTCCGTGGATCCTCAATAGTAATGGGGTATAAAAATACATTGTGCCAATGCATCAACCTGTCCTACGGTGAATCTTCTTTTTGCGCAATAAATTGTAATCCTCCGATCAATGCTGCCTTTGCGGCATCATCTAGCAAATACCAGAATTCTGGCATCATATAAAATTGTGGTGTTTCGAATAAAAATGACACAGTACCTTTTGTCAGTCGAGAGTCGATGGTAACATTGGAAAATCGTAGGATGACACGCAATAATCTACATCGTCGAAGGTCTTCTCAATGCACCAATCGTACAACCGATACAAAGGGAAAGAGCCGACTCCAAGACAGAACGTAGCCAAAAGACAAGCTAGAGAACGAGAGTGCAGCGATACAAGACTATCCACTGACTAAGACACGAGAGATCGCGCTGATAGCGTACGTATAATCAGCACAGCTATTATTCCTAATGCATAACGAGCACATGCAGGGACGCATCATCTACGACGCACTCAGTTCTCGGTGGGAGGCTTGTGTGGCGGCTTCTCTCCCTTCCCCTTCTTCGGCTCCTCCCCTTTCTTCGGTGGCTTGTGCTCGGGGATCGGCTTCTTCGCATCCTCTTCCACCTCCTCTACGAGAATGTGCCCCTCGTGTGGTGGCTTGCCTCCCTTCCCCTTCTTTGGCTCCTCGCCTTTCTTTGGCGGCTTGTGCTCGGGAATGGGCTTCTTCGAGTCCTCTTCCACTTCCTCGACAAGAATGTGGCCCTCGTGGGGTGGCTTGTGCTTTGGAGGTGGCTTCTCTCCCTTCCCCTTCTTTGGCTCCTCGCCTTTCTTCGGTGGCTTGTCCCCAGGGAATGGCTTCTTTGAGTCCTCTTCCACCTCCTCGACAAGAATGTGGCCCTCGTGGGGTGGCTTGTGCTCCGGCGGTGGCTTCTCTCCCTTTCCCTTCTGTGGCTCCTCGCCTTTCTTCGGTGGCTTGTCCCCAGGGAATGGCTTCTTCGAGTCCTCTTCCTCTTCCTCTACAAGAATGTGTCCTTCGTGCGGTGGCTTGTGCTTTGGTGGTGGCTTCTCGCCTTTCTTCGGGGGCTTGTTCTCAGGGAATGGCTTTTTCGTCTCCTCGGCGAGCTTGTGGCCCGGGTGGTGGGGCGGTTTCTTGCCAGGGAATGGCTTCTTGTGGGAGTCCTCCTTTTCGGCCTCCTCGACAAGGATGTGCTCAGGAGGGTGGTGCGGGGGCTTGGGTTTGGGGAAGGGCTTTTGTGAGTCCTCGATTTCGACGCTCTCTAGGAGGCGGCGACCCCCAACAGGGTGGTGCTTGTGGGGTGGTTTGTGCTCTTTCGGGGGCTTAGGGTGGTGGCCGTCGCAGAAGACGGTGGTGGTGAAAAGCACCGCTCCTAGGAGCAACACTAGCAAGCACCTAGAAGACATCGTTTGCTTCATTTTTGCTAGAGAAGAGGATGTATGAGCTGAAGATGTTGGAGTTAGAAGCGAGGGAGTGTCCCGATTTATAGTGGCTTTTATGTCGTCGTCAGCAAGCATGTCACTCGATTCCTAGGTTGCCTGCCTTCGCTATAGGTGGGGTCCATCTTTCGGTCATTGAGATTTACTTTAGGTTTGAAAAGTTTGACAATCAGGCCCTAATTAACTGCTCTCTCTGAACAGATTTTCACCGCCAGATGGTAATCAGTTGGGGTCCATCTTTGGATCGGGGCTTCTAGATCTCTCAATTTTTAGGGTGTATTGTTTGTGTTAAAAAAAAATTCTAAAATTAATTTTCCAAACTTTCTTACTGAAAATGATTCATTTACCAATAAAAAAATCAACAATAAAAAAAATGCATGTTTAAAGCTAGGTGATATAATAATTAAATATTAAAGCGTGTATTCATCTAACAGCTTAAGTTTTTTAGAATAACTGGTAGTGGTTCTACAAAATTTCATATTAAGAAAAAATTCGTAGAAATTTCTTTTAGGAAAATGAATTTCCTAATCTAAAAAGGGGGAAATATCTTTCTAAAGAATGATTTTATTGAAAAGTATTATTTTTAACGTGAAATTTTGTCCGAAACAAACACATCATGTATCAATACACTTGACAATGAAGTACAGGCATTTCGAAGCGCAATTGGTCTAGCCAGACACCGGATTTGTAGGTCACATGCAGAGTAGAGTAGAGTAGAGTAGAGTAGTAGAGGTTATTATAGGATGATGGTCTTGATTACGTAGCAAGCTTCTCTTGAAAAGCTTCTATAACGCAACCACAAATTGAATTTATATAGGAGCGGCGATTGTTGATATTGAGCCAGCCACTAGATTGATTCGCGTGAAGGGATGACTATTCTTGGACTAAGAATGGTCTAAGAATGCATTGGATTATCTTTACCAAAAAAAAGAATGCATTGGATTATCCAAACACGGCTGTTGAAATCCCTAATGTTTCTAGAGCTCAATTTTGTCTCACTAACACAAGGGCCATATTTTCCGTCGTGTTCCATTTATTAAGTAATTTTATTATGTATATTGTTAAAAATGCAAGTAAATTATGGACTTCAAGTGAATTCATAATTAAATTAGAGTATCACTTTTTATCATGCCTCAAATTTCTTTTCAATATATACTTAAAAAAAGGAAGATAATTAGAGATCGTGGCAAGCACTATAAGCTTCCTTCATCCATGATTTGAGGAAACTTCCTCCAATTATGCCTTTGATTGGTGAATTAAGAATTATGGACATTGTCCACTTGCAATAACTATGGGTTTTATCCATATTTTTTAAATCAGAAAATTGGTTGACCTAAGCTTCTTCTAATCAAAGTCCGAGGAAGGAATGGTCCTTCTTGGTTGACCTAAGCTTCTTCTAATCAAAGTCGGAGGAAGGAATGGTCCTTCTTTATAGGCTTTTAATGTGATCCACTTATTCGAATGCCCATTAATTACAACTTTCCACATCATTCAACGTATTAATGTTGTATATTACCCTTCATTTAACTCATATTATTGGCCCAAATATTACCCTTGATCTATCTCACATTATTGGCCCAAATTTTCATCGTCTTAATATGTAAATATAAATTGTTGTTGAAAACTCAAATAATAGATTGAAAGATGCTTGTATGCATTTATTAATTTTGCAAATTGCTACATGCCCTTATTATCCCTCCCTTTGTACTTCACCTCCTAATTATTTTCTTGATCTTTCAAGGGGAATTGACATGGAAAAATTACCAAACAAGTCCTAGACTTATTGTGCGTGTACAAATTCATTCTTGAACCTTTTCATTATGTCAATTTAGTTCTCAATATTTTGACAATTTGTCTATTTAGTCACAAACCTTTAGACTATTTGTCAATTTAATCATTTCGACCAATTTTGGTAGGAAAAATGCTGATGTAATTCTAATTAGTGTTAACCATTCTACTTGGCATGGCCAATGCTAATGTAAACAATTTATTGGCATTTTTTGAATTAGTTTTATTATTATTAGTTATTATTATTATTATTTGCTTGTTTTTTGGGCCTTCACTTGTGGCTGGCAAGGTTGGCGGGCGACCTTTGTGCCATTGCTGGCTAAGAGTTGGAAAAAAAAGGAAACGAAAAAAAATACAAAATTCAGAAAATAATTAAAAAAATGCAAAAAAAAAAAATTGTCAACATCAGTGTTTTCCAGTCAAAGTTGGTCGAAATGACTAAATTAGCAAATCATTCAAAGGTTTAGAACTAAATTGACATAATTTAGATGTTAGGACTGGTTGGTAAATTGTCAAAATGTTTAAAATTAAGTTGGTCATATTAAGAAGTTTAGAACCGAATTAGCACAACTTCAATGAATCCGGGATTTTTTTGGGAATTTTTCCAAATACAAGTTAACATAGAACACTCTCATTTTATTGCAAACTTGTTTAACTCGATCACAATTTAGTCGAGTACCTTCACGAAATCATAGGTTTCTCACTATACTTAATTGTATAGGATACTAAAAAAATATCGTGTTACAGTGTCCTGGATGTGTGGTTACCGTTACATATGTAGTCGGTGAATAAATTATCTTCATAAAACCGATATGCATAACCGGACCAGCTGGTCAATTTAATAGATAAGTTCCACATATGGAAACAATGATTATATGTCAAGAAAGCGATGATATGGGAGACTCCAGAAACACGATAAGTAGATGCGTCCTAATCATGCCAAACATGATTGCTAGAATAACGAAGCCCATCACATGCATCCCTATGAGCCTTGGTGACATTGCTCAAGTTTCACCGTTCAATTCGCTGCATGATGAAGGGAAAGCATGTGAGCGATTGAGATCTTGATCAGTTGAGTCGGTTGAGAGAGAGAGATTTTGCGGCGTCTTTTCATGGTTTCCCATTTCAGATGGGGACCACCCTTTGATTTAATACGTCCAACTAAAACGTGGAGGCATCAGAGACGATGAGAAAAGGGCCCTCTACTCATTATTGTCTTGTCTACTCTTTTCCTTATCTCGGCAAGCAACATTTTGCACGAAAACTAGGGGGGGTGAACATTGAAACGTTGTTAGCATGAGTGGGATGAATAGGTGGATTTTCATGAGATGCATGGGATGCTTGAGCCCTTCGGTTTATGTAATCTCCATTGATGCGTGTCGGGTTTTCCCATCCACCTGAATCGTGAGATGAACGTGGCTCCCGAGTCATTACCTATGTGTTTAGGAGGCACTGTAAAATTTTTATTAACCACTGTCTAAGTTTAAGTTGTTAGATAATGTGCAATCTCATATATAAATACTCTTACACTCCCTCTTAAGTATAAGCTAGAATTTCATCTAAGATTTAGAAAGTGAGCACTTGTTTAATGCATAAACATGCTAACACTTCCTCTCACGAGTAAATGACCTATTTTGGATTTGCAGATTAGCTGGCGTTTGCAAAACCAAGTGATTTGATCCTCAAATCCAATCTTTTGTAACTAGTGCTCACGGGTTGGATTCTACTTTGTCGTCTGGAGCTAGTCACTCATATTAACATCAAAGCGTGTGATCGAGACCGATTCCATTTGGTTTTGATCACCCCTACTAAAATTGAAGTGTGCAAGTTGAGAATATATATATACACACAAATATATATATATATATATATATAATAAATTTTATTGGGATCACTAATAAGTATTTAAAAGGCTTAAATCTGTTATTCAATAATATCTCAAGCACGGCAATCACACTAAATCTCACTAAACAACCTCATAAATCTCCAACACCCTTTTGTTCTCTGTGTAGTGGTACACGGCATCTGCCTTTCCCTTCTCCCTAGAACAACCTGCAATAACTTAATGTCGAACCTGATGTCACCGCGCATGTCAGCCACGACAGCGACTTCACCGGATTGCGCGCCGGAATGAATAAAGAACCGAGAGAGAGACAGATAGAGAAAGAGGGTAGACCGGATCGGGAGGCTGCAGGATTCGCGATCGTTGATTGCGATTTTGGTGGCAAAAGCAAGTGTGAACCGTCCAAAAGGTGGACATTTCGCCTCGTGGGGTTACTTACGAACAAATCCTCGTTTGACTCGAACAGCGCCGACATCGGTTGCGAGTGGGATCGTTGTGCGTATTTCACCAGGATCTCAGTCTCGATTCAGCTTTGGAAGACGTAGCAGACTCGACCAAGGTTCTTGACGTCTCATCCCTCATTCTTTCTTTTTCTGAGGTTCACGGGATTTATGTCCAAACTTCTTAATCCTTCCACGGCGACTTATCCTAAGGAAATTTATCTGTCGTCGTTATCGAGTCATTTCGTGCTTCTTGTAATCAATATTTATAAAATTAAATCATGTCATATCAATCATATTTGAAAAGTATTTTGAAATGCTTATTAAAAATCAAGAGTGATTGGTCTCATAGCGACTCGATTCTCACCCTACAACTGTGAAATGACCCACCTGATCTTGAAATTGAACTGAACCGAAACTATTTCTTGGATGGACCCGAGAATTGACGAGGATATCTTTCTTTTCTTTTTTCCCTTTGTAAGATCATTCGTTCGCGCACTCATTAGTCAGCATAATTTCATACTCTGTAACACCCCCATAAATAGTAACAGACCTCCGCCCAAATATCTCATCCCTTACTTCTTCACTGTTGCTATTTAGGATTCCCAAACTCCATTGGAATTTACGTTCTTAGAAAATTAAAGGAAAAGGTATGTAACAGAACAAACACCGAATAAGAGAGGCGCGTGACCGTGTGAGACCGAGAGTGAGAAGTGAGAGGTGTGAGACTAAATGAGTAAGAGGGACTGAGGGAGGCACCGCGTGAGATTGAGTGAGAGCAAATAGGGATGAGTAGTGAGAGAAAATGAGAAATTAGGGTTTTGAGAATTGTTTTATAATAATAAAAATGATATATATAAATTATTAGCCTAGTTAAGATGGTATGATGGATCGGTCCACATTGAAACCAGGAACTAAACTGATAGTCACTGGTTCCAAATCACCGATTCGGTCTAGTTTCATGCTCACCCCTATTAAAAATAACATGTGAAGTATTAATTTTAGTCAATTCATGGTTTCGGTGACAGTTGAACATTTGACTAAAGTTGGAGGTGAATACCAAAGTTTGTGTCGTTTTTCGCTTTCCTTTTTAAAAGAGTGCCCATTGAGTTGCTTGCAGTGCCCATCGAGTTGCTTACTAAATTCTTTCTTTAGGCCCTTACGCAAACTTTAACAAAAGATAAACAAGAACATAATCTGTCAGAATGATGACTAAACATTTTACTATGCGGAATTTCTATTGATAATACGGGTCACTAGAGTTTTTGGCCTCGAGTACTCATCACAAATGTGCGCAGGTCAGTCTCGTCTGGACGTCCACTTCCATCATAAAAGGCAGACATGCCCTCAACGTTACTTTTTTGGAATAATCCATAGAATAATTACCCGCCTATGCAATGACTACAACAATACTACATATCTTTATGCATCAAAACCTTTATTACTCAGCCACTCATAGAAGAACATAAAGTTAATTGGTTCGAAACAAACCTAATGCTTCGCTAATCAATTGTACAAAAGTAGTTTGAGCATGGCACACTGCGGATCTTGTCTATATCATTTAACAAGTTTCTACTTTCCTTGTCATCCCAATTGGGTTGGGAAGTACTAGGTCACCTTACTTTACGAAATTCAACCCACAATAATAAGTAAAACACAAGCTTCCAATAAGCAATTTATGGTATGTTAGTATAGTCTTGATTTATTATATGGAATCAATAGTGTGTCTTGATTATTTGTGAGATTATCCTCTTGCAATTACACTTTCCTTCGTAGGACAGGCAATAAGGTTTACGGTACTATAGTTATGATCACTTTTTTCACTTTTAAATTACAAGGTTTCGATCCTAATTTTAGATTTCCATCTAGGTAATCTTTAGTTTGGAAAGGATCTATAAAATCTCTATGTTCACCACATAAGATTAGATATCAATTTGGAGGCCGATGTGGTCCTAGAACGATGATGCCATTGCAACCTACGGGAGCCCCCCAAAGGGTGGTCGGCCCTGTCTATCTGCCCCATTCGCCACTCGTGCATGGATCGTCAAAGGCTCAGTGTCGACCTGTATTGGTGCATGCCTGTCGTGATTTGCCACGTGGCGTGTGGAGCTACACTACGACGTCTCGCGAAGTCTACGTTAATCAAGTAGCAAGTACCCGCCCGGTTCTTATTTGACCGGATATGACTCAATCTGGCTTGTCTCTGCCAATCGAAGGTCACCGTCCTGGCTGACATGAACAATGACGTCAATATTAAAAAAATAATTTTGTAATACCATAATAATATATTCATTGAATATAAGTTTTTAGATCTAATGCCTCAATATAATTAAAGCAGAAGTACAACGCAAATGTCAAAACTTAGCATAGGGGCTTAAGTGCCGAAAGTTTCAAAAGGTACATTTAAGTATCACTTTTTTCGAAAAATTGGATACTTAAGTATCAATTCCGGCGAAGGGTGCCGAAAATCTGATGTGACTTATTTTTAATAATATAAGTTGCTTATGTGGCTTGTCGAAAAGCTGAGTTAGTAAAAAAAAAAAACCAAAACAATGTTGTTTTGCCTCTTATTTAATTAAATTAAATTTAAAACTAAATTATTAAAAAAGAAAAAAAGAAAGAAAGGGGATTGCATTAGGTAGCCCTCATCGCTGCCGCCTCATTATCGCTGGAATGGGCCGACGACAATGGGGGGAGAGTCAACCGAGGTCGCCTAGCCCCCCACTACTATCGGTCCTTCCTAGCGATGGTGGGGCGGTAGGGGCGAGAGTTGCACAGCACTTGCCAAACGTGTTGCAATCCTTTTTTTTTTTTTTTTCCCTTTTTCTCTTATATTTTTTTAAACAAATTATTTTTAAATTTAGTTTGATTAATATTTATATTAAATTCAAATCCGATGCAAAATGACGTCATTTTTGGCTTATCTAACCACCTTAGTGTGCAAAACGTCATTTTTGGCTTATATAGTCAGGTTAGCATGCAAAATGACATTATTTTCCACTTGTTTTGCTAGAAAAATGCCACATCAATATTTTTGCCAGATTTTCTCGCCATTGGCACTTAATTGATCTATTTTGCTCCGATTTTGATACTTAAGTGTACATTTTTGAACTTTTGGTACTAGTGTCCTCCCGTGTTAAGTTTTGACACTTCAGATGTTCCGCGCCTCTATAAGTAATGGTTGTGCTTGTTTGTGTTCTCAAACCCATGCGAGTCTTGCCCACTTCAGCGTAGAAAATCTCAAAATTGTTCATTTTATAATACCGGGGTGCACATGTGTAGGTGTTGCGGTAACTGTTAGCCCATGTGATGCGCTTACTTGTAAAATGAGAATATTAGTTATATAATAATATTGTGTTCACTATCACGTTTGACAATTCCCTGTGCTCAGGTATGCAAAGGGTATAGAATTTAGATTTCTACAAGTTCTGATTACTATTGAAGAGTTTTCATTGACCAAATACCACGTTCATGCAACACAATAATAATTAATCAAAAAACCGATCACGTTTGTAGGGACTTGCCCATTTCACGAGTAAACATGAATTTGATACGAACCTTAGTATGATGCATGGACCCATCTTATGTAAAAAAATTGACATCGATATGCTATTGATTATAGCTAGGGAAGCTTTCGACTTGAATCGGACAACTAAGGATTTTTCTTAGATCCGCCATTTTTGTAACTACATCTACGCAAAGACTTTTCATTTGGCATGATATGTGACGATTTCACACAAAAAATCATTGAGTATAGCCATAAAGCGAAGTTCTTCGTGAACATTTGTCTACACAAAGATGGATTCGGACAATGCAAAATTGGACCAAACATTCAATTCGAGAGTGATATGGCTAGTAGAAAGCTAGAGAATCTAGTACAGCACCTCACTTTCTTTTTCAATGTAATTGATCCAATGACTTATACATATGCTATTTCTTATCCCCAATAAGATCTGTGGTTAGATGCGATGAAATATGAGATGTAATCTATGAAATATAATGGTGTTTGGGAGCTTATTGAATTGTCCCAAAGTTATAAGCCCATTGGCTACAAATGGGTATATAAGACTAAAAAGAGACTCTAAAAAAATATTGAGAAGTTTAAAGTCAAACTAATAGCCAAGAGTTTTACTCAAGAAAAGAATAAACCATGAATCAACTTTTTCCTCGATCTTTTCTAAAGATTCTTTTAGAGTAATCATGGCATTAGTATCTCATATTGATATGTAGTTACACTAGATGTATATTTAAATTGTCTTTCTAAATGGATACCCTGATGAGGAGGTCTATATGGTGCAATTCGAAGGCTTTGCAACAAATAATTCAAGTAGACTTTTATGTATATTGATAAAGTCTATTTATGACCTCAAGCAAGCTTCTAGACAATAATACTTAAAAGTTTATTATGTTGTCACTTCATTCAATTTTGTTGAGAACAAAGTAGATTAGTGTATATATTACAAAGCCAATTGAAATAAATTCATTTTTCTCATACTTTATGTAGATGATGTTTTGCTTGCGAGCAGTGATATTGGATTACTACATGAGACAAAGCGGATGATGTTGAAATGAAGGATTTTGATGACACATCTTTTGTCCTTGACATTCAGATCTGTAGGGATCGTTCTTGCCGTATGTTGGGATTGTCTTAGAGGGTATATGTTGATCGTATTTTGGAAAGATTCTGTTTGTAGCATTGTAAGCCAAGAATTGCTTATGTCATTAAGGGTGATAAAATGAATCTCTCACAATGTCCTCATTTAGATTTTGAAAAATCCCAAATGAATGATGTACTTCATGCTAGGATACTTGGAAATATCACGTATGCTTAAGTTTGCATTGGATCAAACATTGCTTTTTGCAATATGACTTCTGAGCTAATATCAATCAAATTGCTACCAAGAAGGTTTTAAGATACTTAAGAAGGACAAGAAACTATATGCTGATTTACAAACATGTTCAAGATTTGCATTTAGTAAGCTATTCAGATGTAGACTTTGCTAGCTATTTGGATAATTTGAAGTCGACAACAGGATATATCTTTGAGTTAGCAAGAGTTACAATGTTATAAAAAAGAAAGAGACATAAATCTATGTCATCCTCAACCATGCAAGTGGAGTTGGTAGTATGCTTTTCGACTGCTACTAAGGCTATTTGATTCCAAAATCTTATTAGGGAGTTGGCCGTATTTGATTTTATGAATAGACTTATATAATTGTATTGTAATAATAACTGTGCATTGTTGTTTATCAACAACGACGACAGATGTCTTAAGGTATCTAAGCATATGGTGGTTAAGTTTTTGGATAGTTTAGAATGGTGGTGGTACAGTAGAGCATAAGCCCATCACATGGATGCTAATGAGCCTTCGTGACATTGCTCCAGTTTCACTGTTCAAATTGTTGCACGATGAAGGGAAAAGCATGTGAGCATTTGAGATCCTGATCAGTTGAGTCCCGGTTGAGAGAGGGATTTTGCGGCGTCTTTTTTGGTTTCCCATTTCAGATGGGGACCCTTTGATTTAATACGTTTGACTAAAACGTGGAGGCATAAGAGACGATGAGAAAAGGGCCCTCCACTCATTATTATCTTGTCTATTATTTTCCTTATATTTTGCACATTTTTCCTTATCTCCGCAAGCAACATTTTGCACGAAAACTAGGGGGATGAACATTGAAACATTGTTAGGTGAGCTCATGATATGGGATGGATAGGTGGATTTTTATTAGATGCATTGGATGCTCGAGCCCTTCGGCTTATGTAATCTCCATTCACGCATGCTGGGTTTTTCCCTCCACCTAAATCGTGATTTGTGAGCATAATTCTCGAGTCATTATATATGTGTTTGGAGGCACTGTAAAATTTTTGTCAACCATCGCTAAGTTTTTTCTGATCAAAATCACCTAAGTTTAAGTTGTTAAATAAATGCGCAATCTAATAAACAAATACTGTTATACTCCCTCTTGTGCATAAACTAGACTTTGACATAAGATTTAGAAAGTGAGCACCATTTTAATATAAAAATACTTTAAATCTCCATCTCATGCATAAACAACCTGTTTTGGATTTATGGATTAGTTATTAGTTACAAAACCAACAGTTCGATTCTTAATTCCAATCTTCCGAAACCAATATTCATGGGGTTGGTTTCTAATTTGATGTATGAAACCAATCACTCATACTAACATTAAAGCTTGTGATCAAGAACTGAGTCAACTTGGTTTTGATTGGCCCCGCTAAAACTGAAGTACATAAGTTGAAAATATATATATTAAGCAAATTTTTCGTGGGATCACTAATAAGTATTTAAAAAGCTTAAATCTGTCATTTAATATCTCAAGCATGGTATTCACACTAAATCTCACTAAACAACCTTGTAAGTCTCCGACACCCTTTTGTTGTCTGTGCGCACGGCATCTTCCTTTCCCTTCTCCCAAGGACAACCTGCAATTACTTAAATTCAAATATGATGTCACCGCGCATGTCAGCCACGACAGCGACTTCACCGGATCGTGCGCCGGAATGAATAAAGGTCCGACAGAGAGACAGAGTGAGAAACGGGGTAGATCGGATCGGAAGGCTACAGGTTTTACGATCGTTGATTGCGATTTTGGTGGCAAAAGCCTGTGTGAAAGGTCGAAAAGGTGGACATTTCGCCCCGCTGGGATTAGTTACGACAAAATCTTCTTTTGAGTCGAACAGCGCCGACATCGGTGCTGCGTATTTTACCTGGATTTCAGTCTCGATTCTGCTGAGAAAGACGTAGACTAGATCCAGGCTCTTGACACCTCATCCCCCTCATCCTTCCGTTTTTCTGTGGTTTCCGTGATCATGTCAAACTTCTTCATCCTTGCACTACGACTAGCCTGAGCAAATTTCTGTCTATTCTCGTTATCAGTCTTTTCGTGTTACTTGAATTCAATATTTTAAAAATTAGCCGCGGCATCTCTATCGTGTTCGGAAAGTAACTTTGAATTTCTCATATAAAATCAACATGTGAAGTGATAATTTTAGATGAGCCATGGTATCAGTGAGAGTTGATCGGTTGACTAACTTGGATGAAAACATCAAGGTTTCGCTCTTTAATAGAGTGCCCATTGAGTTGCTTGGAGTGACCATTGAGTTGATTAGTATATTCTTTTTTTTTTTATTTTTTGTCATTTAGTTTAGGACTCCTACCCAACTTAAAAAAAAAAAAAAACATAAAGTATAAGAAAGAGGACTCAAAGTTTCGCAATGTACATCATTTTTAATAATTATATGGTTCATTGAAACTTTTGGCCCTGAATACTTTGCACGGATATGCGCATATTGCCCTGTCTAGACATTTACGTCCATCAGAAAAAGCTTACATGCCGTCTAATTTACTGTAGAGAATAATATATATAATTATACTATGATAAACACGAAAATAATACATATCTTACTCAACAGCTCTTAGAAGAACATAAGTGAATTGGTTTGAAACAATCTAATGCTTCACTGAACAACTGTACAAAAGTAGTTCGAGTATGGTATGTTGGTAATATCCTCTAAATCATCTAATATGTTGCTAGTTTTCTCATCATCCAGAATAGGGTCAAGAAGTCATCTCATGTTACGAATTTATGCTATAATGATAACTAGAACATGAGCTTTTCCATCAGCAATTTATGTCATGCTTATATAGCGTTGATTTACTATAAGAAATCAATAGCACGTCGTTTGTCCTTCGTTACGTATCAGATTATCCTCTTACGAACCCTCTTTCTTGCTGGGTTTTCTGCTACTATAGCTAGAATCACTCTTTTCACCACATAAGATACAGAGACGATCTTGCAGGCCGACGTGGTCCTGCAACGATAATGCCATCGCAACCTATGGGAGCCACACAAAAGGTGGTCGGCACTGTTTCTCTCTGCCCCACTCGCTACACGTGCGTGAAACTGCACCCCCGGTTATGGCACAATCTAGCTTGTCTCTGCCAATCGAAGGGCACCGTCCGAACCGACATCGGCAGTGACGTCAAAATTAGAAAATAATTAGTAATACCATAATATTATATTCATTGAATATATGTTTTTGAATCTAAAGCCTTTGTTTCCCGACCCATGTGAGTCTTGTCAGCTTAGAAATAGAAAACCTAGAAATTGTTCATTTCATAATATTGGGGGTGCAACTTGTGTGTAGGTGTTGTAGGGTTCTGTCGTGCCATGTGGTGCGCTTACTCGTAAAATGAGAACATCAATCATATAATAATCTTGTGTTCATAATCACGTTTGACAATTCCCTATTCATAGGTATGCAAAGTGTTGGATGATTTTATCATTTTCTCATCTCAAAAATTAGCTTAAAAAATGAGACTTTTCCTTATATTTATAAATCGACTGCCGACTTCTACAATCGAAATTCAAATAATCTCATTCTCACATATCAGGCCTTGACTGGAAGCCGCAATAATCCGTAACTCAACCTGGGGTCTAATAATGATATCAAGTGATTTCGAGCCTTACTTGTCCCAAAAGTTAACTTAAGGAGTGGAGTTTTTCCTCACATTTATAAACCAACTACTAGCTTTTTGCACGATCAATATGGAAGGACCCCAATTAAAGGGTGTAAAAATTAGATTTCTACAAGTTCAACTACTAGTGAAGAAATTTCATTGCCCAAGTACCATAAAAACTAAGCGAAGAGTGAGCGATGTGTATGGGACTTGCCCATTTTATGCGTTGACATGAATTTGATTCAAACCCTTAATATGATGCATGGATCCGTCTTATGGTGAATAATCAGCATTGGTTCGCTATTGATTGAAGCTACTGAACTTTCGACTTGAACCGGAATATTAAGGAATTTTTTTCAAATCCACAATTATTGGAAAATGAACCTACGTGAACACTTTTTGGATTGGCATAATATGTGACATTTTCACGCATAAAAAATCGGTTGAGTTCAAGCATAAAGCGAAGTTAACATTTATCTAAAAGAAGGATTCGCACAATGCAAAATTGGACTAAACGTTGGATTAAAGAGTGATATGGCTAGTAGAAAGCACAAGAGTCCAGAATAGCACCTCACTTTCTTATTCAATGTGCTGTCTCATATGCCCCGTCCGACTAATTCAATCAGTAGTTGGAAAGCCCAAGTGGGGCCCTATCAAAAACATGGTCGACCTAAGAAATTTACTGAAAAAAAAAAGAAACCAAATACCGAGTGACGTGCTCGCTGACGACGACAATAATCTCAAAACCCCTATAAATTGAGACGCTCCCTTCACTCCAGTCCCACACCATCGGCTCTCTCTCACACATCCTCTTCTCTGAAACTAGTGACACAATGTCTTCCAGGTACTTGCTAGTTTTGCTCCTGGGAGCAGTGCTTTTCGCCGCTGCCGTCCTCTCCGACGGCCACCACCCTTTCAAAAAAGAGCATAAACCACACCACAAACACCACCACAAGCACCACCCTGGTGGTCGCCGTCTCCTGGAGACCGTTGAAGCCGAGGACTCGCACAAGCCATTCCCTAGACACAAGCCCCCACACCACGACCACCCTCACGAGCATATTCTTGTCGAGGAGGTCGAAAAGGAAGACTCCCACAAAAAGCCATTCCCCGGCAAGAAACCGCCCCACCACCCCGGCCACTTGCTTGCCGAGGAAGTGGAAGCCGATGAAAAAAGGAAGCCATTCCCCGAGCACAAACCCCCAAAGAAAGGCGACAAGCCACCACCGAAACACAAGCCGCCCCACGAGGGACACATTCTCGTAGAGGAGGTGGAAGAGGACTCGAAGAAGCCATTCCCTGAGCACAAGCCGCCCAAGAAAGGTGAGGAGCCCAAGAAGGGAAAGGGAGAGAAGCCGCCACCAAAGCACAAGCCACCACACGAGGGACACATTCTCGTAGAGGAGGTCGAAGAGGACTCTAAGAAGCCATTCCCTGAGCACAAGCCGCCAAAGAAAGGCGAGGAGCCAAAGAAGGGAAAGGGAGAGAAGCCACCCCCAAAGCACAAGCCACCCCACGAGGGACACATTCTCGTAGAGGAGGTGGAAGAGGACTCAAAGAAGCCGTTTCCTGAGCACAAGCCGCCCAAGAAAGGTGAGGAGCCGAAGAAGGGCAAGGGAGAAAAGCCACCACCAAAGCACAAGCCACCACACGAGGGACACATTCTAGTAGAGGAGGTGGAAGAGGACTCAAAGAAGCCTTTCCCCGAACACAAGCCGCCGAAGAAAGGCGAGGAGCCGAAGAAGGGCAAGGGTGAGAAGCCGCCGCACCACAAGCCACCACACAAGCCTCCCACCGAGAACTGATTATGCGTTCTTCAATGAATGTATATGTCGTGTGCTTTTCACGGGTTCAAATAAGAGCTGGTCCATAGAGTGTCTGGCACTACCGTGTTAGCTGGTTCGCTGTTTGTGCTCCATGCGATATAGGATGTATGTACTTTGCTTGGGCATGTCCTTTGACTTTGCCTACGTTGATAAATGCTGAGTACTTGCTAGCCATGAGCTTTCCTTTCTAAAACTCTTCTAAGTGTCCCCTTCTGCAATCTAACCTTGCCATGTCCCGCGAGCACGAAAAGTTTGTTCATACTCCTAAACCCTAAGCAAACATAGATGCACGACTGGAATCTGATTAATAATTAATGAAAGACGTAAAATAGAAAGTTGATTTGCACTATTCATTCGAAAAAGTCATACGGAAAGTATTTATCGGCATGCTTAGATAGGACTTGCTTATTCAGAAAAGACACAGCAGATTTTCATCCAAACAGGTGTACGAAGTACAGCTTTAGTCCAAAAAGCTTGGTTTGATTATCTAAGATCTAAAAATTGTGATCAACTGCTTCTGACTCCCTTGTGAAGTATGAGAAGGAATAATGAATTTTTCGACATACTGATAGTTGTACATTGAGATGATAACAATGGATTGTAGGGAAAATATCGCTTCGAATTGGGTAGAACACTGAAGTAAGATCTTTAGAGCAATCAAGTCAGACTTTAAGAGGTAATATTACTTTCTTTGAAGATTTATTTGCTTCACAATTGTTGTTAATGGTCATCGGCAAATTTTCTTCAAGTCAGACTTTAAGAGGTGATATTACTTTCTTTGAAGATTTATTTGCTTCACAATTATTGTTAATGGTTATCGGCAAATTTTCTTCAAGATACAATAAAGTCTTAAATAAGAATACTATATAGTAATTCTAATATTTGTCCAGGTCTCTCTATAAAACATTTGGAAAAGATTATTATATATCTTTTGAAAGAAAACAAAAATGGGAAGAGAAAGATTGTGGAAAGACTTGAAAGTTCTGCAAAGAATTGAATTGAATAATTATATTTGAATGGATACAACCTTTCAAAGATGAAGAAGTTATTTCCAAGCAAACACAACCTTTCAAAGGTTGAAAAATGCCTAATAACTATTAGGCAAAAATAATAAACTCTAGTTTAAATAATTAAAAAGTAACCGTCACTCTATTATGAACAATGACACTATTTCAATAGGACACAAAATTTATTTTATAATTATCATTAATTTTTTTTTGGTGACCCAGGATCCGCACCAGGCCCGACTTTCGCTTATGCTAATCGCCAGCCCACGGCCCGTACAATGCACAGTGTATCTCGGACCAAACATTAATACCTAGGGAGAAGTTAGCACAAGACCCCACCATCATGGCCCCCCCACTTAAGACGTGTTAGCAGCTGTGGAGTTTTAACTCTAGGACTTTTGTGATGAAGTGCCTAAAGCCGAACCAACTCAGTTGCTCACCGGTGGGTGTTATTTTATAATTATTAAATTGAATTTTAATGAATAAAAAATAATGGTTGTTAATTAGTGCAAAATCTCGTTCACATACGCACTTACATCGACAAGGCACCTCGTAGTTTGTTTTACAAACAAAGTACAAACATAGATGAATTAGAAACATCAATTTTTTCTATTTAGATAACTACTAAAGACTATTAACAGAATCGTATTATTCTAAATAGATACTTACCGACGACCAAAAGCTACACTACGCGTCCCAACAGATTGATCCGATTTTGCTTTTTAAAGATATGCTTCAATTGACGTTTGACAATTTGGCCATCCTAAATAATTACCTACCGACGACTAAAAGCTACATTACACGTCCCAACGGAATGATCCGATTTTGCTTCTACAGATATGCTTCAATTGACGTTTGACAATTTGGCCTAACTGCTTTTGGACTGATTTACCAAATGGCCCACTGATTCCTTCGTTTAGCACTTATGCTAGTCAAAATATGAATTTTCATATAACCTAATTGGGTCGAGCATTTCCGATGTACCTAGTTATAGAGTTAAAATGTGCCATAGTTTATTTGGAAAGTTCTACCAAAGTTAATTTAGCTCTTTTTTTTTATGACCATTTTCATATCTTCGTATTTACATCGGTTTGCTATCTCTAGACAAAACACCTAAAAAGACCAAATTACCCTCCCATACAAATACCCAAGCCTGCGAACCCTCTCATGAACCCTAGCCACTATTGCCGACAAATCCCTTCTCTCCCTCAACACACATCACCATCAGTTGCCATCAAACCCCTAGCCCGCCTTTATAAATCTTCAAGCCTTGAAACTCTCCCAATTTCGATATCAATTTATAGAATCTAATGATATCTATAAGTTTATTTTCTAACAATGATGATATTTGATTTATCGTATCATCTCATAAAAAAGAAAAAAGATAAACTGCACCTTTTTCATAAAATCAGTACATTCACCACGTAAATTAAGATTGACCATATGTTTGTAGGTGGTATGGTCCTGCGTCCTATACATACAAACACCTATGTGACCCACCAAGGTAGCCGGTACCACCAATAGCTCAATATGCTCCCACTTGCCGCACGTGCTGGGATTTGTAATGGTTCCAATCAATTTGTATGTATATCCAAGACAAGTTATGTACTTTGTATTATTTTTTGACTAATTTCATGAACCCAGTTAATCAAAATGTTGAATCATATGAAACCATATAAGAGTCGACATGTGATCTAACAGATATAGTGGTTCATATGTGAGACCATATAATGTAACGATTATAGTACATCAAGCTCATACGTGTCTAATACATGCAATACTGGTGGATACTTGACGTGAGTCCCCTCGCGACGTGGGACGATACCGTGAAGTCAAAAGAAGTCTATACTATCCTAGACTTACCAGCCCAATTCCAATTCCCCCGGATTTCATTCGATGTTGTACCCTATCAATTAATGCCTCCTTTGTCGGGTACCTTGCCTAATTTAAGGTCACAGTCCCAAATAATATGGGCAGTGACGTCATATTAAAGCAATTTACTAATTTGAATGTGCTTTATATTCAAGACACAATCCCTAAAAATGAGGCCCTCGATGTTATAGTGAATACACTCCTTTGTATATCGCCCAAGTGAGCATAAGTTTTTTTTTTTTATGGAATTCACCTCTTTAATGGAAAATGAACAAAGTTGCACGTTAACGACTTCGGATAAGACAAGCTAGTAGTTTATTATGCTCTTAGGAGGTGCAATCTGTACACGATAAAACAAAGTTGTTTATTCTCTCCGTGCCCCGTGATTTTTGCTTGTAACTTAAGAACATCGATATTGACCAAGTGCGTAAGTTTTAAGAAGTTCCGATATTCAGGTACAACGATTTTAGCAATTCTATCGTCAGTGAAGAATTTCTATTGCACAAACGCTATTGATCTCGTGGTGTCGGTGAACTTGACATAAACTCTTATTAGGTCTATCATTAAAGTGGAAAAATTTATTGAAACCACACTTTAGATCGATGATACGTAAAAATTACAATCACATTGGACCATAAGCTGATGATCACGTTCGATATATCATTGAAGAACATGAAATATTTTGGAGAAAAATAATTCCTTTTCAATATATTTTCATCTCTCTTCTTGATACCAAGAAACACACGCACACACACAAGAGAACCCTACTTTAGGTTAATCCTAAGATTCCCTTTAAATAAAGAAGCACAACAGGTAACAAATTAGTATACAAAACTTCCTAATTTAGTTCCAATTTATAGCTCACACCAATACTCCCCTCAAGTTGGTGCATAAATCTCTTCGATGCCCAACTTGTCAAGTGTGCTATAGAAGATCTTTCTCAATACAACCTTTGCCAGTATATCAGCCCGTTGATCTTCATATTTAACAAAAGGAAATCGAACTATCTCGGTATCTAGATTCCATCTAATAAAATGTTGATCTACCTCAATATACTCTGTACGATGGTGCTGAATTGGATTGTGAGAAATATCAATCCTTATTGTCGCAAAACAAATTTATCTTAGACTTAGGAGCGAAGCCAAGTTCTAACATCAACCTCTTAAGCCAAAGAAGTCGTAATGTCCTTTGGTCATTCCCCTAAATTCAGCCTCTACACTCGACAACACTATCACTTTTTGTTTCTTGCTTCTCCAAGTGACTAAATTCCTTCTCAGTAGGGGTATACAAAACAAACTGCCCAAACCAAAAACCGCCTAGACCAGACTGGCCGGTGTGGTCCGGTTTCCAAGAGTATCGGTTCGGTTCTAGGTTCCTAAAAGTGGAGTTAGGTTTTGAACGGTATGGTTCCCGGTTCCAAGGGAAAACCGAACTGGACCGATTAAAATGTATTTATTTTTTATTTTTTTATTTCTTCAAAAAAATTAGTAAAATTTGAAGTAAACACAATCTCGGTCCAATTTCAAGTAATGAAAAAAAGTAATCATGAAAAATCAATGATCATTTCCATAGCTTAGACCGATGATTCAATTCAGTTTTTGGTCCTACGACTAACCGGTCTAGTCCCTGGTTCCTATTTTTGGAAACTGGACCGAACCAACTGGATCAGGAACTAATCATCCCTACTTCCCACAAAAGTAAAGTTTCATGATATCAATTTCCTGTTAGAAACACTTCCCGCCCAATTTGCATCTATAAAACCTTCAATTTCAAGATGATCATTCTTTGAAAAGAAAAGTCTTTCCTCGGAGCAAACTTCAAGTAGCGAAGGATTTGAACCACAACATCCATATGATCTTCATTAGGTTCATGCATAAATTGACTAACAATGCTTATAGCATATGTAATATTTGGCAAGTATGAGACAAATAGGTTAACTTGCCCACTAACCTTTGATATCTCTCCTTATCGATTGTTACCTGATTTAAATATTATCCAAGTCCGTGATTCTAAACAATTGAAGTATCAGTTGGCTTACAATCTAGCATTGCCACCTATATCAATAGATCCAGTACATATTTCATTTGAGAAAGAAATATGCCTTCTTTTGATCTGGCTACTTCAATTCCTAAGAAAAACTTGAGTCTCCTAAGATTCTTCATTTCAAACTCCGTCATAAGAGCAGGGTCATTGACTTGGCATGTGAGCAATAGCCATGGCAGACCAAATTGAATTGGCGACCCTACACGGGCACGATGAGACTCCGTCTGTAGCAGCAATCCTTGAGGATTTGACAACCAAGATGCAATAGATTTTGACCCAGAATCATACCATAAGTCTTCCGCAGCCAGATCGCCATCAAGTTGGACAGCACTAGCTATGGCCTTCAGTTCTAAGTTGTTGAGATGTATACCTCTAGCAAAGACAAATTGTGATATATTAATGGGGACCTTCCACAACCCCAATTGACAGACCCAAGCTTTAGAAAGTGGAAAAATGAAGATTCAATAGTGAAAGGATGGTTAATTAATTCCATTGATCCAACCTTAATAGGTAACTTTATCAATTCCCCAACTACAAAGACGATGTGGGATTCGGTTGCTATTACTTTTTTGATGGAATTGATACTTCTCAAGTTTATGATTTGAAGAGACATGTGACTAGAATGAGATAGGTTGGAGGAGCCATTGAAACTTACTACAATGGTCTTCAAGGCTTGTGGTGGGAGATGGATTTCCGCCGCCCAAATCCGATCATATATCCTACTAATATAGAGAGATACAAGTCAGCTATGTAAGAAGATAGAGTATATCTTTTCCTTGATGGATTGGATGATCGCTTGGATAAAGTCCGAGTTGATGTGCTCCAAATGCAACCATTCCCCACAATTGAGCAAGCTTATGCTCATGTTTGACGGGAAGATGTACGACAAGCGATGATGTTGACGAGCACAGACACCTCACACGCACACACCCATTGTCATGGCGTTGAGGGGGGTTAAGATAGGACCCAGGAGGTGCCAATGCTACGAATGTCCAAGATGGTTGTCTCTACAAGTGGTGGAAAGAATAGTACTATCCCAAGGCAGAAATCTCAAACAATTAGTCGATGCACTCACCATGGTAACATGAAACATAGTCATGAGACGTGCTTTAAGTTATATGGGTATCTAGATTGGTGTAAAGAACTCAAGGCACGAAAATAGGTTAAAGGTGAGGCAAATGGCAAAAAAGGAAATAACCTATCTTAGAGGGTCACAAAATATTTGATATAACCCTAATATTTAATAATATCTCTAATGATATTCTCTAACAAGGAAACCTCCGATCTCCATATATATACTTCATCACTGCCCTCAAGCTAGAGCATCCAACTTGCATATGATTGGTGCAAATTTCTTTGAAATTTTGTGGGCACTTGCCTTGTAAGCCAGACCTTACACTAAACAAACCAGATTTGATAAGCGCTAAAGCAACACATGCTTACATATTTTTCTCCTACAACCTTGATAGAATAGTGTGGAACCCAACTTGAATCGTGGCAAACTAAACTACATCACCCTACAATGCTCATCTTCGGCTACTTGATGAAGTTTGTTCAATTGCAACTCTCATAGCTACTTGGATACTTGATGACATCACTCCACGGCGCTCATCCTTGGCTACCCAATGAAGGTATGCTCGACTCCGGTGCTCACAGCTATCTAGATATTTGACAGCGAATTCACCTGTTGATGTTACTCACAATTAGAAGAGAGTACCTCAATGAATAATGTCGATAGTAGCATTGTTGAGTGTTGACAATATGAGGAAGTTACTGAAGATGAGACAACTAAAGATAGCATAAAGGAAGAAAAGCTAAGGTTTGATTTAATTCCTTCTCTCTTGGTGGCTATGATACCATGAAGAAAAGGAAAGACTTGGAGAAGAAGAATTCTTTTCCAGTATATTTTCATATCTTTTCCTGATAAAAAAAAACATATAATTTAGCACATATATAATAAGAGAACCCTATTTTAAGCTAATATTAAGATTCAATTTAAATCAAGAAGCATAACAGATAACAAATTAGTATAAAAACTTCTTAATTTAATTTTAATTTAAAAATCACGCCAATAATCATGTCGTCTCATAAAAAGTAGATAAATTCCACCTATTTCCATGATATTATTAGGTTCACCACATAGAATAATATTGTCCATATATTTGTATGTGGTATGGTTGTCTATGTGCCTCACGAAGGTGGTTGGTACTACCAATAGCTCGTTATGCCCCCAACTGCCGCACGTCCATGGATTAGTAACGGTAGCAATGAAGTTGCATGTATTTCCTTGTCGAGTTATATACTTTGTATTTTTCTTGAGTGATTCTTTGAACCCAATTAATCGCAATGTTGAATCGTGGAGGACCATATAAGCACCACATGTGATCTAACGGATGTAGTGGTTCATATAAGAAATCCTTATAATGTAACAATCATAATACATCTAGCTCATACGAATCTAATACGTTCAGTTTTGGTCTATACTTGATGTGGGTCCATTCGCCACGTGGAAAGGTTCTGTGAAGTCAAAAGAAGTCTATAATATGATTAGAATAACCAGCCCAAATATAAATCGCCCGCTTGTAACTCAATCTTGTAGTTTATCTTTTTGTGCCACCTTTGTCGGGTGCCTTGCCTAATTTAAGATCACAGTCCCAAGTGACATACGCAGTGACGTCATATTAAATTAATTTAATAATTTGAATGTGCTTTATATTCCAGACACAATCCCCAAGCTGAAGCCCTAGAAAGTGTGATAGCCAATACACTCCTTTTGTTTCTCGCCCATGTGAGCGTAAGTTAAACCTACCTATTTCACCGCCGTTAACAGATGATGAAGAAAATGGCACCTTGCTGACTTCAGTACACAAGCTAATATTGTTTATTATAGTCTTAGGAGGTGCAATCTGTAGGATGATTAAATAGAGTAGTTTACTCTTTCTATGTCAAGTGATTTTTGCTCGTAACATAAGAACAATGACATTGATTATGTGTGTAAGTCTTAGTTTTAATAGTCGAAATCCAAGTTGTTGCAATTTTTCTCGAGATGAACCATCAAGGGAAAGTTAATGAATTACTAAGTATGCATGAATGGTTGCTCATTAAAAAGACGGTGCAATTGCCTAGTGCAAACTTCCCCAAACCCATGCCAATGACAACTTGAATTTTAATTTAAACACGTAATATATCGTACTTTTTAGAGTTGTCACTACTTATGGGTTGATTAGAGAGTATGCCTTACTTTTGTGAAATAGAGATTCTGAATATGTGTCAAGACCTCCCTTTCAGGCTCCCTTACGTGCGAGCATGGCGAAGGCTAATGGCTTGCTAAGTATTAGGCTTAGCACGGGCTCTTCCAAGCCCATCAATTCATGACTTATAGTTCGAGTTTTTAACTTGAAAGTCAATTTTAAATATGAGTCGCCGCAAATCGATTTGGGGTGGGCCGATTAGAGACCCAAGTGAAATATGGGGAGAAATACTTCACTCCTCCACAACTAGAGAAATTAGGATTGATGACTTGGTTACATTAGTTAATCACTAATGTTTTTCCGATACCTAATCTTGTTTAAATATCAAGTAAAGCATTTATGTAGCCTTTTTATACTAATCACGAATTTTAGAATTCAATTCTTCACCAAAGTAAGGAAATAGAAATCCATGCATCATAAGAGCATAATTGGAATAAGCCAATATTTATTTCCAAGAACTTAAACATGATTCTTTTTCTTTTTTAGGTTTTTCGATGCATTTATGGAGGAAACTAACCAAAAACTATTTTTTAGACCTTTCCTAATTTTTTTGGAAAACATAAATCATTTTTGGATTTTTTTATTTTAAAAAAATAATTTTTTACAAATTTTTTAATTAAAATCTCCCTTGTTTGCGAAAGCCCTTGAGCCACAGCCAGCAAAGAACGCAGCAAAGCAGCCCCTCCTGCCTCTCCACTCCCAACATCCCTCGGAGAAGGGACCTCAACAGCAGATTGACCATCTCGTTTCTTCCCGAGCTCTAACCATTACAGAAGGCAAATCTCCACAGAAGCGAGACAGATGCTGCTTGGACACGAATTCCATGCTAACCCTGCACAATGAACACCTTAAAGAAGTTGAAAGAGAGAGGCAATTCTATTTAGAGTTAGAAAGAGGTTCAGCTAAGGGTAAAGCCAGGTCTACCAAGCTTCCTACATCTAAGAAAGGTAAGCTATTTTACTCGTGTGGAGCTTAATCCTCAAGGCCAACTGCTGCTAAAAACTTACAGTTGATAGATATCCCTGTCATGAAGGAAGACAAATCAACTCAACGGGCTTTGGTGGCTAGCCCTAATAAGCCACCGGTGCACCAATGAAACTACTAAGTTGGAATTGTCAGGGGTTGGGTTCTCCCCTGACAATTCAGGCTCTTAGAGTCCTAGTGACTCAGGAAAGACCCAATATTATATTTCTTATGGAAACTAAGAATCAAGAGCAGATAGTGCAACGAATAAAAAGACGGCTCAAGGTTACTCACAGTTTTTTTGGTGAATCCAGAAGGGTTATCGGGGGGTTTGGCTCTTTTTTGGGATGACCAGGTATTTATTTCAATCGACTCTCATTCTGATAGTTTTATCAACGTGCAGTGCCTTCTTCATTAAAGTAAACAGAACATGCGGACTTCTTCATGAAAGTAAATAGAACATGCGGATTACTTTTCTCCATGCTCCTAATACATTTCATGATAGAACTATCCTCTGGGACGAATTACTATGAGTTAGTGCCTCCAATCATCTTCCTTGGTTGTGTATCGGGGACTTTAATGAAATATTATACCATTGGGAAAAAGTGGGAAAGAGGAGGGCAGCACTTTTTCAACTTACCGCATTCAGGGACTTCTTATATGCTTGTTCATTGATGGATCTGGAAAGCAAAGGGTGCGCCTTTACCTGGATGAATAGAAGAGAGGGAGATGAAAATGTTAAAGAAAGGCTAGACAGAGCATTATGTACCATGGAATGGAGAATAGCTTACCTAAATGCCGAAGTTATAGCCTTACCAGCTATTGGTTCGGATCACAGTCCTCTCATCTTGTCAACTTTATCCACTCTGACACGCAAGCGGTGAGAGTTTAAATATGAGCCATTTTGGGCGGAAGATGAAGATTGTAGGAAAATTGTTAAGCGAACATGGGAGGATTCCCACAGGAAAAATATGGTCGAGAAACTACACAATGTGGCTACTCAATTAGCGGCCTGGAGTAAAAAACGATTCCCCAACGCTTATAAAAAAATCGAAGGGCTGGAAAATGAGCTTCAATTTTGGATGAACAACCCCACCTTGTAGTATGATCATTGCAGAATTTAGAATATCCATAAAGAAATGGAATCCCTATGGCGACAAGAAGAAATGTTTTGGGGCATAAGATCTAGAATTAAGTGGCTCAAATGGGGGGATAGGAATACAAAATTTTTTCATGCCACCACTATACAACGGAGAAATAGAAACCATATTTCCATGCTGATGAATGCCGAAGGCGACTGGGTGAGGAATAATGAGACTCTCAAGAACATGATGGTGGACTTCTTCAACAACTTATATACTTCAGTAGGTCCTCGGAATTTCCAGCCTATTCTAAACCATATTCCATCATCAGTTGATGCCGTTATGAATCTTAAAGTTACTGAAGCGGTGACTATGGAAGAAGTTTATGCAGCTACTCACCAATTGGGTTCTACCAAAGCTCTTGGACCGGATGGTCTGAATGGCCTCTTTTTTCAGCAGCATTGGAACGACATCGGCGAGGATATTCTCAGGGAAGTGTAGCTTTTCTTTGAGTCTGGAACCCTCAACCCAGCCCTGAATAGAAACCAAATCACTCTTATCCCCAAAAACAAAAATCCGGAAAGGTTAGAACAATTTCGGCCCATAAGCCTGTGTAACTTTGTCTACAAGATCATCTCTAAAATCTCCGTGAACAGACTAAAACCTTTATTACTAGACATCATTGTTGAGGAGCAAAGTGCTTTCGTGGGGAGTCGGCAAATTTAGGACAACATTTTGATTGCTCAAGAAGTTATCCACATATTAAGAACTCGAGACATGAGGAAAAAATTTCAGGCCATTCTTAAACTCGGCATTCAGAAAGCTTATGATCGAATTGAGTGAGACTTCCTACAGGAGTGTTTATGCAAGATGGGCTTTAGCGTTGACTGGGTGAAGTGGGTTATGCAATGTATTACTACAGTGTCCTACAGCATCAGGTTTAATGGCGAGTCTTTACCCTAGTTCAAGCCATCTCGGGATATTTGCCAGGGAGATCCTTTATCCCCATATCTGTTTATTATTGTAGCTAATGTCTTATCACATATGATGAAGACAACACTCGCAAAAAATACAATCCATGGCATTAAATTGAACCGGAATTGTCCAACCATTTCCCACTTATTATTTGCAGATGACTCTATTTTCTTCCTAGATGGCATAGTGCTGGAATGCCAAACCTTGGCAACTATACTCTACCAATATTGCTATGCATCTGGTCAAGCCATAAATCTTAACAAATCAAGGTTATTTTTTGGCAAAAGGTGTCTAGACAGCCTTAGAAGAAACATGGTATCGGTGCTGAGTGTTCCTGAAATTGCGAAAACTGGGAAATATTTAGGAATCCCTTCGGATTAGGGACCCTCAAAAAAAGATATGTTTGCATGGATACTGGCCAACGTAAACTCGAAATTGGAGAGTTGGAAAGAAAACCAGCTTTCAAGAGCTGGAAAGGAGATTCTTCTCAAATCAGTAGTTCGGGGAATACCTCAATATGCAATGTCAATCTTCAAAATCCCAGTTTCCATTATTAGAGCCGTTGAGAAGAAAATTGCTAATTTCTAGTGGTGAAATACCAACAAGACAACTGGTCTGCACTGGAGAAAATGGGATCTCCTAAAACTGTATAAGGAGGAAGGCGGTCTTGGCTTTAAGGACCTACTAGCTTTTACTACCGCTATGTTAAGGAAACAAGCCTGGATGATTTCTTAATGTCCGAATACACTTTGGAGCCAACTCATGAAAGGTCTGTACTTCCCCAACTGTGATTTTTGGTGAGCTGGGAAAGGTTCCCGTCCATCATGGGGCTGGCAAAGCTTATTAGCTAGAAGAGATGCAATTGCTCCCCAAGTCATGTGGGTAGTGGGTAATGGACAAAAAATTTTAATTAGAGAGGATAAGTGGCTGAAGATAGGACTGATCAGAGGACTTGTGAGCCCAAATGAACCAAATAAAGTCGCCGACTTGATTGATTTTGAAGCTGGAAAATGGAAGGAAGACCTTTTGAGGTCTCTGTTCGATGAACCCCTAGTGACAGCAATCAAAGCAACACCTCTCAGCCTCCCAACTACAGAAGATAAACCAAGGGGAAATAACAAATTGGGAACCTCTACGGCAAAGAGTGGTTACTTTTCGAACAGAAAACCTGCTATTCATCGAGAGTTGACGCCAACAACATCACACTAGTTCAATCCAGTCTTATGGAAGCTTATCTGGAACTTCGTCATACAACCAAAAATAAAATTCTTCCTTTGGACTGTCTGCCAAAATGCACTATCTACTTTGGATAATTTTTATAGGAGGAAGATTGTACCTGAACCAATGTGCCCAATATGCAAGCTGGAAACGGAGACGATCGAGCACATCTTGCTGCTTTGCCCCTGGACAACACAAATCTAGAATGAGCCATCCCTGAAAGCCCGCATAGATCGAGTGGGTCTAACAAGATTTGATAATTGGTTGTGCAAATATTTTGCAGGACAAAGGAACTCACATAATTTTGAACTGGTTGCCACAGTTTTATGGTGCATATGGAAGGATCGTAACCACTTCATATTCAAGAAACATACCCTCAACCCACACCAAACCTTGTTCAAAGCCACAATGTCACAGGAAAACTTCTCAACTTGGTATAAAAAATCACCAAAAGGGAATCAAGGCCAAGATGAACTTGACAAGTGGCAACCTCCAGCCCTAGGAGTCCTAAAGGTTAATATAGATGCCTTGTTCGAAGGTACCTATATTGACAGCAATTCGCCTGAAGTATTTCTAGAGGAGGTGGTGCGTCATATTGAAAACATTTTGGATCCTTCCCTGCCTTCAACCTCTAATTGCGTCATAACTTTGGCCAACCAACATGCCCTCCCAATCCCTAATCCAAATTTGAATGCAGACATGGTTGAGAAGGATTATGATGTAACGCATAATTTGAAGGTCAACAGCACTGCCAGGAAGGATAAAACAAATAGAGCTACATCGCCCCGTGAAGATTTGAGAAGTCCAGTCTGGGCCTAACGCATACCTAGTTTGATCAGAGCGGCGCGCGGAGAACATCCCAGCCCGAGTCGAAGGCATACCTACAAAGGCGCGCCCAAGATGCCCATTAGAGGTCAAGTGATAGACTATGGGAAACAACCCCTAGATTGAGGCCCCAATGATGCTTGCCCACTGCCACCTATAGAGCCTAATAACCAAGTCAAAACTGTCAAAGTTGTTTCTAGAACACAGCCTTCGATTGGGAGAAATACCCAAATGTCACTTCCTTCTAAGAATGCCCTGGCGAAAAAGCAAGATAGGAGCAGGCCTCACCTGATCAGCTGTGATGAAGGGGTTGGATCTGACCATTTGGAGATGCCACAATCGTTCCAGATCTGCAACATAACTCGCCCGCTTGAGTTGCACAGTACAGGTGTCATCCCAAATTGTGGAAAGCTCCCCTTGAGCAGCGGAATCATCGAGCAAGCATCTACTGCCTCTGCTGCACACAACCTCAGATCCACTGTTGGGAATGGGTCTGACCAATTGAAGATGCCTCGCTCTTTCCAGATCTGCAATAGATCTAGCCCGCCTGAGCTGCACAGTATAGCGGAGCACGACCTTAGATCTACTGGATTTGAATCTCCAACACAGTAGCAGCACAGAAGAAGCCACAATGACGCCCAACATGGAAGGACTTGTGGATCGGAAGAGAGGGATGGGAGAACGACCTACCAGTACAGCAGAGATGTAGAGGAAGGACACGCCTCTCTTCTCGGCCCAGACCTCACCAAATGCATAGCTGAAAGGAACCCTATTTCGGCATTACGCCATGCCCCGACCAGAGAGACGACGGGAGCCTTCTCCGGTCCTCAGCAGACAAGATCAAGATCTCGAGCTTCTATTGCTTGCGTCTGCAGAGATTCGTTTGGCCAAATAAGAGATGGGTTTGCAAAGAATATTCGGCTGAACAAGCGGAGGCCGTAGCTTTGGTTGACCCCAGATTTCATCTCTTCTAAGCTCATCCCAAATTCCCCATAAAAAGAAATAGTACTTTTGTCTGATTGTCATATGTTGGTGGACAGTGTTCTCTCCTCAACTGCTTTAAGCTGGTCAGTGCAACCTCTCGTGGACCGGGCCAAGCACAAACTGGAGACTATTTTGGGTCTGACTTTTGCCCTCTGAAGTCGGAATACTAATAGCATGGTTGATTGGATAGTTAAAGCCCAGCGCATTGGTCTTCTTCTTAGAAACTGGGCTGATAACCCCCCCCCCTGCTCTTTTGGATTTACTTTGTACTAATGCACATGCTGTATTTGCTTAGACTTTTCTCTAGTAATGTTATCCTGCTTTGTCGTAAAAAAAAAAAATTAAAATAACAATAAAACAAAAGTTGACCCAGGTGGGTGAGACCCGCGAGTCGGCCTGACTGGAATTCGGCCCGACCAACTCGGGTCGCACCTCCGGGGGCTAGACGCGAGGTCCCCCTGTCTCCTATTTTCCTCTACTCTTTTATTCATTTCCTTGATCTTTTCCTTTTATCTCTCACTCCTTATCTCTCTCTCTTCCTTGTCTTGTCTTTTCTTCTCTCTGCACACGTCAGACTAGTCACGAGAGAGAGAGAGAGAGAGAGAGAGAGAGAGAGAGAGAGAGATCCATTTTGTCTTTCTTCTCTTTTTGTTTCTCTCCTCTCTCTATTTGTATGTCTTTCGGGTCTCTCTTTCCTTTGCATGAAATGGCTGAAACACTGCTGACCTCACCTTTCCCAATGACCGCCAGCTCAAACGTAAAAATAAGACTTAGACTTAATTAACTAGAAAAAAGAAAAAAGAAAAAAAAAAGGGCTCAAGAACGAGGGAGTCACGACCAGCTACCATCGCCACTCTCCAACCTCGCCAGGCAAGAATCATTCGCTTGTAAAACCATGATGCATGCTGATAATAACCATGAAACGAGGTAGACCGAGCAAAAGATGTCAGTGGAAATCTACAAAAACGTATTCGACAAACCATGAACACCAAGAATGGATGGGAAGCCAAGAATGAATGCATATATCTCAACCAAGCATTTCAACAAGCACATAGGGTGCATCGGTAGGGGGTTAGAGATGAGGATAACGCGCTCGGTATCAAGCCGTGATTCAAAGCCAACGACACTCGAGACTTATCGCAGTTCGCACCTAAAAGAGGTTGGAGACTGACCCGACTTGAAGGATTGCGATTCAGCTGACGGGCTCGAAACAGAGTACAAAACAAGGTACTACAGGTGTTCGGTTGAAGGAGCCTTACCCGGCTCGACGGTATCAGACAGCGAACGAGCTCGACAGATTAGGCTACATTTGCTTGCCTTGCTTGTCTCCGAGTCGAGTGCCTTGAGAAACCGACCCTAAACCCATAAAAAAGACAAACCCAAATGGAACCTACCATGGCTTTGATGCGAACAAAGCATGACGATAGCCGATGACTCTCCCCTTTATTCCACCCTTATGACTCTCCCTTTTATTCCACCCTTACTTGCGACTCTCAGTTCACCCTCACGGTCTCTCAAGTATTTCTCACCCTTTCCACCTCTTCTCAGATCTGGCCTCTCTCTCTTAGCAAGTAATTTCAAGAATTATTAATATGCATCATTGCTCATGAAAATCATGCAACATCATCCAAGATGCAATAATTATTAAATTTTGACATTGTGGTGTAGAGATAATAGTCTTGATTAATCCTAAATGCAAATTACTGTATGTAATGCATGAATAAAAAAAATGATGTTGGCTCAGAGGTCTGATGCCCCAATACGCCTTGTTAATGCAAGGAATAATGCAAAAGGAATTAAAATATCCTAAGGTTCACGTGACATCTTGGATTATTACATTAACTTTGGAGTTTTGAAGCAAAGCATTGGCATTATATCTAGAGGCGCCTTTGTAAGTTAATTCAAGTTTTCATATATGTATCTAAGAATTGCTCTCTCCCTATTTGATACATAATTTGGTTAATTTCTACCCCATTCACCATTCTAAAAGCCTACTAGGAGTAACTCCTTATCCATGCTCTTTGGCCCCGGCGACCACTCCTTGCGCTAGTCGGATTGGGTCGTTATAGGCCCACTAGCTTTCCCGTGGTTCATTCTGAATCACCCACTTGCTAGAGAGGGTCCCAATTTGATACAATGTTGTGACATCCTCGATTAACTCATACTATACCAAACCTCACGGTTTTGTCCTTTTGCGTACAAGTGGGTAATTTCCTAGAAAGTCACTCATCCTGGTAGTGTTCCCACCCAAGCACACTTAATTTTGGAGTTTCAAAGCAAAGCCTTACCATTCTGTCAAATTGGCATTTCGATAATATAATTCCAATTTTCACATATACATCTATAAGTCGTTCTCTCCTTTTTCGGCGCACAATTTGGTTTATTCTTGCCCCCTCACCATTTTAAAAGCCTGCTAGGAGCTGTTCATTATCGAGACCTTCTAGTCTCAACGACTTTTCCCCCCTCGCTAAGCCAGATTGTTACCATTCAATAACTATAGGTTTGACAATCAAATCATGGCCTGAAATCAAATCCAACCTATTATTTATGCAATTACTAAACTAACCTTAATCAGGACTAACCTAGGGAACCAAGAGACTTATGGCACGACACAAGGTGCAAGGGAAAGAGCCGCCGGTGGGGATTTTAAAGACCGGCAATGGATGACAGTCTGCGGTGCCTGGGTAGTGACGTGAGGAGCTGTTGGACGTCTCCAAAAGGGTAACGAACATGGTGGAGGGCTGTTAGAGGATGTCAGACCCACGGGAGTTTGCCGTGAACGTGCCAGTGATGATTTAGGGCGCGCTTGGTAATGATTCTATTCCTGGGAACAGATTCTGATATAAAATGATTCTTTTTTATTCTGTTACCGGGAACAATTTCTAAGCATTTTAAGCCGTTTGGTAACTGTCCAAAATTTCTGATTCTGGAATAGAATTGCATTTGGTACCATACTCATTGATTCTGTTCCAAATCAATTTCTTTTAATTTTTAAATAATTTTTTTACTTTTTTACTTTTTTTTCTTTTCTTTTTTACTTTTATTTTTTCCTTTTTCTCCTATTCTTCTTCTTCTTCTTCTTCTGGCCGGTCCCCGGATCGGTGACCGGTCACTAGCCAGACAAGGGCTGGCGACCTCACCGGAGCGTCGCCCGCCCTCGGCGAGACCGACCCTCGTCGGCTGAGCCTCGTCGGTGGCCAGGTGAGCCTTGCCGGGGCAAGGCGAGCCTCGCCTGGCCACCGGCGGGGCTGGGTGAGCCTCGTCGGGGCCAGGCGAGCTGGCGAGGCCGAGCCTCGTCAGTGGCTGGGCCTGCCTTTGGCGAGCTTGCTGGACCTCGCCTTGGCCCGGCGAGCTCGCCGGACCGGTTCTGGCGACCGGCGACAGTGGCGGACGGCAGCGGACGGCGGTGTACAGTGGCGGACTGCGGTGGACAGTGGCGGCAGGATGAAGAAGAAGAAAAGAGAAGAAGAGAAAATAGAAGAATAAAAAGTGTTGGTTTTGATTTTTAGATTTGTTTCCGGAACTAGAATCAATTTTTTATTTTTATTCTTGATTTTGTTCCAAATCTACTTCCGGGATAAAAAAAAAATAGAAATTTGTTCCCGAGAACAAAATTTTTACCAAACGCGATTCTGTTCCAAAACTACTCCTGGAAACAAAAAATCAGAATCGAGTATTGTTTGGATGGTTACCAAATAGCCCCTTAGACGCCATAGGCTCCAGCGGTGCTTGGGCTAATGCGGCCAGCAAGCAAAGCTCTAGAGGGATCCAAGAGACGCCTAGATGCTGCTGGATGGGTATCGTCGGAATGCCAAGAGAAGGAGGAGCACCGGTGTCATAAAGAATTTTCAGTGAAAAATTTTCTTTCTTGCCTTTATTTCTTTTAATCATTTAGTTTCGGACTCCTAGGTAAACTTAAAAAAAATAAAAAAATAAAAAGAATATAAAGTGTCATAAAGATGACTCGAAATTTCACTATGCAAATTTTTTTATTAATAATATGGCTTCCTGACACTTTTGACTCCAATACTCTTCAAAGAAGTGCGCAAGCCGCTTTATTTAGATATCCATGTCCATCATAAAAAGCTAACGTGCCTCCTAACTTGCAGAAAAATTTTATAGAGTTATTACCCACGAGAGCTATAAAAATACCACATGTCCTTATATATCAAGACCTTCCTTACACAACCACTCTTAAAAGACATGAGTTAATCGGTTTGAAATGAACCTAATGCTTTACTAATGAAGAAGTAGTTTGAGCATTCTGTATCATAGATCTCTTCTACATCATCTAATAAGTTGCTAGAGTTGCTAGTTTCCTTGGCATCCAATTATAGTCGAAAGCTAACTAGAACATGAGCTTTTCAATTGGTAACTTACGGTATGTTTATATTGGTTTACTATTTAAAAAAAAAAATCAATACTATGTCTTGATTATGTGTGAATATATTCTTTTACAATAACTCTTCTTAGTAGGCCATAGGATGGGTTAGGTGGTACTATAGTTAGAATCATCTTTTTCACCCTTGACATATGAAGTTCCAATCTTAATTGTAGATTTTCTTCTAGTGACCTTTTTTTTTTCCTAAGGGATCTCTATGTTCATCACATAAAATTAGATATAAATGAGGAGGCATTGTGGTCCAAGAACAATAATGCCATTTCCACCTATGTAAGCCACAAAGGTAGTCGGCACTATTTCTCTCTACCCCAATTTCCACTAAGGCTGATCTTTCCATAATAGGTAGGTTTCAAATCTGGAACCTACCATGTTAAGTCCGATTTTTAGTTTTTGGAATTTGGGACCTACCTTGTAAACTATGAAACCTACCATGTCTGCCAGGTCTAATTCTAGCGTCTTTTGGGAAATCGGCCAGGTCCCTTTTTTTCCTTTATTTTTTTTATCATAAACTATTTAAAAATATTTATGTTCCAATTTTACTTCGTACTTTTAAAAAAAGAAAAAAAGTTGTGTTATATTCTCTATTCAAGAGAGAGGGAGAATGAGAAGGGAGGTTGTAATATGAGAAATAAGAAAGTAGTAAGGTTTGAGTTTCTAAATCAGATTCTAAACCGCCAATTGTAGAGTAAGTGAGTGGAACCTACTTGCACAATACCGATTCCAAATTTTTGGAATCAATAGAACTAGACTAGAATTGGCTGGCTCAGGCCTGTTCAATCTAATTCTCTGGTAGACTTGGAATTGAAATTTATCCCTATTTGCCACACATGGATGGATCGTCAAGGGTTACCATCAATTTGTAGCTGTGCATGCTTATCGTGGACCGTGATGTGGCACGTGCAACTATAATACGAAGTCTACAAAGTGCCACTAGTTAAGTAGTACGTACCAACTAGCCAAAAAAAAAGTAGTATGTACCAACCCAATTTTTATTCGCCCGGTTATAACTCAATATAGGTTGTCTTTACAATTTCTTTTTCTTTGTCGGTGCAAGTTGAAGGTCACCACCGTCCTAACTGATATCAGCAGTGACGTCAGATTAGAAATTAATTTAGTCACATCAGAATGCCAGATATCAGTTAGGACGGTGGTGACCTTCAACTTGCACCGACAAAGAAAAAGAAATTGTAAAGACAACCTATATTGAGTTATAACCGGGTGAATAAAAATTGGGTTGGTACATACTACTTTTTTTTTGGCCAGTTGGTACGTACTACTTAACTAGTGGCACTTTGTAGACTTCTTGTGACTTCGTATCATGGCAGCAGGAGGAAAGTTTCTGGGCAATGAGATCTAGAATTAATTGGCTTCGATGGGGGGATAGGAACACGAAATTTTTCCATGCAACTACCATTCAACGACGACAACATAACAGGATTAGTATGCTGTATGATGCTGATCAGAATTGGGTACGTGACCCTAATCGACTAAAAGAGATGACTTCTACTTTTTTCAGGAGTTTATATACATCTGCAGGAAATAGAGATTATAGGCCAACTCTTGGCCTATGCCACCATATTGTGACAGCAGAGATGAATGCAAATTTAATCACAGAAGTCAGTCTTGAGGAAATCAAAACAGCAGTTTTCCAGTTAGGGGCAACAAAAGCACCCGGCCCTGACGGGTTTAATGGTCAGTTTTATCAAACCTACTGGGATATTTTGCATGATGATATCTATAATGCTGTTCATCATTTCTTTCAAACAGGGGTTTTGTTACCTGAATATAACCGGACCTATATCTCTTTGATCCCAAAAATCTCACACCCTGAAAGATTGGATCAATTTCGCCCTATTAGCCTTTGCAACTTCATATATAAAATTATATCTAAGATTCTAGCTAACCGTCTCAAGCCTATGCTCCCAGAACTGATCGCGCCGGAACAAAGCGCTTTTGTCGGTGGCAGGCAAATACAAGACAACATCATTGTGGTACAAGAGGTTCTTCACCAAATCAGAATTCGAAAAAGAAAGAAGCATTTTCAAGCTGTACTCAAACTAGATATGCAAAAGGCCTATGATAGGGTGGAATGGGATTTCCTAAGGGACTATCTCCTAAAGATAGGGTTTCATACACAATGGGTTAAATGGATTTTACAGTGTGTGACTACAGTTTCTTTTAGTATTAAGTTCAATGGAGAAACATTACCCTATTTTCAGCCAACCAGAGGACTGAGGCAAGGCGATCCTCTATCCCCGTACCTGTTCATCTTAATGGCCAATGCTTTAACAAGTCTTATCAACAATGCAGTTCACTTGGGCCATCTATCAGGTATACAATTAAATCGATGGTGTCCCACCCTTTCCCATTTATTCTTCGTAGATGCCGCCATTTTTTTTCTAGATGCAACGCTCACTGAATGTCAGAATTTATCTATGGTTCTGAATGAATATTGCTTAGCTACAGGACAAGCTGTGAATAGAAATAAATCAGGGTTATTTTTTGGCTGAGACTGTCCTGTATGCTTACAAGAGCACCTAGCCCAGGAACTTCGAGTACCGGTATTACAGAAAACTGGCAAGTATCTTGGAATTCCTTCTGACTGGGGTAAATCTAAGAGGGAAATGTTTGCGTGGATCTTGGGCCGTGTTCATTCAAAGCTGGAGGGTTGGAAAGAGAAGCTTATTTCTAAAGGGGGAAAGGAAATTCTGATTAAAACCGTTGTGCAAGCAATTCCTCAATATGTGATGTCTTTATTTAAACTCCCGGTTGCTATTTGTAAAAAAATAGAGCAAAGGATAGCGAGGTTCTGGTGGCAAACTAATAACAGTAAATCTGGCATACATTGGCAGAAATGGGAAGATCTAAAGAGAAGGAAGGATCTTTGGGGAATGGGCTTTAGAGATCTTATTGCGTTTAATAGGGCTTTACTTGGAAAACAAGCTTGGCGAATGTTTCAGCAACCATCTTCTCTTTATAGCAGAGTTTTAAAAGGCTTATACTTCCATTCTCATGATTTCTGGCATGCAACAAAAGGGGCACGACCCTCTTGTGGTTGGCAAAGTATACTGTTGGGTCGGGACTCTATCGGTGATAATATATTATGATCTGTTGGTGATGGTACTAATATTAAAATACGCAAGGACAGATGGCTGCAGCAGGGAGTTATTGGAGGCCCTGCCCCTCAAGATGAACCTGAACTAGTTGCTGATTTTATAATTCCAGAACAGAATGCTTGGAATAGTTCCTTACTTTGCCAGAGTTTTGACAATCAAATGGTGGAAGAAATTGTTTCTATTCCTTTAAGAACTCAATTTACGAAAGACTGGGTAATATGGCAAAGAAAACAGAACGGAAGGTTTACAGTGAAGAGTTGCTACAACGTTCTCAGAGCACAACAAACCAGCAACAATAACAGCCATGCATCTACTTCTTTTCAGGTACCTCGCACTCTATGGAATGCAATATGGCGTATGAATACAATGCCTAAATTACGATCCTTTCTCTAGTCAGTTTGCAATAATGCAATGGCAACTAGAGCCAATCTTTTTAATAGGCATATATTGTCATATCCGCTATGTTGTTTATGCAATCAACAGACTCCAGAGACGACAGAACATTTGTTCCTGTTCTGTCCATGGACAAAAGGAGTGTGGGATCACTCAGCAATCAACATCACATATTCATTAACAGGAGTGCAGCAGATAGAATGCTGGTTAATTGCTATAATGGAAAAAACGGATGCCTTACCAGATCTGGAATCAATCTCCTCTCTCCTTTGGCACATTTGGAAAGCTAGAAATACCTTTATCTTTCGCCAGCAACTACCAAATGCCGAACTTGTGGTGCAAGCGGCCCTCGCATCTGCCAGATCCAACTGATCTTTCAATAATACTCAGAAGAAGAGGGGTTCACAACAGTCAGCAACAGATCTAAGATGGATTCCACCGGATAAAGGAGTAATCAAGATAAATATCGACGCGGCTTACCAACCTCTTGGCAGCGAAGCTTCACTTGCTTGTGTGTGCAGAGATTCCTCGGGCATCTTAGTCGATGGATTTGCGAAATCTGTCTCTACATCTTCGGCCCTGCAAGCAGAGGTGATTGCTTTCAACCTCACAATGAAATTCGTGATACAGAACGGACTGGAAATGGATCGAATCGACCTGGAATCGGACTGCTTAACTTTGGTGAACGCCATCCGTAATCCGACTCTCGCGCCATGGGAGCTCCACTCTATCTTCGACGAAAATGCAGACCTGCTCCTTCGATGCCCAAATCTTAGGGTTTCCCATTGCAAAAGGGAGGCAAACGTCGTAGCGGACCGGGCTGCGAAAGCCCATGGAGCTAACCTACTATCTGCCAACTGGGTTTTTTACCCACCTTCGTTTATGAGAGATCTTTTGTATGCTGATTATATGCATGATGTAATTTCTACAGCTTAATATATTAGTTTCTATTTTGACCAAAAAAAAAAAAAAGTTCTTTAAACCTAGAGCCTCGAAAAAATTAATTGTTGCACTTTCTTTATTTCTCAGGCCCATGTGGGGTTCTTTTTTAATCCACTGCGCTGATGTTAGAAATGAAGAAATGGGTCTTCCCAACTTCGAAATAAAAAAAAGCTATGATTGTTCATTTATAAAATAGGCTATGCAACGTGGAACGTGCGTAGATGTTGTAGGATTCTATTGTGTCATGTGATGCGTTTACTGATAATATGGGAACATTGTTAAATAATATGATATTCACTATTACGTTTTCAAATTAACTAGTGAATCCTAATGAAGAATTTTTCTTGCGTAAATACCATGTTGATATGACATTGATAAAAATTTCACTTGCATACCAGCTACATTTGTTGGGAATTGCACATTGCATGCATCGAAGTGAAGTCATGATTTCTCAAATCCATAGTAATTGGAAAAATAATTTACACAGACACTTTTGAATAGGCATGATATACGACAATTTCACACAAAAAAAAATCGTTAAGTGTAAGCATAAAGCGACGTTCTTCATGAAAATTGTGTCCACTTAAAAATGGACTTGCACATTGCAAAATTGGACTAGTGATTCGATTAGAGAGTAATATGGCAAGCGGGGCCTAGTACAGCACCTCACTTTCTTTTTCAATGTGCTGTCTCATATACCCTGTCCGATTTACTCAATCTCAGTGGTCGGAAAGCGCGAGTGGGGCCCTATCAAAATCATGGTCAACCTAAGAAATTTACTGAAAGAAAAATCCAAATACCGAGTGACGTGCTCGCTGACGACGACAATAATCTCAAAACCCCTATAAATTGAGACGCTCCCTTCACTCCAGTCCCACACCATCGGCTCTCTCTCTCACATCCTCTTCTCTGAAACTAGTGACACAATGTCTTCCAGGTACTCGCTAGTTTTGCTCCTGGGAGCGGTGCTTTTCGCTGCTGCCGTCCTCTCCGACGGCCACCACCCTTTCAAAAAAGAGCATAAACCACACCACAAACACCACCACAAGCACCACCCTGGCGGTCGCCGTCTCTTGGAGACCGTCGAAGGCGAGGACTCGCACAAGCCATTCCCTAAACACAAGCCCCCACACCACGACCACCCTCACGAGCACATTCTTGTCGAGGAGGTCGAAAAGGAAGACTTCCACAAAAAGCCATTCCCCGGCAAGAAACCGCCCCACCACCCCGGCCACTTGCTTGCCGAGGAAGTGGAAGCTGATGAAAAAAAGAAGCCATTCCCCGAGCACAAACACCCAAAGAAAGGCGACAAGCCACCACCGAAGCACAAGCCACCCCACGAGGGACACATTCTCGTAGAGGAGGCGGAAGAGGACTCGAAGAAGCCATTCCCTGAGCACAAGCCGCCCAAGAAAGGTGAGGAGCCCAAGAAGGGAAAGGGAGAGAAGCCGCCACCAAAGCACAAGCCACCACACGAGGGACACATTCTCGTAGAGGAGGTCGAAGAGGACTCTAAGAAGCCATTCCCTGAGCACAAGCCGCCAAAGAAAGGCGAGGAGCCAAAGAAGGGAAAGGGAGAGAAGCCGCCCCCAAAGCACAAGCCACCCCACGAGGGACACATTCTCGTAGAGGAGGTGGAAGAGGACTCAAAGAAGCCGTTTCCTGAGCACAAGCCGCCCAAGAAAGGTGAGGAGCCGAAGAAGGGCAAGGGAGAGAAGCCGCCCTACCACAAGCCACCGCACAAGCCCCCTACCGAGAACTGAGCGTGCGTTCTTCAATGAACATATATGTCGTGTGCTTATCACACGTTCAAATAAGAGCTGTTCCTTAGAGTATCTGGTTCTTCCGCGTTAGCTGGTTGGCTCTTTGTGTTACATGTAATTAGGATGTTTGTACTTTGCTCGGGCATTTCCTTTGACTTTCTCTACGTTGATATATGCTGGGTACTTGCTAGCCGTGACTTTCTTTGTTAAACTCCTGTTAGTGTCCTCTTATGCAATCTAACCTTGCCATGCTTGGGCATACTCCTAAATCCACGGGCAACATAGATACGGGACTGAAACATGATTAACAGTTAACGAAAGACGTAAATACAAAGTTTATTTGCACCATACATTTGAGAAAGTCATTCGGCAAGTGTTTATCGAAATGCTTAGATAGAACTTGCTTATTTAGAAAAGACACGGCAGATCTTCATCTAAGAAGGTGTACGAATTACACTTCAATTCTAAAGCTTGGTTTGATTATCGAAGATCTAAAAATTCTGATCAACTGCTTTTAATTCACTTTTGTGAGTACTATAGAGATTGAATAAAATTTTCAACGTACTGATAGCGGTACATACATGAGATGATAACAATGGATGTATTAGAAACATTAATATTTTCAATTTGGATAACTTAACTACTTAAGACTATGTTAACAGAACCATATTATTCTAAATAGATAATTTCTACTTACCCAAGACTAAAAGCTACACTGCACATCCCAACAGATTGATCCGATTTTACTTTTCATAGATCTGCTTGAATTGACGTATGACAATTTGGCCGAACTGCTTTGGGAGAGATTTACCAAACGGCCCACTAATTCCTTCGTTTGGCATTAATCCTAGTAAAAATATGATTTTTCTGTGTACCTAGTTGTGAAGTTAAAATGTGCCATAGTTTCTTTTGAAAGTTCTAACAAAGGTGGTCTATCTTTTACATTTGGACTAGAATTAATTTCGCTTTTTTTTTTTCGATGACCATTTGCATATCGTCACTTTTATTCATACCGATTTGCTACTTCCACACAAAGCTTCTAAGACCAAATTACCCTCCTTACATATACCCAAGCCCGCAAACTCTCTCACAAAGCCTATCCTCCATCACCAGCAAATCCCATCTCTCCTTCAGCGCGCATCACCATCCTTCGCCATTAACCCCCTACCCCACCTTTATAAATCTTCAAGCCCCAAAACTCTCCCATTTATATATATATAATGAAACGAGATCTACAAGTTTGTTTTTTATTTATTTATTTTTTTATGAATGATCATATTCGATCTATAGTATCGTTTCATAAAAGAAAGATAAATTTCACTTATTTCATGAAATGAGTAGGCTTACCATGTATATTAAAATTAATTATATGTTTGTAGGTGGTATGGTCCTACGTCCTATCCATACAAACACCTATGTGACTCCCCCAAGGTGGCCGGTACTCCCAATAACTCAATCTCCCCTCAATTGCCGCATGGATTTGTAGCTCGATCTTGCACGCTATCTTTTAATGCCTTCTTTGTTGGGTACCTTGCCTAATTTGAGGTCACTGTCCCAAATGACATGGGCAGTGACGTCATATTAAAACAATTTACTTATTTATTTATGCTTTGTATTCAACACAATCCCTAAAACTGTGGCCCGCGATGTTATAGTGAATAAACTCCTTCGTATCTCGCCCATGTGAGCATAAGTGTTTCTATGGAATTCACCTCGTCAAGGGAAAATGAACAAAGTTGCCCCTTACCAACTTCGGGAAAGACAAGCTAAAGCAGTTCATTATGCTCATAGGAGGTGCAACTTGTACGATGATTAAACAAAGTTGTTTACTCTCTATATGCCATGTGATTTTCACTCGTAACATAAGAACATTGATATTGATCAAGTGGGCAAGTCTTAGGAATTTCTGAGATTGAGGCATAAGAATTTTAGTAATTCTATGGTTAGTGAAGAATTTCCATTACCCAAGCACTATTAATCTCATGGTGTTGGTGAACTTGACACAAGCTCTTACTAGGTCTATCATTGAAGTGGCAAAACTATTGACACCACAATTTAGATTGAAGTTACGTGAAAATTCATTCACATGAGTTAGTTCTCTTCAAGCATTCACATCATTCGTCCATACATTAATGCATTACAATAAAAAAAAGTCATACATTTCATGCGTTGACATGAGGTTGATACAAACCGTTCATATGATGCATGGATCTGTCTTATGGTAAACAATTGGCATTGATCTATTAAAAAAAAAACTCTTGCTCTCGTTATGTCAATGTACTTGGCACACAACTTTTAAATTAGATCAATCATCAAAATGGGAAAATTTACCAGAACCACACCTTTGATTGATAATACGTAGAAAGTCATTCGCATATGTTAGTTATCTTCAAGTGTACACATCTTTCATCCATACCTACTACTCAAGGACATATTGATAAAAATTCCAAATAACTTTCCACGCGTGGAAAGAAAATCACGGCCAAAAGAGAAAAGCAAAAGGTGTAACGGCACATCAATTTCTCTTCTCCAGTGTGCTCTGTGATAGGTCGATTTCGTCCCCGATCTATTCAAGCTCACTTTGAAGCGTAGTCGTAAAGTTAGTTCTATTTTAATAATTCAAACCGTTAAGATGCTCTTCTCCGGTTACGATAACACAATCTATCTTGATATTTTGATACCTTTATGATGATAAAGACGATAGAGACATAAAGTGTGATAAAATTTTGACAAATTGGTTGAAATCGAAGACATACATTAGTCCATGAAAAAAGAATGTGAACGTCACGTTGAATGTGAACATGGCGTTGAGGGTGTCTAGCTCCCGTTGACTATCGGCTAATCCTTTACTTGATGTGAAAGCTATCCCATCCCATGCAAATTAGGTAACTAATGGAGTACATACAAGTCTGTGCTTCTCGGCGACCTTAAAAACAATGTTCAAATGCAGCGGCTAGTCCTTCACCGGATGTGGAAGTGGTTTTGTCCTACACATACCGAGCAATCAATAGAGCGCATAGATCCGTGCTTCCAAGGACGACCCCAAAAAGGTACACGAATATGATTATTCAAACCCAAAAACTTAGCAAGCTTCTCACTAAAGAACCCATTTGGGGTTTTGATTTTCCTTTTTCAGTCATAAGGGTTTTGAATTTGATAGTTCCTCTTTTAGACTAAAATAACATTTTTAAAATGGACTATGTAGCCTTTTTTTTTTTTTTTAATTTTTTTTACTAGAATGTACTCTTATTTTAATCACTAATTGAAATCAGGGAAGCAGTGTCCCCATCTTTTCAAGCAATTGCAATCACATTGACCCATAGAATGTGCATCAAACTTTCTCGAGACGAAATTCGCGAGGATTTTATTGAGGGGGACATGACTTTGAAGTTAGGTATGGAAATATGAGCATAACACGTGGGGGAGGTAGGAAAGATTGCCATAGACAAAAGCCGAAAAGCTAATTTAAAGTTCTTCTGAAGTATTTAAATGCATGCTATGTATTGAATTTTCCAATTAGGTCTTATGCGACGTGTAAAGGTTTCCCTTTGCTCTTAAAGTTCTCCTTGCGTGGCGTCACCGCTGATCTTAGCCATGACAGCGACCCTAGGGAGATTCTTGAACATTGAATACGTGGAGAACATGAGGGGACCAGATGGACAAGATGATAATCGATTTTGGACTCTATATGATTTAACAAGCTGTGGTTCCATAACTTGGGCAAGCCTTTAGATTTCTTTGATCTAATTATATTATCCTTTTTAATGGTTGGCTTCTTTAGGCAATCTAATTCAAGACTTACAAGGTGAATGACTAATTAAAAGGCCATCCTTTTGTTGGCATTTATTGAAAATTATTGGTTAGAGAGATTATATAATCAAAATTTTACACATCCCACGTCTCTTTTGAAATTTTATTGAATCATTGTCAACTTTCTATGTCTTTTTCAATATTCTATAATTCTCTTCAAAGTCAGTCTTAATCTCTGAAAGTTGAAGGAGATTTTTAATAGGAATCGTGTTGATCGCATATTTGCTTCTTTCTCTAACCATTTTTCGAAGAAGAAAATCAATTTCGAGTTTCAGTACCCGGACTAGAACTACTCTCATTTGGTGTTTCGACCCGAAACATTTATTTGTCCCTATCTGCCGCCGCAAGCCACAAGGCACGGCCTCAAACTGTCGGCACCATCGAGTCAAAAGAAATCCCGCAAATCAAGCTCACGTGACCAACGCGGGGTCTCCTTTCGGCTCCAATCGGCCCTCTCGGAACAGTTTCTTTCCAAGGATGGTCCAAAGAAAACAACAAAGATCACCATCTAAGAAAGGTTCCTGTGCCCTTTTCCCTTGTCTGGAGGCTACCCTAATTAAGGTCACTTTCGCAGCTGAGAAGGGCAGTGACGTCACATTTTAAACCTATTTACAAGTTAAATAACGCGAAACACATTTTCATTTAATACGAGGATGCTAACATTGATTAGAGCCGTTTAAAAAGTCCGACTTAAAATATTAGAGTAATAGGTGGAGGGAAACTAAGTGTATATGAGCTACTTCTACACCGAATTAGGAGTAACACATGTTTCTAATATCATGCTTGAAAATCCAAAAAAAAAAAAATTAAAACTAATAAATGGAGCAAGGCCGGATGCATTTGAAAAGTATATAAACTGCATTATCTAGCGATGTATGATATTTCAACACTAAATTAGGAGTGACACGTGGATTTTAATTAACAGTTGTTGGACGCACACACAAAATGGTTGAAAACCTGGCTCCGATATCATATTTGAAAGTTTAATCTAAAAAATTAAAATGATCATTAAACGGAAAAAACGTACAAAAAATATATAAATGTAATTATCTAGTGACGTGAGATATTTTCAATGAAGGTGATGTCAATTTTTTTTAACTTGATCTTTACGATTTGTGCAGCTTGTAGCTTGAAGGATGTTCAAGGTCTTTCATGTCCGAAGCTTTTACTATTTTAAAGCCAATGTTGCAATGGGAAATGAAGCGAAGCACACCTCGCATGATGCACAGTATATTACGTACGAAAACAAACATATAATAATATGCACTATTAATTAATAAATTTCTCTATTCTAGCCAACGAAAAATGAAAAATGAAAAATGGAAATATTCCCCGGGCGGAATGTGTGTACAGCGAATAAACCGGGGGAGCGATTCAAGGGTTTCGTGTGTATGCGGCGCGTGAAACCTCGTGAAAAGAAACAGACGCAGTTTTCAACTTACATGCTGTCGGTGCAAATATCAATTATCAAAGCAGTATTATTAGCGACATACGCATTACCATCAGAAATTTAAATACATCACTGCATTTATGATTATATATGGCGATTACAAATCAACTTTGCGAAAGCAAAAGTTACAACAGCAACTTTTGACTCAAATCCTTAAAGCGAGAAGCATATCAATTGGTTTCACTCACGTTGATATATTAGCTTGAAATGTCTGATATGAGATTTTCTTCTGGCTCTCAATTCTCAACACAAACAAGAGTGCCGGTTGCAAACATACCCCTCAATCGCCTTGTGTTGAAATTGATCCACTCGATATGAGTCGGTCGCTCAGAAATGCTAAACTCAAGTCTCGTTATCTCATCACCCATATATGTAAAGAACAAATAACTGTCTTACTACATTCTAAATATTAGGTCTAGCCAGTCACGTTATTATTGAGGTATACATTCTAAAGGTCATTCAATCTTTCATACTGGTTACTCAGCCAAATTCATTTCCTACAAATAAAATTTGATTTGCTTTGGAGTAGAGTTAATCTAGGAATGCTAAACATTTACGAAAATCCATTCACACAAACTTGTGGGGGATTCGACTATAGATATATAACAAAAAAAAAACTTGCGGGGTTGTAAATCATTCCTTGTTTTTTGCATTTCAAGATGACTTGATTGGTTCAGATATAAAATATATTCTACACGATACTCTAATAGTTTAAACTTTTGGAGAAAATGGCTGCATATCTAATGTTAAGTTCATCCATTAATAAACACAATGTTACCCATCAGATCATTAATTATCATAGGGACTATGGGAAAAATCACTTATAAATATTGATTTAAGAAAATTGGGGTAGACTTCATGTCAATGTATAGATTTCAACACTTACATATCGTGCTTTTTTTTTTTGAAAGTAAACTAGACTTGTTATTGTAATGTGCAAATGACACGGATTGGGAAATACAGGAATGGTCGAGGAGATTCTTTATCCACAATTCATTGCATCCGCTTGATAAATTCACTTTATAAATCAATCTTAGCATTTTCCTACGAGTTCTATCTTGCACCAAAATATTTTGTATATGCTGTGTTTCTAAGTTTGATCTTCTAAAATATGTGCTTGCATGCAAAGACAAGTTAACGAAAGCACTGAAATCTTCTATTATTCCTTAGCGGTGATATTCCTTGTCTTCTGCGGAGCAAACAAGGGTCGCAATAGATCAATCTCGAGCGAGAGGCTAAGCCAAATTGTCAAACTTTTCAACTCGTTTTGGCCCCATCAATCAAAGCATTCACAAGCAAAATCTTGACTCTCACACTCTCTAAGTCCAAATTTCAAAGACCAATCAGTCCAAACCAAGAATGACATGTGGGCTGACATCATTGGCGCAAAGCAGTTCTATAAATACAACCCAATCTCCCACCACTTCACTTCACTTCACTCTTCACTGCCCAAAGCTAGCAAAGAGAGAATCATGTCTCTCAAGTATTTACTAGTGCTATTCCTAGGCCTGGTGCTCCTCACCACCACCATTGCGGAGGAGCTCGACCGCGGCCACCACCCATTCAAGAAGGAAAGGCCGCCAAAGGAGCACAAGCCGCCCCACAAGCACCACCCTGGCAGTGGCCGCCTCCTCTTGGAGTACGCTGAGGAAGATGGACACAAGCCGTTCCCCAAGCACAAGCCTCCACATCACCACCACCCTCACGGCCACATCCTCACCGAGTACGTAGCTGACGAGGACCACAAGCCCTTCCCCGAGCACAAGCCGCCCAAGAAGGAGGACAAGCCACCAAGGGGTAAGGGTGAGAAGCCGCCGATGGAGCACAAACCACCATTCGAGCACCACCCAGAGCCGAAGCCAAAGGGCCCTCCTTTCCACGACAAGCCACCCAAGAAAGAGGACAAACCACCAAAGGGTAAGGGCGAGAAGCCGCCGATGGAGCACAAGCCCCCGTTTGAGCATCCCCCGGAGAAGAAGCCAAGGGTCCTCCTTTCCCCCACAAGCCACCCCACAAGCCTCCTCACAAGCCTCCCACTGAGAAGTGAAGAAGCTGCCTTGTCTCTCTTGATGGGTTCTATGAGTCTGTCCATGAGAACTTAAATAAAGTGCTCTTTCACGTACTTTAAATTATAATCTTCAATGTTTTTTAGAGGCCAATACAGCTCATGCCGGTGGTTTCATCTCGTATTATCGCTCTGTAATTTTCATTGGTCAGTGCTTATCTACTATGCTTGAGCTTTAAACTTCCATTTTTCCTTGCCATTATGGGAAAAGAATAGACGGGTTTCAGGGAATCGTACCTCAAGTTCTAAATATCGAGATTCCTCTAAGTAATACTTGTATATCCACGCCACTCGAAAATGTGCCAATCGAAAATGTAATCATACACTCGGATTAACACCCGTCTGTTCACCAATGCCTCTTGCTCTCACAAAACATTTACTTGTTTCAAATTTTCTGAGATTCTTCTCTCTTTGGCCTTGGCAACAATACACACACGAGCACTCTGTTCCTTTATTTTTTTATTTTTTTTCGGTCAAGCTCCAACCATCACAACCACGCACGAGCACTCCCTCTCCGCCAGGGAAAAATGCTCTACATGCATTTTGTGCCAAAGAGAAGTTTTCCTCTTGTTAACTGGTCCCTCCGGGGAACTTTGAAAGATTCTGGGTTGGGTTTGTATCAAGCCCATTATAGGCTAAAAGCCCAACAAGAACTAAGTCCTATATAAGAGAAGACAGGTTTATTAAACCTCTGTACAATGTTAGTTTATAAAGTGATGTGATAGATCCTAGCAGAGTATTTAAATTAATGAAGTATATTCAAGTATAGAAGTTCGCCCGAATAACTTTTAAAGCTAGGTATATTGTGTCCATCTACATAGCACAATGTGAGTTTTTAAAACATTTATTATGTATATACATATATGTATTTATTTTCTCATTTCTTGTTACATGCAAGTTGTGCCGTACACATGCGAACAAGCAAGTCTTTAGACAATTAGCTTGAGAATTAACCTCAATGAGAGCAAATACACGAACAATAACAATTAGAGAAAGTAGACCTAATTATGGACATGATGGACCATGGGCCCGTCTTGGTCATATGGGCCCCAAGGGCACTTTTAATTGGGATTGCCCGAGACTATTTAATTATGAAAAAAAAAAGGCCTGGCTAGATTAGGCTATTGGCAGTCTGGCCAAACCCGAACATTTTACACATGAAATTATGGTTATGGGTGGACCTGGGCAACTATATATTAGGCCTAACCTAAAGGCGCAGCTAAGTTTGATCACCTCTTAAAAGAAGAGTAAAAAAATTTGAACTCTTTCTCTATTGTCCCTTTTCTCGACTTTTCCCCTAAAGTTAACTAATTTTCTAAATGTGCCGCAAACATTGACAGCTAATCTGGCTGTAGCATTATTCTTTCTCTCATCCAATGACCAAGTGATTCACAACCGCCCCTCAAAAACTAGATATGTTGCCCTTTGATTTTGCCAAGAAATGGGGAGTTAATTGGTCAACGTACAATAACAAGTTAATTGCAATGTGATTGAAACCGGGAACAAATTATTACGTTGGTGAATTTTAGTTCCTAATTTTTGTGTTGATGAACAAAAAACAATGACGTGAGCATAGATTATATGCAAAAGAAGGTGAGGCCCATAAACCTAACTGTGAAAACGGACCTTGACGATATGAAGAATGAGCCAAGAAGGGCCAATGGGCCTTTTAATGAGCCTCAAATTGTGGCGACAAGATTTCAATGCCATGATAAGTTAAATTATGGTTTGTTATGTAGAGGACCATGTATGAGAGGAGATGGGTTTTGAAAAAATGTAATGGAAATATTTAAGAGTACTACTGAAAAAATTCTTTAACATACTAAAATTCAAAATGTGTGAAATACTTAACTATGACAACTAAATCCTTGATAGAAATTAAAACAAAAATAGAAAATAGAAGAAATGTGGTCATTGTTTTGCAATTGAATAATTGAGAGCAATTTTCTCTTTTAGTTTAAACAGGGTGAATTTAGTCATATAAGGGGTGAAAATAGCGCCGCCTTTTAAAAAATTGTAAAAATGAGAAAAAAAAATGGGCCTTTTGTGTATATTTCGATAGAAGGAAAGGACATAAGTCAAATTAAGAAAAAAAGGGTTAGTTCCACGCACAATCTGGAAAAAGTTAGGCATTACTCATTTTTGTGTCTTTAAACTTTAGTTTCCGGCCTTATCCTCACTTGGGGGATTTTGAAAATTGAATCTATGGATATTTAAAGGTGGATGGGCAACATACAAATTGGGAGCGGCTATCCGATTATAAAAATGTTACAAGTCGGGGAAATGGAAAAATGGAATTGTGTTAGGAGCAATGAAGCGTGAAAGCCAGAAGTGGGTCTCTATCGATCAAATTAAATTTCATCACGAAAGTAAAGGTTTTTTTTTTTGGTTAATAATATAGAAGATTCTAGACTGGTACCATCAAGTACATTTACCCCAATTTATTGTGGTACCATTGTTTCAATTTTACCCTTTATAACAACCCTGTTTAATTTAGGCGTCAAATGTCTTATGATTATATGATAAATCCAGACATGATAACTTAGATGTGAATTTTACCACATGAAGCATTCTACAAAAATTCCTATTTGCCCTGACCCATCTTCTTTCTCTAACCCATCTACTTCTTCCCCTAAGACCCCGGCTTCCACGCCTCGCCTTCCTCGGGTGGTGCTCTCACCGGTGAACACGTTTGATCTTACAAAGAAAAAAGAGGTACAATTAGGTTATTGCTAATGCTCATTCTATGTCATTGGGGTCATTTGGCCACTGTGAGGATTTTGATATATTATCTTTTCTTCTAATCTTGAATATTGGAGTCTGTAACTTAGTGGGTGCCATTAGTGCAATAGGTAAAATATTACTCTTTGTGTGTATCGTTAAGATTCTGGTGAGGTCACTTCAGTAGGCGACTAGCCAGAGGAAGAAGAAAGAGGAAAAAATATAAAGAGAAAAAAAATGGAAAAAAAGAGAAGGAATTACAAAAATTTAAAACAATATTAAGTTGTTATTAAAATTTGTTTACGTCGTACCGGCTGTGTCACATCAGTGCTAGTTATGCTACATTAACAACTGGCTAAATTTCACTAAATGGACTGAATTAGCACAAATATAAAATGTTTAGAATTTAACTAGCCAAAAAAAGTTTAGAATTGAATTAACATAATTACAATACATTTAAGACATTTTCTTTTTTTTTTCCTTTTTTTTTTTGTAATTCTTCCTTTTTTCCTTGTTTGTCAAATGGGTAATTTTTGTATAGTACAAGAAGAGTCTTAAAACTTCACAGAAGTATGAGGTGCGTACCAGAGTAACCTAAAGTGAGTCAATTGCTTATGTAGTCAATGGAAAATAAATTTCTAGAGGAAGCTCCATACTAGAATGATGATTATTGAGAAAAGGAAAATTGATTGAACCCCATATGTTGGATCGGACTTTTTTTATCTTGACGTTGGATTTGCTTCTACTTTTCAATAAACCATCATAGGAGTTCGAACTCATGTGCACTGCAAATGTAATGTGGCAACAAGCACCGTGTACACACATGGGCTGTTCCCGAAAAGGAAGCGTATGAACCAAACTAAATTGTCCGTCTCAATCAAATATAGGCTATGCATGCTACACAAAGGATATGAAATTTACACATGCAAAGTACACCTGCTTTAGACTATTTTGACACATTACGATTTTAGGTACAATTTGGTTGACAAAATGTTACATATATATATATATATATATATATATATATATATATATATATATTACAGTTACACTTAGAATGCAAAAAGAAAACTTGACAAAATTTTTTATTTGTTCAATTTTCGGTGCTTTGTCATCAAATCTGTCCTAATAAATTTAAAAGAGAAAAAAAAGAAAAAGAAAAAGAAAAAAAGGTCGTCATCATTCTCCAAGTTGTCCATGACGTTCCATAGAAAACCTTTATGCAAATATCTCAATCGGTAACTTAAAAGACCATTGTCTAACCTTAACCCTCTCTCTCTCTCTCTGTCTCTACTCTACCATTGCCCCAATTCTTTCTTAGACACGCCACGCCTACAGTAGTGTAGGCTCCTAACTCTCTTTAAGGTCAATGGACTAGTCGCATTTGCTTTTTATTCAAGGAACTTTTTATTCAACTGCGTCCTTAAATAAAAAGCAAGAATAAAAACCAATAAGGGGTTTAGGTTTTGCAGTATCGCGATCACATCTCCCCATCTCTATCGGCCGAAGATGCTACAGGCATATCCATGATTGTTGGTCGCCATTTCACTGTGGGAAAACAAGAATATCAGACGGGTATTCACGGGCTTCATCTCAAACTTTCAACTCTGATCTCATATAATAATTGAGGCGACGTTTTGTGTTGTGAATTGGGAAATCCCTTCCCACACGAATGGTGATATTAGATGAGAGTACCGTTGACTTCGAGAATGTGAAAATCGCTTGAGAGAGATGGTTCAGCATGTCTTCAATCAGTTGAGGTTGATCTTTTGCCATATGAACCGACAATCATGCATTGATACATCTTATAATTCCAAAACAGGCTTTGGTAGTATGACAATTTTTGGGTTGTTGTGAAAATAATAACTTCTTGTGAACTACAAATTTTTAAAAGAGTATATCCCATAATAATTTATAATTATTTGTTATTTGATTTTTTGTGGTTTAGAAAGACTGTTATTGTCATAGTAGATTAAATATTGTCACTCAATCATTTCTCTTCCAGAACCTTGATTCATTAAATTCAATGTAACATGTAAACATCAACCTAGAAATATAGTTAAGGTTTTCAAGAGGAAAATTTAATTGTATAGGTAATTTACCATAACTAAAACTGTTATTAGGAAAAGCAAAAATATTATTCTTTCTTTTCTTACATCAAAAGAGATCAGAAGTAATAAATACGGTGTGCTTGTGGTTTGGTTCATTTTGGTTTGAAGATCACTTTTAACCCACAATTCAGTTAATTGGTTTGAAAAGAAACTCAATCAAAGCCGAGATTATACTAATGAAATCATAGCTCAAACGAATTGATGGCTTCAGCTTATAATAATTTCATTTCGTGTATGTTAAGCCCACACTCAGATAAGAAGCTTAAACATCAACTAAGAAAGTCTAATTATGTATTTGATAAATGCTAACCAAAGGCTGTTATTGAGTCGAGTCGTGTCAACACCATTATATACTCAAGCCTAACTCAACCCAAACATCTGAGGCTCGACACTTGACTCGTACTCTATTGGGATTTACATCTCAAGCTCAAGCTCAACTGGAATAAATCTTCAACAACCTCGAGCCCGACTCGACTATATTCACTCCATTAGTCAATACATTTTCCTCGAAACTCAAATTAAACTCAAGCTTGAGGTCAATTCTTAAAATACACTCATAAAAAAACTTACAATATAAATAAATTTTGTCCATATATTGGTTAATGTCACTGTACATGTATAATTTGGATGAAATACATAAAATCAGGGTAGACTCTATGTCAAAGTATATGATCTGAATTCTTACATATCCTGCTTTTTATTTTTATTTTTTTAGAAGTGAACCAGACATGTGAGGGTGGTGGTGATGTGGAGACTTCTGCTTGGGGAACGACTTGTGTCCATCTTCCTTAGCGTACTCCAAGAGGAGGCGGCCGCCGCAGGGGTGGTGCTTGTGGGGTGGCTTGTGCTCCTTCGGGGGCCTTTCCCTCTTGAACGGATGATGCCGGTGGTCAAGCTCCTCCGCAATGGTGATGGTGAGGAGCACCAGGCCTAGGAACAACACTAGTTAGTACTTGAGGAACATGGTTTTCTCTTTGCTAGTTTTAGGAACTGAAGAGTAAAGTGAAGTGGCAGGAAGTTGGGTTGTATTTATAGTGTCTTTGCACTAATGATGTCAGCCCACATTGTTCCTAGGCCTGGTGCTCCTCACCATCACCATTGCGGAGGAGCTTGACCACCGCCTGTAAGAGTTTTTCATGATATGAGTTATATTAATTGATATTGTAATTTACCGTTTTATGGGGTTGGTTTAAGGTGAGATAGAATGTTTCTTAATTAGTCTAATATGAGACTGGCTAGTGTGGGCCGAGTTGAGCTTGGCCCGTAATGAGAAGGTCTGGTTGAAAACTCTATAAATAGTACTCAGGTCTCTTATTCTAACCCTAATTTTCACATGTATCCTCACATAAGGAGAGTTTATCTAGCGCTAAAGGGTGAGGGGACCGTCTCATTGAGCTAGTGATACATAGGGCAATAGAGGAGAAGGACTTGTGCGTGAATTATCATTTTTCACTTCCGTATCAAGAACGATGGATTCAAAAACAGATGCATTAATCTTTCTACTCAATTATGTGTGTTTTTGTTATGGTTATGGAGATCATGGGATTGCATGTTTTGCATCCAACATGTGGTATCAGAGTAACCATAACCCTAGAACTCGAATGCATAGAATTTTTGCCCTAATTTTGCAATTTTCGTGATTTTTTGTTCAATAAAAATCAAATTAAATTACAAATTCGGACTGGGCTTGTTTAGATGAGCAGATCCGTGGGTGACGCATCACCAGGGGAGGCCCCACGCACCCCCACGCGCGGCCACGCGTCGCCAGGGCGTCAAATACGCGCCCCACGAGCCCTCACGTGCTCCCACACACAGGGCATGCGACACACGCGGGGGGCTGACGTCACGATGACGTCAGCGACACAGGCCCAACCCGACCTGATACGCGGTGACCCAACTCGACCAGACCCAACCCATTGACCTGACCTAACCTGGTCAACTATTGACCCGACCTGACCTGGTCAACTGTTGACCGGATTGGTCAACTGGTCGGACCGGGCGGTTGGACTAGACGGTTGAGTTGGGAACTGATCGGATCGGTTTGATGCTTTTGTTTAGCTCACTCGTGAGATCCACGTGCCACGCACTCAGGCGGTGCGTGCGGGCTCGTGGAGCCTCCAATCGGCGTGTGGCTAGCGGCGTTAAGTTCGTATGATCATCCTCTATGTTGTGGTGTATTTATTTTACATGTTTGATGATTTTATGGATGTGAAAATACATACGAAACCCTAAATACGTGTATTTTTAATATATTTTCACGTAGTTTTCTTGTATTTTTATGTGATTTTGGAAATATAGATGATTTATAGGTATATTATCACATAAATATGATAAAAGTGTGATTCATTAATAAAAAATTAAATTTTATTGTGAACTGAAGCTGGCTTAACGAGATACAACTATTATGTGATAGTATTTGAACTATGTATTGAAGAGATGAGAAACAGTAAAAGTTATGAAACTTTTGTTGCTCAAGCATACTCATTTACACACATCTTGATGTATTTTTTTTTTTTAGTAATCTTTGAATGATGGACATCTTAAGAACTGGTGACCAAACTGGTTGTACTACTTAACACATTTGCTAAATGGGGTAGTGTACGTTAGTTAAACATATTGTATATAAAACTCATCTGGTCACTTGTTAATATCTATCAAATTGAATTTTTTTTTTTATGATTAGGAAATATGACAACATTTACGCAGAGCAATGGTATCTATTGTTGTAGTTTAAATATTTGATTCTATGGTTTGACTCAATTTATATGCCACTAGTTGATACAATGATAATTTGTTACTTAAAATTGGCTAATAAATCAACTGTTGACCTTAGAGTCATAGTTTACCTTATGAAACTCATGAGCAAAAGTGGATTAGCTGTCAGGCTTGTCAATCTGGGATACCCTGTATTGCTATTGATGTTAACTTACGAGAGATCCTCTGGATCAGCATTCTTCTTTATGTTGTTTTGGTAATCTGTAATCTGGATGCACAAGAAATGCTTTCTTCTATGTTATGAGAAGTTTCTTGTGTTTCTATGATCGGTGATCTCATTTGAGTCTATCAAAACAGGTTCTTTATATATATGTATGATTGATTTTCCTCAATGAATAAAGCAGTGTAATTAGTATAATATGTGATTTTAGTGATTTACTACCCCTATCACTAAAGTTAAAATCATATGTATATGGTGTATGTGAGAAGTAATTTATATATCCATGTATGATAGAGTTTCAAGGATTCAATTGAGACACTTGATTGGGTTTGCAGAATATCGCTCTTGTATAATGATTGGGATGTCTCCTGATCTAATGCGTAGTCATACTCCTAAAGGAGGTGATTGTGTAAATTCATCACCTTTGGGCATATGAACCACTAGGATTAGTCACTTCTCCACCACATCATCATGTATCCATGAATGAACCGCTATCATGTAGGGAGTGTACAATTGCATGTCATGTATTCTGTCCAAAGGTGATTATATGATTTTGTATGTAACTCTCTGGATGTGTACTTGTACATCAAAGCTAATTAGTATAAACCTATGCTAATCTTTTTTTTTTTTTTTTGTATTTCTCATTAGTTTAACATAATAAATATGCAAATGAGCCCTAGATCATTACATGATCGAAACCTACACGTATGCATAAATTAAAATACTACAATGACATGCATGAATTCAACTACTAGGTGACATGCACAAGTATTATTAAACTACATGCAATGTGTTTAAATATGCATTAACTTTAAATACAATCTATATGACATGTCAATCAAAATTTATTCCTTATGACACGCTATTCAGTATGGAACATGCAATATGCAATGTGAGCATTATAGAACTAAACATGGATTAATTCTATGATTAAATGCAATCTACACCAGATATTATTGAAGTATTTATGAAATTTTCTTTATGAATTAGAAATAGGAAATTACGTTAACACTAAATGATGACTTAAATTAACTAGGAAATAGCATATATTAAATCATAGTCATGAACTAACTAAAATTCATGATTTCCAAAAATTCTACGTGATTTCTAATGCATTAAATATATGAAATCCCAAATTGGGAAACTTATATAAATGAATATAACCTAAAACATCCAACATGTATGAATATCTGATAAAAGCGCCAAAAAAAAAAAAAAAAATTTGATGAAAGCGCAAACTATATGATGAAAGCACAATATCAGCAAGTAACTTCGAGAATTATTTATATGCATCAATGCTCATGAAAATCATGCAACATCATCCAAAATGCAATGATTATTAAATTGTGACATTGTGGTGTAGAGATAATATTCTTGATTAATCCTAAATGCAAATTACTGTATGTAATGCAAGAAAAAAAAATTGATGTTGGACCTTAAGGCTCAAAGGTCTGATGCCCTAATACGCCTTGTTAAAGCAAGGAATAATGGAAAAGGAATTAAAATATCCTAAGGTTCACGTGACATCTTGGATTATTACGTTAACTTTGGAGTTCTAAAGCAAAGCATTATCATTAAGTCTAGAGGTGTCTCCGTGAGTTAATTTAAGTTTTCACGCATATATCTCATAATTCCTCTCCCCCTATTCTATGCCTAATTTGGTTCATTCATACCCCCATTCACCATTCTAAAAGCCAACTAGGAGTAAATCCTTATCCACGCCCTTTGGCCCTAGCGACCACTCCTCGCGCTAGTCGGATTGGGTCGTTATAAGCCGACTAGCTTCCTGTGGTTCATTCCAAATCACCCACTTGCTAGAGAGGCTCCCGCTTTGATACAATGTTGTGACATCCTCAATTAACTCACTTGAGATTTTGTCCGCTTCGACCCATGCTATACCAAACCTCACAGTTTTGTCATTTTGCCTACAGATGGGTAATTTCCAATAAAGTCACTCATCTTGGTAGTGTTCCCACCCAAGCACACTTAATTTTGGAGTTTCAAAGCAAAGCCGTAACATTCCATCCAATTGGCGTTTCCATGAATTAATTCCAATTTTCACATATATATCTATAAATCGTTCTCTCCTTTTTCGGTGCACAATTTGGTTTATTTTTGCTCCCTCACCATTTTAAAAGCCTGCTAGGAGTCACTCATTGTCGAGACCTTCTAGTCTCAACGACTTTCCCCCCTCTCGCTAAGCCGGATTGTTACAGTTCAATAACTATAGGTTAGGCAATCAAATCATGCCCTAAAATCAAATCCAACCTATTATTTATGCAATTACTAAACTAACCTTAATCAGGACTAACCTAGGGAACCAAGAGACTTATGGCACAACACAAGGTGCAAGGGAAAGAGCCGCCAGTGGGGATTTTAAAGACCGGCAATGGACGACGGTCTGCGGTGCCTGGGCAGTGACGTGAGGAGCTGTTGGACGTCTCCAAGAGGGTACCGAACATGGTGGAGGGCTGTTAGAGGATGCCGGACCCACTGGAGTTCGCCGAGAACCTGCCAGTGACGATTTAGACGCCAAAGGTTCTACGGCAGCGGCCAGCGGTGCTTGGGCTAATGCGGCCAGCAGGCAAAGCTCTAGAGGGATCCAAAAGACGCCTAGATGCCGCTGGAGGGGTATCGTCGGAATGCCAAGAGAAGGAGGAGCACCGGTGTCATAAAGAATTTTCAGTGAAGAATTTTCTTCTTGCCTCTATTTCTTTTAATCATTTAGTTTCGGACTCTTAGGCAAACTTTTAAAAAAATAAAAATAAAAAGAACATAAAGTGTCATAAAGATGACTCGAAATTTCACTATGCAAATTTGTTATTAATAATATGGCTTCCTGAAACTTTTGACTCCAATACTCTTCAAAGAAGTGCGCAAACCGCCCTATAAAAAGCTAACATGCCTCCTAACTTACAGAAAAATCCATGGAGTTATTACACACGAGAGCTATAAAAATACCACATGTCCTAATATATCAAGACCTTCGTCACACAGCCACCCTTAAAAGACATGAGTTAATCGGTTTGAAATGAACCTAATGCTTTACTAATGAAGAAGTAGTTTGAGCATTCTGTATCGAAGATCTCTTCTACATCATTTAATAAGTTGCTATAGTTGCTAGTTTCCTTGGCATCCAATTATAGTTGAGAGCTAACTAGAACATGAGCTTTTCAATTGGTAACTTATGGTATGTTTATATTGGTTTACTTTTGAAAAATTTTTTTTTAATACTATGTCTTGATTATGTGTGAATATATTCTATTACAGTGACTCTTCTTAGTAGGCCATGAAATATAAAGTTCCAATCTTAATTGTAGATTTTCTTCTAGGTGACCTTTTATTTCCTAAGGGATCTCTATGTTCATCACATAAATTTAGATATAAATGAGGATGCATTGTGGTCCAAGAAACAATAATGCCATTTTCACCTATGTAAGCCGCAAGGTAGTCGGCACTATTTCTCTCTACCCCAATTTCCACTAAGGCTGTAGGTTTCAAATCTGGAACCTACATGTTAAGTCCGATTTTTAGTTTTTGGAATTTGAGACCTACCTTGTAGACTATGAAACCTACCATGTCTGTCCCGTCTAATTCCAGCGTCTTTCGGGAAATTGGCCAAGTCCCTTTTTTTCCTTTATTTTTTTATCATAAACTATTTAAATATATTTATGTTCCAATTTTACTTACAACTTTTTTTTTTTTTTTTAAAGTTGTGTTATATTTTCTATTCAAGAGAGAGGGAGAATGAGAAGAGAGGTTGTAATATGAGAAATAAGAAAGTACGTACCAACCCAATTTTTATTCGCCCGGTTATAACTTGATCCAGGTTGTCTTCACAATTTCTTTTTCTTTGTCGGTGCCACTTGAAGGTCACCACCGTCCTAACTGATATCGGCAGTGACGTCAGATCAGAAATTAATTAAGTCGCATCAGAAATGCCACATATACTCAATTCAAGTTCTTTAAATCTAGAGCCTCGAAAAAATCAATGGTTGCACTTTATTTATTTCTCAGCCCCATGTGGGGTTCTTTTTTAATCCACCGCGCTGATGTTGGAAATGAAGCCAACTTCGAAATAGAAAAACCTATGATTGTTCGTTTATAATATTGGCTGTGCAACGTGCGTAGGTGTTTTAGGATTCTGTTGTGTCATGTGATGCGTTTACTGATAACATGGGAACATTAGTTATATAATATGATATTTACCATCACGTTTTCAAACAGGCTAGTGAATCCTAATGAAGAACTTTTGTTGTATAAATACCACGTTGATGTGACATTGATAAAAATTTCACTTGCATACCAGCTACATTTGTTGGGAGTCGCGCATTACATGCATCGACCTGAAGTCATGATTTTTCTTAAATCCATAGTGATTGGAAAAATAATTTACATGGACACTTTTGAATAGGCATGATATATGACAATTTCACACAAAAAAATTGGTAAGTGTAAGCATAAAGCGACGCTCTTCATGAAAATTTGTCCACTCAAAGATGGATTCGCACATTGCAAAATTGGACTAGACATTCGATTAGAGAGTAATATGGCAAGTGGGGCCCAGTACAGCACCTCACTTTCTTATTCAATGTGCTGTCTCATATGCCCCGTCCGACTAATTCAATCAGTAGTTGGAAAGGCCAAGTGGGGCCCTATCAAAATCATGGTCAACCTAAGAAATTTACTGAAAGAGAAATCCAAATACCGAGTGACGTGCTCGCTGACGACGACAATAATCTCAAAACCCCTATAAATTGAGACGCTCCCTTCACTCCAGTCCCACACCGTCGGCTCTCTCTCACACATCCTCTTCTCTGAAACTAGTGACACAATGTCTTCCAGGTACTTGCTAGTTTTGCTCCTGGGAGCGGTGCTTTTCGCCGCTGCCGTCCTCTCCGATGGCCACCACCCTTTCAAAAAAGAGCATAAACCACACCACAAACACCACCACAAGCACCACCCTGGTGGTCGCCGTCTCTTGGAGACCGTTGAAGCCGAGGACTCGCACAAGCCATTCCCTAAACACAAGCCCCCACACCACGACCACCCTCACGAGCATATTCTTGTCGAGGAGGTCGAAAAGGAAGACTCCCACAAAAAGCCATTCCCCGGCAAGAAACCGCCCCACCACCCCGGCCACTTGCTTGCCGATGAAAAAAAGAAGCCATTCCCCGAGCACAAACCCCCAAAGAAAGGCGACAAGCCACCACCGAAGCACAAGCCGCCCCACGAGGGACACATTCTCGTAGAGGAGGTGGAAGAGGACTCGAAGAAGCCATTCCCTGAGCACAAGCCGCCCAAGAAAGGTGAGGAGCCCAAGAAGGGAAAGGGAGAGAAGCCGCCACCAAAGCACAAGCCACCACACGAGGGACACATTCTCGTAGAGGAGGTCGAAGAGGACTCTAAGAAGCCATTCCCTGAGCACAAGCCGCCAAAGAAAGGCGAGGAGCCAAAGAAGGGAAAGGGAGAGAAGCCACCCCCAAAGCACAAGCCACCCCACGAGGGACACATTCTCGTAGAGGAGGTCGAAGAGGACTCTAAGAAGCCATTCCCTGAGCACAAGCCTCCAAAGAAAGGCGAGGAGCCAAAGAAGGGAAAGGGAGAGAAGCCGCCCCCAAAGCACAAGCCACCCCACGAGGGACACATTCTCGTAGAGGAGGTGGAAGAGGACTCAAAGAAGCCGTTTCCTGAGCACAAGCCGCCCAAGAAAGGTGAGGAGCCGAAGAAGGGCAAGGATGAGAAGCCGCCGCACCACAAGCCACCACACAAGCCCCCTACCGAGAACTGAGCGTGCGTTCTTCAATGAACATATATGTCGTGTGCTTATCACACGTTCAAATAAGAGCTGTTCCTTAGAGTATCTGGTTCTTCCGCGTTAGCTGGTTGGCTCTTTGTGTTACATGTAATATAGGATGTTTGTACTTTGCTCGGGCATTTCCTTTGACTTTCTCTATGTTGATATATGCTGGGTACTTGCTAGCCGTGACTTTCTTTGTTAAACTCCTGTTAGTGTCCTCTTATGCAATCTAACCTTGCCATGCTTGGGCATACTCCTAAATCCACAGGCAACATAGATGCGGGACTGAAACATGATTAACAGTTAACGAAGGACGTAAATACAAAGTTTATTTGCACCATACATTTGAGAAAGTCATTCGGCAAGTGTTTATCGAAATGCTTAGATAGGACTTGCTTATTTAGAAAAGACACGGCAGATCTTCATCTAAGAAGGTGTACGAATTACACTTCAATTCTAAAGCATGGTTTGATTATCGAAGATCTAAAAATTCTGATAAACTGCTTTTGATTCACTTTTGTGAGTACTATAAAGATTGAATAAAATTTTCAACGTACTGATAGCGGTACATACATGATATGATAACAATGAATGTATTAGAAACATTAATATTTTCAATTTGGATAACTTAACTACTTAAGACTATGATAACAGAACCATATAATTCTAAATAGATAATTTCTACTTACCCACGACTAAAAGCTACACTGCACATCCCAACAGATTGATCCGATTTTACTTTTCATAGATCTGCTTGAACCGACGTATAACAATTTGGCCGAACTACTTTGGGAGAGATTTACCAAATGGCCCACTAATTCCTTCGTTTAGCATTAATCCTAGTCAAAATATGATTTTTCTGTGTACCTAGTTATGAAGTTAAAATGTGCCATAGTTTATTTTGAAAGTTCTAACAAAGGTGGTCTATCTTTTACATTTGGACTCGAATTAATTTCGCTTTTTTTTTCGATGACCATTTGCATATCGTCACTTTTATTCATACCGATTTGCTACTTCCACACAAAGCTTCTAAGACCAAATTACCCTCCTTACAAATACCCAAACCCGAAAACTCTCTCACAAAGTCTATCCTCCATCACCAGCAAACCCCATCTCTCCTTCAGCGCGCATCACCATCCTTCGCCATTAACCCCCTACCCCACCTTTATAAATCTTCAAGCCCCAAAACTCTCCCATTTATCTATCTATCTATCTATCTATCTATCTATCTATATATCTATATAATGAAACGAGATCTACAATTTTTATTTTTATTTTTATGAATGATCATATTCGATCTATTGTATCGTTTCATAAAAGAAAGATAAATTTCATGAAATATATATATATATATATAAAAATGAAACGAGATCTACAAGTTTTTTTTTTTTTTTATATGAATGATCATATTCGATCTATTGTATCGTTTCATAAAAGAAAGATAAATTTCACTTATTTCATGAAATGAGTAGGCTTACAATGTATATTAAAATTGACCATAGGTTTGTAGGTGGTATGGTCCTACGTCCTATCCATACAAACACCTATGTGACTCCCCCAAGGTGGCCGGTACTCCCAATAACTCAATCTCCCCTCAATTGCCGCATGGATTTGTAGCTCGATCTTGCACGCTATCTTTTAATGCCTTCTCTGTCGGGTACCTTGCCTAATTTGAGGTCACTGTCCCAAATGACATGGGCAGTGACGTCATATTAAAACAATTTACTAATTTATATATGCTTTGTATTCAACACAATCCCCAAAATTGTGGCCCGCGATGTTATAGTGAATAAACTCCTTCATATCTCGCCCATGTGAGCATAAGTGTTTCTATGGAATTCACCTCGTCAAGGGAAAATGAACAAAGTTGCCCCTTACCAACTTCGGGAAAGACAAGCTAAAGCAGTTCATTATGCTCATAAGAGGTGCAACTTGTACGATGATTAAACAACGATGATTAAACAAAGTTGTTTACTCTCTATATGCCATGTGATTTTCGCTCGTAACATAAGAACATTGATATCGATCAAGTGGGCAAGTCTTAGGAATTTCTGAGATTGAGGCATAAGAATTTTAGTAATTCTATGGTTAGTGAAGAATTTCCATTACCCAAACACTATTGATCTCATGGTGTCGGTGAACTTGACACAAGCTCTTACTAGGTCTATCATTGAAGTGGCAAAACTTATTGACACCACAATTTAGATCGAAGATACGTGAAAATTCATTCACATGAGTTAGTTCTCTTCAAGCATTCACATCATTCGTCCATACAATAATGCATTACAATAAACAAAGTCATACATTTCATGCGTTGACATGAGCTTGATACAAACCCTTCATATGATGCATGGATCTGTCTTATGGTAAACAATTGGCATTGATCTATTTAAAAAAAAAAAAAAACTCTTGCTCTCGTTATGTCAATGTACTTGGCACACAACTTTTTAATTAGATCAATAATCAAAATGGGAAAATTTACCAGAACCACACTTTTGATTGATAATACGTAGAAAGTCATTCGCATATGTTAGTTATCTTCAAGTGTACACATCTTTCATCCATACCTACTACTCAAGGACATATTGATAAAAATTCCAAATAACTTTCCACGCGTGGAAAGAAAATCACGGCCAAAAGAGAAAAAGCAAAAGGTGCAACGGCACATCAATTTCTCTTCTCCAGTGTGCTCTGTGTTAGGTCGATTATCGTGCCCGATCAATTCAAGCTCACTTTGGAGCGTAGTCGTAAGTTAGTTCTATTTTAATAATTCAAACCGTTAAGATGCTCTTGTCCGGTTACGATAATACAATCTATCTTGATATTTTTTGATACCTTTATGATGATAAAGATGATAGAGACGTAAAGTGTGATAAAATTTTGACAAATTGATTGAAATCGAAGACATACATTAGTCCATGAAAAAAGAATGTGAACGTCACGTTGAATGTGAACATCGCGTTGAGGGTGTCTAGCTCCCGTTGACTATTGTCTAATCCTTCACTTGATGTGAAAGCTTTCCCATCCCATGCAAATTAGGTAACTAATGGAGTACATACAAGTCTGTGCTTCTCGGCGACCTTAAAAACAATGTTCAAATGCAGCGGCCAGTCCTTCACCGGATATGGAAGTGGTTTTGTCCTACACATACCGAGCAATCAATAGAGCGCATAGATCCGTGCTTCCAAGGACGACCCCAAAAAGGTACACGAATATGATTATTCAAACCCAAAAACATAGCAAGCTTCTCACTAAAGAAACCATTTGGGGTTTTGATTTTCCTTTTTCAGTCATAAGGGTTTTGAATTTGATAGTTCCTCTTTTAGACTAAAATAACATTTTTAAAATGGGCTATGTAGCCTTTTTATTTATTTATTTTACTAGAATGTACTCTTATTTTAATCGCTAACTGAAATCAGGGAAGCAGTGTCCCCATCTTCTGAAGCAATTGCAATCCCATTGACCCATAGAATGTGCATCAAACTTTCTCGAGACGAAATTCGCGAGGATTTTATTGAGGGGGACATGACTTTGAAGTTAGGTATGGAAATATGAGCATAACACGTGGGGGAGGTAGGAAAGATTGCCATAGACAAAAGCTGAAAAGCTAATTTAAAGTTCTTCTGGAGTATTTAAATGTATACTATGTATTGAATTTTCCAATTAGGTCTTATGCGACGTGTAAAGGTTTCCCTTCGCTCTTAAAGTTCTCCTTGCGTGGCGTCACCGCTGATCTTAGCCGTGACAGCGACCCTAGGGAGATTCTTGAACATTGAATACGTGGAGAACATGAGGGGACCAGATGGACAAGATGATAATCGATTTTGGACTCTATATGAATTTTTTTTTTTGGTCGAAAACAAAAATATATTATAAACTTAGATTGGAAGTTACATTTATAGGCATATCAGAATACAAAAGATCTTGTAAAAAAGAAGGAGGTTGTTGCACCCAATATGAGGAAAGCAGAGAAGCCCGATGGGCCTTTGCAGCCTAGTCCGCCACAGAATTCGCTGCCCTATTGTAGTGAACGATGGTGAGAGTAGGGCACCGAAGCTTCATATCCCTTATCTCTTGAAGAATACCTCTGTACTCCCACGGCGTCAAGGCAGGATCGTTGATGGCGTCTACAAGAGTCGAGCAATCGGATTCCACTTCAAGATGATCCGATCCTCGCCCTCTTTGGAGCAAGAAGTGCAAGGTTTGATTTAAGCTGAGCACCTCAACCTGCAGTGCCGAAGATGCAGACACTGTTTGCGCGAAGCCATCAAGCAAGACACCAGAGGAATCTCGGCACACACAGGCGATCGAAGCGTCGTGACACTGAGATAGGTAAGCCGCATCAATATTGACTTTTAGAGAGCCTTTGGCTGGTGGATGCCATTGCTGATCCGAAACATGTTGATTTCTCCCATGCTGCTGCCTCTTCTGACCGAAGCTCCAACCGGATTGTGCGTCCACTAATGCAGATTGCACAACCTGGTCAACGTTGGGGCGTTGCTGACGGAATAAGAAGTTGTTTCTGGCTTTCCAGATATGCCAGAGAAGAGTTGCAACTGATTCGAGCTTGGGTAAGCCATTCTGTTTCTCAATAATAGCAACCAGCCAGCTTTCTATGCGATTCACTCCTGTATGATGATGCTTGATGTCGATTTCTGAGTGTAACCATACATTTAAAGTCTATGGGCATAACAAAAATAAATGCTCTGGTGTTTCAGGTACCTGTGTAGTGCACATACATCAAGTAGGGTCTGAGATAATGTGTCGACGATATAGGTTCTCTCTAGTTGGCAGGGCATTGCTGCAAATTGACCACATGAATGGTCTTAATTTAGGCATAGTAGTGATTTTCCATATAGCATTCCATAATTTGCGAGGCGGCTGATATGATGAAGAGGCTTGATTGTTGTTGTGACGTGTTTGCTGAGCTCTTATGTGATTGTAACAATTCTTTACCGTAAATTGTCCATTTTGTTTTCCTGTCCAGATAAGTTTGTCTTTCGTGTGCTGTGGCCGGATAGAAAGAGATAGTATTTCATCGACTAGTTCACTATCAAAACTCTGGGTTAATAGGGTAGTATTCCATGCTTGCTGTTCTGAGATTATAAAGTCTGCAACTCGCTGTGGTTCATCTCTAGGAGCAAGGCCCCCTATTACACCCCTAGCTAGCCACTTGTCCTCTCGTATTTTGATTTGTGTGCCGTCCCCAACAGACCATAAGACCTTATCGGTAATAGATTCCCGACCTAGCAAAATGCTTTGCCATCCCCAAGAGGGTCTAGCACCTTTAGTAGCATTCTAGAAATCCCGAGAGTGAAAGTATAGACCCTTAAGGATTATGCTCGGTAGAGAATGTGGTTGTTGAGCTAGCCGCCAGGCTTGTTTTCCTAGTAATGCTCGGTTGAAAGCCAAAAGATCGCGAAAACCTAAACCCCCGTCATCTTTCCGTCGCTTGATAGACTCCCAGTTCTTCCAATGTATACCTTGCTTGCTATAATCAGACTGCCACCAGAATCGAGCTATCCTCTTTTCAATTAACTTACACAACATAATAGGTATTTTAAATATCGACATAGCATATTGGGGGATTGCTTGCACTACGGCTTTAAGTAAGACTTCCTTACCCCCTTTTGAGATCAACTTTTCCTTCCAACCTTCGAGCTTGGAATGCACACGACTCATAATCCATGTAAACATATCTCTCTTAGATTTCCCCCAGTCTGAAGGAATGCCAAGATACTTGCAAGTTTTGACTCTATATGATTTAACAAGCTGTGGTTCCATAACTTGGGCAAGCCTTTAGATTTCTTTGATCTAATTATATTATCCTTTTTAATGGTTGGCTTCTTTAGGCAATCTAATTCAAGACTTACAAGGTGAATGACTAATTAAAAGGCCATCCTTTTGTTGGCATTTATTGAAAATTATTGGTTAGAGAGATTATATAATCAAAATTTTATACATCCCATGTCTCTTTTGAAATTTTATTGAATCATTGTCAACTTTCTATGTCTTTTTCAATATTCTATAATTCTCTTCGAAGTCAGTCTTAATCTCTGAAAGTTCAAGGAGATTTTTAATAGGAATCGTGTTGATCGCAGATTTGCTTCTTTCTCTAACCATTTTTCGAAGAAAAATGAACTAGAACTACTCTCATTTGGTGTTTCGACCCGAAGCATTGATATTATCGACCCGATCAAAAGAAAATAAATTTGAATGGTTCGAATTTTTCTTTTTTATTTGTCCCTATCTGCCGCCGCAAGCCACAAGGCACGGCCTCAAACTGTCGGCACCATCGAGTCAAAAGAAATCCCGCAAATCAAGCTCACGTGACCAACGCGGGGTCTCCTTTCGGCTCCATTCGGCCCTCTCGGAACAGTTTCTTTCCAAGGATGGCCCAAAGCAAACAACAAAGATCAGCATCTAATTAAGGTTCATGTACCCTTTTCCCTTGTCTGGAGGCTACCCTAATTAAGGTCACTTTCGCAGCTAAGATGGGCAGTGACGTCACATTTTAAACCTATTTACAAGTTAAATAACATGAAACACATTTTCATTTAATACGAGGATGCTACCATTGATTAGAGCCCTTTAAAAAGTCCAACCGAAAATATTAGAGTAATAGGTGGAGGGAAACTAAGTGTATATGAGATGTTTCTACACTGAATTAGGAGTGACACATGTTTTTAATATCATGCTTGAAAACCCAACAAAAAAAAAAATTAAAACTAATAAATGGAGCAAGACCGAATGCATTTGAAAAGTATATAAACTGCATTATCTAGCGATGTATGATATTTCAACACTAAATTAGGAGTGACACGTGGAGTTTAATTAACGGTTGTTGGATGCACACACGAAATGGTTGAAAACCTGGCTCCAATATCATATTTGAAAGTTTAATATAAAAATTAAAATGATAATTAAATGGAAAAAAACGTACAAAAAATATATAAATGTAATTATCTAGTGACGGGAGATATTTTCAATGAGGGTGATGTCAATTTTTTTTAACTTGATCTTAACGATTTGTGCAGCTTGTAGTTTGTAGGATGTTCAAGGTCTTTCATGTCCGAAGCTTTTTCTATTTTAAAGCCAATGTTGCAATGGGAAATGAAGAGAAGCACACCTCGCATGATGCACAGTATATTTACGTACGAAAACAAACATATAATAATATGCACTATTAATTAATAAATTTAACTATTCTAGCCAACGAAAAATGAAAAATGGAAATATTCCCCGGGCGGAATGTGTGTACACGATTCAAGGGTTTCGTGTGTATGCGGCGCGTGAAACCTCGTGAAAAGAAACAGACGCAGTTTTCAACTTACATGCTGTCGGTGCAAATATCAATTATCAAAGCAGTATTATTAGCGACATACGCATTTCCATCAGAAATATAAATACATCACTGCATTTATGATTATATATGGCGATAACAAATCAACTTTGCGAAAGCAAAAGTTACAACAGCAACTTTTGACTCAAATCCTTAAAGTGAGAAGCATATCAATTAGTTTCACTCACGTTGATATATCAGCTTGAAATGTCTGATATGAAATTTTCTTCTGGCTCTCAATTATCAACTCAAACAAGAGTGCTGGTTGCAAACATACTCCCTCAATCGCCTCGTGTTGAAATCGATCCACTCGATATGAGTCGGTCGCTCAGAGATGCTAAACTCAAGTCTTGTTATCTCATCACCCATATATGTAAAGAACAAATAACTATCTTACTACATTCTAAAGATTAGGTCTAGCTAGTTACGTTGTTATTGAGGTATACATTCTAAAGGTCATGCAATCTTTCATACTGGTTGCTCAGCCAAATTCATTTCCTATAAATAAAATTTGATTTTCTTTGGAGTAGAGTTAATCTAGGAATGTTAAACATTTACGAAAATCCATTCACACAAACTTGCGGGGGATTCGACCTCAATATAAAAAATAAAAAATAACTTGCGGGGTTGTAAATCATTCCTTGTTTTTGCATTTCAAGATGACTTGATTGGTTAAGATATAAAATATATTCTACACAATACTCTAATAGTTTAAACTTTTAGAGAAAACGGTTGCATATATAATGTTAAGTTCATCCATTAATAGAACACAATGTTACCCATCAGATCATTAATTATCATAAGGACTATGGGAAAAATCACTTATAAATATTGATTCAAGAAAATTGGGGTAGACTTCATGTCAATGTATAGATTTCAACACTTACATATCGTTCCTTTTTTTTTTTTTTTTTTGAAAGTGAGCTAGACTTGTTATTGTAATGTGCAAATGACACGGATTGAGAAATACAGGAATGGTCGAGGAGATTCTTTATCCACAATTCATTGCATCCGCTTGATAAATTCACTTTATAAATCAATCTTAGCATTTTCCTACGAGTTCTATCTTGCACCAAAATATTTTGTATATGCTGTGTTTCTAAGTTTGATCTTCTAAAATATGTGCGTGCATGCAAAGACAAGTTAACGAAAGCACTGAAATCTTCTATTATTCCTTAGCGGTGATATTCCTTGTCTTCTGCGGAGCGAACAAGGGTCGCAATAGATCAATCTCGAGCGAGAGGCTAAGCCAAATTGTCAAACTTTTCAACTCGTTTTGGCCCCATTAATCAAAGCATTCACAAGCAAAATCTTGACTCTCATACTCTCTAAGTCCAAATTTCAAAGACCAATCAATCCAAACCAAGAATGACATGTGGGCTGACATCATTGGCGCAAATAAATTCTATAAATACAACCCAATCTCCCACCACTTCACTTCACTTCACTCTTCACTGCCCAAAGCTAGCAAAGGGAGAACCATGTCTCTCAAGTATTTACTAGTGTTATTCCTAGGCCTGGTGCTCATCACCACCACCATTGCGGAGGAGCTCGACCACCGCCACCACCCATTCAAGAAGGAAAGGCCCCCAAAGGAGCACAAGCCGCCCCGCAAGCACCACCCCGGCGGTGGCCGCCTCCTCTTGGAGTACGCTGAGGAAGATGGACACAAGCCGTTCCCCAAGCACAAGCCTCCACATCACCACCACCCTCACGGCCACATCCTCACCGAGGACGTAGCTGAGGAGGACCACAAGCCGTTCCCCGAGCACAAGCCGCCCAAGAAGGAGGACAAGCCACCAAGGGGTAAGGGTGAGAAGCCGCCGATGGAGCACAAGCCACCATTCGAGCACCACCCAGAGCCGAAGCCAAAGGGCCCTCCTTTCCACGACAAGCCACCCAAGAAAGAGGACAAGCCACCAAAGGGTAAGGGCGAGAAGCCGCCGATGGAGCACAAGCCCCCGTTTGAGCATCCCCCGGAGAAGAAGCCAAAGGGCCCTCCTTTCCCCCACAAGCCTCCTCACAGGCCTCCCACTGAGAAGTGAAGAGGCGGCCTTGTCTCTCTTGATGGGTTCTATGAGTCTGTCCATGAGGACTTAAATAAAGTGCTCTTTCACGTACTTTAAATTATAATGTTCAATGTTTTTTAGAGGCCAATGCAGCTCATGCCGGTGGTTTCATCTCGTATTATCGCTCTGTAATTTTCATTGATCAGTGCTTATCTACTACGCTTGAGCTTTAAACTTTCATTTTTCCTTGCCATTATGGGAAAATAATAGATGGGTTTCAGGGAATTGTACCTCATGTTCTAAATATCAAGATTACTCTAAGTAATACCTGTAAATTCACGCCGCTCGAAAATGTGCCACTCGAAAATGTAATCACACACTCAGATTAACACCCGTCTGTTCACCAATGCCCCTTGCTCTCACAAAACATTTGTTTGTTTTAAATTTTCTGAGAATCTTCTCTCTTTGGCCTTGGCAACAATACACACACGAGCACCCTGTTCCTTTATTTTTTTATTTTTTTCGGTCAAGCTCCAACCATCACAACCACGCCCGAGCACTCCCTCTCCGCCAGGGAAAAATGCTCTACATGCATTTTGTGCCAAAGAGAAGTTTTCCTCTTGTTAACTGGTCCCTCCAGGGAACTATGAAAGATTCTAGGTTGGGTTTGGATCAATCCCATTATAGGCTAAAAGCCCAACTAGAACTAAGTCCTATATAAGAGAAGACAGGTTTATAAAACCTATGTACAATGTTAGTTTATAAAGTGATGTGATAGATCCCAATAGAGTATTTAAATTAATGAAGTATATTCAAGTATAGAAGTTCGCCCCAATAACTTTTAAACCTAGGTATATTGTGTCCATCTATATAGCACAAAGTGAGTTTTTGAAACATTTAGTATGTATATAGATATATGTATTTATTTTCTCATTTCTTGTTACATGCAAGTTGTGCCGTACACATGCGATCAAGCAAGTCTTTAGACAATTACTTGAGAGTTAACCTCAATGAGAGCAAATGCATGAACAATAACAATTAGAGAAAGTAGACCTAATTATGGACATGAAGGACCACGGGCCCGTCTTGGTCATATGGGCCCCAAGGGCACTTTTAATTGGGATTGGCCGAGACTATTTAATTATGACAAAAAGGCCTGGCTAGATTAGGCTAGTGGCAGTCTGGCCAAACCCGAACATTTTACACATGAAATTATGGTTATGGATGGACCTGGGCAACTATATATTAAGCCTAACCTAAAGGCGCAGCTAAGTTTGATCACCTCTTAAAAGGAGTAAAAAACTTGAACTCTTTCTCTATTGTCCCTTTTCTCAACTTTTCCCCTAAAGTTGACTAATTTTCTAAATGTTCCCAAAATATTGACAGCTAATCTGGCTGTAGCATTATTCTTTCTCTCATCCAATGACCAAGTGACTCACAACCGCCCCTCAAAAAGTAGATATGTTGCCCTTTGATTTTGCCAAGAAATGGGGAGTTAATTGGTCAACGTACAATAACAAGTTAACTGCAATGTGATTGAAACCGGGAACAAGTTATTACGTTGGTGAATTTTAGTTACGAATCTTTATGTTCATGAACAAAAAACAATGAAGTGAGCATAGATTATATGCAAAAGAAGGTGAGACCCATAAACCTAACCGTGAAAACGGACCTTGACGATATGAAGAATGAGCCAAGAAGGGCCAATGGGCCTTTTAATGAGCCTCAAATTGTGGCGACAAGATTTCAAGGCCATGATAAGTTAAATTATGGTTTGTTATGTAGAGGACCATGTATGAGAGGAGGCAGGTTTTGAAAAAATGTGATGGAAATATTTAAGAGTACTACTAAAAAAATTCTGACATACTAAAATTCAAAATGTGTGAAATACTTAACTATGACAACTAAATCCTAGATAGAAATAAAAAAAAAGAAAATAGAAGAAATGGGGTCATTGTTTTGCAATTGAATAATTGAGAGCAATTTTATCTTTTAGTGTAAACAGGGTGGATTTAGTCATATAAGGGGTGGAAATAGTGCTGCCTTTTTAAAAACTGTAAAAATGAGAAAAAAATGGGCCTTTTTATGTATATTTCGAGAGAAGGATAGAACATAAGTCAAATTAAGAAAAAAGGGGTTAGTTCCACGTACAATCTGGAAAAAGTTTGGCATTACTCATTTTTGTGTCTCTAAACTTTAGTTTCTAGCCTTATCCTTACTTGGGGGATTTTGAAAATTGAATCTATGGATATTTAAAGGTGGATGGGCAACATACAAATTGGGAGCGGCTATTCGATTATAAAAATGTTACAAGTCGGGGAAATGGAAAAATGGAATTGTGTTAGGAGCAATGAAGCGTGAAAGCCAGTTTTGGGTCTCTATCGATCAAACTAAATTTTGTCACGAAGGTAAAGGTTTTTCTTTTTTTTAGTTAATAATATAGAAGATTCTAGACTGGTACCATTAAGTACATTTACCCCAATTTATTGTGGTACCGTTGTTTCAATTTTACCCTTTATAACAACCCTGTTTAATTTGGGTGTCAAATGTCTTATGGGATTATATGATAAATCCATACATGATAACTTAGATGTGAATTTTACCACATGAAGCATTCTAAAAAAATTCCTATTTGCGCTGACCCATCTTCTGTCTCTAACCCACCTACTTCTTCCCTTAAGACCCCGGCTTCCACGCCTTGCCTTCCTTGGGTGGTGCTCTCACCGGTGAACACGTTTGATCTTACAAAGAAAAAAAAGGTACAATTAGGTTATTGCTAACGCTCATTACAAAGGAAAAAAAAAAGGTACAATTAGGTTATTGCTAATGCTTGGGGTCATTTGGCCACTGTGAGGATTTTGATATATTATCTTTTCTTCTAATCCTGAATATTGGAGTCTGTAACTTAGTGGGCGCCATTAGTGCAATAGGTAAAATTTTACTCTTTGTGTGTATTGTTAAGATTTGGGTGAGGTCACTTCAGTCTCGCGACTAGCAAAAAAGGAAGAAGATAGAGGAAAAAAGATAAAGAGAAAAATAAAATGAAAAAAAGAGAAAAAGAATTACAAAAATTCGAAAAAAATATTAAATTGTTATTAAAATTTGTTTACGTCAGTACTGGCTGTGTCACTTCAGTGCTAGTTTTACTACCTTAATAGCTGGCTAAATTTTACTAAACAAACTAAATTAGCACAAATATAAAATGTTTAGAATTTAACTAACCAAAAAAAAAAGTTTAGAATTGAATTAACATAATTACAATACATTTAAGACATTTTTTTTTTGTAATTCTTCTTTTTTTTCCTTGTTTGTCAAATGGGTAATTTTTGTATAGTACAAGAAGAGTCTTAAAACTTCATAGAAGTATGACGTGCATACCAGAGTAACCTAAAGTGAGTCAATTGCTTATGTAGTCAATGAAAAATAAATTTCTAGAGGAAGCTCCATACTAGAATGATGATTATTGAGAAAATGAAAATTGGTTGAACCCATATGTTGGATTGGACTTTTTTATCTTGACGTTGGATTTGCGTCTACTTTTCAATAAACCATCATAGGGGTTCAAACTCATGTGCACTGCAAATATAATGTGACAATAAGCACCGTGTACACACATGGGCTAATCCCGAAAAGGAAGTGTATGGACCAAACTAAATTGTCCGTCTCAATCGAATATAAGCTAGGCATGCTACAAAAAGGATATGAAATTTATACATGCAAAGTACACCTGCTTTAGACTATTTTGACACATTACGATTTTAGGTACAATTTGATTGACAAAATGTTAGAATATATATATATATATATATATATATATTTGTATATATATATATTTGTAGTTTCGTATGCATTTTAGGGTTATATTACAGTTACACTTAAAATGCAAAAAGAAAACTTGACAAATTTTTTAATCTGTTCAATTTTCGGTACTTTGTCATCTAATCTATCCTAATAAACTTAAAAGAGAAAAAAGAAAAGAAAAAGAGGTCGTCTTCATTCTCCAAGTTGTCCATGATGTTCCATAGAAAACCTTTATGCAAATATCTCAATCGGTAACTTAAAAGACTATTGTCTAACCTTAACTCTCTCTCTCTCTCGACACTACCATTGTCCCAATTCTTTCTTAGACACGCCACGTCTACAGTAGTGTGGGCTCCTAACTCTCTTTAAGGTCAATGGACTAGTCGCATTTGCTTTTTATTCAAGGAACTTTTTATTCAATTGCGTCCTTAAATAAAAAGCAAGAATAAAAACCAATCAGGGGTTTAGGTTTTGCAGTATTGCGATCACATCTCCTCGTCCCTATCGGCCGAAGATGCTACAGGCATATCCGTGATTGTTGGTCGCCATTTTCACTGTGGGAAAACAAGAATATCAGATGGGTATTTGCGGGCTTCATCTCAAACTTTCAACTCTGATCTTAGATAATAATTGAAGCATGTTTTGTGTTGTGAATTGGGAAATCCCTTCCCACTCGAATGGTGATATTTAGATGAAAGTACCGTTGACTTTGAGAATGTGTGAAAATCGCTTAAGAGAGATGGTTGAGCATGTCTTCAATCAGTTGAGGTTGATCTTTTGCCATATGAACCAACAATCATGCATTGATACATCCTATAATTCCAAACCAGGCTTTGCTAGTATGACAATTTTTGGGTTATTGTGAAAATAATAACTTGTTGTGAACTAAAATTTTTTAAAAGAGTATATCCCATAATAATTTATAATTATTGGTTATTTGATTTTTTGTGGTCTAGATAGACTGTTATTGTCATAGTAGATTAAACATTGTCACTCAATTATTTCTCTTTAAGAACCTTGATTCATTAAATTCAATGTAACATGTAAACATCAACCTAGAAATATAGTTAAGGTTTTCGAGAGGAAAATTTAATTGTATAGGTAATTTTTCATAACTAAAACTATTATTAGGAAAAGTAAAAATATTATTCTTTCTTTTCTTACATCAAAAGAGATCAGAAGTAATAAATAAGGTGTGCTTGTGGTTTGGTTCATTTTTGTTTGAAGATCACTTTTAACCCACGGTTCCGTTAATTGGTTTGAAAAGAAACTCAATTAAAGCCGAGATTATACTAATGAAATCATAGCACAAACGAATTGATGGCTTCAGCTTATAATAATTTCATTTCGTGTATGTTAAGCCCACACTCAGATAAGAAGCTTAAACATCAACTAAGAATGTCTAATTATGTATTTGATAAATGCTAACCAAAGGGTGTTATTGAGTCGAGTCGTGTCAACACCGTTATATACTCAAGCCTAACTCAACCCAAACATTTGAGGCTTGACACTTGACTTGTACCCTATTGGGATTTACGTCTCAAGCTCAAGCTCAACTGGAATAAATCTTCAACAACCTCAAGCCTGACTCAACTATATCACTCCATTAGTCGATAAATTTTCCTCGAAACTCAAATTAAACTCAAGCTCGAGGTCAAATTCTTAAAACACACTCATAAAAAAACTTATAATATAAAACAATTTTGTCCATATATTCGTTAATGTCACTGTACATGTGTAATTTGGATGAAATACATAAAATCAGGGTAGACTCTATGTCAAAGTATATGATCTCAACTCTTACATATCCTGCTTATTTCTATTTTTTTAGAAGTGAACCAGGCTTGTAATTGTAATGAGCAAATGGCATGGATTGAGATATAAGAGAATGGTCAAGGCGATTCTTTATTCACAATTAATTGCATCCACTCGATAAATCCATTTTGTGAATCAATGTCTATACCTTCCGGCATATTCCTGTGAGTCCTTGGCACCAAAATCTTTTATACACGCTCTGTATTCCTAGGTTTAATATTCGAAAATATGTCAATGCATGCAAAGGCAAGTTAAGAAAAGCACCGAAATCTTCTATCGTTCCTTGGCAGTAATATTCATTGTCTTCTACGGAGCAAACAAGGGTCGCCATCGATCAATCTCGAGCGAGGGGCTAAGCCAAATTGTCAAACTTTTCAACTCGTTTTGGCCCCATCAATCAAAATTCACATTCTCTTGGCCGCACAAATTAAAAAACAATCAGTCCAAACCAAGATTGAAATGTAGGCTGACATCATTGGTGCAAAGACACTATAAATACAACCCAACCTCCCGCCACTTCACTTTACTCTTCATTTCCCAAAGCTAGCAAAGAGAGAACCATGTCTCTCAAGTATTTACTAGTGTTGTTCCTAGGCCTGGTGCTCATCACCACCACCATTGCGGAGGAGCTTGACCACCGCCACCACCCATTCAAGAAGGAAAGGCCCCCAAAGGAGCACAAGCCGCCCCACAAGCACCACCCCGGCGGTGGCCGCCTCCTCTTGGAGTACGCTGAGGAAGATGGACACAAGCCGTTCCCCAAGCACAAGCCTCCACATCACCACCACCCTCACGGCCACATCCTCACCGAGGACGTAGCTGAGGAGGACCACAAGCCGTTCCCCGAGCACAAGCCGCCCAAGAAGGAGGACAAGCCACCAAAGGGTAAGGGTGAGAAGCCGCCGATGGAGCACAAGCCACCATTCGAGCACCACCCAGAGCCGAAGCCAAAGGGCCCTCCTTTCCACGACAAGCCACCCAAGAAAGAGGACAAGCCACCAAAGGGTAAGGGCGAGAAGCCGCCGATGGAGCACAAGCCCCCGTTTGAGCATCCCCCGGAGAAGAAGCCAAAGGGCCCTCCTTTCCCCCACAAGCCTCCTCACAAGCCTCCCACTGTGAAGTGAAGAAGCTGCCTTGTCTCTCTTGATGGGTTCTATGAGTCTGTCCATGAGGACTTAAATAAAGTGCTCTTTCACGTACTTTAAATTATAATGTTCAATGTTTTTTAGAGGCCAATGCAGCTCATGCCGGTGGTTTCATCTCGTATTATCGCTCTGTAATTTTCATTGGTCAGTGCTTATCTACTATGCTTGAGCTTTAAACTTTCATTTTTCCTTGCCATTATGGGAAAAGAATAGATGGGTTTCAGGGAATCGTACCTCATGTTCTAAATATCGAGATTCCTCTAAGTAATACTTGTAAATCCATGCCACTCGAAAATGTAATCACACACTCAGATTAACACCCGTCTGTTCACCAATGCCCCTTACTCTCACAAAACATTTACTTGTTTCAAATTTTCTGAGAATCTTCTCTCTTTGGCCTTGGCAACAATACACACACGAGCACTCTGTTCCTTTATTTTTTTTTATTTTTTTCGGTCAAGCTCCAACCATCACAACCACGCACGAGCACTCCCTCTCCGCCAGGGAAAAATGCTCTACATGCATTTTGTGCCAAAGAGAAGTTTTCCTCTTGTTAACTGGTCCCTCCAGGGAACTATGAAAGATTCTGGCTTGGGTTTGGATCAAAGCCCATTATAGGCTAAAAGCCCAACAAGAACTAAGTCCTATATAAGAGAAGACAGGTTTATAAAACCTATGTACAATGTTAATTTATAAAGTGATGTGAAAGATCCTAACAGAGTATTTAAATTAATGAAGTATATTCAAGTATAGAAGTTCGCCCCAATAACTTTTAGTATGTATATAGATATATGTATTTATTTTCTCATTTCTTTTTACATGCAAGTTGTGCCGTACACATGCGAACAAGCAAGTCTTTAGACAATTACTTGAGAGTTAACCTCAATGAGAGCAGATACACGAACAATAACAATTAGAGAAAGTAGACCTAATTATGGACATGAAGGACCACGGCCCGTCTTGGTCATATGGGCCCCAAGGGCACTTTTAATTGGGATTGGCCAAGACTATTTAATTATGAAAAAAAGGCCTGGCTAGATTAGGCTAGTGGCAGTCTGGCCGAACGCGAACATTTTACACATGAAATTATGGTTATGGGTGGACTTGGGCAACTATATATTAAGCCTAACATAAAGGCGCAGCAAAGTTTGATCACCTCTTAAAAGAAGAGTAAAAACTTGAACTCTTTCTCTATTGTCCCTTTTCTCAACTTTTCCCCTAAAGTTAACTAATTTTCTAAATGTTCCCAAAACATTGACGGCTAATCTGGCTATAGCATTATTCTTTCTCTCATCCAATGACCAAGTGAGTCACAACCGCCCCTCAAAAAGTAGATATGTTGCCCTTTGATTTTGCCAAGAAATGGGGAGTTAATTGGTCAACGTACAATAACAAGTTAATTGCAATGTGATTGAAGCCGGGAACAAGTTATTACGTTGGTGAATTTTAGTTGCTAATTTTTATGTTGATGAACAAAAAACAATGACGTGAGCATAGATTACATGCAAAAGAAGGCGAGGCCCATAAACCTAACCGTGAAAACGGACCTTGATGATATGAAGAATGAGCCAAGAAGGGCCAATGGGCCTTTTAATGAGCCTCAAATTGTGGTGACAAGATTTCAAGGCCATGATAAGTTAAATAATGGTTTGTTACGTAGAGGACCATGTATGAGAGGAGACAGGTTTTGAAAAAATGTAATGGAAATATTTAAGAGTACTACTAAAAGAATCTTTAACATACTAAAATTCAAAATGTGTGAAATACTTAACTATGACAACTAAATCCTAGATAGAAAAAAAAAAAGAAAATAGAAGAAATGGGGTCATTGTTTTGCTATTGAATAATTGAGAGCAATTTTATCTTTTAGTGTAAACAGGGTGGATTTAGTCATATAAGGGGTGGAAATAGCAATTTTATCTTTTGTGTATATTTTGAGAGAAGGAAAGAACATAAGTCAAATTAAGAAAGAAAAGGTTAGTTCCACGTACAATCTGGAAAAAGTTTGGCATTACTCATTTTTGTGTCTTTAAACTTTAGTTTCTGGCCTTATCCTCACTTGGGGGATTTTGAAAATTGAATCTATGGATATTTAAAGGTGGATGGGCAACATACAAATTGGGAGCGGCTATTCGATTATAAAAATGTTACAAGTCGGGGAAATGGAAAATTGGAATTGTGTTAGGAGCAGTGAAGCGTGAAAGCCAGAAGTGGGTCTCTATCAATCAAATTAAATTTCGTCACGAAGGTAAAGGTTTTTTTTTCTTTTTTTTTGGTTAATAATATAGAAGATTCTAGATTGGTACCATTAAGTACATTTATCCCAATTTTTGGTGGTGCCGTTGTTTCAATTTTACCCTTTATAACAACCTTGTTTAATTTAGTCGTCAAATGTCTTATGGGATTATATGTTAAATCCACACATGATAACTTAGATGTGAATTTTACCACATGAAGCATTCTAAAACAATTCCTATTTGCCCTGACCCATCTTCTTTCTCTAACCCATCTATTTCTTCCCTTAAGACCCTGGCTTCCACGCCTCGCCTTCCTTTGGTGGTGCTCTCACCGGTGAACACGTTTGATCTTACAAAGAAAAAAAAAGGTACGATTAGGTTATTGCTAATGCTCATTACAAAGAAAAGAAAAGGTACAATTAGGTTATTGCTAATGCTCATTCTATGTCATTGGGGTCATTTGGCCACAGTTGAGGATTTTGATATATTATCTTTTCTTCTAATCTTGAATATTGGAGTCTGTAACTTAGTGGGCGCCATTAGTGCAATAGGTAAAATTTTACTCTTTGCGTGTATTGTTAAGATTCGGGTGAGGTCACTTCAGTCTGGCGAGGAAGAAGAAAGAGGAAAAAAGATAAAGAGAAAAAAAGAAAAAAAAGAAAAAGAATTACAAAAATTCAAAAAAATATTAAATTGTTATTAAAATTTGTTTACTAGCTGTGTCACTTTAGTGCTAGTTATGCTACATTAACAGCTGGCTAAATTTCACTAATTGGATTGAATTAACACAAATATAAAATGTTTAGAATTTAACTAGCCAAAAAAGTTTAGAATTGAATTAAGATAATTACAATATATTTAAGACATTTTTGTTGTTGTTGTAATTCTTCCTTTTTTTCCTTGTTTGTCAAATGGGTAATTTTTGCATAGTACAAGAAGAATCTTAAAACTTCACAGAAGTTTGAGGTATGTACCAGAGTAACCTAAAGTGAGTCAGTTGCTTATGTAGTCAATGTAAAATAAATTTCTAGAGGAAGCTCAATACTAGAATGATGATTATTGAGAAAAGGAAAATTGGGTTGAACCCCATATGTTGGATCAGACTTTTTTATCTTGACGTTGGATTTGGCTCTACTTTTCAATAAACCATCATAGGGGTTCAAACTCATGTGCACTGCAAATATAATGTGGCAACAAGCACCGTGTACACACATGGGCTAATCCCAAAAAGGAAGCGTATGAACCAAACTAAATTGTCCATCTTGGTTGAATATTGGCTATGCATGCTATAAAAAGGATATGAAATTTATGCATGCAAAGTACACCTGCTTTAGACTATTTTGACACATTATGATTTTAGGTACAATTTGGTTGACAAAATGTTACAATATATATATATATATATATATATATATATATATATATATATGCATTTTAGGGTTATATTACAGTTACACTTAGAATGCAAAAAGGAAACTTGACAAATTTTTTTATCTGTTCAATTTTCGGTACTTTGTCATCAAATCTGTCCTAATAAACTTAAAAGAGAAAAAAGAAAAAGAAAAAGAAAAAGAGGTCGTCATCATTCTCCAAGTTGTCCATGATGTTCCATAGAAAACCTTCATGCAAATATCTCAATCGGTAACTTAAAAGACTATTGTCTAACCTTAACTCTCTCTCTCTCTCTCTCGACTCTACCATTGCCCCAATTCTTCCTTAGACACGCTACGTCTACAGTAGTGTAGGCTCCTAACTCTCTTTAAGGTCAATGGACCAGTCGCATTTGCTTTTTATTCAACTGCGTCCTTAAATAAAAAGCAAGAATAAAAACCAATCAGGGGTTTAGGTTTTGCAGTATCGTGATCACATCTCCCCGTCCCTATCGGCCGAAGATGCTATAGGCATATCCGTGATTGTTGGTCGCCATTTTCACTGTGGGAAAACAAGAATATCAGACGGGTACTTGCGGGCTTCATCTCAAACTTTCAACTCTGATCTCAGATAATAATTGAAGCGACGTTTTGTGTTGTGAATTGGGAAATCCCTTCCCACACGAATGTGATATTTAGATGAAAGTACCGTTGACTTCAAGAATGTGAAAATCGCTTAAGAGAGATGGTTCAACATGTCTTCAATCAGTTGAGGTTGATCTTTTGCCATATGAACTGACAATCATGCATTGATACATCCTATAATTCCAAAACAGGCTTTGCTAGTATGACAATTTTTGGGTTACTGTGAAAATAATAACTTGTTGTGAACTACAAATTTTTAAAAGAGTATATCCCATAATAATTTATAATTATTTGTTATTTGATTTTTTGTGGTTCAGAAAGACTGTTATTGTCATAGTAGATTAAATATTGTCACTCAATCATTTCTCTTCCAGAACCTTGGTTCATTAAATTCAACATAACATGTAAACATCAACCTAGAAATATAGTTAAGGTTTTCGAGAGGAAAATTTAATTGTATAGGTAATTTACCATAACTAAAACTGTTATTAGGAAAAGCAAAAATATTATTCTTTCTTTTCTTACATCAAAAGAGATCAGAAGTAATAAATACGGTGTGCTTGTGGTTTGGTTCATTTTTGTTTGAAGATCACTTTTAACCCACAATTCAGTTAATTGGTTTGAAAAGAAACTCAATCAAAGCCGAGATTATACTAATGAAATCATAGCACAAACGAATTGATGGCTTCAGCTTATAATAATTTCATTTCGTGTATGTTAAGCCCACACTTAGATAAGAAGCTTAAACATCAACTAAGAATGTCTAATTATGTATTTGATAAATGCTAACCAAAGGGTGTTATTGAGTCGAGTCGTGTCAACACCGTTATATACTCAAGCCTAACTCAACCCAAACATTTTAGGCTCAACACTTGACTTGTACTCTATTGGGATTTACGTCTCAAGCTCAAGCTCAACTGGAATAAATCTTCAACAACCTCGAGCCTAACTCGACTATATTCACTCCATTTGTCAATAAGTTTTCCTCGAAACTCAAATTAAACTCAAGCTTGAGGTCAAATTCTTAAATACACTCATAAAAATACTTACAATATAAAACAATTTTGTCCATATATTCGTTAATGTCACTGTACATGTGTAATTTGGATGAAATACATAAAATCAGGGTAGACTCTATGTCAAAGTATATGATCTCAACTCTTACATATCCTGCTTATTTTTATTTTTTTAGAAGTGAACCACACGTGTAATTGTAATGAGCAAATGGCATGGATTGAGATATAAGAGAATGGTCAAGGCGATTCTTTATTCACAATTAATTGCATCCACTCGATAAATCCATTTTGTGAATCAATCTCTATACCTTCTGGCAAATTCCTATGAGTCCTTCTTGGCACCAACATCTTTTAGACACACTCTGTATTCCTAGGTTTAATATTCGAAAATATGTGCATGCATGCAAAGGCAAGTTAAGAAAAGCACCGAAATCTTCTATCGTTCCTTGGCGGTAATATTCATTGTCTTCTACGGAGCAAACAAGGGTCTCCATCGATCAATCTCGAGCGAGGGGCTAAGCCAAATTGTCAAACTTTTCAACAACTCGTTTTGGCCCCATCAATGGCCGCACAAATTAAAAAACAATATGTCCAAACCAAGATTGAAGTGTGGGCTGACATCATTGGTGCAAAGACATTATAAATACAACCCAACCTCCCGTCACTTCACTTTACTCTTCAGTTCCTAAAACTAGCAAATAGAAAACCATGTGTACTTACTAGTGTTGTTCCTAGGCCTGGTGCTCCTCACCATCACCATTGCGGAGGAGCTTGACCACCGCCATCATCCGTTCAAGAAGGAAAGGCCCCTGAAGGAGCACAAGCCACCCCTCAAGCAGCACCACGGTGGCGGCCGCCTCCTCTTGGAGTACGCTAAGGAAGATGGACACAAGCTGTTCCCCAAGCAGAAGTCTCCACATCACCACCACCCTCACGGCCACATCCTCACCGAGGAGGACCCCAAACCGTTGCCCAAGCATAAGCCACCCAAGAAGGAGGGCGAGAAGCCGCCAATGGAGCACAAGCCACCGTTTGAGCACCACCCAGAGCCGAAGCCAAAGGGGCCTCCCTTCCCCCACAAGCCACCGCACAAGCCACCCCACAAGCCTCCCCACAAGCCTTCCATCGAGAACTGAAGAATCTGCCTTGTCTCTCTTGATGGGTTCTATGAATGTGTCCATGAGGACTTAAATAAAGTGCTCTTTCACGTACTTTATATTATAATCTTCAACGTTTTTTAGAGGCCAATGCAGGTCATGTCGGTGGTTTCATCTCATATCGCTCTGTAATGTTTACTGGCCAGTGCTTATTATACTATCCTTGAGCTTAAAACTTCCATTTATCCTTGCCATTATGGGAAAATAATAGATGGGTTGTGGGGAATCATACCTCAAGTCCTAAATGTCGAGATTGCTCTAAGTAATACTTGTATATCCACACCACTCGAAAGTGTAATCACACACTTGGATTAACACCTGTATGTTCACCAAATATGCCCCTTGCTCTCACAAAACATTTGCTTGTCTCAAATTTTGAAAATCTTCTCTCTTTGGCCTCGGCACCAATAGACACGCGTGCACTATGTTCCTTTGCTTTTCTTTTCGGTCAAGCTCCAAACATCACAACCACACACGAGCACTCCCTCTCTGTCAGGAAAACTGCTCTACGTGCATTTTGTGCCAAAGAGAAGTTTTCCTCTTGTTAAGTGATCCCTCTAGGGAACTTTGAAAGATTCTGGGTTGGGCTTGGATCAAGCCCATTATGGGCTCAAAGCCCAACAAGAACTAAGTCCAAGATAAGAGAATACAGGTTTATAAAAACCGATGTACAATGTTAGTTTATAAAGTGATGTGATAAATCCTAACAGAGTATTTAAATTAATGAAGTATATTCAAGTATAGAAATTCGCCCCAATAACTTTTAAACCTAGCTATATTGTGTCTATGTACGTAGCACAATGTGAGTTTTTAAAACATTTAGTATGTAAACAAGCAACTCTTTAGACAATTAGCTTGAGAGTTAACCTCATTGAGAGCGAATACACGGACAATAACAATTATAGGAAGTAGACCTAATTATGGACGTGAAAGACCACGGGCCTGACTTGGTCATATGGGCCCAAAGGGTACTTTTAGTTTGGATTGGACAAGACAATTTAATTATGAAACTGGCCTATCTTTGGGCCCATATGACCAAGTCAGGCCCATGGTAGTGAATTCATGTGTATTGCCAAGAATTATGTTCTTGAGGTCTTTGCTGCTATGTACATTTAGTATTTGCTAGAGAAGAACATTGTTCACCCAATTTTGTTGATAGTGAAGATTTTTGAGTGGACTCCGGTCCCGTGGTTTTTATCTCCTCACATCGAGGAGGTTTTCCACGTAAAAAATCGTCTTGTGTTCGCATGCTTGGTATTTATTTTACTCTACTATATCGATTCCTATTAGGTTCACACAAGATGGGAGATTATTTTATTCAGCTGCGTTAATTCGATATTGTTCGAATTGTTGCTGTTCTCCCATCAGAGTGGTATCAAAGCTTCTGGTTATTGCTTGATTTTTCCGCCTTGTGTTAAATAATGGAAATGAATACGAATAGAATGGTTACACTGAATGGTTCGTATTATCATATTTGGAAAGGGAAGATGGAAGACCTTTTATATGTGAAAGATTTTTATTTGCCTGTATTTGCCGAGGAGAAACCAGAGAATAAAACTGATGCTGAATGGTCTATATTTTATCATCAAGTATGTGGTTATATCAAGCAGTGGGTGTATGATAATGTTTTGAACCATATTATTGAGGAAACACATGCACGCAGTTTATGGGATAAGCTCGAAAGACTGGGAATAATAAGTTATTTTTGATAAAACAGATGATGGCTCTGAGATATCAAGATGGTACTCGTTTGACTGATTATTTAAATTCTTTTCAAGGAATTATAAATTAGTTTGCTGCGATGGGAATCGAGTTTGATGATGAGATACAAGCACTATGGTTGCTTGGTATTTTGCCGGACTCTTGGGAGACATTCTGAACATCTTTGTCTAATTCTGCCCCAGATGGTACGATTACCATGGATTTGGCCAAGAGTAGTATTTTGAATGAAGAGGTGATAAGGAAGACATAAGGATCGTTCTCTTCACATTTTGATGCATTGGTTGTTGATAAAAGGGGAAGAAGTGAGTCTCGAGGTCCGAGAAATAGAGATAAAAGTCGAGATAAAAGCAGAGGTAAGTATAATAAATTTGCTAATGTTGAGTGCCATTATTGTCATCAGAAGAGACATATTCAGAGGTTTTGTTGCTAGTTAAAAATGGAGAAACAAAAGGAGAAAGGTAAAGGGAAGAAAAGTGATAATGACAGTGATCACAAACGTGTTACTGCACTTAAATAAGACTTTCTCATTATTTTTGATGGTGATGTGGTGAATTTTGTATCTCATGAGACCAGTTGGGTAATTGATAGTGGTGCATCCGTTCATGCTACGTCTCGTAGGGATTTCTTTACATCATATAGGTCAGGTAACTTCGGATCTGTGAAGATGGGAAACAATGGGCTAGCTTAAGCTATAGACTTCGGTGATGTGTGCCTAGAAACCAGCAATGGCTCAAGATTAGTATTGAATAATGTTAAACATATACCTGATATTCGCTTGAATTTGATTTTTACAAGCAAGTTGGATGATGAGGGGTATTGCAGTACCTTCAGTAATGGTCAATGGAAGCTCACCAAAGGTTCTCTTGTTGTGGCTAGAGGTGAAAAATATTCTTCGTTGTAGATTATGTAGGCAAAGTTGTCCATAGACAAAATTAATGCAGTAGACAGCGAAGATGCAGCTGAGTTATGGCATGAGAGGCTCAGTCACATCAGTGAGAAGGGTTTGTCACTATTGGTCAAGAAGAAACTCATTTCAGGATTGAAAAGTTCGGCGCTAAAGAAGTATGCTCACTGTTTAGCAGGAAAATAGAATAGAGTTGCATTTAAAAGCTCATCTCCTTCAAGAAAGTCAAGTATACTGGATTTAGTGCATTATGATGTTTGTGGTCCTATGAAAACAAATTCACTTGGTGGCTCTCTTTACTTTGTTACCTTCATAGATGATTTTTCAAGGAAAATTTGGATTCGTACCTTGAAAACTAAAGATCAAGTGTTAGATGCGTTTAAGCAATTTTAGGCTTCAGTTGAGAGATAGACTGGAAAGAAATTGAAATACATCAGAACTGATAACAGGGGAGAGTATATTGGACCTTTTGATGAATATTGTAGACAACAAGGTATTCAACATCAAAAGACACCTCCCAAGATGCCTCAGTTAAATGGCTTAGTTGAGAGAATGAACAGAACACTAGTTGAAAGGGTAATATGCTTACTTTCACAGTCAAAGCTACCTGGATCCTTTTGGGGTGAGGCTTTAAGTACAATTGTACATGTATTAAATCTTACTCCATGCGTTCCTTTAGAGTTTGATATTCCTAATAGAGTTTGGATAGGCAAAGATGTTTCTTATGATTATTTGCGTGTCTTTGGGTGCAAAGCATTTGTGCATATTCCCAAAGATGAGAGGTCTAAACTTGATGTGAAAACATGACAGTGCATATTTATTGGTTATGACAGGATATGCTTGGCTACAAATTTTATGATATGATTGCAAAGAAAATTGTAAGAAGCAGAGATGTTGTGTTTATGGAAGATCGAACAATAGAGGATATTGAGAAAGCAGAGATGATTTCAGCACCACAGGTTAGTAATAATTTAGTTGATTTGGATCCAGTTCCTCTTACAAATATTCCTACTCAGGTTGATGAAGAGCAGCAGAAAGTCATTGTTCCAAATAACACACATGTTCCTGAACATGTTGAAATATATAATAATATTCTTGAACCAGAGGCTCAATTAGATGTTTCACTAGATGTTCCAGTCCGGAGATCCGTTAGAAACCGACGACCTTCCATTAGGTATTCTGAAGATGAGTATGTATTATTGACTGATGCAGGTGAACGAGAGTGCTATGCGGAAGCAATTGGTTTGATGTATTCTGAAGATGAGTACAAAAGCAATTGATTTGATGTTATGTGAGATGAGATGCAGTCACTTTATGATAATCATACTTTTGAGTTGGTGAAGTTACCTAAAGGTAAAAGAGATTTGAAGCAAGATGAACATACTTCACAACCACGGTACAAAGCTAGATTGGTTGTTAAGGGATTTGTTCAGAGAAAGGGTATTGACTTTGATTATATATTTTCTCCATTAGTGAAAATGTCTTCTATCCGTGTGGTACTAGGCTTGGCAGCTACCCTAGATTTGGAAATTGAGCAAATGGATGTTAAAACAGTCTTCCTACATGGTGACTTGGAGGAAGAGATATACATGGAACAACCCGAGGGTTTTAAAGTGAAAGGGAAAGAGAATTATGTGTGCAAATTGAAGAAAAATTTCTATGACCTAAAATAAGCACCGATGCAGTGGTACAAAAAGTTTGCGTCAGTTATGACAGAACAGGGCTATAAGAAGACTTCCTTGGATAACTATGTGTTTGTCCAAAAATTTTCTGATGATGACTTTATTATCCTTTTGCTTTATGTTGATGATATGTTGATTGTTGGCAGGAATGCTTCAAGAATTGAGTTATAGAAGAAACAGTTGAGCAAGTCTTTTGCCATGATAGACTTGGGCTCGGCGAAGCAGATTCTTGGCATTAGAATTACCTAAGATAGAGATGCTAAGAAGTTGTTTTTGTCGCAAGAGAAATATATCGAGAAAATACTTTAGAAATTTTACATGGACAAGGCTAAAGTGGTTAGTACTCCTCTTGCTGCCCATTTTAAGTTAAATATGAAGCAAAATCCTACGACTGATAAAGAGAAGAAAGATATGGAAAGTGTTCCATATGCCTCAGCTATAGGAAGCTTAATGTATGCAATGGTATGTACACGCCCAAACTTGGCGCACGCAGTTGGCGTTGTTAGTCGTTATTTGTTAAATCCAGGCAGAGAGCACTAGAATGCAGTGAAGTGAATTATGAGGTATCTTCGGGAACTTCAAATTTGAAACTCAGTTTTGGGACTGGGAAACTTGAGTTAGTTGGATACACAGATTTCGACTTGGCAGAAGATATTGATACTCGTAAATCTACTTCTGGTTATTTGATTTCTTTTGCGGGTGGAGCTGTGTCATGGAAGTCAAGATTGGAGAAGTGTGTTGTACTTTCTACAACCGAAGATGAATTTATTACAGCAATTGAAGCTAGTAAAGAGATGCTATGGATGAAGAAATTCTTAGAAGAACTTGGGTTCAAGCAAAAGAGGTATGTGCTATTTTGTGATAATCAAAGTGCAATTCATCTTAGTAAGAATTCATTTTTTCATTTTAGATCGAAACATATTGATGTTAGATATCATTGGATAAGGGATGTTCTAGATAAAAATTGTTGGAACTTGAGAAAATTCATACGGATCATAATGACTCTAATATGATGACGATGACTCTACCAAGAGAGAAGCTTGAACATTGCCAACTGATAGCAGGGATGGTGAATCCCTTCACATTGTTGAGTGGGGGAGATTTGTTAGCTGGGTTCACTCCTATGTGGAGGAAGCCCAATGAGTTGCAAGCCCAAAAAGGGCTTGAGCCCATATGATAAGTTATATGGAGAAATATGATTTCTCACTATCTTTATAAAGTGGTAGCCGCAAAATGAAATAGTAACAAAAGAAAAAGAGAAATCAAAAAATTTGGGGTTGGGACAAAGTCTGATTTACATCAAGCTGGCATCGGAGGTCGATCCGTGGTTCGATTGAGCTGAAATTTTGTCAGCATGTTCATGGCACAATCTTCTCGAATCTGAACGGTTTGATTTTTCGTTTGAAGCTCCCTATATCAGGTTTTTCGTGGATTGATCAAAACCTACGTTTTTGGTCAAATTTATCCTTGATCTCTTGTGAAATTCATGTGTATTATCAAGAATTATGTTTTTGAGGTCTTTGCTGTTATGTACCTCTAGTATTTGCTAGAGAAGAATATTGTAAACCCAATTTTATTGATAGTGAAGATTTTCTGGTGGACTCCGGTCCCATGGTTTTTATCTCCTCACATCGAGGAGGTTTTCTACGTAAAAAATCGTCTTGTGTTCGTGTGCTTGGTATTTATTTTACTCTACTATATCGATTCCTATTAGGTTTACACAACATGAGAGATTATTTTATTCCGCTGCATTGATTCGATATTGTTCGAATTATTACTATTCTCCCATCAGAGAGTACTGTTGACTTTAGGAATGTGAAAATCGCTTAAGAGAGAGATATCTCTTCGATCAGTTGCGGTTGATCCTCTGCCATATGAACTGACAATCACGCATTGATATCCTCTATAATTCCAGAACCGAGATGCATTGAATTCAACGTAACATGTAAACATCACCCTAGAAATACAGATAAGGTTTTCAAGAGGAAAATTTTATTTTATAGGTAATTTACCATGATTAAAACTGCTATTACTAAAAGTAAAAAAAAAAAATTATTATTTCTTTACTTACATGAAAAGAGATTAGAAGTAGTAAAAACGGTGTGCTTGTGGTTTGGTTCATTGGGGTTTGGAGATGACTTTTAACCCACAATTTAGTTCATTGGTTTGAAACGAAACTCAACCGAAGGCGAAATTATACTAATGAAATCATAACGCAAACGAATTGATGGCTTCAGTTAATAATCATTTCATTTTGTGTGTGTTAAGCCCACACTCAGATAAGAAGCTTAAACATCAACCTAAGAACGTCTAATTATGTATTTGATAAATGCTAACCAAAGGGTGCTACTGGGTCAAGTCTAGTCAATACTATTATATACTCAAGCCCAACTCAACCTGAATTTTTCGAGGCTTGACACTTGACTTGTGCTCTACTGGGAGTTATGTTTCAAGCTCAAGCTCAACCGGAATAAATCTTCAACAACCTCAAGCCCAACTCAACTTTAATCACTTCATTAGTCAATAAATTTTCCTCGAAACTCAAATTAAACTCAATCTTGAGGTCAAATTCTTAAAATACACTATCATAGAAAAACTTACAATATAAAACAATTTTGTCCATTTATCGATTAATGTCACTGCATGTGTGTAATTTGGATGAAAAACATAAAAATCGGGGTAGACTCTATGTCAAAGAATATGATCTCAACTTTTGCATATCCTGCTTATTTTTATTTTTTTAGAAGTGAACCAGACTTGTCATTGTAATGAGCAAATGGCATGCATTGAAATACAAGAGAATGGTCAAGGCGATTTTTTATCCACAGTTCACTGCATCCGCTCGATAAGTCCCTTTTGTAAATCAATCTTTATATCTTCCAGCATTTTTCTATGAGTTCTTCTTTGCATCAACATCTTTTATAAATGCTCCGTATTCCTAAGTTCAATCTTTTAAAATATATGCACGCATGCAAAACGAGTTAACAAAAGCACTGAAATCTTCTATTATTCCATGGCGGTGATATTCATTGTCATTCTATGGAACAAACAAGGGTCGGCATAGATTACTATGCTCAGGGATGAAACAGGGGATTGGGTCAGGGATCCTTCTAGGTTTCGGGAGATGACAGCTTCCTTCTTTTCCTCATTATATACCACAGGGGGAGCTCGCAACTTTGAACCTATTTTAGCTCAGTGTCCTACGGTGGTGACGCCTGACATGAACAATGCTTTAACGTCACTGTTGACCTTGGACGAATTGAGGTTAGCTACTTTTCAACTGGGAGCAACCAAAGCTCCTGGTCCCGATGGTCTGATTGGTCTCTTTTATAGGACTCATTGGGATATTATCAAGGATGATCTCTTCAAAGAGGTGCATAATTTCTTTATCTCAAGCCGTTTACCGTTAGCCTTAAATAAAATAGTCATTGCTTTGATCCCTAAACTCCCTCACCCTGAGAGTCTTGATCAGTTTCGCCCTATTAGCTTATGTAATTTTGCATATAAGGTTATCTCTAAGGTGATTGCAAATAGACCGAAACCTCTGCTACCAACCTTAATTTCTGAGGAACAATCTGCTTTTGTGGGTAGGCGCCAGATACAAGATAATATCTTATTAGTTCAGGAGGTTTTACATCAACTTAGATATAAAAGGAGGAAGCGTAAATTTCATGCTGTTGTGAAGTTGGATATGCGGAAGGCCTACAATAGAGTCAAATGGGATTTTTTACATGGTTATCTACTGAAGTTGGGCTTTCATCCATTGTGGAGTAATCTGGTCATGCAGTGTATTACCACTACATCTTTCTGTATAAACATGAATGGCGCTCAGCTTAGGCCCTTCCATCCTACCAGGGGCCTTCGCCAAGGAGATCCTCTATCCCCATACCTTTTTATCCTCTTATCCAACCTATTATTATCTCTTATTCATAATGCACTTGATATGGACACTCTCAGAGGAATTAAACTCAACAGATGGTGCCCAACTCTTTCACACCTTCTCTTTGCAGACGATGCTATTTTCTTTGTAGAAGGATCAGTTTGGGAATGTCAAAATTTATCAAATTTATTGAATCAGTATTGCTTTGCCACGGGTCAAGAGGTGAACCGCAACAAATCTAGTATATTTTTTTAGTAAATCTTGCCCTATTTCTCTACAGGAAAATATGGCTAATGCAATTAGAGTACCTATATTGCAACGTTGTGGGAAATATCTTGGTATACCATCTGATTGGGGTAGGTCGAAAAGGGATATGTTTTCCTGGATACTAGCTCGGGTGAATACCAGATTGGAAGGTTGGAAGGAAAATCTTTTCTCAAAGGCGGGGAAAGAGATTATGTTGAAAGCTGTAGTACAATCCATACCATAGTATGCCATGTCTATATTTCGACTACCTATTTCTCTCTATACCTCTATTGAATAGAGAATCGCAAGATTTTGGTGGCAGACTGATAGACAAAGAACAGGTATCCATTGGCGCAATTGGGAGGTACTCAAATAGAGAAAGTCAGTTGGTGGTTTGGAGTTTCGGGATCTACTCAGTTTTAACTTAGCCATACTTGGTAAGCAAGCATGGCGTCTACTTCTTCAGCCGTCCAATTTGTGGAGTAAAGTATTTAAAGGCTTATATTTTCCAACAACACGGTTAGATGAGGCAAAAAAAGGCTCTCACCCGTCATGGGGCTGGCAGAGCCTTTTGAGTGGACGAGATGCTATTTTTCCATCTATTTGCTGGTCAGTAGGAGATGGAAGTTCCATCAGAATCAGGGGTGATAGGTGGTTACCTATCAGCAGATTAATTGGACCTCCTCAACAAGAAGAGCCCACTTTAGTGGCTTATCTTATTGATCATACCACCAGCACATGGAAGTACTCTCTACTCCACAGATTTTATGACTCCTAGGTGGTTCACTAGATTGCATCTATTCCGGTACGACCCAGATTTGTCATGGATAAACTTATCTGGACTGCTACAACTCATGGTGACTATACAGTCAAATCAGCATATCACAATATCAAACTTTCAGCAGAGATTAAGCTAAACAGCGCACCTTCAACCTCACATCAACACCCATCTTTGCTATGGAAAAAATTGTGGAAAATGCAAACGGCTCCTAAGGTACGACACTTTTTGTGGTTACTATGTCAAAATAGTTTAGCAACAAGAGCTAATCTGCATCACAGACATATCATTGAGAATCCACAGTGTCCTATTTGCGATCAAGACACACCAGAAACCTTGGAACATTTGTTCTTGTACTGTCCATGGGTTTTGCGTGTTTGGAATCATCCCCAGATAAACCTCCCCATTCAAAAGCAGCATATACACCATATCACAGACTGGATCATAGAGCATGCCAGTGAACAGAAACCCTTACCTGGTCTGCCAGTGATCGCCACAGTCCTTTGGCTCATCTGGAAGGCTCGAAATGCCTTTATTTTTGGACGAAAGAATCCCGATCCGCAGCATGTGGCTGAAGAAGCACCGCTTCAATCTCATGTGGCTAATACCGTTGCTCGTTCTTCCACCTACATAGCCACTCTATTTCAAAATCACGGCGCTTTATGGCAACCCCCTAATCTAGGGGTTTTAAAAGTCAATATCGATGGATCTTACCAACTGGGAAGCAGGGAAGGGACTATGGCTTGTGTGTGTCGGGATTCGCAGGGAAATCTTACCAGTGGCTTCTCCGATAGCTTTGATGCGTTCTCGGCCCTGCAGGCGGAGATCCACGCTTGCTCGCTTGCTCTCCGGTATCTGCTTGATCAAGGCCTCTCTCAGGCCGTGCTGATTCTTGAATCGGATTGCCAGATCCTCATCGAGACACTGAAGGGTCATTGCACGCCGCCATGGCCAGAACGAAGCCTCTTCTCCGAAGTTGTCTTCCTGCTTTCGTTCTTTCCTCACCTTTCCCTTGCATTCTGTCGTCGTGAGGCGAATGCTGCTGCTGACTGGGCCGCGAAGGCCCATAGGGTTAATTCAGAGCGACGAAATTGGGCTGTTTTTTCCCCTCCCCCTCTGTTAGAACTTGTTTACGCTGATGCGTTAGCGGCTGGCTGTAACCGGTTTCGTCCCTTTATATAAAGTTTACTCTTTGGCAAAAAAAAAAAAAAAACAGGGTCGGCATAGATCAATCTCGAGCGAGAGGCTAAGCCAAATTTTCAAACTTTTCTACAGGTCTTGGCCCTCTAATCAAGTATTCACATTCTCTTGGCCACACAAATAAAAAAATCAATCAGTCCAAACCAGAGAAACATTTGGGCTGACAACATTGGTGCAAAGACACTATAAATACAACCCAACCTCCCGCCACTTCACTTCAATCGCAAAACTAGCAAGGAGAAAACCTTGTCTCTCAAGTACTCCTCACCACCACCACTGGGGAGGAATTCGACCACCGCCACCATTCGTTCAAGAAGGAAAGGCCCCCGAAGGAGCACAAGTCGCCCCACAAGCACCATCCCAATGACGGCTGCCTCCTCTTGGAGTACGCCAAGGAAGATGGACACAAGCCGTTCCCTGAGCACAAACCGCCCAAGAAGGAGGGCAAGCCACCAAAGGGCAAGGGCGAGAAGCTGCCGATGGAGCACAAGCCACCGTTTGAGCACCACTCAGAGACGAAGCCAAAGGGGCCTCCTCTTCACGAAAAGCCACCCAAAAGGAGGACATCCCACCAAAGGATAAGGGCGAGAAGCCGCCTATGAAGCACAGGCCACCGTTTGAGCACCCCCCAGAGAAGAAGCCAAAGGGCCCTCCTTTCACCCACAAGCCATCCCACAAGCCTCCCCACAAGCCTCCCTGATAACTGAAGAAGCTGCCTTGTCTCTCTTGATGGGTTCTATGAATATGTCCATGAGGACTTAAATAAAGTGCTCTTTCACGTACTTTAGATTACAATCTTCAATGTTTTTTAGAGGTCAATCCAGCTCGTGACAGTGGTTTCATCTCATAGCGTTCTGTTTCACCGTCAATATTTAGTATTTATATACTATGCTTGATCTTTAAACTTTCATTTATCCTTGCCATTATGGAAAGAGAATAGATGGGTTTCGATTGCTCTATGCAATAATTCTATATGCTCAAAAGTATAATCACGCAGTCGGATTAACACCCATTTGTTAACCAAATATGCCCCTTGATCTGACAAAACATTTGCTTGTTTCAAATTTTCTGAGAGTCTTCTCTCTTTTGTCTCCGCAACAATACACACACGAGTACTATGTTCCTTTGTTTTTCTTTCCGGGCAAGCTCCAACATCACAACCACACACGAGCACTCCCTCTCTTTCAGGAAACATGCTCTACGTACATTTTGTGCCAAAGGAGAAGTTTTTCTCTTGTTAACTGGTCCCTCCAGGGAACTTTGAAAGACTCTGGGTTGGGCTTGGGTCAAGCCCATTAAGGGCTCAAAGCCCAACAAGAACTAAGTCCTAGATAAGAGAAGACAGGTTTATAAAAACCGGTGTACAGTAGTAGTTTATAAAGTGATGTGATAAATCCTAACAGAGTATTTAAATTAATGAAGTATTTTCAAGTATAGAAGTTGGCCCCATTAACTTTTAAACCTAGCTATATTATGTCTATGTAGCACAATGTGAGTTTTTAAACACATCGTAGTATGTATATACATATATGAATCTGACATTTACATGCCAGTTGCATCGTACACATGTGAATGAGCGATTCTTTAGACAAATAACTCGAGAGTTAACACAATGAGAGCAAATACAAGAACAATAACAACTATAGGAAGTAGAACTAATTATGGACATGGATGACCATGGGCCCATCTTGGTCATATCAGCCCAAAGTGCACTTTTGGTTGGGCTTGGACAAAGACTATTTAATTATGAAGCTGGCCTGGTCGGATTAGACAAGTAACAATTCGGTTGAACTCAAACATTTTACACATGAAATTATTGTTATGGGTGGACCTAGGCAACTTATTACGCCCAACCTAAAGTTTCAGCCGAGATCGACCCACCTATTGATTTCCTCTAATGAGAAGTGTGGAAAATTGGAACTCTTTCTCTATTTTCCATTTTCTTGACTTTTCCCCTAAAGTTAACTACTTATTATAGGAAGCATTCCTTAAAGAATTCCTATTTGCCCCGACCCATCTTCTTTCTCTAACCCATCTTCTTTTTCCCTTAAGTCCCCACCTTCCAACCCCTCGTCATAGTTGTTTGATGCCCTCACCGGCGAAGCCCTTGTGACTGACGAGCCTCCCCTCCCTATAACTATGTCACATGCACATTTATAAAATGAATACCCATAACATTTAGTTTTAAATAGAACACATTTGATCTAACAATTAAAAAGGTACAATTAGGTCATTGCTGGTGCACATTCTATGTCATTGGGGTCATTTGGCCACTTTGAGGATTTTGATATATTATCTTTTCTTCTAATTTTGAATATTGGAGTAAGTAACTTAGTGGGCATTGTAAGTGCAATAGTTAATATTTTACTCTTTGATCGTGTTGTTAAGATCCAGCGAGGTTACCTTAGTTTGGCGATCGGCTAGAGGAAGAAGGAAGAAGAAAAAAGAAAAAATAATTGAAAAATTCGAAAAAATATTAAATGTTATTAAATTGTCCATGTTAATACTTGGTCGTGTCATGTTAGCACTAGTTGTTCCATATTAACAATTGGCCAAATTTGGCCGGATGAATTGAATTGACACAAATGCAAAAGGTTTATGACTCAATTAGCAAATAATAATAATAATAATAATAATAATAATAATAATAATAATAATAATAATAATAATAATAACAATAATAATAATAATAATAATAATAATAATAATAATAATAATAATAATAATAATAATAATAATAATAATAATAATAATAATTTATGATTGAATTAAGTTTAAGATTTTTTTTTGGTAATTCTCTCTTTGTTTTATGGTTTGTCAAATGGGTACTTTTTGTATAAGCATAGGGAGAGTCCTTAAAACTTCACGAAAGTACGAGGTGTGTACCAGAGTAATGCTAAAGTGAGTCAATTGCTCATGTAGTCAATTGAAAATAAGCTTCTAGAGGAAGCTCCGTATTAGAACAATAGATGATTTTCAAGAAAAGGAAAATAGGGTTAAACCCCATCTGTTGGATTTGTATCTTGATGTTGATTTGTTTCTACCTTTCAAAGAACCATCATAAACTGTTCAAACTCATGTGCACTGCAAATATAATATGGCACTGTACACATAAGGGATGTTCCCAAAAAGAAAGTGTATGAACCATGCAAAATTGTCCATCTTAATCGAGCATAGGCTATGCATGCTATAAAAGTGAAATGAAATTCATACATGCAAAGTATGTAATCAAATCTGTCCAATTTTCAGTTTCACTTAGGGGTATAATGCAGTTTCACGTAGAATGCACAAAGAAAACTTCGACAAAATTCTTTTATCTGTTCAATTTTCAGTACTTTCGTAATCAAATCTGTCCTAACATACTTAGAAAAAATGGGAGGCCGTCATTAGTCTCCAAGTTTGTCCATGATGTTCCATAGAAAACCTTCATGCAAATTTCTCAATCGTTAACTTTCTAACCATCTCTCTCTCTCTCTCATCTGCCATTGCCCCAATTCTTTCTTAGACACGCCACATCTATAGTCGGGTACGCTGCTAACTCTCTTTAAGGTCAATGCACTAGTCGCATTTGCCTTATATTCAATTGCGTCCTTAAGCAAACTGGGGTTTAGGTTTTGCAGTATGGCAATCACAACTCCCCGTCCCTATTGGCCGAAGATGCTGCAGGCATTTCCGTTATCGTTGGTCGCCATTTCACGCATGGGAAATCAAGAATATCAAACGGGTATTTCCCCGGCTTCATCTCAAATTTTCAACTCTGATCTGATCCCGGATGATAATTAAAGTGACGTTTTGTGTTGTGAATTGGGAAATCGCTTCCCGATGAATGGCGACATTAGATGAGAGTACCGTTGACTTTGGGAATGTGAAAATAGCTTAGGAGATCGATGGAATCAACATATCTTCGATCAGTTGCAATTGATTTTCTTCCACATGAACCCACAATCGTGCATTGATATGCTCCATAATTCCATACCGAGATGCATTAAATTCAACATAACACGTAAACATTGCCCTAGAGATATAGATAGAGTTTTCCAGAGGAAAATTTTATTTTTTAGGTGATCTACTATGATTAAAACTGTTATTAGGAAAATAAGTAATTATTCTTTCCTTTTATTACATGAAAAGAGATCAGAAGTAATAAATACGGTGTGCTTGTGGTTTGGTTCACTTTGGTTTGGAGATGACTTTTAACCCGCAATTTGGTTCGTTGGTTTGAAAAGAAACTCAACCAAAGCCCAAATTATACTACTGAAATCATATCACAAACGAATTGATGGCTTCGGTTTATAATCATTTCTCGTCAAATTCAATGAGGGCATTGTGGACCTTGCTAGTGGTCGGCAACCTCCATTGGCCATTGCCGAGACTTTGCAACCGACGGAGGGAAATAGGAAAAAATATAAAATAAAAGAAATGAAAGAAAAGGAAAAAATTCAATTGAAAAACAAACTGCAAAATTTGGATCTTGAAGTTGATTTGCTTCTACATTATAATAACCCTCATAGAGGGTTCAAACTCATGTGCACTGAAAATATTATATGGCATCAAGCACTATGTACACACATGGGATGTTTCCAAAAAGATTTTAGGATGCAGTTCATACTTCCCATTAATAAGAAGGCACTGGAATCTTGCTTTTGTAACAGAGGAATGTAACAGAGAAGTGTAATGTATTAATTATAGTGAAATCATCTGCTAGATATAGCCCTAGTTTAAGAATGAACCAAAATAAAACCTTGTGTCTCGGATTTTTTTTCTTGCTTATACTCTCTATTTTATTGTGATTGTGGACTGAATCTAACAAAGGAAAGCGTATGAACTATGTGATATCATCCATTCATCGAGCATAGGCTACGCATGCTATAAAAGGAAATGAAACTCATACATGCAAAGTGCACCTGCTATAGACTATATACAACGCAAAGTTAGGTATAATTTGGTAGACAAGGCATCTCCAAAAAAGAAGAAGTAAATATGTGCAATTCGGTACACATTTGAGGGTTATATTACAATTTTACTTAGGATGATAAAAAAGAAATTTTGACAAAATTCTTTATCTATTAAGTATTCGTTAATTTCATTGTTAAAAAGTTCAATCCAAAATACTAAATTGACGGGTGGAGGAAAATCAAATGCATATAAAGAACTTATAAATCTCATTATCAAAGCGTTGTGAGATATTTCAATATTTATGATCAAATCTGTCCTATATACTTAAAAAAAAAAAACACGAGAGGCCGTCATTAAGTTAAAGATTATTTTCTAACCCCAGCCATCTCTCTCTCAACTCTGTCATTGCCCTAGTTCTTTCTTAGACATGCCACGTCTTTCATCGGGTAGGCTCCTAACTCTCTTCCGGGTCAATGGACTAGTTAATTTTGCCTTTATTTAATTGCATCTTAAAAACAAACTAGGGCTTAGGTTATCAGTATCGCAATCACATGTCCCTGTCCCTACAGGTCAAAGATGCTACAGGCACATCCGTTCGCATTGTTCGCCATTTCCTATGTGGGAAATCAAGAAATCAGACGGGTATTTCGCCGCTTCATTTCGATTTTCAACTCTGATCTTTGATGATAATGAAAGCGACGTTTTGGGAACGTGAAATCGCTTCGCCGATACACTGCGAAATTAGATGAGAGTAGCGTTGACTTTGGGAATGGGAAAATCACTTTAGAGATAGAATCAGCATGTCTTCGATCAGCTGCGGGTTGATCTTCTGCCTATGAGCCCACAATCACGCATTGATACGCTCCACAATTCCAGAACCGAGATGAATTAAGTTCAACGTATCATGTAAACATCACCCTAGAGATATAGATAGGATTTTCAGGAGGAAAATTTTATTTTATAGGTTACCATGATTAAAACTGTTATTAGAAAAAATAAAAAAAAATATTGTTTTATTTTTACATGCAAAAGAAATCAGAAGTAATAGATGTTGCGTGTTTAAGGTTTGATTACTTTTTTAGCCGGCAATTTAGTTCGTTCGTTTGAAAAGTATCTCAACCAAAGCTAAAAATAAACTAATAAAATCATAACCAAAACGAATTGATGACTTCAGTGTGTTTTACCTTTTCAATGCGTGCGCAAAGATAGGATTCTTAACATCGACTTGAGAATGTCTCCTTTTTTATTTGACAAGTACCAACCAAAGGGAGTTATTGAATCGAATCGTGTTGACAGCATCAAATATGCAAAGCTTGATTCAATTCGAATGGTTGAAGCTTGATGCTTGACTCGTGCTCTGTCAAGATTAATCTTTCGAGCTCATGCTCAGTGGGGATAGATTGCAACAACCTTGAGCTCAACTCAGCTTTAATTAGTCTCTTAGTCGATAAAATTTACTTGAAACTCAATCTAACCTCGAACTCGAGCTTAGATTCTGAAACTGCACTATCTTTGAAAAGTTGGCAAGTTTTATCCATTTAATCATTACTATATACGTACGTATGTCATATGGCTAAACTATATAAACATACATTCTTCGATTAGGCTCTTCATTTATTTTAATTAATGATTTTCAAGTTCAAACTTGACTCGATTAAGTACTCGATTAATTCGAATTCGACAGGAATCGAGCAGAGTTTTGGTTTCGAGTCAAGTATGAGTAATCCGTCAGTCGAGCTCGAGTAGCTCCTGAGTAAGCTAATTCGCATGCACGTTTAGTACCAACAAAGGAAAACAAGTTCACTCGGCCTCCACGAATTCCATGATCTTAGATTTATCCATTCATAACATTACCACATAGGGTTTTAATATTTTATTAATCTGTATCGGTTTGGTTCAATTCAGTTTACGGTCTTTTTTAATTTTTAAACCAAACCTAAACTAACAAAAGAAAAATTCGCTCCTCCTTTGAATGATACGATAAACCGTGTTTTTTTTTTTTTTTTTCACTTACAAGGGTAAAATTATTTATTTTTTAGACACACATAAAAGAAGCTCGTTGACACTCAAAATTACCCTTGGTATCACATGCTAGCCGCAAGGGGATAATAGGTGAAATGCCTCGTTTTGTTCATAAAGTTAAGGGCAAACAGCTTTCGTAGAGGCTACTTAAGTTGAGCATCGATGGAATTATAGAAGCAAATGTTAGAGTTGATAGCAAGGTAACTGATTACGACGTGTCAAGCTATGGGGATAGTGCACTAGATTTGAAGATTAAGTGAAATTAGCATTAGAGCACAAGCAAGAAATATGCATAAAAGTAGGGACCCGTTATTTACTTGATGAGCAAGTTGTGTAGACATCGTCAATAAGTCAAGAAGCAATTGCTTATGGATAAGAGTGCTAAGAAGAAATGGAAAACGTGGAGAATGTTAAGAGTAGTGTCCAAGGAGAGGAAACTAACTGATGGCTACCGGTTCGTCCTATAAATACTATAGCTTGTTTAAGGAAGACCCCCCAAACAACACAACAACTATCTTTACTTTATCTTTATCTTTATCGCATTTTAGCTGTGTTGGTGAAATCTTCCTTCAGTATTTTGAAGCTGACAAAACGTTTCCTAAAGTCTGAAGACTTCCAGACTGAAAATCACCAGACTCAAGATTAAAAGTCTGCCCTCATTGATAGTTTCTAGATCGTCGAAGTAATCTTATCCAGATACAAGGTTATCCTTTGAGGATTTGATTCGATTGGTCAAATATTATCTCACGGTTGAAGAAGGCATATAACGATCTATTATTCCTGTGACAAGTAAATCGAGTAAGATAGATTTGTGAATTGGCGAAGTATATTTGGGAGGTTCTACTTATGGAAACCTAGATCCTGATTGTATGGGCGAACATGATTGATGGGCTATCTTCACGTTCCTTTGATAACGCGAGATCTTCTTAATTGATTCGGTCCAACAGGTAGATTGGACGAACTCTTTCGGAAGGTGCCAACGGTTATGTAGGCATGGGGGAGTATAAAAGGAAGACGCTCTAGTTGTTCAAGAGTGTGCGAGATAGAAAAATTCCAAAATCTGAAGTTCCTTACTCTTTGCTATTTCATTTGTTGAGCATATATCTGTACTCAAAAGAGAAAATTCTGTGAGACCTCGAGGGAGTGTAGTAGAGTATCTACACCGTGGAATCGAGGACATGAGATTATAACATCTCTTTTGATTCATAGTGAAATCCAGCCGGTGGGCTGTTAGCGTGGGAGAGTGGACGTAGGTTTGGTTTAAGCCGAACCACTATAATTTCTGTGTTTCAATTCTCTTTCCTTATCTCTTTACTTAATTCATAGCATTGTATGTTTATCTTTACTATTTCGTATCCCTGTCTTGAATTAAGTCTTTAAGAAAAGAAGGATTTGTTTTTACACCTATTCACCCCCCTCTAGGTGTCTATACTAGCACTATCAAGCTGTAGTTTTCAAGATTCCTGTTGTTGATTAAATTCCGGCGTGCATCCTATCCGATCCAGTATCGTTGATTAAATTCCGGTGTTGTTCCACAAGTCCAGTGTTGTTGATTTACTGTTGATTAGATTCCAACTTTACACGTAAAATAAGTTGTGTCGTAGATTAAATTCGAGCACAGTTTAAGGTTGAAGTATAGACTATCCAGCTACTAGTGTCCAAATTATATCATTGATTAGATTCTAGTGTAATTTGCCCCTAGAAGCAGTTAGTCTTTGAACCATCCAAGTATCAATTATCAAGATTGTATATACAAGTTTAGAATAAAATTTCCCCTTGCATTTGACATTTTCTATTCAAGTTCAACACAGACTCTGAGTCTCCTATAATAAAATCAAAACATAGCATTTGGTGAAAGATTTTTCACGAAAATCAAAACCGGTGAAACATCTTTTTGACACGCCCTGTGAGACCTTAATGTTGAGTTAAGAGAGTGCTATGCCACGGACTAGAAGTCAAATCAACTTGAATAGCGCTATTGACTAACAAATATTAATGACTAAGAACAATGCGCGAGCCGAGTCATCATCAGCCTAACTTCCTTAGAACAAGAACCAAGTTCAAGAGGAAGGAGCTGATTTCGAGGCAATGTGTTGAAGAGAGAAGACAAGCAGATCTCAAATAGGTCATGCTCTCCACTATGAGGCGAATGATCGAAGAAACTCATAATGAGTTTGCTGATTATATAGTTAGACGAATGATTGATGTCATCAGACCTTTAATTATCAATACTTATCATGAATGTGCCTAAGGATAACATGGAGTCCCATTAGGACTAACTCAACCTCAGTCGAGGCAAGTCTCTATTTTGTTGGTGTTTGTTTCGATAAATAAGCATACGTGCATAAGTAAATTAAGATCAAACGTCTGATCACAACGGAAATAAAAACATTTATACACGTGTTTCCATAGCATTTACGTGCATTTTAACAAAAATGCATAAAAGAGCTAAGGGGGCTAATCATATTAACCTTGTACTGTACTCCAAAATTTGGTTAAAAAGTTTCTTCGGGTTCTGAACACGAACGTCTGATGTCCTCATAGCAGTAGTTCTAACGTTCTTCAAACTCTGACTGCTAGCATCTGACACCTTCTAGTAACACCGGTTCTGATGTTCTTGGATTCATGACCACGAACGTCTAACGTCTTCCGATAATACTAGTTCTGAAGTTCTTTAGATGCAGAATTTACGATCTCTTCACAGGCTCTGACGTTCTTCAGATCTAGCCCCACAAGTGTCGGGCCTCTACTTTAGACACACCACCAATTCTCACGTTGAACAGAAGAGAGAAATTGAGAGATCTCACAACTACAATTGTGCTAGCAATTGCTCTCATGTGAGTGATTTTGTTGATCAGTATCAGCACTCTCAATTATCGATTGTCGATTGTTGATCGTCCATCATCCGGTGATCTACTCTTTGTATTATCTTTTATGGACAATGCAGATCACATTTAAATCGGCGCATTAACTCTAAACCATTTTAGAATTAATTCGGCCGTAACTCCTGATGGACGTAAGTTCTGATACTAGTTTTGATACTGTTACAGACACTAATTCGAACATTAACTCTGTAACCGTTACAGAGCATTATTCTAGACATTTATTTGTAACTGTTATAAGTCTTTATTCTAGGTATTAACTTTATAACTGTCACAAATACTTAATTTTTCCGTTACTTCCGATACTGTTTCAAAGCATTAATTGGTCATTAATCCGAAACCGTTTTAGATCATTAAACTACCCATTTATTCTGAAACCGTTTCAGATCATTAATGTGATCTTTAAATTCTAAAACCATTTTAGAACTTAATGTAACCGTTACATCTTAAAAATGTTTAAGATCTTTAATTTAGCCATTAAGTCTGAAACTATTTCAGATCATTAATTTGGCTATTGATTCTGAACTCACTTTAGATCATTAATGATGCGATTAATCCTAAACTCACTTCAGATCATTAACACAACTATTTGAAAGTGCTAGTATTGCCACCTAGAGGGGGGGTGAATAGGTGTAAAAATAAATTAAGCTAATAAAAGTAGTAAAGATTATTTTCTTAAAACAAAGTATGACTAACACCGGACTTCTGATATAAATTTAGACTCAAATAAGATGTTTTGGAAATTAGCACAACTCAGAAAAATATTGTAACAAACAAATCAAAAGTGTTAATGGAAGAGAAAATTGGACACAAGATTTATAGTGATTCGGTTTAGATCAAGCCTACGTTCACTCTCTCACGCTGACAGCCTTCTGGCTGAATTTCACTAAGGAATCAATAGAGAAATACAATGATTTGAGTATGATCACTCAGTGAAGAGTTTCTTTTTCTCTTACTAAGTCACTCCTTTTGTGTTTTTCTCTCTTGAGTACAATTTGTAAGCACTATTGATGAAGAACAAGCGATTGGAAAGGCCTCAAACTTTGGAATTTTAATTCTCACGCACTATCTCAAATGAACCAAATGACCTTTGTATACTTTTCTACGCCTTTCTAACCATTGGCACTTTCCAGAGGAATTTCTTCTAATCAACCCGTTGAACAAAATCTATTAAGGAAATCTTATAGCTGTTTGAAGATTGAGGTGAAAATTTGATAATTTTGGTTGCCCATACAATTAAAATCTAGGTTTCCATAAGTAGATGGTTCCCAAAAAGGAACTTGTCTTCGAAATTGATTTTATCAATCCATGATTGATTTCATCAATATATTTAGAAAATGTAAGTGAGATTCTCCACCGGAAAGTTAGATATATCTTGCACGTACTGAATCCATGTTGAATGATCAATAATCTTGAGTCTGGTTATAACTCCGATCTTGTCTTGAATTTATTCTGAACCTTGTCAGAGTTGGAAAGACTTCTGAAAGACTTTGACAGTAATTCATAGAAGTCTACTATTCTTCAAAGTAAGAGTAAGAATAAGAGAAGGAAAATTCTGTCAACTTCAAAACCTAATAGGAGTTTTCTCAACAATTCCCTCTTTTTGATGATGACAAAACTTTCATGCAAATTTAATCATAATTATGAAATTATATCCTGCAAAACAATACTTTAGTAGCACATGATAATTTATAATGAGAACAGACCGTAATTGTAATAAATACACATAGTAGTTTGCATCCACAAAACACATCAGTCTTATCAATCTTGCAAAACACATACCAATCAAAGTTCAAACACAAGTTCAAACACCACAAGTTCAAAACACAACCACAAAAATAAGAGATTCAAAAGATTCAATCTGCATAGTCTCTCCCCTTTCTTGTCAGCAGCAAAAAGATAAAATCAGTTCAGGCATAAAAAGAGGTTGAGTTGAAAAACGATCAGGGTTGTTTCGGAACACGGACAAGTCGAAAATCTTCCAAGATTGCACAGTCTCCTCAAGCTTAGTCAGGCATTGATGATAAATAGTCTCTACCTTCGCCACATTCTGTGAAGCCTGCTAATTCAAAGTCTGAACCTGAGTGTCAAGAGGTTGTGCCTTACCTGTAAGGAATTTTGAGGTAGTACCAAGAGCAGCATGCAAATTCTGAATTTTAAACTCCATTGCATATTGCTGTACTTTAATCTCCAAGAGAAGCTCTACTATCCGAGGATAGTTTGATTTCGGTTCTGTTTGGGCACTAGCTTCAGCAAATTGTACCTATGGAGTATCCAAAAGTGAAGGAACATCAACCTGAACGTGTGTAGTTCTTTGCTCCCCCTGAAAATTAGTTTCTTTTTGTAGACCCTTAGGTGAGACTTCAAGGAAATGGGATGCAAAAACATCTTCAACATCTAGAGGAGATCGACTGATGCCATCATTAGCAGTAGGTTTAGCAATGGGAGTTTTCTCACCTACTCCCCTTGTTTTGGTGCCTTCGGTCTGAGAGGTAACTTCTTCCTCTTGAACCTTTTCTTTTCTAGCACGGTTTTGTTTATCAGTTCCCGTCTCTTCAATATCTAGGCCATCAATTTCCCTAGTATCTTCTCCTTTCTTGTCAATCTCATCCTGTTCCTAGTTCACACCAGCATCACCATTTGAGTCATCATCCTCAATCTCTTTCACTTCAGTTTCTTCACCATCACTCTCTTCTTCCAGTTCTTTCTCGCTTTCATCTTCTCTTCTTCCTCCTCTGACTCAGTGAAACCTTGAAGATTACGCAAGGCAATATCTGTGATTGTCTCATCATCATCTTCCTCTTATTCATCCTGGAGAAGAATATATCTCTTCCTTTTTGGTGTTTTCGAGACAACACTCTTTCCTTTGCATTTCTTTTCGACAACAGATCCTGGCTTGACTTTGCTAACAGATCCTTTCTTTAGAAGATCCAGGCTCTAGAGAGATCTTTCAATTGCATCTTTGAAATCATTTTCAATCCAATTTGCATTGGAGCAAGGGTCTGGAGCAAAGCTGAGATGGTGGTTGAATCTAAAAGTGTCTAAAGAGTCTGGTTATCAATGCAGAGTATGGCAGTTTTCCTTTTCCTTTCATAGCAGTTCTGTACATGTGTAGAATGATAGTGTGAGGGAGTGAAAAGGTAACACCATTGTAGAAGGCCCACATCATCTTTGCTTCGAATCTTTAAACATCAGTCTTTGAAGCAACCTTTGATTTGATGTAGTTGATGACTATCTTGTGCAGCAAGATATTGGTAGCAAACATTCGAGAGTAAGTAATACTACCACTAGGAATTCTGTCTCTTACTAGAAACTTAGTGACCTGCACATTAGACACATTAATGGGCAAGAATCTACTCTTTTCTACTCCCAAAATATCAGCCAACATATTTACATCAACATCAACTACTCTATCACACATAGTAAACCGAATATGAGTGGGATCCAAAATAGACAAATAAGAATAAAAGTATGCCGTCAATTCGGGGTAAGCTTCTGACGTTTCCACACAGAACTTCTCCAACTGAAGTTTGGCAAACTTTTCCCTCAAGTTAACCTTAATGGAATCCAAAAAATCAAAATCCATAGTGCGAGGGTTGATAACCCCTCTATTAAGCATTTGAGCGAAAACCTTATTGTGATCTTTCGAACGAAACAGTTTCGTCTTTTCTCCAACAATTTCAGCCGCAACACCAATCTTTGGTTGAAAATTTTTAAACATCCTCTCATCATCATCCTTATTTTCAGGTTAACCCTCTATCCCAAAGTGAGGATCAGAAGGAAAATTTGAAAATTCATTTTGCACAGTTCCAGCCTCTACCAGTCCTAACTTCTCCATGGCTCTAAAAAATAGGGTTTCATTTCTATAAACATTCTCTTTCAGAAAATTACTTATAAAGTCCATAGGGCTTCCTCCCAACTTCAAAAAGTTATAATGTTTAAAGAGTACCTCAGACCTTCTTACGAAAATGGGGGTTGCTTCCTGAGTAACTTCCTCATTTGTAGAGCGGCGAGGAGAACTTTGAGGCGAATCTTCACCGGTTAGATCAAAGTGCATAGGACCTTTAGGAACATTCCGAGGCCTACAACTAGCAATATGAGAAGATTTCCTTTGGTATGACATTGAAGTAGACTTGGAGGACTTCAACAACATGTTTGTGTAGGAATGAGTAAGAAATTTGCAGAGGATTTGAGAGAGAGTTCAAAAAAGATTGGGGTTTGAGAGTTAGGGTTTGAAGACGGACTGTAATCGTGAAAAAAAAAAAAGATCTAAAGGATTTAAAGAAAGTGAAGTTCGGCAACTGAACTGTCATAAAAGGAAAATGCCTTTTAAAAAAAATTCAAAAAAGTAACTATTACTAATTTTTGAAATAAGTTTCGAAAATTCAGCAGAGATAATACAATTTCCAAGAATATAAAAGGCAAGTGATAAATTGAGAATAAATGTACCTGTTCAATAAGGAAGGAAACTTACACGCCAAAAATTTAAAATAAAACTACCTGAGTTTGGAAGACTTTCAGACGGATGCGTTTTCCACATGTTGATCTGTTGAGTCTACTCATCCATAGACTTTAGTCAGATGGAAGGGTGATATTCAGCTTTTCACAAATGGACTCGAATAAGCCTTTCTCCAAAAGCTTGGTAAAGATATCTACTAGTTGATTCTTTGAATCAATGAATTGAACATTGATTTTGCCATTTTGCACATGGTCTCTTGTGAAGTCATGACGAATTTCAATGTGCTTTGCCCTTGAGTGAAGAATGGAATTTCTAGTAAGATTGATCGCACTTGTGTTGTCACATTTGATTTCGGTGCGGGATTCTTATATTCCAAATTAGTTGTTGCATAATCCACAGAATTTGTGAACAGCTACTTCCAAGAGCAACATACTCTGTTTTTGCTGTCAAGAGAGCCACAATGTTATGCTTTCTTAAGGACCAAGACACTAACATTTGTCCCAACAGTTGACAAGTTCCTGAAGTATTTTGCCTATCAACTTTAGAACCAACCAGATCATCATCAGAATAACCAAGTAAAGTAAAGTCTCATTTTTTTGGATACCACAGACCTAACTTTTGATAAGTCGCAATATATTTGATAATACGTTTAATAGCACTAAGGTGTGACTCTTTGGGATTAGATTGAAATTTAGCACATATACACACACTAAATAGAATATTAGGTCGAGAGGCAGTGAGATAAAGAAGAGAACCAATCATGCTTATGTAAAACTTTTGGTCAACTTTCTTTCCACCTTCATCCTTGTCAAGCTTTGAAGAACTCGACATGGGAGTTTCAGTTTTCTTGCAATTTTCCATTCCAAACTTCTTGATAACGACTTTGGCATATTTCTCTTGATAAATGAAAGTCCCTTTCTTTGATTGGCTGACTTGCTATCCCAGAAAGAAAGTTAATTCTCCCATCATGCTCATTTCAAATTCTTCTTGCATAGACTTTGAGACTTTGAAAACTTCTTGCACAGTTTCTCGTTAAGAGATCCAAATATTATATCATCTACATATATTTGAAAAAGTAGAAAATATTTTTCTCCTTTTTGATAAACAAGGTTGTGTCAACCTTTCCTTTCTCAAAACCATTACTTATCAAGAACTTACTCAACCTCTCATACCAAACTTGAGGTGCCTATTTCAGACCGTACAGCGCCTTCTTCAGTCTATAGACAAAGTCTGGTTTTCTAGGATCTTTAAATCTTGATGTTTGTTCCACATAGACTTCTTCTTGTATAAATCCATTTAGGAAAGCACTCTTGACGTCTATCTAGACTAACTTGAAATTATGAAAACACACATATGCAAGTAGTAGTCTAATTGCTTCGAATCTGGCCACAGGTTCATAAGTCTCATCGTAGTTTATTCCTTCCTCTTGTGTGTAACATTTTGCCACAAGCCTTGCTTTGTTTCAGGTTACTTTTCCCTTTTCATTCATCTTGTTTTTGAACACGCACTTCGTTCCAATCATAGATTTGCCTTTCGATTTAGGAACTAGCTCCCAGACATTATTGATATTGAATTGTCTGAGTTGTTTTTGTATTACTTCTATCCAGCTTTCGTCAAACAGTGCTTCTTCTACTCTTTTTGGTTCTATTTTTGAGATAAGTGCTAATGCACTGGAATCTTCTTTTGCCTTGGATTTGGTGTAGATTCCTTCTTCTAAATTACCAATGATGAGTTCTTTGGGATGACTTGATTTCTGCTTCTAGTTGCTATTTAGTTTGTCGTTTCCTACCAAAGATCTGTTGATCATCTATTTTCTTTTATTCTTCTAACTTTTGTTCTGCTTGACCTTGATCTCCAGAATACTGAAGTCCTTCAGGGGAATCGGACATTATTAAGTCTGAAACTTGTTCAGACTCTTCAAGTTGAGTCTGATCTGGTTGGTTTTGAATACTTTCCTGAAATATGACATTCATAGATTCTTTGACAGTTTGAGTGTTCTTGTTGAAAACCCTATAAGCTTTGCTTGATGTAGAATAATCAAGAAATATTCCTTCATCCGATCTTTCTTCAAATTTTCTAGATCGATCATTTGCATTCTTCAAGATAAAAACTTGCAGCCAAATATATGAAATTAAGAGATGTTTGGCTTCTTCCCTTTATACATTTCATAGGGAGTCTTCTCTAGGATGGGTCTTAAAAATACCTTGTTAATTATATAATAGGCAGTAGAAACTACTTCTACCCAAAACTGAGAAGAGATTTTACTTTCTATCAGTATAGTTCTAGCCATCTGTTGTAATGATCTATTTTTCCTTTTTACAACTCCATTTTGTTCTAGGGTATATGGAGATGAGAAAACATGTTGAAGACCACTCTCGTCACAGAAATTTTCAAAGTCTTGATTTTCAAATTCTCCTCCATGATCAATCCTTATGCTTGAGATAACATAACCTTTCTCGTTCTGAACTTTCTTGGCAAACTTTGAAAAGTAAGATAAGGTTTCCGATTTATTTGCCAAAAGAAGACCTAAGTTAATTGTGAATAATCATCTACAATTACTAAACAGTATTTCTTTCCAGCAATACTTTGTGTTCTTGCAGGTCCAAAAAGATCCATAGGAAGGAGCTGCAAGACACGATGAGTAGAAACTTGATTTACTGGTTTAAAAGAATTTCTGACCTGTTTTTCCAAAATACATGGAGTATACAATTCAGACTTCTGGTAAGCCATTATGGGAAGACCTCGAACTAGCTTCTCAGAAGAAAATTTAGCAATCTGTTTCATATTCACATATCTAAGCTTGCGATACCAGAGATAAGCTTCATCTTGAATTGAAATGAGGCACTGAGAGCTCTCTAGACTTATGTCCAGAAGATAAATATTGCCATGTTTTCATGTAGTAAAAGATTGAGACAAATCTCGACTGACTCCCGAGCAGATATCTTCTTGAAAATTGATTCTAAATCCTATATCACATAACTGACTTATGTTCAAAAGATTATAATTCATACATTTTTCCAGTGAAATATTGTTGATGATTAGACTTCTAATCTTCATTGTTCCAAGTCCGATAATTTTTCCTTTGATGTTCCCACTAAAAGAGATATTTCCTCCTTTTTGTTTTTCTAACTTCACGAAACTACTTGAATCTCCAGTCATATGCCTAAAATAGCCACTGTCCAAGTGCCATTTTTTTCCTTTTAATAGTGACCTACAGTCAGAGGGAATCTCAAACTTTCTTTGGTACCCAAATTTTCTTGGGTTCGGGAGAGTTAGTTCTAAAAACAGCCTTTGCCCAATCATTCTTAATAGGTCTCCAAACTTTAGGACATTCATTCTCAAAGTGTTCAAAGCTGTTACACTTAGAACATTTAAGAGCATTCCAACCAACATGTTTTACAAAAAAATTTTGAAAATGATTTTTGAAAAAAGACTTTGGGAGTCTTTGTCTAAGTCTTTCCTTTACTTTGGGAAAATCAATCAAAAGGAGTTGTTTTGTTGTTCATGCCTAAACCAAATTTGTTAAAATATGGTATTTGAGCTGAAAGAAGTTTCTCTAACTTTTCTGATCCTTTGGAAAACTTTTTAGAAATATTTGAAATCTCCTTTTTCAAACAATCATTTTCTTTTGAGAGAGAATAAGCATTTTCTTTCGAACTATTAAAATCATTCTTCAGATTCTGAAACTTTTCTCTCCAAGAGTCATCCTATTGCTTGAGTTTTGAATTTCCTTTTTCGGTTCAGAAATCCTTTTAAAAGAAGATTTAAGGTTGAGGCAAAGTTCATCTATATACTTAGAAACTTTAACAGGAATTTCTAAGTGACTTACCTCGATTTCTTTGTCAGAATCTGAATCCATGTAATTATGAATCTGAGTCTGATTCTGAGTGAGCCATCAGACAGATATTTGCAAATTCCTCTTCGCTTTCCTTACATTCGGTGTCACTCCAGGTTTCTGCTTTAAGAGCTTTCTTGTACTTCTCATACTTCCCTTTCTTCTTTTTCAGCAAGGGACAATTAAGTTTGATGTGTCCATTTTTCTTGCACTTAAAGCATATTACATATTTGCTTGTTTCAACATCTTCCATTGATCTTTTTTGGAAATTTTGTTTGTTTTGCTTCTTCCAATTCAATCTTCTTCCTTTCCTATTCAGTTTTTTGAATTTCTTTATTGTAAGGGTCAACTCCTCATCATCCATGTCATCGTTGGTATCTGTATCATTAGAATCAATATTAGACTTAAGTGCAATTGACTTCTTACCTTTTGGATCATCTTCATCATCAATTTGTTCTACTTCATACGATTTAAGAGTGCCTATCAGCTCGTCAACAGAAAGAGGCATGATCCTTTGAGTCCCCCTAATTGAAATCTTCACATGATTTCAGTCCTTTAAAAGTCCTTGCAGTAATTTGTTGACCTTCATTGGACAAGAAATTGGTTGACCTTGATAAGCCAAATCATTTGCAATTTTAGTGAAGAGACTGAACATATTACCAATAGCCTCTCTAGGCTTCATTTTGAAGGGCTCATATTGTCCAAGTAGAATGTTTATTTTTGTCTCTTTTGTGCGATCAGTCCCTTCATAAGTGACGTGAAGCCTATCCCAGATTTCTTTAGCTATTTCACATGAAGAGATTCTATTATATTCAGTAGGAGACAAATCATGGTATAAATAATAAATAGTTTAGCATCAAGAACCCGTCTCTTGGTAATTTCTGCTTGTAAAGAATCCTCAGCATCTTTGTCTATCACTTCTTTTCCTTTGTCTGAAGTTGATGCTTCCTTTGGATTGATTCCTCTTTCCACAACATCCCACTCTATAGGATCTTTGGATCTTAGGAACACCTTCATTTTATTCTTCCATACATTGTACTATTTTCCATCAAAGTAGGGCGGTTTGGTATTACTCTATCCTTCAACCAATCCTGGAGCCAAAATACTAGCCATATAAGATCTTTAACTTAGAAGTAAAAACACTTCAATAAGACAAGCACCATAACTCTGATACCAATTGAAAGTGCTAGTATTGCCACCAAGAGGGGGTGAATAGGTGTAAAAACAAATTAAGCTAATAAAAGCAGTAAAGATTATTTTCTTCAAACAAAGTCTGACTAACACCATACTTCTTGTATAAATTCAGACTCAAATAAGATATTTTGGAAATTACCAGAACTCAGAAAATTATTGCAACAAACAAATCAAAAGAGTTAAGGGAAGAGAAAATTGGACAAGATTTATAGTGGTTCGGCTTAGATCAAGCCTACGTCCACTCTCCCATGCCGATAGCCTTCTAATTGAATTTCACTAAGGAATCAACAGAGAAATACAACGATTTGAGTATGATCACTCAGTGAAGAGTTTCTTTTTCTCTCACTAAGTCACTCGTTTTGTGTTTTTCTCTCCTGAGTACAATTTTTAAGCACTATCGATGAAAAACAAGTATTGGAAAGGCCTCAAGCTTTGGAATTATAATTCTCACACACTATCTCAAATGGATTGAATGACATCCTTAAATACTCATCTACGCCTTTCTAACCGTTTACACTTTCCAGAGAAATTTCTTCCAATCAACCCGTTGGACAGAATCGATTAAGGAAATCTTGTAGCCATTTGAAGATTGAGGTGAAAATCCGATGATTCTGGTCACCCATACAATCAGAATCTAGGTTTCATCAATATATTTAGAAAAAGGTAAGTGAGATTCTTCGCTAGAAAGCCAGATATATCTTAGACGTACTGAATCCATGTTGAAGGATCAATAATCTTGAGTCTAGCTATAACTCCGATCTTGTCTTGAATTCAATTTGGACCTTGTCAGAGTGGGAAAGACTTTTGATAGACTTTGACAATAATTCACAGAAGTCTAGTATTCTTCAGAGTAAGAGTAAGAATAAAAGAATGAAAGTTTTGTTAATTTCAAAACCTGATAGGAGTTTTCTCAACACTTTTAATTCTGAACTCACTTTAGATTATTAATTCAATCACTGAATATGAACACACTTTAGATCTTAGATTTGGCTGTAGAGTCTGAAATCCGCTTCAGACTTTGTAAATTTTTAAGTCCCTTCATCAGAACTTTTATTTCTAGCTCGACTCAATCTAATTGAATCAATTGCAAACCCATTTGCAATATTCTCTCTCTCATTCAAACATCATTATAATTGGTTATGGTGTGTGACATCCCTTGGTTCATTACTGAGTTGGTAGCAGGACTTGTACTAATACATTAGCGTAACCAAGAGAACTGATTGTCCAAATCAATCTCTTGTTCTTGCAAACCATGAGTCACATCTAACAATATATCATGGTTACCCAAATAGTGTGAAATGTTTTCAGATCATAATGAACATGTTAGCTTTGGCGACTGTGTAATTCGATCCTTCTATCTCATCATGTCCTGATCAAACAAACAAGCCACCAATTCGATCATATGCCCAAATCTAATTGACATGTATTTCTTTGAGTCATGAACCATTCATTTTGGATTAAAACCTTGGCCGAGGATTTCAATACAATGCCACGATTAGATTGCATAGGACATCAATCTTGTATATCTATATAAAGATAAGTGCATAGAAGTCTTAAAACTTGTAATGAAAATACAATTGACTCCTAAAACTTGTAAAAAGTGCAATTAAGTCCTAAAGGTTGTCAAATTGGTTTAATCAAGTCCTAAAGTTAGCATTGTCAACCTTTTTAATGGAAAATGTTGACGTGGCGCGGATGTGACATTTAAAATTAATTTTTATTTTCCATGTGGCTTTTTAAAATTATTTTTTTATCTAAATTAGATTTAAAAACTAGAAAAGAAAAGTTAAAATTTATTTAAAAAATAATACAATTCAAAAAAATAAATGGTAGGCTACCTTCCTCGTCGCCCATCACCAGAGGGGCCAGTGACCATCGCCGACCTTGGGCGGGGGTGGCCGGCCCTCACCAAGCTCGGGCGAGGGTGCCCAGATCTGGGCATGCCGACCCTCGCGAGGGGCCGACGACCATCGCCCGCCTTGGGCGAGGCCTCGTTCGCCCTCGCTTGGGGCCGGCGACCCTCACCCAAATCTGGCAAGCCTCACCGGCCCCAAGCGAGGGCCAACGAGGCCTCGCCTAGGGCGGGCGACGGTTGTCGGCCCCCTGCAAGGGCCAGTGTGCCCAGATCTAAGCACCCTCACCTGGGCCAGCAAGGCCTTGCCTTGGCCAGGCAAGGACCGGCCACCATTGCCGACCCCTCCGGTGATGGACTGCGGTGGCGGAAGTGCCGGCCACTTTCTTTGTTTTTTTTTAATTGTTTTATTTTTTAAATAAATTTTAAATTTTCTTTTCTAGTTTTTAAATCTAATTTGAATAAAAAATAATTTTAAAAAGCCACATGTAAAATAAAAATTAATTTTAAATGCCACATCAGCATTTTCTGTTAAAAAGTTAGACGGTGTTAACTTTAGGACTCGATTAAACCAATTTGACGAGTTTTAGGACTTGATTGCACTCTTTACAAGTTTTATGACTCAATTGCATTTTCGTTACAAGTTTTAAAACTTCTATTGCGCTTATCCCATCTATATATAACAAGAAGATAGATTCCATATTGTGCACGCATGTACCTTCATATGTGAACAAACTATGACCATCAAGTATAGAAACGGTTCAACGAAGTGTCAATATGCACACTTATGAACTATAGCCATCCAACACACAAGTCAGTATTGTGCCTCAGGTCTAAGGATCTTACACTTGACCAAAGCATGAACGATCAGACATTGACCCCGCTAAAAAGCTTCCATGTCGCCAATCGTTCTATTTATGTCACGTTCAGTGAATTTGTCCAAGACAAGCACTTGTGTTCTAGCTCGGATATAACAATACCTAATGACTTGTGACTCATCATCCCTTCAAATATCCACTACTGAATAGTGAAGCTTGAGAACACACCGGTCTCAATAGGATCATCAATATCCTCTCAATGATCCATCAATTGGGAACTGTTTAAAGATTCAGCATAATTCTAAAACCGTCACAAATATTTTTAACACCTTAAGAATAGGTTCAGTCGTAGTTGATCTTATGGACTTCATTCATATAAATTGGACGATGAATGAATAAAACTTATTTGCCATTAAATAATCCCTAACATGTAATTGTTACATGGTTGCCTTAGGGCATACAACTAACATATTTCAGCCATGTACATTCCTATAACGCCTCTTTTCAAGTAATATTGGGTAATGCAAGGCAAGCTCCGTCAATTTGGCCCCTTTTTAGTATTTTACAAAGGGGAGAAGATCTTGTGGTTGCGCAAGCTCATGGCTTTGTCAACTCACATGTCCTTACAAATGCTTACCAAGGTCCTGCAGTGTTTATTCCACTAGTGACTTAATAGAATTCATCACTTGAGAATCCTGTTGGGGCAGCTTTAACTTAACCAAATCCCTTTCTAGCACATCAGACGAATGCGTTGCCCATCATAATGGAGGTCCCAGGAGTTTTAATGACTCCAGCTAGGGGGCAAAACGAATTGCAACAAGTGAACATTCGACCCTAGTTATCCTAGATGGGAGTCCTAAATGTTCAGCCACAAGTACCTCAAATAGGGGCTGCCAATGTTCAACAAATTCCTAATATACAACCCTAGGCTCCTCTAAATGTTCAACCTCAAATGTTGCAGCAACCTCCTTTTCTTGCTCAGGCGAATATGCCCAACCTACAAATAAATTTGGCACTTGTAATCTAACATAACCATAGTTCTATGGGTCTCAGCAATAATATCATCAAGCTCCTCAGCAAAATGTAAATCTAGCATTACAGCCCAATTATAGTATGCAACAGATTCCAGGGTTTCCTCATAAGGCTCCAATTCAAAATTAGCCAATAGTCAAGCCATTATTAAGGGGGATATGGCAATGACATTGCATGTTTGGCCAACATCTAAAAAAAGTCGTACCCAAATTGGATAGATACTATATCATATCAAAGGGGTTTCAAAATATCTTAGTTTACTTTGTTTATTGGTGAAGAAGATCAGTCGACTTTTGAACATGTTAATTGTTTTTTTTGGCACAATATGGAGACGTTGCACATGTAGATCATTGAAAGTTAAGGTTATTCCTTTTACCATTATCAAAAATTACTTTTACTTAGTATACAACATTGCTGCCAAACTTGGTTAATTCATGGGAACAAATGGAAAGATTATTCCATACCCAATTCCAAATAATTGTCCTAGATTTGTCAGTGGCTGACTTATCAACCATGAAACCGCTACATAATGAGTCAATCAATCAATTCATTTCGAAGTTTAAGAGGGCTAGAAACAAGTACTTGGTCCCTTTGCCTAAGAAAACTTTTGTAGATCTCGTATTTAATGGTTTGAAATTTGAAATTCGTGAAAGAATGGTTGGACAACCCTATTATGATTTATTTCAGTTATCCACCATAGCCACTAAACATGAGAGCTAGCCCAAGGAAAAAAGATAAAGAGACATCTTAGGCGAGCATATTTTAATTGGGTCGATGTTGTGGAAACAGATTAAGAATAGAGCAAGTTGACATAGCAGAAATGACTGTAATTAAAATGATTATAAATAAATCATATGTTTGTCAAGCATTAAAATTAGCTAGAGTAAAGGAAAAGTCCAATCTCATGCCTAAAGCTAAGGAGCCTCTCTATTACTCCTTCGATGCCAATAAAACTGAAGAGATATTCAATTTATTATTAGCTGATGGTCAGATAAGATTGACCAAAGGGAAAAATATACATGCTAAAGAGGAATTGATAAAGAAGAAATATTATGGGTACATCATTTATGGAGTCATAATACCAACGATTGCATCGTCTTCAAAAGAAACATTCAAGACGCAATCAAGCAGGGGAAAGTAAAGTTTGATGATGATAGGAATAAAGTTCCCATGGAAGTTGATGTGGACCCATTCCCTGGCATGACCGAAATGATATCATTTAGGGTGAGACTAGTACCCAGAAGTTATTACTAGCTTCGATTCTGTTTAAGATATAAGTTGGTGAACAAACAATAAGGATATAATCCCAAATGCTTGTACCATCAATCCAGCTGAAGGATCACTAGTAAGGTATATGATCAAGGCTCGACTGCCCGATTTCAAAAAGGACCAATTCCAAATAGGCTGTTCTATCTTGTAAAGCATCCTACTTATCAATAGGGAAGAGTTGCTCAGTGGAACTCTGAAATTAGCAAGAATCGAGATCCTCAATTGTGTTCAAAATGTAGGCATTTGTCTTGGCAACAAAGGCGCTATTCCAGGGGGCATCCTGCTCAACGAGATGCTATGGTCATTAACAAGGTATGCAATTTGGATGGTTTCAACCAAAAAGAACTTGTTGTATATGAAACTGGACCCTCTAAAAACTTTCGTACCAAATGGGTGACTAAGAAGTTATTCAAACAAAGATATGAGGAGGGAGACCCTACTATTGGAACTCTAGGAGAATATAGTGGAAAGTATAACTATTGTGCTAGCTATAGTCCACCTTCTATTCACCCTCAAGTGGTTAGTCCATCTGGATTGGGAGCACAATTTGACGATGAAGATATGAAGTCAATAACTAATTATCATCGTCAACGCACTTTAAAGATACCCCATAATTTGCCTGTTGGTAAATGGTACAAGGTTCAACCCCCTAAAGATAGCTTAACATGTACATAGAAGATGAGGATGCAAAGAAAGAAAAAGATGTATTTACTTCAAAAACAACTCGACCAGCTTTGTATTACTCAGGCCAAGCCTACTGTGATGACGACCCACAAACCAAAGAAGGTCAAGGTGAAGAATCTGGTTTGGAGGAGAAAGCTAGAAAATGTTAACACTTCTTCTAGCCAAGGCGGAGGATTGGCCACAAAAGCAGTTGCTCAATCATCAGAACAAAATGGGAGTCCCATAGCAAGGTCAATATCACTATTAAGTTCATGTATGGTGCAGGAAAAACTTCTTAATGAATTCCACACGTTCCCATCTGATACAAAACTATGTGAGGAAATCCTCGCAGATGAAAAGAAAGGAGCATAGTTCTATTTTAATATTGAAGAAGTAATGGAATTTGAAAAACCTCCAATACAAATTTCGAATCATGTGAGAGTTTTAAATATTATTGCTTCTACAAGAAAATTGGAAGAAAAGACAATGAAATTATCCATCAAATCTTCAACTGTCAGACTTTACAGGGGATGTCTCGGACATTGAAAGAATATTTGTAGCTAATCTAACTGTGGAGGTCAAGACTTCTAGGACTTCTTTATGTGTTGTCGATGCTGATTGATCATATAATTTATTTTTTGGAAGAGATTGGATTCATGGTAATCAATATGTACCATCGACTCTTTATCAAATACTAGCATTTTAGAATAGTGATAAGGTGGAATATATTAAAGCAAATACTAAGTCGCGAGTAGCTTGGTCATAGCCAACAATAGGATGCTAGGGGATAGTAGGGTACAATATTTGTGTAAGCAGACCCCCACTAGTAGACCCTAACAGTATTGCGTTCTGCTATTTCGATAAAAAAATAGTTGAGTGGTTCCTAAAGAATTAACCGTTGGAGCAATTTGATAATGTTTTTTATGGAGAACCTTATATCATCGAAAGACCTCATTAAGAGGTACTCAGCCTATAGGGCCGAAGTAGCAAAGCACGATGTTGAAGTAGATGAGAGAATTCTAGAGTTCAAAGATTCATCTATCAAGGATGACGATAAGGTGATTGAGGCTCAAGACCCATTCAAAGAGGTTAACCATGGCACGGAGACTGATCGACGCCCCAATTATGTAAGTGTTTTACTGGATAATAAATTTAGAGTTCAATTAATAGACTTGTTAAGGAAATACAAAGACTACTTTGTTTGGGATTATCATGAAATGTCTAGACTGGGTAGAGTTGTTGTTGAGCACCGACTACCCATTAAAAAAGGCTTTAGGCCACATAAATAGCCTCTAAGATGGTTTACATTAGAGATTATGTAAAAAGTTAAAGAAGAAATTGAACGATGCTCACGGCAGGTTTTATAAGAACATTGTGATACATTGAATGGCTATCAACCATTGTCCTAGTGAAAAAGAAGAACATGAAGCTTAGAGTGTGCATAGATTTGCATGATTTAAATATAGCAACACCCAAAGATAAATACTAGATGCCAATGGCTGACATGCTCATTGACTCAACCTCTGGTATAAAATTTATCACTTATAGACGGTCATTCAGGCTATAACCATATATTCATCATTGAATAGGATGTCCATAAGACTGCATTTAGATGTCTAGGAGCAATTGATACATTCGAATGGTTAGTCTTGCCTTTTGAATTAAAGAATGCAGGCGCTACATATCAGAGAGCAATGAATTTTATTTTACACAACGACTTTATGGAGGTTTGTATTGATGATGTCATCTTCAAATTAAACTGGGTAAGTGGCTTGCTTTATTTAGAGCAGGCTTTGGTTAGGATGCGAAAATATGAATTAAAGATGAACCCTTTGAAATGTGCTTTTGGAATTAAAGCTGGTAATTTCCTAGGATCCTTAATTAATCAAAGAGGATTGAAATAGATAAAAATAAGCTAAGGAAATTCTAGAGTTGACGCCACCAAGTACAAAAAAGCAGCTTCAAATAATATTAGGAAATATAAATTTCTTGTGTCGATTTATTGTTAACCTATCAGGAAAGGTCGAAGTATTTTCCCCATTATTGAAGCTTAAAAATCAAGAAGAGTTCGTACAGGAAGACAATTATCAATAGGCGTTTTGATTAAATAAAAGAATATTTTAGCAACCCTCTAGTTTTGATGCCAATTAAGGCGGGTGGGTCATTGAAACTGTATTTGTCGATCACTAATACTACAATCGGATGCATGTTGGCACAAGAAAATGATGAGGGGAAAGAACAAGTAATTTATTATTTGAGTCGAATGTTGAACGACACAGAGACAAGATACATAGCTATTGAGAAATTGTGCTTTGGTGCTTGTCATTGTATTATATTATATGCTATCAACTATAGTGCATGTAATATATAAAACAGACGTAATCAAGTATATGTTAACTCTACTAATAATAAAGGGGCAAATTACCAAATGTGCATTTATATTCTCTGAAATTAACCTAGTATACTTGTAGCAGTAAAAGAACAAGCAGTAGCAGATTTTATTATGGAGTATCTAGGCATCCAAGTTGAAGATCATTTATAGGGATGTGCCCAGGTAGTTCCTTGGACCTTATACTTTAATGGGTCAAGTGTAGCTAGGTCAGCAAGAGCTGGAATTTTGATAGTTTCTCTCTACAGACATAGGTCCAAAATGATGTTTAAGATGGATTTCAATTGATTGAATAATCAAGCTGAATACAAAGCATTAATTGTGGGCCTAAATTTTTCAGTTGACAAGAAGGCACGATTTATTAAGGTAATTGGCTACTCCCAATTGGTTATAAAACAGTTGTCTGGAGAATACTTATGCCTTAATAAAAATATTATTTCTCATTATGTGTTAGCCAAACAACTCTTGAATCATTTTGATGATTATGAGTTGATTCATATCAAAAGAAATCAAAATGCAGCAACCAATGAGTTAGCTTAAATGGCATCCGATTACAAGATATCTAAAGAATTAGCAAATCATGTCATTATCAAGGTGAGGATATTACCTTTGATTGATAATAGGATCAAGTTAATTCAAGATGCATAGGTTCTAGACAATGAGACAATGGGCCAAGATTGGAGAACTCCATTTATGGAGTACCTAAAAAATCAAGTTGCCAATGAAAATTTTTTAAAAGAAAAGCAATTAAATATTTGTTACTTGATGATGATTTATACTGAAAAACTATAGACAATCAGTTAATGAAGTGTCTGGGGAAAAACGAGTCTATGCTCGTAATGGCCGAGGTACATGAAGGCATATGTAGTGCACATCAGGTCGGGGTTAAAAGGAAATGGCTATTGTGTCAACATGGTTATTTCTGACCAACTAATACTCAGAATTACATTGACTATGCTAAGGGATGTGAAACTTGCCAAAAGCTTGGCCCCGTTCAACATGTGTTAGCTTCAATAATGAAGCCCATAATTAAACCTTGGCCTTTTAGAGGATGGGCGATGGACATAATTGGGAAAATATATCTTCCCTTATCTAAAAAGTATAGTTTCATATTAGTGGTCGCGGACTATTTTGCAAAATGGATTGAGGCCGCATCATATAAAATATAACACAAAAGACAATAAAAGAGTTCATTGAAGAATATATTATTCATAGGTTTGGCATTCCGGAATCAATAGCCGTAGATCAAGAGATAGTATTTACTGGTCGTGAGGTGTTGATTTTGCCAAATCAAGAGGGATTAAGATGATACATTCAATACTTTATTACACTTAGGCCAATGGTCAAGCCGAAGCCTCCAATAAAGTAACTATAAATTTAATTAAGAAGCATTTGGAGGATAGGCCAAGGGAATGTGATTTTTTGCTGTCGACAATCATATGTGCCTAACGAATGTATAAGAAATCTACAGCTAGAGTTAGCCCATATATGTTAACATATGGCCAGGAGGTCGTATTGCCATTCGAAATCACTATCCAATCATTAAGGAAAAGGCTTCAAGGGGAACTGGTCAATGAAGAGTATTATGAACTCATGTATGGCAATATTAATGAATTAGGTTAAAGTAGGGCTGTTGCTTTGGAAAAGCTAGTCCTTCAAAAGAATATAGTTGCAAAAACTTATAATAATCACACAAAAGATAAATGATTTGATATTGATGACAGAGTCTAGAAGACCATTTTGCCAACGGGTATGGATAATGAGAAATTCGATAAAGGGTCACCAACTTTGGAAGGACCATATATGGTTTCTGAAGTCTTTACTGGAAATGCTAATCGATTAATAGAGGTGGAAGGCAGAGTGTTGCTGCGTACAATAAATGTGAAATTCTTAAAAAGATATTACCCAACTATGTGCGAAATGCAAGAAAACGAATGACACAATAAGGAAAAGGAGATGCTATTATTAATGAATACTATATTTACAACCCTAGCCAGATGATCTACTCAAATCCCAGATGTCTTTTGAAGTCATGGACGAGACGAAAAAGGCAAGACTCGAGGCATTAATTCCCTTCGATTGCTAAGGCACTCGCCTTTTCCAAATTACGTATGACTTTGAAAATGGTTTACTGCTCTTTCTCCAAGCGGTTAAGGATCGTTGATCTGGCTGACGAGGGCCCTTGTGTTCTCGAGCTGCAGTTTGATCACATTCTGGGTGTTTGTCTGCGCCGCCTTGTCCTGTTTGACTTTTTCTTTCTTTAACGGACTCAGATCCTTTTCTAACTCCTCGTCTAAATCCATCACTCTAAGAGTCGAGTAGAAACGAAGACGCTGGAGTCGGAGGTGCACGATGTCGAGTGAACTTCAGGCATTCACTAGTTCATCATATATTGCTTTTGCACACCTTATTTCTTATTGCTTGCATGGTGTGAGTGCTTCGCGACTATATAGGAATCGATGGCCAACTGGTTGCCCTAGTAAAATGCAAGATTATGATCAAAAGTGATCATGAACTCCTCATACCTTGGTAGGAAGGGATGGTCACTAGAGACATTGGTGGGTCGACATTCCTAGGCCAACTTTTGGATGACCTCAATGATCTTTGGCTCTTTAGAGACACTGTCACGCCCCGATCCTCAGCACACACCCATCCCTCACCTTGGTCGATTAGTAGCAACGTCCCAGGACGCATTAGTTGATACTCAAAATTATCTCCGGTATCACGTGCTGGCCACAAGAGGATAATAGGTGAAATGCTCCATTTTGTTCATAAAGTTAAGGGCAAATAGCTTTCATTGAGGCTACTTAAACTGAGCATCAGTGGAATTCTAGAAGTAAATTCTAGAGTTGATGACCGGATAACTGATTATCACATGTCAAGCCACAGGGATAGTGCACAAGACTTGAAGATTAAGTGAAATTAGTATTAGAGCACAAGCAAGAATAACTGCTGCAATAAATATGCATTAAAGTAGGGAGACATAATTTACTTGTGAGCAAATTGTGCAAGCATCATCAAAAAGCTAGGAAGCAGTTGCTTATGATAAGGGTACTAAGAAGAAATGGAAAACATGGAGAATGTTAAGAGTAGTGCCCAATAAGAGAAAACCAACTAATGGCTACCAGTTCATCCTATAAATACCATAGCCTATTCAACAAAGTGATGGGAGAACAATAACAATTCGAACAATATCGAATTAACGCAGCGGAATAAAATAATATTCCCTCTTGTGTAAACCTAATAGGAATTGATATAGTAAAGTAAAATAAATACCAAGCACGCAAACACAAGACGATTTTTTTACGTGGAAAACCTCCTCGATGTGAGAAGATCAAAAACCACGGGACTGGAGTCCACCCGAAAATCTTCACTATCAACAAAATTAGGTGAACAATGTTATTCTCTAGCAAATACTAGAGGTACATAGCAGCAAAGACCTCAAGAACATAATTCTTAGCAATACACATGAATTTCACAAGAGATTAAGGATAAATCCGACCAAAAACACGGGTTTTTGATCAATCCACAGAAAACCTGATGTAGGGAGCTTCAAACAAAATCAAACCGTTTAGATTCGAGAAGATTGTGCCATGAACATGCTGACAAAATTTCAGCTCAATCGGACCACGAATCGACCCTGATGCCAGCTTGATGTAAATCAGACTTTGCCCCTACCTCAAATTTTCTATTTTCTCTTTTTCTCTCGTCACTACGTCTTTTTGCGGCTACTACTTTAAAAATAGTGAGAAACCCTATTTCTCCATATGACTTATCATATGGGCTCAAGCCCTTTTAGGCTTGCAACTTTGTGGCATCCGAAAACTCCAATGACCCTTAAATATCTAACGGCCACGTTTTCTTTTATCTATTGGACCGACCAACTGTGCAACAAGAGAAGTCTTTGGACTTTGATTGATTGATTGAATTCGGCTATGCATGAGGAACACACATGCCGAATTTAAGAATAAAATTTGGAGGAGTTGGACCGTGCATGAGGACCATGCATGTATTTTCTTTGTGCGATTCGGCAAGTGAGGAAATTAATTTTTATCACCATGCAACTCTACTCTTTCCCTTAATTGTCGACAAAATGGACTCTCTGGGCTTGATGATGCTCGAGAAGAAGCCCACCGATGGCCACATTGCTGCCTCCGATTGTGCCTCCAAGTGGCAAGGGAAATCTCCACGCCTCCTCCACCTGTTCATTGCAACTTCAACCACCTAAAATCCTGCATGCAAATAATTTCTAAATCAATTAAGTGAGGAATAAAAGGCGGATTAACCGAGGGAGGAAAGAGAATAACCGTATAAAAATTTCAGGGAGAGAGAGAGTGACCGCGTGAACGAGTGAGAGAGGGAGTTTGAGTGAGAGAGTGCACAACATGAGGAAGGAGGAGGTCTCCCTTCCATCGAGCACGGTGCTGCCGCCGTCGACGCCGTCTTTGTCGCTGTTGAGTCACGCACGAGGTCCTGAGCTTCCTATTTTGTTTGCCGATCAAGATTAGGAGCGAGGCAAGTAGAAGTTCATTGATCTATGTTATGCATGCTGTGATTATCTAGTGAAGTGCTGGTAGATTTGAGAAAATGCTGAAATGAAAACTGCATGTTGGGTTCTTGGATGATTGAGGTGAATTAGAACCATGAGATTGAGGAAGAGCAGAATTATTTCTATGTGGTTTCGGTTTTGGCTGAATTAAGGATTGAAAGTTCTACTTATGGTGAAAATTTGAAATGAAATAGTCGCAGTATCGGCGCGGGATCCTATTGGGTCCGTGGTGTTCGAATTCGGTCAAGTGAAATTCAGCAGTTTTGTAAATTTTCTAGGGATAATTCTGGTGTGATTTTAGTCTTGACTTCTTCATGAATATTGTAAAGGATTGTTTAGAATATATCATATAATTTTCTCAGATTTTTTGGAATCCATATAGCGGCATAAGTTTTTTGTTAATGAATGGTATTTTCTGCTAGCGTGCGAATTCGGTAATATAGGAAATCTGGAACCGAGTTGCGTGATTTAGTACTCTTTATACACAATGAATCTGACTTAGTGTCCTCCACAAAATTTCTTCCTTTGGATCTCATCTATAACATATCAAAATTTTAAAATTTTCTGAGTTCATTTAGGGGTTATTCTGAAATTTTTTTTATTAAAACTTTGCATTCTGAATTTTGAGTTGTTTTACTCCGAATTTGCTCAACTTGTTTCAAAAGGTAAATGCATCTTGAGTGTTATTGGACATGATGTTTTGTTTGGCATTCAACATATCATTCAACAGCGAAGATTTCAATGAAACTCATGTGAATACCTATGTCATAGCATTGAACATGTTTTTGGAAATTAAGATGTTAATTGTTGCCGTTGGACCCTCGGGTCAACGATGCCCCGGGAGTCGGGATGCCTAAAGGATCGAATGAGTCGATGCCTTGTGGATGCCCGGTGGCCCTAGTGGCTGAATGCCGGAGGTTTTTTCCCGGGAGCTTCGGGATGCCCGGTTGTATGCTTGTCGGTACATAAATCCGGAGGGTCGAGGTAACCATTTTCATGGAAAGCCCTGGAGGTTCCTCGTGATGCCAAGTGGGGTGCGAGATACCTAGAGGTGTGGCAAGACACGCTCTGGATGCTCGGTGGCCCTAGTGGCTGAATGCTAGAGGCTTTCGCGACGCCAGGATTGGGTGTAAAATCCCAGAAGGATGCAAACGTTGATCCTCTGGGGGATGAAACCGTTTGAGTGATTAAAACTGATGATTATATTAAGCATGAGTGTGGTCTGGTTATGAGACTAAATTGTATGGCATGGAATGGGACATGTCATTACAATTTGGCCCTATGATCGGGACTTGTGTAACTAGACATGATGCATCTGAGTCCTTTGAAATTGTATTTGCCATTGCATTAAAGAATCTCCTGATTTTGATGTATACTTATTCTTGGATTACTTGTTTATGTCTATCTTGCATGAATCTAGATATTGATGGTACTGCGTGATATAGCTTAATGAATCTTTTACTGTTGAGTGGTTGTACTCACCCCGTTTGGGGACTAACATTTTAGACTAGAAGACATGCCTCTGCTACCAGTCACCCCTAGCACATTCTATGGTATACCGATCGATCTTGAGTGTGAGTGTATGGAGCACCATCATCCTGAGATACGAGGGTTGGCTTTTGTTCGAGTGCGGGTACTGATCATGTTTGACATTGGACACTCCGCTGGCCTAGTGATCCAGGAGTTTCTAACTGTGTACGTCCATCGTGATGGGAGCACGCTGGGGCCGTTGCCACCGCCGCTAGCTGATGGACCGGATTGGGTGTGACCGAGAGTGATGGTCAGCAGATGAAGCATTTTTGACCGCCGACACCGACTGATGGACCTATGTATATGGTGGTTAGTGAGTCGTGTACCTTTTGAAAATAGCCGAGTTTAGAAAAATCTTGGCATTTTGATGTACCGACTGAGATGTCCATCAAGTTATGTAAATAAAGGTATTCGGCTTTAACTTATAAAAGTCTTTAGTTGGTGTGCATAGCTTTATATCTTATGATGGGAAGTAGTCGATTATGCTTCCGCTATATAAACTACGCAAGGACCTATAGAAAGAACATAAACCCCCAGGATTGATAGACCTTCAGGTCAAGCAAGAGAAAGGTAAACGAACTGTGGCGACCCCAATGGATCGGGGGCCGTTCGGGGGTGCCACAAACTTATTGGGCTTCCTCTACATAGGAGTGAACCTAGCTAACAAATCTCCCCCTCACGACAATGTGGAGGGATTCACCATCCCTGCTATCAATTGGCAATGTTCAAGCTTCTCTCTTGGTAGAGTCTTCGTCATCATATCAAAGCCATTATAATCCGTATAAATTTTCTCAAGTTCCAACAGCTTTTCATCTAAAACATCCCTTATCCAATGATATCTAACATCACTATGTTTCGATCTAGAATGAAAAGATGAATTCTTACCAAGATGAATTGCGCTTTGATTATCACAAAATAACACATGCCTCTTTTGCTTGAACCCAAGTTCTTCTAAGAACTTCTTCATTCATAGCATCTCTTTACTAGCTTCAATCACTGCAATAAATTCAGCTTTGGTTGTAGAAAGTGCAACACACTTCTGCAATCTTGACTTCCATGACACAGCTCCACCCGCAAAAGAAATCAAATAACCAGAAGTAGATTTACGAGTATCAATATCTCCTGCCAAGTCGGAATCTGTGTATCCAACTAACTCAAGTTTCCCGGTCTCGAAACTAAGTTTCAAATGTGAAGTTCCCCGAAGATGCTTCATAATTTACTTCACTGCATTCCAATGCTCTCTGCCTAGATTTGACAAATAGCGACGAACAACGCCAACTGCGTGCGCCAAGTCTAGGCGTGTACATACCATCGCATACATTAAGCTTCCTATAGCTGAGGCATATGGAACAATTTCCATATCTTTCTTCTCTTTATTAATCGTAGAACTTTACTTCATATTTAACTTAAAGTGGGCAATAAGAGGAGTACTAACCACTTTAGCCTTGTCCATGTAAAATTTCTAAAGGATCTTCTCGATATATTTCTCTTATGACAATAACAACTTCTTAGCATCCCTATCTCGGGTAATTCTAATGCCAAGAATCTGCTTCGCTGAGTCCAAGTTTTTCATGGCAAAAGATTTGCTCAACTGTTTCTTCAATAACTCAATTCTTGAAGCATTCCTAGTGGAAGGTTGTCGGTCTCTAATAGATCTCCGAACTGGAACATCCAGTGGAATATCTAATTGAGCCTCTAGTTCAAGAATAGTATTATCTATTTCAACATGTTCAGGAACATGTGGATTATTTGGAACATTGACTTCCTGCTGCTCTTCATCAACCTGTGTAGGGATACTTGTAAGAGGAACTGGATCCAAATCAACCAAATTATCACTAACCTGTGATGCTTAAATCATCTCTGCTTTCTCAATATCCTCTCTTATTTGATCTTCCATAAACATAATGTCTCTGCTTCTTACAATTTTCTTTTCAACCGGATCATAAAATTTGTAGCCAAACATATCCTGTCCATAACCAATAAATATACACTATCGTGTTTTCATATCAAGTTTAGACCTCTCATCTTTGGGAATATGCACAAATGCTTTGCACCCAAAGATACGCAAATAATCATAAGAAACATCTTTGCCTATCCAAACTTTATTAGGAACTTCAAACTCTAAAGGAACGCATGGAGTAAGATTAAATACATGCACAACTATACTTAAAGCCTCAGCCCAAAAGGATACAAGTAGCTTTGACTGTGAAAGTAAGCATCTTACCCTTTCAACTAGTGTTTTGTTCATTCTCTCAGCCAAGCCATTTAGTTGAGGCATCTTGGGAGGTGTCTTTTGATGTCGAATACCTTGTTGTCTGCAATATTCATCAAAATGTCCAATATATTCTCCCCCGTTATCAGTTTTCATGCATTTCAATTTCTTTCCAATCTGTCTCTCAACTGAAGCCTAAAATTGCTTAAAATCATCTAATATTTGATCTTTAGTTTTCAAGGTATGAATCCAAATTTTCCTTGAAAAATCATCTATGAAGGTAACAAAATAAAGAGAGCCACCAAGTGATTTTGTTTATATAGGACCGCAAACATCATAATGCACTAAATCCAGTATACCTGACTTTCTTGAAAAATGGGAGCTTTTAAATGCAACTCTATTATGTTTTCCTGCTAAATAGTGAGCACACTTCTTTAACGCCGAACTTTTCAATCTTGAAAGGAGCTTTTTCTTGGCCAATATTGCTTCTCACTGATGTGACTGAACCTCTTATGCCATAACTCAACTGCATCTTCGTTGTCTACTACATTAATTTTGTATGTGGACAACTTTGCCTACATAATATACAATGAAGAATATTTTTCACCTCTAGCCACAACAAGAGAACCTTTGTTGAGCTTCCATTAACCATTACTGAAGGTGCTGCAATACCCCTCATCATCCAACTTGCTTGTAGAAATCAAATTCAAGTGGATATCGGGTATATGTTTAACATTATTCAATATTAACCTTGTGCCATTGCTGGTTTCTAGGCACACATCACCGATGCCTACAGCTTGAGCTAGCCCATTGTTTCCCATCTTCACAGATCGGAAGTCACCTGACCTGTATGATGTAAAGAAATCCTTACAAGACGTAGCATAAATAGATGCACCACTATCAATTATCCAACTGGTCTAATGAGATACAAAATTCACCACATCACCATAAAAAATGATGAGAAAATCTTCTTTAAGTGCAACAACACGATTATCATCACTGTCATTATCACTTTTCTTCTCTTTACCTTTCTCTTTTTGTTTCTCTCTTTTTAACTGGTGACAAAACCTCTGAATATGTCCTTTCTGATGACAATAATAGCACTCAACGTTAGCAAATTTATTATACTTACCTCTGGTTTTATCTCGACTTTTATCTCTATTTTTCGGATCTCGACACTCACTTCTTCCCCTTTTTCTCAACAACCAAGGCATCAGAATGTGAAGAGGACAATGCTTGTGTCTTCCTTCTCATCTCTTCATTCAAAATACTAGTCTTGACCAAATCCATGGTAATCGTACCATCCAGGGCAGAATTAGACAAAGATGTTTAGAACGTCTCCCATGAGTTCGGCAAAGTACTAAGCAACCACAGTGCTTGTATCTCATTATCAAACTTGATTCCCATCGTGTGACATCCTGGATTTTACATTTTTGTTTTCAATTTAATTAATCGGGCTTTTCATCGACGCGTCTATAGTGTTGTTCTCAGAGCTGATCACTCTAAGATAACTAGACTAATTGAGAAAGTCATTAAGAGATTTTAATGCAATAGACTTGAGAAATCAACCAGGACTCGACTATTCGACCGTGCTCATCTGCAGAGATCATTACAACACAGTTAAAAATCCCTTAGAGATCAGAGATAGGTCGGTTCGATTGAGATGTGTGGTTAAATGTGGGTGATTCCACCAAATTGAGAAATTCTCGTCGATCGGCACTAGATTGATTTTTCTGTCGTTTTCATACCTTGTGTCCGTATTTAAATCCTCGAGATTTTCACAATAATTGAGAGACGCCAATGTGTCGAAGAGGTTCATTGTGGCTCGAAGAAAATCGACCATGGGTCATTTGCACTAAAAATTTCTAAAAGCTACCCGATAGCCTAGGTCACGCTAAAAATGCGCCAAAGTGAAATTAACAATGAATTTGAATCCGATTTCAAAAATTGAAAGTTCTGTCCCATCACAAATCATTTTAGGGACATCGACTCAGTCTCCGAAGATTTTTTTGCAAACCGAGACTTTTGGGGAAAAAATCGTCATAGGGCTGTTTTTGTCCAGGAAATGTCAGAGACCGTTTTTGATCGAGCAATTAGGATGCAAGTAAGATCAATTGATGAGGAAAAATACCAATTGGATTGATGAGGTGTTGGTTGAATTTATAAAGGCCGATTGATGTTGATTCAAGAGCCAATTGGTGTCCAATTGAAGGGAATTCAAGTGAAATTAGTAGCCCCTCCCCTTGCCATGACTTATTGGACCACCTCAAAAGGCTTCTAGAAGGGTTCTTGGTCTGGAAAATCTTAGTGCAAGCCAGCCTTGTATGGTAGGGCCTCCAAGGGGACAAGAAGATGAGATAGAGACCAAGTAGGCCCCCCTTATGCCCTCTTCTCCTTCCTCTCCCCCTTAGCCGTCGACACCTTTTCTCCCTACTCTCTTCTTGCTGCTTTCAACCCAGAAATTACAGAACCAGCAGAGACAGCCCGCCGTTGAAGTCGCTCGCCATCGCATGCCACCACTAGAGCCCAAGCAGTCCTCGTCGACCCAAGTACCCCCGTCGCACCCAGCCCTGAGGCCATGCGACCCCGTCATCCCAGCCTTGCCGTCTCGCCAGCTCGTGAGACCAGCGGATCCTCTAGACGCCGTTCGTCACCGCCGTGATCGCCAGAGACCCGTCGAGCTCCGCCTGGCCACCATAACAGCCCCATTGCGCGCCATTGCTAGTTTCCGACCCAAGCCAACCACCGAAGCCGCCTCAACCAGCCCCAAACAGAGCAGAAACCAGTGGGTCTTCACAGCACAGTTTGGCCCATTTTGGCCCGCTTCCGGACCCCGAAAGTTGGTCCCGCTTTGGAGTTTATTGCCCGTCGTTGCGTCCCCGTCAGTTTGATCCGAGCGAATCGTCTATTAAGTGAGTTTAACTCACTAATCCTCACTTGGTAGGTTAATGACGCTTAAGGGTTGATTAGTTTAGGTTAAGCATGGATTATGTGGTTAGTTAAATTAGATTAGTGATTTAATTAACTGATATTGCATGTTAGGTGGTTAAAGTAGTGTAGTTAGAGTCTAGACAAGCTCTAGTATTTAACTAGAGTGGTTCGGTAATTTTTCGGGCCCGTCTCGGCTTCCAATTAGGCTTTACGGGCCTAAGTTGCATTTATTGGCATTTATTTATTATTTTTCGTAATTATTTAATTAATTTTTTATTTTTCAAAAATTAGTCTGGGATAGTCGGTGACTGGAATTTTATGTTGATTGCAATGGTGTGGTTTGTTTATTTAATTGAGCTCTAATTCGTGTTGATTTGGTGTGATTTGTATTTTGGGAAATTATTCCAAAAATAATTAATTTTGGTAATTAATTAGAAAATTACCAAGCATCGGTTTACAACACCAAAAATGAGTTTATGGATCAGTGAAATTAATGGGATTTTTGTGGCATCCTAAAATTTCATAACGATCCTTAGATACATTACGGCCCATGACTAGGTGACGGAAGCACCGTCGGACTATATTATAGTCATTAGACCAATGGATTACAATTAAGCGAGGGCCGAGCATTGAATGGACTATTGTTTTGTTGGAAATGTATCATATGCTCATGTGTGACCAAGGTTGTACTAAAAGATAGATTGATAAGAAATTTTCTATACTTGGCCATGTACCCTATGAATCGAATTACCCTTGATTAATGTTGTAATATTATACGGTCATGCGAGTAATTGTGTTTATTCATGTATATGCGAGGATTAAGATAAATAATTGGGACAAGTGCGGGCTGGGTATTGAGGATGATACCGCAACCATTGGCCCAAGACAACCCCCCTAATCATTTTTTACTTACTTAGCCGGTCAATGAAGGATGACACTTATTGACCATTTGCCAAGTGGCTCTTCTTACGATGGACAACAAATTTGGTGGAGTGGCTAGCAAGGGACATGCCATCTCCACTTGTCTCTCCATGCGTATAGCCACCATAGAAGTTACATGCAAATCTCATGATTACTAGCTAATTAAGAAAACAAAAGAAAGAAGGGGGCGGAGTTAACGAAAGAGTGACCGAGAGAAAAAAGAGAGAGAGTCCGAGAGAAAGATAGAGTTCGTGAGGGTGCATCGGTGAGGGAAAGGAGGAGATCATCCCTACCGTGAGCACGCCTGCTGCCGCCATTGACGCTGCCTAGCTTCGCCGTCAATTGAGCTGTGCCCGAAGTCCGCAAGTTGCCATTTTGCTTGCTGTGGTTGTGTCGGACTTAAGGCAAGTGAAAATCCATTGATCTACATTATGTTGTGCTGTGGTTGTCTAGTGAAGTGTAATAGATTTGGAGATGCTTGAATTTTGATGCTGGATTGTGGCATCCTAGAATTTCTTGCCAATCTTTAGATGTGCTTTGACCTATGTTTTGCATTGAGATTTTGGCCAAGCTTTTAATGGATAATTATTTGATAGGAAAATTCTATTTTTGGCCATGTGATTTATAGGTTGGAATTTATTAAATTAGGTTACAAAGTTTTGTGAATTATAAATTTCAATTAGGTGTTTATATAATTAAGGATTAAGGTGGGTCATTAGGAGGAGGTGTGGGCCGAAATTCTAGCCCAAGAGCAGCCCTCAAGAAGCCCCACCCTTCGGCCATTTAGGCTAGGCCCGCGAAGCCCAAAGGAGGAGGAGTTGCCGTCGACCAAGGCTGGCCCAAGCCCAGCCAGATGAAGCCCCTCTTGCATGGAAAAAAATTGCCAAGTGTTCCTCTCCTAGAGCCAAGTGGCGCCGGCATGCAAGATCAATGATTGTTAATCATTGAAAGGAAGAAAATTAGAGAGGAAGAGGGGGCGGATTAAGCGAGGAAAGGGAGAGAAAGAGAGGGGGGTTTCGACCGAAGAGAGAGAGGAGAGAAAGAGAGAAAGGAAAGGAAGAAAGGAAGAGAGAAAGGGGGACCGTGCGTGCGAGAGGAAAGGAGGAGGTCCGTTCGCTGCCATGCGTGCGCCGACCGCTGACGAGCCGCCTTGCCCCTCCATTCGTTGCTTGCTGTGTTCGCTTGGGCTAGAGGCAAGTAGAGTCCATTAACCTACCCTTTGCTTGCTGTGATGTGTGTGTAGAAAATGGTGGATTTCGGTTGTGGTGGAAGTGATGAAATTTCGAAGCTTAAGGGAGAAATTTGTTGGCCTAGCATGCTGTTTTCTGGAAAAATCAGTTCGACCCTTCATGATTTTGTGAGCTGCATGTGACTTTTTAGTTGAAATATTGCTTTGACCTCTAAATGAAAGTTGTAGAAGACTTCTTGAGATAAAACATGTCAAAAATTTAGAGGAAATGAACAAGTATAGGTCGGTGAAATCGTTGTCCTTTGAAGAAACTGGATCTGGGAAAATGCTACCTCGACCTAGTATGATTCTCTGATTTTTATAAAATCATCCAGTTGAAATTTGATCTTGTGTCCTTAATGAAAGTTGTAGATGAAATTCTGAAGAATAACATACTGAAAATTGAGAAGAAATGTACATGTGTAGCTCAGTGAAGTGAATTTTCTTTGAAAGGAATTAATCTGGAAAAAATAGTACCGAGAATAGGGAGAATGAAATCGACTATAGATATTAATCTAGAACGAATTTGATTTCGAATTCTTCATGAAACGTTTACTTTTATGTGTTATCTATAACATATCAAAATTTCAGAATTTTTGGAGTTTTTATGAGTATTTAATTGAAATTATTTCTGAAATTGTGCAAACTGTAGTGCTGAAATTTTAGAAGCTGTGATGCATGGTCCGTACTGAATTGTATGAAGTTCTTTTGATATGGTGTTCTTCATAAAATATTTGCCTCTAGGTCTCGTCTATAATGTGTAAAATTTTCAGAATTTATAAAGACCGTTTACTAATTTTCCTAGAGTTTTAACTAAAGGAGTACATTCTGTTTTATCCGAAAATTTGCTGCATTTTTCAAAAATAAGTGAATTGCTCCATGTGATATAAGATCTTGTGTGGTTGGTTATGCTCATATGTGGTGACATTTGGCATGCTATATGACATAAAAAATCTAGTTGAAACCTTTGGTATTGTTGCATCAAATGCCATATTGAAATTGAGATACATATGTGAATATGAATTGTGATAATAATGAGACCGTCGGAGGTGTGAGCCGACGATGCCTCGGGAGTGTCGGGATGCCCGGAGTGTGTGTGCTGGATGCCCGGAGTGTGTGTGCCGGATGTCCTCGGGAGTTTTCGAGATGCCCGGAGGTGTGTGCCGGAAGCCCTGGAGGTGTGTGCCGGGGAAATTCCTCGTGATGCTAGTTGAGGTGCGAGATGCCCGAGTGTGTGTGCTAGATGCCCGGAGGTGTGTGCAGGAGGCTCCTCGCGATGCCAGGTTGGATGCGAGCGATAAATTGTGGGATGCAAATATTGATCCCTGGGAAGAAAAATGATGTGATCTAATTGAAAGATAAAGATTGAAAATTGAATGTGTGCATATGGTATGGGATAAACTTCATAGAATGCAAGCCTGAATTGCATGGTGATATATGCATGGCTGCTTGATGATATTTGTATAAGTGCATGGTGGTATATGCACGTTGCATGGTGACATATGTATGGCTGGAAGGTGAGGTATGTTTGAATGCATGAATGATATGTGTTTTGTTCATGATACCTTGATTGTTCTGTTTGACGCATTGTGTAGTTTGGTGGATCTTTACTGCTGAATAGTTGTACTCACCCCTTTTGGGGATTAGCATTTCAGATTAGAAATATGTCTTTGCTCCCAGTTACGCGTGGTACTTATTATGGATTGCCCTCTGATGTCGAGGTGGAGTGCACGGAGCATTCCTGTGTTAGTGTACCTGGTCTGGTGTTTGTTTGAGTTCGTGTCTTGGTGATGTACGATGTGGGTCTAGCTGATGGCCCGATTGTCCAGGAGTTTTTGTCTGTTCATATCAGGCGTGGTGGAGTGATGCTAGGGATGCTACCGCCGCCGCCACCCGATGCACCGGGTTGGGTGTGATGGCGCGTATGACTGGAGGGAGCTGACACTTTTTGGGGATAGCCGACGCTTGTTAATGGAGAGGTGTACATGTTTGATGTAGGGTCGAGTTCTCTTTTGAGCTATAGCCAAGTATTGTTAAAAATCTTGGCCTTTTGTTGTACCGACCCAAGATGTCCATCGTGAAAATATAAATAAAAGTGACTCGGCTTTATCGTTTTATATGGTGAATAGTCGGTGTGCATTGCATTATTGTTATTGGAGTAAGGGATGGTGAGACTCGTTTATGCTTCCATTGATGAGCTGCGCTGGGACCTTTACAAAAAAAAAAGGGAGGGAAGAAGAATTTTATTGATCAAGCCTTGCAAAGTTATAGGACTAGTATATAATAGGATAAGAGTTAAGTACCTGTGGCGACCCTATCGGATTGGGGGCCGTGCCGAGGGAGTGCCACATGGATACTAGAATTCGAAAGAATAGAAGTAGTTCTCTAGGACTAGCCAACTATTTCATGGATAAACAGCTTGACCTTTGGCGACTCCGTGAATTTTATACAATTATATAGTTGAAATTTGACTTTGTGTCCTTGATGAAAGTTGTAGATGACATCTTGAGGAGTAACATACTAAAATTTGAGAAGAAACTGACAAGTATTGATCAGTGAAACGATTTTTCTTTGAAAATGTTAAACCTGGAAACTGTTACAGAGGGTTAGGGAGAGTTATAGCGATTATAGCTCTTGATCTACAATGAATTTGACGTAGATTTCTTCACGGAACTTTTAACTCTAGGTCTTATCTATAACATATCAAAATTTCAGAATTTTCTGAGTTCATTTAGGGGTTATACGGAGATTGTTATTGAAACTGTGCAATGGTGATGTTTGAAGTTTTATGACGGTGATGCACGGACCATTGCGATTCATACGAAATTTTCTTGACTTGGTGTTCTTCATAAAAAATTTTCCCCTAGACCTCGTTTATAACAGGTTAAATTTTTAGAATTTATCAAGATTGTTTACTGATTTTTCCAGAATTTCAATTAGTGGAGTACATTCTGTTTTGTTCAAAAACTGTTTTCTTTCGAGACCAATTGATTTGCTCTATGAGTTGTGATGCTTTGGGTTGTTACTTATACAATGGATGCGGTGACATTTAGCATATCATATGACATAAAAAATTGATAAGGTTTTATAAACTCATTGAAACTTTTGACACTATTGCATCAAATGTTATTTTCAAAGTGAGACATATATGTATATATTATGATGTTGATAATACCGTCGGACCGCTGAATCGACGATGCCCCGGGAGTGTCAGGATGCCCATAGGGTCAAGTGAGTCGACGCCGATTGGATGCCCGAAGGTGTGTGCTGGAGGTCCTCGGGAGTTTCGAGATGCCTGGAGGTGTGTGCCGGAAGCCTCGTGATGCCAGGTGGGGTGCGAGATGCCCAAAGGTGTGTGCCAGATGCCCGGAGGTGTGTGCCGGAGGTCTCGCGATGCCAGGTTGGGTGCGAGAGCCCGAAGGGATGCAAACACTAGTCCCCGGGAAAATGAGATTTTTCGAATATTAAAATGGGAAATAAATCATGTGCATGTGTGTGCATATGGCATGGTACATGAATGGTCTACAAATTGTGAGTTAGTATTATTTGACATTAAAAATGTGGTTATCAAGGCATGGAATAGACTTTTTGGATATATATGCATGATTGCATAGATGATATGTGCATTTCACATGAAATCTTGGTTGTCTTGCTTGTTGCATTGTGTAGTTTGATGGATCTTTTTCTGCTAAGTGGTTGCACTCACCCCTTTTGGGGTCTAACATTTCAAACTAGAAAGAAAATGCCTCTGCTACCTCCGATTCCTGGTACGTTTTATGGGCTCCTGATTGACCTGCAGTGGGAGTTGTCAAAGCACCATTATCCTGGAGTGTATGGAGTGGTGTTAGAACGTGTGAGGATTTTGCTGACCTTTGATATAGGCCATTTTGCCGGCCTAGTTCATCAGGAGTTCATTTTGGTTCTCCTCCGACTGGATGGCCACTTGCTGATGTTGCTGCCGCCACCACCGGTCAACGGACCGGATTGGATTTGATCGTGGATCAAGACAGCAGATGATGCATTTTTGGACTGCCGACACTAAATGATGGACTGATGTACATGACTGCTATGAAGTCGGGTACTTTTGGATATAGCCGAGCTTAGAAAAGCCTTGGCCTTTTGATGTACCGACTCATGATGTCGATCAAGTTATGTAAATAAAAGTGTTCGGCTCTAACTTATATAAAAGTTTTAGTTGGTGTGCATTGTTTCTGAATTTGGAATAGGGAGATGTTGGATTTTGCTTCCGCTATATGAACTGCGCTGGGACCGATCTAAAAGACATAAACCCCCAAGACTTATAGACTTATTATAACTCTTTGGTATTAGAGTAATCGACTTTCAGGACAAAGTGAAAGGAAGGTATCTGTGGCGACCCTAATGGATCGGGGGCCATCAGGGGATGCTACGATTTTCAAGTGTGAAAATATTATATTTTGGCTAAGGCCGACCGTGTACCCACACACGAGTATTTTTATCGAGTATGATAAAAATGGCAAAATGGTTAACTAATCAAGATGATATATTATATCAACCTGCAGACTACGGTCTGGCAGCTTCTAGCGAGCATAATAGTATACTATATGAGTACAATTGCGACAGCTTCTGGTGAGCATAAATAGTATACTATATGAGTACAATTGCGGTAGCTTCTGGTGAGCATAAATAGTATACTATATGAGTACAATTGTGGCAGCTTCTGGTGAGCATAAATAGTATACTATATGAGTATAATTGTGGCAGCTTCTGGTGAGCATATTTAATATATCATATCAGTGGATCTGGTAGCTTCTGGTGAGCTATGCTATCTATATGTCAGCTAGAGTGAGTAGTCCTGGATTATAGTTGGACTGATAGATAGTATTGATCGAGATGATCAGGAATGGTCTTGATGACATGGAATCGACTGAGTCGATTGATCGATGATTCGATCCGATTGCATGATCTAATTCGTTGATATGACTCGATGAGATTATAAATTGTATTGACTTGCAGGAAGAAACCTAAGGCCAATGTAGGTCCCCTGACTCGTGATTGTGCCTAGGTAGCCCTCAGGGCATATTTTTTTCCTAGTCGGGTCTTAAGTGGATAGAACTCGCTGAGACGTCGTCTCACCTCGTTGTGGGATAACATTTCAAGTCCTTAGATGGCAGCACCTGAGTTTTTTGGATGACCTAAGAGTGTTACAGAGCAGACATCTTATATTTCGATGAATCAGGGCCCTAAGGGTTGGAACTATGAGCTGGTAAAGTCTGTAGTATGGGTCGATGCAAGTCTCACCCACGAGGTGCCCCATCGATACAAATCATGGTACCGCCAAGCTCAAGATGGCCAGAGAGAGGGTCATATTCCGGAATCTGAGATTTCTCTGTATGCTCTGGAGGTTGCTTTTGGGAAGGGCATAGCTGATCCTCCTCAAGGCTCTATCATAGACGCAGTGGACCCTGCCCTTGAAGTTCTAGAGTCCCCGGTGCAGTCTACTAAAGGCTTCAGTTGGAGTGTAGAGGAAGGTGAAATCAAAGATGATAGGGAGGATGAAGACCCATAGAGTCGTGAAACCCCACCCCATGCTTTTAAACTTGTTTTCTTGAAGTGGCTTGTATTATATATGACATGATATGGTTTGCTATGTACATAATATATATATATATATATATATATATAAGTGTGGTTATGTTTCAGTTCGAAAATTTTATGGCCCTAGTTTTCGATCACATTATGTTATTGTCTGGAGATTATTTATCTGCTTCCGCATGCGTATTAAAACGAATAGGTCAGCGAAGCGTCCTGGGACGTCGCTATTAATCGACCAAGGAGAGATGGGCACGTGCTCGGAGGATCAGGGCATGACATCCCCGTTTAGTGGTATCAGAGCGTGGTTTGTGATTGGAGCGATAAAGTGTGATAGGTCATTGGGATAGTTAGTAGAAAAGGCTTTTAAATTCATGCTAATGCATGTCTGTGATAGCTGATTGGTAGAATTGTTTGCTTGTGTGGATCGCTCAGCTTCTAATTCGGTGTGGAATTGGAAGCGGGTTTCTATAAAGAACCATCGAGGTGAGTAATCAAGAGCAGAGGACTCCTAAGAAGAGTACTGTTAGGCCTGCAGCTCGGGGTAGGACACCGACGAGGGTCAGTACCCGAGGAGGTCGAGGTAGAGCGCCAGCTGAGGCTAGCGCGAGTAGAGTAGCACCACCCGTCATTGGTGCTGGAGTCACCGCCCCAAGTGATCAGGGTACAGTTGGGATCACGCAAGCCTTAGATGTCATGTGAGAGATGATGGGGCAGCAGGCCCAGAACCAAGCAGCCACCTTTACCGCTGCCGTTGCAGCCACCGCTACTGCCGCTGTCGATACTGTTGCTGCTGCCGCACCCGCCTACGCACCCGCTGAGGTTCCGCTAAGGATAGTAGCTGCTGGAAGACCGATTCATAAACTGGTGGAATAATTTTTGAAGTTAAATGCACCAAGGTTTACAGGGGCAAGAGACCCCGAAGCTACTATTCTGTGGATCCAAGCACTAGAGAAGACCTTTGCACTATTGATGTGCAACGAGACTAAGAAGGTGGTCCTTGCAACCTACCAGCTGGAGGGAGTTGCAACTACTTGGTGGAGAACCACCTAAGAAGCGATATTTCCTGAAGGTGAAGCCCCTGAGTGGAATGCCTTTGTTGAAGCCTTCAACAATAAATACTTTTCCGAGACTGCCAGAGAGATATGAAGATGGCAGAGTTTCAGCGCCTTCGCTAAGGCTCGATGACTGTAGATCAATATGAGGTGAAGTTCACTGAACTATCGCAATATGTTCCTGAGCTAGTTGAGAATCCAGCAAACCGAGTGAGAAGATTCAGAGACGGAATCAGGTCGGAGTTGAGGAGTCCACTAATAATGCTCAATCTGAGAAATTACAATGACCTGTACAAGAGGGTCCAAATGATCGAGAGGGATCAGAATAAGAGAGTCGTCGCATCTGGATCGCGGTTTAGATCGAGTCGAGAAGGGATCCAACATGGGAAGAGGCCCATGATTGGAGGAAGATTTCAAATTCTGCCTAACAAGATGGGCAGGATTGGGAAGACAGGGCCTGGTCAGAATGGCCTATGTCGCTTCTGTGGAAGGCGACATGGTATAACCCCATGCCCAAGAAGGACGGGCGCTTTTTATGAGTGTGGCCAACAGGGTCACTTAGCCAGAGATTGTCCTAGGCGACCAAGAGGACAACCACAGTTGCCACCACCACCGCCAAGGGGACAGATCAGAGGGTATGCACCTTAGAATGCACCGCAAGGAGGACAGCTCAGACCCCCAGTTCAAGGCAAAGTGTATGCCATCACTCAAGGTCAGGTAGAGACTGCACCTAACGTGATTATAGGTATGGTTTCGTTGAACGACCATCCTGCTTACGCTTTATTCGACCCAGGAGTAACTCATTCTTTTATTGCCGAGCAGTATGTTAAGTTGATGGGATTAAGTCCTATATTATTGGAGTCAGTGGTTAGCACATCTACACCGTTAAAGGATAAGGTGTTAGTTACTTTGGGTTGTTTTGGTTGCAAGTTAGCGATTGGTGAGCGAGAGGGGAAAATAGATTTGTTAGTCCTAGTCATGTATGACTTTGATTTGATAATTAGCATGGACTGGCTCACCAAGCAATGAGCTAAGATAAACTGCTATCACAAAACGATTCAGTTTGACCCGTTAGAGGGTGAGAGCTTCGAGTTTGTCGGGAATTAAGGAGGACCCTCGATTACTTTGATCTTGTCGCCTGAGGCAACATGTTTGTTAAACGAGGGTTGTCAGAGTTACCTAGCAACTGTCTTGGATACGACAGTTGAGGAACTGAAGATTGAAGACATCGCAGTGGTACAAGAGTTTCCAGATGTGTTTCCAAAGGAATTGCCAGGTTTGCTACCGGAGAGAGAGATAGAGTTCGTGATTGAGTTAGCACCCGGACAAAGCCAATCACCAAGGCTCCTTACCGAATGGCATTGTTCGAGTTAAAGGAACTGAAGGTGCAGATGCAGGAGTTGCTAGATAAAGGATTCATCCATCCCGGTGCATCACCTAGGGGAGCACCAGTTTTGTTTGTAAAGAAGAAGGATGGTTCATTGCACCTGTGCAACGACTATTGGCAACTCGATCAGGTGACGATCAAGAACAAGTATCCATTATCAAGGATCGGTGACTTGTTTGATTAGTTGCAAGGAGCATCGATATTTTCGAAAATCGACTTGAGGATAGGATATCATCAGTCGAGGATCATAAATGAGGATATATCGAAGTCAGTATTTCATACTCGGTACAATCATTATGAGTTTACTGTAATAATATTCGAGTTGACGAATGCTCCAACTGCCTTTATGGATCTGATGAACCGAGTATTCAAGGATTATCTTGATCAATTCATGATCGTGTTCATCGATGATATTCTAGCGTATTCAAGAAATGAGGATGAGCATGAAGGTCATCTGAGATTGGTACTACAAACTCTGAGAGTTCATCAGTTGTATGCCAAGTTCAGCAAGTGCGAGTTTGGGTTGACTCGTGTTGCTTTTCTAGGTCACGTGATTTCAGGCAAAGGAATCTCCGTGGACCCGTTCAAGATTGAAGCAGTGATCAACTGGTCGAGACCAACTACCGTGACAGAAATCAAAAGTTTTCTGGGTTTGGTAGGTTATTACATATGGTTTGTAGAAGGGTTTTCAGCTTTAACGTCACCGTTGACTAAACTCCTGAAGAAAGAAGACAAGTTCGTGTGGACAAACAAGTACGAACGTAGTTTCCAAGAGCTTAAGCAGAAGCTGACTACCGCACCTGTGCTGACCATTCCATCTAGGTCTTAAAGGATGCAAGATCTACAGTGATGCGTCATTTAGAGGATTGGGTTGCGTGCCGATGCAACATGGCAGGGTTGTTGCATATGCCTCTTGTCAGTTGAGGCCTCATGAGCAGAACTACCCGACACATGACTTGGAACTCATAGCGATTAATTTCGCACTGAAGATTTTGAGGCATTATCTCTATGGGAGAAAGATTCCAGATCTTCATTAATCACCAAAGTCTCAAGTACCTATTCTCTCATAAGGAGTTGAATATGAGACGGCATCGATGGATGGAACTCCTGAAGGATTATGACTGTGATATCCTATATCACCCTAGGAAGGCGAATAAGGTTGCCGACGCTTTGAGTCGGAAGTCGTCAGTCACTCATCTGCTAGTTAAGGAGTGTAATTTAATCGAGAGAGCTCGAGATTCGGTGTTCAAGTTTGAGGTAGGCTACTTTTCAAATCTTTTGGCCACCCTCAGAATTGAGCCGGACGTCCAAATCAAGATCAAGTTACTTCAACCGATAGACCCAGATGTTCAAAAGATTTTACAGGAAGATACTGACAAGAGAAAGGCTGACTTTCAAGTTTCAGATGACAAAACATTGAGGTTCCGAGGATGATTGGTTGTACCTGACGATATAGAGCTTAGAGAAGATATTTTATCAAAAGCACATCGTATCAGTTACAGCATTCATCCTAGCAGTACTAAAATGTATCAAAATCTGCATCAGCACTATTGGTGGTCAGGTATGAAGGCGGACATTGCCAAGCATGTCGCCAAGTGTTTGTTGTGTCAGCAGGTCAAAGCTCAGCATTACAAGCCAAGAGGACTACTGCAACCTCTCTAGATCCCAGAGTGGAAATGGGAACATATCACAATGGACTTCGTTACTGGTCTACCGAGGAGTCAGAGAAGTAACGATTCTATTTGGGTAGTGGTCGACAGATTGACAAAGTCAGCTCACTTCATTGCGGTACGAAAGGACCTTAATTTGGATAAGCACGCAGAGTTGTACGTGCGACAGATAGTTAGACTACATGGAGTGCTAGTTACGATTACTTTAGATCGAGACTCGAGATTCATAGCTACTTTTTGGAAGAGCTTGCAAAGTGCTTTAGGTATGAAGCTACAGTATAGTATGACATATCATCCTCAGACAGATGGCCAGTCTGAGAGGACAATTTAGACCCTCGAGGACATGCTATGAGCTTGCGTACTGGATTTTAAAGGAAGCTGGGAGGATCAACTTCATCTGGTCGACTTTGCTTACAACAACAGTTATCAGTAGAATATCCAAATGGCACCTTTTGAAGTGTTGTATGGAAGAGGGTGCAAAATGCCAATGTGTTGGGATGAAGTCGAGGAAGAAAGATTATAGATCCAGAGTTGGTTCAGCAGTTAGTGGATGTAGTTGCAGTGATCAGAAATAGATTAAAGACCGCTTAGAGCATGCATAAAAGTTACGTAGATAAGCGCTGGAGGTCTTTGGAATTCCAAGTTGATGATCACGTTTTTTTGAAGGTATTGCCAATGAGGGGAACTTTGCGCTTTGGCAAGAAAGGAAAACTGAGACCAAGGTACATAGGTCCGTTTGAAATTCTTGAGAGAATTGGGAACCTAACGTATCGTTTTGCGTTGCCGCCAAGGTTGGCGCAAGTGCACGACGTCTTTCACGTGTCGATGTTAAGGAAGTATGAGCCTGACCCAACCCACATGCTTAATTTCGAGGAATTGGACATGGACAACCATGTGTCGTACGTTGAAAGCCCGGTTCAGATTGTGGATCGGAAGGAACAGATTCTGCGTACAAAGACCATCATGTTGGTCAAAGTGGTCTGGTAATACCACGGCACTAAAGGAGCAACCTAGGAGAGTGAAGAGTCGATGAGGCTGTTATACCCCCACCTTTTTGCTTAAGTATTGTAATGGTTTAAATTTCGAGGACGAAATTTTTATAAGAGGGGAAGAGTTATGACATCCTGGATTTTACAATTCTGTTTTCAATTTAATTAATCTGGCTTTTTATCGACATGTCTATAGTGTTATTCTCAAAGCTGATCACCCTTGAGATAACTAGACTAATTGGGAAAGTCATTAAGAGATTTTAATGCAATAGACTTGAGGATTCGATCATGACTCGACTACTCGACCGTGCTCATCTACAGATTTCATTACGGCACAGTTAAAAATCGCTTAGAGATCAAAGATAGGTCGGTTCAACATGGGTGATTCCACCAAATTGAGAAATTCTCGTTAATCGGCACTAGATTGATTTTTCTGTCGTTTTGGTACCCTATGTTCGTATTTAAATCATCGATATTTTCACGACAACCGAGAGTCGCCAATGTGTAGAAGAGGTTCATTGTGGCTCAAAGAAAATCGACCATGGGTCATTTGCACTAAAAATTTCTAAAAGCTACCCGGTAGCCTAGGTCATGCTAAAAACGCGACTTGTATGGTAAGGCCTCTAAGGGGACAAGAAGATGAGATAGAGACCAAGTAGGCCCTCCTTGCCCCCTCTTTTCCTTCCTCTCCCCCTCAGCCATTAACACCCCTTTCTCCCTCCTCCCTTCTTGCTGTTTTCAACCCAGAAATTACAGAACCAGCAGAGACAGCCTGCCGTTGAAGTTGCTCACCGTCGCACGCCATCACCGGAGCCCGAGTAGCCCCCGTCACACCCAGCCACGAGGCCATGCGACCCCATCATCCCAGCCCTACCATCTCGCCAGCTTGTGAGACCAGCGGATCCTCTAGACATCGTTCGTCACCGCCGTGACCGCCGGAGACTCGTCGAGCTCCGCCTGGCTGCCATAGTAGCCCCATCGCCTGCCATTGCTGGTTTCCGACCCAAGCCAGCCACCGAAGCCGCCTCAACCAACCCCAAACAGAGCAGAAACTAGTGGGTCTTCATAGCACTGTTTGGCTCGTTTTGGCCCGCTTCCGGACCCCGAAAGTTGGTCTTGCTTTGGAGTTTCTAGCCCATCGCTGTGTCCCTATCAGTTTGATCCGAGCGGATCATCGATCAAGTGAGTTTAACTCATTAATCCTCACTTATTAGGTTAATAACACTTAAGGGTTGATTAGTTTAGGTTAAGCATGGATTAGGCGGTTAGTTAGATTAGATTAGTGATTTAATTAGCCGATATTGCATGTTAGGTGGTTAGAGTAGTGTAGTTAGAGCCTAGACAAACTCTAGTATTTAACTAGAGTGGTTCAGTAATTTTCCGGGCCTCTCTCGACTTCCAATTAGGCTTTACGGGCCTAAGTTGCATTTATTGGCTTTTATTTATTATTTTCCGTATTTATTTATTTATTTATTTTTCGGAAATTAGATCGGGATGGCCAGTGCCGGAATTTTATGCTGATTACAATGGTGTGGTCTATTTATTTAATTGAGCTCTAATTCGTGCTGATTTAGTATGATTTGTATTTTGGGAAATTATTCCAAAAATAATTAATTTTGGTAATTAATTAGAAAATCACCGGGCGTCGATTTACAACGCCAAAAATGAGCTTATGGATCAATGAAATTAGTGGGATTTTCAAGTGTAAAAATATTATATTTTGGCTAAGGCCGATCGTGTACTCACACGCGAGTATTTTTATCGGGTATGATAAAAATGGCAAAATGGTTAAATCAAGATGATATATTATATCAACCTGCAGACTACGGTCTGGCAACTTTTAGCGAGCATAATAGTATACTTTATGAGTACAATTGCGGCAGCTTCTTATGAGCATAAATAGTATACTGTATGATTACAATTGTGGCAGCTTCTGGTGATAATAAATAGTATACCATATGAGTATAATTGCGGTAGTTTCTGGTGAGCATATTTAATATATCAAATCAGTGGATCTGACAGCTTTCGATAAGCTATGCTATCTATATGTCAGCTAGAGTGAGCAGTCTTGGATTATAAGTTGGACTGATAGATAATATTGATCGAGATGACCGGGGAATGGTCTTGATGACATGGAATTGACTAAGTTCATTGATCGATGATTTGATCTGATTGCATGATCTGATTCGTTGATATGACTCGATGAGATTATAAATCTAAGGCCTTGCAGGAAGAAATCTAAAGCCAAGATAAGTCCTCTGACTCATGATTGTGCCTAAGCAGCCCTTAGGGTGTATTTTTTTCCTAATCGGGTCTTTGGAGGGTAGAACTCACTGAGACGTCGTCTCACCCCGTTGTGGGATAACATTTCAAGTCCTTAGATGGCAACTCCTAAGTTTTTTGGACGACCTAAGAGTGTTACAGAGCAAACATCTTATATTTTGATGAATCAGGGCCCTAGGGGTTGGAACTATGAACTGGTAAGGTCCATAGTCTGGGTCGATGCAGGTCTCACCCACAAGGTGCCCCATCGATATAGATTGTGGTACCACTAGGCTCAAGATGGCCAGAGAGAGGGTCCTATTCCAGAATCTGAGATTCCTCTATATGCTCTCGAGGTTGCTTTTGGGAAGGGCACAGCTGATCCTCCTCAAGGCTCTATTGTAGACGTGGTGGACCCTGCCCTTAAAGTTCTAAAGTCCCTGGTGCAGTCTGCTGAAGGCTTCAGTTGGAGTGTAGAGGAAGGTGAAATCAAAGATGACGAGGAAGATGAGAACCCGTAGAGTTGTGAAACCCCACCCCTGCTTTTAGACTTATTTTCTTGAAGTGGCTTGTATTATATATGACATGACATGGTTTGCTATGTACACACACACACACACACACACACACACACACACACACACACACATATATATATATATATATATATATATATATATATAACTGTGGTTGTGTTTTAGTTCGAAAAATTTATGGCTCTACTTTTCTATCACATTGTGTTATTGTTTGGGGATTATTTATCTGTTTCCGCATGCGTATTAAAATAAATGGGTTGGTGATGCATCCTAGGACGTCGCTATTAATCAACCAAGCAAGGATGGGCACATGCTCAGAGGATCGGGCGTGACACATCACAGCCAACTGATTTATAATTCCTTGAAAAGAATTTAAATGACGATCAAACGAGTACCATCTTGATATCTCGGAGCCATCATCTATTTTATCAAAAATAACTTATTATTCCTAGTCTTTCGAGCATATAACTGTTCGAGCTTATCCCATAAACTGCGTGCATGTGTTTCCTCAATAATATGTTTCAAAACATTATCATCCACCCACTACCTAATAAAACCGCACACTTGACGATGAAATATAGACCATTCAGCATCAGTTTTATTCTCCGATTTCTCCTCAACAAATACAAGCAAATAAAAATCTTTCACATATAAAAGATCTTCCATCTTCCCTTTCCAAATATGAAAATTCAAACCATTCAGTGTAACCATTCTACTCGTATTTGTTTCCATTGTTTAACACAAGGCAGAAAAATCGAGCAATAACCAAAAGCTCTGATACTACTCTGATGGGAGAATAGTAACAATTTGAACAATATCGAATTAACGCAGCGGAATAAAATAATCTACCATCTTATGTAAACCTAATAGGAATCGATATAGTAAAGTAAAATAAATACCAAGCACGTGAACACAAGTCGATTCTTTTACGTGGAAAACCTCCTCGATGTGAGGAGATCAAAAACCACGAGACCGGAGTCCACCTGAAAATCTTCACTATAAACAAAATTGGGTAAACAATGTTCTTCTCTAGCAAATACTAGAAATACATAGCAGCAAAGACATCAAGAACATAATTATTGGCAATATACATGAATTTCACAAGAGATCAAGGATAAATCTGACCAAAAACGTAGGTTTGATTAATCCATGAAATACCTGATGTAGAGAGCTTCAAATGAAAATCAAACCATTCAGATTCGAGAAGATTGCGCCACAAACATGCTGACAAAATTTCAGTTCAATCGGACCACGAATCAACCTCCGATGCAAGCTTGATGTAAATCAGACTTTGCCTAACCTCAGATTTTTTGCTTTCTCTTTTTCTCTTATTACTACGTCTTTTTGCAGCCACTACTTCAAAGATAGTGAGAAACCCTATTTCTCCATATGACTTATCATATGAGCTCAAGCTCTTTTTAGGCTTGCAACTCATTGGGCTTCCTCCACATAGGAGTGAACCCAGCTAACACGAAGAACCCCCGAACAATATAACAACTATCTTTTTAATTTTTATCTTTATCTCATTTTAGCTGTAGTTTTCGAGATTCCCGTCGTTGATTAAATTCCGGCGTGCATCTTTATCCAATCCGACATCGTCGATTAAATTCCAATGTTGTTCCACAAGCCCAGTGTTATTAATTAAATTCCAATGTCGTATTTCCTATTCAAGGGTATTGTTGTTGATTAAATTCTAGATTTACTCCTAAAATAAGCTATGTCATAAATTAAATTCTGGCATAGTTTGAGTTCAAAGTATAGACTATCCAACTACTAGTGTCCAAATTATATTATTGATTAGATTCTGATGTAATTTGCGCCAAGAAGTAGTTAGTTCTTGAGCCATCCAAGTATCAATTGTCAGGGTTGTATATACAAGCTGAGAATAAAATTTCCCCTTACATTTGACATTATCTGTTCAAGCTTAGCACAAAATCTGAGTCTCCCATAATAAAATCAAAATGCAGCATTTGGTGAAAGATTTTTCACGGGAATCAAAACCGGTGAAACAAAGCTATTAAAATAACAACAGCATAATGAAGCAGATGTTATGCGCCAGACGAGAGCACTTGCATTCGTTAGGTCGAGAGACCGATCTTCTCTAAGTCCAAGAAAGTAGGTTAGATTGAAGGACGCGACTGATGATCCTTGAAACATGCATGAGAAAATGGAAGGCCGAATCTAAACGAGGAATCATCGGCAGATTCTACGATTGCTAGCCAGGCGTGCTACGAAAGTTGGGGGGGGGGGGGGGGGTGGCGGTTTTCCCTAATTTAAGACAAATTCTTTGTAAGTTCCACAGCAGATTCTACGAGTATTGTCTCCTAAACACGCTCTATGCAGTCACTGGATCAGGTCTAGTTTCACACCCGAGAGTCATCATCTTCTATTCACAGCATTTCAACAAACTGATTGTGAAAATGACTAGTTCTACCACATTTATCTAATAAATTGTCAAAGTGATATGAACATCATTGTCGTGGGAAGAGGACATCATTGTTGTGGGGCCGGTTTAGTTTTAGCTTTTTCCCTAATTTAAGACAAATTATTTATCAGTTCTACAGCAGATTCTAGGAGTATTTGCTCATAAACATGCTCTACACAGTCCTTACCAAAAAAAAAAAAACCTTACCAAAAAAAAAAACATGCTCTACGCAGTCACTTGATTAGGTCTAGTTTTACATCCGAAGTCATCATTTCCTCTTCGCAGCATTTCAACAAACTAACTGTCAAAATGACTACTTCCACCAAATTTTATCCAATAAATTTTCATAGTGGTACGAACATTATTGTCGTGGGAAGAGAACCATGGTAGGATCAACCACAATAGTGAAATTTATGGAGAAATATGCAAGAAATAGAGAGAACAACGTATCAAGATTTATGTGATTCGGTTTGAGCGTTCAAAACCTACTCCCTAAGAAAGTGGCAACGATAAATTACTGTGAACAGCAGAGATACAAGCTTAGATCGAAAGCTCTCTCACACCCAAGCCCTAAAAGACACTCACTCAATCTACACAAGGTGTTTGACTCAATCGTTCAAGTGTTTTCCACCAAAAACTCTATGAGAGACTCTAGAAACACCCTATCGGGGCTCTAATCTATAATCTCTCTATGCATACTCAAACAAGGTCAAAATTAGGTCTTAAATTGCAAGTCTTGTCCTCACGAGGTGCCAGCCCGACGTTCCGAATGGACTGAGTACTTTCCATATGACCAATATGAAACTGGTTTTCAAGAAAAAAAATATATATATATATATATATATATATATATATATTTTTATTTTTTATTTCTTAAAAATAGCAATAAACCATAAAACAATTCTAGTATTACGTAATGGTAAAATGAGGTCATTGCTAGTGCACATTGTACATGTATGTTAACGTGAATGGATGGGGAACAGCAATGGGGATGATGGGGCCACTTTGAGGATTTTCATATATAATTTTTTATTCTAATCTTGAATATTGGAGTTAGTAATTTAGTGGGCGCCGTAACTGCAATAGTTAATATTTTACTCTTTTACTTAGTCAAAATAACAACACTCTCTCTTCTTTTGTTTCCTGGTTTGTCAAATGAGTAATTTTTGCATAATTACGGGGACAGTCCTTAAACCTTCACGAAAGTACGAGGTGCGTACCAGGGTAATCTAAAGTGAGTCAATTGCTTATGTAGTCAATGGAAAATAAATTTCTAGAGGAAGCTCCCTACTAGAACGATGAATGACTATAGAGAAAAAGGAAAATTGGATTGAACCGCATCTGGACTATGTATCTTGACGTTGATTTTTTCCTACCTTTCAACTAACCATCATAAACGGTTCAAACTTAAGTGCATTGCAAATATAATATGGTAACAAGCACTGTGTATACACATGGGCTGTTCCCGAAAAGAAAGCGTTTGAACCACACAAAATTGTTCGTCTCGATCAAGCATAGGCTATGCATGCTATAAAAAGGCTATGAAATTCATACATGCAAAGTACACCTGTTTGAGACTATTTTGATATATTGCAAAGTTAGGTCCAATTCGGTATACAAAATGTCACCAAAAAAAATAAATTAATATTCACAGTTCGGCATGCATTTTAGTGTCATATTAGAGTTTCACTTAGAAAGCAAAAAGAAAACTTGACAAAATTCTTTTATCTGTTCAATTTTCAGTACTTTTGTCATCAAATCTGTCCTAATATAGTTAGAAAAAATAAGAGGCCATCGTTATTCTCCAAGCTTGTCCATGATGTTCCATAGAAAACGTTCATGCAAATTTCTCAATCGTTAAAGCCTATTGTCTAACCCTAACCATCTCTCTCTCTCTCTCTCTCTCTCTCTCTCTCTCTCTCTCTCTCTCTCTCTCTCTCTCTCTCTCTCCCCCCAATTCTTTCTTAGACACGGCACGTCTATAGTCGGGTAGGCTCCTAACTCTTTTTAAGGTCAATGAACTAGTCGCATTTGCCTTTTATTCAATTGCGTCCTAAAATAAAAAGCAAACTAGGGTTTTGGCTTTGCAGTATTCGCAATCACATCTTCCAGTCCCTATCGGCCGAAGATGCTACGGGCATATCCGTTATTGTTGGTCGCCATTTCACGTGTGGGAAATCAAGAAATCAGACGGGTATTTCGCCGCCTTCATCTCAAACTTTCAACTCTGACCTCGTATGATAATTGAAGAAGCGACGTTTCGTGTTGTGAATTGGGAAATCGCTTCCCAGATGAATGGCGATATCAGACAAGAGTACCGTTGACTTTGAGAATGCGAAAATAGCTTAAGAGATAGATGGAATCAGCATGTCTTGGATCATCTGCAGTTGATCTTTTCCACATGAACCCACAATCTCGCATTGATACGCTCCACAATTTTAGAACCGAGATGCATTGAGTTCAACGTAACATGTAAAAACGTTACCCTGGATAGGGTTTTCGAGAGGAAAATTTTATTTTATAGGTAAGCTATCAGGATTAAAAATGTTATTAGGAAAATAAATAATTATTCTATTCTTTTATTAGATCAAAAGAGATAAGACGTAATAAATATGGTGTGCTTGTGGTTTGGTTCACTTTGGTTTGGAGATGATTTTTAGCCCACAATTTAGTTCGTCGGTTTGAAAATAACCTCAACCAAAGCCCAAATCATACCACTGAAGTCATAACACAAACGAATTGATGGCTTCATTTTATAATCATTTCAATTCGTGTATGTTAAGCCCACGGTCAGAAGAGAAGCTTAAACAGCAACCTAAGAATGTCTAATTTTGTATTCGATAAGTGCTGACCAAAAGGTGCTATCGAGTAGAATTGCATCGACACCATTATATACTCAAGCCCGACTCATCTTGAACATTCGAGGCTCAACACTTGACTTGTACTCTATCGGGATTTACGTTTCAAGCTCAAGCTCAAGCTCAACTGGAATAAATCTTCAACGACCTCCAACTCCACTTTAATCACTCTATTAGTCAATGAATTTTACTCGAAACTCGGATTACACTCAAGCTTGAGGTCAAATTCTGCAAATACACCATTATAGAAAAACTTACAATTTAAAACAATTTTGTCCATTTGTTCATGCATATCACTGTACGTGTACAATTTGGATGATATATATAAAAAAAAATACGTCGATTCGGTTAGGCTCTCGATGTACTTGAATTAAGGATTTTCAAGCTCAAGCTCGACTTGATTAAATTATTCGATCAATTCGAACTTGTGGGGATCTGCGATGCGCTGATGTGGCCACTTTGAGGAATTTCATATATTATCTTTACTTCTAATCTTGAATATTGGAGTTAGCTAGTGGGCGCCCTAAGTGCAATAGTTAATATTTTACTCTTTTACTTGGTAAAAATAACAACAGTCAATTGTTCTCTGGTTTGTCAAATAAGTAATTTTGTATAATTAAAGGGAGAGTCCTTAGAACTTCACGAAAGTACGAGGTGTACCAGAGTAATCTAAAGTGAGCCAGTGACTCATGTAGTTAAATGGAAAATGTGTTGAGCTTAAATATCTAGAGGAAGCTCCATACTATAATGATGACTTATTCTCAAGAAGAGAAATTATTGAATTGCAAAATTATTAAAAAAAAAAGTTTTAAATTTATTGTACAAATGCTAATGCAGTCCTAAACTTTTAAATTTGACCAATTGAGTCATAAGCTTTATAATGATTTGTCGGTGTAGCCATTTTGGCCAATTTTGACTGAAAAATAGTTGATGTAAATTCCGACCGTCCTACGTAGCATAGTCGACGTTAACATGGATGATTTTTTTTAAAGAATTTCTCTGCTTTTTCCTTTCCTTTTCCTTTTCTTTTCCTTTTCCTTATGTATTTTCCTATTTCCCTCTAGCGGTTGTTGGGTCTCGGCAATAGCTAGAGACTCCACTGGCAAGGCCAAGGTCAATGCTCACTAGAGGTTGGTGAGGGTAGCTCTCGTCCAATTAGGCAAGGGCATTGTGGGCCTCATCAATGGTCGTCAACCTCCATCGACCATTGTTGACGTTTGGCAATCGGCAAGGGAAATAGGGAAAAATAAAAAAGAAAAAAAGGAAAGGAAAAAAAGAAAAATAAAAGAAAATTCTTTTTGTTTTTAATTTCAAAAATTGTCCATGTTAACATCAATTGTACCACACAAGATGGCCGGCATTAACTTGATCACTACGCCTATGATTTTCAACCAAAATTGGTCAAATGGATTTGGCAAATTATCATAAAGTTTAAAAATAAATTTGCTAAATTAAAAAATTTTGAACTAAATTGGTATTCGTACAATAGGCTCAAGATTTTTTTTTGGTAAATATTCTGATTAAATTCCATGTGTTGGATTGGACTTTGGATCTTGAAGTTGATTTGCTTCTACACTTCAATAACAATCAGAGAGGGTTCAAACTCATGTGCACTGCAAATATAGTATGGCAATGAGCGCTGTGTACACACATAAGATGTTCCCAAAAAGAAAGTGCATGAACTACTCAATATCGTCCATTGATCGAGCATGTGCTATGCATGCTATAAAAGGAAATAAAATTCGTACATGCAAAGTATACATGTTGACTATATCCAACATGAAGTTAGATCCAATTCGGTAGACAAGACGTCTCCAAAAAAAGAAAATAAGGAAATTTGTGCAATTTGGTATACGTTTTAGGGTTATATTAGAATTTCACTTAGAATGATAAAAAAGAAAATTTGAAAAAATTCTTTATCTATTAAGTATACTGTAATTTCATTATTAAAAAGTCTGATCCAAAACCTTAAATTAATATGTGGAGGAAGATCACATGTATATAAAAAACTTATAAATCTCATTGTCAAACAGTGTGAAATATTTTAACATTTGTGATCAAATCTATCATATATATACTTAAAAAGCACATAAGAGGCTGTCATTATTCTCCAAGTTTGTCCATGATGTTCCATAAAGAACCTCCGTGCAAATTTCTCACCTAACCCTAACCATGTCTCTCAACTCTGCCATTAGAAGTAAATATATGCAATTTGGTATACATTTGAGGGTTATATTACAATTTCAGTTATAATGATGAAAAAGAAAATTTGACAGAATTCTTTATGTATTCACTATTCAATATTTTCATTGTTAAAAAGTCCAATCCAAAATTTTAAACTAATAAGTAGAGGAAGATCACATGTATATAAGAAAAACTTAAGATAAAAGTTATCAAAAACCCCAAACTACGCCATTGTAACACATTTACCCAAACTTTTTTTGTGACACAAAAAGCCTTAAACTTTTACCTATGTAAGACATTTACCCTAAACTTTTGTTTTTTGGCACTAAAAACCTCAAACTTTTCTTTTATGACACCAAAAACTCCAAAGACACTAAATTTTTGGGGTAAATGTATCAAAATAAAAGTTTAGGATTTTTTGTGTCACATAAATATAAGTTTGGATTTTTTGGTGTTACAGAATAAAGTTTGAGAAAGATATATTACACGTATACAAGTTTTGGACATTTTATGTCACAAAAAAAAGTTTAGGGTAAATATGTCATAATCGATAAAGTTTGAGATTTTTGGTGAGTTATAAATTTCATTATCAATCGATACGAGAGATTTTAACATTTGTGATCAAATCTATCATATATATACTTAAAAAGCACATAAGAGGCTGTCATTATTCTCCAAGTTTGTCCATGATGTTCCATAAAGAACCTCCATGCAAATTTCTCGCCCGTTAAGTTAAAGACTATTATCTAACCCTAACCATCTCTCTCTCGACCCTGCCATTGCCCTAGTTCTTTCCTAGACATGCCACGTCTTTCATTGGGTAGGCTCCTAACTCTCTTCCGGGTCAATGGTCTAGTTGCGTTTGCTTTTATTTAATTGCGTCCTTCAATAAGAAACAAACTAGGACTTAGGTCATCAGTATCGCAATCACATGTCCCTGTCCCTATAGGTCAAAGATGCTACATGCACATCCGTTCGCGTAGCTCGCCGTTTCCATGTGGGAAATCACGAGATCAGACGGGTATTTCGCCGCTTCGGTTTGACTTTCAACTCTGATCTTAGATGATGATCAAAGTGACGTCTTGCGAGCGTGAAATCGCTTCACAGATAAATTGTGATATTAGAGGAGAATAGCGTTGACTTGGGAATGGGACAATTGCTTGAGAGATGAATCGGCATGTCTTCGATCAGTTGCAGTTGATTTTTTTCCATATGAGCCCACAATCACGCATCCATATGCTCCGCAATTCCAGAACCGAAATGCATTAAGTTCAACATATCATGTAAACATCACCCCAGAGATATAGATATGGTTTTCAAGAGGAAAATTAATTTTTATAGGTAATCTGCCATGATTAAAACTGGTATTAGAAAAAGAAAAAAAATATCCTTTTCTTTCTACATTCAAACGAAATCAGAAGCAATAGATGTTGTGAGTTTGTGGTTTGGTTCACTTTGGTTTGGAGAAAACTTTTAACCGGCAATTGAGTTCGTTGGTTTGAAAAGAATCTCAACCAAAGCCAAAATTAAATGAATAAAATCATAACAAAAACAAATTTATGACTTCAGTTTGTTTTATCATTTTTATTCGTATATGTTAAGCCCACACTCGGATAGGATTCTTAACATCGACTTTAGAATGTCTACTTTTGTATTAGATAAGTACCAACTAAAGGGTGCTATTGAGTTGAATCATGTCGACACCATCCAATATGCAAAGCATGATTCAATTTGAACGGTTGAGTCTCAATGCTTGACTCGTGCTCAGTTGAGATTGATCTTTCGAGCTCAAGCTCAATGGGGATTGATTGCGACGACCTCGAGCTCGATCCAACTTTAATTACTCCATTACTCATTAAATTTTGCTTGAAACTCAAATTAAACTTGAAATCGAGCTCACATTCTGAAACTACACTGTTTTGAAAAGTTAGCAAGTTTTATCCATTTAATCATTACTATATACGTACCTATGTCATATGGCTAGACTATATAAACAAACATTCTTCGATTAGGCTCTTCATTTATTCTAATTAATGATTTTCAAGCTCAAACTTGACTCAATTAAGTACCCGATTAATTCAAATTTGACTGGAATCAAACGAAGTTTGAGTTTTGAGTCCAGTATGAGTAATCCATCAGTCGAACTCAAGTAGCTTCTGAGAAAGTTGATTCGCATGCACGTTTAGTACCAACAAAGAAAAACAAGTTGTCTCGGCCTCCACTGTACGAATTCCACGAACTTAGATATATCCGTTCATAACATTACTACACAGGGTTTTAATATTTTACTAATCTGTATTGGTTTGGTCGAATTCAGTTTACGTTTTTTTTTTCAAAAAAAAAATATATATATATATATATAACCAGATCTAAACTGACAAATGAAAAATTCGCTCCTCCTTTGAATGATACGATAAACCGCTTTTTTTTAAAAAAAAAAAAAAAACTTACAAGGGTAACATGATTTATTTTTCAGACACGCATAAAAGAAGCTATAAAAATAACCACAGAGCAATAAAGCAGATGTTGTGCGCCAGACGAAAGCAATTGCATGCGTAAGCTCGAGAGCCTGATCTTCTCTAAGTCCAAGAAAGTAGGTTAGATTGAAGGACGCGACTGAAGATCCTTGAAACATGCGTGAGAAAATGGAAGGCCGAGCCTAAATGTGGAATCATCGGCAGATTCTACGGTTGCTAGTTAGGCGTGCTAAGAAAGGGGGCAATTTTCCCTAATTCAAGACAAATTCTTTATCAGTTCCACAGCAGATTCTAGGAGTATTGTCTCCTAAACACGCTCGACGCAGTCACTGGTTCAGGTCTAGTTTCACACCCGAGAGTCATCATCTCCTCTTCACAGCATTTCAACAAAGTGATTGTGAAAATGACTAGTTCTACCACATTTTATCTAATAAATTTTCATAGTGATATGAACATCAATGTCGTGGGAAGAGGACATCATTGTCGTGGGGCAGCTTTAGGTTTAGCTTTTTTCCGTAATTTAAGACAAATTATTTATCAGTTCCACAGCAGATTCTAGGAGTATTTGCTCATAAACATGCTCTGCAGTCTTCACCAAAAAAGAACATGCTCTGCACAGTCACCTGATCAGGTCTAGCTTTACACCCGAGAGTCATCATTTTCTCTTTACAGCATTTCAACAAACTAATTGTCAAAATGATTACTTCCACCACATTTTATCTAATAAATTTTCATAGTGGTATGAACATCATTGTCGTGGGAAGAGAACCACTATATGGAGAAATATGTGGAGAAATATGTGAGAAATAGAGAGAACAACACATCAAGATTTACAAGATTTGGTTTGAGTATTCAAAACCTACTCCATGAGAGAGAGACAATGATAAATCTACTGTGCACAGCGGCAATACAAGCTTAGATCGAAAGCTCTCTCATACGCAAGCCCTAAATAACACTCACTCAATCTACACAAAGGTGTTTAACTCAATCTTTCAAGTGTTTCCTACCAAAAACTCTCTGAAAGGCTCTAGAAACACCCTCACGAGGCTCTAATGTATAATCTCTATGCAAACTCAGACAAGGTCAAAATTAGGTCTTAAATTGCAAGCTTGGCCTCACGAGGTGCCAGCCCGACGTTCGGAATGGGCTGAGCGCTTTCCATATGACCAGAATGAAACTGGTTTTCTAGAGAATTGGTCGGCAACCTGTCCACATGCAAGTGAGCTATTGGGCGTCATTCGGCTGGCAGCTCTATAGACCCCTTTTATCACGTCTCAGACCTATCTTGTTCTCCCGACTTCAATTTTCACTCAAGTTGTTGGCCAAAACTCAAGACATAATCAACAATTATCATCATTAGTAAAAACATAAAATCGCGTGTTATTTGATATTCATTTTCTGTAAGCATCAGATTTATTAATTTATTACTTAATAGTATATCTATGATTTTTTAATAATATTCATATAATATGAAGATAAATTATAAACATTATATTGATCATCACTGAAGACATATATCTTAATTATCATTCGTTTATGATATCATTGACAATATATAATGTCATACTTAAATTAGTTATGTCAAGTGTTTTAATAGTTGAAATTCTCCAACTACATGTCAACTAAAGAGAGGAGGGCACCATTGCAAATACTTTATGACTTTTACGCTGCAATAAATACGTAAAAGAAAAAAGCTATAACAACTTCGACTATAATACGAATACTACTACCATAAGCAAATATCATCACCCCAACACGGGCCAAGAGCAGAATAACCAATCGCGCAATATAAGACATTATTAATGAACATCTTATTTGATTTTTTACCCTTTACCAAGTTAATAATTAATTTTTTACCTTTAATGTTGAAGGCTTCGCTTAACACTTCAAATCTTAACTAATATATAATTATTAATATCTTAAACCGTTTGAATTAAGGTGAACTTAATTGTTACCTTTTCTAAATATAAAATAGTGTATTAGACTTGTCAAGAAATTTGAAAAATGGAACCTAAAGAAAACTTGAGGCACTGAATTGCAAAAACCTTATAAATCCATAAATTGGGAAAAAAGAAAAGAAAGGAAAAGAAAAGGGAGCGGTCAATATGACCACAGAAACCTCGAATGCAATTAATCTATCAGAGAATGTGAAATCAAGTCCAAGAAGACAAGTCGAAACTTTAGCTAGATTTGACCTGCAAATTCTAACAAATTTCACATGAATTTCCAGATCGTGATAAGACGAAGTCAATCAGACCACGTTTCGGTGAACAGTCTAACTTACGTGTCGTCGCAGGATGTGGAATCAACAAAAATCAAAGGTTATGACAACATTAGGTGTGAACAAGCCCGAAAGAAAATTCATTTACTCCACAATTAGCCGCAATTCTCACGATAACCCTTGACCCAAGATTCACGCGTAGTTTATTCCTTTCTCAAATCCGTGTTGACACTAGCTCTTATGTCATCATAGTTAATATTATGATTATAATTAATTAGTGCGGTTATTCGTATTTTAATTGTCGAATTTCCTATTGGAAGGAGGAAAGAAGCTTCACGAATACAGAGCCTCACCGGCCAAAAACGAATATAACTTCCTCAATGTTCGTAGCCAAAGCCCCCTTTTTCCGACTTTTCAACTGCAGAGATGTCGCAGCGATTGACGCGATTTTGTCGACCTGGATTAAGGAAATTCTTTATTGTTAAAGTTGACAATTTCATGTCATGCATGATGTCGTGTGAGACGAAACAAGACGCGGTCGAAGGAGACTTCGAATGGGATCGAACACATGCATGTTCGGCCGAGGACGAGTATAAAAGGGTATCGAGCCTGAGTCCTTTGGCTCATCCCACATCCAAACAATTGGTGTTATAGCAAAATCACATTTGCATTTGGTGGGAAAGAAGATGTCTTCCAAGCACTTCTTGCTCTTGATCCTCAGCCTGGTGGCCCTCACTGCCCCGGCCCTAGCCGAGTATGCCGAGCCGCCCGAGCACGGCAAGCACAGGCCCCACCACCCTGGGGCCATTCCGCCCGCTTGGGCACCACACCATGGGCACGGGCCACACCACAGGCCTGGTGCCCCAGGGCCAAGGCCTGAGCCTTTGGAGAAGCCGTTCCCAGGCCACCACTACCACATCCACCCACCAGCTGACGCCCCTTCCCGCATCACGGTCACCACCCAGCTCACGCACCATTCCCACACCATGGCCACCACCATGGAGCACACCCGCCGATGGAGAGCGGCAAGGGCCCTCACAAGCCGCACATGCCACATGCGCCTGCTCCCAGTCATCCCTACTGAGTTTTTGAACATATGATGGCTCAGTGATATGCATGTTTTTGTTGACAATAAGAGCCTTTTAGATGTTATGACTCATCCATGTATTATTTTACTAGATGGCATGGCTTATTGACCGGCCATTATCATACTCTGGATTATACAGAGCTTGTGCAGCTCATATCTACATCCTGTTTCTTGATTACTATCATAGTTATGCACCGTTCTTCTAATTTTTGTGTCTATGCATCCATATTATGCACTCTCACACTCGCATTTATACTTTGCGTGTCCTTCCTTTAGTATTTTTACCGTTCATTTTTCTCAACGAAAGAAGAGGCCGTGATGGAGATCGTAGCAATAGCTGGAGTTCTCAACAATGGATAAGGGTGCGCAAGTGAAATGGCATATACTGTCGGCATTGCGGTTCCTGACGTCGAGCATTATCTTGGGAGTAAAAACTTGAAACGTGGGCGACAAAAATATAAGATTATTCGACGCAGTAAACTGCAAATACTTTAAGAGAAGTTTATCGTGTTGATCACGTATTTAGAACAGGATATAAAACCATCCCAATTAAATTTCGAATAGTCCACCGTCGACCACCGCGGACCACCGCAACTCTGATTGGACACTATTATATCGTGCCAAACAATGCATGAAGTGATAATTGCCAAAAAAGTTTTGAAGTTAGTTTACAGATGTTAATTTAATTTTAAATATTTTGACATTTTGCCAATGTAGCCATTCTGATTAATTATGGTTGAAAATTACTGACATTAACATCAACCATCTTATGTGGCGCAATCGATGTTAACATGGACAATTTTTTAATTTTAAAAAAAATTATGAATATTTTTTATTAATTTTTTATTCTTTCTTCTAGTAGAAAAAAAGAAGGAAAAGAAAGAAAAGAAAAAAAGCTAAAAATTAATAAGAATTTCAGAAAATTTAAAAAGATTGTCAACATCACTAACAGTTGCTCCTCATAAGATGGTTGGCACCCACACGGTTGTTGATAAAAAATTGACCATTGGGACTATATTCATAAATCGTCAAGAGACGTAGGATTAAATTGATTAAATTAAAAAATTTATCATTGAATTGATAGATTCTTTTTGGCAATTGTGCCCAATAGTCAAGAAATCTTAGCCACATCATTTTATCTTGTCTTACCCGGCCAAATAATCCAGACTACCAAACATGTCCGAGAACGAGTCAACGTCGAATTCAAACACAGACCAGTTCTGCGTCTCAAAGTTCTACGTCCTCTTCGTGTACCCAGGGGCGCATATTGCCTTTACTTGTCTGGGGACTTCTGACTTGATAAACAAGCCAATTTGTTTTTAGGAGGAATGATATCACTGCTGAAAAGAAGAGCACAAACGACGGCTTGGCTTGAAAATCGTCACTATAGTAATGAGGCATATTAAATGATGGGTCAACTCCTATATTTTGGGATCATTGAATCGTCGGATATCAATCCATTGCAAAACTTCCATTAATTTCGAACTAATTGAATAAAAACAACAATGAAGTGGTTGATTGGATAGGATTTGCTCTCGAAGGATTTGAAGTTTTTTTGGTCAATAATCTCAATCCAGCAGTCATTCCTCGATCTTAGAAAATCTTGATTCGTTTATGGCAGATGCTCGAGTTGTGCAGTAAGCATAGGATAACATATTGTCCAAAAAATACTAAATTTATTATACTTTTTCCAACACAATCTTAAACTGTTTAATTGAGCTAATTGAATCAGAAATTTTTTCATATTTTGCTAATTGGGTCCATATAGCAAATTTTGGCCGAAAATCATTAACATTGACGCATGTCATCCTATGTTGCACTACTGATAGATGACATGGACAATTTTTAATAATATTTTAATATTTTTTTCATTTTAAAATTTGTTTCTTTTCTTCTATTTTCATTCTTTACTTTACCTTTCTTTTCTTTTTTTTCCTTTACCCTCCACAAGCCATCATCGAGCCTTATCAATGGCTAGCGGAGATTGTTGGCCTCAAGTGAGCGCCACCGCCGCCAGCCTTGGCAAGGGCTACCCTCATATGATCTAGCAAGGGCATCTCTCGCCCGAGGCCACTACCCTCACTTGAGGCCAATGACCTTCATAGACCATCAATGAGGCTTGGCAATAGATGATGGAGGGTGAAAGGGAGAAAGAAGAAAGAAAATAAAAAGAAGGTAAAGAAGGAAAATATTAAGAAAAGAAAAAAAATGAATAATAAAAAATTTGAAAAAACATTAAATATAAAAAATTGTCTATACCAAAGACTAGCCGTGCCACGTAAAATGATCGACTTTCATGTTGGCAATTTCTATTGGGTGTTGTTCATATTCCCCATTACAGCGCCCCTACAATGTTAGAGGGCTTTTATGATTTGAGCTTATATTTTATTAGTTGTTTGGATTTAGACTTATGAATAGTTATTGGATAGATATATATATATATATATTGATAGTTTGGGCTTGAGCTCATGAATAACTACTAGATATATATCTTCAGTTTAAATATGTATATTCTTGTTCTCTTGTAATTGAGAGATGTAATAGAGAAGTTCAATGTGTTAATTATAACGGAATCCTCAGCGGGACGTAACCCTAATTTAAGGGTGAATGAGGATAAAATATTGCATCTAAAATTCTCTTTCTCGCTTTTCCTTTCTATTTTCTTTGTGATTGTGTGACGAATCTTAACAATTTATGGTCGAAATCAGCTGGATGAACTCAATCAGAAAAATGTGCAAAGGTGTAGGATTGATTGGCAAAAGTGTTATAAGTTTAGCACTTTTTGGATAATTTTCATAGGATAACTTTGACTTAATTCAACTTATATCAAGTGTTGTTGCAGTGACAAGTTCATTCAAAATGAATAGTATTTATGAGTGGAATCAAATATTTCGATTATTGGCATGGAATTCCTATGGCAACACCTCACGTCGATTGTCGCTTCTGAGCCTTTCCAATCATAAAAAATTAATGAAAGAAAAACAACTTTACGGATATAGATGCAATATCTCATTGGCAAAAAAAAAGGGTTGATATCCTCTTCATCTATGTTTTGTTTATTTACCTAATATTTTAGTGAAATGAAAATTTTTCATGACCAACGGAAATTTTATGCTTAAATTCATATTAATGATTTCATTTTTTTAAAATTAGAAATTACATTTCAAAAAACGAGAGATATCGACGCTTGGGGACGGGACTCGTAATGCCCATGCCTAGATCCTTAATGGCTGGGCTCAGGTCCACGGAGGCAGGCTTGAGACCCTAGTAGCCATGTCCAAGTCCATAAAGGTTGGGCCTAAGACCCTATAGCCCATGCTCGATTCTGCAGCAACCATGCCTGGGTACTTGAATCCCACACCCAAGTCACTGGCACCCATGCTTGAGTTGGGTGGGCCCAAGAAATATCGATTGTACGATTAAGACCCTAGTGATTGGGTATTGCTTATATTATATTAATAATGCATGACGCTTTACAAAATGAGTTAAGTCTTCTTTTCCAAGTAACCGGAAAATAATTTCCAATTCATTTTTAGACTTGAGCAAAAACTAGAAAACATTGTCATTCTTCTAGAAAACGGTTTGCTGGAAAATATTTTTTGAGAAATGGCAAATTTTATGCAAAATAAAAATAAAACCTTAGATGATAAATTGACATATTTAGTTCACCCATATATATGGACAACACATCAATCAACATAAAAAACAAATGTTGACATGTGTGTTTGTTTTTTTCATCCTTTTCTTTTCTTTTCTTTTATTCTTTTCCCTTCTCCTTCCTTCCCATCTTATGATTATAATTTACTTGTGGGGTTATTCATATTTTAATTATCGAATTTACTATTGGAAGAAAGAAAGTAGCTTCACGAATACAGAACCTCACCGGCCAAAAACGAATATAACTTCCTTAATGTCGGAAGCCAAAACCCCTCTTTTCCAACCTTTCAACTGCAGAGACGCCGCAGCAATTTACGCCATTTTGTCGACCAGGATTAAGGAAATTCTTTATTTTTAAAGTTGACAATTAGATGTCATGCATGATGTAGTGTGAAACGAAATATAGACTTCGAACGGGATTGAACAAATGCATGATTGGCCAATGACCAGTATAAAAGGGTGTCGAGCTTGGGTCCTTTGGCTCATCCCACATCCAAACACCTGGTGTAATAGTAAAATCACGTTTGCATCCGGTGGAAAAGATGTCTTCCAAGCACTTGTTGCTCTTGATCCTCAGCATGGTGGCCCTCGCCGCCCCAGCCCTAGCTGAGTACGCCATGCCACCCGAGCACGGCAAGCACAGGCCCCACCACCGTGGGGCCATGCCGCCCGCTTGGGCACCACACCACGGGCACGGGCCACACCACAGGCCTGCCGCCCCAGGGCCAAGGCATGAGCTTTTGGAGAAGCCACTCCCAGGCCACCACCACCCGCCAGCCAACGCTCCCTTCCCGCATCATGGTCACCACCCAGCTCATGCGCCATTCCCGCACCATGGCCACCACCATGGAGCGCACCCGCCAATGGAGAGCGGCAAGGGCCCTCACAAGCCGCACATGCCACATGCGCCTGCTCCGGGTCATCCCTATTGAGTCTTTGAACATTTGATGGCTCATTGATATGCATGTTTTTCGTTAGAATAAGAGCCTTTTAGATGTTATGACTCATCCATGTATTATTTCTCTACATGGCATGGCTTATTGACTGGCCATTACCATATTCTGGATTACACAGAGCTTGTGCAGCTCATATCTATGTCATGTTTCTTGATTATCATCGTAATTATGCACCGACCTTTTAATTTTTTTGTCATGCACTCTCGCACTCACATTTATACTTTCGCGTGATCCTTTAGTATTTTACCCTTCATTTTCTCAATGAAAGAAGAGGACATGATGAAGGCCGTAGCAATAGCTCGAGTTCTCAACAATGGATAGGTGTGCACCACTGAAATGGTATACTGTTGGCATTGCGGCTCCTAACGCCGAGCATTATCTTGAGAGTAAGAAGTTCAAACGTGGGCCACAAAAATATAAGATTATTCGACGCAATAAACTGCAAATACTTTAAGAAAAGTATGTCATGTTGATCATGTTTTAAGAACAGGATATAAAACCATCCCAATTAAGATTTCGAGTAGTCCACCGTCGACCACTGCGACTGTATTCTCTCTGTCTCTCTCTCTCTCAGAGCAGATCTCTCACGGTGGTGGTTGTCGCCTACAAAGAGGCCATCCCATCGGAGTCGCACGATTGATCACAAAGGATAGTTGATTTCCACCAACCTAGATTCCACTTTTCTCTTGATTTACTTTTTAAATTTAATATTTAATGTTTAATCTTGTCTTGCCGTAAAGACAGTGGCTGAGCTTGACCAATTTGTCCGTGGATGCAGAAAATTAAAGAGCAAAGTTTACTAATGTCAATATCGAGGATCTTTTTATATTTTCCCTACACGGACGGAGTAAAATAATTTCAACACAAAATGTAAAATTATAAGCACAACCATCAGAGCCTCGGGATAAATGTTCAAAGCATGATAACATGAATTAAAGCATCAAACAATATGGACGGTTCCAACAATCCTCAACATAGCCAAATTGAACGCTGATTTCCTCTTCTTCTTTTTTCTAATTTTATGGATTTTTTTAAAGATTTATCATTCTTTACTTTACTTTTTTTTCTTTTTTCTTTTTCCGTCTACTAGACATCGTTAGGCCTTGTTGATGGTAGCGGAGAAGACCGGCCTCAAGCGAGAGCCAATCCTACTAGCCCCTAGCAAGGGATGCCCTCATCTAGTCCGGTGAGGGTGTTCCTCACTCGAGGCCAGTGAGGATAGGCCCTAGCCTAAGGATAGTAACCTTCACCAACCATTAATGAGGCCTATGATAGATGATGGAGGGGAAAGGGAGAAAGAAAAAAGGAAAAGGAAAAAAAAGAAAAGAAGGAAAATATAAGAAAAGAAAATTAAAAATTAATAAAAAATTGAAAAATATTAAATATAAAAAAATCATCAACATTGGCATTTCTCACGCCACGTACGATAACCGACGTCCATGTCGGCAATTTTTGGCCGAAATTGACCGCATAAACTCAATTAGAAAAATGTGAAAAGGTTTAGGATTGATTGGCAAAAATGTTATAGGTTTTGGGACATTTTAGACAATTTTCCTAAAATCCAACTTACATTGATTTTTGTTGCGGTGACAAGTTCACTCAAAATTAATAGTAATTATGAGTGTAGCCAGATATTTCGATTATCAGTGTGGAACTCTTATGGCAACACTACATGTTGATTGCCGCTTCCCGGCCTTTTCGATCGTGAAAAACAAATGAAAGAACAACAATTGACTTTTAAAAAAAGGTTATTATCCTCTTCATCTAGGTTTTGTTTATTTGATAGAGAATATCTCGTAAAAATATTTTTCTCACTCTCCAGTATATGAATCGGTAAAAATAAAATAAAATGAGTCAACAGAAATCTTTTAATAATAAAAAAAATTATGCTTAAATTCAGATTAGTGATTTTATTTTTTAAAAATTAGAAATTACTTTTCAAAATACGAGATATTTCTACACTTGGGCATGGGACCCTTAATGCCCATGTCTAGATCCTCAAAGGCTGGGCTTGGTCCACAAAGGCAAGCTTGAGACCCTACTAGCCATGTCCAATCCACAAAGATTGGGCTTAAATCTCTCAAGGTTGGGCCTAAGATCCTAGAGCCCATGCCTAATTTTGCGACAACCATGCCTAGGTACTCGAATCTTTTGCCCAAGTCACCGAAACCCATTCTCGGGTTGGGTGGCCCCAAGAAATATTAGAGCCTGCGACTATGACCCTAGTGGTCGGGTATTTGTTATATTACATTAATAATGCATGCCTTTCCTAATTAGGAAATAAGTTAAGTCTTCTTTTCTAAGAGATCGGAAAATAATTTCCAATTCATTTTAAGATTGGAGCCAAACACTAGAAAACATTGTAATTTTTCTAGAAAATGATTTGTTGGAATATATTTTTTGAGAAATGTGAAATTTTCTGTAAAATAAATGCAACCTTAGATGATAAATTGACATATTTAGTTCACCCATTTAAATGGACGGCACGTCAATCCACATAAAAAAAAAATGTTGAGATTTTTTTATATTAACTTTTTAGTTTATTTTCTTTTATTCTTTTCCCTTCTCCTTCCTTCCTTCCTCATGATTATAATTTATTAGTGAGGTTATTCGTATTTTAATTATCGAATTTACTATTGGAGGAAAGAAAGAAGCTTCACGAATACAGAACCTCACCGGCCAAAAACAAATATAACTTCCTCAATGTTCGAAGCCAAACCCCCCTTTTTCCAACTTTTCAAGGCAGAGACGCCGCAGCAATTTACGCCGTTTTGTGGACCTGGATTAAGGAAATTCTTTATTGTTAAAGTTGACAATTAGATGTCATGCATGATGTAGTGTGAAACGAAACATAGACTTCGAACGGGATCGAACATATGCATGATAGGCCAAGGACAAGTATAAAAGGGTGTCGGGCTTGGGTCCTTTGGCTCATCCCACATCTAAACACCTGGTGTAATAGTAAAATCACGTTTGCATCCGGTGGAAAAGAAGATGTCTTCCAAGCACTTGTTGCTCTTGATCCTCAGCTTGGTGGCCCTCGCCGCCCCAGCCCTAGCTGAGTACGCCATGCCACCCGAGCACGGCAAGCACAGGCCCCACCACCATGGGGCCATGCCGCCCGCTTGGGCACCACACCACGGGCACGGGCCGCACCACAGGCCTGGCGCCCCAGGGCCAAGGCATGAGCTTTTGGAGAAGCCGCTCCCAGGCCACCACCACCCGCCAGCCAACGCTCCCTTCCCGCATCACGGTCACCACCCAGCTCATGCGCCATTCCCGCACAATGGCCACCACCATGGAGCGCACCCGCCAATGGAGAGCGGCAAGGGCCCTCACAAGCCGCACATGCCACATGCACCTGCTCCGGGTCATCCCTATTGAGTCTTTGAACATTTGATGGCTCATTGATATGCATGTTTTTTTTTTTTTTTTTTTTTGTTAGAATAAGAGCCTTTTAGATGTTATGACTCATCCATGTATTATTTGCCTACATGACATGGCTTATTGACCGGCCATTACCATATTCTGGATTACACAGAGCTCGTGCAGCTCATATCTATATAAAGTTTCTTGATTACTATCGTAATTATGCACCGGTCTTTTAATTTTTTTTTGTCTATGCATTCATATCATGCACTCTCGCACTCAAATCTATACTTCCGCGGATCTTTCCTTAGGTATTTTATCCTTCATTTTTCTCAATGAAAGAAAAGGGCATGATGAAGGCCGTAGCAATAGCTCGAGTTCTCAACAATGGATAAGTGTGCACAACTGAAATGGTATATCCTGTTTGCATTGCGGCTCCTACCGCAGACCATTATCTTGAGAGTAACAAGTTCAAACGTGGGCCACTAAAATATAAGATTATTCGACGCAAAAACTGCAAATACTTTAAGAAAAGTATATCACGTTGATCATGTATCTAGAACAGCATATAAAACCATCCCAATAAAGATTTCGAATAGTCCACCGTCGACCACCGCGACTTTATTCTCTCTCTCTCTCTCTCAGAGCAGATCCCGCACGGTGGTGGTTGTCGCCTACAAAGAGACCATCTCATCGGAGTCGGACGATTGATCACAAGGGATAGTTGATTTCCGCCAAACTAGATTCCACTTTTCTCTGGATTTACATTTTGAATTTAGTATTTTATGTTTAATCTCGTCTTGTCGTGAAGACAGTCGCTGAGATTAACCAATTTGTCATTGGATGGAGTAATTTAAAGAGCAAATTTTACTAATGTCGATGTCAAAGATAAGTTTAACTTTTCACAAAATGGAATGAGTAAAATAATGTCAACAAAAAATGTAAAATTATAAGCACAACCGTCGGAGCCTCAGAATAAATGTGCAAAACATGATAACTTGAATTAAAGCGTCAAACAATATATGGACTGGTTTCCTTATCTTTTTTTATTTTATGTATTTTTTAAGGATTTAATACCAGTTAATGGATCCTTAGGTTGGGGCCTCTTTATTAATGTTAGATGGCCTTTTTAAATTGGCACGTAAGATTACGGTCAGGTCGAGGAATTTAGTTAGTGGGTTCAAAGCACAACATGTAATGGGATCAAATTGCTCAATTAGACATTTAGATACAAAGTAATTCTTTTTAGAAAAAAGTATTTGGTTGGGGTCTATTGACTCCACTCAAATACACTGAATACCACAACTACTAAATTACACCAAGCAATTGATCGGACACTATTATATCGTGCCAAACATGCGGATAATTGTCAAAAAAAGTCTTAAATCTATCTTATGAGTATTCTTATACCTTTTGACGATTTGTCAATATAATCATTTCGATCAATTTTAGTTAGAAATTACTGACATGGACATCAACCGTCCTACGTGAACAGTTTTTGCAATTTTTTTTTTTGTTTGGCAAGTGCCACTGTTGAAAAAAAAAAGGAAAACGAAAAGAAGAAAAGAAAAGAAATTATAAAATTAATAAAAATTTTAGAATTTTTTTTTTTAAATTGTCTATATCAATGCTAATTGCTCCATATAAAACAATCAACATCTACATTAGCAATTGCAGAATTGGCCGAAAAAATTATATTGACAAATTGTCAAGAAATGTAAGAGTAAATTGGCGAAAGTAAAATTTATTACTGAATTCATAGATATATATATTTTTTGTAATTACCCCCAACGTATCATTTTATCTTATTTTACCTGGCCAAATAATCCAAACTATACAAACTTGTCCGAAAATGATTTAACATCGGATTCAAAAGAAAGACCAGTTTTGCTTCTCAAATTCTACGTCCTCTTCATGTACCCAGTTGCGTATATTAATGCCGTTATTTGTCTGGGAACTCGGACTCCACTGAACGAGGTAATTCGCTCTTTATTAGGAATGATGTCACTGCTGAAAAAGAAGAGCACAAACAACAACTTGGCTTGAAAACCGTCCTCGCGATGGCTACTAGCGAACCAGATTTCGTTACTATAGTAATCAGAAAAGACTGTCGCATCTCAATCCGTTGCAAAACTTCCTTCTTTTTTTTTTTTGATGCCGAGGACCTGGCCTAGCTCATCTTATGGGAGCACAGTACCGACTATATCTCGGGAGAGACTAGCCCATCAACCCATCAGCCGGGGCCTCCCACTTAAGTCACGGAACTGCTCTGGGAGTTGTGGTAGACTCGGAGGTCGAACCCCTGACTTGGCGGTTAGGAGGCCAGGCCTCAACCAACGTAGCCATGCGTGGATGGGTGTTGCAAAACTTCCTTTAATTGTCAAACTAAACGAAGAAAAACACCAACAAACTTGTTGACTGAATTGGATAAGATTTACTCTCTAATGATTTGGAATATTTTGGTCACAAATTTGAATTCCCAATCATTCCTTGGTCTTAGAAAATCTCGATTCATCTGTGGTGGATGCTCGAGTTGTGCATTTGGAATTGGATAACTTTGGCTTAATCCAACTTTTTATATATATATATATATATGAAAGTAATAATTCTATAGAGCTTTAACCAATATATACAAGTTAATCCAACTTATATTGAGTGCTGCGGTGATAACAAGTTTCACTCACATTGGTCGTCTCTTCCCAACCTTTTCAATTATGAAAAAGACAAACTAATGGAAGAGCAACACTGTTAGGAATATATATGTATAATCTCATTGGCTTAAAAAAAGAGTCAATATCCTTTTATGTTAAAAAATATTTTTCACATTTTTAGGCATTTGGACCACTTAAGCAAATGAATTAACAGAACATTTTTTTCATAATCAATGGAAAATTTATGCTTAAATTCAGAAAAATAATTTATCTATTAAAAAATTAGAAATCATTTTCCAAAATATGGTATATCTTTGTACTTGAGCACAGGAACCTTCACACCCGTGACAGGATCCTCAGCAGTCAAGCTTGAGTCCCACTGGTTGAACCCTAGGTCCCATGAGTTGAGCTTGGGTCCATAGAGGTAGGCTTAGGACCCTGGGAGCCATGTCCAGGTCCACAAAAGTTGGGCCCAAGTCTCTCAAGGTTAAGCCTAAGACCTAGGTGTCCATGCCTAATTCCTCAACAACCATACTTGGGTAATTAGATCCCACAGCCAAGTCACTAGCGCCTATGCTTAGGTTGGGTAGGCCCAAGAAACCTAAGTTTTTGGAAAGAAGTACACTAGAAATGTCTTAACTTGTGTATGACACTCACTTTAGTGCCGCAACTTTTCGTTGGCTTATTTAAGAGCCACTTTTTAAAAAAACAATAAGTTAAATACCAACTCCAATCTAAGTCACCACAAATCTAATGTGGCAATATTTTAATAATTTTTCAATTCTACGTAGCTTGCCATCATACTCAGTTGACATATAATCTCTAAATGTCATTATGTAGCAAGTTAAAAAAGTGATCACTTTAGTGTCGGTGTTGAAAAAAAAACATGATCACTTCAATGCTAATTGTTGTTAAAAGTAATCACTTTGCTACCAATCTTAATTAAAAAGTGATCACTTAAGTGCTAAAAAACTCCTAAATGACGTCATATAGCAAGTTAAGAAGTGATCACTTTAGTGTCAATCATTGTAAAAAAAAAATCATTACTTCAATGCCAATCGTTGTTAAAAAGTGATCACTTCAGTGCCAAAAAATGCAACGTCATATAACATTTCAAATTATAAAAGCCATGTAATTTCTCTAGTTGGAATTTTTCGTTGGAGGCACTTAAGTAATCATTTTTCTTCGATTTTGGCACTTTAGTGAACTGGCAAAAAGTTATGGCACTAAAGTAAACGCTGTACATAAGTTAAGTCACTTCTAGTGAATTTCTCCCTTGGTTTTTGTGACTAAGACCCCGGGTAGCTGAATATTCCTTATATTACATGAATATTGCATGTTTCTTTAGGAAAAATTCAAGTTTTCCCTTCTAAATAACGAAAAATAATTTCGGATTTTTCTTCTTTTAGGATTTCAATCAAACATTAGTTCCTAGATAATGATTTCTTGGAAAACATTTTCCATGAATATCAACTTTTCCGCAAAATAAACAAAACTTAAGAGGATAAATTGATATATTTAGTTTACCCATTTAATTTGATGACACTTCCATCCACATAAAAACAAATGTTGAGATGAGTTTTCCTTTTAATCTTTTTCTTTCTTTATTTTTTTCCTTTTCCCTTCACCATTCTTCCCTCCTTTAGGTCACGTTTGATGACCAAGATAAACGCTAAACCTATCATGTGTTTGGTTGATGTGTAAGAGAGAAGATATAGCTCAAATAAAAGAAGGATTGGATGCAGATAAAAATATCCAATATGAAAGGGGGCGATAAATGTGGATAGGTTTTCTTATGTCCATGGTATAAAAACTATTTTCTGAAAAACCATTCCCTCTCCTTTTTTGTCTCTTCTATAGCTTTGGTTCACATTGAAACTTCATGACTCCTTATAGCTCTCTAGCTCATATTGAAGATTCACGAAAGTGGCAACAGAGTTGAAATACTATGCTTTTCGAAATCGGGAAGGTGTCATGTTTTCTCTTTCTCACTAGATTTGAAATTCTCTAACTAATCTATATCATTGATGTTGTTGTAGCCTGTTTAGATTTCTTCTCATAATTGGTTTTGTAGTTATGGAATGCTCCAGTGAGCTATTTGGCTATCTAATGTCGAGTCTTTTAAATTGTTAATCGACAGCGTATAATTAGTTGGTGGTGGGAGTTCGTTTTCTCTGGGTTGAGAGAAGTTTTTGAGAGTTGACGATAATTATGGATTGATCACGTTTTTGCATTTCCGGATTCTTTAGTAGTGAATTGTAAGAGAATTTTATATTTTCTTTATGCATTTTTGAGTTCTTTAGTAGTGCATCGTGAGAAAGAGTCAACAATACTTTCCATTTGTGCATTTCTGGTAATAATCATGGATTAATTTAGTGAGAATATGTGAGATTCTTCCCATTTTCAATTCTAGGTCCATATTATTATTCGTTGGTTTGAAAATGTTATATTGTGAACTTTGGATGATTTTGCTATTATCTCACATACCAGTTTATACTTGTTCATCATGTGAAAAATCTTGTCATCAAGTTCAGATTTAAGATGTATAAAGGGATAATAAGTAGGTACTTTAACTTAGTTTCCAAGATTCGACCAAAAAAAAAAAAAAAACTTAGTTTCCAAGTGTAGTGATGAAAATATATAGTGCCCTTTTCTCACTTGACCAGCTCTTGAGAACTGTATTGACAAGAAATGGAATTGGCATAAGGTATGTTATACTGTTAGATGGATTCCTTTGATACTTAAAAAAGAAAGTTATTGCATTAATTTTTTACCTAAGTTATATGTAATTTATCCTAGCTCGTTATGGATGTAGGAGATAATGATGATAAGAATGATACTTTTTTATGAACAGTGCAAAAGGGCATATTTGTCATTTACTTTGATATGCAATTATTACTAAATAATTGGAGCAAAGAGCATCATAAGTGCCAAAACTTGGTAGAGATGGACACTAGGTGCCAAAATCGGAGAAGAATAGAACACTAAAGTGTCAACAACAAAAAAATCTTGCCAAACTGTTGATACGGCAATTTTTTTTTTCAAAAAATGTCAACGTGGCACTATAAGCCCCCAAATTTAAATTTTAATGTAAATTTTAATTAGAATAAATTAAAAAACTATTTTTTTTAAAAAAAAATTTTTTTTTTAAAAAGGAGGAGCAGCAACAAAACAACGAAGACTTCTACGGCCTTTGTCGTTGCTACCACCCCACCATCGCCAGAAAAGGTCGATGACGGTGGGGCGAAGGCTCATGGCCTTCCCCTAGATGGCAATTGCCTAGGGTAGACTAGGTGAGGGCCTACATGGCAATCGACTAGGGTTGCCGGCCACTAGCCGAGGCTCAACGATCTTGGCTGACCCTTGCCCCACCATCGTCGGCCCTTTCTAGCAACGATGGGGTATCGGCAATGGTGAGGGCTATATAGGCCCTCGCTGATTTGCCGCCACTCCTCTTTTTTGTTTTTGTTTTTAATTTAATTTAATTAACATATATATTAAAAATCTATTTGGAGTAAAGTGACGTCGTTTTGCACATTCATTACTGAGTAGACAACTCCGACGAGCCATGTACATAGACCAATTTATTTGTAAAATTATGCCATGTCAGATTTTTGGCTAACGTTGCCGAAATCAACATTTTTTTTTTTTGACCGAGGACTCCGCCACATGCCCCCTATGCCTGAAAGGCTCCTTAGGATCGAGCCCTTATACCTTGAGGAAGACTAGCACAACAACCCACCGCCATGGCCCCTACTTAAATTGCTAGCAACGCAGGGTTTCGAACTCTCGACCTCAGCAATGAGGGAGGGATTTTCAACCAACTGCGTTACCCACGGATGGGTGCCGAATTACATTTAAGTGTCACAATTTTCCAAAAAAGGTGATACTTAAGTGTAACTTTTGGAATTTTTGATACTTAAGTGTCCCACTGTACTAGGTTTTGGCACTTGCGATGCACTTTACCCCAAATAATTGACATGATAAGATTTACAAACTTTTGGCATTATTATTGTGATTTACCAAAGAGCAGGTAGGATATAGCGAAATCCTTGAATTTCATATTATATCTTATCAAAGCTTATCATAGATAGAAATCTAGGTGACTAAACACACCCTTAGGCTCCGTTCGTTTCATAGAAAATAACTTTTAGGAAAACATTTTTTGGATTTTTCGGCATTCGTTTCAAGGAAATTAAATTGCTTAGGGAAAATTTTTTCTATGAAATGAAAAAAGTCTTCTAAATTAAGGAAAAATATTTTTCACTTTTGAAAAATAGAAAACATTTTCCTCATTTGGTTTCTTTTATCTCACCCCCTCACAAGCCCTCACTTCCTCCTCCTCCTTCTTCCTTCTTCTTCACCTTTTTAAATTATTATTTGTATTTTATTTAAATTTGAATTATTTTATATTATATTTTTCTTTCCTTTGTTTCATTGCTTCTTCTTTATAGGCCGGTTGCTGACCATGGCGATGGCCAGCGATCGGCGACAGGCGACCCTCGAGCTTGCCGGTGAGCACAAGGCTTGCCCACCTTTGGCAAGGCCCAAGGCCGGCAAGCTCGAGGCTTACTAGATCGACAAGTGCGAGCCTTGCCATAAACTCAAGCTCACTGATTTGGCGCGCCGACAAGTAGTGAGCCTCGAGCTCGCTAGCTTCAAGCCTTGCTAGATCGGCGAGCTCCAAACTCACCAGCCTCGCCGCTCGCCACATCAGCGAGCCTCAAGCTTACTGGCGAGCACGGTTAGCGAGCGGTGAGCCTAAGCTCACTAGTGGGCGAGCACTTGTGGCCGGTCGCCAACTGTTGCAGTGGCCGGCGACCGACCAAGAAGAAGAGGAGGAAAACAAAGAAAAGAAAAAGACAAAGAAAAGGAAAAAAAAAGTAATTTAATAATCGATTTTTTTTAAAATAAAAAATAATAAACAATCTATTTTTTAAAAAATAAAAATAATAAAAAATCAAATTTTGAAAAAATGAAATAAATGAAAAAGAGTGTATGGCGGAAAAAGATTTTCCTTACCGAACTTCATTTTCAGGTTTTACTCGAACACTAGAAAATAATTACACTTTCCTGGAAAATGGTTTTTTGGAAAATACTTTTCATAAACGCCACATTTTTTGTGAAACGAATGGACCTTTAGTGTTCGTGCTATAAGCATGCAACTTGACTTCAATGTGGTAGCATCTCGTTTGCTACCTTTATGGTCACCATTTCTTGTTTGGAACTAGGAACCTCTACGGCTGCCATCATCTTAGTGGTCAATTTCAACTTTAGCCAATGCACATATGGTGATTTGATGGGAAATTGTCCAATTAATCTTAACCATTGATACCACTTATGTCAATTTAGTCCTTAGACTTTGTGTGAAGTTCTAATGTATACCTTCTAATTAATTTTCGCAAGAAATCACTGACATGGAGGTATGCCACATAGAATGATTAGCGATGATTGAACTATCACGTTAGCGATTTTCTGTGAAAATTTACTGCGAAAAAAAAAAGAAATTTGGAATTTCTTGCAAAAGGTTTGGGACTATATTAATAAAATTGAAACGTTTGAAACTGAATTAGTATTCATATAATAGGTTTAGGATTGAAAAACTAATTTTCCCCATGACTTGATTGCTTCATGTGGTGACTCGATTCACAACCCAATCTAAGGGGGTAGTTACCTTGAGAGAGGCAGGCGAGTGCACAAAGGGTGATGCCGGCGATAGGTTGCTTGCACCAATTCTATAATGGCGGGTAGTGAGCAACAAAGCGGTGAAGGTGACAATGAGCAGACATATGGGCAAAAGTGAAGGCAAAGGGGAGAGATTGGCTCAAGCATTTAAGAGTACATGTAAGTTCTGTTTGTTCCACTAAAAATAACTTCTAGGAAAATGTTTTTTGGATTTTTCATTGTTAGTTTCACGGAAAATAAACTAGTAAAGGAAAACGTTTTCCGCTATTTAAAAAAACACGTTCAAAAGTAGCCCCACTTTTAAAGGTGATTTTTCCATGGAAGACATTTTCCATAACTTCTTATACCTTACTATCTTTCACCAAAAACATTTCCCCCTTATTTTTTGTTTTTTTTTTTTTTTTTTATCATTTTTATCAATTTTTTTTTTTTCCTTCTTCCTTGGTTGGTGACTAGCCACAGGCCAACTCCAACCTAATCTTAAGCCGGCGATTTGAGCTCGCTTGATTTTGGTGAGGTCGAGCCTCACCTGATATGGTGAAGTCGAGCTCATTGACCTCAGCAAGCTTAGGCTTCACTAGAATCTGCCGAGCTCAAGCCTCGCCAACTTGGGGTGATGCTGGAGCTCGCCAATGGCTGATCGCCAATTGTTGCCTTGCCATAGCCGATGACTAGCTAAGGCCAACGAAGAAGAAGAAAAATTGAAAGCAAAGAAAAAAGGAAAAGGAAAGGAAAAAATTTAAAATCAAAAAATCAATTTTAAAAAATAAAAATAAAAATAAAAGTATTGAAAATGAGTGCATACAGGAAAAGATTTTCCTTACGGAGTTCATTTTCAAACGAGAGAGAGAATATTGCAAATATGTTTGCAATTGAGCCAATTAGATTGAGTTGGGCTAGAAATAAAATTTTTGATGAAGAGGCTTCAGAGTTTACAAAGTCTAAAGCAGGTTTCAGACTCTACGGTCGAATCAATGGTCTAAAGCGTGTTCAGATTTAGTAACTGAATTAATAATAAGAAGTGAGTTTAGAATTAATAGCTGTGTTAATGATTTGAAGTGAGTTTATAATTAATCGCACCATTAATGATTTGAAGTGAGTTCAGAATCAATGGCTAAATTAAATATTTGAAATGATTTCAGATTTAACGATCATATTAAGTTATGAAACGGTTTCAGAAGTTAATGGTTACATTAATAATCTAAAACAATTTAAGAATAAATGGGCAGTTTAATGATCTAAAACGATTTCGGATTTAAATGACCAATTAATGCTCTGAAATAGTTTTAGAAGTAACGGTCAGATTAACAGTTACAAAGTTAATACCCCGAATAAAGACTTGTAACAGTTACAAATAAATGTCTAGAATGATGCTCTGTAACAGTTAGAAAGTTAATGCCCGAATTAGTGTTTGAAACGGTATTAAAACTTACGTCCGACAAGAGTTATAGCTAAATTAATTCTAAAACGGTTTAGAGTTAATGCGCCAATTTAAATGTAATATGAGCTGGCTATAAAAGGTAATATAGAGAGCAGATCATTGAATGATCGATTATCAACAATTGATAATTAAGAGTGCTGATACTGATCAACAAAAGCACTCACACGAGAGTAATTGCTAGCACAATTATAGTTGTGAGATCTCTCAATTTCTCTCTTCTGTTCAATGTGAGAATTGGTGGTGTGTCTGAACTAGAGTTTCAACACTTATGGGCTAGATCTAAAGAACATCAAAGCCTACGAAGAAATTAGACATTCTGCATTTGAAGAACGTCAGAACTAGTATTGTCAAAAGACGTCAGACGTTCGTGGTCAAGAGTCTAAGAATGTCAGAACTAGTATTACTAAAAGGCATTGGACGTTTGTGATCAGAGTCTGAAGAACGTCAGAACGAAATTTGGAGCACGATACAAGGTTAATATGATTAGCCCCTTTATCTTTTGTATGTGTTTTTGTTAAAATGCACGAAAATGCTTTGGAAACACTTGTATAAGCATTTTTACTTCTGCTGCAATGAGACTTTGATCTTAATTTACTTATGCACGTATGCTTGTTTATCGAAACAAACACCAACAGTGGTATCGGAGCTAATCCTTCGACATTTTCGTGCTTTTAATTGTTGATTGGTTCATGTTGTTTGTATGATTTGATGACTAATTCTCATTTGTGATGAGAATTTTTTTAAAGTCGCTTTCAGATTTTTATCTGATATGCATATTAATCAGTTAATATGCAAGGTGAAACTGTTGATAATAAAGAAAATATCCTTATTTTTGGAGTTAAGTCGTAACGAGTACTTGAACTCGTGGCCTAACATCATCGTGGTTTGTTCCTATGTTCTGATGGTTGATTGGCTGATTATGGATACATTGGATTCAGTTGCTATTCAAGAACATAGGACCACTCCATTGTACATCTGATGATTCAGGGTTTAGGCCGAGTGATTTCCAATAATTGTTAGGTGATGAATCATTTGTATCCTAGATACTTGCAAGAGATGATGGGGTAAACTTAATTATGGTCATGATACCAATAACTGTTAGGTGAGGTGGACTATGAATTGGTGGGACACCAATCCTCATTAGTGATATCTTCCCAATGAAGATTACTGTCTCCCATCCTAAGGAGTGTGGGGTCTGAAAAGAATAGTGGGATATAATATTTCATTCAAAGGCCACAATGAAATATTTGTTGAAAGTCAATGGCTAACAATTATTTTTCTGCATAGATTTTTGATACTTTGAAAAATGGTTACAACAAACCCACTTGCTTCAATTCTTGACAAGAATTGTCTGACGGGACCCAACTATACCGATTGGATGAGGAATTTGAGAATTGTTCTTAACTCCGAGAAGATCGGGTATGTGATTTATCAGAACTTGCCGACACTTTCTGCATGGTACTGATGAGGAACATGAAATTTATGAGAAGTGGTTCGAAGATGATCTAAAAGTTAGGTCATACATACTTGCTTCTATGAACAATGAGTTTCAGAAGAAGTATGAGATCTGTAAAGTGCTTACTCAATCATAGTGCATCTGAATGGTTTTTTCGATGAGAACGATCGTATTTCTAGATATGAGATATCTAAGGGATTGTACCATATAATGGCTGAGGGATCATTGATGAATGATCATGTTCTGAAGATGATTTGACACATTGATGAGTTATCCAAGCTAAATCTTATAATGAATAATGAATTAGTCGTGGATCTGATACTCCAGTCTTTGCTTGATTCCTTCTCTAGATTTGTCCAGAACTTCCACATGCATAAGATGGAGAAAAGTCTTGCTAAATTACACGTCATGCTGGTGGTTTATGAGAAGGAAATGAACAACAGAAGGCCCACTATAATGGCTATAGTAGAGGCTTCCTCTTCAAAGAGTAAGACTACTTTGAAGAAAAGGAAATTGAAGAAGTCCACAAAGCCTACTACACGTCCAAAGCCCACAATTGAAAAAAGGAACTGTCACTATTGTGGTGTCAAGGGACATTGGGAGAGGAACTGTAAGAAGTACCACGTGAGCTTGAAGGTCAAGCTAAAGAACCGACCTTATGAAGGTATGTTGTTCATGTTTATTGAAACTAACCTTACGGTTGGTTTTGAATCCAACTTATGGGTTCTAGATTCTGCTACAACTTCACATATTTGTATGTCTTTGCAGAATCTGGAAGTAAGCAGGATGTTGAGGTAAAATGAAATAGTCTTGACATTTGCAAATTGAGCAAGACTTGCTGCATTAGCTATAGGGACTTACGGTTTATCTTTGTCTTTAGGACATGTACTGGTTTTTGAATAATTGTTTGCATTATAAGAATGGAGTCAGGAACCTCATCTCTATATCTCGTTTGAGTAAAGAAAATTATGAATTTTCTTTTGCTAATGATGCGTGTTCCATTTATTATGATAAAAGATGTGTTGGTTCTGGTAAGATGACCAATAATCTTTATACCATTACAATGTCTGGTAATATGATTACCAATGTCAATAAACGAAATGATATAAATGCCGTGAGCAATAAATGACCTAGAGATAGACCAAATCCAAAGTATGTTTGGCATCTCCAATTAAGTCATATTTGAGAGGATATGATCGATAAGTTGAGTAAAGATGGATATATTGATTGATCAGACTTTGAACCATACTCAACTTATGAGGCATGTCTCTTAGGAAAGATGAAAAAGGCAGCCTTTGTAGGACAAAGTGAGTGAGCTACTGACATTCTAGGATTGATACATACTGATGTTTGTGGTCCACTTAATGAACTAGTTCAAGGTGGTTATTCTTACTTCATTACCTTTACTGATGATATATCACGGTATGGTTATTTATACTTTATGATGTATAAATCTGAATCATTTGAAAAGTTCAAGGAATTCAAAGCTAAAGTTGAGAAACAAACAGGAAAAAGTATTAAGGCTCTTCGATCTAATCGAGGAGGTGAATACTTGAGTACTGAGTTCCTGAATCTTTTGAGAGACAACAGTAATTTATCACAATGGACATCTACAAGAACTCTAGAACACAATGGTGTGTCTGAGAGAATAAATCACACTTTAATGGATATGGTGCGATCTATGATCGGTTATACTAATTTACCCATATCCCTTTGGGGATATGTCATTGAAACAGCCAGATATTTATTGAATAGAGTTCCGACTAAGTCCGTTCCAACTACGCCTTATGAGATATGGCATAATAGGAAATCAAGTCTTAATCATGTTAAGATTTGGGATTGTCCAGTTTATGTTAAAAAGTTGAAGACGGACAAATTGGAGGCAAGATCTGAACATAGTCACTTCATTGGGTATCCAAAAGAAAGTCTTGGATACTATTCCTATTTTCATTCCAATCAAAGAGTTTTGGTTTGTAGATATGCTTCATTTCTAGAGAATTAGATCATCCAAGAAAGTGGAGCTGGGCACAAAAAAAAAAAAAAAAAAAAAAGACTTACAAGAAGAAACCAATGGAGTAGCAAATGATCAAGTTTAGGTGCAGACCTCAGATTCAGTGAGAGGTTCTGATGCAAACTCTAATCAGGATTAGATGCCGACCTCAGATTCAGTGGGAGCTTCTGATACACAACTTCTAAGGAGGAGTACGGGAATGTCTCGTCCTCTTGTTCGTTATAGACATTTGATTGAATGTACTAATCCCTTATTCATTGTGAATGAAAGTGATCAATCAAGTGATCTGAACACCTATGAGGAAGCAATGTCTGACATTGATTCTCATAAATGGTTGGAGGTAATGAAATTGTGGCATCCTAAAATTTCATAACGATCCTAGATACACTACGGCCCATGACTAGGTGATGGAAGCACCATCGGACTATATTATAGTCATTAGACCAATGGATTACAATTAAGCAAGGGCCAAGCATTGAATGAACTATTGTTTTGTTGGAAATGTATCATATGCTCATGTGTGACTAAGGTTGTACTAAAAGATAAATCGATGAGAAATTTTCTATACTTGGCCATGTACCCTATGAATCGAATTACCCTTGATTAATGTTGTGATATTATACGGCCATGCGAGTATTTGTGATTATGTAATTATAAGCGGGGATTAAAGTGGAATATTAGGAGCAAATGTGGGCTGGATACTTAAGGCCCAAAGCACCCAAGACAGCCCACATTTCCTCTTCATTCAGTCGACCAAGGCCTGGCCGAAAGAGGCCACCTTCATGCAAGAAAATCGACAAGTGGCAAGAGGGACTGCATGACGTGTCACCACCCCTTGCTTCACCGGAGGTTTCCCATGCAAAACCTCATGATTACTAGCTAATTAAGAAAATAAAGAAAAAGAAAGGGCGGAATGGAAGCAACCAAGGGAGAGAGTGATCGAGAGAAAAGGGAGAGTGACCGAGAGAAAGAGAGAGAAAGTCCGAGAGAAAGAGAGAGTTGTGAGGGTGCATCGGTGAGGGGAAGAAGGAGACTAGCCCCGCCGTGTGTATGCCTGCTGCCGCCATCGACGCCGCCTAGCTTCGTCGCCGATTGAGCCGCACCCGAAGTCCTCAAGTTGCCGTTTTGCTTGCTGTGGTTGCGTCGGACTTAAGGCAAGTGAAGTCCATTGATCTACATTATGCTTGCTGTGGTTATGTGTGAAGTGTAATAGATTTTGGAGATGCTTGAATTTTGATGCTGGATGTTGGAATTTCGAAAGAATAGAAGTAGTTCCCTAGGACTAGCAAACTGTTTCATGGAAAAACAGCTTGACCTTTGGCGACTCCGTGAATTTTATGCAATTATCCAGTTGAAATTTGACTTCGTGTCCTTGATGAAAGTTGTAGATGACATCTTGATGAGTAACATACTAAAATTTGAGAAGAAACTGACAAGTATTGGTCGGTGAAACGATTTTACTTTGGAAATGTTGAATCTGGAAACTGTCACAGAGGGTTAGGGAGAGTTATAGCGATTATAGCTCTTGATCTACAATGAATTCGACTTAGAGTTCTTCATGAAAATTTTACCTCTAGGTCTTATTTACAACATATCAAAATCTCAGAATTTGCTGAGTTCATTTGGGGATTTTATCGAAATTGTTGTTGAAACTGTGTAATAGTGATGTTTGAAGTTTTATGGCTGTGATGCACGGACCATTGCGATTCATATGAAGTTTTCTTGACTTGGTGTTCTTCATAAAACCTTTTTCTCTAGATCTCCTTTATAACATGTTAAATTTTTAGAATTCATTAAGATCGTTTACTAATGTTTCCAGAATTTCCATTAGTGGAGTGCATTCTGTTTTGTCCGAAAACTGTTTTATTTCAAGAACAAATAAATTGCTCTATGAGTTGTGATGTCTTGGGTCATTATTTATATAGTGGATGTAGTGAAATTTAGCATACCGTATGACATCAAAAATTGATGAAGCTTTATAAACCCATTGAAACTATTGACATTATTGCATCAAATGACATTTTTCAAAGTGAGACATATATGAATATATCATGATGTTGATGAATACCGTCGGACGGCTGAGTCGACGATGCCCCGGGAGTGTCGGGATGCCCATAGGGTCGAGTGAGTCGACACCGATTGGATGCCCGGAGGTGTGTGCCGGATGTCCTCGGGAGTTTCGAGATGCCCGGAGGTGTGTGTCGGATGCTCGGAGGTGTGTGCCGGAAGCCTCGTGATGCCAAGTGGGGTGCGAGATGCCTAGAGGTGTGTTCCGAATGCCCAGAGGTGTGTGCCGTAGGTCTCGCGATGCCAGGATTGGATGTGAAAGCCCGGAGGGATGCAAACAGTGGTCCCCAGGAAAAAAAAAAAAAGAGATTCTTTTGAATATCAGAATGAGAAATGAATCATGTGCATGTGTGTGTGCATATGGCATGGTATATGAGTTGTCTATGAATTTTGAGTTGGTATTATTTGGCATTAAAAATGTGGTTATTAAGGTATGGGATGAACCTTATGGATTTATATGCATGGTTGCATAGATGTTATGTGCATTTCACATGAAATCTTGGTTGTCTTGCTTGTTGTATTGTGTAGTTTGATGGATCTTTTACTGCTAAGTGGTTGTACTTACCTCTTTTGGGGACTAACATTTCAGACTAGAGACATGCCTCTGCTACCAATTACCCCAGGCACGTTCTATGGCATACCGACTGATGTCGACTGCGAGTGTACGGAGCATCATCACCCCGAGATACGGGGGTTAGTTTTTGTTCGTGTGTGGGTTTTGGTCTTGTACAACGTTGGTTCACCCGCCGGCCTTGTCATTCAGGAGTTTCTGTCTGTGCATGTCCGCCGTGATGGGATCATGTTGGGGATGCTATCGCCACTAGCTGACGGACCGGGCTGGGTGTGACTGAGTGCGATGGGTAGCTGATGAAGCTTTTTGGACCGCCAACACTGAATGATGGACCGATGTACATGACTGTTGTGGAGTCGGGTACTTTTGGATATAGCTGAGCTTAGAAAAGCCTTGGCCTTTTGATGTACCGACTCATGATGTCCATCAAGTTCTGTAAATAAAAGTGTTCGACTCTAACTTATATAAAATGTGTAGTTGGTGTGCATTGCATTATTTTGTTTGAGTATGGGATAGGGAGATTTTGAATATGCTTCCGCTATATGAGCTGCGCTGGGACCGATCTAAATGATATAAACCCCCAGGACTTATGGACCCATTAAAATTCTAAGGTATCAGAGTGATATATATATTATTAGGGTAAGTGAAAGATAAGCGAATTGTGGCGACTCTAACGGATCGAGGGCCGTTTCGGGGGTGCCATAGAAATCCAGAATGAATTCTATGTATTCCAACGACATTTGGACTCTAGTTGACTGCCGGATTGTATTGTATCAATTGGCCGTAAATGGGTGTTCAAGAGGAAGATAAACACTGATGGTCAAGTTGGCACATATAAGGCACGGTTGGTGGAGAAAGGATATTGTCAAATCGAAGGGATTGATTATGACGGGACTTTCTCACTCGTAGTTATGCTAAAATCTATTTGGATTATGTTGGCTATAGCTGCATACTTGGACTATGAGATATTTCAAATGGATATCAAGATGGCTTTCCTAAATGGATTCCTTGAAAGAGACATCTACATGGAACCACCACCAGGTTTTGAGTCTGATTATGGTAATCAGAAGGGTGCAAGCTTAAGAGAGCCATATGTGGACTCAAACAATCCTCCAAAAGTTAGAACATCCATTTTGATGAGGTGATCAAATCGTTTGGTTTCATCAAAAACCCGAATGAACCCTGTGTATACAAAAAGGTCAGTAAGAGCACAATTGTGTTTCTTATTTTGTATGTGGATTACATATTATTGATCAGATATGATATGCCTATGATATCATCGATCAAGATATTCTTGTCTTAGAAGTTCTCCATGAAAGATTTAGGAGAGGCAACCTATATTCTAAGTATCAGGATCTATATAGATAGATGTAGATGAATGATTGGCCTCTCACAATCTACGTACATAGACAAAGTGTTGACGTGTTTCAACTTGCAACATTCCAAAAGAGGATTATTGCCTTTTAGGCATGGAATCCATCTTTCCAAGGATATATGTCCAAATAATCTTGAGGAAAGAGAATGGATGGAAAATATGCCTTATGCATCCGCTATTGGAAGCATAATGTATGCTATGCTATGTACAAGACTTGATATTGCATATGCTATAGGCAACACAAGTAGATATCAGTCTGATCCATGTGAAGAACATTGGATAGCAGTCAAGACTATCCTCAAGTTCTTGAGAAGGACTAAGGATCTATTCTTGATATATGGAGAAGGATATTTTAAAGTTAAAGCATATACAAATTCTGATGTTTAATAAGATTCTAATGACTATAAGTCAATGTCTAGGTTTGTCTTTATGTTCAATGGTGGAGCAGTTAGTTGGAAAAATTCCAAATAGAGCATAATTGTTGATTCCACTACTGAAGTAGAGGATGCAGCTACTCCTGAAGCATCGAAGGAAGCGGCTTGGATGAAGAAGTTCATTTCAAAAATTGGAGTGGTTCTTTCCATTGAAGAGTCGATTGCATTGTTGTGTGATAATAATAGGGCAATAGCTTAGGCTAAGGAACCGAGGTCTCACTAGAAATCCAAGCACATTTAGAGGCGCTTCCATCTCATTAGAGAGATTATTGGGAGAGGTGATATCACCTTACAAAAAATAGCCTTAGCGGAAGATGTGGCGGATCATTAATGATCTAAAGTGAGTTCAAAATCAATGGCTAAATTAAAGATCTGAAATGGATTTAGATTTAACGATCACATTAAGTTCTAAAATGGTTTCAGAACTTAACGGTCACATTAATGATCTTAAATGGTTACGTAATAAATGGGTAGTTTAATGATCTGAAATGGTTTTGGATTTAAATGACCAATTAAAGCTCTGAAACAGTTTAAGAAGTAATGGTCAAATTAAATATTTGTGACAGTTACAATGTTAATACCCAGAATAAAGACTTGTACTAGTTATAAATAAATGTCTGGAATGATACTCTATAACAGTTAAAGAGTTAATGCCCGAATTAGTGTCTGAAACGGTATCAAAACTTACGTCCGTCAGGAGTGATGGTCGAATTAATTCTAAAACGGTTTAGAGTTGTGCCTATTTAAATGTGATTTGCACTGGCTATAAAAGGTAATACAGAGAGCAGATCACCTGATGATCAATAATTGACAATCGATAATTGAGAGTGCTGATACCGATCAACAAAATCACTCACATGAGAGCAATTGCTAGCACAATTGTAGTTGTAAGATCTTTCAATTTCTCTCTTTTGTTCAACGTGAGAATTAGTGGTGTGGTGTGTTTGAACTAGAGACACAACACTTGTGGGGCTGGATCTGAAGAACGTCAAAGCCTACGAAAAAATAAGATGTTCTACATCTGAAGAATGTTATGACTAGTATTATTGGAAGACGTCAGACGTTCGTGGTCAAAAGTCCAAGAATGTCAAAACTAGTGTTACCAGAAGGCGTTAGACATTTGTGGTCAGAGTCTAAGAACGTCAGGAACGTCATAATGAAATTTGGAGCATGGTACAAGGTTAATATGATTAGCCCATTTATCCGGTTTCTTTGATTATTATCATAGTTATGCACCGATCTTTGAATTTTTATGTCTCATTGAACTCATCTATGCTTTCATATAATGCACTCTCGCACTCATGTTTATATTTCCGCACGTTATCCTTCCTTTAGAATTTTACCCTTCATTTTTCTCGATGAAAAAGTAGGCAGTATGAAGGCCGTAGTTGTAGCTCGAGTTCTCAAAATGAATAAGTGTGCACAAAGAGAAATGGTATATACCATTAGACATGGAGGTTTTTAATGTCAGTATTATCTTGGGATTCAAATGTTCAAACTTGGGCGATAGAAATATAAGATCAATGGACGCAATAAACTGTAAATACATTAAGAAAACTAAATCAAGTCGGTCCTATATATTGAAAATGATATATCCGGACTAATCTAGATATAGCTCAGATAAAAACATCTAAAGTAAGATTTTGTATGGTGATTTTCCCCAATCCTACCACCAACGACCACCTCGACTGTGGGTGAGGTTGTCCGGCCATAACCCCCCCCCCACCCCCACCCCCCCCCCCCCCCCCCCCCATCTCTATGAGATAATGCTTTCGCACTTATAGTCGTAAGACCAGCTCATGGGAGTTGCCCAACTAATCACAAGTGATAGTTGATGTTCAATCTCGTCTTGTCCTAAAGTTGCTTAATTAATTTGTCAGTGGATGCAGGTAAATTAAAGAGCAAATCTACTAATATGAATATCAAAGATAACTTCATTTATACCCAACCGTAGGTAGCTGTGTTGGTTGAGAGTCTCTCATTCATCGCCGAGGTCGAGAGTTTGAAACCCGTAGTTGCTAGCGTTGTAAGTGGGGGTCATAGTGTTGGGGTCTTGTGCTAGTCTCCCTCAAGATATAGGGGCCCGGCCCTTCGGTGCCGTCCGAGCACGGGGGGCCCGTGGTGGAGTCCTCGGTTACTAAAAAAAAAAAAAAGATAACTTCATTTATTCACTACGTAGAAGGAGTAAAGTTATTTTTGAAAAAAATGTAAAAAAGTTACACGACTATCGGTGCCTCAAAACAAATTATCAAAACATGATAACATGAATTAAAGCATCAAACAATATGTGGTCGGTTCTAACAATTCTCAAAATAACCAAATTGAGCTCTCGTTTCTACCCTTTTCTTTTTTAAATTTATGTATTTCTTTTAGATATAAGATGGGTTAATGGATCTTTAAGTTTGGGCCTCTTTATTAATGTTAGATGGGCTTTTTAAATTGGCATGTAAGATTACGGTCAAATCGAGGGATTTATATGGTGGGTTCAAAGTTCAACTTTAAATGGGATCAAATTTGTCAATTGAACTTTTTTATGCATAATAATTCTTTGTTCAAAGTATTTGATTGCGGTCAATCGACTCCACACAAATGCACTAAGCACCACAACTGCTAAATTACACCGGGCAACTAATCGATCGGATACAACCTGCACGGATACTCGATCGGGGATCCCTGTGCGTCTTACTTGTGTCCATGCACCAGCAACTTATCAGCTTCACTAACAGCTATGGACAGCTCTTCGACAAATAGCTTATTCTAATACTCTACCCCGGGTCTGTGCCAGTGACTTTAATGAGGTAATTTATTATTGGGAAAAAGTGGGCAAATGGCTGGCTGAACCTCATAGAATGCATTCTTTCAGAGAAGTATTACTGGCTTCGAATATAAACTTCTTGTTTCGTCTAATTGGTAAAGCATTAGTAGTTAATAAAAGATGGCTATGATAAGAGCCCACAAGTGGAAGTGCAAAAACCTCAGCCTCAGGGAAAGTTAGACGCCACTCCTTAGTGCACAAAACCCAGTCCAACCTTTCTTTTACTAGGTCATCACCATCGCGATTATTCATCCAGGTGAAGGAATGTCATGAGGTTATTGAAAGATCCTGGACTTCCACACATGCAACTAATTATAATCTACCACACAGAATACAAGCAATAGCTACAGCCCTAACTAAGTGGAGTCATTCAAAATTTTCCAAGGCCCATACTCAAATATTGTACCTCCAACAGCAACTCCAAACCCATATCAATTATCCCAACCGCTACAGTGATAAGCAGATGATTACTAATTTGAAGATGGACATTCAACGATTATGGCAGCAAGAGGAACAGCGTGGGGCAATGTGATCCATGATAAATTGGCTAAGTTGGGGAGATAAAAATATCAAATTCTTCCACGTGACAACTCTCCAAAGGCGACTTCGCAATAGAATAAGAATGTTGAAAGATGACAATCTCAGATGGATTAGGGAAGATGGCCTTTTGAAAGAAATGACAATGAGTTTCTTTTCAGATCTATACAGATCAGTGGGAACTCGGCATTATGGTCCTATTCTTGACAAATGCCCAGCAACTGTTACAACGGAAATGAACGTTATGTTGACGGCCCCGGTTACTAGAGAAGAGGTTTGCAAAGCCACTTTCCAGATGGGCGCCACTAAAGCACCGGTTTACAGGAAGAAATTTTTACCTCAGTGCAGGATTTCCTTAGAACTGGAGTTATGCCTTCCCCTTTTAATAAAACTATCATTACTCTAATTCCGAAAGTTGCTCAACCAGAGAGTCTCGACCAATATCTACCTATCAGCTTTTGTAATTATATCTATAAAATTATCTCCAAGGTTATAGCTAATCGTCTTAAACCCTTATTACCTGATCTGATATCCACAGAGCAAAGTGCCTTTGTTAGCGGTCGGCAAATCCAAGACAACATTCTCATTGTCCAAGAGGTACCTCATCATATAAGGATCAGGAAATGCAAAAGAAATTTTCAAGCGGTTTTGAAGGTGGACATGCAAAAGGCATATGATAAAGTTGAATGGGACTTTCTTAAAGACTATCTACTCAAGTTAGGTTTCCATACCACTTGGGTTCAATGGGTTATGCAGTGTGTCACAATAGCTTCTATCAGTATCAATTTCAATGGCGAACAACTAGAGTATTTTCATCCGACTCAAGGACTACGACAGGGAGATCCACTCTTGCCTTACTTGTTCATTTTGCTAGCAAATGTTTTATCCAATCTTATCCATGAAGTTATCAACATGGGCAACATCAAGGGCCTCAAGTTAAACATGTGGTGTCCAACTCTTTCCCATCTGTTTTTTTGCTGACGATGCTATATTTTTCATAAATGCAACGATCCAGGAATGTCAAAACCTAGCCAATATTCTGAATCAATACTGTTTGGCTACGGGACAAGCGGTTAATAGAAACAAATCGGGCATTTTCTTTAGTCAAGCTTGCCCCGACAGCTTAAGGGCCAACTTGGCCGATGAATTTAGGATCCCAGTATTACACAAAACAGGTAAATATTTGGGGATCCCATCTGACTGGGGTTGATCAAGACGAGATATGTTTGCCTAGATCATGGGGAGAGTGAATGCTAGATTAGAAGGATGGAAAGCAAATTTTTTATTGAAGGGCGGTAAGGAAATTCTTATTAAAGCTGTTGTATAGGCAATACCACAATATGCCATGTCCATTTTCAAACTCCTAGTGTCAATTTGTAAATCGATTGAAAAGAAGATTGCCCGCTTCTAGTGGCAGAATGATAGTTGCAGATCAGGTATTCACTGGACACATTGGGAAGTGTTAAAGAGCAGCAAGAATGAGGGTGGAGTAGGATTTCAAGATCTCATAGCTTTTAATAAGGCACTGTTCGGTAAACAGGCCCGGTGTTTAGTTCAGAATCCATCATCACTTTGGAGCACACTTCTTAAAGGTATTTACTTTCACCAACGAGATTTCAAATATGCGGAGAAAGGTGCGCGACCATCCTGGGGCTGGCAGAGCTTATTATTAGGAAGGGATGCAATTTCACCAAAACTTCAATGGTCAGTTGGAGATGGGCGGAATATCAGAATACATGAAGATAGATGGCTACCTAAAGGAATTCTAGGTGGTCCTGCTAATCTAACTGAACCTGTGATGGTTGTTGAACTTCTAGATCCGCCCCCGCAAAACTGGAATGTTAGTCTACTAAACCAATACTTTGATGCCCAGATGATCTAAGAAATAACAATCATCCCGGTAAGACCCAACCATGCAGCAAACAAACTCATATGGATAGCCACAACAAACGGGCAATACACAGTTTAGAGTGGCTATAGAGCAATACAGACAGCAGCATCAAGCAATCATATAGACAAGCCATCATCCTTATATCAGACACCCATGATACTGTGGAAAAGTATTTGGAAACTCCAGCTATCACCAAAAATCCGGACCTTTATTTGGTCACTTTGCCATAACGCACTGCCTACCAAAGACAACCTCTTTCGCCGTCACATAAACACAGAAACGGTATGTAATCTCTGCAATAGTCAAAATCCAGAAACCGTCGAACACCTCTTTCTTTTCTGTCCATGGACAAAACGAATCTGGTCTCACCCCAAGATTTGCATTTATCTAACGCCACAAGCTGTTCCACGCATAGAACAATGGCTAGCAGACAGGGTAGTTCAGAAGAAGCTTATACCTGATTTTGAAACCATAGCCTTGATCCTCTGGCAGATCTGGAAGGCGAGGAACAACTTTCTCTTCCGCCGTCAGCGTCCTGATCCGATACATATTGTGGATGTCGTCTTGGCCCAGGTTCGAACAGCTCGAAACGCCAACCGACGATCAGCGAAAACAGGACAACTCCCAACCCTATCTAATGATGTATGGCGACCTCCCGATCCAGGTGTCCTGAAGATAAATATTGATAGGGCTTTTCAGCTTTCAAGCAATGCTTATGCCGAGATCAGAATGGAAAGTTGATCAATGGTTTTACTCGAGGATTTGCTGCATCTTCGGCCTTGCAGATTGAAACACAGGCTTTCACGCTCACCCTAAAACATCTGCTCCAGCAAGGTAGGGCGCATGATCTGCTGTTGATAGAATTAGACTGCCAATTGTTGGTTAACGCTGTGCTTGATCATCAATTGACGCCATGGGAGGTTCGACCTCTGCTTGCTGAAGCCGCCACCCTTCTCCCATGCTTCTCTCACCTTTGAGTGCAGCATTGCAGGCGTGAGGCAAATTTTGCAGCCGACTGGGCCGCAAAGGCCCATAGGAATGGAACCCTACTTGGTAATTGGGCCGATGCGCCCCCCTCTTTCTTGCTTGATCTCCTTTGTTCGGACGTAATTGCTGTAGGATGTAATGTTTCTTTTTCTTGAATGGAATCTCTTTTATGACCAAAAAAACTAATCGATCGGATACTATTATATATACTATAAAATGTATAGGACATAGAAATCCTATCCGTATCATATTATCTTCTTTTACCCGGCTAAATAATCTGAATTACCAAACATATCCGAGAATGACTTGACGTTGAATTCAAATACCAACGAGTTTCGCAAGTTGTATTGGTTTAAGTGAGCATCGTACACCAATAATTGTTTAAAGGTGCAGGGGTTGCTCCAAATTAGTTTAGAGCTCACTTGGCTATAGGTTCGAAATCTCCTATTGCTCCTCGACTTCAAAGCACATATTCAAGCAAAAGTATAGCACAAGTGTCAAAGCTTGACACAGGGGGACATTTAAGTGTAAAAATTCCAAAAGGTACATTTAAATGCCACTTTCTTTGGACATGGGACATTTAAGTGTCAATTATAGCGAAGGGTGCCAAAATTCCTACGTGAATTATTTTAAACAATATAAGTCACCTACACGGCTTATTGGAAAACTATGGTAGCAAAGAAAAGTCAAAACGATGTTTTTTTGCCTTTTATTTGAATTTTAATATGAATATTAATTAAATTAAATTCAAAACTAAATTTAAAAAAAGAAAAAGAAAAAATGAGAGAATGCAGAACGGTGAGGGCTTGCACAGCCCTCGTCGTCGCCTCCCTACCGTCACTAGGAAGGGTTGACAACAATGGGGGGAGGGTCTATTGGAGTCGTCGAGCCCTAGCTAGGGGTCGAGGACCCTAGCTGACCAGTAGCAAGGGGTTGCAAGCCCTCACCTAGATTTACGGTGAGGGTCACTAGCCCTCGCCCAATTGGGCCAAGGTCTACCACTCGTTGGGCCCTCTTTGCTAGTTAACCAGGGTCATCAGCCTTTGGCCAAGGCTCGGCAACCTTGGTTGACCCTTACCCCTCCCCCCCCTCCTCTCATGTCACCAGCCCTTCCTAGCGACATTAGAGAGGTGGGGGCGAGTGCTTGCTCAGCCATCGCCGTTCTACAATCTCCATTTTATTTATTTAAATAATTTAGTTTAAAATTTAATTTAATTAATTTTTATATTAAAATTCAAATCCTAGACAAAACGATGTCATTTTTGGCTTACTAGCCACATCAGTGTACAAAACAAAATGCATTGTTAGCATTTTGGCTAGAATCTTTCGGTATTGATACTTATCTGATTCATTTTGCTTTGATTTTGGCATTTAAATGTACCATTCCAAAATTTTGATATTTAAATGTCCCCCGTGCCAAGTTTTGACATTCCAAATGTCCGCACCCCCATAGATTCATATATTATAAGTTTGATTGTGTCATGGCATAGGAAAACCTTAGCTCTACTCTCACTAGCATCATGATGAAGCAACAGCAATGAACTTGTTAAGTAGCAGTTATGATTCCAAACTGAATATCTCTTTTGCAAGTATAAAATTCTTATGATAATATCATAGGGCATCGTGGACGCGATTCACCCATTCCCACCAATTTACCCATTTAAACATCCACATCGCATTGCCTCAGATTTTGTGCAAGCTTTGAAAGCGTTCCTACACCAATGAGCTTTTTTTTTGCATGAGTGAATTATTAGTAAAAAATCCTCTGAGAAAAACCTTAATTAAAAAAGAACATAAAATTCAGTGATATTGTGATATCTTCTCATTGATTATTCATAAATATTTTGTTGAGCCACTCTTAATTGTACTCAAAATTAAATTAAGATTTGGATGATCGGTGTTGAAAACTTTAAGAGAAGAATATAGATTGAATACAGACTTTCAAATGGACTACTCATTGCCCCCGCTAAAGCTAATTTTATTGGTTACTAGTACAATTGACTGTCCCTAAAAAGGTAAGTCCATCTGAAAATGCTTCGGAGTTTAAAGAGCCTTTCTCATGTGTTAATTGTTGTTGTAGCTCCCTACTTACTCTGTAGTGGATTTTCCTTAGAAAGCAACCTACCGCAATAAAACTACGAAACCCTGATAATGATGCATGCCTTTTATCTCAATTATTGAACTAGGATAACCTAAAAAAAGTTCTTTTTCAGTAAGTTATTGTTGGAGAAAACTCCCTTGAGTGTTTTGAAGCTGACAAAACATTTCCATCAGTCTAGTCTGAAGACTTGCAGACTCTTCCATCAAAGTCTGAAGACCTTCGGACTGCCAGACTCAAGACTCAAAGTCTATCCTCATTGACAGTCTCTAGACCATCGAAGAAGACTTATCCAGAACTGGATGTTTCGTTAAGGATTTGACTTTATCGACTGGAGAAGATCTCTTGGCTGGATATAGCATGTCGGAATCCATTATTCAAATCAAGATTGATTCAGGGATTTTGGATCCGTTGATTGACAAAGTATACTTGGAAGGTTCTACTTATGGAACCTAGATCCTGATTGTATGGGCGAGCAAGATTGATGGGCTATCGTCATGTTCCTTAAATAGCTCGAAGATCTTCCTAATTGATTCTGTCCAACGGGTAGATTGGAAGAATTCCTTTGGTAAGTGCCAATGGGTATGATGGCATAAAGGAGTATATAAGGAAGACGTTCTAGTTGTTCGAGTGTGTGTGCGATAGAAGAATTCCAAAGTCTGAAGCTCCTTGTTCTTAGTCAATTAAATTGTTGAGCGAAATCTTGTACGCAAAAGAGAGTCTATAACTTTGAGAGACCTTGAGGAAGTGTAGTAGAGTCTCTACACTGTGGAATCAAGGAAGAGCTTTTCTGTAACAACTCTTTTGTTCATAGTGAAATCCAGCCGGTGGGGGTAATCGGTCTGCGAAAAGAGTGGACGTAGGCTTGGATTAAGCCGAACCACTATAAACTCTGTGTTCATATTCTCTTCCCTACACTCTTTTACTTTGATCGTAACTTGTTTATTTGAAAAGAGAGAAATTTCCTTTTCATAATCTATTATTGATTAGTGCTGCACACTTATCTCAGAAATTTATTTTTACACCTATTCACCCTCCTCTAGGTGCTCATACTAGCTTTCTCAATTGGTATCAGAGCCTGTGTACTCAGTTAAATTGAAGTGTTTTACTTCAGAGTTAAAGATCCATGGCTAGTATGTTGGCTCCAGGATCGGTTGAAGGGTAAAGCAATACCAGATCGCCTTATTTTGATGGGAAGGAATACAACATATGGAAAAACAAGATGAAGGCATTCTTAAGATCGGAGGATCCTCGGAATGGGATGTGGTAGACAAATGAATCATTCCTAAAGCTGCACTGTTTCGAAAGAGGAAAAGAAGCCGTTGAGTCTAGCGAAATGACTCAAGAAGAGATAACCAAGAGACAAGCTCTTGATGCAAAAGCAATTTATTCTTTATATTGTGCATTATCACCTACTGAATATAACAAAAGGAACTGATCGAGTGAAAGAAACCAGAATCAACATTCTGCTCGGTCAATACGAAGCATTCAAAATGAAATCAGGAGAATCTATCACTGACATGTTTAGTCGTTTTACAGAAATCGTAAATGGTCTTGAAAATCAAGGTCAACCAATTTCTGATCCCATGAAAGTAAACAAGCTACTGCATGGACTCTCCAAGGATTGGAATCACATAAAAACCTCAATAAGGGAGACACAAAGAATTATGCCACTTTCTGTCGATGAATTAGTTGGGACTCTTCAGTCTTATGAAGTGGAGCGAATCAACGAAGATGAAGATCCTAAAGGTAAGAAATCCATTGCATTAAAATCTAATGATGATTCTAATGTCACAGATTCTGAAGACGATATGGATGATGAAGAGCTTGCTCTCATGATAAGAAGATTCAGAAAGCTAGATAGAAAAGGAAGAAGATTCAATCCAAAGAAACAAAGCTTTCAAAAGCAACAGAGTAAGTCTGTTGAGGATGATCAATCCAATAGAGATGGAGTCTGTTTTGAATGTAAGAAAAAGGGACATATCAGACCCAACTGTCCTCTTCTGAGGAAAAAGAAAGGAAAAGCTGAGAAATATTGAAAGGCACTCAAAGTAGAAACTTGAAGTGATACAGAATGTGAAGAAAGTGATGATGATTATGCCAATATTTGTCTCATGGCACAATCAGACTCAGATTTAGACTCCAAGACAAACTCATATTCGAGACGGTGAATTCGAGGTAAATAATTTGAAAATCCCTACTAAAGTCTCTAGATACATTGATGAATTGTGTCTTAGTCTCAAAACTTCTCTTAAAAGGATTTCCGAACTTAAAAGAGAAAATTCTGCACTAAAACAATAGGAAAATGTTTGGAAAGAAAATGTCAAAAGTTTAGACAAAAGTGTTACTACTTTGAAAGAAAATGAAGACAATCTTTCAAAAGAAAATGCATTCTTGAAAAATGACATCTCAAGTATTTCTAAAAGATTTTCTATAGGATCTGAGAAATTTGAAAAAATTCTTTCATCACAAAGACCTTACTTCAACAAATCAGGTTTATGAATGATTGCTGAAACCATTCCTCTAATTGATTTTCCTAAAGTAAAGGAAAGAATTAAGCAAAGACCTACAAGAGATGCTTACAAAAATCATTTCCAAAATTTTTTTGTAAAACCAATAGGTCGCAGTGCTCTTAGATGTTCTAAGTGCAATAGCTCAGATCATTTTGAGAAAGAATGTCCTATGGATTGGAAATCTATTAAGAAGGTATGGGTAAAGACCGTATATTATACTAACACCAATGGACCCAAGAAAATATGGGTACCAAAGAAAGCTTGAGTCTCTTTTCTAAATACAGGTCACTATCAAGAAAAAGATTAAATGGTACTTGGATAGTGGATGCTCAAGGCATATGACAGGAGATTCAAATTGCTTCATAAAGCTTGTTCAAGTTAATGGTGGAAAAGTTTCATTTGGAGGAAACAGCAAAGGAAGAATTGTAGGATACGGAACTGTAAAGATTGGAAGCCTCACGATCAATAATGTTTCCTTAGTGGAAGGACTCGACTACAATTTGTTAAGTATCAGTCAGCTGTGCGACACCGGTTTCAAAATCAATTTTCAAGAGGGAATTTGTTCAGGAACCAGCAAAGACTCCTCTTAGTCTTTCATGGGTCAAAGACATGGAAATATCTACCTTTTGGATGTCAAACCAGATGAAACCCAATGTCTAATCTCAATTCAAGAAGAAGCAAACTTATGGCACATAAAACTTGGGCACATCAACATGAAGCAAATAGCCAAAATTTCAGCAAAGAAGCTTGTTCGTGGTCTACCCAATCTGTCATACCAAAAGTCTGATCTATGCACACCATGCGTGTTGGGAAAACAGGTAAGAAACTCATTCAAACCAATAAATCAAGTTTCCACTAATCGTGTACTGTGGCTTCTGCATATGGATCTCTTTGGACCAACCAGAACTTAGAGCATTGGAGGTAAGAAATACTGTTTCACGATTCACTTGGGTATATTTCCTGGCAAGTAAGTCTAAAACTTTTTCTTATTTCAAAATGTTTGCCAAAAAGTTCCAAAATGAGAAAGGATATGTTATTTCAAGTATACGGACAGACCATGGAGGTGAATTTGAAAATCAAGACTTTACAAAATTCTGTGATGAATCTGGTTTTCAGCATGTGTTCTCTCCATATACTCGAGAGCAAAATGGAGTCGTTGAAAGAAAGAATAGGTCGCTTCAGGAAATGGCTAGAACTCTTTTAATTGAAAGTAACATATCTTCACGTTTTTGGACTGAAGCAGTTTCTACAGCATATTATATTATTAATAGAGTCTTTCTAAGGCCTATTCTAGAGAAAACTCCCTACGAGTTATTCAAAGGAAAGAAACCCATTGTTTCATATTTTCACATGTTTGGATGTAAATGTTTTATATTGAAAAATGCAAATGATCGAGTTGGTAAGTTTGAAGAAAAATCGATGAAGGCATTTTCCTTGGATATTCTATCACAAGCAAATCTTACAGAGTATACAACAAAAAGACTCAATATGTGGAGGAATCAATGAATGTCAAATTTCAAGACTCTATGCAAATGAATCGATTTTGACTCAACTTGAAGATTCTGAACTTGCTTCAGACTCTACAAAGTCTAAATCTCCAGAAGCAGCTCAGACTTCAGAAGACCAGCAACAAATGATCGTCGAAGATTCAAATGAGGAAAAAGATCAACAGTCTGACAAATCAACCAACAACTGGAAACATAAGTCCAGTCATCCCAAAGATCTCATTATTGGCGATATTAATGAAGGAATTCGCACAAGATCCAAAAGGCGTGAAGAGTCTAGTGCTGTGGCTCTTATTTCTAAAATAGAACCCAAGAGCATAGAAGAAGCTTTAACTGATGAAAGTTGGATTGAAGCTATGCAAGAAGAACTCATGCAATTCAGCATTAATGATGTTTGGGAATTGACTCCTAAATTGAAAGGTAAATCTATCATTGGAGCTAAATGGGTTTTCAGGAACAAGATGAACGAGAAAGGAAAGGTCGTAAGAAACAAGGCAAGACTCATAGCCAAAGGATATATGCAAGAAGAAATGATAGACTATGATGAGACTTACGCACCAGTAGCAAGGTTAGAAGCAATTAGATTATTACTTGCTTTTGCTTGTCATAAGAATTTCAGGTTATTTCAAATGGACGTCAAAAGTGCTTTCCTAAATGGATTTATCCAAGAGGAAGTCTATGTGGAACAACCACTCGGTTTTGAAGACCCAAGGAAACCAGACTCTGTATTCAGACTGAAAAAGGCTTTATATGGTTTAAAGCAAGCACCTCAAGCTTGATACGATAGATTAAGTAAGTTTTTAATTCAAAATGGCTTTGTCAAAGGTAAAGTAGATACTACATTGTTTATCAAAAGAGAAAGCAAAAGTTTTCTACTTGTTCAAATTTATGTTGATGATATTATTTTTGGATTTTCTATGAAAGTCTGTGCAAGAAATTCTCTAAGTCTATGCAGGATGAATTTGAAATGAGCATGATGGGTGAACTAACCTTCTTTCTCGGGCTTCAAGTGAAACAACTGAAGGAAGGAACTTTTTTTCATCAAGAAAAACATGCCAACGATCTAGTAAAAAAGATTGGGCTGGAGAATTGCAAAAAGACTGATATACCAATGTCAAGTTCCTTGAAGCTGAACAAAGATGAAGGAGGAAAGAAAGTTGACCAGAAGCTATACAGGAGTATCATTGGTTCATTTCTTTATCTTATTGCTTCTAGACCTGACATTTTGTTTAGTGTTTGCATTTGTGTTAGATTTCAATCAGACCCTAAAGAATCTCATCTAAGTGCTGCAAAGCGTATTATCAAATACATTGCCTCAACTTCAAACTTGGGTCTCTGGTATCCTAAAGAAGGAGACTTTACTTTTCTTGGATACTCAGACACAAACCTAGCCAGATGCAGAGTTGATAGAAAGAGCACCTCGGGCACCTGTCAACTACTTGGAAGCAGGACAGTGTCTTGGTTTTCAAGGAAGCAAAGTACAGTAGCTCTTTCTACAGCAGAAGCAGAGTATGTAGCTCTTGGAAGTTGTTCACAAATTCTGTGGATAAAACAATAGCTAAGAGACCTTGGAATTGAAGATTCATGCACTGAAATCAAATGTGACAACACCAGCGCAATCAATCTTACCAAGAATCCGATTCTTCACTCAAGAGCAAAACATATAGAGATTCGACATCACTTCATTAGAGATCATGTTCAAAATGGAGAAGTTTCGATTCAATTTATTGACTCAAAGAATCAACTAGTGGATATATTTACAAAGCCTTTGGAGAAAAATCAATTTGAAGTTATTTGTTCCAGACTCAATATCTTAAAGTTTGAGGAAGTTCAAACCCAGGACTAAAAGTATAAAGACACTCAGACTTAGACGATCAAGATTCATGACTGTAAGTTATGTTATTTTATTATCTCTCAGATCAAATCTCGAAAAGGTATGATCATCTATTCGGAATTGATTGTTGCTATTTTCAATTTCCGTGATTATTGCAATCTTTTCTTTTCGAAAAAGAAGTTATTTTTAAAATGACAGTTATCTAATTTTTGAAAAGGCAGTTCTTTTTTTTTAAAAGGCATCTTTATATTTCCTTTTTACGACGTTCCGTATGCCTCGCTTTGACTGCCTTATATACTGTCAATTCCTCTTTGTTTTACTCATAAAAACCCTAAGAGAGCATTGATCTTTCACTTTTGTCTTCTTCTCTTGTTTAATCCTCGAAAAGTTGTCATCTTTCTTGGGAAACAAGCTTGGAATCTCTCAAAGACTATGAAAGATGTCGTCCCAAAGAAAGTCTTCAAGGATCGCGAACAGGGGACCACAGCAAATGCGTGAGGGGCCTACGCACTTTGATCTCACCGAGGAAGAAGAATCTCCTAGACAGCAGCAGAGCCCACAACATTCTCAGCAGCGTCCATCTCCTCCATCTAGACCTCAGAATGTTGCACATCAAGAAGAGGAAGAAATCATCGAAGACGCAGAACACGTAAGTACTCTTAAGCCCACTTTTACCTACAAGCTTTATCGTCCTTTGAAGAGGAGTGGTATTCCATTGAACTACATTGATGAATTTCTGAAAGACAAAGGGTATAGAAATGAAACTTTCTTTTTACTCACAATGGAACGATTGGGAATTGCCCTTGCTCGTTCGGCGGAAGAGGCATTGGCAAATATCCCAAGTGATCCACGTGTTGGAGGGCTGAGTCAACTAGATGGGAATGACGATGATAGGATGTATAGTCAGTTTAAACCTAGAATGGGTGTTGCAGCAAAAATCCGAAACAAAAGGACGGATTTGTTTCGATCGGATGACCACAAGCAATTGTACTCTAAGTTGCTGAAGCGTGGGGTGATAAACCCTAGAAGTGTGGACTTTGATTTTCTTGACTCTGTGAATGTCAATCTGTGGGAAAAATTCAGTCTTCTTCAACTCGAACAGTTTTGTTCTGAAACTACAGAAGCTTATGCTGAACTTACTGCTTATTTCTATTCGAATCTCAGTTTCTTGAATGCGAATAGATTCTCTTTTAGTGTTCGAGATCAAGACTATGTAGTTGACATGAATACATTGGCTGATGTGATTGGGGTTGAAAGAGGGAGATATCAACCTATCAGCGTGTCTATTGCTCATGCAACGTTGGAGCTTGTTAAGGATAGAAGGACGTAAGAAAAGATTTCCTATTTGAGAATGAATGCGTCCAACATTTTGCTTCACAAGATAGTGATTAACTGTCTTAGACCAAAATCAACTTCAAAGACCGACGTTTCAAACTCGAAGGCAAAGTTGATGTACGCCATCAATGTTGGTAAAAAGTTCTCTCTTCCACACTATGATGTTCCACATGTACAGAGCAGTGGTGAAGGACAAGGGTCAACTTCCGTACACAGCTCTTGTGACCAAGTTATTCAGACATTTGAACGTTCAGCCTCCCCGGATTTTTTGTGTTCGAACGTGACATCAAATGGTGGTGGGACTGAAAATAGTCTCTAAAATGCGTCTGAAGGAACTCAACAAGGCGTTGGAGAAATTCAAGGAGAAAAGCCCTGTCAAGACTCATCAAATATCTTCGGCTGCAAAGAGGAAAGGGAAGGAGCCCATGGTTGCTCCATCAAAGAAAAGAAGAGCTCTCATCATTGAGGATGAAGAGGATGAGGATGATATCACCATTTCTGCAATGGCATTGAAAAACTTGAGTCGTTCTGTTCCAGAATCAACGGAGAGACAGGAAAAAGACACAGATGAGACAGAACAGAGGACTGGAGAGAGAGATGCAAAGGAGGAAAGAATTGAGGAAGAAGAAGAACAGGAGAGAGGAGATCAAGCAGAAGCAGAGCATGAGGAACACTTTTCTCCAACTAAAGGCATGGAAATAGGGGGAGATCCTGAGAAAAGAGGAACGTCCTCATTCCCTGCCACCAGTGAAGGAATAAGTCGTTCCCCAGCAGATCCAGAGGACATCTATGCCTCTCAATTTCCTGAGGAGGAACATGATGTTTCATCGCCCAATCTGCGTGACCATATTGATTTGCCATCATCTGCCTATACTCCGTCTGATCGTGCAGAAGCTAGTACTCAGACTGATAATTCAATAGACTTTCGCAGAATACTTGATGTTCTCTTGGAGATGCGGGGTCAAATATATGCTCTGGGATGCGAAGTACAGAACTTGCAAAATGTAGGTCAAACCTCTTCAGTTTCTTTGCATGAATTGCATGATCAAATTCATGCCCTTACTCTTCAAGTTCAAGCAAATGCCAATGGTGAAGATGTGGCACAACTGAAGGAGGATTTGAAAAAGCTGGAAGGGATTGTCCAATCAATGGGAGATTTCCAGCTTGTTCGTGTTCCCAAGCAATCTTAATTCCATTCTCTTTTCATCTCTACCTTTTTAATGATGACAAAAAGGGGGAGAGATGTGGTGCAGATTTGATTTGAACTCTGAACTTTGAAACCTTTTGAACTTTTGTGTCGATTGACTTGACTTTTGTGTTTGGCTGTTTGGATTTGACTGTTTGAACATTTGTTTATTTTAAGTACTATTGATATCTCATGGCTTTGTTCATTTACAAGACTAACCTACTTTTTGTGGATGCAGATTCTAGTGTTATTACTAAATCATTTATCTTTATGAGATATCCATATTTGCTTAAGTAATGTTTTGCAAGTCAAAGTTATCCAAATCTGCAGGAAAGTTTTGTCACCATCAAAGAGGGGGAGATTGTTGGAGAAAACTCCCTTGAGTGTTTTGAAGCTGACAAAACGTTTCCATCAGTCTAGTCTGAAGACTTGCAGACTCTTCCATCAAAGTCTGAAGACCTCCGGACTGCTAGACTCAAGACTCAAAGTCTATCCTCATTGACAGTCTCTAGACCGTTGAAGAAGGCTTATCCAGAACTAGATGTTTCGTTAAGGATTTGACTTTATCGACTGGAGAAGATCTCTTGGCTGGATATAGTATGTCGAATCCATTATTCAAATCAAGATTGATTCAGGGATTTTGGATTCGTTGATTGACGAAGTATACTTGGAAGGTTCTACTTATGGAAACCTAGATCCTGATTGTATGGGCGAGTAGGATTGATGGGCTATCGTCATGTTCCTTAAATAGCTCGAAGATCTTCCTAATTGATTCTGTCCAACGGGTAGATTGAAAGAATTCCTTTGGTAAGTGCCAACAGGTATGATGGCATAAAGGAGTATATAAGGAAGACGTTACAGTTGTTCGAGTGTGTACGCGATAGAAGAATTCCAAAGTCTGAAGCTCCTTGTTCTTAGTCAATTAAACTGTTGAGTGAAATCTTGTACGCAAAAGAGAGTCTATATCTTTGAGAGACATTGAGGAAGTATAGTAGAGTCTCTACACTGTGGAATCAAGGAAGAGCTTTTCTGTAACAACTCTTTTGTTCATAGTGAAATCCAGCCGGTAGGTTGTCAGTGCGGAAGAGTGGACGTAGGCTTGGATTAAGCCGAACCACTATAAACTCTGTGTTCATATTCTCTTTCCTACGCTGTTTTACTTTGATCGTAACTTGTTTATTTGAAAAGAGAGAAATTTCCTTTTCATAATCTATTATTGATTAGTGCTGCACACTTATCTCGGAAATTTATTTTTACACCTATTCACCTCCCTCTAGGTGCTCATACTAGCTTTCTCAATTATGATTCTACAAATAAAGCATTGTTGTAGTCGATGAAGGAAGAGATGGAGGAACCCAATTTGGAAGCGTCACTCAATTATTCAATACTAAAATACGTAGACTAAATTATAACATTAGTATAAGTTCCAATACATTCAATTGCCAATTAATAGCAAAAGTAGAACAAAGATTAACCAAGCAAATCAAATAAGCAGAAGTATAATCAAGGATAAATCTCAATAAGAGATCGAAGTCCCAGGTGAGAGACAATCTCATAACCGCTAAAGCCAGCATCAGAAAACAGCTTTGCCCACTCCTTTTCATCCCTTTCCTTCGCATTGAAGGTCACCATCATCAACATGTCAAAGAAGAGTTGCGTTTCGGTGGATTCATGATCTTCTGTTTGACTGCCAACTACCATATCTATCATAATGATTTTTCCGACCTTGCCTTGACATGACACCGCTTCTCTGCATCGCTTCAGTATCTCGACGCATTTTTCGTCGCTCCAGTCGTGCAATATCCACTGTATTCGGGTGAGTTTTGGACAATCAGTTGGAGGTTAGGGTTCTTATTGGAATGGTAATGTAAAAACAATATAACGTCCATAGAAAGAGTTTCAGTCACTTGTGTAGGTTACCAAGATTTGCACTAAAATGGAGTACTGTCACGATTCTAGTTCATGTAAGAGTTGCCCATACATAGATTCATGATATGTAAACATCTAACCAAATTTAGTTGCCTTCATCTGTAATTTTGATTAAGCAAATTCAATGGCCACTTTAATCTCAATTTTTGCATAAATATTCCGTGAAAGAAATGTAGACGTGTGTTTGGACAACACAGAACAATATAGACAACATCTAATTTACGACGACAAGATGATTGACAAGTAATCAATAAAGATTTTACTCTCTATATTTATATTCAAAGTGAATGTAAAGAAATCCAAAGTCAAGATATGTATATTGTAAAAATCAAATTATCAACCAGGGACTTCCCACCAAACCGTCCACCACGTGTGGCTGATCGAACACCGTGCACTCCAAGTGCGGGAACGCCTCCGTGATGGCCTTACCCATCGTCCCGGTCCCGCCTCCAACGTCGACCACCGAGCTCAGCCCATCGAACACTCCTCCACATGTGTCCACCACCACCCTCGCTATTAGACTCGAGTCGCTCGCCATCGCCTCGTTGAACAAGCTGCAGACCTCAGGATTGCGCCACGCGTCCCAAGCGGGCACGCCATATGCCATCTCGAATGTTGTTGGATGGACATCTTCTCCATCCCTCATCCATGCGCTCAGATCCTGCCACTGGCCCTTGGGTAAAGGTCTCAGCGCGAACAGCGCAAAGGGCGCTGCACTCAAGGCGTTGTCATTTACGAGGAGCCGGGACACGCAGGTAAGCACATCACCCGGTTGGCCATCTGCTTCTTGAAGGTCCCGCAGCTCGAACAAGCCGGAGTGGACGAGAATGCGCATGAGGCGACGGATGCAGTGAGCTTTGGTGGGTTGAACATGGAGCGCAGAGACGAGTTCCCGGGGGTCATGGGTCGGCCATGGTGATGGATTACGTCGGGTATGGCTAGTTCAATGGCCCACTTTAGGCACACTGATTTGATGAAGCTATATGTGTGGTTCCATATGAGGGCTTGAGCTTGGAGGAGCTCGCTAGCGGTCGCACCCCCGTCTCCATTACCCGAATTCATGTCGAAAACACCTTCCTCTGTAGTCATCGAACCTCTCACAACGTGCATGCTTGCTACCCTTTATGTTATATATAGAAATAGACCCCGGAAACACCTTCCCGTGGAAACATAAGATCTATTCAATAGCGGTCAATCTTGTTTGATTAAGTTTTATAATGTCATTGAATCTTTTATGGCACACCCGCTAGTTTAGGTGTGTCCAAAGAATAATGGATAAAAGGCATTAAATGTCCTTGAACTATAAAAAATATTCAATCAATTCCTCAACTTTCTTTCCAAATCTATGTGATTTATTTTATTTTATTTTTCATGATAATCCTTCTGTGGAAAGGTAAACGAAAATGCTGACGTAGAGCTAAATCGACGTTAAATGATAACATATCATCCCTCGTGGCATCGTACATGACATTAAAAAATCCAACAAATATTTTCCAATATTTCGAGAATAGAATCTGAAAAAGCAGAGGAAAAAGCCAAAAAGAGATAAAGGTTTCAGCCGAAAAAACCCGACAATTATAAGCATACCCAATCTAATTGAAAGTCTTATTAAGACAAATGTCATCTATGCAAATCTTTACAATCGATATGATATGGAGATGTTGATGATGCTATAATTTGAATGTTTCTAATAAACTTTGTCAAATAATTTATCTATAAATAACAAGTTAAATCTGTGGTTAAATTATTTTAAAATGTTCTTTTTTGTCTAAAAGTAGTTCTAAATACCTCTATGTTGACCTATATTGAAAACTTGGATGTAAGATTATTGCATATGATGGAATTAATTTTGATAGGGCCGTCAACACTTGTAAATGTATAAATCACAATTAATACTTGTTTCAGATTGACATTTTCATAAAAATTTCTGATCAAGATGGGACGAAAGAAATGAACTTACAATTTGATGACTAGATTTATAACTAGATAAAGTACATGAACTAAATGAACCATTCCATTCTTAAAAGTATAAGGACCAAAATTGTAACTTTATTAGAAACACGTATAGGTAAGTGCCATGTATCGATTTGTCGGTGGTAACTTAGGATATCCTATCCATATGCAATGTCAAAAATCAGCAAAATCACAACCCGGAGGTACTTAGCCCTCCCCACCATGTTTTGCTCGAAGAACTAGTTCGAATCACCGATGCAAAAAAAAAACATTAAACTGATGTTGTGAGAGTGACTTCTCATTTCAAATCACAAGCTTGATGCATGCGAACAAAACCACTGCAATTTCAGTATTATAATTCCATAAAGGCCATCACATTTTCTCTTCCTACCACATTTACAGCTCCAAGAGCCCAACGTGAGCAAACAAGGTGCAATTCCAATGTAAAAGAAAAGAAAAGAAAAGAAAAGAAAAGAACAGCTCCTGACGGACAAACACCGTCGGCAGATGTCTCTTAAACTATCTTTAAAGACCTTTTGGGCTTACGCCAACAAAACTTTGACTTATACCAACGCAAAGATGAGACATGTGGGAAGGCTTCGTCATATATCTATAGTAGTCTATGAGTTATATAAATTAACTGGGCTTATTTATCAATTTGAGATGACGGGGAGCCGTGCTGACCCATAGAAGTGCACACCTACATCTTCTAGGTGCCTTTACATAATATGAAAGGAACATTTGCTTTTGATTGTGTTCAAACTACAATATACTTTTTCTTTTTCTTGGTCAAACTACAGTCTCCTTAATTTAGACGTTTCTTACTTAATAATTCATTGATGAGCAGTCGGGGCAAACACGCTTATGGAAGTTGTGGATGTTTCCGACGCAAAAGAGAATCTTAGGGTGTGTTTATTTCACTGGAAATGAATGATTTGGAAAATATTTCCCTAAAAATGATTATTTGTATCGTTCACAAAAATAAATAAGTGAAAAATATTTTTATTGTTAATAAAAATATTTCTACATAAATTATTGTCGATAATGAAAATATTTGTTATTAATTGATTATTTCATGAAACAAACATAACCTTAATGTGAAGAAAAAGCTCTAGGAAATTTCAGTTCAAAACATGAGTGAAAACAACTAAAAGATAGAAGTAAAAGATAAACGATGTTTTGGTAAACTCAAACGTGAGAAACGTCAGGGATGACGGAATGCTGACTTCTGTGGTTGTTGAAATTTATGTCTTCCACGTATTGGTATGCTGATGCTGAGAGGCCTAGTTTGCACATGTTTATTCCCAGGCAATCATCGAATTGGCATGAGGGCGAGGATCAGAAGTGGTCTAACTGTATGAACACTTACAAATATAGCTGACCCGTAAAATACGGGTGACCTGTACCTTTCAAGTCCATAAAGAATTGAACATTCTTTTTGTTTAGTAGATATCAACTTATTGATTTAATTTAGTCAAATTTATGGCCTTTATTGTTTCTTAATCAGGCCAAAGCCAAAGGCTAAGCAATGTGCAAAAATTTTCAACTTTGCCCAACACATGATTATTATTGGTTTTTAGTATAATGATTCTTATCTCCCCTTACACACCTATAATTCAAGTTGTGTGTTTCTTCAAATATGTATAAGAAAAGTGAAAAAAGACCGGATCGTGCAAATCTTGGTTCATTTAGATTAAAGATAAGTTTATACAATTTTCTCTTGTTATCTTCATAAAAATGTTTTGATAGGTTTTACGTGTTGGTGTTTAAAGTACATGCATAGGTAAGATTAAACTATAAATGCAGTGGAAGCAAAGATAAAATTCTACAATACATATATCTCTAAAGGTGTTGTTTGTGCGTTTTAATCAAAAATCATAAGAACAAAGGAGGTTAAACGGATTACCTATTGTAGCGTGCTTTAAACGACTTGTACTCTCATAGAGTGCTTTAAACAATTTGATTCAGATGTTCTTCAGTTTGAGCCCTACAAATGTTGGACCTCTAGTTCAGATACACCGCCAATCGCACGTCAAATGGAAGAAAGAACTCGGGATAATCATCACTTAAATTGTGCTAGCAATCTCATAGACATTAGTCGCCGCACTCTTGATACTTCAGTCACAGCACTAATGAGAGAAAAACCTTTTTCCTCTCATACACATACTGCACAAAATCACCCCCTGCAGCAATTGTTGCTGATCCTTATTTTTCATTTGCGATCAGCAACTGCTGATCGTGTGCGTTGGCACACGTGCACACGGTTGCTGACCGCGTGCTTCTCATGGTCAGCCCACACTTATTTTATTTTATTTTATTTTTAATAAAACATAAGAGTGCACGACCACCATGTGTACATTTTCGGCACATTGATATGTGTCTACATTGGGCGTGCGTGTACATCATATGCATGAACGCTCATGACCAAAATAAAATTTAATTCAGCTCAACTTAATTCAATTGCTATGATTGTAAACATACTTGCAATATTATCTCTCTCGTTTAACGTTATTCTAAAATTGATTATAATGTGTAACATCCCTAGATTCTGTTGGAGGAAACATCTTCCAGAGATTTTGATGATACCGAAACTATCCTTAATATATTACTTACTATGTTATTTGCACATGTTTGGACCAAAGGACGATGCAACATCCATGGTGTGATCAATTGGAAAAAATTTTACAATTGTCATGTTATTACAAATAGTATCAGTCAACCAAAAAGATCAGGTACTGATAATGTTTATATCGGCGCAGTAAAGATCAGGTTGATGGTGATTTAACAACCAACGACATTAGTTAATGTTCATTGTGTCACACCCCGATCATCGAGCATGCACCCATCCCTCACCTTGGTTGATTTAATAGAGACGTCCCAGGACGCATTGCCGACCCTTTCGTTTTAATATGCACATGTTGAAGCATATAATAAGAATCCCTAGACAATAAAGTAATGGGATGGACAAGTAGGACTAAAAACTTGAACCTGAAAACCAATACCCTTATGTACATATATAACAACTCAGTCATATATATACATATACAAGCCATACTAAAAGGTCGATTTCTACTCAAACAGGTTCCACTGCAAAAGTTATCAGACAGGAGTGGAGTCTCAATCCTCATCAGGATCCTACTCTGGATCATCCTCGGGGTCCTCCTCCAGGTACTCCTCTTCGGGTTCTTTCTCCTCAGGTTTCTCATTAGGGTCCTGAAATGTTGTCCCACAACCGGGATGAGACTATGTCTTAGCAAGTTCTACCACTTAAGACCCGATTAGTAAACCAACACACCTTAAGCTACCTAAGCACAACATGAGTCAGATGACTTACCTTGGCCTTAGTTCTTTCCTGCAAGTCAGCATATATATCAAACATACAGGATCACATGACATCACCCAATCAGATCGAATCATCGATCAATCGACCTAGTCGATTAAATGTCATCCAGATCATTCCTTGGTCGGCCTATTCCATACTATCTATAAGTCTGATCAACATCCAAGACTACTCACCATAGGTGATATATAGATAGTATATTATCCTATCTTTAGATGACGTATAGAGTCATCGAGCTATCAAATCATACCATACTGTCTCGATATGATAAAGAGAATCATCGAGCCGGTATATTAATATCATACCATACTGTCTAAAGATAATCAGTAGAGTCACCGAACCGGTAGATCATACCGTACTGTCTCAAAATGACTTATAAAGTCACTGAGTCGGTATACACACAATTTATCATACTGGACTGTCTCAAGATGCTCCGTAGAGTCATCGAGCCGGTAGATCATACCATTCTGTCTCAAGACGCTCCGCAGAGTGATCAAGCTGGTATACATGCCATTCTAAGTAAACAATCAAATAACTATTTTTATCATTTCCAATAAAATGTAGTGTATGGGTACACGGTCAGCTTTAGCCAAAGTATAATAATTTTCTTTTCACAAATCCCACCATTTTCTGTAGTCCACCAAAATATTTTTGGCGCTGTCAACCGAGGCCCGGTTATTTTCCAATTAATTATTCAAAATTAATTAATTTAGAAAATAATTATAAAATCATCAATAAATCAATTCAGCACAATCTAGCACTCAATAAATTAAACAGACTACATCACAATAATCAGCATAAAATTTTGGTCGTCGGCTATTCTTGCCTAATTTCCGGAAAATAATTAATTAATTAAATAATTTCTAAAATTAATAGATAAATACAATAAATCCAATTTAGGCGTGTAATGCCTAATTGAAAGCCGAGACGAACAAGGAAAAATCCCGAGAATCGTTCAATAAATACTAGAAGCTCTCTACTTGCTAATAGCTAAGTCTAACCACCTAACATGCATCATTAAGTCACTAATTTAATTGTTCTAAACTAATCTAACCACCTAATCATGCTTAATTAAATCTAATCAACAACTAAGCATCATTAGCAAACTAAGCAAGGATTAGTGAGCTAAACTCACCCGCTTAACAATCCGTTCGGATCGAAACATCGTGAACGTCGTGGGGCACGTTTTTCTACAAAGCGGTCCTCGGGTTCGGGACTTGGAACCACCTCAAAATGGCCTCCAAAGCTTGTTGGAAACCCACTATTTTTCTTGCTTTTCTTGGCTAGAATTGAAGGGAAATCAACTTGGTTTAGGCAGGAATTGCTCGGGAATGTAAGAATAGGCCAAACCGGGACTAGAGGAGGACTCACGGGGGTTAAACGAGCACGGGACAGCCCCGAGTGAGCTGCAACAGGCCCGAAACAGCTGCTGGGAGGCGAGAGGGAGGTGGCCAAGGGGTGACGGTGCGCGGGGCTGGCGCGGGCAGCACGCACGGAGAACGGCGACAAGCGGCGCGGCTAGCAGTGGCGTGTGAGGGCTGCTGGTAGTCGCACGGCTGAAAGAGAGAGGAGAGGAGGGTTTGGCCGATTGGTGAAGAAAGAGAGAAGAGATAAGGGAGAGAGAGATGGAGGGGCCACATGCCAATTTTTTCCACATTTTTGTTCCCCATTGGGCTTGCCCTCCAAGCCAAGATCCATGGCTATTATTTGGCCACCAAGACCTTCATTTCACAACCTTGAAATGGTCCAAAGAGCATAGGAAGAGGGGGCATACGAATTTGGCATCAATTGGCTTCCATTGGACATCAATCCTCTCTTGATCCACTCTTAATTGGCTCTCATAAATTCAATCGATACCTCAATTATCAACTTAATAATTTTCATCACCCATGAATCCATCTTGCATCCCAAATTTGCAACCAAAAATAATCTCCGGCCTCAATTGAACAAAAATGGTCCTAAATCGAGTTTTTCCCAAAAAGTCTTGAGCTTTAGAAAAATCTTTTGAGACTGAATGGTCAGTCCTAGAATTTATTGTGACATGACAAAATCTTCAATTTCTGTAATCGGACTCAAATTGATGGTTAATTTCACTCAGACGCGTTTTTAGCGTGACCTAGGCTACTTGGTAATTTTCGGAGATTTTTAGTGCAAATGACCCGTGATCGATTTTCTTTGAGCCACAATGAACCCACTCGACTCATTGGCGACTCTCGATTGTCATGAAAATCTCGATGATTCAATTATAGACATAGGGTACCAAAACGATAGAGAAATCAAACTAGTGTCGGTCGATGAGAATTTTCCAATTTAGTGGAGTCACCCATGATCAGCCACACATCTCCATCAAACCGACCTATCTCTGATCTCAATTCGATTATTAACTGTGCCGTAATGGCCTCTAAAGATAAGCACAGTCGAGAATTTATGAATACAATTTTCCTACCTATTAATTCCATAAAATTTGAGTATAAAACATCTACAGATAAGAAAAATTGCTGTTAAAGAGACAACAACTAATTTTTCTTTATATATCTTCGTGTAAAGCTCCGCCTTTAGTTATAGAGAGCTAGTATTCGCCTTTTTACTCACCGCTCCTATCTACACTCTCATACTTATTTTATATTATTCATTCAAGTCTCTCATTCCTTCTACACAAAAACACTTTTTTCGCTCAAACCCATTGTACCAAAAGCTCGACCCTCTTCTAAACCCATGAGGAAATCTTCTTGCACCACTGGCTGCACTTCTAAGACCTCTGGAGATGAGGTCACCCAATAGGAAGAATCGCTGGAATCCACTCAAAGTTAGAGTATGGCCTAAGCTGATAGATCAACCACTATTAGTACCCTATTGCTTACAACTATGGAAAAAGGAACCCCTATTGAAAAAATCCCTGAATCGCGACAACCTGTAGAAAAAGACACAAGTGGTATACCAACTATGGCACCACTAACTACAGCCGCTCCATCGTCGTCAGCTCTTGCTCAAACACTCTTAAGATATCTATTGAAAAGTCTAGCCATTCTAATGGAGACCCATGGATCGGAGTTGAAGAAACTTCTCAAGTTCAAAACCACAGGATCACAAACCCTAGAGCTTGAACAAGTTCTAGATGTTCAAGAAAAACTAGCCGCTAAACCATCGCATTCAATTGCTCAGCCCTCTCAGCCCTCTTAGCCATCATAACCATTACCTCAAAAATCCTCAACTAAAGAGGAAGGCACTTTAGAACCTGCTCTCAAAGACAAAGGGAAGCAAATTGTTGACGTAGTCAAATTCATCATTGAGCCAGTTATCGAACAACCCGAAGGAAGCAAAGGCACAAAAGAAGCTGGAGAAGCCCTTGAGACAAACCTTGTAAAGATGACGACGACTAAGTTATCGCTCCTTCGTTTGTCTTTACTTTTTGTGATCAAAATCATGTTGTGACCTTGGATGAACTAGCTTAAATCATCCAGACAGAGTATAATTTTTCAAGTGTATTCCAATAGAGCCTAATGAGGCCCACAGCTTTGTCTTAGAAACACCTAGCTTTGCTCGCAACTCTTTGGAAATTGTCCCACTAAATCTTCTCCCTCTCAAGATGAATTTTATCGAAAAGATCCTCACTCTTTGCCTCCATTCGAAAACATCTTCTAGAAATGACGTCTCTCAATATGAGGTAAGAGTGATTTGGGCCATCGTGAACAAATTTGAATATTTTTCCTTCCCCCACATGCTCTTTATCCACATGTATTGCATGGCTAAGAGAAAGGCAAGAAAGCTACCCTATGGTGATTTGGTGACACTTATCTTCAAGTACCTCAAGATCGACTACTTTGGAGTTTCACCTCTTGTCTTGCCAAATGTGGAGATTGGGAAGAAAATGCTCGAAAAAATGATGCTTAGGATGACGCCAAAAGGATGGGCCAATTATAGAGGCTAGATTGCTCCCATTGGTCACGGTGATCTTGAGAAAACAGTAGCAAAGTTCAAAGAAAGGATTGCCGAGTTCTCTGAACCAGAAAAACGCAAACATGCTAAGGCTCAAGTACCAACAAAGGCCCCTTGTCTACCTTATCCAGAAAGATCACCTTCACCAATTGTGGATGCACTTGCCTCTCTTGCCAGCCTTAACTAGCTATAAGCGGATGTTAAGGAGATCAAGAACACCCTCCTTTCTCCAACCCGCTATATGGTGAAGATTGAGTGTAACATCCTAAGCTTAGACTGTTACAACCCTATCCGACCTGAACTAGAGACCATCAAACTCAAAAAGCCAACTTCCTCTCAGCAGCGCAAACACCCTCATACCTAAAACTTTTCAAATCTTCATGTGCTCTTGTTTTGCCTTTCAAATCTTCATGTCCGGGTAAGTGTGCACAAAGAGAAATGGCATATACTATTAGACATGGAGGTTTTAAATGTCAGTATTATCTTGGGATTCAAATGTTCAAACTTGGGCGATAGAAATATAAGATCAGTGGACGCAATAAACTGTAAATACATTAAGAAAACTAAATCAAGTTGGTCCTATATATTGAACATGATATATCCGGACTAATTTACATATAGCTCAGATCAAAACATCTAAAGTAAGATTTTGTATGGTGATTTTCCCCAATCCTACCACCAACGACCACCTCGACTGTGGTCGGGGTTGTCAGGCCATCAACACCCCCCTCTCTCTCGAGATAACACTTTCGCACTTATAGTCGTACGGTTGATGGTTGACGTCTACAAAGAGATCATCGCTTGGGAGTTGCTCGATTAATCACAAGTGGTAGTTGATGTTCAATCTTGCCTTGCCCCAAAGTTGTTTAATTAATTTGTGTCGCAACCTAAATTTTGGGTGCACCACCTAAACTAGGTTAATGGATTACTAAGTCCGAAGACTTGGTACAGACTCTCCCAAGTCCTACCAATCGCGACTTAATATTAAGAAATTAACTAATCTAAACATGCAATTATACTCAATTTGGAGCCGCCACTAACCAATTAGGGTTGATTAGAAACCCAAGTAAAGTATAGGAGAATACTTTACTTTTGCGAACCAGAGATTCAATAGATTCGGGGACATGGTTACGCTAGATTAATCTAACATCCTTTCGGTACCTTTTATTTTTAATTTCAAAATATTTTGCAGGCATTATTGATTAATTTTAACCTAAGTTACTAACATGCAAATGATGATCATGCGGGTGCACAATCAATAAAATAACATTCAATAAAAAAAATGCTAATAAAAATGCATGCCCTAAACAGGGTTTCTAAATGACATGACACCTAATTTTTCTTCTTCTTTTAAAAAAGTTAATTATATGCAATCTTAACTTAAATTTGATATGCATGAGTTTTATTTTAATGGCATGTGAGATGCAATTCATATGGTATAACTTGAACTATCACTATATGTATGCAATCTAATTTATATAATCCTAAATATGCATGTGTTACATGACATGGGATGGATGACGCGGTAATTTTATATACATGTTCTATTTATGATTTTTCATTTTAAAATAATGCAACCCTGATAAATTATACCTTATACATAATACACCCTATATTAAACAATGATGATATAAAATGGGATTAATTATGAACTAACCTATTAATTAATCAAGTAAATGACTTTTGTGTTTTCTTTTTTATTTTCTTTTTAAATGACCTAATAATTTTTATAGAAAAAAGTAACGTAACGATGCAATGTTAATTTTTTGGCATTTTTTCATTTTTTTATATTTTTTTTAAAAAAACTACATGATGAGAATGTTAAAACATTAACCTATAACCCACTAATTAAAATGCAACATGTAATGTGCAAATCAATATAACCTAAACAATATTTTTTTTTTGTTCTTTTTTGTTTTGATTTTATTAAAGAAAAATTATCCTAATTTTATATGAATTTTAAAAATCAAGATGTGTTTCTTAAATATGAAATGCGTATGAACCTAAGTGTCTAAGTTCTAACTATGACATATAATGCATGATATGTGATGAACAAGTAAACATGATGCACCAAAATATGTACCCTATTATTAAAAGAAAATCATCAATGACATATTATTTTAATGTGAAACAATTATGCAATGCAAATCATGAATTTTGTCATGAAAAGTCGAAATAATCAAAAATTTAACCCAACGTCTCGCGGCTCAAAATTTTTGATTATCGTGACTTAATATGACAAATTTTCTAATTGGATAATGATAAAAATAAATCAGAGCAAATCAAGTTAGGATAAAAAACTATGAATCCGAACATTTTAACTAAATTTAATCTAAAAATTCACCTAGTCTAACTCACAGCCGCCTTGAAGAATGGTGAAAAAACAACGGTGACCGAGCTATGCTGGTGGTTTGATGATGGGTCGCCGTTCGGAACAGGGGTTCGTCGGAACTCCGGCAAGGTTCGGGTAGCAACCGGACCTGCAACAAAAACAGGGGAGGCAGCAGGTGGCGGAGCTCGGGGTAAGGCGAAACTGCCTCGGAGGTGCGTCGGACGGACACACCGGCGTCAGTGCTGGGCTGCGAGTCGCGGTGGGTCGCGAAGGCGTGGGCGCGGCGACGGTGTCAGGTGCAGCGGCGTCGGATCTGCGGCGGTGATCTCGGGCCTGTAGGTGTCAGCCCTCGAGCGGCGAGATCTGGTTCAGATCTGGCGGAGATCGTGCAGGCGGTGGATCTGTGAGGGGCTTCGGGTGCAAGTCCGGCGTCGCGAGGGGTTCATCGACGGCGAGCTGAGATGCAAGTCGCGGGTTGAGGTGCGCGGCTGTTGCGTCGGAGGCGGAGGCGGAGGCTCGGACGAGGCGGACGGGGTGGACGGCGTGCGGTGGTCGCGAGCGTGGAAGTGTTGAGCAGATGCAGCAGGGAACCGAACGGGAACTCAAGAGGAGGAAGATGAACAGTGATTCATCCTTTTGCTTTTTCTCCTTTTTTTCTTTTTACTTTCTACTTTCACCTCTCTCTCACGTCATCCTCTCTCTCTCTGACTTCTCTGCACTCACGTCTTCTGCTTTTTCAGCCAAAAGGAAAGAAACTTTTTGACTTCTCTCTCTCACTTTTTCCTTCCACGAAGAGAATTCCCCCAAAAAACTCTGTTTTTTTTTTTTTTTCTGAACTTTTCTTTTTTTCGAATGAAGAAGCCGCCTCTATTTATAAAGTGAAATTCGAATTTGTTTCTGCAAGTGGAGATTTTCGCTCAACTTCTCAACAACAAAATGGCTCCAAAATCTCACTTGTTGAATTTTTGAATTTAATTTTTCTTTTCAAAATTTCCCTCTATAATAAAAAATTATCTTCTATTTCTAAAAGATGAGTTTAAATTAGGTGTTAGCAATTTGTCAGTAGATGCAGTAAATTAAAGAGCAAATCTACTAATATGAACATCAAAGATAACTTCATTTATTCACTACGCAGGAGTAAAGTTATTTTTGAAAAAAAATGTAAAAAATTACACAACCATCGGTGCCTCAAAACAAATGATCAAAACATGATAACATGATTTAAAGCATCAAACAATATGTGGTCGGTTCTAACAATTCTCAAAATAATATGTAATATAAGATGGGTTAATGGATCTTTAAGTTTGGGCCTCTTTATTAATGTTAGATGGGCTTTTTAAATTGGCATGTAAGATTACGGTCAAATCGAGGGATTTATATAGTGGGTTCAAAGTTCAACTTTAAATGGGATCAAATTTGTCAATTGAACTTTTTCATACATGATAATTCTTTGTTCAAAGTATTTGATTGCGGTCAATCGACTCCACACAAATGCACTAAGCACCACAACTGCTAAATTACACCGGGCAACTAATCGATCGGATACTATTATATGTACCATAAAATGTGTAGGACATAGAAATCCTATTTGTATTGTATTATCTTCTTTTACCTGGCTAAATAATCTGAATTACCAAACAAATCCGAGAATGATTTGACGTAGAATTCAAATACCAACGAGTTTTGCAAGTTGTACTGGTTTAGGTGAGCATTGTACACCAATAATTGTTTAAAGGTGAAGGGATTGCTCCAAATTAGTTTAGAGCTCACTTGGCTATAGGTTCGAAATCTCCTATTGCTCCTCGACTTGAGGAAGCACAAATTCACGCAAAAGTACAGTACAAGTGCAAGAGCTTGGCACAATGGGACATTTAAGTGTCAAAAGTTTCGAAAGATACATTTAAATGCCATTTTCTTTAAAAATTGGACATTTAAGTGTCAATTATAGTGAAAGGTGCTAAAAATCCTACGTGAATTATTTTAAACAATATAAGTCGCCTACGTGACTTATTGGAAAACTGAGGTGGCAAAGAAAAGTCAAAACGATGTTGTTTTGCCTCTTATTTAAATTTTAATGTGAATATTAATGAAATTAAATTTAAAACTAAATTTAAAAGAATAAAAAGAAAAAAAATGAGAGATTGCAGAACGCAAGGGCTTGCATAGCCCTCATCGTCACCTCCTTATCGTCGCTAGGAAGGGTTGACAACAATGGGGGGAGGGTCGGTTGCGGTTGTCGAGCCCTAGCTAGGGGCCGAGGACCTTAGCTGACTAGTGGCAAGGGCTTGCAAGCCCTCACCTAGATCTAGGGTGAGGGTCACCAGCCCACTCCTAGTCGGGCCAAGGATTGCCACTCGTTGGGCCCTCTTTGCTGGTTGGCCAGGCAACCTTGGTTGACACTCACCCCTCCCTCCCTCACTCCCCCCCCCCTTGGCGGTCATTGGCCCTTCCCAACGACATTAGAGAGGTGGGGACGAGGGCTTGCTCAGCCCTCGTTGTTCTGCAATCTCCTCTTTTTATTATTTATTTAAATAATTTAGTTTAAAATTTAATTAAATTAATTTTTATATTAAAATTTAAATCCGAGACAAAACGACATCATTTTTGGCTTACTAGCTACATCAGTGTACAAAACAAAATGCCACGTCAGCATTTTGGCTGGAATCTTTTGCCGTTGATACTTATTTGATTCATTTTGCTTCAATTTTGACATTTAAGTGTACCTTTCTAAACTTTTGGCATTTAAATGTCCCCCTGTGCTAAGTTTTGACACTCCAAATGTCCGCACTTCCACAAATTCATATATGATAAGTTTGATTGTGTCACGGCATAGGAAAACCTCAACTCTACTCTCACTAGCATCATGATGAAGCAACAGTAATGAACTTGCTAAGTAGTAGTTATGATTCCAAACTGAACAATATTTTTGCAAGTATAAAATTCTTATGATAATATCATAGGGCATCGTGGACGCGATTCACCGAGTTGCCCATTTAAACATCCACATCGCATCGCCTCAGATTTAATGCAAGCTTTGAAAGAAATCCTACACCAATGAGCTTTTTTGGCATGAGTGAATTATTAGCAAAAAATCCTCTGAAAAAACCTTAATTAAAAAAGAACATAAAATTCAGTGATATTGTGATATCTTCTCATTGATTATTCATAAATATTTTGTTGAGCCACTCTTTATTGTACTCAACATTAAATTAAGATTTGGATGATCGGTGTTGAAAACTTTAAGAGAAGAATATAGATTGAATACAGACTTTCAAATGGACTGCTCATTGCCCCTGCCGAAGCTAATTTTATTGGTTACTAGTACAGTTGACTGTCCCTAAAAAGGTAAGTCCATCTGAAAATGCTTCGGAGTTTAAAGAGCCGTTCTAATGTGTTAATTGTTGTAGCTCCCTGCTTGCTCTGTAGTGGATTTTCCTTAGAAAACAACCTACCACAATAAATCTACGAAACCCTGATAATGATGCATGCCTTTTATCTTAATTATTGAACTAGGATAACCCAAAAAAAAATTCTTTTTCAGTAAGGTATGATTCTACAAATAAATTATTGTTGTTGTCGATGAAGGAAGAGATGGAGGAACCCAATTTGGAATCGTCACTCGATTATTCAATACTAAAATACGTAGACTAAATTATAACATTAGTAGAAGTTCCAATACATTCAATTGCCAATTAATAGCAAAAGTAGAACAAAGATTAACCAAGCAAATCAAATGAGCAGAAGTACAATCAAGGATAAATCTCAATAAGAGATCGAAGTCCCAGGTGAGAGACAATCTCATAACCGCTAAAGCCAGCATCAGCAAACAGCTTTGCCCACTCCTTTTCATCCCTTTCTTTCGCATTGAAAGTCACCATCATCAACATATCAAAGAAGAGTTGCGTTTCGGTGGATCCATGATCTTCTGTTTGACTGCCAACTACCATATCTATCATAATGACCTTTCCGACCTTGCCCTGACCCGACACCGCTTCTCTGCATCGCTTCAGTATCTCGATGCATTTTTCGTCGCTCCAGTCGTGCAATATCCACTGTATTCGTGTGAGTTTTGGACAATCAGTTGGAGGAAGAGTTTCACTCTTTTGTGTAGTTTACCAAGATTTGCACTAAAGTGGAGTACTGTCAGGATTATAGTTCATGTAAGAGTTGCCCATACATAAATTCATGATATGGGAACATCTAACCAAATTTAGTTGTCTTCATCTGTAAATTTGATTAAACAAATTCAATGGCCACTTTAATCTCAAAATTTTGCATAAATATTCTGTGAAAGAAACGCACGCGTGTGTTTGACAACACAGAACAATATAGATAAAATCTAATTTACGATGATAGGATGATTGACAAGTAATCAATAAATATTTTACTCTTTATATTTATATTCAAAGTGAATGTAAAGAAATCCAAAGTCAAAGATATGTATATTGTAAAAATCAAATTATCAACCATGGACAACCTATATCATTAGAGATACAACATAGAGGCATAATCCTTACCTTGAGAATGACTGCATCCGCCCGGGGTATCTCCACAAACATGTCGCCTCCGACAAACTTCAGCCTCTCACTTCCCACCAAACCATCCACCACGTGTGGCTGATCGAACACCGTGCACTTCAAGTGCGGGAACGCCTCCGTGATGGCCTTACCCATCGTCCCGGTCCCGCCTGCAACGTCGACCACCGAGCTCAGCCCCTCGAACACTCCTCCACATGTGTCCACCACCACCCTCGCTATTAGACTCGAGTCGCTCGCCATCGCCTCGTTGAACAGGCTGCTGAACTGAGGACTGCGCCAGGCGTCCCAAGCGGGCACGCCGTATGCCATCTCGAATGTTGTTGGATGGACATCTTCTCCATCCCTCAGCCATGCGCTCAGATCCTGCCACAGGCCCTTGGGTAAAGATCCCAGCGCGAACAGCGCTAATGGCACTGCACTCAAGGCGTTGTCCTTTAAGAGGAGCCGGGACACGCAGGTAAGCACATAACCCGTTTGGCCATCTGCTTCTTCAAGGTCCCGCAGCTCGAACAAGCCAGAGTGGATGAGAATGCGCATGAGGCGATGGATGCAGTGAGCTTTGGTGGGTCGAACATGGAGCGCGGAGACGAGTTCCCGGAGGGTCATGGGTTGGCCATGGTGATGGATTACGTCGGGTATGGCTAGTTCAATGACCCACTCTAGGCACATTGATTTGATGAAGCTATATGTGTGGTTCCATATGTGGGCTTGAGCTTGGAGGAGCTCGCTAGCGGTCGCATCCCCGTCTCCATTACCCAAATTCATGTCAAAAACACCTTCCTCTGTAGTCGTCGAACCTCTCACAACGTGCATGCTTGCTACCCTTTATGTTATATATAGAAATAGACCCCGGAAACACCTTCCCCGTGGAAACATAAGATCTATTCAATAGCCTTCAATCTTGTTTGAGTAGTTTTATAATGTCGTTGAATGTTTTACTGCACCCCGCTAGTTTAGGTGTATCCAAAGAATAATGGATAAAAGGCATTAAATGTCCTTGAACTATAAAAAGTATTCAATCAAATCCCTCAACTGTCTTCCCAAATCTATGTGATTTATTTTATTTTATTTTTCATGATAATCCTTCTGTTGAAAGGTAAACGAAAATGCTGACGTAGAGCTAAATCGACGTTAAATGATAACATATCATCCCTCGTGTTATCGTACATGACATTAAAAAATCCAACAAATATTTTCCAAAATTTCGAGAATAAAATCTGAAAAAGAAGAGGAAAAAAGCCAAAAAGAGATAAAGGTTTCAGCCAAAAAAAACCCGACAATTACAAGCGTACCCAATCTAATTGAAAGTCTTATTAAGACAAATGTCATCGTATGCAAGTCTTTACAATTGATATGATATGGAGATGTTGATGATGCTATAGTTTGAATGTTTCTTATAAACTTTGTCAAATAATTTATCTATAAATAACAAGTTAAATCTGTGGTTAAATTATTTTAAAATGTTCTTTTTGTCTAAAAGTAGTTATAAATACCTCTATGTTGACCTATATTGAAAAGTTGGATGTAAGATTATTGCATATGACGGAATTAATTTTGATAGGGCCATCAACACTTGTAAATGTATAAATCACAATTACTAAATGTTTCAGATTGATATTTTCATAAAAATTTCTGATCAAGATGGGACGAAAGAAATGAACTTTCAATTTCATGACTAGATTTATAACTAGATAAAGTACATGAACTAAAATGAACCATTCCATTCTTAAAAGTATAAGGACCAAAATTGTAACTTTATTAGAAACCTGTATAGGTAAGTACCATGTATCAATTTGTCAGTGGTAACTTAGGATATCCTATCCATATGCAATGTCAAAAATCAGCAAAATCACAACCCAGAGGTACTTAGCCCTCTCCTCCATGTTTTGCTTGAAGAACTAGTTTGAATCACCGATGCAAAAAAACAACATTAAACTGATGTTGTGAGAGTGACTTCTCATTTCAATTCACAAGCTTGATGCATGGGAACATTAACACTGCAATTTCAGTATTATAATTCCAGAAAGGCCATCACATTTTCTCTTCCTACCACATTTACAGCTCCAAGAGCCCAACGTGAACAAATAAGGTGCAATTCCAATGTAATATAAAAGAAAAGAAAAGAAAAGAAAAAAACAGCTCCTGACGGACAAACACCGTCGGCAGATGTCGCTTGAACTATTTTTAAAGACCTTTTGGGCTTACGCCAACAAAACTTTGACTTATACCAACGCAAATATGAGACATGTGGAAAGGCTTCGTCATATATATATAGTAGTCTATGAGTTATATAAATAAACTGGGCTTATTCATCAATTTGCAATGACGGGGAGCCATGCTTACCCATGGAAGTGCACACCTACATCTACTAGGTGCCTTTACATAATATGAAAGGAACGTTTACTTTTGATTATGTTCAAACTACAATATACTTTTTCTTTTTCTTGATCAAACTACAGTCTCCTTAATTTAGACGTTTCTTACTTAATAATTCATTGATGAGTAGTTGGGGCGAACGCGCTTATGGAAGTTGTGGATGTTTCCGATGCAAAAGAGAATCTTAGGGAGTGTTTGTGACATCTTGAATTTCGATCCCGTTTCGATAAAATGAAATGGGCTTTTTACCGATGTGCCTATGGTCCTTTTTCTCTGAGCTGATCATTCAAGAGTTAACTAATTTTTTTAGGTGAAGCCGTTAAGGGATATAACCATGGTAAAATCCCTAAAAGCTACCTAATTGGTTAGATTGGACTAAAATCGTGTCCAGTCGATTTTAACCATGAAATTGAATTATGTTTCAGGAATCAAATGTTCGAGCGTGTCATAATTCATTTTTAGGATACCGTCTCATCTTTTGGAGAAATTTTGTCGAATCCGGATTTTGTGGAAAAATCGGTTTTTAGACAATTCAGAAATGAAAATGGAAATTCGGATGGGAGGTGAAGTGGGCTATTTTGCTGTCCAAATTTGTTAATTATGAGAAATTATATTCAAGAAAATATTTGGGAGACTAAGGGATAAAGCTTGAAGACTTTTGTGGCTTGTAACGAGTGTTTAGGATTTTTTCCCTTGACTTTCATCCCCCTTCTCTCTCTCTTTCTCTCAATTTCCCTTCCCCTTTCCTGCGTACACACCCTCTGCCGCCCACCTCCCTTCTCTCCTTCCTCTCTTTTTCTTTTTCTTCATTTCTTCGTTGCCGCATCTTCATTTCATCTTCACCGCCCCACCCACTTCAGCCCCACGCCAACACCATTTTCATTCCCCACCTTAGCCCATCATCCCATCTTCCTCCATCTCTCCTCTTCATCACCCCATCCCCCATTATCATCATCATTATCATCCCACCAGCCCGTAACTCCACTTTCCTCCTCCATTCTGCCGCGCTAACTCACCCCAACAACCGCACCATCCTCCCACCTCCTCCATGTGTCAGCGAACCCAGCATCCCCACGCCCGCGTCAGCTCCTTCGTAACTCCCTCACCCACCGCCAGAACAGCGCCCAACACCCCACCACCTCACGTTTCACCAGCCCACCGAACAGCCCCTCTAGTCCAACCCAGCAGCCCCATTTCCCTGTGCCAACGGCCAGCAGCCCGTCCCCGCTGCTAGCTCCGTCCAACAGCCGCGGTGTCACCGCTGAGCAGCCACCACACCTCAGCCACCAGCACACCACCAAGCCGAGACCAGCTCAGCCAAGCCCCGCAACCAGCAGCTCCAAAACAGGACAGAAGTGGAACCGGTTCCCAGCTCAAGCTGTGAGCTTATGGGGTCGTTTTCAGCATCTTCTGAGCCTCCTTCGGAGTCGCCATAGGCACGAGATCTCACCATCGTCGCGTCGCTGTCACCGTGGACCCGTTTTCTCGCTAATCCGGTGAGTTAACCTCCTAATAATTGATTAGGTTGTTAATTGCACTTAGTTAGGTGGATTAGTGTTAATTAGCTTAGTTAGATTAGTAATAAGTGAGATTAGCCTTAAGATGGATTAGTGCTAATATAGAATGGTTAGATTAGCCTTAAGATGGATTAGTGTTGATCTAATTGGTGAGATTAGCACTAATGAGCTTGGATTAGTCTAAATCAGTGGACTTTCTGCAGTTCTGATTTCTAGACCCTCGCCGTTTGCCATTTTTGTAGATTGAAATGGGTTGCGAATTTGAGGTCGATTCCTGCTTGTTGACACCTAAATTTTGGTACCCAATTATTTATCTATTGCATTAAAAAATAAGGGATTAGTTTTTTAATCCCTGAAAAAATATTAATTGCATAACATATAAATTTAGATGCATTTATTTTTAGTCTGCATATTTGCATTTTATTTATTGGACTGGTGGTGGATGGGTTTGAATTAATATTTTTGAGTTTTAATTCGGCAGGCCGGGCTAGGCCCACGAAAGGAGTAAATTAGCCCAAGCCCGTTATTTTTTTTTATTAATTATCTTGTGAAAAGTTAAGATTTGATGCGATATTATGATGATTTTTTGCAATCTTATCTTTAGCAATAGATGATGAAATCATGAGAGAATATTCATCAGATAGGGAAGATAGAAATTTTGAAATTTTTCTGAGACATGAATTTTTTTCGGATAGGGCAAGTGGGTAAAAAATATTGTGATTTGGCTTTGAAAGATTTGGATTTAGAGAAAAATTCATCTTAATCTCGAATTCTTATCGGTATGGGATGAATTTTGTGAAAAATATTGCGGATATGGATTTGAATGAGAAATTGAAAATCTATCTCCTTTCCCCTCTAAAAGGCCGTACGCATGTGAAGGTAGGGGGGCTTCTTTTGGTAAAAAAACACAAAAGTGAAAAGTGAAAGAGAGAAAAGGAGGCTTCGGTTCTTTGTGGGGGAGAGAAAACAGGAGTGCAGAGAAGAGTTAGAGAGGGAGATGACGTGAGTAGACAAGTGAGAGAGAGAGAAAAAAGAAAAAGGAAAAGGAGAGGACTGTTCATCGTCTTCTTCGTGCAGACGCTCCGCCTGCCCTTCCACCTGTGACCCAGCCACGACGCGATTGCTCCTGCGCCCTTGCGCCGCCCGCGTCTAGTCGACAGCCATCGCCGCGCCGCGACCCGACGCCCCCGTTCGCCTGAGTCGAGCCCGTGTGCCCCGCTCCGAGCGCTGCTGCTCTGTGCCCCAAAATCACGACTCCCTACAGTAGCTCAACCTAGCACCGTCGTGTTCTCACTCGCGAGCCCGTGTCCCTGCACCGATGTTGTTGCTGCTCTGCCCAATCGCGACCCGACGTCACCGGAGCCCCAAATTAGCTGTACCGCTGAGCCGATCTGCCCTTTGTTGCAGCCCACTGTGACCCGCGACCTCCTGCTCGCTCGACACCGCGCCGGAGTGACACCGATCCGCCCAACGCCGGTCCTGCCCGTCCGGACCCGAGCCTCCCTAGCTCCGCTCCTGTGCTGCAGCCGCTCTTGCCGGATCCTCTTTGCCGAACTGATCAGCCGGCTCCCCTTGGAGATCCACGGCTGTGCCTGGAAAAGAAGAAAAAACAGAAAAGGAAAAACAAAAAGAAAAAGAAAAGAAGATTAGGTAGTCTTTTTTGTTTTTTTTATTTGTTTCTATAGCTTGTTTTTTTTTAGTGAAATTGTTCCCTTCAAATATATGATTGATATGCCAACATGAAATAGTCCCTCAAATTAGGGATTGACCGATTTTCGCAAATCCGACTTGCAAAAACGACAATCCAATCTCAAGCCCGAGATTTGATTCGCGATTTAATTTTAAAATTGGTCAACCCGATCTCATGCGCGAGATATAGTTCACCAATTTTTGAATATTAACATTATCCTGCTTGATTTGATGTCGTGGTGTTTGAGTCAGTTTTATTTTCATAAAGAAAATCCAAAAAATATTTGAGTTAGGATTAGATTTGCTTAGAATATTTCTTGTTTTAGGGTTATCTAGAATTGCAACCTTATTTCGAATTTTTAAATAAAAAATTCAAAAAATGTGTTCATTTAGGATGTTAGTTTGCACGTTTAATTATGTGTTAACTTTAATTTCGAATTTCTTAAAGAAAAACACGAAAAAATCATTGTGCATATTAGGTTAGAATTGCACGTTTCATTTTAAATTTAGATCATCTTTTTAGATAAATTGCATTTTAGATTAAGATAATGTCTTAGTTTAAATTAGGATTTAATATGACTTAATCCTTAGTTTAAATTAGATAGAATCTTAATCTAGCTAGATCATTTTTGCAATTTTTTCTTAAATTTCGAATTTCATGAAAAAAATGAAAAATAAAAATTTGTCTCTGCATAAATTAGACTCAATTTTTAGAATAGATTGCATTTTTAAGAATAGAGATATCAAATGCACATCATTTTAGTGATTGTTATTAGGTTCATTTAGTTAGAAATTGCCTGTCATTAAGATTAGGTCATTTTGACTAATTTATATTGCATATTTAATTAGTGCATGTTCATTAAAAAAATCACAAAATTTTTAATCATTCATATAGTTTAAGACATTTTGCAATGCCATATTATTTCATATTAGGTCAGAAGCATTGCATTGCATTGCATATGGACTATATTCTCGTTTAAAAAGCGAAAACAAAAATTGAGTGATGGCGTGTTAAATAGAAACTATATTTAGGATTGCTGATGTGAATTCTGATTTAACAACGCAGATGCTTTCGTTGCTATGAGGTAAGTCCTGCAATTTTTTATTTGCTTTCTTGGGTGTTAAATTGGTGGTTTACGCACATGTATGATCACCTCAACGTTAGGAAAATGAATTAAAATCAATTTAAGTTGCCTGCAAAAACAATTTTTTTTTTTGAAAATAAAAGAATGGTACCGAAAGGGCATTAGAGAAATCTAGTGTAACCAAGTCCCCATACCCAAAATCTCTGGTTCGTAGGAGTAAGATAATTCTCCCATTATTTTACTTGGGTTTCTAATCGATCCACCAAAAATAGATTAGTGGCGATTCCTGATTGAAAATCAATTGCATGTTAAAAAATTGAACTTAAGTCGCAAATTGGTATGGGCTTGGGAGAGCCCGAGTTAAGTCTAGGCTTAACAATCCATTAGCCAAACCCTAGGTGGTTCACACTCGAAAAATTGGTCGCGACACTGCTTGAGAAATGTTTTGGATATCTTCAATTATGACATATATTTTATTCAAGATTTTAGGGATTTAGAGAGAAGGAGATATCAACTTCGTCATTTTGAAATAGAATCTTTGTTTTCGTTGGAACTAGCGACCTTTCGGGATTCAAGGGATTTTTATCAATTCTTAGAGTTCAAATTTCAAAGTGGTTTCTTCACAAAAGTTGTTTTTCACATCTTATAGTTTAACATAGTCAAATTTAACATCAAATTGACAAGTTTTGGATCTCGAACCAAGCTGGTTTCGGAAAACAGATTTTCTGAAAACGGACACAGTTTTCTGTACTGGATTGAGCGATTTACTGGGCCGAATCTAGAAAGATCTGGGTTAAAGTGTCTACATGAAAACTATTTTTTTATATTTCTTTTACAACATATTCAAATTTGAGAATTTTCTGAACTCTTTTGATTAGATTTTTGGATTTAAACTCGGAGACGCGCGAGTGGACCGTTTTGCCGGTTAGGACCGATAGTAGTTTGGTGATTATTCTTGATGCTATGCTTGCTGAACCATGCCTATTTGGTGATGTGCTTGCTTTGTGATATGCTTAGAAATGATGCATGATGAGGCGCAAATGGTTGTGCCATGATTGTGGTTTATTGTTATTGCTTTATGTGGCAACTATTAAAAGATGATGTGTTGGATTGAGAAAACTGATTGGTTGTTAGCAGGTAAAGGACTAAGTGTGCACGATAGCAAAGCATCGTATGAGCCACCTCAAGAACCTTGTACCATTGCTTATGATAGTCAAGAACGAAGTGCTACATGACAGCTTGACTTCGTGGGAGCCACCTCTAGTAACTTGTATCATTGCTTATGATAGTCAAGAACTAAGTGCTACACGACAGCTTGATTTCGTGGGAGCCATCTATAGTAACTTGAGTTATTGCTTATTATAATCAGGGACTAAGTGCCACACGATATCAGAACTTCGTGAGGCACCTCTAGAACCTTGAGATTGAGATTGAGATTGAGTATTGAGTATTGAATTTGAATCTCGAAAGTGAATATCAGGTGTGGATTGAACCACCGATATGAGTTACCCGCACCTGATTATAGGACGAAATTGTGTGGTACAGAATGGGATGTGTCATAACGATGTGACCTTATAATCAGGACTCTTGTGAATTGTTTGATGAGTGACATGAAGTGTCCGAACTATTGTTTACGCATGCTGCATTTAAGAGTGCATATGAGATGTACTAATGTGTAGGGACATGCCTAAGCGAGATAAGTTCTGAGTGGTGCATGTTTAGGACGCCTTTGAGTGAATTCTCGCCCTAGTTGGGGGCTTAGGGTTTAACTCCTGAGATTTTTATCTCACCTCGTCGTGGGTTACTTTTTTCAGGACCGTAGTGTGGAGAATCCAAAGCCCAAGGTTGAAGGGTCTAGTTTGTAGATGGCTTAGTGGTTTCTTTTGTAGTTAGACCTTTGTATATGAACTTGTAGGTCTAACTTGGTTTGTTTATAAAGTGTGTGTTGAGGAAAATTTGGTTGTCCTGCTTTTCTATCCCAAGTGGGTTGTTATCTGGAGATTGTTTAATTCGCTTCCACGTGTGCATAAAATAAAAAGGGTCGGCGACGCGTCCTGAGAACGTCACAATTTAGTTGACCACCGAGAGATGTGCGCGCGCTCGAGGATCAGGGCGTGACAGTGTTTATTTCACAGAAAATAAATGATTTGGAAAATATTTCCCTAAAAATGATTATTTGTATCATTCACAAAAATGAATAGGTGAAAAATATTTTTATCGTTAATAAAAATATTTCTACATAAATTATTGTCAATAATGAAAATATTTGTCATTAATTGATTATTTCATGAAACAAACAGAATTTTAACGAAGAAAAAGCTCTAGGAAATTTCAATTCAAAACACGAGGAGTGAAAACAACTAAAAAATAGAAGTAAAAGATAAGTGATGTTTTGGTAAACTCAAACGTGAGAAACGTCAGGGATGATGGAATGCTGACTTCTGTGGTTGTTGAAATTTATGTCTTCCACGCATTGGCATGCTGATGCTGAGAGGCCTACTTTGCACATGTTTATTCCCAGGCAATCATCGAATTGACATGAGGGCGAGGATAAGAAGAGGTCTAACTGTATGAACACTTACAAATATAGCTGACCCGTAAAATACGGGTGAGTTGTACATTTTTTTTTTGTCGGTCCTACTCCATTCCTACTCTAATGCTCACTCTCAGACTTTTGCCTTGCCTCCTTACAGGGTATGGGAGTCGAAACCAATTCCTGAAACTATATCGTCCCCACCCCAACCCCCCTTGAGAAGGTGGGGATTCAAACCCCTCACCCCCCCTTCTATGTTGGAAGGGTGGCCACCTATGAAGCACGGACACGTTGCTAAGGCTTCCGTGTCGTGTCCGACACGTGTCGACGTGTCCGACACGCTCGGACACGCTCGGACACGTTCGGACACGCGGTCAACGCGTGTCGAGAAACTCGACACGTGGTCAACTTTTCTCGACACGCTTCGACACGCGTGTCCAAGAGAAAAATTGTTGAAGAAGACGATGGTGGGTAGAGGTGAGGCCGAGGAAGAGGCCGAGGAAGCGGAGGTGAGGCCGCGACGGCGAGAGGAAGAGCCGGCGGCGAGGCTGCAGCTGCTGTGAAGGAGGACGAGCCGGCGGCGAGGCTGCAGCTGCTGTGAAGGAGGAAGGGCCGGAGGCGACAGCGATGAGGCGACCAAAAGAGTTGAGAAGATCGTGAGGAAGAAACTGGGGGCGCGGGAGCTGGTTGTGGCGTGAGGGGAAGGGGAGGGAGAGAGAGATAGTAGGGAAGAAACCGAGGGGGTGATTGATGGGGGCGGGGAGCAGGTGGTGGCGTGGGGGAGGAGAGGGGGGAGAGAGAGCAGGGGAAGAACAGGATGGAGGGGATTGATGGGGGCGTAGCCTCGCAGGGGAGCAGGTGGTGGCGTGGGGGGGAAAGGGAGGGGGAGGGGGAGGAAAGAGAGGAGAGAAGGGGAAGAAACCGAGGGGGATGGGGGCGCAGGTGATGGGGGGGCGCGGGGAGCAGGTGGTGGCGTAAGGGGAAGGGGGAGGGGGAGAGAATTTATTAATATTATTAGTGTAAATTTATTGTAAGTTCTTATTTATTTATTTATTTATTTGTGAATTTGAATCAAATTAATTAAAAATAAAAATATTTATTTAATACATAACGTGTCGGAACGTGTCGGAATTCTCTACTTTTTAAGAAATGACGTATCGCGTGTGCGTGTCGTGTCGTGTCACCGCTGTCGCGTGTCGCGTGTCGGTCTTATAGGTGGCCACTAGGACAAACCCCAGTGGTTGTGAGCTGTACCTTTCAAGTCCATATAGAATTGGACATTTCTTTTGTTTAGTAGATATCAACTTATTGATTTAATTTAGTCAAATTTATCGCCTTTATTGTTTCTTAATCAAGCCAAAGCCAAAGGCTAAGCAATGTGTAAAAGTTTTCAACTTTGCCCGACACAAGATTATTATTGGTTTTTAGTATAACGATTCTCATCTCCCTTACATACCTATAATTCAAGTTGTGTGTTTCTTCAAATATGTATAAGAAAAGTGAAAAAAGACCGGATCGTGCAAATCTTGGTTCATTTAGATTAAAGATAAGTTTATACAATTTTCTCATGTTATCTTCATAAAAATGTTTTGATAGGTTTTACGTGTTGGTGTTTAAAGAACATGCATAAGTAAGATTAAACTATAAATGCAGTGGAAGCAAAGATAATATTCTACAATACATGCATCTCTAAAGGTGTTGTTTGTGCGTTTTAATAAAAAATCATAAGAACAAAGGAGGTTAAACGGATTACCTATTGTAGCGTGCTTTAAATGACTTGTACTCTCATAGAGTGCTTTAAACAATTTGATTTAAATGTTCTTCAATTTGAGCCCCACAAATGTCGGACCTCTAGTTCAGATACACCGCCAATCGCACATCAAACGGAAGAAAGAACTCGGGATAATTATCACTAAAATTATGCTAGCAATCTTGTAGAGATTATTTGCCACACTCTTGATATTTCAGTCACAGCACTAACGAGAGAAAACCCTTTTTCCTCTCACACACATATTGCACAAAATCATCCCCTACAGCAACTGTTGCTGATCCTTATTTTTTATTTGCGATCAGCAACTGTTGATCGTGCGCCATGTGCACAACGTGCACGATCAGCAACTGCTGATCGTGTGCGTTGGCACACGTGCACACGGTTGCTGACTGTGTGCTTCTCATGGTCAGCCCACACTTATTTTATTTTATTTTATTTTTAATAAAACATAAGAGTGCATGACCACCATGTGTACATTTTCAGCACATTGATATGTGTCCACATTGGGCGTGCGTGTACATCATATGCACGAACGCTCATGACCAAAATAAAAATTTAATTCAGCTCAACTTAATTCAATTGCTGTGATTGTAAACATATCTGTAATATTATCTCTCTCATTTAACATTATTCTAAAATTGATTATAATGTGTAACATCCCTAGATTATGTTGGAGAAAACATCTTCAAGTGATTTTGATGATGCCAAAACTATCCTTAATATATTACTTACTATGTTATTTGTAGATGTTTGGATCAAAGGACTACACAACATCCATGGTGTGATTAATTGGAAAGAAGTTTACAATTGTCATTACAAATAGTATCAGTCAACCAAAAAGATTAGGTACTGATGATGTTTCTATCAGCGCAGTAAAGATCAGGTTGATGGTGATGTAACAACCAACTACATTAGTTAATGTTCATTGGGTCAGCTAAAGAGTCATTGTAAGATCTGAATTCTCACAGCAACAGAATCAAAATAAAGCATGCAGTAAAGTAGCTAGAGTGTCTAACAGGTCAATTAGAAACTACAGTGAGAAGACAGCAACAATTATTATTTTTGGTCAGTTTGCAAGAATCCTAGAAAAGAAACTATATGGGCAGTATCTTCTTGTACAGCAACTCAATGAAAACTGTTCAATGGTCACCTACCTTTCTAAATCAACCTCAATAGATAGTTTGAGGAATAGTATAAAAGAAAAGGCATTGAGGAATCAAGAGAGCATGGCACATAAAAGATCAAGCAGCCTACGTACCATTGTTCTGATATTAAAGCTCTCTGTTTACTGTCTTGCTTGTCGCATTATTTAGCAATTGTGCTACAAATTAAGTATACAAATGTAAAAGCAGCAACTGAGTCCAAATAGTATGATCTATTACATAAAGAATCAGTACGAGTTAGTTGTAACTTTCCAAGCAAATTGTTAGTGGAATCCAACCTATCTTGAAGTTGCTAGTCTAAAGAGTGGACATAGGCTTGAGAATAAAGCCAAACCACTATAAGTCTCCGTGTCCCATTATTTTTCATCTTCTCATTCATATTGGCATACAGTTAGTGTGAGTTTGGTTAAGCATTAGGTCGTAGTGATCTTTACTTGGTTATTAGCTAAATTTTGCAAAGGATCATCAAAATTTGAAAACAAACTATTCACTCCCCTCTAGGTTGTATTGTTAGCCTCAACAATTGGTATCGAGCTCTGTTACTCTTTATATGAAGTGTATTTCTTCTGAGTACAAAGATCCTTTATCATGGCTAACCTTGGCAATTTCTTTACCAATGATGTTCAAGCTCCCAACAAGCTGTCTTGCTTCAATGGAAGCAACTATGGCTATTAGAAGTAAAGAATGAAATCATATATTGAAATTGCAGGCCTGGATTTGTGGGATGTAGTTGCAAATGGTCCAGAAGTACTAGGTATTGTTTGACAAGAAGGCTAGGAAGCAATAGCTATCAACTTTACAGAAGAATCTTGAAAAAGAGCTGCTCTCAATGCCAAAACAACATACCATTTGTATTGTGCTTTGTCACCTTATGAATTTAACGGAATCTTTTCTTGTGATATAGTAAAGGAAATATGGGATCGCATCATATTAACATTTTTTAGAATAGAAAGAGTCAAAGAAACAAAACTAAACATTCTGCTCGGGAACCATGAGTTGTTCAAGATGAAGTTCGATGAAACAGTAACTCAAATGTTTACACGATTCACTGAAATAGTGAATAGACTTGCTTTTCAAGGAAAAACCTACACAAATGCTGAGAAAGTAAACAAATTGCTATAAGCTCTTCCAAGAAATGGAGTACTATCAAGACCTCACTATGAGAAATCATGAGGATTCAACCAATCACCATGGACGAGCTTATAGGAACATTCATGTCCTATGAAGTTGAACTTCAAAATGAATAAAGCAACTCCAAAGGTAAGAAAGTTATTGCATTTAAAGCTAACCATGATAATACAGGTGGAGAAATATCCTATGATGATGAAGAAAATGATGAAGACATGGCATTACTAACAAAGAAGTTTAAAAGCTTCATAAAGAAAGGAGGAAACTACAAAGAAAAAAGATCATCTAAACATCCTGATGAGAAAAAGCCCTACAATAACATGGAAGAATCCAAGGGTAAGGATATTGTGATATCCTGGAATTTCAGTCCCGTTTTCAATTGAATAAATTAGGTATTTCATCGACGCGCCTATAATGTTATTCTCAGAACTGATCACTCTTGAGATAACTAGACTATCTAGGGAAGTCATTAAGGGATTTTAATGCAATAGACTTAAGAATTCGACTAGGAATCAACTATTCGACCGTGCTCATCTGCAGAGATCATTATGGCACAGTAAAGATCGATTAGAGATCAGAGATAGGTCAGTTCGACTGAGATGTGTGGCTAATCCAGTGAGTTTACTCACTAACCTCTATTTAGGAAGTTAATTATGCTTAAGGGTTGATTAGTTTAGGCTAAGTATGGTTTAGGTGATTAGTTAGAACGGATTAGTAATTTAATTGTTCGATATTGCATGTTAGGTGGTTAGAGTAGTGTAATTAGCAAGTAGATAAGCTGTAGTATTTATCTAGATAGGTTCGGAAATTTTCCGAACTCGTTTCGACATTTAATTAGGCTTTTCCGACCTAAGTTGCATTTATTGGTATTTATTAATTAATTTTAGTAACTATTTAATTAATTATTATTTTTTGAAAATTAGATCGGATAGCCAATGAATGGAATTTCGTGTTGATTGCAATGGTGTGATTTGTTTATTTATTTGACTGTTATCTTATGCAATTTAAGTGTTGATTGCAATTTTTGGGTATTTATCCCAAAATTTTATATTTTTAGTATTTAATTAGAAAATACCGGGCATCAGTTTACAACACCAAAAATGTGTTTATGGATCATTGAAATTAGTGGGATTTTTAAAAGGAAAAATATTGTATTTTGGCTAAGATCGACTATGTACCCACACACGATTATTTTTATTGGGAATGATAAAAATGGTGGCATTCTCAGATGGTGAGAACAATATACTATATCAGCCTACGGACTTCGATATGTCAGCTTAGCACGAGCAGTATACTTTATCAGCTTAGTGTGAGCATCATAGGTATACTATATCAGCCTACGGGCTTTGATATGTCAGCTTAGCGAGAGTAGTATACTGGTATACTATATCAGCTTGAGGGCTTTGATATGTCAGTTTAGCGAAAGTAGTATACCTTAGCAGCTTCTGGTGAGCATTATCAATATACTATATCAGCCTACGGGCTCTGATATGTCAGCTTAGCGAGAGCAATATACTTTATCAACTTAGTGCGAGCTATACTATCTATCTTCAGTTTAGAGTGAGCAGTCCTTGATATGATCGGGCTTTATATATAGTATTGAATGGATTGACCGAGTAATGGTTTTGATGACATGGAATCGACTGGATCGGTTGATCGATGGTTCGATCGAATTAGATGATTTGAATTGTTGAAATGATTGGTTGTATATGCAAATTGTACTGATTTGCAGGAAGGAACGAGGGCAAAGGTAAGACCTCTGACTTATGCTTGTGCTTAGGCAGCCCTTGGGGCGTATTTTCTTCCTAGTTGGGACTTAGGGTGAAGTTGCTAAGACATTGTCTCACCCCGTTATAAGATAATATTTCCAGGTCCTTAGATGGCGGTTGTGGAGGACCTGAAGCCCTAGAGTCTAGGAAGGTGGAGATTGAAGAATCGACGAACGTGTCTGACTAGTGGGTCATTGGATAGTTGCCTTTTTGTTGAGCCGATATTTTTGTAAATAGTGTGGTATTGTATATAAACCCGTGTGTTTATGAAAGGCCTGTTTTGGTTGTGAATTGTTGCCTGCTTTTCTATCCCATTTTGTTGTTGTCTGGGGATTTATTATTCGCTTCCGCATGCGCATTAAAATGAATGGGTCGGCAATGCATTCTGGGACGTCGCATATTTAATCAACCGTGGATGGATGGGCACGTGCTCGGAGGATCGGGGCATGACAGATATCGTATGCTATGAATGTAGGAAACCCGGTCACATAAAACCAGAATGTTCATCCTTCAAGAAGAAGAAAGGGAAATTTGAGAAAAAAAAAAAAACGTTGAAATTGAAACATGAAGTGACACAGAATGTGAGTCAAGTAATGAAGAAGAAGCAAATTTTTGTCTCATGGCTGACTCCGAACAAGAAGAAGAAGAGATATTAGACTTTGAACTATCCTATGATGAATTACAAGGTTTTTTAAAGGAAATGTTTGAATAACACCATAAAACTTCTAAATGAATTTTTACTTTAAAAAAGGAAGTTCATGATCTTGCCATCGAAAAACTCATTGATAAAATTCTCATTAACAACCTGAAGAAAGAGCTGAAAATAAGAGTGTGAAGGATGAGACTTCAAAAATTAGCACCAAATTATCGCTTGGGTCAAAAACCTTATAGCACATTCTTTCTATCCAAATTCCTCACTACAATAAAAGTGGTCTTCGACATGAAGCAAATGAGCATGAGATTAATCCTTTTCCAAAAACAAAGGATAGATTAAAGCACAGACTTCCTATACACCTTTACAAGTCTCTCTTTGTCAAACACTTTACTAAAGCCACTAACAAGAAATTCTTGAGTGCTCAAATTGTGAAGCATATGGCCATTTCAAAATGGACCGTCGAAAACAACAGAAGAAATTTAGGAAAACTGGCTGGTCTCTTGATCTTGAATTAAAACCTAATCACAAAAGACCCAAGTTTATGTAGATAGCAAATAAAAGATGAGATTTGCTTTGATTTTAAGTTATCTTAAGGAAAAACATATGGTATGTGGATAGCAGGTGTTCCAAGCACATGAGTGGAGGCAACAACAAGTTTGTAATGCTTGCAACCATAGATGGAGGAACAGTTACATTTGCAAGAAAGGATAAAGGTAGAATCATCGGAAAACAAAACATAAAATTGGGAAATCTAGTCGTTGAAGATATTTCACTCGTACAAGTTCTACAGTACAATCTCTTCAGCATAAGCCAACTTCATGACAAAGCGTACAAAACAAAATTCAAGAATGGTAAGTGCATAGGCACTAGCGAAGACAAATCACAAACATCACTGAAAACAAGTATAGCAACATTTACCCACTTGATATAAATTTGAAGAATCATACTATTTAATGTCTATCAAGGAAGAACGTGATATATGACACAATAAATTAGGTCATATCAATACAAAGCATATTCAAAAAATATCTTTCAAATGTGTAGTTTATGATTTGCCAAAAATTAATTACAGCAAACAAGACACATGTAATGCATGCACATTGGGAAAACATGTGAGAAATTCTTTCAAGTCTACCAAAACTATTGCAACTAATAGGTCTTTACAGCTATTGTATATGGACCTATTTGGACCAACTCGAACAACAAGTTTATGGGGAAGAAAAGACTGCTTGGTCGTAATAAATGATTACTCAAGATTCATTTGGGTAGTGTTCTTATCATATAAGAATGAAACATTTCATTCTTTTGAGAAATTTGCTCAACAAATTCAAAATGAGAAAGGATACAACATCACCACCATCAGAATTGACCATGAAGGAGAATTTGACAACCAACACTTCATCGAATATTGTGATGAAATTGGGGTGGAACACCACTTCTTCACTGCTTATACTCCTCGACAAAGTGGAGTAGCAGAAAGAAGAAATTGATCAATGCAAGAAATGACAAGGATAATGTTGATAAAAAGTTATGCACCTATTTATTTTCGGGCTGAAGCTGTTGCCACTGCATGTTATACCCTCAATAGAGTACTACTAAGATCTATAATAGAAAAGACTCCGTACAAAATATACAAAGGAAGAACACCTACCCTACACTACTTCTAAAGTTTTATGCATGAGCTAATAAAGGCATCTTTCTTGGCTACTCAACCACAAGTAAAGCCTATCGATTCTTTAATAAAGATTCAAAGGTAATGGAAGAATTCATAAATGTGAGATTCACGGATGATCAAAAGGGAGTACAGGTTGATGACTGCACCAATTTCTCAGAAATAACAACAACCACAACCTCCCACAGATCCTTCAAATCAAAATCAATTTTCTAGAGATTGGAGATTCAAGACTAAACATCCCAAAGAACAAATAATAGGGAAAATGGATGAGGGCATCAAAACGAGATCATGTCTCAAAAGTACAATCAATTCATTAGCCCTTATATCTCAAGTTGAGCCCAAAATAGTCAAAGATGCTCTCAAGGATGAAAGCTGGATTGAAGTTATGCAAGAGGTCTCACATTAATTCAAAGTCAACGATTTTCTAGTAACTAGTTGCTAGACCCAAAGATCATACTATAATAGGAACCAAATGGGTATTCAGGAACAAACTTGTTGAAGTAGGTAATATTGTACGAAATAAGGTAAGGATAGTTGCCGAAGGGTACCTATAAGAGAAATGTATTAATTTTGATGAAACTTATGCTCCCGTTGTAAGACTAGAAGCTTTAGGGTGCGCATGGTAATGCTTCTACTTCGGAGACCAGTTTCTTTTCAAAAATAGTTCTTTTCTATTTCTACTTTGGGGAACAAAATCTGAGTAAAATAACATGTTTGGTAACTACACAAAATTTATATTCTTGAAATAGAAAAAGAATAGAAATGCGTTTGGTATGATTTTTTATTTTTTGTATTTATTCGTTTTTTATTCTTGCTCACAGATCGTCGCTCATCACTGTCGACTACTGCCCGCCGCCGCACGTTGCCGCTACACCCCCACCGCCCACAGCCCACCAGCCGACCACCGACCACTGGTGGCGACGGTTGTGGAACGACAGTCAGTGGGCGGCGATCGGTGGCGACGGGTGACGGTCGGCTACGGTGGCAAGTTGTCGGCAGTTGGGCGACAGTAATGGCGGTCAAGCGGCGCAACGCCAATCGACGGTGGCCGGTATGCTGTGGGTGTGATTGTGTGGCGACGGTTGGCGGTGGGCAGTCGTGTGGCAGCGGGTGGCGGTCAGTGGCAGTCAGCGTCAACAAGCGGCTATCACGACCTCTTTTTCGGCGCTCGTGTAAGGGTGGGTGCCAGCAGAGGCTAATGGTTTGACTATGTCTAGTAGGCTTAGCCTGGACTCTCCCAAATCCATTAATTCACAACTTCATAGTCCAGATTTTTTAACCTATAAGTTAATTTTAAAATGGAGTCACCATTAATCAATTTGGGGTGGGTCGATTAGAAACCTAAGCGAAATATTTGGAGGAATATTTTTGCTCATGTGCAACTAGAGAAACTAGATTCGGGGACTTGATTACACTAGTTAATTACTAATACCCTTCCAATACCTAATCTTGTTTAAACCCTAAGGCTTTTTGGATTTTTGAGGGGTTATTCATGCATTTGTGGAGGAAAAACATATTGTTTTGGTCTTTTTCATTTTTTGGACAATTGAAATATATTTTTAGATTACTTACTTTTACCAATATATATATATATATATATATATATACATATATATATATATATATATATAGATTTTTTGATCTTTTTTTGAAAATATAAATCATTTTGGCTTTTTGGGAGAATATGTGATATTTTGATTTTTTGATTTTTATGAAATTAAATTATTTTTTATTTTTTTTATTTTTTAATTAAAATATTATTTTATTATTAATATATTATATTTGAAAACGACCCGGGTCGGACCCCTGGGTTGGGTCCGACCCGGATCGGCAACGATAGGCTCAGGTGGGCTTGAAGCGTAGGCCCAGCTCGAGCTTCCCTTTCTTTTTAAGCCCGCAAAAAGACAAAAGGGCCACCCACTCCTAGGCCCATGCGAGGCTGGCCCGCGTGCAATCGGGCCTAATAGGCCGGGGCCGACCTAAATCCTACCTGGCCAAGACCAATGAGTCCGACCCGGTCTCTAGCCACCGACCCGACTTCGACCCGATTCCTAAAACCCTACCCTGTTCGACCCGCTTGACGCCGGTTCAAAAAAACCTACCCGACCTGAATTCGCCTGACGACCCGTCTTCTCCCACTGACCTGGCTTCCAACCTTCGAGATCTGACGGTTAGCGGCGGAGGTGGACGAGCCCATCTCGGCCTGAACTCGGGCCTTCGCCGGCATCACCTCGGATTCCGCTCAACCTGCCACAATAGCTGACTCCCCATCGCCCGTCACCACCCATCACCGCCGATCACCAGAGATCCATCAACTGTTGGTGAGTTCGTTTGGGATTTTCGTCAAACACCTGGAGGATGCTGGCTAAGGGAGCAAGGTTGAGCCCATTTGGGCCTATGATCGTAGCGAGGCTCCGGACAATCAAGTAGCCAAGGCCGGCGAGGAAGCAGACCATAGACGATCGGGGGGAAGGCCAGAACTCACGTGAAGCCGACGGTTGCGAGTCTCGGCCCGACGTCGACGGCTGTGAGTCTCGGCCCGGCGATGCACAACCCAAACAACCCAAAAACAAAAGGGCAAACCCTAACTCACTGTAATCGAGGGGCGCGGAGGTGGATGGTCGGCCGAGTATAGCTGTTGACGTCGTCCGGGCTCCTGTAACCACAGACATGGTTTCCCCCTTCACTCACACACTCTCCTTCTCGGGCTCGCTCGCCGCCGGCCTCCCCCGAAGTCATTCGAAGGGAGGTCGTTTGAGCTTGCGGCCCAATTTCTCTCTCTCTCACCTTTCAATCTTCCCCTAAAGTTTCTTAGGGGAAGGTTTATGAGCTTGCATTGTTGCCGTCGACGAAGGTGGTGCCCTCCTATTTATAGGCGAGGGGGGTCCGGTCGACGGAGAGCCTTGGCCGCCAGCCTTTGGCTTGCCGAGTGGACCCCCACGGCCGAACCGGCGTCCCATCCTCGCTCCTCCACCGAGACGAGCTTGGAATTGAAGGCAGCCATTAATTGCGCCTGAGATCTGTCTCTTTCGGCCGACGTCGGCCTACCCTCCTCGACTGTAGGTGTTGCGCTCGCACCGTGCGAGTTGCAGAGGTTTGGGGAAGAAGACAAGGGAGGAAGGAGATAAGGAGAGAAGGGGCTGGGCTGGGCTGGGTTGCGCAGCTAGGGCTTGTTGGGGCCCGCGAGAAGGAAGAGAAGGGAAAAAGGGCTGGGCGCGAAGGCCTAGCCCCATGGGGTTGTGGCTCATTTTGTTCTTTTTTTTTTATTATCTTATTTTTATTATTTTTTTGTTTTTATTAATATTATTTATTATCCGAAAAAAAAAGGAAAAGTACATAAATAAAGAAATTGAGGCCTAATTAAAAATCTAACCAAAATTTAGGTGTCAACAGTGGCGAGAGGCAACGATCGGCGACGGTTGGCGATTGGCGGTTCGTGGTTAGGTGGCGGGAACGGCGGTAGGTGGTGGTTGTTGGCGATCGGGTGTGGCCGGTGTGCTATGGGTGGCAACGACGACAATCAGGTGACAACAGCCACCGGCTGCCGGCGATCGGCCGATGGTGGCCACGGCCAGCCAGAGGTGGCTGCCGGTTGGCAGGTGGCCGGTCGTGGCCGCAACAAGCAAGATGAACAAAAGGAAATAAAAAAAAAAAAATTGGCTTATTTCTAAAAATTGTTCCGAGAACAAAAAGCTACTTTTTTTGTTTCTTATTTCTGTTCCAAATCTATTCCCTAGCTACTTTTCTATTCTATGGAATAGAAAAATAAGTTGGCATTACCAAACGGATTTCTATTCTTTTTTTGTTCTTGGGAACAAAAAAAATAGAAATTTAAAGAAATAGAAACGTTACTATGCAGGCCTTATATGTCTACTACAAGCTTATGCCTACTTTCATGATTTCATATTATATCAAATAGATGTCAAAAGTGCCTTTTTGAATGGTTACATCAAAGAAATGGTGTACGTTGAGCAACCACCATGTTTTCAAGAAAGGAGTAGACTTGTTGATGTTTATCGCCTCAAGAAGGCACTCTATGAACTAAAGTTAGCACCAAGAGCCTTGTATGAAAGATTAAATAACTTCTCAACAGATCATGAATTCAAAAACGGTAAGGTAGATATTACCCTTTTTATCAAGAGAAAAGGTAAAGATTTGTTTATTGTTCAAATACATGTTGATGATATGATTGTTGGATCTACTAATGATGTGATGTGCAAGGATTTTGCAAAAATGATGAAGAGTTAATTTAAGATGAGCCTGATTGATGAACTAAATTTCTTTCTCAAACTCCAAATCAAGTAATGTCCTAAAGGCATCTTGATACATCAAGAGAAGTACGCAAAAGAAATAGTTAAAAAATTCGGTTTGGAAGGATGCAAGAAAATCGAGACACCCATGTCATGCTCTATCAAATTGTATAAGGATGAGAAAAGTAAGTCTGTCAACCCCAAGCTTTATAAGAGTATGATAAGATCACCTTTATATCTGACAGCAACTAGACATGATATTTTATTCAGTACTTATTTATGTGGTCAATATCAATCAGATCCAAAAGAATGACATTTATGAGCTGTTAAACAATTTATTCGATACATTGGCCTATGTAAAAGTTAGGGATATGGTATCCTAAAAATATAGATTTTATGTTACTTGAATACTCGGATGCTGACTCTACAAGTTGTAAAGTAGATAGAAAAAGTACATCAGGTACTTGTCAACTACTAGAAAACATGTTGATCTCTTGGTTCTTGAATAAACAAAATTCAGTTGCTCTCTCAACTACTAAGGCTAAATATATTGCCCTCAGAAACTGTTGTGCTCAACTTATTTGGATGAAGCAAAAATTAAGTGATTTTGGAAAAGATAAGAAATGTATTCCCATCATGTGCGACAACACAACCAAAAATCCAATTCTATATTCAAGAGCCTAGCACATTGAGGTAAGACACCACTTCATTAGAGATCATATTAACAATGGTGATATCTACATACAGTTTGTAGAATCAAAACAGCAGCTAATGGACATTTTCACCAAACCATTGGACAAGCTAGCCTTCGAATATATACGAGGAGAATTAGGAATATGCAACGCTCTAGATTGACAACATTCAGGCAATGTATAAATTTTGTCGAAAATATGAGGTACGACAAAAACAACAGGTACACGCTCACTATATTAATTCAAAAATGTTACCATTACAAATGCTGTGCCTATAACTGTTTTAACCATCTATACCCTATCTAGTGTTGATATGACTATTGTAACAGAATTTATTAATACAATTTTCCTACCTATTAATTCCATAAAATTTGAGTATAAAACATCTACAGATAAGAAAAATTGCTGTTAAAGAGACAACAACTAATTTTTCTTTATATCTTCGTGTAATGCTCCGCCTTTAGTTATAGAGAGCCAATATTTGCCTTTTTACTCACTGCTCCTATCTACACTCTCACACTTATTTTATATTATTCGTTCAAGTCTTTCATTCCTTCTACACACACACTTTTTTCGCTCAAACCCATGGCACCAAAAGCTCAACCCTCTTCCAAACCCATGAGGAAATCTTCTTGCACCACTGGCCGCACTTCCAAAACCTCTAGAGATGAGGTCATGCAATAGGAAGAATCGCTGGAATCCACTCAAAGTCAGAGTATGGCCTAAGCTGATGGATCAACCACTGCTAGTACCCTATTACCTGCAGCTACCGAAAAAGGAACCCCCATTGAAAAACCCCCGAATCACGACAACCTGTAGAAAAAGACACAGGTGGTATACCAACTATGGCACCACTAACTACAACCACTCCATTGTCATCAGCTCTTGCTCAAACACTCTTAAGATATCTATTGAAAGGTCTAGCCACTCTAATGGAGACCCATGGATCGGAGTTGAAGAAACTCCTCAAGTTCAAAACCACATGATCACAAACCCTAGAGCTTGAACAAGTTCTAGCTGTTCAAGAAAAACTAGCCACTAAACCATCGCAATTAGCTGCTCAACCCTCTCAGCCCTCTTAGCCATCATAACCATTACCTAATCCTCAACTAAAGAGGAAGGCACTTCAGATTCTGCTCCCAAAGACAAAGGGAAGCAAATTGTTGACGTAGTTGAATTCATCATTGAACCAGTTATCACAACCCGAAGGAAGCAAAGGCACAAAAGAAACTGGAGAAGCCCCGGAGACAAGCCTTGTAAAGATGAAGACAACCGGGTATTTCAAAATTTTGAACCTACTCTTAATTTTGAAAATGATCCAAATTTCGAATCCGATTTCTTTCTTTCACTGGAACATAAGCAAGCAAAACATCATTTCTACGATCGAGGCATCATCCCACATCGGTTCGTTGATTGTATTTCTAAGAAAATCACGGAATTTTTCTGTCTGAACTGTTTGAAGCCCTTTGACTCAAATACATTTGCTCTGTGAAAGAGGAAGTTTACCCTGAACTCGTGGCAATATTTTACTCAAACCTTAATTTTCCAAATAGAGATTTGTTTGTCTTTACTTTTTGTGATCAAAATCATGTTGTGACCTTGGATGAACTAGCTTAAATCATCCAGGCAGAGTATAATTTTTCAAGCGTATTCCAATAGAGCCTAACGAGGCCCACAGCATTGTCTTAGAAACACCCAGCTTTGCTCGAAACTCCAGGGAAATTGTCCCACTAAATCTTCTCCCTCTCAAGATGAATTTTATCGAAAAGATCTTCACTCTTTGCCTCTATTCGAAAACATCTTCTAGAAATGACATCTCTCAATATGAGGTAAGAGTGATCTGGGCCATCCTAAACAAATTTGAAGATTTTTCGTTCCCCCACATGCTCTTTATCCACATGTATCACATGGCTAAGAGAAAGGCAAGAAAGCTACCCTATGGTGCTTTGGTGACACTTATCTTCAAGTACCTCAAGATCAACTACTTTGGAGTTTCACCTCTTGTCTTGCCAAATGTGGATATTGGGAAGAAAATGCTCGAAAAAATGATGTTTAGGATGACGCCAGAAGGATAGGTCAATTATAGAGGCCAGATTGCTCCCATTGGTCACGGTGATCATGAGAGAACAGTAGCAAAGCTCAAGGAAAGGATTGCTGAGTTCTCTGAACCTGAAAAACGCAAACATGCTAAGGCTCCAGTACCAACAAAGGCCCATCGTCCACTTTATCTAGAAAGATCACCTTCACCAATTGTGGATATACTTGCCTCTCTTGCCAGCCTTAACCAGCTATAAGCGGATGTTAAGGAGATCAAGAACACCCTCCTTTCTCTAACCCGCTATATGGTGAAGATTGAGTGTACCATCCTAACCTTAGACTACTACAACCCTATCCGACCTGAACTAGAGACCATCCAACTTGAAAAACCAACTTCCTCTCAGCAGTGCAAACACCCTCACACCTGAAACTTTTCAAATCTTCATGTCCGGATTAAGTGTCCACAAAGAGAAATGGCATATACTATTAGACATGGAGGTTTTAAATGTCAGTATTATCTTGGGATTCGAATGTTCAAACTTGGGCGATAGAAATATAAGATCAGTGGATGCAATAAACTGTAAATACATTAAGAAAACTAAATCAAGTTGGTCCTATATATTGAACGTGATATATCCGGACTAATCTAGATATAGCTCAGATAAAAACATCTAAAGTAAGATTTTGTATGGTGATTTTCCCCAATCCTACCACCAACGACCACCTCGACAGTGGTCGGGGTTGTCAGGCCATCACCCCCACATCCCTCCAACCCACACCCCCCCCCCCCCCCACCCCCCGGCGGCTCCCTCCCTCTCTCTCTGAGATAACGCTTTCGCACTTATAGTCGTACGGGTGATGGTTGACGTCTACAAAGAGATCATCGCTTGGGAGTTGCCCGATTAATCACAAGTGGTAGTTGATGTTCAATCTCGTCTTGTCCTAAAGTTGCTTAATTAATTTGTCAGTGGATGCAGTAAATTAAAGAGCAAATCTACTAATGTGAATATCAAAGATAACTTCATTTATTCACTACGCAGAAGGAATAAAGTTATTTTTGATAAAAAATGTAAAAAATTACACAACCATCGGTGCCTCAAAACAAATGATCAAAACATGATAACATGAATTAAAGCATCAAACAATATGTGGTCGGTTCTAACAATTCTCAAAATAACCAAATTGAGCTCTCGCTTCTACCCTTTTCTTTTTTAATTTTATGTTTTTCTTTTGGATATAAGATGGGTTAATGGATCTTTAAGTTTGGACCTCTTTATTAATGTTAGATGGGCCTTTTAAATTGGCATGTAAGATTACGGTCAAATCGAGGGATTTATATAGTGGGTTCTAAGTTCAACTTTAAATGGGATCAAATTTGTCATTTGAACTTTTTGATGCATAATAATTCTTTGTTCAGAGTATTTGATTGCGGTCAATCGACTCCACACAAATGCACTAAGCACCACAACTGCTAAATTACATCAGGCAACTAATCGATCAGATACGATTATATATACCATACAATGTATAGGACGTAGAAACCCTATCCGTATCATATTATCTTCTTTTACCCGGCTAAATAATCTGAATTACCAAACATATCTGAGAATGATTTGACGTTGAATTCAAATACTGTCGCGACCTAAATTTTGGGTGCACCACCTAAAACTAGGTTAATGGATTACTAAGTCCGAAGACTTGGTACGGACTCTCCCAAGTCCTACCAATCGCGACTTAATATTAAGAAATTAACTAATTTAAAACATGCAATTATATTTCAAATTGGAGCCGCCACTAACCAATTAGGTTGATTAGAAACCCAAGTAAAGTATGTGAGACTACTTTACTTTTGCGAACCAGAGATTCAATAGGTCCGGGGACATGGTTACGCTAGATTAGTCTAACGTCCTTTCGGTACCTTTTTATTTTAATTTAAAAAATATTTTGCAGGCAATGTTGATTAATTTTAACTTAAACTACTAACATGCAAATGGTGGTCATGCGGGTGCACAATCAATAAAATAACATTCAATAAAAAAATGCTAATAAAAATGCTTACCCTAAACATGGTTTCTAAATGACATGACACCTAATTTTTCTTTTTCTTTTAAAAATGTTAATTATATGCAATCTTGATTTAAATTTGGTATGCATGAGTTTTACTTTAATGACATATGAGATGCAATTCATGTGACATAATTTAAATCATTACAATATGTGTGCAATCTAATTTACATAACCCTAAATGTGCATGTGCTATATGATATGGGATGTATGACGTGGTAATTCTATATGCATGTTCTTTTTATGATTTTTTAATGATTTTTTTATTACACATATGCAACCTACACTAACAATGATGACATGAAATGGGATTAATTATGAACTAACCTATTAACTAAACAAATAAATGACTTTTGTGTTTTCTTTTTTTTTTAAATGACTTAATAATTCTTATTAAGAAAAACAACATAATGATGCAATACTAATCTTTGGCTTTTTTATTAAAAAAAAAATATATTAAAACATTAACCTATGACCCACTAATATTTTTTCAGGAAAAGAAAATTATCCTAATTCTATATGAATCTTAAAAATCAAAATGCATTGCCTTAAATATGAAACGTGTATGGACCTAAGTACCTAAGTTCTAGATATGATATAATTTTATTAATAAAAAAATTCTAATTAAATAAACCTACATGCTCTAATGCAAGATTTTGATTTTTTTTTTGATTTTTTTATTTTTTAAAAATAAGTAATTAAAAAATAAATATCAAATCTAAGCTATCAACAAAATAAAGGATTAAAATAATCGAAAAATAACATGTTGTCTCACAGGTCAAATTAATGATTATCATAACCCTAATTATCACGACAAAGAGATCAAAATAATTAAAAATCTGATTTGAAGTCTTACGGATCAAATTAATAATTATAATGATTTAATAATTAAAATCCTACCAAAAGCCCAAAAATTAATATAATTAAAAAAATAATCCGATGTCTCTCGGATTAAATTAATAATTACATTAATTCCGGACAAAATCCTAACGGATAATACCTATAAAATGCACAAATATTAACATTGACAAACCATATTCTAAACTAAGTAATAATAACAAAATTTGAAATGAATAAATAAATGGCAATAAAATAAAAAATAAACTACCTGATTAATTTTCCTTTTTTCTTTTGTTTTTTCTCCTGTTTTTTCTTCTTTTCCAGGCACGGCTCGTGGGTCTCTAAGGGGCAGCCGGTTGTCGGTCCGGTGAGGGAAGTCGCCGGCAACAGACTCCGGCGAGGGCACAGCAGGCACATCTGGTGAGGAGCTCAGAGCAGAGGTGCAGCGATGGTGTAGGGACGCGGGCTCGCAGGCGAGGGTTTCGGCGAGATGGGACAAGGGAGCTCGGAGAGGCGTAGTGAGATCGGGACAGCAGCGGTCGAGCGGTGAGGGCCTCAGGCGCTGGGTCGCAGGCTATTGAGTGACGACGGCGTCGGGCAGAGACGAGCAGCAGTCGCCGGTGATGCGGTCGTCGAGCGAGATCATCATGGCAAGCTTCGCAATCTACTGCACGGGGCGTTGCAGGGGCTGATCTGCTAGCGTCGTTGCGGTTGGAGCAGGGGACAGTGAGCACTGGTCGCGGGTGGATTTCGGTTGGCGAGGGCTGAGGTGTGGTCGGAGTGGCGTCTTCACAGCGCTGGTGCAGAGGCGAGGACGGTGGCTGCAGCAGCAAGGGAGTGTGCGGACGTCGGGCGTCGGGCAGAAGGGATAGGCGGAGGCGCGGCACAAGCTCGATGAGTGTGGCGGACGGCTGGAGGAGCGGCGGTGGTTGGTGGCTCAGCTGCCGGCATTGGGTGGAGGTGCGGTAGGCGTGACGGCGGCGTCCGGCGGGCAGGGGACGGAGCACGGGCAGACGGCAGCGGCACCGGGGAAGAAGAACAGTGTTCTTCTTTTCTTTTTTATTTATTTTTTTCTCTCTCTCACCTGTCTCTATCTCTCTCTGCTGAACCCTCACACGTTTCCCTCACTCTCACTTTTCTGCTTTGCCTCACATCATCTCTCTCTGTACCTTCTCTTCTCTCTACCTTTTTTTCTTTTGACTTTTCTCCTTACGAAAACTTTGTTTTCTTTTGTGAACTTTTCGAAAACCGAATGAAGAAAACCCCCCCTTGTTCTGAAACCTTGCACTCTTTATTTATGAAGCCAAAAAACTAAAGTTTGTTTTTGCAAGTGAGATATTCACTCAACAACTTAACAAAAAATGGCTCCAAAATCAATTAACAACTAATTTTTTGAATTTTGAAATGAGGATATATTTTCAACAATAAAATGTTTTATTATTCAAATTTTTTTCAAAATTTCCCTCCACAACCAAATGTTTTATTTTATTTATTATCTTCTATTTTTATTTTCTAAAAGATAGATACCAACCAGTTTCGCAAGTTGTATTGGTTTAAGTGAGCATCGTACACCAATAATTGTTTAAAGGTGCAGGGGTTGCTCCGAATTAGTTTAGAGCTTACTTGGCTATAGGCTCAAAATCTCCTATTGCTCCTTGACTTTAGGAAGCATATATTTAGGCAAAAGTATAGCACAAGTGCCAAAGCTTGGCACGGGAGACATTTAAGTGCCAAAAGTTTTGAAATGTATATTTAAGTGTCACTTTCTTTAAAAATTGGACATCTAAGTGTCAATTATAGCGAAGGGTGCCATAAATCTGATATGACTTATTTTAAACAATATTAGTCGCCTATGTGGCTCATTGGAAAACTAAGGTAGCAAAGAAGAGACAAAATGATGTTATTTTGCCTCTTATTTGAATTTTAATATAAATATTAATTAAATTAAATTTAAAACTAAATTTGAAAGAAAAAAAAAAGGAGAGATTGCATAACGGCGAGGTCTATGCAAGCCCTTGTTGCCGCCTCCCTACCATCACTAGGAAAGGTCGACAATAATGGGAGAAGGGTTGGTCAGGGTCGTCAGGCCTTAGCTAGGGGCTGAGGACCTTGGTCGACTAGTGGTAAAGGCTTGCAAGCCCTCACCTAGATCTAGGGGAGGGTTGCTATCCCTCGCCTAGTCGGGCCAAGGGCTGCCACTCGTTGGGCCCTCTCTGCTGGTTGGCCAAGATCATTGGCCTTTGGCCAAGGCCCGGCAACCCCGGTCGACCCTCCCCCCCACCCCTTCATTGGCCCTTCCCAGCGACGTTGGGGAGGTGGGGGTGAGGATTTGCACAACCTTTGCTATTCTGCAATCTCCTCTTTTTTTTTTTTTTTTTTTTTAAAATTTAAATAATTTAGTTTAAAATTTAATTTAATTTATTTTTATACGAAAATTCAAATGCGAGACAAAATGACATCATTTTCATCTTACTAGCACATCAGCATACAAAACGAAATACCACGTTGGCATTTGGGCTAGAATTTCTCATGATTGACATTTAACCGATCCATTTTGCTTCAATTTTAGTATTTAAGTGTACAATTCCAAACTCTTGGTATTTAAATGTCTCCTTATACCAAGTTTTGACACTCCAGATGTCCGTACCTCCATAGATTCATATATGATAAGTTTGATTGTGTCATGGCATAGGAAAACCTCAACTCTACTCTCACTAGCATCATGATGAAGCAACAGTAATGAACTTGCTAGGTAGTAGTTATGATTCCAAACCAAACATATTTTTTGCAAGTATAAAATTCTTATGATAATATCATAGGGCATCGTGGACGCAATTTGTCACGCCTCGATCCTTGGGCAAGCACCCATCCCTCACCTTGGTCGATTAAATAGCGACGTCCTAGGATGCATTGCCGACCCTTTCGTTTTAATACACATGCGGAAGCATATAAGATCCCCAGACAATAAAGTAATGAGATAAGAAAGTAGGATTTCAAATTTCAACTCTAAAACAACCACACTTATATACATTGCAAATGAAAGTGCAAATATATAAAAAGTCGATTTGTTAAGTTAGGTTCTAAACCACAAGTTCCTAAAACGAAGTCTGCAGAAAGGAATCAACTTCCAACAAAAGAGAATTGTCTTATGGCTAACTAGTCCAATAGGATCGTCAATTCTTCAGGCTTCACCTTCTACACTTTGGGCCTCCAATCCTTCGCCAATGACATCTAAGAACCTGAAAATGGTTATTCAATAACCAGTGAGACAACATCTCAGCAAGTTCTACCTCCTAAGACCCGATTACGAAGCCAATACACTTTAGAGGCTGCTTAAGCACAACACGAGTTAGAGGACTTATCTTGGCCTCAGTTGCTTCCTGCAAGTAAGTATATATATCAAATATACACGACCACATCACATCACATCACATCACATCAATCGATTGAATCATCGATTAATCGACTTAGTCGATTACATGTCATCTCGACCCTTTCTTGGTCGACTCATCTCATACTATCTATAAGTCCGTTCATATCAGGATTGCTCACTACTAAGCTAATAAATAGATAGTATAGCTCGCTTCTGAGATGATCGGGTATACTGCTCTATGCTAAGCTGCCATATCGCCCTTAGGATGATATAGTATACCGACAATGTTCAATCTAAGCTAATAAGATATACTGCTCTTTACTAAGCTGACATATCGCCCGTAGGCTGATATAGTATACCGACATTGCTCTCTACTAAGCTGACAAGGTATACTACTCTCTGCTAAGCTGCCATATCAGAACTCGTAGGTTGATATAGTATACCAGTATACTGCTCTCTATCTAAGCTGATATATCAGCCGTAGGCGGATATACTATACCATCCCAATCATATAATCGATTCCAACATTTTATCATTCTTGATAAAAATAGCCGTGTGTAAGTACACGGTCGGCTTTAGCCAAAATATCATAATTTCATATTTTTAAACATCCCACCAGTTTCAATAGCCCATTACACATTTTTGGCGCTGTAAACCGACGCCCGGTAATTTTCCCATTAATTACCAAAATTAATTAATTTAGGAATAAAATTCTAAAATCATAATTAATTCAATTAAGCACAAATCAATGCTCAAATAAATAAATGGACTGCACCACAATAATCGGCATAAAATTTCAATCATCAGCTATCCCAGCCTAATTTTTGGAAAATAAATAAATAATTAAATAATTACAGATATTATTAAATAAATACAATAAATCCAATTTAGGCCAGTAATGACTAATTGGAAGCCGAGTCAAGCCCGGAAAATTACCGAGACTCGTTTAATAAATACCAGGACATATTTCCTTGTAACTACACTATCCATTTGCCTAACATGCATCAATAAGTCTCTAATTTAATTACTTTAATCTAATCTATCCACCTAATTGCATTTAATTAAATCTAATCAACCCTTAAACATCATTAACCGAATAATAAGGGATTAGTGAGCAAAACTCACTTGATTAACGAATAGGTCGGATCAAACCGACGAGAACGTCGCGGGGGACGTTTCTTCTCAAAGCGGGCCTAGGTTTCAAGGCTCGGAAGCACCTCAAAACGGGCCTAATAGCCACTATGAAATCCACAAAACTTCTATTCCGTTCTTACTGAAATAGAGAGGAAACAAGCTCGGTTAGGCAAAGCAAGACTGGTGGAAGGCTTGGCGAGGCAATCGGTGGCCGAATGGCAAAGAAATGGGTTGATCGGAGCTCCGACGAGTGGGTGGTTGGCAACTAGTGGCTCTCGTGGTCAAGGGGGGATGTGCTGGTGGTTGGAACGGGCAATGGAAGGGTCGGAATTGGGAGAAACTCGCAAAAAACACGAATTTCACTCAGGTGCATTTTTAGCGTGACCTAGGCTACTAGGTAATTTTTAGAGATTTTTAGTGCAATTGACCCGTGGTCGATTTTCTTTGAGCCATAATGAAACCACTCGACACATTGGCGACTCTCGGCGATCGTGAAAATCTCAATGATCCAAATACGGACATAGGGTAACAAAACGACAGAAGAATCGGTCTAAGGTCGATCAACGAGAATTTTCCAATTTAGTGGTGTCACTCACGATTAGCCACATATCTCAGTTGAATAGACCTATCTCTAATCTCTAATCGATTTATATTTGTGCCGTAATGATCTCGGTATATGAGCACGGTCGAGTAACCGATCCCTAGTCGAATTCTCAAGTCTATTGCATTAAAATTCCTTAATGGCTTCCCCAAGTAGTCTAGTTATCTCAAGAGTGATCATCTCTGAGAACAACCCTTTAGGCTCGTCAATGAAATGCCCGTTTTATTCATTTGAAAACAGGACTGAAAATCTGAGATGTCACAACTCTTCCACTCTTATAAAAATTTCATCCTCGAAATTTAAACCTTTACCAATCCTTAAACAAAAAGGTGGGGGCATCGTCATCTCATCTAGTCTCACTTTCCCCGGTTGCTTCTTCAGTCCGTGGCATTGTCAGACCACTTTGACCTAAGGGACTATCTTGGTTCACCAAATCTGTTCTAAACCACAATCTAAATCGGGTTTTTCATGTACGACACTTTGTCGTCCACGTCTAGTTCTTCAAGATTTAGCACGTGGGTGGAAGGCTTGGCGAGGCAACCAGCGGCCGAATGGCGAAGAAACGGGTTGATCGGAGCTCTAGTGAGTGGGTGGTTGGCAACTGGTGGCTCCCGGGGTCAAGGGGGGATGTGCTGGTGGTTGGAACGGGCAAAGGAAGGGTCGGAATTAGGAGAAACTCGCGAAAAACGCGAAACAGTTCACTCGGCAGGGCTTTAGACGGTTCGGCGACCGGTAAATTGACACCGGCGTACCGGACGGCCGGCAGCTCCGTTCGGAGCGAGGTCGGGCTTGATGGAACGGTCTAGATGTCCTAGTCATGGCGATGGGTGGCTCATTCACTGATTCATCCGGGAAGTTGACTTTTAACTCGGATCTTTGGCGAAAGGTCGGCTGGAGCAAAAATTGGAAGAAGTGAAAATAGCAGAGGGAAAACGGTCCGGCGGTGGTGTAGTTGCTCCGGCGACTTCCTTGGCTGCTGGTGGGGTTCGAACAAGGTGACGGGAGGGAGATGGAAAGGATTTTGGCCGGCCAAGCTTGGAGAGGAAGCAAGAGATGGAGGGAGCCACCATGGCCAATTTCTTCTAAGCCATTATCCCCATGACCCATCCTACACCACCCACACTTCCTTGGCTCTCATTCAGCCACACATACACTCCTTACAACCCTTGAATTGGTCTATTTTGGTAAGGCCATGGGAGAGCTACGAATTTTGAAGTTTTGGCCTCACTTTGGACACTTAATCTCATTCAACTCAATCCTATTTGGCCTCAATAAATCCCATAGTCGAGTCCTTGATCCAATCGATATTTTTCCTCGCCAATAGATCCATCTTGCATCCTAATTTTGTGATAAAAAATGATCCTTGGCTTTTTCTGAACAAAAACGGTCCTATGTCGACTTTTTCCCAAAAAGTCTCGGGTTTCAGAAAAATCTTCTGAGACTGAGTTGACATTCTTAGAATTTATTGTGACATGACATAATCTTCAATTTCTGAATTTGGACTTAAATTCATTGTTGATTTCACTCAGGCGCGTTTTTAGCGTGGCCTAGGCTACCGGGTAATTTTCAGAGATTTTTAGTGCAATTGACCCGTGGTCGATTTTCTTTGAGCCACAATGAAACCACTCGACACATTGGCGACTCTCGGTGGTCGTGAAAATCTCGAGAATTCAAATACGGACACGGGGTACCAAAACGACAGAAGAATCAGTTTAGAGTCAGTCAACGAGAATTTTCCAATTTAGTGGTGTCACCCACGATTAGCCACATATCTTAGTCGAACAAACCTATCTCTGATTTCTAATCGATTTATTTATGTGCCGTAATGATCTCGATAGATGAGCACGGTCGAGTAACCGATCCGTGGTCGAATTCTCAAGTCTATTGCATTAATATTCCTTAATGGCTTCCCCATATAGTCTAGTTATCTCAAGAGTGATTAGCTCTTATAACAGCCCTATAGGCATGTCAATAAAATGCCCGATTTATTCAGTAGAAAATAGGACTGAAAATCTGAGATATCACACGATTCACCCATTCCCATCAATTACACATTTAAACATCCACATCGCATCGCCTCAGATTTTTCGCAAGCTTTGAAAGAAATCCTACACCAACGAGCTTTTTTTGCATGAGTGAATTATTAGTAAAAAATCCTCTGAAAAACCTTAATTAAAAAAGAACCTAAAATTCAGTAATATTGTGATATCTTCTCATTGATTATTCATAAATATTTTGTTGAGACACTCTTTATTGTACTCAACATTAAATTAAGATTTCGATGATCGGCGTTCAAAACGTTAAGAGAAGAAAATAGATTGAATACAGACTTTCAAATGGACTACTCATTGCCCCCGCTGAAGCTAATTTTATTGGTTACTAGTACAATCGACCGTCCCAAAAAAGGTAAGTTTATCTGAAAATTCTTCGGAGTGTAAAGAGCCTTTCTAATGTGTTAATTGTTGTCGCTCCCTACTTGCTCTGTAATGGATTTTCCTTAGGAAACATCCTACCACAATAAAACTACGAAACCCTGATAATGATGCATGCCTTTTATCTTAATTATTGAACTAGGATAACCTAAAAAAAATTCTTTTTCAGTAAGGTATGATTCTACAAATAAAGTATTGTCGTAGTCGATGAAGGAAGAGATGGAGGAACCCAATTTGGAAGCGTCACTCGATTATTCAATACTAAAATACGTAGACTAAATTATTAGTATAAGTTCCAATACATTCAATTGCCAATTAATAGCAAAAGTAGAACAAAGATTAACCAAGCAAATCAAAGAAGCAGAAGTACAATCAAGGATAAATCTCAATAAGAGATCGAAGTCCCAGGTGAGAGACAATCTCATAACCGCTAAAGCCAGCATCAGCAAACAGCTTTGCCCACTCCTTTTCATCCCTTTCTTTCGCATTGAAAGTCACCATCATCGACATATCAAAGAAGAGTTGCGTTTCGGTGGATCCATGATCTTCTGTTTGACTGCCAACTACCATATCTATCATAATGACCTTTCCGACCTTGCCCTGACCCGACACCGCTTCTCTGCATCGCTTCAGTATCTCGATGCACTTTTCGTCGCTCCAGTCGTGCAATATCCACTGTATTCGTGTGAGTTTTGGACAATCAGTTGGAGGATATAACGTCCGTAGGAAGAGTTTCACTCTTTTGTGTAGGTTACCAAGATTTGCACTAAAATGGAGTACCGTCACGATTATAGTTCATGTAAGAGTTGCCCATACATAAATTCATGATATGGAAACATCTAACCAAATTTAGTTGTCTTCATCTGTAAATTTGATTAAGCAAATTCAATGGCCACTTTAATCTCAAAATTTTGAATAAATATTCTGTGAAAGAAACGCACACGTGTGTTTGACAACACAGAACAACATAGACAAAATCTAATTTACGATGACAAGATGATTGACAAGTAATCAATAAATATTTTACTCTTTATATTTATATTCAAAGTGAATGTAAAGAAATCCAAAGTCAAGATATGTATATTGTAAAAATCAAATTATCAACCATGGACAACCTATATCATTAGAGATACAACACAGAGGCATAATCCTTACCTTGAGAATGACTGCATCCGCCGGCGGTATCTCCACAAACATGTCGCCTCCGACAAACTTCAGCCTCTCACTTCCCACCAAACCATCCACCACGTGTGGCTGATCGAGCACCGTGCACTCCAAGTGCGGGAACGCCTCCGTGATGGCCTTACCCATCGTCCCGGTCCCGCCTCCAACGTCGACCACTGAGCTCAGCCCCTCGAACACTCCTCCACATGTATCCACCACCACCCTCGCTATTAGACTCGAGTCACTCGCCATCGCCTCGTTGAACAAGCTGCTGAACTCAGGACTGCGCCAGGCGTCCCAAGCGGGCACGCCGTATGCCATCTCGAATGTTGTTGGATGGACATCTTCTCCATCCCTCAGCCATGCGCTCAGATCCTGCCACTGGCCCTTGGGTAAATGTCTCAGCGCGAGCAGCGCAAAGGGTGCTGCACTCAAGGCGTTGTCCTTTACGAGGAGCCGGGACACGCAGGTGAGCACATAACCCGTTTGGCCATCTGCTTCTTCAAGGTCCCGCAGCTCGAACAAGCCGGAGTGGACGAGAATGCGCATGAGGCGACGGATGCAGTGAGCTTTGGTGGGTTGAACATGGAGCGCGGAGACGAGTTCCCAGAGGGTCATGGGTCGGCCATGGTGATGGATTACGTCGGGTATGGCTAGTTCAATGGCCCACTTTAGGCACACTGATTTGATGAAGCTATATGCGTGGTTCCATATGTGGGCTTGAGCTTGGAGGAGCTCACTAGCGGTCGCATCCCCGTCTACATTACCCAAATTCATGTCGAAAACACGTTCCTCTGTAGTCGTCGAACCTCTCACAACGTGCATGCTTGCTACCCTTTATGTTATATATAGAAATAACCCCCGGAAACACCTAAACTTAGAAAGCGGGTGGGCCATAAAAGATGCAACGACATTACCCAAATTCATGTCGAAAACACCTTCCTCTGTAGTCGTCGAACCTCTTACAACGTGCATGCTTGCTACCCATTATGTTATATATAGAAATAAACCCCGGAAACACCTAAACTTAGAAAGCGGGTGCCGTAAAAGATTCAACGACATTATAAAACTACTCAAACATGATAGATGACATATCATCCCTCGTGGCATCGTACACGGCATTAAAAAATCCAACAAATATTTTCCAAAATTTTGAGAATAAAATTTGAAAAAGAAGAGGAAAAGACAAAAAGAGATAAACGTTTCAGCCAAAAAAAAACCCGACAATTACAAGCGTGCCCAATCTAATTGAAAGTCTTATTAAGACAAATGTTATCATATGCAAGTCTTTACAATTGATATGATATGGAGATGTTGATGATGCTATAATTTGAATGTTTCTTATGAACTTTGTCAAATAATTTATCTATAAATAACAAGTTAAATCTGTGGTTAAATTATTTTAAAATCTTCTTTTTTGTCTAAAAGTAGTTCTAGATACCTCTATGTTGATTTATATTGAAAACTTGGATGTAAGATTGTTGCATATGACGGAATTAATTTTAATGAGGCCATCAACACTTGTAAATGTATAAATCACAATTAATAGTCGTTTTAGATTTGACATTTTCATAAAAATTTCTGATCAAGAAGGGACAAAAGAAATGAACTTACAATTTGATGACTAGATTTATAGCCAAATAAGATTTATAACTAGATAAAGTACATGAACTAAAATGAACCATTCCATTCTTAAAAGTATAAGGAGCAAAATTGTAACTTTATTAGAAACCTGTATAGGTAAGTGCCATGTGTTGATTTGTCGGTGCTAACTTAGAATATCTTATCCATATTCAATGTCAAAAATCAGCAAAATCACAACCTAGAGGTAAAGCAACATTAAACTGATGTTGTAAGAGGGACTTCTCAGTTCAAATCACAAGCTTGATGCATGCGAATAAAAACACTGCAATTTGAGTATTATAATTCCAGAAAGGCCATCACATTTTCTCTTCCTACCACATTTACAGCTCCAAGAGCCCAACGTGAACAAACAAGGTGCAATTCCAATTAATATAAAAGAAAAGAAAAGAAAAGAAAAGAAAAGAAATGAAAAGAAAAGAAAAAAGCAGCTCCTGACGGACAAACACCATCGGCAGATGTCTCTTGAACTGTTGTTAAAGACTTTTTTGGGCTTACGCCAACATGTGGAGAGGCTTTGTCATATATATATTATATAGATATATTTATCTTAATAATTCAAACTACAATCTACTTCTACTTTTTCTTGGTCAAACTGTAGTCTCCATAATTCAGACGTTTCTTACTTAATAATTCATTCATGGAAGTAGTGGATCTTTCCAATGCAGAAGAGAATCTTGGGGTTTGTTTGTTTCACGGAAAATGAATTATATGTCTTCCACGCATTGGTATGCTGATGCTGAGAGGCCTAGTTTGAACATGTTTATTTCTAGGCAATCATTGTCACACCCCGATGTTCCGAGCGCATGCCCATCCATTTGTGGTCAATTAAATAGCGACGTCCCATGACGTGTTGCCAACCCATTTATTTTAATACGCATGCGAAAACGAATAATTAATCCCCATACAACAACAAGATGGGATAGGAAAGTAGGACCACAATTTTTGAAAACCATACCACACCTTTATACATATCAAACAAAGTCATATACAATGATAGTCAATATATACAATGTCTGCAAAAAGAGGGGGAGGGTAGAGGCTACAGATCCTCTAATCGGTCGAATCTTCAATTGAATACTTCGGGGTCCTGGATCCGAAAGATCCGGGTCTACCACTGAACCACGGGGAGGATTTGTCATGCCTTTTCCAAAAGCAACCTCTAGCACCGACATAGGGACCTCAGACTCTGGTATCGGACCCTCATTCTATCCATTCCACTCACGACAATACCATGATCTGTATTGATTGGGTACCTTCTGGGGTAGACCCGCATCAACCCAGGCCACGGACTTCACGAGTTCATAGACCCATCCCCTCGGGTTCCCATGAAGTGGAATATAACACCTCTGCTCAATGACCTTCTTTGGTTGGCCAAAATGCTTGGGAGGAGCTGCCATCTAAGGATCTAAAAATATTATCCCACAATGGGGTGAGACGACGTCTCAGCAAGTTCACCCCCTAAGTCTCAACTAGAAAGAAAATACGCTCAAAGGGCTGCCTAAGCACAAGCACAAGTTAGAGGACTTACCTTGGCCTCCGTTCCTTCCTACAAGTTAGTACAGTTCACACACTCAACCAATCAGTACTATCTATCAATTCAATACTATCTATCCGGTACTGTCAACATCGACTATGCTCACACAAACTGAAAATGATAGATAGTAGCTCGCACAAGCTGATATAGATAGATAGTAGCTCCCACAAGTTGATATATGGATCGTTGCTCTCCCAAGCTGATAAACGATCATTGCTCACACAAGTTGATATATGGATCGTTGCTCTCACAAGCTGATAAACGATCATTGCTCACACAAGCTGATATAATATGCTGCTCCCACAAGCTGACATATCAAGCACTTATAGGCTGATATAGCATACTGCTCTCACAAGTTGGACACCCAATGCTCACACAAGCTGAACTATGATAAACCCACCCCGGCCAAGAACTTTGTGCCTTGCACACCAATCCCTCAATTATGTAACGAACTTGGTCCAATTTCATCATGTTAAAATATACCGATGAAAATAATCGTGTGTGGGTACATGGTAGGCCTCAGCCAAAAGTATAATATCTTTATTTCATAAAATCTCACTAATTATATAGTCAATAAAAAAAAATTTTGGCGCTGTAAACCGACCCCCAGTAATTTTCTAATTAAATACTGAAATTATTAAATTTTGGGATAAATACCCCAAAATTACAATTAACACTCAATTTGCACAAACCAGCACTCAATTAAATAAACCAATCATACCATTACAATCAGTACGAAATTCCAGTCATCGACTATCTCAGTCTAATTTATGGAAAATAAAAAATTAATGAAATAATTACCAAAATTAAATTAATATATACCAATAAGTGCAACTTAGGCTGGAAAAGCCTAATTAAATATCGAAACAGGCTCGGAAATTTTTGAACCTATCTAGATAAATAATATGTCCTATCTACTTGCTAATTGCACTACTCTAACCACCTAACATGCAATATCGAATCACTAAATTACTAATCCGTTCTAACTAACCACCTAATCCATACTTAACATAAACTAATCAATCTCCTAAGCATAATTAACTCCCTAAGTGGAGATTAGTGAGTAAACTTACTGGATTTGTGAGCCAATGAGTTCACTTTGATGGGGACACAATGACGGGCCACAAACTCCAAAGAAGGGGCACCTTTCAAGGCCCGGAAGCGGTCCAAAGCGGGCCAAATAGGGCACATCAGACCTATGGGTTCGAAGAGGAGGCTGAGCGGCTGGTTGGGCTAGAAACGGTCAAGGAGTAGGCGGGTAGGTTGCGGCGGGGCTTGACGAAGGTCGATGGTGGCAAGACAGGTGGCCAGGAGCTTCGATTGGACTCGACGGGCACGGGGAATGGCTGCTAGGCTCGAAACGAGTAGGCGAATGGGCAGCGTGCGCAGGGGATGCGCAGCTCGCGGGCGGTGCTGGACGGCAGCGACGGGTGGCAAGGAACTCCAGCAGGCATGCGACGGCTTGAGGGAGGAAGATGGTCGGTTTCTCTATGAATTTCAGGACTTCTCTAGTGTTGAAAATGGAGGAGTCGACGGAAATGGAGGGGGAGGGGGACAGCAGCACTTGGAGAGGGCCACCTTGGCTCAATTCTATCCCTTTGTCCCCTTGGCTTGACCCCACCATTGCTGGATGTCTTCCTCAGCAACTTGCACTAGCCAAAGCTTCCTTTGGAAGCTATTGAAGAGGTCCAATGGTTGAGGGCATGGGGGCTACGAATTTTGGAGCGTCTTCCTCCAAATTGAACCAAATCCCCTTAAATCAAGCTAATATGATGGCCATAAGTTCCACCATTGATTTCTCAAACAAATTGACATTTTTCCTCGCCAATAAAATGAACTTGCATCCAAAAAATGAGATAAAAAACAGTCTCTTGAATTTTTCGGTCAAAAACGGCCCTATATCAAAATTTTGCCAAAAATCTCGGTCTACAGAAAAGTTTCGAAGGATGAATCGACGTTACTGAAATGACTAGTGACATAGCAGAACTTTCAATTTATAAAATCGGATTCAAATTCACAGTTAATGTCAATCTGGCGCGATTTTAGCATGATTTAGCATACCGGCTAGTTTTTAGAAATTTTTAGTGCAAATAACCCGTGGTCGATTTTCTTCGAGCTACAATGAACCTCTTCAATATATTGGCAACTCTCGGTGGTCGTGAAAATCTCAAGGTTTCGAATATGGACACAGGGTACCAAAACGATAGAAAAATCAATCTAGTACCGGTCGACGAGAATTTTGCAATTTGGTGGAATCACCCACGTTTAGCCACACATCTCTGTCGAATCGACCTATCTTTGATCTCTAATCCATTTTTACCCATGCTGTATGATCTCTGCAGATAAGCACGGTTGAGTAGTCAATTCCTAGTTGAATCCTCAAGTCTATTGCATTAAAATCCTTTGATGACTTCCCCAAATAGTTTAGTTATCTCATGAGTGATCAGCTTAGAGAATAACACTACAGGCGCGTTGATGAAATGCTCGATTTATTTAATTGAAAACAGAACTGAAATTTCAGGATGTCACAACTCTTCCCCTCTTATAAAAATTTCGTCATCCAAATTTAAACCATTACAATCTTTAAACAAAAAGGTGGGGGTACAATTGTCTCATCGACTCTTCACTCTCCCAAGTTGCTCTTTCAGTGTCGTGGTATTGCTAGACCACTTTAACCAATGGGATCGTCTTGGTACGCATAATTTGTTCTTTCCGATCCATAATCTAAACCAGGCTTTCAATGTACGACACTTTGTCATCCACGTCCAATTCTTCAAAATAAGTACGTGGGTCGGGTCAGGCTCATACTTCCTCAACATCCACACGTGAAAGACGTCGTGCACTTGCGCTAGGCTCGGTAGCAATGCAAGACGATACGCTAGGATCCTAATTTTTTCAAGAATCTCGAAGGAACCTACATACCTCGGACTCAGTTTTCCCTTCTTGCCAAAGCGTGAAGTACCCCTCATTGGTGACACCTTCAGAAAAACGTGATCACCAACTTGGAATTCCAGAGGCCTTCAACGCTTATCTGCGTAGCTTTTATGGCTACTCTGAGCGGTCTTTAATTTGCCTCTGATAACTGCAACTGCATTCACTGACTGCTGAACCAACTCTATGCTTGTAATCTTTATTTCCCCTACTTCATCCCAACACACTAGCATTCTACATGCTCTGCCATACAATCTTCGAAAGGAGCCATCTGAATGCTCTGCTGATAGCTGTTGTTGTAGGCAAATTCGATAAGATGAAGCTATTCCTCCCAGCTTCTCTTGAAATCCAACACGCAAGCTCGCAGCATGTCTTCGAGGGTTTGGATCGTCTTGTCAGACTGGCCATCCATCTGCGGATGAAAGGCCGTATTGTACTGCAACTTTATCCCCATGGCAGCCTGCAAACTCTTCCAAAATGTAGCTGTGAATCTCGGGTCTCGGTCTAATGTAATTGTCATTGACACTCCATGCAGACGAACAATCTGACGCATGTACAACTCTGCGTGCCTGTCTAAATCAAGGTCCTTTCGTACTGCAATGAAGTGAGCCGACTCTGTCGACCACTACCCAAATGGAATCACTACCTCTCTGACTCCTTGGTAAACCTGTCACGAAGTCCATCGTGATGTGTTCCCATTTCCACTCTGGGATCTCGAGAGGTTGTAGAAGTCCTCCTAGCTTACAATGTTGTGCCTTCACTTGCTGACACGTGAGACACTTAGTGACATGCTTGGCGATGTCCGCCTTCATACCGGACCACCAGTAGTGTTGACGCAGGTTCTGATACATCTTCGTACTGCCAGGATGAATGCTGTAGCTACTACGATGAGCTTCGGATAAGATTTCCTCTCTAAGCTCTGCATCGTCAGGTACACACAATCGTCCTCGGAACCTTAGTGTTCCATCGTCAGAAATCTGAAAATCAGCCTTTCTCTTATCTGTGTCCTCTTGTAGAATCTTCTGAACATCTAGGTTTGTCGGTTGAAGTACCTTGATTCTGATCTGAACATTCAGCTCAATTCTAAGGGTAGTCATTAGATTCGAAATATGGCTTACCTCAAACTTGAAAACCGAATCTCGAGCTTTCTCGAGTAAATTCCACTCATTAACCAGCATATGTGCAATTGAAGACTTTTGACTTAAAGCGTCTGGAATCTTTCTCCACACAAGATATAGAATATCACAATCATAGTCCTTCAGAAGTTCCATCCATCGATGCTGTCTCATATTCAGCTCCTTTTGAGAGAATAGATAATTGAGACTTTGATGGTCAGTGAAGATCTAGAATCTTTCTCCACACAAGTAATGTCTCCAAATCTTCAGAGCGAAAATGATTGCTGTGCGAGTTCTAAGTTATGCGTCGGGTAATTTTGTTCATGAGGTCTCAACTGACGGGAGGCGTATGCAACAACTCTACCATGTTGCATTAGCATGTAACCTAGTCCTCTAAACGACGCATCACTATAGATCTCGTATCCTCCGGGACTAGATGGAATGGTCAGCACAGGTGCGATAGTTAGCTTCTGCTTAAGCTCTTGGAAACTACGCTCGCACTTATTTGTCCACACAAACTTTTCTTCTTTCTTCAAGAGTCGAGTCAACAGCAATGCTAAGGCTAAAAATCCTTCCACGAACCGTCTGTAGTAACCTACCAAACCCAAAAAACTTCTAATCTCTATCACTGATGTCGACCATGGCTAGTTGATCAATGCTTCAATCTTGGTACTCTTTGAACACTTGGTTCATCAAATCCATAAAAGCAATTGGGGCGTTCGTCAAACCGAACGGTATTACAGTAAACTTGTAATAGCCGTATTGAGTACGAAATGCTGATTTTGGAATGTCCTCATTCCTGATCCTCAGCTGATGATATCCTATCCTCAAATCGATTTTTGAAAATATTGACGCTCCTTGTAACTGATCAAACAAGTCGTCGATCATCGGCAGTGGATACTTACTCTTGATCGTCACCTGATTGAGTTGACGATAGTCGATGCACAAGCACAACAAACCATCTTTCTTCTTTACGAACAGAACTGGTGCTCCCCAAGGCGATGCACTAGGACGTATGAATCATTTATCCAATAATTCTTGCATCTGCACCTTTAGTTCCTTCAACTCAGACAATGCCATCCGGTAAGGAGCCTTAGAAATTGGCTCTATTCGAGTGCTAACTCAATCACAAACTCGATCTCTCTCTTTGGTAAATGACCTGTGGTTGATTTTCTTCGAGCCATAATGAACCTCTTCGACATATTGGCGACTCTTGGTGGTCGTGAAAATCTCGAGGTTTCGAATATGGACACAGGGTACCAAAACACAGAAAAATTAGCGTAGTACCGGTCGACGAGAATTTTGCAATTTGGTGGAATCACCCACGTTTAGCCACACATCTTTGTCGAACTGACCTATCTCTGATCTCTAATCGATTTTTAACTGTGCCATATGATCTCTGCAGATGAGCACGGTCGAGTAGTCGATTCCTGGTCGAATCCTCAAGTCTATTGCATTAAAATCCTTTAATGACTTCCCCAAATAGTCTAGTTATCTCATGAGTAATCATCTTAGAGAATAGCACTATAGGGGTGTTGATGAAAGGCCTAATTTATTTAATTGAAAACAGAACTAAAATTTCAGGATGTCACACTACTAGAGGAAATTTTCAATTCTAAGTTCAAAGTAGGGATGGGTGACTCTATAGGTGTAATAGCCATACTTAGAATTAAACCTGAAATTATACAACAAATCGAGAACTTGTAACAATTGGACCTTGAAATTTTGAACATTTGAAATGAGACCTTAAAAGGAAAGAGGCCGGATTTTTAATTTTAGAGGATGGAATTGTAAAATTTCATGGACATCTTTATGTGCCCAACAATGATGAAATAAAGAGATATCTTACCAGAAGCGCATCGAAGTAGCTATAGTATCCATCCAGGAAGTACAAAGATGTACAAAAATCTTTACCAACACTATTAGTGGAATGGAATGAAGACGAACATTGCAGGACATGTCTCAACATGTTTGACATGCCAACAATTGAAAGCGGAACATCATAAGCCTACAAGGATGCTAAAACCGTTGGAGATACCATAATGAAATTGTGAGCATATAATGATGGACTTTGTGCAAGGAATGCCAATGACTTCGAGTGGACATGATTCGATGTGGGTAATATTAGATTGATTGACTAAGTTGGCTCTGGTAGTACGAGTAGATTGCTCATGGAGAAATATGCCACGTTGTACGTTAAACAAATAGCACGAGTCCTTGTAATTATAACATCGAATCAAGATCCGCGGTTCACATCGAACTTTTGGCAAAGTCTCAAAGTCGCTTTAGGGACCAAACCCAAGCATAGTATGACTTTTCATCCACAAATGGATGGGTAGTCGGAAAGCACTATACATAAATTGGAAGATATGTTGCGAGCTTGCATCATCAACTTCAATGGCAACTGGGATGAGAAGTTGCACTTAGTAGAGTTTGCATAAAATAATAGCTTCCAACAAAGTATCGGCATGGCACCGTTTGACATATTATATGATAGAAGTTGCAGAACCCTATCCGTTGAAATGAAGTAGGGAAAAGGAAATTGACAAGACCAATATTAGTAATGATGTCGGATGCATTAAAGATAATTTGGGATCAACTTCGAGCTGCACAAAGCCAACAGAAGAGTTATGTAGATAAACGTTGCAGGCCACTGGAATTCAACGTACATAATCATGTATTTTTGAAAATATAGCCTATGAAGAATGTATCAAGGTTCGAGAAGAAAGGAAAGTTAAGTCCGAGATTCGTAGGGCCTTTGGAGATTCTTGAAAGAAGCGGAGAATTGGCGTATCGAATAGCTCTACCGCCAAAACTGTCTAACTACATGATGTCTTCCAAATGTCTATGTTAAGGAAATATGAACCAGATCCTGCGCACGTATTAGATTTTGAGGTCTCAAGATAGATGAAAAGGTAAGGTGCGTGGAAGAGCTATACAAATCCTAGATTGGCAAGAATAAGTCTTGAGGAACAAGACTATACCATTAGTTAAGGTCTTATGGCAGTAGCATGATTTGGAAGAGCCAACATGGGAAAGCGGATAACATGAAGATTCATTACCTACACCTATTCAAGGAAGCAAGTAAGTTCAAAATTTCGAGGATGAAATTTTCTAATGAGGGAAGAATTGTGACATCCTGAATTTTCACTCACTTATTTAACCAAAATTTAAGGAAAGATTAAGGTTGGCAATGATCTAGGTGGAAACACAAATTTCTCGAGATGCCTTTGAAAATTTATCCGACGTATTTGAGTCCAAGAATATTGGCAAAATTCATTGGATAATTATAAGAATATAGTTTTGACCATACTCTTGTGTTAAATAAGAATAACATGGCCAATTAAATTAATATGGCTAGTATCCCCAAAGTATGCATTATATTATGTTAGATGTGATTTGCTTAGGACAAGATAAGCAACCATTAAGCCTAATTACCCTTGCACGGCCACACCAACACCTAATCTTGATCCTAAAATTCCATCTTTGCCCTTAAAGGATTAAATGCATGTAATCATGCATGAAAGTGGCAAGACCACTAAGATTTCATGCATAAGGTGTATTCAACAAGCCAAATGATTCCCCTTCCCCTCTTAAACCCATTGACTCTCTCTCTCTCTCTCATTTTCTTTCTTTTGGCCAAAGAAAACTCTCTCATTTTCTCTCCCCTATCTCTCAGCCATAGCCCCACTGAACCATCTCCTCTTCATTTCTTCTCTTTTCTTTATCGTTTCTTTCTTGATTCTCACCAAAAAGAAGCTCAACCTCAAGGTAAGGAGATGAGACTTGTGACATCCCAAAATTTGGCCCCTGATTCGGATAAACGAAATGGTTGTTTCGTAGACGCACTTATGGTTATTTTATTCGGAGTTGACCACTCACGAGATAACTAATCTTTAAGTGAGGCCGTTAAGGGATATAAATGCGACAAACTAGAGAATTCGATCAAAATCGACCGCTCAACCATAATAATCGGTAAGGGTCAATACGACACCATTATGAATTGATTAGCAAACGGATATAGGTCGATTCAATGGAATCACGTAGTCAAATTGTGGGTGGTCCGCACAATTGCAATATTCGTATCGAACGGCAATAACCCGATTTTCTATCGATAGTATACTCGGGATACGTAATTGAACCCTCGTGATTTTATGACAACCAAGAGTTGTCTATGATTCGGAGATGCATGAACGTGGATAGATAATTATCAACCATGGATCAAACGAGCTAAAATCTCTAAAAGCTACCCGATAGGTTAGGTCGTACTAAAGTCGCGTTCATTCGATTTTAACCACGGAATTGAATTCAGTTTCGGGAATTAGATGTTTGAGCGTGTCACGATTCATTTATTGAACGTCATCTCATCTTTCGGAGAAATTTCATCGAGTCCGAAATTTTGCGGAAAAACTGTTTTTGTACAAAAAGAAAAGTGAAATTCGAATTAAAAAGAAAAATGGGAATTTGTTGCCCAAAAAGGATTTATTTAGGGGAAATGAGAGCTAAATGGTGATTGGATGACCATCATGAAGACTTTGTGGCATGTGATGATGGATTAGATATTTTTCCTAGGTTTTGATTGGTTGTGCCCTTGACTTCTTGGTTCTCTCTCTCTCTTCCTCATGCACGTTCAACTCTCCCCACGCCATTTTCCTTCTATTTTTGCTGCAGCCGATCATCCCATCTTCATCATCTCTTCTCCATTTCTCTCCCCACTGCCAGCCACTCAGCCCTATGCCAGCCCCCGTGCTCCATTTCATTCCATTTCTTTGCTGTCACAATGCCACCAACAGCCTCATGCCTCTAGCTTATCATCACCATCTCCACAGCCACCAAGACCCTCACAACAGCTTCATCATCCATCGCAATCTCCATTTCACACCTAGTTCACACCATCGCCACATCTAGCAGCTTCAACAACCACTGCCCCAGCACCAACGTCCAGTCGACCAGCACGGCTCACCTCACATCCAGCTGCCATCCTCACCTCCATCGACCAGCCTTCTAGTAGTCGAGTCCCCCGCCTTGGTCGAGAGCTTGTGAGGCAGCCATAGCCACCAATTGAGCCTCATCCGAGCTGCGATTGCTATGCCCTTGCTGCCGTTGCTGTGAGCCCACCGCCATCATAATCCCATGAGTTAACTCCCTAATCCTTGATTAGGTCGTTAATTGCGCTTGGGATAAGTGCATTGGAAGTCCTAAAAATTGTTATGAAAATGCAATTAAGTCCTAAAACTTTCAAAAAGTGCAATTAAGTCATAAAATTTGTCACAAAGTGCAATTAAGTCTTAAAACTTTCAAAAAGTGCAATCAAGTCCTAAAACTTGTCAAAGTGGTTCAATCTAAGTCCTTCCATTGATTTCACTTTTTGAAAGTTTTAGAACTCGATTGCACTTTCGAGACAATTTTTAGGACTTTATTGAACCTTTTGAAAGTTTTAGGACTTGATTTAACTTTCGTGACAAGTTTTAGAACTTAATTACATTTTTTTGAAAGTTTTAGAACTCAATTGCATTTTCATGATAAGTTTTAGGACTTCTAATGCACTTATCCCATTGCACTTTGGGGGGTTTTTTTAGTTTAGTGTTAATCATGGTTAGATTAGTGCTAAGATGGATTAGTGTTAATCAACCTAGGTTAGGTTAGTTAACCTTGATTAGGTTAATTAATCATGGTTAGGTTAATTAATTTGGATTAGCTTAATTAATCATAATTTATTTAATTAACCGTGATTTACTTAATTAATTGTAATTAGCGTAATTAGTGACGGATTAGCCATTTTGTAGAATTTTACGCTCGTTTTCTTGGATGGAATTATGTGTGATTTTGATGGCTTATATGTACCATGATGTGCAATTGATTGCTTGATGGTAGTTATTGATTTTTAGTATAAAACTCAGTTTTATGGGCTTTTAAATAGAAAAATGCCAGGTGTCGGTTTTACGCCAATTTTTATGTACTATATAAAATCATGGAGTTTTAAAATGGGAGTGTACCAAGTTTGACAGCTCAATCTCAAATACGTGAACACGCACGATTATTTTACCGGGGTTTTTAATAAGAAGAAAAATTGGCCAAGTTCATTATTTGAAAACAAGGCATTTGAACGCAAAGCGTGGTGTTCTTGGCTAACTATGTGCTCGTATGGTCACTAAGTGAACCCATCTTGATGCATTTACGCAGGATGATGCTTGATTTTTATCGGATGCTCGGCAGGGGTCCGGAAGCTGAGTTGCGGTTGAGGCCGGACCGATGCTCCTTTATGGAATGCCATCTAGGCGGGGATTCTAGATGTTGCCGTGCCCGATGGGGCAAGACAATGCCTGGTTACGCCGGATGACCGCCGACTTTTGAGTTGGCCATGGCCGATGGGTCATAATAATTGGAACACGCCTGAATGGTTGTGATACTTTGCACCTGATTATGGGGAAAAATTGTTAGACATGGTATGGGACATGTCATAACGGTTTTACCTTATAATCGGGACCCATGTGAATGTTCTGAGGGTGAGATTACATGTTCCGATTATTAAGTACGCTTGTTATATTTATAACGGCATATGTGATGCGCTAATTTGCAGGGACGTGCCGAGGTGAAGTGAGTTTTGTGTGGCACGTATTTAGGACCGCTTTTGAGGCAAATTTGCGTCCTAATCGGGGTTTAGGTTGTTGACTCACTGAGATTTATCTCACCCCGTCGTAGTTAAACATTTTAGTGTCGTAGCGTGGAGATCTGCTGAGTGTGGATGTAGTGGGCGTGAGATGCGACACCTTTTGGCTAGCCCTAGCGTTAGTGAAGTTTAGGTTAACCCTAGTCCTTGAAGGTTTTTGAGAGGGTCGATAGGAAGTGGCCGTAGAAAGGCTTGTAAGTATTAAACTTCCTGGGTTAACCAGTTGATAAGGAAATTGTTGTTTTTGGGAAATTGTTCCTTGTGTTTACTATCTCTATAATTGTTTATTGGCTGGGGGTTTATTTAATTCACTTCTACATTTGTTTAATTGAAAGATAAAAAGAATGGGTCGGCGACGCGTCCTAGGACGTCGCATTTTTAATCGACTGCTGAGGGATGTGCACGTACCTGGGGTTCGGAGCATGACAAGACTCATTCCTAAGCCTTTTGATCTCTCATTCTCTTGGTTTTGCCTAGTTTAAGCCATGGTGGATGTTTGATGTGTTGCATGTTCTGTTTTGTGGTATTTCTTTGTGTTTTGAGAAACCAAGTTGATGATCTGTCGATGAACAACTCTAATCAATGCATAAAAGAGAGGCTTGAGTCCTTTTAATGTGATGCATGTTGGCTTTCTAGTGATTTTTTATCTTGCATGTGGATGATTTAGCCATGGATGGCCTTGACTGTAAGATATATGCCGAGACCGTGCCTTGCATGTGTTATCAATGGCTTATGGATGTGAGAGGAAGTTGAAATGATGTTTTACATGGCTGTTCTAGCTTATGGTGTGGTGCTTTGATGTATGGAAGTTCGTGAGATTACCATAGGACTTGATTCGTGTACTTGGTTCAAGCCTAGAAAACTCGTGTATGTGGTACCCTTCTGTTTTTCCATTTTTGCTGCTTTTTTTTTTTCAGACCAGATCTTGAGAAACTTCCTCCTCCAAAGTTGTTTCTAATATCTTAAAGTTTAACATAGTTAAATTTCAGATTTTTCTATGTCGATTTGGGTGGCCAAATGATAGTGTTTCTCACGAGTTACTGTCCAGTACTGCTGCTGGTGTGACCTTCACTGATTTTCGATTTTCCACAGAGTTTTCTAGATAGAATCTTGACAATATGTCTTCACAAAAGTTGTTCAAAACTATTGTTTCTACAACATAGTAAAATTTGGAAATTTTTTAGGTTGGTTTGAGTTCTGTGGAAACTGATTTCTTAAGGGTTACCAAATCTGTTTTGAGGTTCTGTTTTACTCCAATTACAAGCAAATATATGACAGGGTTGGATGTCGATTTTGACTTGGAGCTCTCTTAAAAAATTTTTTCATGTTCGTTTTTGTAACATATCCAAAATTAGAATTTTTGGAAGTTGTTTGCTATTTTAATCAAAGTAATTTCTAAAATCGGGCAAAATTGTCATGTTCTAACCAGTTTTTAAAATGAGGCATTTATGAAGAAAAAACGTGAGAATCTTGAAATGATGTCTTTTGGAGAGTCAACCAGAATACTCTGAGCTTTCCAAGAAGATATGATTCACTATGATGTGATGCCATTTGATGATGATTACGAGTTATTAATTATAATGGCAGAATCTGTAATTACTGGCTGTTTAGTTGGGCATGATATTTCAAGTTATTGTAATAGTTGCATATTATAGCCTATGCATGAAAGTGATATAATAAAATGCCATATCGTGTGCGTGCCATGTGTGATGATAGATGACTATGAAGCTATGGATGACAACCCGTGGTGATGTGTGATTGGATTACCAATGCGGTACCCGAGGCTTATGTAGTGAGATTTCCCAGATGATGACCTAGAATGGATGTCGAGAGGGTTTCCTTGGATGCTATGTGTTCCCTAGATGTCCCGGAGTGGGATGCTAGGTAATAACAGGGCTCCCCAGAAGTCTGGCTTAGTGTTAGGCTAGAAGTGACCTATACATTACTGACTTGCCATCGATTGAAACTGTGAGATTGGAATGGACCAAGTGATGTAGCATGCGCAAATTGGAACATGTGTTAAGTGCAATTGCATTTTGTGTGTTGCACGTGCTTGCGAGTACATTATGGGTATTGAATAATTTGCCATTGGCATTATATGTTCACTGTAGGTGAGTGTTAGGAATCAAGAGTGCATTAGATTGGCTGATTTATGAAGTTGTTTTATCTTTTGCTAAGCGTCGGTTACTCCTGTTATATTACAATTTATCATATAGTTAGAAAATGAACATACCCCTGCTAGCTCATTATGGATAGCCGAATCATTTTGAGTGCCGTTTTGAGAACGTCACTTTCTCCTAGTCTAAGTGCGTGTACGTATGTTAGACCTCTACTATTTGGGTAGATATGGGGCACACTCACATGATACCGTATCGCTTCATTGCTCAATTCATTCGAGAGGGAGATGAGTTGAAGGGACCTCTTCATTTTTGGGACGACATAGTAGCAGCATGGATGATGACAACGATAGCAGCAACACCGGACCTTTGGAGTACAGTGAATCCGATAAGGAATGGGATAGTGACGGTTGGGAGTGACGTGGGACAATAGATTGTGTAGGTGGGTTGATTTCTATGGCGATGAATTCCGGACAGTCGCCTTTTGGTTTTGGTCGCGATGTTGGGCGTGTGGAAGGAGTGGCATGTACGTGTGCCACTGGTGGGGGAGTAGATTTCTTTTTGGATTACCCTAGATTTAGGATTGATGGTTCTTTTGGTAGCGTTCGCACATGTAATTAAATAAGCAAGCCAATGAAATGGAAATCGACCTTGACCTATGATGTTTTGATTATGCTTGTTTTGCATAATTTACATTATACATTCTTCCGTGCTAAAGAAAAAATAATGACTGTTAAGATCGCGTTAGCAGTTGGCATGCCTAGTAAGGGTGAGCATGGTTCTAGGGTAGAACTTGGAACCTAAGAATCGGACCAGTAGGAACCTGTAGGTTCCAGTTCCAAGGTGTGCAGAGTAGGTTCCAAGTTCCTAAAAAAGATAAACCTGTTTCAACGGGTAGGTTCCAGGTTCCTAGAACCTGGAACCTGAAACTTGTAACATAGAACCTAAAACAAGTTTTAATATTTTTCTTGATTCATGTCTCCATGCAATCTTCCGACATTCCATGTTGTTTGATGGTGAATATATAATATGGAAGCACTAGTCCGAGTTTCCATTTTATAGCTAAGATTTTTACTTTATTAATGTTTATATTTTTCGTATATCTAAATATAAGTTATGATTAGGGATTTGTAATCTTTGAAATAATAACATAAGTGAGACCTAGGTAGACCTTGGAACTTATGACAAGATAGGTTCCGAAAAATGAGGAACCCGTTCCAATGGGTAGGTTGCAAGTTCCAGATGGAACCTGTACAAAACTTAGAACAGCTCACCTCTACTTTTATCTAGTTGAATTCCTTGCCGATAATTTCTTTTCTTCTGTAGATAGTTTTGTTTATTTTATATTATCTTTGATGAATGACAAGCTTATTTATTATTATTGCGTTCATTTTCGTTTTGTTTAAATAAAAAAAAAATTGTTGGACCCTGGAACCGACCTCAGAACCTATGACAGGGTAGGTTCCAAGTTCCAGGTTTCAAAAAATGAGGAACCTGCGCTTGAGGGTAAGTTCCAGGTTCTAGGCGGAATCTGTAAGGAACTTGGAACTATTCACCTCTAGTGCCTAGGGCCTCACAATAGATTTGCCAAAATGAGTCATAAATCATTATATAACTCTTTTTCTTTTTTCAAAATGGGTCATTTATGAATCACTTCAAATTTGAAGAGCCTATCCTTAATAGATTTTAAAATTAAAGCCTAAAATAAAAAGATCTAGATGGGTTTAGTTTATAACTCATTCCCAACCCACTAGGGCTCTCTCTCTCTCTCTCTCTCTCACACTAGTCACTGTCATTATCTCCAAATCATCGTTTCCATTGCTAGATGGATTATCCTCAAGGCAATCGACTCTCTTGACAAGGTAAAGATTCGTGTGGACAATGTAAGTGACTTGGAACTGCTCCTGCCCCTTGTAGATGAGGAAGAACCAGTCGTTAGCAAGGTCCTTGTGCTTGACAACCTCTATGATCTAGCTAACATCCACCGTGCTGGAGGCAAAGTCGATGTACACGACGTTGAAGCGGAGCTTGGTCTAGAGGAGCATGTACAATGTCATCCGGTAATAGACATCAAAGATCTGGAGGGGGAGGATTGGGTCAAGGAAGAGGATGAGGATGAAGGGGAGAGGAAAGAGCTAAAACTCAATGGTTTCAAATTAGGAATGCAGAAGTTCTCTAGGAAGGAGGAGGCCGGGCACCGGATAGAGCTTGATTTTCGCAAGTGTCACCAATGGTGGGAGAGGCTGAGACTAGGGTTTAGGGAGGAGGAGGAGATGATGTTGGCCCTGGTGGGTATGGAAAAGTAGGTTTTGAGAGTTAAGAGAGACAGAGAGAGAGAGAGAGAGAGAGAGATATGTAGGTGGCGGGTTTGGGTTAGTCTTGGGTTAGGTTGGATATGAGTTATCTAAATTGAATAGAAAATAAATGGGTCACTATAAATTAAATTGGTAAATTTGAGTTGTAACTCATTTATGACCCATCCAAACCCAACTCAGCTATCCCAGTTGCCACCTCTTAATAAATGTGGGTGATGCAATCACATGGTTGCTCTGCATACCTCGCCTTGGTAACGTCTTTTCATTGTTATTCTAAAGTTGACGCGTCCAAATATGAAGAATTAAATTAACTCTGAGCCTGCCTTTATCTAATTCTTTTATTCTTCCTATGCAGGTGCCTATACATCAATTACTAGTTTATTAACTAGTCAGTCGTAAGCAATTACGAAACCAAGCCAAATCGTACTTTTTGTAGGCACAAGATGTGCTCCTGAAGATAGCCTTAGTAACGGGGTGGAGACTTTGAGCGAGAAAGATAATCATTAGATGCATTTTCTTGTGTTCCAATAAGATCGATAAGTTCTTTAGATTGTGGTCTTGGTCCAAACCAAAGATTATGTGAAGTACCACACTAATAAAATTAAGGCAGAAAAAAGTAATTCTAAAATTTGGACTAGAAGCGTACATATTGAATCTTCTAATTGGACTGGAGAACAAAAATAGTGTCTTAGGCTCCGTTCATTTCGTGGAAAATGTGACATTTCCATAAAATGTTTTCTAGAAAATAAATTTTCAGGAATATAATAGTATTTTCCGATTTTTGGCTGAAATTTGAAAATGAACTAGAAAATATTTTCCACTATTTAGTATGGAAATTTGATTTGATTTTGATCCGTGCACTACTTTTAAGAATTATTTAATTTAATTTATTTCATTTTATTTTATTTTTATTTTTCTTTCTATTTTTTTTCTTTTTTTCTTTTCATCCTTCTTCTTCTTCAGTTAGTCACTAGTCATGGCTATAGTCGGCAACCAACCAAAGGTGAACTCGGGCCCGGTGTCTTAAAAAACGCTTTGTTGATCTAGCATTTAAAGATAGTAGAAATTGCACACAAGCTTATAATAGTTTCGCTTATAGTAAGTTTATGTCTACTTTCCCACGCTAATAGCCTATTGGCTTCACTTCACTAAATGATTAATAAGAGATTCGTGTGAGTGATGATCCTCAGTGTATGATAGGTCTCACTATCTCATTCAATCACTCTTTCAGTGTTTCTTTAAGATCATAATTTGTACCTCAAGAAAGACAAGCAAGTAGGATCGAAGTTCTCTCAGACTTTGGAATTTTTTACTTTGGACTTTGTCTCTTATTTTTTCTCCTCAACACATTGGCCTCCTTTAATACTCCTCCACTTTCAATCTAGCCGTTGGATAGTCTCCAAAGGATCATCTTCCAATCCATCCATTGAACAAATCTGTATGAAGAAAATTGCGTTAAGTGGCAAAATTTAAATCTTAATTGATTCTAGTCGCCCATACAACCAAAGTCTTGGTTTCCATAAGTAGAGATCTTCAGTTTTAAAAAGTAACTTGTCTCGAGATTGATTGCCAATCAATTAAGATGTTTTGTATAACAAAATTAGTTGCAAAACAATCTTTAAGATTGAGAGTCAATCAAATTTTTCTATGCATGAAATCCAAGCCAAATCATTAACCGTTGCAATATATACATGACTTTTTGAGTCTAAATAAACTCCTCGATCATATGAACTTCTAAGTCAGAATATTCCTTAAATTTGAATAGACTTTTATGACATCCTGATTTTATGAGTTTGCTTTCGATTGAATAAGTTGGGCTTTTCATCGATGCGCCTATAGTCTTTTTCTTTGAGCTGATCACTCACAGGAGAACTAGTCTATCTAGTGAAGCTATTAAGGGATTTTAATGCAATAGACTTGAGAATTCGATCGGAAATCGACTGCTCGATCGTGCTAATCTGCAAGAGTCAATACGACACTGTCAAAATCGATCAAAGATTAGAGATAGGTCGATTCGATGGACGTATGTGATTAAAAAGTGGGTGATTTCACCTAATTGCAAAATTCTCGTCGAACGGCACTAAACTGATTTTTTTGTCATTTCTGTACCCTGTGCCCATATTTGAAACCTTGAGATTTTCACGACAACCGAGAGTCACCAATGAGTCGAGTGTGGCTCGAAAATAATCAATCACAGGTCAATTGCACTAAAAATTCCCAAAAGCTACCCAGTAGGCTAGGTCACGCTAAAATCGCACCCGGTTGAAATGAACCGCGAATTTGAACCCGATTTTAGAAATTGAAAGTTCTGTCATGTCACGATTCATTTTAGGAATGTTGACTCATCCTCCAAAGATTTTTTTTGCAAACCCGAGATTTCGGCGAAAAATCAAATTTAGGCATTTTTGGGTTAGGAAAATTAGAGGGGCATTTTTTGTTGCACTTTTGGCATTCATGTTGGACTAATTGATGAGGAAAAATCATGGCATGGATGTGGACATCTTGTTGGGAATTTTCGGGCACAATTGAACTTAATTGAAGAGGAATTGAGTCCAATTGGAGGGAAATTGTCCAAAATTCGTAGGTCCTTGGGGTGTGCAACATTTCAGCCCTCTCTTGGCTTGCTAAGGAAGCTTGGATGAAGGAAAATGGCTGAGGATGACAGCCAAGGGTGGTGGGGCATGAAACTTGAGTGATTGGGGATATTTATGTTGACTTAAAGACTTAGTGGCCCCCCTTTTTGTGACATCTTGATTTTCAGGTTTTGTTTTCGATTGGATAAGTCACGTCAAGTCTTCAAGTCAACATAAATATCCCCAATCACTCAAGTTAATTATGCTTAAGGGTTGATTAGTTTAGGTTAAGTATGGTTTATGTGGTTAGTTAGAACGGATTAGCGATTTAATTACTCGTTTATGCATGATATGTGGTTAGAATGGCTTAATTAGCAACTAGATAGGTTGTATTATTTATCTAGATAGGTTTAGAAATTTTTCAGATCCGTTTCGGTATTTAATTAGGCTTTTTCGACCTAAGTTTGCATTTATAGTATTTATTTGTATTTATTTAAATAATTTTGGTATTTATTTCATTATTTATTATTATTTGGAAATTATACTGGGATAGCCAGTGACCAGAATTTTGTACTGATTGCAATGGTATGCTTGGTTTATTTAATTGAATGTTGGATTGTGCAAATTGAGTGAGAATTATAATTTTGGGTATTTATTCCAAAATTGAGTAATTTCGGTATTTAATTGGAAAATACCGGGCATCAGTTTAGATCGCCAAAAATGTGTTTATGGACTATTATGACTAGTGGGAATTTCTAAAAGAAAGATATTGAAGTTTTGGCTCAGGCCAATCGTGTACCCACACACAATTATTTTATTATTTTATTGGGTATTTTCAATATGGTGATTTGAGTGAGCCAATGTTGTTTTATCAGCTTGAGTGAGCATGATCTATATATATCCACTAAGGTCGTTTTATCAGCTTGAGTTAGCACGACCTATAAATATATATTAGTTAAGATCGTTTTGTCAGCTTAAGCGAGCACGATTAATATAATTATATTAGCTTGAGTGAGCACAATCTATATGATTATCAACTTGAGTGAGCTATCTATTTATATATCAGCTTGAGCGAGCTAAGACCATATATTGCAACTGTTGTGAATAATGGTAGTAGCAGAGGATGAATATATGGTATTGAATGGATAGATAGTACTATTGGTATGGACTTGAGCCGATTGATTGGTTGATCAATGGTTCGATTTGAATTGAGTGGATTGGTTGAGATCATAAACTGTACTGACCTGTAGGAAGGAATTGAGGCAAAGGTACGTACTCTATCTTGTGTATACATAGGTAGCCTTTAGGCGTATTTCCTTCCTAGTCGGAGTTTAGGGGGTGAACTTGCTAAGATATTATCTCACCCCATTGTAGAATAATATTTTTAGGTCCTTAGATGGTGGATCCTCCAGAACGTCATGGTCATCCGATGAGGGTCACTAAGCGAGTTTATACTTATCCCGATCCTGGAAGCTTTTGGGTCTATGAGTTGGTAGTGACCACGGTCTAGGTCGAAGAGCGTCCATGTTATGTGTTCCCTCATCAATTCAGAGCTTGCTTCCACTACGGACTTAATGGTTTCAAGGTGGGTCCCCTCAGGTGTTTCAAAATCCCTGCTGGGATAATCGATGCCTCTCTAGGGGAAAGTGCAGTCGACCCTCCCGATCACGTGGTGGAGAACCCGACTTCTCGTCCGGACCCTGTGGAGACTAAGGAATTGGCGAATGAGTTCGATTAGCTGGTCATAGGACGTTTTTCTTTTGAGGACTGATCTTTTGTAAACTTGTGAATATAGACTAGTATTGGATATAACTTAATCTACTATGTATAAAGGTGTGATGTGTGGTTTTAAAATTGTGGTCCTACTTTTCTATCCCATCTTCATGTTGTTTGGGGATTTATTCATTCGTTTTCACATGCGCATTAAAATAAAGGGGTCGTCAACGCGTCCTGAGACGTCACAATTTAATCAACCACCAAGGGATGGACATGTGCTCGAGGATCGGGAAGTGACATCCTCGCCCGGAGTGGTATCAGAGCTGGTTGATAGTTTGAGTGATAAGGTGCGATAAGTTTATGGGATAGTGAGTAGGAAAGGCCTTTATTTCATGCTGGTGCATGTCTATGATAGCTGTTTGGTAGAATTGCTGGTTTGAGATCGCTCAACTTCTAATTTTATGTGGAATTGGAAAGCAGGTTTCTTTAAAGATCCTGTAAAATAAGCAATTAAGAGCAAAGGACTCTTAGAAGGCGTACCATCGGACTTGTTACTCATGGTAGGATGCCGACGAGGGTCATTGCCCGAGGTCGTGGTGGTGGTAGAGTGCTGGCTCAAGCCAGCGCGTGTGAGAGAGTACCGCCGCAGGGCGGTACTAGTGTAGCAGCACCGAGCGATTCTAGGTTTGACGGGATTGTTCAAGCACTAGTGACTCTTAAAACTTGTTAGGCCAGGAAGCACAAGACCGAGCTGCTGCTGTTGCTGCTGTCACTCCCGTTGCCAGTGCCGTAACCACTATCGTTCCCGAACCTGCTGAGGCCTAACCTGGAGTTGTGATCGCGAAGCAAGCTACCGCATTTGAGTCAAGATTCAGTTCTAGCATGGATGGCAGTCGACTGGGGAAGAGGCCGATGCTAGAAGAAGGATATCCTATTCCACCCAACCGGAAGAGTAAGATTGAAAAGTCAGCGCACAACTCAAATGATGTGTGTCATGTTTATAGGAAAAGACATGGATCTGCCCCTTGTTGTAAAAGGGAAATGACTTGTTACAAGTGTCACCAGTACGACCATCTAATCAAGGATTGTCCGCACAGGCATATGAGATCGCAACTGCTACTCCCGCCGCCGCCGATAGAACAGAACAAAGGGAATGTGCTGTAGGACATTCTGTGATGTACTTGGAACAGGCCTCCAGTGCAAGGAAGGGTGCATGCTGTCACCCGACAGGAAGCAAAGGATTCATCAGACAGGTGCCGAGTTTGTAGAAGGAATCATGGACCAACCCTGTGTCCTGGTACGAATAGAACGTGCTTTGAATGTGGCCAGCACTACCATCAGGCGAGAAACTGTCCGCATAGGTCCAAAAGAACATAAGCACCGCTACTGCAGTTAGGGTGCCACTAGGATGGCGAAAGGAACAGGAATGGACCGACCATGCACCGATCAGAGGAAGAATTTTTTTGAGGTGACTTTATTAGAGTAGCACAGTAGAATTTAGAGTGAAGGTTGTAGAATTTCCGTTGTTGTAATAAAGTAGTAGAAAGAAGAATCGCTGACTATAGTTGTACTTAACTAGTTTGTTTATGTATAACTTTGATGTTATATATGAAAAGAGTTGGCTCAAGGAGCCTCTTGTTGTGTTGAATTGTTGTCGTGACGTGTTTCGGTTGGATCTGTTAACATGTGAAAGCTTCACGTTACTGAGAGCTGAAAAGGGCCCTCGATCCCTTTTGTTTCGTCACTTAAGGCAATCGGTTTCTGAATGTAGGTTGCCAAATCTATTTGGCAACTGTGGTGGATGTGACAGTTGAGGAACTGAATTTGAAGATCATAGTCGTGGTACGAAAGAGTTCTGTGATGTTTCCAAGGGAATTGCCATATTTTCCATCAAAGAGAGAGATATAATCTGTGATCAAATTAGTGCCCGGGACAGAGCCAATTTCTAAGGCTCCTTATCGGATGTCATTGTTTGTGTTGGAAAAACTGAAGGTGTAGATGCAGGAATTGTTGGATAAGAGATTCATACGTCCCAGTGCATCACCTGGGGGAGCACCGGTTCTATTTGTGAAAAGGAAAGATGGTTTGTTGCACCTGTGCATCGACTATCGTCAACTCAATCAGGTGACGATCAAGAACGAGTATCTACTCCCGAGCATCGACAACTTGTTTGATCAGTTACAAGGAGTGTTGATATTTTCAAAGATCGACTTGAAGACAAGGTATCATCAGTTGAGGATCAAAAAGGAAGACATACCAAAGTCAGCGTTTCGTACTCGATACGATCATTATGAGTTAACTATAATACCGTTTGGTTTGAGGAATGCTCCAGCTACTTTTATGAATTTGATGAACCAAGTGTTCAAAGAATACCTGGATTAGTTTGTGATCGTGTTCATCGATGATATCCTGGTGTACTCTAGAAGTCTATAGGAGCTTGAAGGGCATTTGAAGATGGTACTTCAGACCCTGAGGATTCATGAGCTGTATGCCAAGTTGAGTAAGTGCGAATTTTTTTGACTCATGTAGCGTTTTTAGGTCACGTGATTTCAAGCGAAGGAATCTCCGTGGACCCGACCAAGATTGAAGCAGTGATCGATTGGCCAAGACCGACGATAGTGTTAGAGATCAGAAGCTTTTTGGGTTTGGCAAGCTACTACAGAAAGTTTGTGGAAGAATTTTCAGCTTTGGCATCGTCGTTGACTCAACTACTGAAAAAGGAAGAGAAGTTTGTGTGGACAGACAAGTGCGAGCATAGTTTCCAGGAGCTTAAGCAGAAGCTGACTACCACACCTGTGCTGACCATTCTATCTGGTCCTAGAAGATATGAGATCTATAGTGACACGTCATTTCGAGGACTGGGTTGCATGTTGATGCAACATGGCAGGGTTGTTGCATATTTGTCCCGTCAATTGAGGCCTTATAAGCTAAATTATCCTATGCATGACTTAGAACTCACAGCAATCATTTTCGTTTTCAAGATTTGGAGACATTATTTGTGTGGGGAAAGATTCTAGATTTTCACTGATCATCAAAGTCTCAAGTATCTATTCTCTCAAAAGGAGTTGAATATGAGACAACGTCGCTGGATGGAACACTGAGATTCCGAGGACAATTGTGTGTACCTGACGATGCAGAGCTTAAAGAGGAGACCTTATTAGAAGCTCATCGTAGCAGTTACAGATTCATCCTGGCAGTACGAAGATGTATCAAAATCTGCATCAACACTATGGAGGTCTGGTATGAAGGCAGACATCGCCAAGCATGTCACCAAGTCTCTAACATGTTAGCAAGTGAAGGCACATCATTGTCAGCCGGGAGGACTTCTGCAACCTCTCGAATTTCCCGAGGGGAAATGGGAGCACATCATGATGGATTTCGGACAGGCATGTAGAATTGTACAGGCGTCAAACTGTTTTCTGCATGGAGTGCCGATGACAATTACATCAGATTGAGCCCCGAGATTCACAGCTACTAGCAGAGTTTCATATGGCACATTTTGAAGCATTGTATGGCAAAGCGTGCAGAACGCCAGTGGGTTGGGATAAGGTCAGAGAACGAAAGATCACAGGCCTAGAATTGGTTTAGTAGTCAGTGGATGCAGTTACAGTCATCAAAGACAAAGTAAAGACCGCTCATAACCACCAGAAAAGTTACACAGATAAGCATCGAAGGCCATTGGAATGCCAAGTTGGTGATCACGTCTTTCTGAAGGCATCACCAATAAGGGGTACTTCACGCTTCGACAGGAAGGAAAAGCTAAGTCAGAGGTACATAGGTCCCTTTGAGATTTTGGAAAGAATCGGGATCCTAGCGTATCGTCTTGCATTGCCGCTGAGGTTGGCATAAGTGCATGACGTCTTTCATGTGTCGATGTTAAGGACGTATGAGCTTGACCCGACCCATGTGCTAAATCTTGAAGAGTTAGACATGGACAATGGAGTGTCGTACGTGGGAATCCCGATTCAGATTATAGATCGGAAGGAGCAGGTTTTGCGAACCAAGATGGTCCCCTTGGTGAAAGTGGTTTGACAACACCACGGGACTGAAGAAGCATTGTGGGAAAGTGAAAGTGTGATGAGACGACGATACCCCGACCTTTTCGGTTTAAGATTTGGAATGGTTTAAATTTCAATGATGAAATTTTTATAAAAGGGTAAGAGTTGTGACATCTTGATTTTCAAGTTTTGTTTTGGATTGGATAAGTTGGGTTTTTCATCGACGCACTTATAGTTCTTTTCTCTGAGTTGGCCACTCACGAGATAACTAGCCTATCAAGTGAAGCTGTTAAGGGATTTTGACGCAATAGACTTGAAAATTTGATCAGGAATCGACTACTTAACCGTGCTAGTTTGCAAGGGTCATTACGGCATTGTCAAAATCGATCAAAGATCAGAGATAAGTCGATTCGACTAAGTTCAACTAAGATAGGTGATCAAAGTGTGGATGATTCCACTTGATTGCAAAATTCTCGTCGATGCTGCCGCAGCCGCACTTGTCGTTGCCGTTGCTGCCGCAGTCGCATCTGTCGAAGTTCCACCTAGGAACGTGGCTGTTGAGAAAGAGAGGCCGATGCATAAGCTCATAAAGCAGTTCTTGAAGCTGAAACCACTGAGGTTTACTGGTGCTGGAGACCCCAAGGCTATAACCCTCTAGATACAAGCTTTGGAGAGGACCTTTGCACTATTGATGTGCACTGAGGAGGAAAAAGTTTTCCTGGCAATATACCAGCTGCAGGGTAACGCGAGTACCTAGTGGAGGGCCACTAGAGGCAGAATAGTTCATGAAGGCGTGGTCCCAATGCGGAACATTTTTCTTGGGGCTTTTAATGGAAAATATTTTTCTAAGAGCGCTTGAGAGCAGAAGATGGAGGAATTCCAGCGCCTCCGTCAAGGGATGCTAACAATAGATCAGTATGAAGCCAAATTTGCGGAGCTATTGCAGTACGCTCCTAGACTGGTGGAAGATCCTGAAGATGGAGCCCAGAGGTTTAGGTTTGGCCTTCGACTAGAGCTGAAGAATCCGCCGGTGCCATTCGACCTGAAGGATTACAAGGAACTATATGGTCGGGCCCAGTTGATAAAAAGGAATCTGAACGAACAAACCGTTGCATCTAGGTCACAGTTTGGTTCGAATAGGGATGGAAATAGGTTTGGGAAGAAACCTATGGTTTGAGGAAGGTACCCTGTTCCGCCCAACAGGAAGGGTGGGATAGGTAAGCCAACACCGAGCCAGATGGGCGTGTGTCGCTTCTGTGGAAGGCGACATGGATCAGCCACGTGACATTCTAGGCCGGGTACTTGTTATGAGTGTGGCCAACAGGGTCACTTGGCCAGGAATTGTCCCAGGAGACCAATGGGACCGCGATGGGTCAAAATATGGGGTTTGTGACACAGAACACACCACAAAGTGGATTGACCAAACCACTAGCGCAAGGAAAAGTGTACGCTATCATGAGGAGACAGGCAGAGGACTCGCTTGATGTGGTCACAGGTACAGTCTCACTAAACGACTATGTTGCTTATGCTTTATTTGACCCTAGTGCAACTCATTCATTTATAGCTTAACAATTTGTTAAGCTGGTAGAGTTAAGTCTTGAAATGTTAGAGTTAGTGGTTAGTATATCTACACCATCAAAGGATAAGGTGTTGTCTATGATAGGCTATCTTGGTTGCAAGTTAGTGATTGTGAGTGAGAGGGGAGGATAGATTTGATAGCCCTAGCCATGTATGATTTCGATGTAATAATTGGCATGGACTGGCTCACCAAGCAATGAGCTAAGATGGACTAGTATCGTAAAGTGATTTAGTTTAACCCATTAGCGAGTGAAAATTTTGAGTTTGTTGGGAGTCGAGGAGGACCCTTGATTACCTTAATCTCATCGCTTGAGGCAACCCGTTTGTTAGACGGGGTTGTCAAGGTTAATTGCAACTATTGTGGATATGATAGTTGAGGAGTTGAAGATTGAAGATATCATAGTAGTTCAAGAATTTCCAGACGTATTCCCAAAGGAATTGCCGGGTTTGTCGCTACAAAGGGAAATTGAGTTTGTAATTGAATTGGGCCCCGGGACGAAGTCAATCTCTAAGGCTCCCTACCTCATGGCATTGTCTGAGTTGAAAGAACTGAAGGTACAGATGCAAGAGTTGTTGGATAAGGGATTCATACGTCCTAATGCATCACCTTGGGGAGCACCAGTTCTATTTGTGAAAAAGAAAGATGGTTCATTGCACCTGTGCATCGACTATTCTCAACTCAATTAGGTGATGATCAAGAACAAGTATCCATTACCAAGGATCGGACCAGTTACAGGGAGCGTTAATATTTTCTAAGATCAACTTGAGGACAATGTATCATCAGCTAAGGATTAGAAAGGAGGACATACCGAAGTCAGTGTTTCATACTCGATACGACCATTATGAGTTCACTGTAATGCCGTTTGGTTTGACGAACGCCCCAGCTGCTTTCATGGATTTGATGAACCGGGTGTTCAAAGAGTATCTGGATCAGTTTGTGATCGTGTTCATCGATGATATCCTGGTGTACTCAAGAAGTCCTAAGGAGCACGAAAGGCATTTGAGGATGGTGCTTTAGACATTGAGGAATCATGAACTGTACGTTAAGTGCAGTAAGTGCAAGTTTTGGTTGACTCGTGTCGCTTTCCTAGGTCACGTGATTTCAGGCGAAGGAATCTCCGTGGACTCGACCAAGATCGAAGCAGTTATCAACTGGCCAAGACCGACGACAGTGACAGAGATCAGAAGTTTCTTGAGTTTGGCAGGATATCACAGACAGTTCGTGGAAGGGTTTTCAGCTTTAACCCGATTGTTGAAGAATGAAGAGAAATTCGTGTGGATAGATAAGTGTGAGCGTAGCTTCCAAGAGCTTAAGCAAAAACTAACTACCGCATTAGTGCTAACAATTCTATTTGGTCCTGGAGGATACGAGATCTACAGTGATGCATCATTTAGAGGACTGGGTTGCGTGTTAATGCAACATGGCAAAGTCGTTGCATATGCGTCCCGTTGGTTGAGACCTCATGAGCTGAATTACCCAATGCATGACTTGGAACTCGCGGAGATTATTTTTGCTCTGAATATTTGGAGACATTATTTGTGTGGAGAAAGGTTCCAAATCTTTACAAATCATCAAAGTCTCAAGTACCTATTCTCTCAGAATGAGTTGAATATGAGACAGCATCGCTAGATGGAACTTCTTAAGGACTATGATTGCGACATCTTGTATCACCCTGGAAAGGCCAATAAAGTCGCAGATGCGCTGAGTCGGAAAACTTCAATTGCACAAATGATGGTTAAGGAGTGGATTTTACTCGAGAGAGATCGAGATTCGGTTTTCAAGTTTGAGGTAGGCCACCTTTCAAATCTTACGGCCACCCTCAGAATTGAACCAGAAGTACAGATAAGGATCAAGACGCTTCAGCTAACCGACCCAAACATTTAGAAGATCCTACAAGAGGATACCGAAAAGAGAAAGGTTGATTTCCTGATTTCTGATGACGGAACATTAAGGTTCCGAGGACGATTGTGTGTGCCAGACGATTCAGAGCTTAATGAGGATATCTTGTTAGAAGCTCATCGTAGCAGTTATAGCATTCATCCAAGTAGTACGAAGATGTATTAGAATATGCATCAACACTATTGGTGGACCGGTATGAAGGCGGATATCGCCAAGCATGTAGCCAAATGTCTGATGTGTCAGCAAGTGAAGGCACGGCACTGTCAGCCGGGAGGACTTCTGCAACCTCTCGAGATTCCCGAGTGGAAATGGGAACACATCACAATGGACTTTGTGATGGGCTTACTGAGGAGTTAGAGGGGTAATGATTCCATTTGGGTTGATAGATTGACAAAGTCTACTCACTTCATCGCCGTACAAAAGGACTATGCATTGGACAAAAATGTAGAATCATACATGCGTCAGATTGTTCGTCTTCATGGAGTGCCGAAGATGATTACATCTGATCGAGACCCAAAGTTCACGGTAGCTGTAACATCATGAATTTCTAGTACTGTTTTCAATTGAATAAATCGGGCCTTTCATCGACGCGTCTATAGTGCTATTCTTAGAGCCGATCACTCGTGAGATAACTAGACTATATGGGGAAGTCATTAAGAGATTTTAATGTAATGGACTTGAGAATTCGACCAGAAGTCGACTGCTCGACTGTGCTAGTGTGCAAGGGTCATTACAGCATTGTCAAAATCGATCAAAGATCAGGGATAGGTCGATTCGACTGAGATGTGTGATCAAAATGTGGGTGATTCCACTTGATTGCAAAATTCTCGTCGATCGACACTAGACCAATTTTCTGTCGTTTTGGGTACCCTGTGCCCGTAATTGAAACCTTGAGATTTTCACGACCACAAAGAGTCACCAATGTGTCGAGTGGTTTCATTGTGGCTTGAAGAAAATTAACCACGGATCATTTGTACTAAAAATTTATGAAAACTACCCAATAGCCTAAGTTACGCTAAAAACGTGTCTGAGTGAAATTAACCGCAAATTCGAGTCCAATTTCAAAAATTGAAGGTTCTGTCATGTCACAATAAATTCTAGGAATGTCGACTCAATCTCAGAAGATTTTTCTGCAACCTGAGACTTTTTGGGAAAAAGTCGGTATAGGACCGTTTTTGTTCAAAGAAAGCCGATGATCGTTTTTGATTGCGTATTTGGAATGCAAGATGGATCCATAGGTGAGGAAAAATATGTGGCACCCCTTGACGACTCCCGATCCATTAAGGTCACCACACGTACCTTTCACTTGCTTCACCCTGATAGTATAATACTCTGATACCAAGGAATTTCATTATAATTCATACATCCTGGGGGTTTATATCTTTTAAGTCGGTCATTACGCAGTTTCTATATAACGGAAGCGCATCCATCAACTTCCCTTCTTGTAGTTAAAACGATGCACACCAGCTAAAAACATTCATAGATAATAAGCCGAACACTTTTATTTACATAAAACTAGATGGACATCTTTAGTTGGTACACCAAAATGTCGTAGTCTTCTATACTCGACTATACTTCAAAAGATGACCGACATCTTTTCCAACAGCCGTATACTTAAAGTCCATCGATCAGTGTCGGCGTCCAAAAGTTCCTTCCTCTGATGTCCTCCTCCTCGCGATCATATCCAACCACTCGGTCCATCTGCTGGTGGTGGTGGCAGCAGAGGTATCTTGTCTAGTCTGAAATGTTAGTCCCCAAAAGGGGTGAGTACAACCACTCAGCAGCAAAAGATCCACTAAACTATATCGTGCATAACCATCAAAATCTAATTTCATGCAAGATAGACAAAAACATATAACCGAAGGAATAAGTATGCACCAAATCCACAAGACTCTTTAATGCATTAGCAAGTGCAGTTTCAAAACCAAGATGCACCATTTTCAATCACACGAGTCCCGATTATAGAACCAAACTATTATGACACGTCCCATTCCATGTCACACAATTTAATCCTATAACCAAACCACACACGCGCTTAGTAGAGCCATCGGTTTTAATATTCAAAAGGTTTCACCCCCTAGTGGACCAATGTTTGCATCCTTCTGGGCATTCGCACCCAATCCTGGCATTGCGAAGTCCTTCGGCATTACGCCACTAGGCCACCAGGCATCTAGAGCGTGTTCCGTTACACCTCCGGGCATCTCGCATCCCACCTAGCATCACGAGGAATCGCCGGGGCTTGCCATGAAAATGATTACCCCTACCTTCCGGAATTACATACCGACATACCACCGGGCATCCCACGGAATTACGTACCGATATACCACCGAGCATCCCGACACTCCCGGGGAAACCTCCAGGGCTCGCCATGAAAATGGTTACCCTAACCCTCTGGAATTACGTACCAACATACCACTGGGCATCCCCTGGAATTACATACCGACATACCTCCGGGCATCCCTACACTCCTGGGGCATCATTGACCCGAGGGTCTAACGGCAGCATTATCATCTCATATTATTTCAATAAAAAACTTTCAATGCAATGACGTCGGATGTCCCATGAGTTTTCATCAAATCTCAATGTTGGATAATATGCTGAATACCAACACCATCATATCAAATGATAAATCAAGATGCATTCACCCTTAAGGAAAATTGAGCAAACTCGAAATAAAACAGCTCAAACATCAGAATCACAGTTTTAGTAAAAATTTCGGAATAGCCCCTAAATGAGCTCAGAAAATTCTAAACTTTTGATATGTTATAAATAAGACCTAAAGGAAAAAGTTTCATTAAAAACACTAAGCCAAAATAGTTATGTATGAATTGCAATAGATCGCATGACTCAGCCCCAAATTTATTCCAGAATTTACACTCCAACAGAAAAGTACCGCACATTAAAATAAATTTATGCCACTATATGAATTTCGAAAATCTGACCAAAATATATGTTATAGTTTAAACAATTCCTTACAGCTTTCATGAAGAAATCAAGACCAAAATCATACTAGAAATTTCTATAGAAAATCGACAAAATTACTAGGCTACACATGAGTAATTCCAGACCACATGGATTCAATGGAATCCGATGCCTATACCTTGGCTAATTTTACTTCCAAAAGTCCATCCAAATCTACATTTCATAATGCAGTTCAAAGGAATTTAAAAGCACCCATAGAAAACCAAAGCGTTTCCTCAATTTCTCAATCCATTTCTACTCTAATCACCCAAAATTCAGCATCCACCATCCAAAACCCAAACATTTCCAAGTCTATTTTGCACTACATCAAACCATAACAGCATTGCATTATATAGGTTAGTGAACTTTTACTTGCCTCGAGTTCTACGGTGTCGACGGCGTGTGGTGAGACAGCGAGGGGTGTGCGGTGACGGCCACGGCAACACGCACGCACGCATAGTAGAGGACGGTCTTCTTCCCTCCTTTCTCTCCACTCACTTGCGGTTTCTCTCCCTCTCACACTCATTGCACTCACTCGCTCTCTCTCTCTGTGTCTAAATCTTTCTGTTCGGTTTCTTCTCTCTTTTGCTCGCATGTACGAGCATTTTAGTCACTGCTTTTGCTAAAAACCAATCAACAAAAGAGAGGGGCTTTCAGTGGCTGCAAGAGGAACGAACAGCTGGAGGAATCGTGGCTTCTTGCATGCCGATTTCCTCTCCTTGCCAAGCCAGCACATGTTCTTCATGTAGGCGTGTCTTCCGTGTACATGTTCGTGGACTTCTGCTGGCAGCTGCATCGGGAAGCACATGGCCGTTGCTGGCCAAACCTCGATCAACAATCTTCAAGGTTTGTTGACCCAACATTGTCGACAAGTACCAAGAAGGTGTGGGTTTGCTTGGGTCAACGGACTTGTGGCTGCATTATCCTTAATACACAGCCCAATTTTCTCCAAACATTGACCTTAATCTCCGCACGTGTATGGGTTAAATCACAGCTTTCTTACATGGCTGGATGGTGGTGGAGATAACGTGTACAGGGAGTTCAGTTAGCAGAGTATGAAAATAAGTAGAAGAGGGTCCCAATAGTGACGTTACACAAGGGTAATTTTCGTCGGTCAGACCATTACCAATGGTAATGTATCGGTCCCACGATAATACGAATCAATGTTCATAAATAGTACCAATGACATAGTCCGACAATACTTTCGTCACTTAGTTATGGACAGTCGCATATTCAAGGGTCGTCAAAATTCTCGGATGCCACAAAATATCAATTGGAGTATTAAGATGTCAATTGAATTTATAAAGGCCATATGAGATTGAATTGAAGATGAAACTATGTTCAACCGAAGCCAAGCCCCTCAAATTTGTGTGCCCCCTTCCCCTAGCCATTTTTTGACCAATTCAAGGTTGTGGGGGGGAGCCTTGGTGGCTCATGGACAGCCAAAGAAGATGGCTTGGCTGAGGAAGAGTCCAAGGGGGACAACCTTGTGGAAAAATGAAGGCAAGGTGGCCCTAACCTCATCTCTTCCCTCTTATCCTCTTATCCTCTTATCCTCTTATCCTCTCCCCCTTGGCCGGCCAAAACCCTCTCCATCTCCCTCCTCTCACCTTGTTTAAACCCCACCAGCAGCCAAGGAAGTCGCCGGAGCAGCCACACTATCGCCGGACCGTTTTTCTCCTCTATTTTCACTTCTGCCGGTTTCTACTTCAGCTGACCTTCCACCAAAGACCTGAGTAAAAAGTCGACTTCCCGGATGAATCAGCGAACGACCCACCCATCGCCATGACGAGGACATCCAAACCGTTCCATCAAGCTTGACCTCACCCCGAACGGAGCCGCCGACCGTCCGATATGCCGGCATGAAGTTACCGATCATTGGACCGTTTGGAGCCCTACCAAGTGAACTGTTTCGCGTTTTTCGCGAGTTTCTCCCAATTCCAACCCTTCATTTGCCCGTTCCAACCACCAGCCCATCCCCCATTGACCTCGGGAGCCACCAATTGCCAACCACCCGCTCGCCGGAGCTCCGATCAGCCCGTTTTTGCCATTGAAGCTGCTGGTTTCCTCTCTGCAATCCAGCAAGCAGAAGCAAAAGCCAAATCAACTTCATTTCCCTTGTTTGCAGCTTAAATCAGAGGGGGAAAATAGTGGGTTTCTAGCAAGGTGTTAGGCCCGTTTTGAAGTGGTTTCGAGCCTCAAAACCTAGGCCCATTTTGAGAAGAAACATCCCTAATGACGTTCCCGTCGATTTGATCCGACCCACTCTTTAATAAAGTGAGTTTTGCTCACTAATCCCTTATTAAATTGCTAATGATGCTTAAAGGTTGACTAGATTTAATAAGTGCAATTAGGTGGATAGATTAGATTAGAGTAATTAAATTATAGATTTATTGATGCATGTTAGGCAAATGGATAGCGTAGTTAGCAAGGAAATAGGTCCTAGTATTTATTGAACAAGTCTCGGTAATTTTCCGGGCTTGTCTTAGCTTCCAATTAGACATTACGGGCATAAATTGGATTTATTGCATTTATTTAATATTTTCCGTAATTATTTAATTAATGAATTATTTTTCCGAAAATTAGTTTGGGATAGCCGACGATCGAATTTTCATGCTAATTTCAGTGGTATTCTTTGTTTATTTAATTGAGTGCATGATTGTGCAAATTGAGTGAATTTAGTGGTTGTGGGTATTTATTTCATAAATTTAATTAAATTTGGTAATTAAGTGGAAAATTACCGGGCGTCGGTCTACAGCGCCAAAAATCTATTTTGGGACTACTGAAAATAGTAGGAGGTTCAAAAGTGAAAATCTTATATTTTGGCTAAGGCCAATCATGTACCCATGCATAGGTATTTTTATCAGGAAGGATAAAAATTGTAAATTGATTAAATGATCAATTATCAACATACTATCAAAGTATGTCTAGCAGCATCTGATGAGCATATATATATTTTTCAGCATACTATAAAAGTATCGCTGGCAACTTCTAACAAGCATATATACATTTTTCAGCATACTATAAAAGTATGATTGCAGCTTCTGGCGAGCATATATACATTTATCAGCATACTATAAAAGTATGGTTGGCAGCTTCTGGTGAGCATATATACATTTATCAGCATACTATAAAAGTATGGCTGGCAGCTTCTGGCGAGCATATATAATTCTCAGCATACTAGAAAAGTTTGTCTGGCAACTTCTGGCGAGCATATATAATATATTATATCAAAAATTGAGGTAGCTCTTGAAGAGCATATATATAGTATATTATCTCAGCATTTGAGGCAGCTTCTGGCGAGCAATACTATCTATTATCGGCTTATAATAAGCAATCATGGGTTTGATCGGACTTATAGATAGTATTAATTGAGATGACCAGGAAATGGTCTACTTGACATGTAATCGACTAGGTCGATTAATCAATGATTTGATCTGATGCGGTCAATTGATGTGATTCCTATATACCTGATATATACTGATTGCAAGAAGGAACTGAGACCAAGGTAAGTCATCTGACTTGTGTTGTGCTTAGGCAGCCTCTAGAGTGTATTGGCTTCCTAATCGGGTCTTAAGGGGTAGAACTTGCTGAGATGTAGTCTCATCCCGATTATGGGACAACATTTATGAAGGAACTCGAGGAGAAGGAACCTAAGGAGGAAGAACCCAAGAGGAGGACCCCGATGAGGAACCGGAGGAGGATCTCGAGGATAGTCCGGAGTACGACCCGAATGAGGACTGAGATCTCACCCTGTTTTGCAAACTCTAAGTTGTGATCATGTGATAGATCTGACTTGTCAATAGTATTGTAATATATACTATGAGGTTTGCTTGTATAAAAGTGTGGTTGTAGTTGTAAAAATATAGCCCTACTTTTCTATCCCATTATTTTTTTGTCTGGGGATTTTTATCTGCTTCTGCATGCGTATTAAAATGAAAAGGTCGGGGATGCGTCCTGGGACATCTCTAATAATCGACCAAGATGAGGGATGGGTGCATGCCTGAGAATCGAGACGTGACAGCAGCCTTCTAGAAAAGTTATAGACTGCATTGGGAAAGAAGCTGCAGTACAGTATGGCTTATCATCTATAGACGGATGGCCAGTCCGAGAGGATGATTCAAACCCTCATGGACATTCTAAGAGCTTGCGTCTTAAACTTCAAGGGAAGCTGGGAGGAACAGCTTCATCTTGTTGAATTTGCCTACAACAACAGCTACCAGCAGAGTATTCAGATGGCCCCTTTTGAAGCTTGGTATGGTAGAGCGTGCAGAACGCCAGTTTGTTGGGATGAGGCTAGAGAACGAAAGATCACAGGCCTAGAGTTGGTTCAACAATCAGTGGATGCAGTTGCAATTATCAGGGATAAATTAAAGACCGCTCAGAACTGTCAGAAAAGCTACACTGATAAGCATCGAAGACCATTGAAATTCCAAATTGGTGAGCACGTCTTTCTGAAGGTGTCGCCAATGAGGTGTACTTCACACTTTGGCAAGAAAGGGAAGCTGAGTTCAAGGTACGTAAGTCCCTTTGAGATTTTGGAAAGAATAGGGACTTTAGCATATCATCTTGCATTACCGCCGAGACTGGCACAAATGCATGACGTCTTCCACGTGTCAATGTTGAGAAAGTACGAGCCTGACCCGACCCACGTGCTAAATTTTGAAGAGTTAGACGTGGACGATAGGGTGTTATACATGGAGAAACCGGTTCAGATTGTAGATCGAAAGGAATAGGTTTTGCGCACCAAGACAATCCCATTGGTTAAAGTGGTCTGGCAACACCACGGCACAAAATGAGTAACCTGGGAAAGTGAAGATTCAATGAGATGACAACACCCCCACCTTTTTGTTTAAGATTTGTAAAAGGTTTAAATTTCGAGGACGAAATTTTTTAAGAGAGGAAGAGTTGTGACATCCCGATTTTCTAAGTATGCTTTCGATTGAATAAGTTGGGCTTTTCACCAACGTGCCTATAATCTTTTTCTTTGAGCTGATCATTCACGGGATAACTAGTCTATCTAGTGAAGCCGTTAAGGGATTTTGATGCAATAGACTTGAGAATTCGACTAGAAATCAACTGCTCGACCGTGCTAATCTGTAAGGTTCAATACAGCACTGTCAAAATCGATCAAAGATCAGAGATAGGTCAATTCGAGATAGGTCGATTTGATTAAGGTATGTGATTAAAGTGTGGGTGATTCCACTTAATTGCAAAATTCTCGTCGAATGACATTAAACTGATTTTTTTTGTCATTTTTGTACCCTGTGCCCGTATTTGAAATCTCAAGATTTTCACGACAACCGAGAGTCACCAATGAGTCAAAGGTGCACAATGTGGCTCAAAAATAAACAACAACGGTTCAATTACACTAAAAATTCCCAAAAGCTACCCAGTAGGCTAGGTCACGCTAAAATCGCGCTTGGATGAAATTAACCAAAAATTTGAACCCGATTTCAGAAATTGAAAATTCTGTCATGTCACGATTCATTTTGGGAACGTCGACTCATCCTCCGAAGATTTTTTTGCAAACCCGAGATTTCGGCGAAAAATCAAATTTAGGCGTTTTTGGACCGAGAAAATTAGAGAGCCATTTTTTTGTTGCACTTTTAACATTCATGTTGGACTAATTGATGAGGAAAAATCATGGGATGGATGTGGACATCTTGTTGGGAATTTTCGAGCACCAACTGAACTTAATTGAAGAGGAATTGAGTCCAATTGGAGGGAAATTGTCAAAAATTCGTAGGTCCTTAGGTGTGCAACATTTCAGCCCTCTCTTGGCTTGCTAAGGAAGCTTGGATGAAGGAAAATGGCTAAGGATGATAGCCAAGGGTGGTGGGGCATGAAACTTGACTGATTAGGGATATCTATGTTGACTTCAAGGCTTGGTGGCCAAGACAGTGTTGGCGGCAATACCTTGTCCCTTAAACGGGATGCCTCGATTGAGCTGGGATGCCCTAATTAAGCTAAGATGCTTGGGTTTTGAACCCGGAAGTCTCGAGAAGCTAGCCCCAAGAAGCCTTGGTCGAGCCAAGATATCCTAGTCAAGCTAGGAAGCCCAGCAAGAAGCTAGAAGCCCTGGTCGAGCCAAGATGACACTAAATGAATTTGCATAAGTGCCAATTATGCATAAATATGATGTGTGGATATATTTATTGATAAGCCAAAGGTAAGTATGCATCGAGGCATGTTGTGATGGATATTTGCATGTAGTAAAGTGTAGCAACAAGTTTGCTATTGATCTGCCATCGACACTATTTGCGAGTGCTATACTTGCTAGGCTTGGATGATAAGACACTTTCCTAGTAGAGAACTAGGTATTTTACTTACTAGTTTCCCCAAAACTCATCCCTTTATCTTTGAGTCTAGTAGGCATGAGAGTCTCATGTCAATGTTGAGAGTTGCAATCATGCTAGAGGAGATAGGATATCCTTTGGCTTATGTGAAAAACTTGTATTGTGATGTAATTAGAAAAAAAGACTCGTAGGGAAAGGGCTTGTAAAAGTACAATTATGATATGAATTAGAGTGTTCTATGTAATATATGTCCTAGTCTCCCAACTATTGTTTGTCTAGGAAGTTGTTTGTTCACGTTTCCACATGTGCATGATAACAGGATAGAAAGAATCAGGACGGCATGAACTTGGGACGTCTTAACCCCTACCGCTCAAGACCCTGGAGATGGAGTTGGGGTCATGACAAGGATAAAGTAGAATCTAAAGCCGAGGTTTCTAAGGACAACCTGGAATCTAAAACCAAGGTTTCTAAGGATAACCTAGAACCTAAAATCGAGATTTCTAAGGACAACCTAGAACCTAAAGCCAAGGTTTCTTAGGACAACTTGGAACCTAAAATTGAGGTTTCTAAGGACAATTTAGAACCTAAAACCTAGGTTTTTTAGGACAACCTGGAACCTAAAGCTGAAAGGTATGGTTCTGGATAACCAAAAACCTATAACAAGGGGTATGGTTTAGGATTACCAAAAATCTATCAACTGGGGAACATATATTTTGAAAAAAGATTTCGGGATTGCTCAAGAGTCAATTTTGCGAAATCATTCAAACATATCTTCATAAATGATATCAATTGTCAAATTCCTTTGAAGAGGATTTTAACAAAATGAAGTTTGGTTAACCGCTTAAGAATTAAATCAAATATGCCAAATTGGAAATAACCTAATGAAAAAGGTCTTTCACACTGGCTCTCAAAAAGGAATTTATTCCTAACCATTGATGTGGGAAAGTTGCTCAAATTTCACTGGAGAAGTCTCGCGTAACCTATAAGGTTTTTGGAAACGTTCACATTGAATACAATTCAATGATCAAAAGATCTTCTAAATGGACCGTAATGATGGTTTGGTCATAGGCTTATACAAAAGGTACGTGCTTTGAGGTTAAGAAATGAATATTCAATCAATATTTTCATCAGGTTTATAAGTCAAGAACCTTGAAGATAAGATAAGATAAGATAAGATTACTTCCACTCCTTCCTACGGTAGCTCCCATGTGAAATTCAAATTTTAACTCGAACCATCTCAATCAGAAGAGACTTCAGATAAGGGTTGTAATATCGGTTTGGTTAGGCTTTAAAGGTTTGAATTTCTTTAGATATCAAGAGGTTTAAAAGTGAGTGATTATCTGGACATTATTATCATCAAACAATTTTTCAGAAATCTGACTCTTGAAATATGACCTATCTTGAGAGTCCTTTTGACTATTTCTCTTAAGACATGAGAGCTTCGCTTTATTTTCTAATGATATTACTTGCAATATATGTGTGTTGCAAAGCATTTTTTTTTTCATTGAGTGGTCTTTCGAATGACCATTGATTTTGTTTTTCTTTCCATTTTCATGGGCATTGGCATTACTTTTACCAAGCACGCTGCTTTTTCATGCCCCCTAGTTTTCACTCTCTTTCGAGTATCTAGGACTCTCGAGTGGTATTTACAAACATGACCAACATTCTCAATTTTGTTAGTAAATCATATGCATTGCCCCAGTATGGAGAGATAATCATCACCTAAGGTTATGAAAGAAATTGGTAAGGCTCAAATTGGTTAAACAAAGGATAATTGTGTTTAGGTAGTGAATGGAATGTTCTTTGTCACTTTGGGATGCTTCAAGCTTCCATCAGAATTCACTTAAAACTGTCACAAGAAGATTAATGCAAGTGAAAACAATAAAATCTTTTTTGATCTTTTGCTCCATATTTTTCAACTAAAACCCCCTATTTTGCCCCAATGTCGAGCTGTTCTCAGTAGGGTTATTTTGGAAATACTTCCTATTTGGCTCAAAGTAGCTTACAAAAGACACGAGTAGTGTTTGGGATTGAAAAAAGAAAAGCATTTGTCATCTCAAACCATGTATTTACGGTGAATGAATCCTATATCCTAAGACAATGCTCTTTTCACTCAATTCCCTCAAAGAGTGTGTAAGGATGTGTTTGGCAAATGGTTGCCACTCACCATTTTTGGCATTACCATTTGTCATATTTAACCATTCTTTTCAGGTTTTCCAAATCATCAATCAGATAAATTCATTTTTGTGAGGAATTAAGATATGAAGAATGCATTTTCAAAAGTGTGCCCTGGACTTTTTTGGGGAGAGTTTTGGAAACAAGGTCAAAAGCAATTTGTAAAAGAAAAAGGTTTTGTTTGCAAAGGGATTCACTTCTAGAACTCTGACTAAACTCTTTTAGCATTCTAAGGGATAAGGCCACTTCTAAATTTTAAAGAATGTGGCCACTTTTTGGAGGTTTTATATTTATGGAATTGATCTCCTCGAGAATAGGTAGAGTCTTCCTTAGAGATATTTTGGTACTTGCAAAATGAACAAACATGCAGATGCGATATGTATACATGAGATGCATGATGCAAATATCCTAAAGTAACCCGGATTCAATCCAAAAGTAGCTCAAAGGCCTTTCACTTTATTTATGAAAAATACTTCTTGATAGTATCAGCATTTATAAGCCTTGGCAATTCCTGGCCATCCAATTCTATAAGAATTAGTGCTCCACCAAGTAGCACTTTCTTCAAAATATATGCACCTTTGTAGTTTGGAGTGAATTTCCTACGAGGATCTAGGATGATAGGTAAGACATTTCTCAAGACAAGATCATTGATCTCAAAATGTTTTGGTTTGACGTTACGATTGAATGACTTGACTACTCATTTCTAGTTGTTTTGTTCATGGTATAGGGCTTTTATCCTCTTTTCATCAATCATATTGAACCGTTCAAACCTTTGTTGAAGCCATTCAGCTTTAGAGAGTTTGACTTGAAAAAGTACCCTTAGTGAAAGGATTTTTACTTCCACGGGTAGCATAGCTTCCATCATGGACCAATGAAAATGGTGTTGCCCCGGTTAAAGTGCGAATTGAAGTTTGGTAGGCCATCAAAACATATGGCAACAGATCATGCCAATCATGATAGTTTTCAGCCATTTTAGCTAAAATCTTCTTGATGTTCTTATTTGCCACTTTCACATCTTCATTCATTTATGGGCAGTAAGGAGAAGAATTCAAGTGGCAAATGTGGAACTCTTCAAGTGGTTCGTTCACTATCTTGTTGTTCAAGTTTGATCCATTGTTAGTGATGATCACCTTAGGAACTCTATATCGAGTGTTGATATCACGACGGATGAACTTTGCCATGCCTTTTGCATTGATGTGGACATAAAAACTGGCTTCAATTCATTTGGTAAAGTAATTAATGGCCACTATGATAAAGTGGTGTCCATTCGACGCCTTAAGATTAATTGGTCTAATGATGTCCCACATTGAGAAAAGCCATGACTCGGACATTTGATGCAGTTTAATAGGATGAGTGTTGATTTTGTCTTCATAGACTTGGCATTAGTGACAGCACCTCACATGTTGGATACAATCGACTTCCATGGTTAACCAGTAGTAACCTAACTTGATGATTTTTTTTGCCAAGAGATGACCATTCATATGGGGGCCATACTCTCCTTCATGTATTTCTTTCAACAAAAGTTTGGCTTCTTGTGCGTCTACACACTTCAATAAAATTGAATCAAAAAACCTTTTATAATGGGTTCCTCCAATAAGGAAGAATTTGAATGCCAACTTCATCATGTATTTTCAATCATTGGCTTGACTCCCTTACGGAAATTTGCCTTCTCGAAGGTAGTTCATGATATCGTAATACCAAGATTGACCATCATGTTCTTCTTCAATCCTCAGGCAATAAGTAGGCTTCTTCAAGATGTCAATTTGTAAGGGATCATTCTTTAAGCAGTCGGTTACTTATAACATTGATGATAAAGTTGTCAGGGCATCAGTAAATTTATTTTGTGATCTTGGCAGATAATCAAAAGATATTTCCTTAAATTCCTCAACCAGGTCTTCGAGATATTCATGGTAAGGAATCAATTTTATGTCTCGCGTTTACCATTCACCTCCCGTATGAAGGATAATGAGTGCAGAATCACCATAAACCTAAAGCTTTCTAACTTTCATATCAATGGCAACTGCAAACCAAGGATATAGGTCTCATATTCATAAATATTATTAGTACAAGGGAACACCAACTTTGCAACTACTGGGTAATGTTGACCCTTTGGGGATATTAAAATTGCTCCAATGCCGGATCTAGAAAAATTAACAATGCCATCAAAATACATGGTCCACTTATCATGTGAGACCAAGTAAATTCGTTCATTGACTACATCCCAGTCTTCAGACTTCTTGGGATTTTCAACTAGCATATCAACTATGGCTCATCCTTTGACAAGCTTTTGTGCCATGTTTCGAATATCAAACTCGAATAGTAATATTTGCCATTTGACAAGTCTTCCAACCAATGCAGATTTCTCCAAAAGATATTTAATCAGGTTGTTCTTGGTCACCAGCAGAACGCGATGGTGAAGAGTATATTGCCTCAATCGGTGCAATACCCAAATCAAGGCTATACATGTCTTTTCCATCTTAGGATATCGAATCTCAAATGTAGTAAAATTCTTATTGAGGTAGTATATGGCACGTCCTATCCCATCATTTCGTCCCTTTTGTGCCAACATAGCTCCCAAGGACTCGTCATGGATAGTGAGATACAAAATTTGAGGCACACCTTGAGTAGGCGGAACCGATATAGCAGATTGCAAAAGGTATCACTTAAGCTCTTCGAAGGATTTTTGGCATTATTTGTCCTAACTAACTTTGACTTTCTTCTTTAACAACTTGAAGAATGGCTCGGCAATTTCCGATAGCTGGGAGAACAAGCTTTGCCACATAGTTCAATCTTTCCAATAAGTTTCAAACTTCCTTGACAATAGAAGGAGGATTTAAGTCACTTATGGCTTTTACTTAGAGGGATCTATCTCGATGCCTTTGTTACTAACCATAAACTCGAGGAGCTTCCCAGACCTTGCCCCAAATATGCACTTGGCGAGATTAAGCCTCAATTTAAAATTCCTTAGTCGGTCAAATAATTTTCTCAAGACTTGAACATGGTCATCACCTTGTCTTGACTTTGTGATCATGTCATCAATATAGAATTCAATCTCTTTATGGATTATGTCGTGAAACAACGCCACCATAGCTCTTTGATAAGTTGCCCCAACGTTTTTCAAGCCAAAGGGCATAACTTTGTAACAAAATGTCCCCCATGGAGTGATAAAAGATGTTTTAGTCTTGTCCACCTTCATCTGGATTTGGTTATAGCTAGAGAATCCGTCCATGAAAGAGAATAGTTCAAAACATGTTGTACTGTCAACTAAGATGTCAATATGTGGCAAAGGAAAGTCATCCTTAGGACTTACCTTATTTAGGTCACAGTAACTAACGCATACTCGGACCCCTCCATCCTTCTTTATAACTAGGACTATGTTGGCAATCCAATCAACATAATGAGTGACCTCGATGAAAACCACTTTCAAGAGTTTCATGACTTCTTTGATTTTCTTAGACAACTTAGGTTTTATCCTTCTGAGCTCCTGCTTCTTGGGCGGAACATTAGGATCAAGTGATAATGCATGTTCCACAATCTTGAGATCTAAACCTGGCATATCAGCATAAGACTAAGCGAATACATCTTAGTAAGGTCAAGAGGAAACCTATACACTTTTCCACGTAATCTTGATGTTTTGGGTTGAGACTCTCACATATAGTCTTGAGATTCCTCGGCACCGGGACAACGTCTAATTCAAGCTTACCGTTTAAACCTAAACCTAAAGGGGCATTCATGATTAAAACTTATTGTCATTGGAATATAAAACACGTAATTAAAGTATGGAATGAAAAAGGATAAGAGTGATAAGAAAGGAACGATGTCTTACCCACCAAACACATGGCAATCACAAATCACATGTCGCATGAAACTAGGAGGCTCGATGCCTAAAGTGAAGGTGCTAAAGGCTCAAGGCTCTCATCCCAAAGGATAAAAATAATTTACCCACCGCTACTATCGTCGGTCAGTGCTATTTTTATCGGTTGGGACGAGCGAGTTTATGTAAATAATGGATTACTAAGAGTATTCACTTGCGGATTCCACCCATAAACTCTCCTAGGGTCCCAAATTGGGTGATCGGGGTTTTAGACCGTGGTTGTGTGTGCGGTGTCGTGCTAAAGCTTGTAAACATGCGTTCAAACATCCAACACTTCAATATAACCTAGCATACACAAATACATCCTTTCACCACCTGCAAGACAATGAGTTTACACTCACTCCACCCCTTATAACTCTCACCTACAAAACCATTTAACACAAGGTTAGTGACTTACTTCATTTTTCACGCGTCTTTGACATGCAAGCAATCCCTACATAAGACACATTAGTTAAACACAACAACCATTTTTTAAGGCTTCAAGTCCTCTTAAACTACTAACTAGTCCTTAGTGGAGTTGCCAGGCCTGTCGTGACCTAATCTCTAGGCCAATCCCTCTCACAAGGAGATGAAGGGGAAAGGTCAGATTTTTGGTGAAATCTTCCTTCGGTATTTTGAAGCTAACAAAACGTTTCCTAAGTCTAAAGACTTTTAGACTCATCTATCAAACTCTGAAGACTTCAAGACTGAAGATCGCCAAACTCAAGATTCAAAGTCTGCCCTCCTTAATAGTTTCTAGATCGTCGAAGTAATCTTATCCAGATACAAGGTTATCCTTTGAGGATTTGATTTGATTGGTCAAAGATTATCTCTCGGTTGGAGAAGGCATATAAAGATCTATTATTCGTGTGACAAGTAAATCAAGTAAGACAGATCTGTGGATTGGCGAAGTATACTTGGAAGGTTCTACTTATGGAAACTTAGATCCTGATTATATGGGCGAACATGATTGATGGGCTATCTTCATATTCCTTTCATAACGCGAGATCTCCCTAATTGATTCGGTCCAACGGGTAGATTGGACGAACTCCTTCGGAAGGTGCCAACGGTTATGTAGGCATGGGAGAGTATAAAAGGAAGACGCTCTAGTTGTTTGAGTGAGTGCGAGATAGAAAAATTCCAAAGTCTGAAGTTCCTTACTCTTTACTATTTCATTTGTTGAGCATACATCTGTACTCAAAAGAGAAAATTCTGTGAGACCTCGAGGAAGTGTAGTAGAGTATCTACACCATGGAATCGAGGACGTGAGATTGTAACATCTCTTTTGATTCATAATGGAATCCAACCGGTGGGCTGTTAGCGTAGGAGAGTGGACATAGGCTTGGTCTAAGCCGAACCACTATAATCTCTGTGTTTCAATTCTCTTTCCTTATCTCTTTACTTAATTCGTAGCATTGTATATTTGTTTATACTATTTTGCATCCTTATCTTGAATTAAGTCTTTAAGAAAAGAAGAATTTGTTTTTACACCTATTCACTCCCCTCTAGGTGTCCATACTAGCACTTTCAATTGGTATTAGAGCTTGTGTACTCATTCATTTGAAGTGTTTTTACTTCAGAGTTAAAGATCCATGGCTAGTATGTTGGCTCCAGGTTTGGTTGAAGGACAAAGCTCTCAAAAATTTCAAAACAAACCAGATGAGGATGATGACTCAAATAAAGATGTGATTTGTTTTGAATGCAAGAAAAAGGGACACATCAGACCCAACTATCCCTTGTTGAAGAAAAAGAGAGGAAAAGCTGAGAAATACAAAAAGTCACTAAAAGCAGAAACTTGGAGTAATACAGAATGTGAAGAGAGTGATGATGATTATGCCAATATTTGTTTAATGGCAAAATCAGAATCAGACTCAGACTCTGAAATTGATATAAACTCAGATTCAGACAGTGAAATTGAGGTAAGTAATTCAAAAATTCATGTTAAAGTCTCGAAGTACATTAGTGAACTATGTCTTAGTCTCAAAGTTTCTCTTAAGAAGATTTTTGAACTAAAAAGGGAAAATATTATTCTAAAGCAATAGGAAACTTTATGGAAAGAAAAGTTTGAAAATATGAATACAAGTTTCATTACTCTAAAAGAAAATACAGATTCTCTTTCAAAAGAAAACACACTTCGAAAAATGACATTTCAAGCATTTCAAAAAGGTTTTCTATGGGATCTGAAAAATTAGAAAAGATTCTTTCAGTTCAAAGACCTTACTTTAATAAATCAGGATTAGGAATGACCATTGAAACCATTCCTTTAATTGATTTTCCAAAAGTAAAGGAAAGAATCAAACAGAGACCAACAAAAACCTTTTACAAGAATCATTTTCAAAAGATCTTTGTAAAACCTGTTGGTCGAAGTGCTCTTAAATTTTCTAAGTGTAGTAGCTCAGAACACTTTGAGAAAGATTGTCCTATGGTTTGGAAGCCTGTTAAGAAGGATTGGGCAAAGACTGTTTATAGTACTAACTCTACTGGACCCAAGAAAATGTAGGTACCAAAGAAAGCTTGAGTTTCCTTTTTAATTGTAGGTCACTATCAAGAAAAAGGTAAAATGGTATTTGGATAGTGGTTGCTCAAGACATATGACTGGAGATTCAAATTGTTTTATCAAGCTTACACAAGTAACAGGGGGAAAGGTTTCCTTTGGCGGAAACAGCAAAGGAAGAATTATTGGAAGTGGAACTGTAAAAATTGGAAGTCTCATAATCAACAACGTCTCTTTAGTGGAAGGACTCAACTACAACTTGCTTAGTATCAGCCAATTATGCAACACTGGATTCAAGATCAATTTTCAAAAGGAATATGTTCTGGCACTAGTAAAAATCTTTCATAATCTTTCACTAGGCGAAGACATGGGAATATCTATCTTTTGGATATCAATCCAAAAGGATTTTAATGTCTAATCTCAATCTAAGATGAAGCAAATGTCTAGCATCAAAAGCTTGGTCACATCAACATAAAGCAAATTGCCAAGATTTCTTCAAAGAAGCTTGTTCGTGAATTTCCTAATCTAAAGTATCAAAAATCTGACTTATGTACACCTTGTGTATTGGGAAAATAGGTGAGAAATTCCTTTAAACCAATAAATCAAGTTTCCACTAATCGTGTACTGCAGCTCCTGCATTTGGATTTATTTGGACCAATGAGAACTCAAAGCATTGGTGGAAAGAAATATTGCCTAGTAATAGTGGATGACTATTCACGATTTACTTGGGTTTACTTCTTGGCAAGTAAGTTTGAAACATTCTCCTACTTTTCAAAGTTTGCCAAGAAAATTCAGAACGAGAAAGGGTATGCTATTTCAAGAATTCGGACAGACCATGGAGGTGAGTTTGAAAATCAAGACTTTGCTAAATTCTGTGATGAATCTGGTTTTCAACATATGTTCTCTTCTCCTTACACTCCTGAACAAAATGGAGTTGTGGAAAGGAAAAATAGATCCTTGCAGGAAATGGCTAGAACTCTTTTAATTGAAAGCAATATTTCTTCTCGTTTTTGGGCTGAAGCTGTTTCTATAGCTTGTTATATTATTAACAGAGTTGTCTCTAGGCCAATTCTGGAGAAAACTCCCTATGAGTTATTCAAAGGAAAGAAGCCAATTGTTTCTTACTTTCATGTGTTTGGTTGCAAATGTTTTATCTTGAAAAATGCAAATGATCGAATTGGTAAGTTTGAAGAAAAGTCAAGACGAAGGAATTTTCCTTGGATATTCAACTTCCAGTAAAGCATACAGAGTATACAACAAGAATTCTCAATCTGTGGAAGAATCAATGAATGTCAAATTTCAAGATTCATTGCAAAATCAACCAGTCTAGACTCAAATCGAAGATTCTGAACCTACTCCAAACTCCACAAAGTCTACCTTTCCTGAAGCAGCTCAAACTATAGAAGGTCATCATGATTCAAATGTTGAAGAATCAAATGAAGACAAAGATCAGCAATCTATCAAACCAACCAGCAACTGGAAGCACAAGTCCAGTCATCCCAAAGAACTCATCATTGGTAACATTGATGAAGGAATTCGTACAAGATCCAAAAGGCATGAAGAGTCTAGCGCTGTGGCTCTTATTTTTGAAATAGAACTCAAAAGCATAGAAGAAGCTTTATCTGAGGAAAGCTGGATTGAAGCTATGCAAGAAGAGCTCAAACAGTTCAGTGTTAACGATGTTTGGAAATTAACTCCTAAACCGAAAGGAAAATCTGTTATTGGAGCAAAATGGGTTTTCAGGAACAAGATGGACGAAAGAGGAAAAGTCATAAGAAACAAAGCAAGACTCATGGCCAAATGATATACACAAGAAGAAGGGATAGACTATGATGAGAGTTACGCACCAGTAGCAAGGTTAGAAGCAATTAGATTATTACTTACTTTTGCTTGTTATATGAATTTCAGGTTATTCCAAATGGACGTTAAAAGTGCATTCCTGAATGGATTTATCCAAGAAGAAGTCTATGTGGAACAACCTCCCGGTTTTGAAGACCCAAAGAAGCTAGATTCAGTATTCAAACTGAAAAAGGCTTTGTATGGTTTAAAGCAAGCACCTCGAGCTTGGTACGACAGGTTAAGTAGTTTCCTAACTCAAAATGGTTTTGCCAAAGGTAAAGTGGATACAACTCTGTTTATCAAAAGAGAAGGTAAAAATTTTCTACTTGCTCAAATTTATGTTGATGATATAATTTTTTGCTCTCCTAATGAAAGTCTTTGCAAGAATTTCTCTAAGTCTATGCAGGATGAATTTGAAATGAGCATGATGGGTGAATTATCATTTTTTCTCGGTTTACAATTAAAACAATTGAAGGAATGGATTTTCATTCACCAAGAAAAATATGCTAAAGAACTTGTTAAAAAGTTTGGTTTAGAGAATTGCAAAAAGATTGAAATTCCTATGTCTAGTTCTTTAAAGCTAGATAAAGATGAAGTAGGAAAGAAAGTTGACCAGAAACTTTACAGGAGTATTATTGATTCACTTCTTTATCTTACTGCTTCTAGACCTGACATTTTGTTTAGTGTTTGCATGTGTGCCAGATTTCAATCAAACCCAAAAGAATCTCATCTAAGTGCTGCTAAACGCATCATCAAATACGTTGCAACATCTTCAAACATAGGTCTATGGTATCCCAAAGAAGGAGACTTTACTCTCCTTGGATATTCAGACGCAGATCTAGCAGGTTGCAGAGTTGAAAGGAAGAGTACTTTCGGTACTTGTCAATTGCTCGGTAATTGTCACACCCCGATCCTCGGGCACGCACACATTATCCCAAGACTATGTATCGCTGACCCTTTCATTTCATTTTTGCACATGCGGAGGCAGTTATAAATCCCCAGACAATAAAACAATGGGATAGAAAAGTAGGCTATATTTTTCATATTGAAAAACCACAACCAAACCTTTATATATGGCAATAGACATAGTGCTTCACAAACTATTCACGACCTTAAAGTCTCACTCTATATACATCAAAACAGTATTCACAAAAGAGGGTGGGGTCTCAGTCCTCATCCGAGTTGTACTCCAGATCCCTCTTAGGATTATCTTCTTCTTCCAAAAATCCTTCTCCTCGGGTTTCACCTCAAAGTTCTCCTTCTCAGATTCCTCCTCATAAGCTCCTCATCAAGGTCCTGAAATGTTGTCCCACAACCGGGATGAGACTACGTCTTAGCAAGTTCTATCCCACCAATACTCGACTAGGAGACCAATACGCTAACCGGGCTGCCTATGCACACATGAATCAGAGGACTTACCTTGGCCTCAGATTCCACCTGCATATTAGCACAGTTCAATAGGCACCCAAGAAATCACATCATAGATCGATATCTCGATCAATCGACCTTGTCGATTTCATGTCCACATGACATTTCTCCGGTCATTTCAATTCAATCAATCAATTCATAACATCAAATCAAAGCAATGATCAATCGACCTAGTTGATTACATGTCAGCCGGACCATCTCTTGGTCATTTAAATCAACACTGTCCATTCTCTAAAATAACCCATCAGGTTACCAAGTCAGTATTTTATAAGATTCATTTTTCTTACTGACATACCAAGCTACCGAGTATATTCATCATAACGTCCATTCTCCAAAATGACATATTGTGTCACCGAGCCGTTATGGCATGTCATCCATTCTCCAAAATGACATATAGTCACCAAGCCGACATTGTATATCGAGTATATTCATCATAACGTCCATTCTCCAAAATGACATATTGTGTCACCGAGCCGTTATGGCATGTCGTCCATTCTCCAAAATGACATATAGTTACCGAGCCGACATTGAATACCGTCCATTCTACGAAATGACATATAGTCACCGAGTCGGTATATAACATGATACTTTGAACGTACAATCAATTTGTCATTTTATTCATTTCTGACAAAAATACACGTGCGTGGGCACACGGTCGGCCTTAGCCAAAATATAATATTTTCCTTTCCATAACTCCCACATTTTTTGTAGTCCACTCAATTATTTTTGGCATTATCAACCGTTGCCCGGTTATTTTTCAATTAATAACCAATGATTATCCAATTAAAGAATAATTCTCACTTTCACAAATAATTCAATTCCGCACAAATAAAGCTCAATTAAATAAACAAGCTGTGCCACGACAATCAGACGAAATTTTGGTCATTGACCATCTCGGTCTTAATTTCCGAAAATTAATTAATTAATTAATTAATTTCGAAAATTAATAATTAATTACAATAAATCCAATTTAGCTCAAATCGGAGCTCAATTTAATAAACAGACTTCACCACGATCATCAGCATAAAATTCTGGTCACTGGCCATCCTAGTTGAATTTCCAGAAAAATAAATAATTAAATAATTAATTTCGAAAATTAATATTTAATTCATAAAAATTCCAATTAAGCCCGAATTGCCAAATTGAAACCCGATAAGGGTCGGGAAAAATCTCGAGCTACCTTCAATAAATAGTAGACCTCGTCCACTTGCTAATTGAACCATCAAATTGCCTAATTCGTATCACAATTAATTAATAAATACTAATCTATACTAATCTAACCACCTAAACCTAATTAATTAAAACTAAACAACCCTTAAGCATCATTAGTCTACTAAGCAAGGATTAGTGAGATTTCTCACAGGAATCGCGCGCAAATCGGATCAATCCAATGGGGACGGCGCAAGGAATGATAATCTCCAAAGCACGGCTCGGGTTCGGGGCCCGGAAACGGCCCAAAACCACCCACGAGTGTGCTGGAAACCCACTCGGTGGGTTGCTGGATTTGCTGCAAAACAAAGGGGAAATGAGAAGGTTTGGGGCAGAGAAGGGTCGGGAAGGCAAGTGGCGGTCCGGCGAGGCCGCACGGTGACTCCGGCGGTCTTCTCAGCCTCTCACGATGGCTAGAACGAGGTTGGCCAGAGGTGGCTGGAGGCTGGACGGCGCTGGACAGGCGTGAGGGGAGATGCACAGCAGCTCGGCGATGCGGCGCACGCGTGAACGGTGGAACAGCGAGCGGCGGTGGAGCAAACGGTGGTCCGAGGAGCTGCTCCAGTCTTCCTCTTCTCTCGGCGCTACTATTTCTGTCTTCTGTCTTCTGCTTCGCACAAACGGAGAGCGAGAGGGGAAGGAGAGAGAAGAGAGAAGAGAGAGAAGAAGAGATAAGAGTGAAGAAGTTTGAAAATTCAAAGTGAAAAAGAAGAAAAAACAAAGTGGGTGACAGCCCACTATTCGGTGGAAACGGGGGGAAAAGAGTCACACGAAGGGGAGGCAAGAGGGGGAAAGAGAGAGAGAAAAAGAAAAAGAATTAAAGAAAGAAAAAAGGGGGGGAGAGAAAGATGCTTGGATGCTTGGCCAAAAAAGGAAAGAATTGGGAAGAAAAATAAAAGAAAAGAATTTCCTCAAGTAGGAAATTCTTATCCCATATTCTTTTGAATTGGCACCTAGATAACCAAGGAAAATCCAAATTAAAATACTTGGTCTACACTTGCATTTTGCATCCAAAATCTCTCTTAAATTTCTCTCAAATAACTCTCCCAAAAATCAATTGATATTTCCTTTATCAAATTGAGTATTTTCCTTATCCAAGAATCCCCCATGCTTCTCAATTTCACCAACCAAATAATTCCCGGCTTCAATTGAACGAAATGGCCACACGACAACTTTTTCCCAAAGTGTCGGGTGTCAGAAAAATCTTCTGAGACTGAGTCGACACTCCTAGAATTTATTGTGACATGACAGAAATTCCAATTTCTGAAATCGAACTTGAATTGGCGGTTAATTTCCATTCAATGCGTTTTTAGCGTGACCTAGACTACCGGGTAGTTTTCAGAAATTTTTAGTGCAAATGACCCGTGGTCGATTTTCTTTAGCCACAATGAACACACTCGACACATTGGCGACTCTCGATTGTCGTGAAAATATCGAGAATTCAAATACGGACATAGGATACCAAAACGATAGAGAATTCAGTCTAGTGTCGGCCGATGGGAATTTTCCAATTTAGTGGTTTCACCCACGATTAGCCACACATCTCTGTTGAACCGACCTATCTCTGATCTCTAATCAATTTACGTTTGTGCCATAATGATCTCAGCAGATGAACACGGTCGAGCAGCCGATTCCTAGTCGAATTCTCAAGTTTATTTGCCTTAAAATCCTTAATGGTTTCCCCGAATAGTCTAGTTATCTCAAGAGTGATCAGCTCTAAGAACTGCCCTATAGGCGTGTCAATGAAATGCCCGATTTATTCAGTAGAAGACAAGACTGAAAATCTGGGATGTCACAACTCTTCCCTTCTTATAAAAATTTCGTCCTCGAAATTTAAACCTTACCAATCCTGATGAAAGGTGGGGGTATCATCATCTCATCTAGTCTCACTTTCCGCAGTTGCTTCTTGAGTCCCGTGGCGTTGTTAGACCACTTTGACCAAGGGGACCATCTTAGTTCACCGAATCGGTTCTGAATCACAAACTGAACCGGGCTTTCCACGTACGACACTATGTCGTCCATATCGAATTCATCAAAATTTAGCATGTGGGTCAGGTCAGGCTCATACGTCCTCAACCTCGACATGTGAAAGACGTCATGCACTTGTGCCTACCTCTGTGGCAACGCAAGACAATACATTAGGATCCCGATTCTTTTCAGAATCTCAAAGGAACCTATGTACCCCTGGTCTTAGCTTTCCCTCCTTGCTGAAGTGCAAGATATTCCTCATTGGTGACACCTCGAAAAGATGCAATCACCATTTCGGAACTTTAAAGGCTTTCAATGCCCAACGACACAACCTTTCTGACGGCTTTGAGCGGTCCATAATCTGATTCTAATCACGACAACTGCGATCACTGACTGCTGAACTAACTCTAGGTCTGGGATCTTTCTTTCTCTGATCTCATCTCAACAAACTGAAGTTCTACACACTCGGTCTGTTCTGCTTCAAAAGGAACTATCTGAATGTTCTGCTGAAATTGGGAACCTCAATTCTAGATTTGATATAAGTTCGTCACTGGTACTTCACGCAGATGAACTGTCTAGCACACATACACTTCTGCATGCCCATTCCAATCAAGATCCTTCCATACGGTGATAAAGTGGGCCGACTTCATCAGTCTGTCGACCACTACCCCAACTGGAGTCATTATTCCCCTGACTCCCTGGTAAACCTATCACAACATTCCATCGTAACATACTTCCATTGCCACTCAAAACTCTCGAGTGATTATAAATGTCCTCTTGGCTTGCATTACTGAACTTTCACTTACTAGCACATCTGACACTTGCAACCTGTCCGACGATAACTATCTTCATATCGATCTACCAATTGAGCTAACGTTGATTCTGACCTACCTTGCATTGTACGGTCAAATACTGCAACTATTACAGCGATTCCTTGATAAGGTCTCCTCCTCAAGTTCCATACTATTTGACACCTATCGTCACCCACAACACTTCAGCATTCCCTTTTCCAAAATCTGAAAGTCAATCTTTCTTTTACCGGTATCCTCTTACAGGAAATCTAAACATTTATGTTCATCAACTAAAACGTCCAAATCCTAAACTAGACCTTCGGTTTAATTTTGAGGGTGGCCATAAGGTTCGAAATGTGGCCTACCTCAAATTTCAAAATTGAACCTCGAGCTCTCTCGAGTAAATTCCATTCCTTGATCACCATCTGTGCAACTGAAGACTTTTGATTCAGTGCACTTACAACTTAATTCGTCTTTCTTTTTCTCACAAACAAAACTAATGTTTTCCCAAAGTAATGTACTGATATGCATGAATTCCTTATTCAATAGTCCTCACCTCTGCACCTTCGGTCCTATCAATTCAGACAACGACATTTATAAATTATTGTACTACTGAGATGTCCTCAACCTTCAGTTCTTCAATCTATCTCATCTATGACAGTCGCCACGTGACCTTGGCAACCTCCGTCTATAAACGGGTTGCCTCTTGCGATGAGATTAGGGAAACCGAGGGTTCTTCTCGACTTTTGATAAATTCGAACTTTTCCTCTGTCAACGGATTAAACTGTATCACATTGCAACAACACTTCACTATAACAAAAGCTCCTTGAGCCAAACCTTTTTATATACGGTATCAAAGTTACACATAGGCAAAGTATTCGAGCATAATTATAACCAGTGACTCTCCTATCTATGACTTCATTACAACAACTGAAGTTCTATAAACTTAACCAAAATTCTGCTGTGCTTCTCTGATAGCATTGTTCTGGGAACACTGCCCTTCCTTCTCAGTGCATAACTCGGTTCATCTCTAAGCTGGAGGTCCATTCAACTGAACCATATTTGTGATCATGTCAGGCGCAGCTTCAGCCTGACCCTGTGTAATTGCATACACAGTGCCCTGAACTGGAGGTCTCAGCTGTCCTCCTTGTGGCACGTTCTGAGGGGCATACCCTCTTATCCGTCCCATCTGCGGTGGTGGTGGTAGCCGCGATTGTCCTCTTAGCTTTCTAGGACAGTCTCTAGCCAGGTGGCCCTGCTGACCACATTCATAACAAGCGCCCATCCTTCGATGGCACTAATTTGCACCATGTCGTCTTCCACATAGATGACACAGACCATTCAGGTTCAATCCCGACTTTCCAATTCCGTCATTCCTATTAGGTGGAACTTGGAATCTATTTCCAAGCATCGACCTCTTTCCTTGGCGGATGCTGTCCCTATGGGAGCTGAACCTCGATCCAGATGAGGCAGCTCTCTCGTTTTGATCTCTCTCGATCATCTGGGCTCTCTCATAAAGGTCATTGTAAGTCCTCAAGTTCAGGGAAATCAATGTACTTCTTAAGTCTGGCCTGAATCCTTCTCTGAACCTCCTCGCTCGGTTGACTGGATTCTCAATTAATTCAGGAGCATACTGCGAAAGTTCAGCGAACTTCGCCTCATATTGATCGACGGTTAAGGAACCTTGGCGAAGACGTTGAAATTTGCCATCTTCACCTCTCTGGCAGTTTCAGAGAAATATTTGACATTAAAAGCCTCTAGAAAGGCGTTCCACTCTAGAACAACGCCTTCTGGGAATATGGTTCCTCGAGTTGTCTTCCACCAAGTATTTCCAACTTCCTCCAGTTGGTAAGTTGCAAGTACTACCTTTTCAGTCTCATTGCACATTAGTAGTGCAAAGGCTTTTTCCAATTTTTGGATCCATGAAGCAGCAGCTTCAGGGTCTCCAGTCCCGGTGAACTAAGGCGGATTCAATTTCAGGAATTGTTCTACCAATTGATGAATTGGTCTTTCCATGACCATTATTCCGGGTGGACCTTCAGCTTGTGCTGCGGCAGGTGCAGCAACAGGTGCGGCAGCTGGGAGCAACGGCAGCGTTGGGAGCAACGGCAACGTTGGCGGCTTCAACATCGGCAATAAAGGCGGCAACTTGATCCCGGGCCTGTTGCCCCATCATCTCTCGCATAGCATCTAAAGCCTGGTTGATTCCAATAGTTCTTTGTTCACCCGGGGCTGCTATCCCAGCACCAACAAGAGGTGGTGCTACTCTTAGCATCTACAACAGGTGGAACCATTCCACTCGCGCTAGCCTGTGCTGGCGCTCGACCATGGCCTCCTCGGGTATCAACTCTAGTCGGCTCTCCGCCCCGAGTCATAGCCCTACTAGCCCTCTTAGCAAGAGTCCTCGGCTCTTGATTGCTCATAGTGTCATTCTAAACAACTGACACCTGCTTCCAATTCAACACCGAATTAGAAATAGAGCGATTCAAACAACAAACAATTTTAGCACTCAGCTAACACAGACATGCATCAGCATGAATTTAAAGGCCTTTCCTACAAACTATCCCATGGTCAACGCTCCTTATCACTCAAATCTTGAACTTCGCTATGATAACACAAAAAGGGGATGTCACGCCCCGATCCTCGGGCACGCACACATCCTTCTCTTGGTCGATTTTAGAATGCGATATCCCAGGACTATGTATCGCCGACCCTTTCATTTCATTTTTGCACATGCGGAAGCAGTTATAAATCCCCAGACAATAAAATAATGAGATAGAAAAGCAAGCTATATTTTTCATATTGAAAAACCACAACCAAACCTTTATACATGGCAATAGACAGAGTGCTTCACAAACTATTCACGACCTTAAAGTCTCACTCTATCTACATCAAAACAGTATTCACAAAAGAGGGTGGGGTCTCAATCCTCATTCGAGTCGTACTCCAAATCCCTCTTAGGATTATCTTTTCTTCCAAAAATCCTTCTCCTCGGGTTTCACCTTAGAGTTCTCATTCTCAAATTCCTCCTCGTTAGCTCCTCATCAGGGTCCTGAAATGTTGTCCCACAACCGGGATGAGACTACGTCTCAGCAAGTTCTATCCCACCAATACTCGACTAGGAGACCAATACGCTAACTAGGTTGCCTATGCATACACGAGTCAAAGGACTTACCTTGGCCTTAGATTCCACCTACATATTAGCATAGTTTAATAGGCACCCAAGAAATCACATCACAGATCGATATATCGATCAATCGACCTTGTCGATTTCATGTCCACATGACATTTCTCCGGTCATTTCAATTCAATCAATCAATTCACAACATCAAATCAAAGCAAAGATCAATCGATCTAGTCGATTACATGTCAGCCGGACCATCTCTTGGTCATTTAAATTAATACTGTCCATTCTCTAAAATAACCCATCAAGTTACCAAGTCAGTATTTTATAAGATTCATTTTCCTTACTGACATACCAAGCTACCGAGTATATTCATCATAACGTCCATTCTCCAAAATGACATATAGTCACCGAGCCGACATTGTATATCGAGTATATTCATCATATCGTCCATTCTCCAAAATGACATATTGTGTCACCAAGCCGTTATGGCATGTCGTCCATTCTCCAAAATGACATATAGTCACCGAGCCAACATTGAATACCGTCCATTCTACGAAATGACATATAGTCACCGAGCCGGTATATAACATGATACTTCGAACATACAATCAATGTCATTTTATTCATTTCTGACAAAAATACACGTGCATGGGCACACGGTCGACCTTAGCCAACATATAATATTTTTCTTTCCATAACTCCCACATTTTCTGTAGTCCACTCAATTATTTTTGGCATTATCAACCGATGCCCGGTTATTTTTCAATTAATAACCAATGATAATCCAATAAAAGAATAATTCTCACTTTCACAAATAATTCAATTCCGCACAAAATAAAGCTCAATTAAATAAACGGGATGCGCCACGACAATCAGTACGAAATTTCGGTTGTCGACCATCTCGATCTTAATTTCCAAAAAATAATTAAATAATTAATTAATTTCTAAAATTAATAATTAATTACAATAAATCCAATTTAGCTCAAATCGAAGCTCAATTAAATAAAAAAACTCACCACGATCATCAGCATAAAATTCCGGTCACTGGCCATCCCAATTGAATTTCTGGAAAAATAAATAATTAAATAATTAATTTCGAAAATTAATATTTAATTCATAAAAATTCCAATTAAGCCTGAATTGCCAAATTGACCCGATAAGGGTCGGGAAAAATCCCGAGCTACCTTCAATAAATAGTAGACCTCGTCCACTTGCTAATTGCACCATCAAATTGCCTAATTCACATCACAATTAATTAATAACTACTAATCTATACTAATATAACCACCTAAACCTAATTAATTAAAACTAAACAACCCTTAAGCATCATTAGTCCACTAAGCAAGGATTAGTGTGATTACTCATCGGAATTGCGCGCAAATCGGATCAATCCGACGGGGACGGCGCGAGGAACGATAAACTCCAAAGCACGGCTCTGGTTCGGGGCCCGGAAACGGCCCAAAACCACCCATGAGTGTGCTGGAAACCCACTCGGTGGGTTGCTGGATTTGCTGCAAAACAGAGGGGAAATGAGATGGTTTGGGGCGGAGAAGGGTCGAGAAGGCAAGTGGCGGTCCGACGAGGCTGCACGGTGACTCCGACGATCTTCTCAGCCGCTCATGGTGGCTGGAACGAGGTTGGACAGAGGCGGCTGGAGGCTGGACGGCGCTGGACGGGCGTGAAGGGAGATGCACAGCAGCTCGGCGGTGCAGCGCACTCGTGAACGGCGGAACGGCGAGCGGCGGTGGAGCAGACGGCAGTCTGACGAGCTACTCTAGTCTTCCTCTTCTCTCAACGCTACTGTTTCTGTCTTCTGTCTTCTGCTTTGCACGAACGGAGAGGGAGAGGGGAAGGAGAGAGAAGAGAGAAGAGAGAGAAGAAGAGATAAGAGTGAAGAAGTTTGAAAAGTCAAAGTGAAAAAGAAGAAAAAGCAAAGTGGGTGACAGCCCACTATTCGGTGGAAAGGGGGGGAAAGAGTCGCACGAAGGGGAGGCAAGAAGGGGAAAGAGAGAGAGAAAAAGAAAAAGAAAGAAAGAAAGAAAAAAGGGGGGAGAGAAAGATGCTTGGATGCTTGGCCAAAAAGGGAAAGAATTGGGAAGAAAAATAAAAGAAAAGAATTTCCTCAAGTAGGAAATTCTTATCCCAAATTCTTTTGAATTGGCACCTAGATAACCAAGGAAAATCCATATTAAAATACATGGTCTACACTTGCATTTTGCATCCAAAATCTCTCTTAAATTTCTCTCAAATAACTCTCCCAAAAATCAATTGATATTTCCTTTATCAAATTGATTATTTTCCTTATCCAAGAATCCCCATGCTTCTCAATTTCACAAACCAAATAATTCCCGACTTCAATTTGAACGAAATGGCCACACGACAACTTTTTCCCAAAAAGTGTCGGGTGTCAGAAAAATCTTCTGAGACTGAGTCGACACTCCTAGAATTTATTGTGACATGACAGAAATTCCAAATTTTGAAATCAAACTTGAATTGGCGGTTAATTTCCATTCGGCGCATTTTTAGCGTGACCTAGACTACCGGGTAGTTTTCAGAAATTTTTAGTGCAAATGACCCGTGGTCGATTTTCTTCGAGCCACAATGAACCCACTCGACACATTGATGACTCTCGATTGTCGTGAAAATCTCAAGAATTCAAATATGGACACAGGGTACCAAAACGATAGAGAATTCAGTCTAGTGTCGGCCGACGGGAATTTTCTAATTTAGTGGTGTCACCCACGATTAGCCACACATCTCTGTCGAACCGACCTATCTCTGATCTCTAATCAATTTACGTCTGTGCCGTAATGATCTCAGCAGATGAACACAGTCAAGCAGCCGATTCCTAGTCGAATTCTCAAGTCTATTTGCCTTAAAATCCTTAATGGTTTCCCCGAATAGTCTAGTTATCTCGAGAGTGATCAACTCTGAGAACAGCCTTATAGGCGCGTCAAAGAAATGCCCGTTTTATTCAGTAGAAGATAGGACTGAAAATCTGGGATGTCACAGTAATAGAACAGTATCTTGGTTTTCAAGGAAACAAAATACAGTTGCCCTTTCAATAGCAGAAACAGAATATGTGGCTCTTGGAAGTTGCTATTCACAAATCTTATGGATAAAACAACAACTAACAGATTTTGGAGTCAAATATTCTTGCACAGAGATCAAGTGTGACAACACCAGCACTATTAATCTTACCAAGAATCATATTCTTAATTCAAGAGCAAAACATATAGAGATTGGACATCATTTTATTAGAAACCACGTTAAGAATGGAGAAGTAATTATCCAGTTCATTGACTCTAAGAATCAACTGGCAGACATATTTACAAAACCTCTAGAGAAAAATCAATTTGAGTCTATTCGTACCAGACTTAATATCATATCTCTTACTCAACAAAGTCTGGATGCTTTCAAGACTTAAAATTAGAAGTTTTTTTTTTATGCTCAGACTTAGAAGATCTCAAGCCTCAACTGTAAGTTATTACTAATTTTAAACTTTGAAAAGCTAAGTTTATTTATTGGTCATTGGATGATTGATTTATCTTTCTTAATTTACTACTCATTTCAAAAAGACAGTTATCGATTTTTATGGAATTCAGTTAAATTCATAAAGGGAAGTTATTATTTTGAAAAGACATCTTTTTATTTCCTTTTATGACGTTTCATTTACCCCGCTTCACTTGCTTTATATACCACTGTGTATCGTCTTCTTCACTTTTACTCCGAAACCCTAGAATACAAAATTCCTATTTTCTTCACTGTCACTCTCGATTCATTCGAAAGTTCTCATCTTTTCGAACAAGTTGGTTATTCTCTCTATTGGAGTGTCAATGTCTTCAAGAAAGTCTTCGAGGATTGCAAGCAGGGGACCACGTCGCAAGCCTGAGGGTCCTACCCACTTTGACTTAACCGAAGAAGAAGATTCTCTTCTACGTCCAAGTCAGCATCAACCTTCTCAACAGCATCAACCTTCCTCGAATCAACCAGGCGATGAAGTTATAGAAGGGGTTGAACCTATAAGAACTCTAACTCCTAAAAATGCTTTCAAACTCTACTCAAATTTGAAGAAAGGAGGAACGCCATTGTCTTTGATTGATGAGTTCTTGAAAGATAGAGGGTTCAGAAATGAAATGTTGTTCTTGAGAGAGTTAGAGAGGCAAGGAGTTGTGGAGAAAGGATCGGCTAAGAAAGCGTTTAAGAATATTCCAAGTGACCCACAATATGGTACTGTGAATCAACCGCAATCTCTGGATGATGATGAGAGGTTGTTTTCTCACTTTCAACCTAGGTCTGGGGTGTTGCAAGCATCATTGATGGTTCGAACCTTTTTAGATCCAAAAATCATAAAAAGGTTTATGCAAGTCTTTTGAAGAGAGGGGTGATGAACCCTAGAACTGTTGATTTCGATTTCCTGGATTCAATAAAAGTTAATTTGAGGGAAAAGTTTGCTTTATTGCAATTGGAACAATTCTGTTCTGAATCCTCTCCTGCATTCCCAGAGCTTACTACTTACTTTTATTCGAACCTATCTTTTATGGATGCACAAAGCTTTGTCTTCACTGTGAAGGATATGGAATTTTTGGTGACCACAGACATTTTAGCTGACATAATCGGGATGGAAAGAACGAGTTTCCAGCCGATTAGTGTGTCCATTGCTCATGCTATTCTGTCTTTGGTGAGAGACAGGGATGTTGAAGGAAAACTTTCTTATACAAGGATGAGTGCCACGAATATTATGCTACACAAAATTGTGATTAATTGCATTCATCCTAAATCGACATCCAAGACTAATGTTTCTCGATCAGAAGCCAAATTGATGTGTGCAATCAATACTGGTTTTAAGTTCTCTCTGCCTCACATCATTCTGTTCCATGTGTATCGAACTGTGACGAAGGATAAGGGACATCTTCCTTATTCTGCTATTATCACTCGACTCTTTAGGCATTTCAAAATTCATATATCTGCACCTTTGAGTCTGAAAGCCATCACTCCGATGGTAATTGGGTTCAAAATGGTGACAAAGATGCGCTTAAAGGAGCTGAACAAAGTGCTGGAGGGGATGAAGGAGAAATCTCCTCTCAAAGCAAAACAAGACTCTGCTGCGGCTAAAAGAAAAGGTAAGGAGCCCATGGTTGCTCCTGTAAAGAAGAAAAGAGCTCTCATTCTGGAAGATGAAGAAGATGAGGATGAGCTCATTATATCTGCCTTGAAAAATCTCAAAACCTTTGTCAGCTTTCGTGAGAGAAGAGAAGTGTCAGAGGAAGGAAGAGAGAGAGAAGAATCAGAAAAAGAGGAAGAACAGAGGGAAACAGAGGAAAGAAGGGAAGAAGAAGAAGCGGATGAAGAAGAAGAGGAAGAAGAAGAGGAAGAAGAAGAAGAGGAGGAAGTAGAAGAAGCTGAGGAAGAAGTGGAAGAAAGGGAAGAAGAAACAGAGAAAGAGGGAGATCAGGGTGTAGCAGACTCCTTCGAGCCAACCTTGGCTATCTCTCTGTCTAGTCATTCTGAGATAAGAGGAGAAGAATCTGATGGAGCGCATCACTCTGAAGCTGAGGAAGCTTTACCTTCTCCACCTGAGGGCATCAAAACAGGGAGAGCTGTTGGACAAAAAGGTACTTCTTCACCCTTTCTTGCTAGTGATGTGAGTCGTTCTGCAGCAGATCCAGAAGAAGTGTATGCCTCACACTATCCAGAAGAGAGACCTTCCATTGAGACTCCATTTCCTGAGTTTCATTCTGCTGGTCCAAGTGGTACAACTGTTCAAACAGCAGACTTTTCAAGATTGCTGGAAATTCTTTTGGATGTGCGGAATCAGCAATATGCTATGATTTTTGAGATGCTAGATGTCAATAACGCTGTTAAGGCCACTTCAATGTCTCTTCATGAACAGATCAATTCCCTGAAGAATCAAGTTTAGTCTATCGTGCAGGGGGAAGAATTTCAGGCGTTGAAGCAAAGTTTTGACAAGCTTGAAAAGACAATGCACTCAATGGGAGAATTCGAGCTTGTTCGCTTACCCAAGCAGCCTTAACTCTTGATCTCTTCAATCTATCTCTTTTTGAACGGTCTCCACTTTTTGCTGTTGACAAAAAGGGGAGAGATGTTTATGCATATTTGTTTTATGTTTTATGTTTTTGTTTGGACTTTATCTTGCTTGGTGTGTTTTTGTTTGGACTTTATCTTGTTTGGTGTGTTTTTTTCTGTTTTTGGACTAATTTGGATTTCTGAGACTTGATAAGTAACTTAAGCTATTATTGATTATGCTAAAGATAGTTGTGATTTGAGAACTAACATGTTTTCTGTGGTTGCAGATTCACTTCTATCTTTTTCTAATCTTTAATAATGTTTGTTCAAGAAAATCTTGGTTTACTTAAGTGTTGCAGGTCAGAATGTCTAAATCTGCAGGAAAGTTTTGTCACCATCAAAAAGGGGGAGATTGTTGGTTAAATCTTCCTTCGGTATTTTGAAGCTGACAAAACGTTTCCTAAGTCTAAAGACTTTTAGACTCATCTATCAAACTCTGAAGACTTCCAGACTGAAGACCGCCAGACTCAAGATTCAAAGTCTGCCCTCCTTGATAGTTCTAGATCGTCGAAGTAATCTTATCCAGATACAAGGTTATCCTTTGAGGATTTGATTCGATTGGTCAAAGATTATCTCTCGGTTGGAGAAGGCATATAAAGATCTATTATTCGTGTGACAAGTAAATCGAGTAAGACAGATCTGTGGATTGGCAAGTATACTTGGAAGGTTCTACTTATGGAAACCTAGATCCTGATTGTATGAGCGAACATGATTGATGGGCTATCTTCATATTCCTTTCATAATGCGAGATCTCCCTAATTGATTCGGTCCAACGGGTAGATTGGATGAACTCCTTTAGAAGGTGCCAATGGTTATGTAGGCATGGGGGAGTATAAAAGGAAGATGCTCTAGTTGTTCGAGTGTGTGCGAGATAGAAAAATTCCAAAGTCTAAAGTTCCTTACTCTTTGCTATTTCATTTGTTGAGCATACATCTATACTCAAAAGAGAAAATTCTGTGAGACCTCGAGGAAGTGTAGTAGAGTATCTACACCGTGGAATCAAGGACGTGAGATTGTAACATCTCTTTTGATTCATAGTGGAATCTAGCCGGTGGACTGTTAGCGTGGGAGAGTGGACGTAGGCTTGGTCTAAGCCAAACCACTATAATCTCTGTGTTTCAATTCTCTTTCCTTATCTCTTTACTTAATTCGTAGCATTGTATATTTGTTTATACTATTTCGCATCCTTGTCTTGAATTAAGTCTTTAAGAAAAGAAGAATTTGTTTTTACACCTATTCACCCCCCTCTAGGTGTCCATACTAGCACTTTCAAGATTTAGGGATACTAAACCATGAAAGTTCTTTCAAGGTTCTCAACTAGAGGGATGTCATCACCTCACCCCCCCCCCCAAATGAACCTCTTGTGAGTTCACTTAATCGTGATCATGAGCTCTCCTAAACTTGTATACCGCATGAAAGCAGAAATTATCGTGACCCTACCTTGACGTCACAGTATGTCCCAATCAACGATTTTAATGTCGGAAGGAATCGGATGTAGATGTGAGTTTAAAAGTATTTTTTAACAATCATGATACCCTCTCGAGATGTATATCCACTAAAGAATGCATCACTTCATCTTTATCAGCTTCGCCATCTTGAGTATGCTAAATCACAATTGTGAACTTTTGTCACGCCTCAATCCTAGAGCACATGCCCATCCCTCGGTGGTCGATAAATATGCGACGTCCCAGGATGCGTCGCCGACCCATTCGTTTTAATACACATGCGGAAGTGAATAAATACCCCTGACAACAATGCTTGGAATAGAAAGAAGTAGGAAACCAAATCACCATCAAAACACTTCTTTTATAAACACACAGGTTTATGTACAACACTGGTCTGTCTACAAAAGATCGGCTCAACAAAAAGGAAACTGTCCTATGACTAGCTAGTCAGACACGTTCGCCAATTCTTTGATCTCCACCTCCCCAGACTTCGGCGCTTCGAGTCCTCCACGACCGCCATTTAAGGACTTGAAAATGTTGAGCCCACGACGGGGTGAGACAATGTCTCAACAAGTTCATTCCCTAAACTCCGACTATGAAGGAAATACGCCTAGAGGCTTAACCACACAAGTCAAAAGACTTACCTTGCCTCAATCCCTTCCTACACGTCCGTACAATTCATAAACCCAAACAATCGATCTAAACAATCAATTCGATCAATTCGATCACTCAAACAAGCATGAACTACCGACACACATCGGTCTATCAATTTAATAAATCACTGCTCACACAAGTTGAGATGCACTATTACTCCCTCAAGCTGACTTCTATCAATGCTCACACAAGCTAACTTTTACCAATGCTCACACAAGCTAAGTTATTATTGCTCTCACAAGCTGACTTTTACATTTACTCACACAAGCTGACTTAGGCTCACACGAGCTATTCGTTCAATACTACTCACACAAGCTGCTATGGTACTTAAAAATCACATTCGATGTCGAAATTCGACACCCGATATTTTCGAGTTAAAAACCAAAACTTCACCAACATCACTCAATTTCACCATACATCATTCAATTACGGAAACTAAACACACCACTGTGATCAGCTCGAAATTCTATCAAGCGGATCTCCCGATATAATTTTTGGAAAGTATTAATTAATTAATAATTAAATAAATTCCGAAAATTAATTTAATTTAATTTAAACATAAAATAATATAATTAAATAATATTTAATTTAAATAATTAATTAATTTAATTAATTAATTAATTAAAAGGTCTAAACATGATTACGCTAATCTAATTGTATAATTAGACTAATTAATACATCCACTAAACTAATCATTCATCTAATCTAATTTACAACTAATTAAGCTAATCTAACCACCTAAACATACTTAGCATAATCTGAACACCCTTAAACATAATTAACTCCCTAAGCAAAGTTTAGTGAGTAAACTCACCGGTTTAGCCCGAAAATCGGTTCACCGCGACGGCAGTCAAAACTCAGCCTACGGCAATGCCGAGGGGAGCTTGGACTACGCCGAAAAAGGCTATAAAGCCCACAGCGAACTGCTGGGCTCGATTCCAGGCTGAGATGCGCGGCTACTGACTTCGTGGATTGCTGGACTCGCCGGAGGCACGCGGGATTTGTGAGTCAACTCCGGGCTTCGCTAGACGTTGGAGTTCACCGGTGGAAGGCGTTGCACGTGAAGCTGGAAGTGGGCTGGGCTTTGGTCGGTTGCTGGACGTGGCAGCGTGGATGAAGAACTCGGTGGAACTCGCTTCGTGCAGGGGATGGTGGATGATTGGGGGACGCGCGGCAGAAGCAAGGGAATTCTGTCGAGGAGTAAACGTTGGGGGAAAAGGGCTAACTCGATGGAGAAAACTATGGAGGGGAATTCGATGGTGGAGCAGCAGATGCTTGCTTCGTTTGTGGGGTGAGTCGCGGACGTGGCAGAGGAGAAGGAAGTAGGCTAGTGGCGTCGGTGCAGATGGCAGAGGCGAAGAGAGAGAAACGATCGGTGGCTGCTTCGGTTTGAGGAGACAGCCAAAGGTGGAGCAGCAGCATAGGCGCGGGGAGGAAAACAAAAGCAAAGCAGAAACAAATGAGGTCTTCGGCTGAGGTAGAAGTCGCACGAAGAAGGAGGGGGAATCCGGCTGAGGCGTGCTAGAGAAGCTGAGGATGAGGGGGCCAGAGTCAAATAAAAATATCTATTTTCATCATTGTTTTGGTCCCGAAAGTCCACTTGATTATCTCCCTTTGTCCCCACAATCACTTTCTTGCATAATAATCCCACAAATACTTAATTTGATGCCAAAAGTTGAGCCCCCATCCAAGCTCCGAATTTCCTCAATTGGACTTCCATTTCTTCACCAAATTCTCCAATTTGATGTCCAAATTTTGCTATGGAGGAAGCCTACACAATTTCAGCAAGTTCTCATCCCCAAATAGCTCATGAAGGAGGCCAAAAATCCCTTCAATTTGGCCCATCCGAATTTCCGTTCTTTTTCGAATCGTCCAAATTGATTTTCCGTAAAAATCCCGAACTCGCCGAAAATTCTTCAGAGGATGAGTCAACATTCCTAAAATAAATCGTGACATAACAAAACTTTCAATTTCTGAAATCGGGTTCAAATTCGTGGCTAATTTCAATCTGATGCGATTTTAGCGTAACCTAACCTACCGGGTAGTTTTTAGGAACTTTTGTTGCAATTGACCCGTGGTTAATTATTTTCAAGCCACAAAGTGCATCTTCGACTCATTGGCGACTCTCGGTTGTCGTAGAAATCTCGAGGTTTCAAATACGGACACAAGGTACCAAAATGACAGAAAAATTGGTCTAGTGCCGATCGACAAGAATTGTGCAATTATGTGGAATCACCCACACTTAATCACATACCTTTATCAAGTCGACCTATCCCCGGTCTCAATTGGTCTGTGTCGTAATGACTCTTGCAGATTTGCATGGTCGAGCAATCGATTCCTAGTCGAATTCTCAAGTCTATTGCGTTTAGATTCTTTAATGACTTCACCTAATAGACTAGTTATCCCGTGAGTGATCAACTCAGGGAAAAGAACTATAGGTGCGTCGATGAAAAGCCCGACTCATTCAATTAAAAACAGAATTGGAAAATCAGGATGTCACAACTTTTCTTAAGATTCATACCCCTCACGACAAATTCATTTATATGGTCTAGTTGTTTAAGACAACCTAAAATGAGACGGGAGTCACCACTAGCCTCGTTTTTAGGGACTAGCTAGAAACCCAATCGAGACTCGGGAGTGTTCCCTCGATTCCTATGCATTCAAATATCTAGGTTCGGGGACTTGAGTTACGCCAATATTTCTATTAGCATCCTTTCGGTACCTAATGGGATGTTGTATTCACCTAAAGTGTCCCTGCATTTCTTCTTTAATTTTCCAAGATTGTTTATCCTAAACTAGGCGATCATGCGTGGTTGGTCATTTACATGCTATTTTATTTTTAGAAAATGTGAAAAGAAAGCAATCAATTGAATTGAAATTGCGAGACAATAAGTAAACAACCAAGAAAAGCAGTAAATCTATGATGCAATTCTAAAAGAGAAATGGAACTAAAGGACAAGAAAGAAAAGAACCCGCAGCTCATCGGACTTTTATGCAAACAATAAAAAACCCAAGACATATGTTGGGAATGAATGGTACAAAATAATGATTGGAATAGACATTGACCTTCACCGTCTTCATGTCCTCTTCATCTTTAGGATCCTAATCTAAACCTAGAATAAGAATTGTAACTAGATATGTATAATGGAAGGAAACAAGCATACACGTCAAAATAACCAAAAGCACAACATCATTCCAAAGTCAATTAATTAAAGGAAGTTCAATTCACGAATCAAATTCGGGCCTCGGGATCAGCCTTCGTAGTTCATGTGCAGGTCCCTCTAAGAGACCTACCTGATTCATTTTATTACTTACAACCAATATTGACCAATTGTGTTCTCGCACGACTAATAACATTCATAAGTCTAACAAAGCGCTCTATGTGATTTTCCAAGATCTACCCTCGGTATCATGCATCGGCCCTAACATACATTTAGAAGTCACATGCATGAGCATGAGTTAAACACACAGGTAGGCCTTTTGGACCTTATTTCTCAACCAATCGAACAAGAAAATGAACCTTCGATGGGTCACTTATTACCAATGGCACACGTCAAACACAAACACAAGCAATTTCTAATGAATGACCATATTATATGCATGGAGGGTACGTGTGATGTTTCAAAAACAAGTATGAAATCAACAAAACTTTTAGATAAAAGTTCAATCGAGTCCTAAAGTTAATACCGTCAACTTTTTTAACGGAAAATGTTGATGTGGCATTTAAAATGAATCTTTATTTTCCATGTGGCTTTTTAAATTGTTTTTTGTTTAAATTAGATTTAAAAATTTGAAAAGAAAAGTTAAAATTTATTTTTATAAAAATAGTTCAAAAAAAAGAAAAAAAAAAAAAGGCCGGCGCCCATCGCCGAGGGGCTACGACGGTCACCGGCCCCTCCGGCAATGGGTGGCAGCGGCGGTGGCGATGGAGGAGCTACCTTTTTTTTAACAATTTTTAAGAATAAATTTTGGCTTTTCTTTTTTTAAAAAAAAATGAATAAAAAATAATTTAAAAAGCCATGTGGAAAATGAAAAATTATTTAAAATTCCACGTCCATGCCACGTAAGCATTTTCCATTAGTAAGTTTGACGGTGTTAACTTTAGGACTCGATTGAAACAATTTGACAAGTTTTAGGACTTGATTACACTTTTTGCAAGTTTTAAGACTCAATTATATTTTCGTGACAAGTTTTTAGGACTTTTATTGCATTTATCCCAAACTTTTAAGACAAAATGATGTGTCGGCTATGGAAGGTATTCAATTCTCAAAGCTAGCTTGGAACTTGTATAAATGCATTCACAAGCATCGTATACAATCCAAACCACGACTCTCACAATTGTCAAATCAAGCTTTGAAAAAGATTTTCTAAAAGGGTTGCTTTCGAAACATCATATGTACCAAAGTGATTTCAAGATATGAATTGGAAAATTAATCCACTGGAAGTCATTTGATAACAAAAATCAAAGAATTTAAAGTAACCTTCATGAAGATGGCATGGCTTAAATTCTTGCACAAACTAAACTAAGTAGTCTATCTAAACAATCACAACCAAGTTCATATCAAAAACTTTCGGACCAAACATGATAAATTAACAAAATTGGATGATACCCATTGACAATCTAGTTATGGCGAAATTTCCTAATATGCATGACATGATAACGGACAATTTTCAAGAGAAAGTTTTCCTAAATAAGCTAAGCATGATTTTATAAAAAAAAAAAAGCAAACACCACATCAGAAATTTGTCAAGTCATCATGATATTCAATCATTATCACAATAATTTATCCTATCAAAACAGGTCTAAAAATCACCAAATTTTCACAAATATAGCCAACATGATGATAAACAAGTTTTATTAAGGGATTAAGTGCACAATTCCCATAGAAAAAATGGAACAAAAATGTCAACAATCTATCCAAACATGGGTTAGAACAAGGATCTGAATTTGATCCCATGTCCAAATTCTGGTTTAATATGAAAAAAATGAAAAGTGGCTCTAACAATGAGCGATCAACACAAAATCAGCGGCATTAGAAACCTCTAGGTGTTCTTTATGACTTCCTATAAGGGTTCGGGTCCAAACTAGATCAATTTGGTACTCTAAGACTAACATTTTTAAAAGTGCACATGTCAGTAATTAAAAAGAAGAACACAAGCATGCATTAATAAACCTCAAACTCACTCAAGTAATGCATAAATGGCATGAAGAAATCACACACGACTTAGAACTAGATGCAACAAACAATTGGGGTGATCATCTAATCCTAAATCGGCATGCAAAGATATCATACAATTCAATGACAATACAAGATGATTTGAAATTTATAATGACATATTTGGAAGATTCTAAATGTAACAAGCACTTTTGTGACACAAATTTAACGTGCAAAATGATGGTTATATGAAATGACCTAAACATGTACACAAACCTTGTAACATGTGGTTCGATTGTCAAGAAGGCATAATTGTAAGATTTAGTCTCTAGATGACCCAAACGAGCATGGCAATGTGCATATATGGTAAGGTTTCGCTTCAGCATTAACACTAAAGAATGAGCATGATTTCAGACCCCTAAAGATATGCAAAAATTAGAAGAAAAATCCTACATGTAAATCATATAATGAGATATATGTTCCACTAAGAGTCCGTAACCTAAATGCAATCATATGAGTCATGGCAAAAATACAAAATAGACTCTCGATATGCAAAATCTATTTTACTGCAACACTATTTACATGAATGCATGCAATTGACACGCTAAATAACATCAAAACTTTCCAAATTATGCATCAATTGAACACATACAACATGCACTTCATCTTTCAAGAGGTTGAACAAGGTAAATTACATGTCCAATTCTTCTTAAATCCATTTCGGATCAAGACAGGGCAAATTGACCCTATCTCAAATCTGAGGGGTTTTGACCTAACTAAACAGGTCCAAAAATTTCAAAAAAAATAAAATACAGGACATTCTCAAGAAAATAATGAACAACTTTCATGTAGGCAATCTCTTCCAAAATTCAACACCAAAAGTAGCACAAAAATAGCAAAAAATGAAGTTGGAACTGTGACAAAACAAAAAACTAACATAAACTATTGCAGAATCGCACGTCTTCGGAGGTGTTTTTTTAGGGCCAAATGTCACTCAATCGGGAAATGCAACCTATCGATTCGAAGCTAGTAATGTGCATTTTAAAAGTCTTAAGAGAATTGAAACTAAGATAAGGTCGTTTCGAAACTCATTTTGGCTAAAACATCATATCGGTCCAAAGATACGAAAATGCAGATTTAAGCTATATCAAGCTCAATCATCCAAGTTCATTAAGAACAATCAATCACAGCAACTTCAACTACTCATCAATGAGTATATAAACATAGCATATGTCCCTAAGATTGAACCCTAACCCCGACCAGTTAATCTAGTCTCGCTTCATGAGGCTCGAGATCAAATAAATCTACCTTTGCATTTTTTGTTGCTTTAAACATAATCGGATGAAGTTTTCTCGCCAAATGTGATCGAACCATGATGAATTGCCAAGGACCAAATATAAACAATAAGGACTGCTTGCAAACCAGTCGGATTGCTGGCTTGATGCCGAAATGGAATCGATCCGGTTGAACGAGCTTGGGCACCGATAGGAATAGGAGTTGCCGGAGATGATCTGGTGACCTATCCTCTTGATCTCGACCATGCCTTGGTCAGGAATAGGTTTAGGACCAAATCGGATCAGATCCGATGGCTATGAATTCACTATTGGCCGCCAAATTCTCAAAAAAACACAACTGGTTCAAAAATGGACCGATTTGACGATGGCTTGAGATTTCCTTCATCGGAACAACTTTAATCAGAGCCAAGCCAACTTACAGTCACCTAAGGGAGGTCAAGCAAAGAGAGACAGTCGCAGATGGGGCTGATCGATGGTCTTTCAACCGCCGATGTGAGGTCAGTGAAGTTAGATCGACAGACGCAGGTCAGGCTAGAGAGGGAAAATTGACGCCAAAATTGAGAGAAGTGAGAGAGAGATTTGAAGAGAGAGATAATATTTCGTGCAAATTAGGCCCCCCAAAAAATGAGAGAAAATGGGTGTATATACCCTCTCCAGATCAAGCAATTTCGACCGTCAATTAGATCCGAAAGGTGAAATTTTGATCCAACGGTCAAAATTTGATTTCGAAGGTTGCATTATGATCTTGAGGTGTCGAGTAATCGATCCAGTAAGTTTAAATTTCGAAAACCCGAGCCAAAATTGAGAATTACGTCAAAATGTCCGATTAGGGGTCTAATTGCAATTTGATAAAATTTGAAGACCAATTTGCAAAGTTGCGGGAAACTGAAGAAGCATAAGTGAAATTGATGGAAAAATTATCCCGAAACCGGTTGCCGAAGGTCTAGAATCGATCAATAAGTAGCAGAATCTACCAGCATCACCAACAGCCAGTTAAACCGATCAGACCAGTTCGATAGATTTTTTATCGATTCTTGACCATTTTGGTTCAGTTCTAGCTATTTCACTCTCTTGGGATCCTTGTGGGTTCAAAATTTATGCAATTTGGTCCCTAAATGACCAAATTAAAAAGAAAATTTATCTTTTTTAAGAAGAAATTGACCAATAGTGATTCAATTAAGCCAATTAAACCTCGTTAATGCAATCTATGAGTCTTTTATTGACATAATTGAATGATTATTATGAAAGACGATGGGTCAAAACCATGGGTGCTTTAAATTAGGCCTAAAGAGCAAAAATGATCAAATTTGCGATTCGATGGGCAAAATTGCAACTTGATCAAAATTAAGTTCAATTAGTGCCTCAATTACCCTATCTAATCAACTACCCATATGTAAGATCACTTATCGTATTCAAATTGGCCTCGAATTGAAGTATTTGAGCTTATGTCAAAAAAGAACCTAGGCCTAACATTAAAATTGGACCTAGATTTATGAAATTAAACCATAATCTTGAATAAGTCAATTCGAATTTTGTCAATTGAAGTTTAATTGCTTGACTTTCTTATGCTTGAGAGAGTAAAACTCCTCAAATCAAGAAGTTCTTATGTGAATTTTCCAAAATCGATTTCGAATTTGGACTTATCTTAAGAAAATGATTGAAAAATGATGGTTTGTTTGCAATTCATGAAGAATTGATTTTGGTTCCTTAAGTAGGGCTCAAAATAGCAATTTGTATTTTGACCGGGCAATTCACAAATTGAATGCACGAGTGGATTTAAAATAATCCATAAACTAGATGTCAAAGAATGAACTATACCTAATTATGACTATAATGAAGTAATTTTATTTTTGGCCGATTTAGAACCTAAAATTGAAAAAATTCTAAAAACAAGGTTCTTAATCGATTTTTTTGAAATTTTCAACACAAAAGTCAAATTGATATTAAAAGAAATGTATCTGAGAATTTTTTATTTTTTCAATTTTTTTGTCAAAGATTTAACCAAAAGTAAACCATTTAATTGATTTTTGATTTATTGGCCAAATCTTTAAATTTTTGAGAAATTGATTTGCAAAAAGTAAAATTCAAGTTAAATGGCATCCTTTTTGGATGAAAAGCCAATTTTTGACCTAGGATTGACTTTTGGTCAAAAGGTTGACTGAAAAGTCAACCGGTGGTCTTTTCGGGTTTTTCTTTAAAATGATTTGGAAATTATTTTAAAATGACAGTACAAGAGAAAGAAATGAAAAACGACATTTTTGGCCGAAAAACGGGCTTTGTCACGATTAGAAACTCAAATCTCAATTTTTGTTACATTTTTTCGGTGCGTCGACTAAAGATCACGTGTTAACAATAGAAAATTCAAATTATTCGGTAAGTAGATTTGAACAGCAACCATGGACTACCTATATCATTTGAGAAACAAGATAGAGGCATAGTACTTACCTTGAGAAAGATTGCATCCGCTGGGGGAATCTCCAAAAACATGTCGCCTCCGACAAACTTCAACCTCTCACTTCCGACCAGACCAAACACCACGTGTGGCTGATTGAACACCGTGCACTCCAAGTGCGGGAACGCCTCCGTGATGGCCTTACCCATCCTCCCGGTCCCACCTCCAACGTCGACCACCGAGCTCAGCCCCTCAAACACTCCCCCAGTTGTATCCACCACCACCTTCGCTATTAGACTCGAGTCACACTCCACTGCCTCGCCGAAGAAGCCTATGACCTCAGGATTGCGCCCTCCGAACTCCCACATGTATAAGCCATACGCGATCTCGAATGTTGATGGATGGTCATCTTCTCCATCCCTCAACCACGCGCTCAGATACTGCCACTGGCCCATCAAGAAATGCCCGAGAGCCAATCGACGCAAAGGGTGCTACACTCGAGGGGTTGTGCTTTATTAGGAGCCGGGATGCACAAGTGAGCACATGCCCGTTTGGCGATCTGCTTCTTCAAAGTCCTATAGCTCGAAGAAGCCTCGAAGAAGCCAGAGTGGATCAGGATGCGCATGAGGCAATGGATGCAGTAAGCTTTGGTGGGTTGAATATGGAGTGCGGAGATGAGATCGAGGAGGGTCATGGGTCGGCCATGGTGATGGATTAGGTTAGGTATGCCAAGATCAATGGCATACTCCTGGCACATTGAGTTGACGAAGCTAAATATGTGGTTCCATATGTGGGCTCGAGCTAGGAGGAGCTCACTAGGGGTGGCATCCCCATCTCCATTACCCAAATTCATGTTGAAAACACCTTCCTCCAGAGTTGTCAAACCTCTCGCAACATGTATGTTTGCTATAGTTAATAAATAATGTTGGAAGAGAGGTATAGAGAATTTTATGTATATTTTGATGTGTAGAAAAGTGTGCATATGGAGCATATTTATAGAATTTAATAACTAACAATTTAAGAAAATCAAAGAAAATATCCTAAATATCTCTAAAAGATACCTAAATATCTCTAACATGCCTCCCTCAAACTCATGGTGACTAAGTTAGCTTGAGTGTGAAATCAAGTGGCAGATGAGGTAGCATCCAACGCTATTCAGGGCAAAAACTTCCAAATCCAACTAGTTTGAGGGAGGTGAGTTCAATGGTGGTACTGACATTTCAAAACGACTCAAGAAAGGTTGAGAATTGGAGGGGAAATAGCCCAGCAAGTGGCCAATGCAGCTGGCTTGCGAAGCAGCAATTGAATGGCGTTGCCTGTACGGCAGGCATTGTAGCATCAAGGGGCCTATATGACTGATTTGGGAAAATAATTACAACCTATGTGGCTGGCATAGAAAGAGAGCCACCTCCATGGAAAAAGCTCGATTGGGCAACACAGTTGGTATTGGGCTCAATTAATTGCTGGGTAGGTGCACCTTAGGGTTTCCTCAAGAACGAAGGCTTTGATACCAAGATAGAGATATAAAGTAGAAAAGAAAATTGTAGAATTTTCTATATATTTTGATGTGTAAAAAAAGTATATGAAGAGCCTATTTATAGGTTTTAATAAATAGCAATTCAAGGAAAATAAATCAAATATGCATAATAAAAAAAAATGAAAGAATATTCTCAATATCTCTAGAAGATATGTAAATATCTCTAACGGCTGCCTTATATGAAAATAGACCACGAAAACACCTTCCACTTGAAAACATAAGATATATCCAATAATGGTGGATCTTGTTGAGTTATTTTATAATGTTGCTCGTTCCTTCCACGTGATAACATAGGATACATCCAATAATGGAGGATTTTGTTGAGTAATTTAATAATGTTGCTCGTTCCGTCCACGTGAAAACATAAGATACATCCAATAATGGTGGATCTTTTTAAGTAATTTTATAATGTTGCTCGCTTTTTTTCCCCGTACGACTATTGTGGAGCCCCGTTGTGCAGCGTCTAGTGTCCTTCGCAACGCCTCCGACGCATCTTTTATGGCATACCCGCTTTCTAAGTTTAGATGCCCATATTTATCTCGCATTCCACCATTTAACAATGTAGAATTGCAGGTGTGTCCAAGGAATAATGGATAAAAGGCATTAAAGGGCCCTGAACTATTAAAAGTATTCAGTCGAGTTCCTTAGTCTATGCGATTTTTTTATTTTTCATGCTAATCCCTCTGTTAAAAGGTAAACTAAAATGCTGACATAGTGCTAAATTATTGTTAAATGATGATATATCTTCCCTCATGGCATCCTATATGAAACTAACAAATACAACGAATCTTTTTCCAAAATTTGAGAATAAAATCTGGAAAAAAAAAAAAAAGAAGAAGAAAAACAGAGATAAAGGGTTCAACCGAAAAATGAAGAAGGTGAAGACGATGGGGAAGATATGGCGGCAGCAGCGGCGGCGTCCGCAAAGGTGTCGCTTCTCAGGCTCTGGCGACGGGCTGGTGTCCCTTGCCTAACTGAAGTGAGTTTAGAGGGGCTATTGCAGGTGCCTCCATTGCTCAACAAGAGCAAAGACACAGCGTCTCGGTGGCTACAAGATCTGAGGCGAGCTTCAACGACCCTCGTCACCAGACACTACAAAAACTAAATAGATAAATAAATAAATAACCTGTTCCACAGCTCTAGAGCAGTGCAACAGTACAGTTCGTCAGATTTCATCGCAAAGCTACGGGGAGCACCTACGACAATGGCATCCGATTTGTCACCAATGTTGCACCTACAATGATGAACTAAATTTCGCTGCCTTAAATAACCAACATTTACTATTGTGCCCAATTTGATTGAAAGTCTTACTAAGATAAATGCCATTGTAAGCAAGTGATATAGAGATGTAGGTGATACTATAATTTGAATGTTTCTTATAAACTATCTATTAACACCTAAAATTTTGACTAATCATTTAGTAGTTAATTGCATAGAAAATTAGTAATAAATCTTTTAAACCCTAACTAAAAATATTAGAATTAACTTGCATAGCATATAGTTTTAGGAACATTTATCATATAGTTTCTTCCATTAGTTGTGTAGCATTGGATTGAGGATGAATGATTTTGAGCTTAAGTCAGGTTAGTTGGGCCGACAAGAGAGGACCAATTTTCAGCCATCGTGGGGTATACCTCGGCAGAAAATCACATGGGGGAATGGGCCAAGTTGAGCTTAATTCAGTGTAATTTCAGCCCATAATAGTTAATTTATGATAGGTCTTAAGCTAATTTAGCCCATTATCTTGATAAGGCCTAGAATGAGCCCATGAGGGTAAGGTTCAACCTAGGAAAGAATTACAAATACAAGGTTATACCTCATAATTCGAGGTTGGAGATCATATTTTTCAAAATATACACGAGTGAAATATGTGAGAAAAGAAAGAAAGAGAGAGAGTCTTCGGCTGAGACCTTCTCTGGTGGCCGACCACCCCGCCACATCGCCCTCCGTCGTGCCACTGCCACTGCTCGCTACCCCTCGTTCTTGATCCACCGAGCTGCTGCACACAGAGTCCGTCACGGTCCTCCTCTCATCAACGCTGCCCCATGTCACAACATCCTTGCCACCCAAGCCATGGACCCCGTCAACGATCACTGCTCTATGCTGCACGAGCCAAGACGTCGACGACGCCAGTCTACCTTACCATGCTGAGTCACTCATGAGCCATGCCGAGCCATCCATGGTGCTGAACGATGCTAGATGTTGCCCTATCGTGCAAAGCCACCTGCAGAGCCCAGGGATGCTTTGCTGCCTTGCCGTGTTGACCCACCCGCAGAGCCTCGGTGAGCTTGTTGCCACGCCGTCTTGAGCCACCTACTGTCACACCCCAAAACCTACAGGGGTGTAACACAACCGTCCTTCCACCCGAAGGACGCAGCCTCAAACCATATCCAAAGTTCACTTCCAAAGGTCCCCATTGATAGCACTCTTTAACCTACTAGCTGTTAACCAAAGGACATGAAAAGGTTTGGAATAGAGGGGTGAGCAACCGCAAGCTCAGTGAGTAGTACATATCTTCTAAGCAGATCGAGCAACTACTATGCATGTATACAAAGTAATACCAAACTTCATAACTCAAACTCAATATATAAAATACACATCGAATCATATAAGAGTTATTTCTTATCATAAAAACCTTATACGAATATGAAAACTCATTTAAATCACCATCAAAAGTCAAGTATCAATGGTCAAGTCCATTGAATAATCTCCATCAAAAATACATATCAATGGTCTATCCATTGATTCATCTCATATCAAACACACGTCGATGGTCTATCCATCAACCAATCTTTTGCTCAATTTCTAACCATGGTCATGACACAATGCCTTGTGACAAGGCGACCAAGATTCCCCCTTGGCAAGGTTTCCACCTACAAAGCCGGTGGCTCGGCCCAAAAGGATATCCTAAACCTGGTATGCATACCCCCAAAAACCTCTCACTGGGTTCATAGTCATATTGAGCATAAATAACCATTCTCAAATACCAGAAATCCAATCCATAAATCAATATCTTAAACCAAACAAATAACATTTGCAGCATAGCCCATCATCCATTTCATATCCATTTCTCAAATCATCATAAACATTTCCATAAATCAATCGGAAAGCAATTTCATATATATTTCTCCACTTACTTTGTATAATACGCTTTTCAAACATCCACAATCAACCAAAGAGTAGCAATTGCTCGATCCGACTTTTATGCAATAAAAATGCTTTTCTCAATTCAATATATATGCATATATATATATATATACTTCAAGACATGATTTTACAAAACCAAAGAAGATATAGTATCACTCACCTCGTTGTCTATGACCAAACGACAAACGATACCCGTATCGTCGAACTCACGGCCCTATCAAATAATTGATAAATAATACTAAAATCAAAATAAAACTCTATCTAAATTACAAAATGACTAAACTACGCCTTAACTCTCACAAAAGGACTCCTACAAGCTAACAAATCGCATAACCAAAGCGATTGTTCAAGCCGTTCGCAACATAGAGTTTAAGCGCAAAACTTGATCGCACCTTAACTTTCTCCTCCGAACCCCGATCCAAATGTACTTATAGTCAATAGAAAGCCTTTCAAACATACTACAAGAATCCCAACTTGACCGTCCCAAAATCAAGCCGAAAAATGACAAAATACAGGCCCAAAGCTGCTGGACGTATACTGTTCACTATGCACGGGAAACTTTGAAATTTTGTTTTGGACAAACCATAAGCTCAAATCATGATCCATAAAATCCCACGGCTCCATAACACCCTAAACTACCATTCCTACAAAAATACACGGCTCAACGACTCCAAAATCAGACTTCGCCACTCAATTTTCCAAAAATTCCGAATTTGAGCCATAAACCCAAAAATTACTTCAATTGGACGAATGAGGGGCCTAATCTCTTGCCGAGTGCTGCGTTATGAAGTCGAGTCAGCTTGGTGAGGCATCTGAGGCATGCGCATGCCAAAACCCCTTTCCTTTCTTCCCCTCCTCCTTCTTCTTCTTCTTCTTCTTCTTCTTTTCTTTTCTTTTCTTTCTAGTCAAGGGACCTCTTAGCTTCTACTTAGCCAAGCCCTCTCCCCTCTCCTTTTTGCTTTATTGACTTTTCAACTTCTTTTTCTTTCTTTATTTAAAGTGGGTCCCACCACCTTTTCTTTGACTTAGTAAAAAAAATCTCAAATATTACACCTACTGTCCCCGAAGTCAACCTAACAAGACCAACCGTGTCCCACCATCCTAGCCCATGAGCCGCTTGCTGCCATTGACCCCACCATCGAGCCCCCATTTGTTGAGATTCTTGATCTGCAATCCTGATCTATTGTCATTTCAAATTTAAAAAAAAAAAAATTCCGCATATTAGGTAAGATTATCTTTTGATTTGACCTAAATTTGTTATCTATTTTGTTGATTTATGCTATCTTTGGGTGAGTGTGCAATACCCTCAAAAATTTAAAATATCACCCCCAAGTTAGGAAACTTTTTTAACGCTTGGACGGCAATTTAATCTCTAACTATGAGATATAAAATCCAAAATCCAAACGAGATATGAAATCCGGTAGTACAAAAAATTTCATCCTGTCTACATCCACTTAGATATGATTATTGAGTTACATGTTTCCAAATTTAAATAGAAAACCTTCCATCAATAATCATAACCACTTGGATATAATCGCTGATTTATTCTATTCTCCAATTTAAATGAATAAGATAAGATTTGTGGATTGCATGGATGTCGTATGATTGAGTGATTATCTTTTATTTAATTGTTTCTATAAAAAAAATTAGGTAGAATTTGAATACATTTTTGTTGATAGTATTGCATGTTTTAGGTTAGATTGCATGTTTTAGGTTAGATTGCATGTTTAAATCAAGTAATTTACTCATTCCGAATTCAAAAAAAAAAAAAATTACCAAAAATATTGCCTAGAATAGATTAGTTATCATTTTGCATGTTTAAATATTGGGTATTTTTTTATCACGAATTTCAATTAAAAAACATAAAATATATCATGTGCATGTGTGCACATCATTTAGAATAATTGCCTTACATGCATTTCACGTAGTTTGGACTTCATTTAAATAACCGAAAACCCTTAAAGATATTAAGTGAATTGCGTGTTAATTAGAAACATATTTTAAATTGTTGATGTGATTTTCAAACTAATATTGCCGATGCTTTCGCTACTTCGAGATCATACAATTTATTTACTACTTTGATGATTGGGTATTACTTTGGTGGTTTGTACACCCATTTGATGATCACTTCACATGTTATGAAGTAATAAAATCAATTTAAGCTACTTGCTAAATATTTTTTGATAAAAAGAAAGAGTAGTAGAAAAATCTAGTGTAACCAAGTCCCTACACCCATAATTTCTTATTCGCGGGAGTAAAGTAAATTTCCCGTTACCTTATTTGGATTTCTAATCGATCGACCATAAACTAATTAATGACGACTCCTTGTTGAAAATCATTTGCATGTTAAGAATTTGAACTATAAGTTATGAATTGATATGGACTTAGGAGAGCCCGAATTAAATCTAGGTTTAATAACCCATTAGCAAGCCCTTGATGTTGCACCTGGTCGCAACATGTCAAATAATGTAGCTATAAAATACAAGTTAAAGTTGTGGTTAAATTATTTAAAAATAATTTTTTTTTTTTTGTCTAAAAGTAGTTCTAGGTATTTCTATGTGGATCTATATTGAAAACTTGGATGTAAAGTTATTGTATATGATGGAAGTAATTTTAATGGGGCCATTAATTTGTTTAGAAAGAATAAATGAACGAAAGATATTTTCATCGTTAATTAAAATATTTTTACACAATTTTTTTTATAACGAAAACATTTCTCATTAACTAATTATTTTGAGTAATAAAAATGATCATTTTGAGGAAAATATTTTCCAAATTATCTGTGTTCCACTAAAAAAACAAAGACCTAAGGTGATACCCATCAAGGAAGAAAGCTAGGAAATTTCAATGCAAAACATGAGCAACGAAAAACAACTAAAAATATAAGTAAAAGACAAGCATTCTTCTGATAACCTCAAATGTGGAAAACGTCAGGGACGACTGAATGCTCATCTCTATGGTTGTTGAAATATCCCACATTCCCCAATATATGTCTTCCACACGTTGGCATGTTAATGTTGAGAGGCCTAATTTGACACATGAAAGGAAATAGAAATTAAATCCAAATTACATAAAATCCTTATATCAGAGCCAAATTGTATCTCTCTCGCGTATATGCCCAACCCCATTCTGCTTTACATGTAAAAGTGAGTGTTGAAATATGCCACATCATTTAACAATGGGCCTATAAAAATTTTATATTCATGTGGTCTCCCTCAATCGATCAATTTAAACTTTTGGGTTGGACTTTTTAAAAGCAGTTGCACCATATTTCCGCTTTAAATTCATTTCCTATTGAAGAATTCTACTTTGCTCTTGACACCATTGGGATTTAGCCTGCTCATGTTGATCGTGCGATCTCTACTATACAAATCGCAAATGCGCTTAAACATTGTGAACCAAGTGCTCAAGCAGTAAACTCCCTATTGCTAATGCAATGTGGTGTCAGTGGCTATCGCTTATGCAAGACAATTAGGTCATTTGTACACGTCAGGGATAGTAAGAAGATAATCAACATGGCATTTGTTTTTTTATTTTATTTTGGACAACCTAATCTACATAAACGACTCTTTTTTTAATATAATTTGAGAAGAATTACTCGTTGTTAGGCTAAGTCTACATGTGGAAATATCCAAGGAAATTTCTGTTGAGAAAATTTTTCCTCCTTTATATATTTTGAAGTTGACAAAATTGTTCATGATTTATATCGATCTTGATAAATGAAAAAGGTTGTTTGTGTTTCATGTAACGTTCACTCTAGTGAGGACTTCTTATATGAGTAGTAAAAAGATATTAATTGACTTAAAGAATCAATGTGGAGCATATATAACATTGGATATATAAAGATGTTAAGTCTACAAGATCTATTTATCTGATATCTTAAGTTCCTTTAGAAGAAAAATTGATTATATCCAAGAAGCCATATATGTGTGTGTGTATGCGCGCGCGCACGTGAATATGAGTAGCTCATTGCATGAATATGAACATAGCACATATACAACTTGTGATGACTGTCACGCCCAAGGATCGGGTATGCACACATCCTTCTACTTGGTCGATTTTAGAATGCGATATCCCAGGACTATGTATCGCCGACCCTTTCATTTTCAATAGCACATGCGGAAGCAGTTATAAATCCCAGACAATAAAATGATGGGATAGAAAAGTAAGGTCATATTTTTCATATTGAAATTCACAACCATACTTTTATACAGAGCATAAACTCAAAGTATTTCACGAACTATTCATGACTTTCTAAGTTCACTCTATTCACATACACACACTGATCACAAAAGGGGATGGGATCTCAATCCTCATCCAGGTCATACTTAGGATCATCCTGATCCTCTTCTAACTCATCTTCACTAAGCTCATTTCCTTCGAGCTCTTCATCTTTTTCTGGCTCATCGTCATCTTCTGGCTCCTCCTCCTCAGGCTCATCTACGGCCTGAAATATTATCCCACAACCGGGATGAGACTACGTCTCAGCAAGTTCTATCCCCACTAAGACTCGATTAGGAAACCAATATGCCGCATGGTTGCCTAAGCACAGCACGAGTCAGAAGACTTACCTTGGCATCAGTTCCAACCTGCAATTCAAGGATATATACATATGCTTCATATATCACATCAAATAGTAAATCAAATCACGACATCAGATCAATCTTTGATCAATCGACCTAGTCGATTACATGTCAGCCACACCTCTTATAAGTCATTCCCATCCCACTGTATAATTTCCAATAATACACTTAGTCACAGAGCTCCACTAATGCTCTCGAGCGTTGCTTTCGCCAAGGTGACGTAAATAGCAGACAGTCTATGTGCGTTCTTTAAGGCGCCGTTTTCGCACAGTGATATCCTTCATCATCGAACCACGCCTGTCATAGGTCACATATCATAGACAGTCTACGTGCGTTCTTTAAGGCGTCGTTTTCGCATAGTGATATCCTTAATCACAGAACCACGCCTGCCAGAAGTCATAGACAGTCTACGTGCGTTCTTTAAGGCGTTGTTTTCGCACAATGATAGCCTTAATCACCGAACCACGCCTGTCTATACCTCATATCTGATCGGTCTCAGCCAAAAGCATTCCCAGTTAAATCTCACGATTATCTCCCCCTTATTACTCATCAGGGCATTAACAATGTTGAATAACCATACTCGGCCGTTTACCAATCAATCATTCAATTTCACTCAATTTAAATCAACTTAGGAGTAATTCCTCAATTCGCGCAAATAATTCAATTCAAAACAACATAGAGCTCAAATAAATAAACGGACTGCATCACGACAATCAGCACGAAATTTCGGTTGTCGGCTATCCCTGCCTAATTTTCAAAAAATAAATAATTATTTAATTAATTTCGAAAATTAATAAATAAATACCAAAAATCCAATTTAGGCCTGTAATACCTAATTGAAGCCCGATAAGGGTCAGGAAAATCCCGAGATGCATTCAATAAATACTATAGGCAATTCTCTAGCTAGGTACACTAACCACCTAACTAATATGTAATGCAATTAACTAATAATCACTAAACCATTCTAATCCGACCACTTAATTGCATTTAATTAAATCTAATCAACCCTTAAGCATCATTAGTCTACTAAGCAAGGATTAGTGAGATTACTCACTTGGTTAAAACCGGGTATCGGGACACCGCGACGACAACGTGACGGTGGCCGAAATCGGGCTTTTGACGACACCAATGGGCTTGGACCGGGCCTTGAACTTGGGCCCAACAAATCTCAGCCCAACTGAGATTTGTTCTTGATTTTGGGCTGGGCCTAAGTTGGGTTGGGCCTGCTGAAGATGGCCTTCAAATTGTGGGCTAAATGGACTTAATTCGCTGGGCCCGCAAGATAGAATTGGAGCTGCAATTTCGTGGGCTGCTTGACTGACTTTCACGGAATTTTTGGGCTCACTTGAGCTGAGATAGCTAACGACTTGGGCTGCTGGACATCTTGAAGACTGCTGGGCCAAGAAATTTCTTCGCTGGACTGCTGGCTTCGATCGGTGGCGTCGGCAGCTGCTCAGTTGAAGACACAAAGTAGTGTCGTCCTTGGCCGCGTGGAGAGAGCACCGACTGAAGACTCACGGCCAAATGGCAGCAAAGCAAGGTTGCTCGGTCAACCAGTGAATCTCGGCGTGTTTGCTGCGGTTGACCGAGGGAGACGGACTAGTGGACGCGTGGAGACTTGGATGACGCTGGAGTTGAATGGCGTGGGGTCTTCGGTGGAGGACGATGGACTTCGGTGGGACACGGATGAAGAGGAGCAGCACTCGTGGCGGTCACTGAAGCCGTTGGCGAAGGCTGAAATTTTGAAGCCACGAGGAGTTGGACGAACAGCAGCAACTTCAGTCGACACTTGGGACCTCGCTTGAAGAATTTCACTAATGTTGACCTAGGAAAACAAAAGATGGTGGAGCAGGGGCGAGCTGGCCACGTGAGAGGGGCGAACAGGCGAAGGGAGAGAGAGATATTGTGGGGCTAAGTCTTCGGTGGAATGGCAGAGAGGGTGGACGTTCGGTGGACTTGAAACTTCGCTGATTTCCCTCTGGCTTGCTGGTCACGCGTGGGTTGGAGAGAAAGAGAGAATGGAGAGTCCCCCTTAGCTTGATATTTCCACCAAATATCTCCCACAATCACTCTAGGCCAAGTATAGCTTCCTTGGTTCAAAACCAGCCAACAAAGCTTGCCTTAGGACCTTTGAAATGGTCCAAAGAGGTTAGGCTTAGGGGGTATTACGAATTTTGGCACAAACCCCTCTCAATTGGACACCGATCTTTGCTCGATTTAATCTCATTTGACCCCTACAAATTCAATTGGCACTTCAATGCCTCAATTGACAATTTTCCTCATCCAATAATCCATCATGCTTCTCAATTTTGAAATCGAAAACTATCTTCGACATTTTCTGCACAAAAACAACCCAGCGACGACTTTTTCCCAAAAAGTGTTGAGTGTCAGAAAAATCTTCTGAGACTGAGTCGTGGGTCCTAGAATTTATTGTGATATGACAAAACCTTCAATTTCTGAAATCGGACTTGAATCGGCGCTTAATTTCCATTTGGTGCGTTTTTAGCGTGACCTAGACTACTGGATGGTTTTCAGAACTTTTTTAAGGCAAATGACCCGTGGTCGATTTTCTTCGAACCACTATGAACCCATTCGACTCAATGGCAACTCTCGATTGTCGTGAAAATCTCGAGGATTCAACTACGGACACAGGTTACCAAAACGACAGTAAAATCATATTAGTGTCGGTCGACGAGAATTTTCCAATTTAGTGGAGTCACCCACGATCGGCCACACATCTCAGTCGACCAGACCTATTTCTAGTCTTAAATCGATTTTTAACTGTGCCGCAATGGCCTCTAAAGATGAGCATAGTCGAGGAGTCGAGGCCTGATCGAATTCTCAAGTTTATTGCCTTAAAATTTCTTAGTTACTTACCCAGACAGTCTAGTTATCTCAAGAGAGATCGGCTCTGAAAATAGCCCTATAAATGCGTCAACAAAATGCCCGATTAATTCTGTAGAAAACAGGTTGAGAAATTCAGGATGTCATAATTCTTCCCCTCTTATAAAAATTTCGTCCTCGAAATTTAAACCATTACAAGACTTGATCAAAAAGGTGGGGGTACAATTCTCTCATCGACTCCTCAGTCTCCCATGTAGCTCCTTCCGTACCGTGGTGTTGCCAGACCACTTTGACCAACGGGATGGTTTTTGTACGCAGAACTTGCTTTTTGCGATCGACGATCTAGACCGGGCTTTCAACGTATGACACACGGTCATCCACGTCCAATTCCTCGAAATTGAGCACGTGAGTCGGGTTAGGCTCGTACTTCCTTAACATCGACACGTGAAAGACGTTATCCACTTGCGCCAATCTTGGCGGCAACGCAAGACGATACGCTAGGTTTCCGATTCTTTCCAGAATCTCAAACAGACCTACGTACCTCAAACTCAGTTTGCCTTTTTTACCAAAGCGTGAAGTTCCCCTCATTGGTGACACTTTCAAAAAAACATGATCACCAACTTGGAATTCCAAAGACCTTCGACGCTTATCTGCATAACTTTTATGCTTGCTCTGCGCTGTCTTTAATCTGTCTCTGATTACTGTCACAGCATCTATTGACTGCTGAACTAACTCTGGGCCTGTGATTTTTCTTTCACCGACCTCATCCCAACACACTGGTGTTCTGCACGCTCTACCATACAATGCTTCGAACGGAGCCATCTTGATGCTCTGCTGATAACTGTTGTTGTAGGCGAACTCTACCAGATGAAGCTAATCTTCCCAACTTCCTTTGAAGTCTATTACACAAGCTCTCAGCATATCCTCGAGAGTCTAAATTGTCCTTTCAGACTAGCCATCTTTCTGAGGATGATATGACGTACTGTACTGAAGCTTCGCACCAAGGGCACTCTGCAAGCTTTTCCAAAAAGCAGCAGTAAACCTCGGGTCTCTATCTGAGGTTATCGTAACCGGCACTCCATGCATTCGAACCACCTGATGCACGTACAGGTCTGCGTGCCTATTCAGACTTAGGTCTTTTCGAATTGCAATGAAGTGAGCCGACTTTGTTAGCCTGTCGACCACTACCCAAGTTGAATCATTTCCTCTTTGACTCCTTGGTAGTCCAGTCACGAAATCCATCGTGATATGCTCCCATTTCCATTCTGGGATCGCGAGAGGTTGCAAAAGTCCTCCCGGCTTGCAATGCTAGGCTTTTACTTGTTGACATGTCAAACACTTGGCCACATGTTTCGCGATATCCGCCTTCATACCTGACCACCAATAGTGTTGACGTAGATTATGATACATCTTAGTGCTTCCAGGATGAATGCTATAACTACTACGATGTGCTTCAGATAAAATCTCTTCTCTAAGCTCTACATCGTCAGGTACAACCAAACGTCCTTCGAACCTTAGTGTCCCGTCATCAGAAATCTGAAAATTAGCCTTTCTTTTCTCAGTGTCCTCTTGAAGAATCTTCTGTACATCCGGATCTGTCGATTGGAGTTGCTTGATTCTGACCTGGACATTCGGTTCAATTCTGAGGGTAGCCATAAGACTCGAGAGGTGGCCTACCTCAAACTTGAACACTGACTCTCGTGCTCTTTCGATTAAATTCCACTCCTTAATCAGTAGGTGAGCTACTGAAGACTTTCAACTCAAAGCATCGGCGACCTTGTTCACCTTTCCCGGGTGATATAAAATATCACAGTCGTAGTCTTTCAGCAATTCCATCCATTGGCGCTGTCTCATGTTCAATTCCTTCTGAGAGAACAGATACTTGAGACTCTGATGGTCCGTGAAGATCTGAAATTTTTCCCCACACAAATAATGTCTCCAAATCTTCAGGGCAAAGATAATCGCCGCGAGTTCTAAGTCATGCGTCGGATAATTCTGTTCATGAGGTCTCAACTGGCGAGAAGCGTATGCAACAACCCTACCATGTTGCATCAATACGCAACCCAGTCCTTTAAATGACACATCACTATAGATCTAAAATCCTCCAAGACCAGATGGAATTGTCAGCACAGGTGCGGTAGTCAGCTTTTCCTTTAGCTCTTGAAAACTACGCTCGCACTTGTCTGACCACACAAATTTCTCTTCTTTCTTTGTAAGCTTTGTCAGAGGCGATGCTAATGATGAGAATCCTTCCACAAACCGTTTGTAATACCCTGCCAAACCCAGAAAACTTCTGATCTCTCTCATTGTTGTCGGTCTTGGCCACTTGATTATGGCTTCTATCTTGCTCGGGTCGACAGAGATTCCTTCTCCGGAAATCACATGACCTAAGAACGCCACACGAGTCAACCAAAACTCGCACGTGCTAGCTCAATTACAAATTCAATTTTCCTTTTTGGCGGTAACCCTGGCAATTCTTTTGGGAAGACATCTGGAAACCCTTGTACCACTGAAATATCTTCCATTTTCAGCTCCTCAACTGTCGTATCCATGACAGTTGCCAAGTATCCTCGACAACCTCGTCTAATAGAGAGTTGTCTCTTGCGACAAGATCAGGACAATCAAAGGTCCTCTTTGATTTCCAACAAACTCGAAGCTCTTACCCCTAACGGGTCAAACTGAATCGCCTTGCGATAACAGTCCATTTTAGCTCGTTGCTTGGTGAGCCAGTCCATGCCAATTATCAAATCGAAATCATACATGGCTAGGACTAACAAGTCAATTTTCCCCACTCGCTCACCAATCTCTAACTTGCACCCCGAACATCCCAAGGTAGCAATAATTTTATCTTTCAAGGGTGTAGATATACAAATTGCCGACTCCAATAATACATGACTCAACCCTAGCATCCTAACATATTGCTCGGTAATGAAGGAATGGGTTGCCCCCGAATCAAACAAAGCATAAGCAGGTTGGTCGTTGAGCGAGACCGTACCTGTGATCACGTCAGGCGCAGCTTCCGCCTGACCTTGTGTAATTGCATACACGGTGCCTTGAACTGGAGGTCTTTGCTATCCTCCTTGCGGTGCATTCTGAGGGGCATACCCTCTAATCTGTCTCATCGGCGGTGGCGACGGCAATTGTGGTTGTCCTCCCTGCTTCTTTGGACAATACCTTGCGATGTGGCCCTGCTGACCACATTCATAACATGCTCCTATCCTGGCTGGGCATGGAGCTGTCCCATGTCGTCTTCCACATGAGCGACAAGAATCAACCCTATTGGGCATCGGTCTATTGAATCCGCTTCTCTTGAAGGGTGGAACATTTGGCCTACCTCCAGGCATGGCTCTTTTCCCTTGATGGATATTCTCTCGATAAGAGCTAAACCTCGATCCAGATGAGGCAGCTTGTTCATTCAATCCTCGCTCTATCATCTGAGCTCAACGATAAACCTCTCTATATTCTTTCAAGTCCCATGGTAGTAGAGGTTGTTTCAATTCAGTACGAAGACCACTTTTGAACTTCCGAGCTTTCTCTTCAGGGTCTTCTATCAGTTTAGGAGCATACTGAGACAGTTCTGCGAACTTGACCCCATATTAGTCAACTGTCACGCTTCCCTAGTGGAGACGATGAAACTCTTCTATCTTTTGTTCCCGAGTAGTACCCGAAAAGTACTGATCATTAAAGGCTCTAAGGAAGGTGCCCCACACTTGAGCCACACCTTCCGGGAACACTGTATCCTTGGCGGCTCTCCACCATATATTGGCGTTACATTGAAGTTGGTACATAGCTAGTAACACCTTTTCCTCCTCATTGCACATCAGAAGTGCAAATGCCTTCTCCAAATCCAGTACCCACAGAGACGCGGCCTCAGGGTCTCGGTACCACTGAATCTCGGCGGATTCATCTTTAAGAATTGTTCCACTAACTGGTGAATCAGCCTCCCAGCGGCCACAACTCCTGGTAAAACTTCAGCAGGTGCGACGGCAGGTGCAACTGCAGGTGCTGCAGCAGCAGGGGCTTAGGCTGCGGCTTGGTTCTGCGCTTGCTGATCCAGACGATTCCCCATTACTTCCAAAATTCGCATGATCTCATCTATCCTAGGATCACCTAGGGTTGCTACCCCAGCATCTACAACAAGTGGATTCACTCCACTCGCGCTAGCTACAATTGGCGCTTTACCACGACCTCCTCGGGCACCGACCCTGGTCGGCCTTCAACCCCGAGTCACGGCCCTACTAGCCCTCTTAGCTGGAGTTCTAGGCTCCTCATCGCTCATGGTGTCACTTTAATTTACTGACACCTGCTTCCAATTCAACACCGAATTAGAAACAGAGCGATTCAAACAACAAGCAATTCTAGCACTCAGCTAACACAGACATGCACCGGCATGAATTTAAAGGCATTTCTTACTACTATCCCAAGACTTATCGCTCCTTATCACTCCAATCTTGAACTTCGCTCTGATACCATAAAAAGGGGATGTCACGCCCCGATCCCCGGGTACGCACACATCCTTCTACTTGGTCGATTTTAGAATGCGATATCCCAAGACTATGTATCGCCGACCCTTTCATTTTCAATAGCACATGCGGAAGCAATTATAAATCCCCAGACAATAAAATGATGGGATAGAAAAGTAAGACCATATTTTTCATATTGAAATTCACAACCATACTTTTATATAGAGCATAAACTCAAAGTATTTCTCGAACTATTCACGGCTTTCTAAGTTCACTCTATTCACATACACACACTGATCACAAAAGGGGATGGGATCTCAATCCTTATCCAGGTCATACTTAGGATCATCCTGATCCTCTTCTAACTCATCTTCACTAAGCTCATTTCCTTCGAGCTCTTCATCTTTTTCTGGCTCATCGTCATCTTCTGGCTCCTCCTCCTCAGGCTCATCTACGACCTAAAAACTATCCCACAACCGGGATGAGACTACGTCTCAGCAAGTTCTACCCCACTAAGACTCAATTAGGAAACCAATACGCTGCATGCTTGCCTAAGCACAGCACGAGTCAGAAGACTTACCTTAGCATCAGTTCCAACCTGCAATTCAAGGTTATATACATATGCTTCATATATCACATCGAACAGTAAATCAAATCACGACATCAGATCAATCTTTGATCAATCGACCTAGTCGATTACATGTCAGTCACACCTCTTATAAGTCATTCACATCCCACTGTATAATTTCCAATAATACACTTAGTCACAAAGCTCCACTAATGCTCTCGGGCATCACTTTCGCCAAGGTGACGTAAATAGCAGACAGTCTACGTGCGTTCTTTAAGGCGCCGTTTTCGCACAGTGATATCCTTCATCATCGAACCACACCTGTCATAGGTCACATATCACAGACAGTCTACGTGCGTTCTTTGAGGCGTCGTTTACGCACAGTGATATCCTTAATCACCGAACCACACCTGTCTATATCTCATATCTGATCAGTCTCAGCCAAGAGCATTCCCAGTTGAATCTCACGATTCTCTCCCCCTTATTACTCATCAGGGCATTAACAATGCTGAATAACCATACTCGGCCGTCTACCAATTAATCATTCAATTTCACTCAATTTAAATCAACTTAGGAGTAATTCCTCAATTCGCGCAAATAATTCAATTCAGAACAACATAGAGCTCAAATAAATAAACGGACTGCACCACCACAATCAGCATGAAATTTCGGTCGTCGGCTATCCCTGCCTAATTTCCAAAAAATAAATAATTATTTCATTAATTTCCAAAATTAATAAATAAATACCAAAAATCCAATTTAGGCCCGTAATGCCTAATTGAAGTCCGATAAGGGTCAGGAAAAATCCCGAGATGCATTCAATAAATACTATAGGCAATTCTCTAGCTAGGTACACTAACCACCTAACTAATATGTAATGCAATTAACTAATAATCACTAATCCATTCTAATCCAACCACCTAATTGCATTTTGTTAAATCTAATCAACCCTTAAGCATCATTAGTCTAGTAAGCAAGGCTTAGAGAGATTACTCACTTGGTGAAAAGCGGATATCGGGACACCATGACGGCAACGCGACGGCAGCCGAAATCAGGCTTTCGACGACACCGACGGGCTTGGACCGGGCCTTAAACTTGGGCCCAACAAATCTCAGCCCAACTGAGATTTGTTCTTGATTTTGAGCTGGGCCTAAGTTGGGTTGGGCCTGCTGAAGATGGCCTTCAAATTGTGGGCTAAATGGACTTAATTCGCTGGGCCCGCGAGATAGAATTGGAGCTGCAATTTCGTGGGCTGCTTGACTGACTTTCACGGAATTTCTGGGCTCACTTGAGCTGAGATAGCTAACGACTTGGGCTGCTGGACATCTTGAAGACTGCTGGGCCAAGAAATTTCTTCGCTGGACTGCTGGCCTCGATCGGTGGCATTGGCAGCTGCTCGGTTGAAGACACAAAGTTGTGTCGTCCTTGGCCGCGTGGAGAGAGCACCGACTGAAGACTCACGGCCAAATGGCAGCAAAGCAAGGCTGCTCGGTCAACCAGTGAATCTCGGCGTGTTTGCTGCGGTTGACCGAGGGAGACGGACTAGTGGACGCGTGGAGACTTGGATGACGCTGGAGTTGAATGGCGTGGGGTCTTCGGTGGAGGACGATGGACTTCGGTGGGACACGGATGAATAGGAGCAGCACTCGTGGCGGTCACTGAAGCCGTTGGCGAAGGCTGAAATTTTGAAGCCGCGAGGAGTTGGACGAACAGCAGCAACTTCAGTCGACACTTGGGACCTCGCTTGAAGAATTTCACTGACGTTGACCTAGGAAAACAAAAGATGGTGGAGCAGGGGCGTGCTGGCCATGTGAGAGGGGCGAACAGGTGAAAGGAGAGAGAGATATTGCGGGGCTGAGTCTTCGGTGGAATGGCACATAGGGTGGACGTTCGGTGGACTTGAAACTTCGCTGATTTCCCTCTGGCTTGCTGGTCACGCGTGGGTTGGAGAGAAAGAGAGAATGGAGGGTCCCCATTAGCTTGACATTTCCATCAAATATCTCCCACAATCACTCTAGGCCAAGTATAACTTCCTTGGTTCAAAACCAGCCAACAAAGCTTGCCTTAGGACCTTTGAAATGGTCCAAAGAAGTTAGGCCTAGGGGGTATTACGAATTTTGGCACAAACCCCTCTCAATTGGACACCGATCTTTGCTCGATTTAATCTCATTTGACCCCTATAAAATCAATTGGCACTTCAATGCCTCAATTGACAATTTTCCTCATCCAATAATCCATCATGCTTCTCAATTTCGAAATCGAAAACTATCTTCGACATTTTTTGCACAAAAACAACCCGGCGACGACTTTTTTCCAAAAAGTTCAGAAAAATCTTCTAAGACTGAGTCGTGGGTCCTAGAATTTATTGTGACATGACAAAACCTTCAATTTCTGAAATCAGACTTGAATCGGTGGTTAATTTTCATTTGGCGCGTTTTTAGCGTGACTTAGACTACCGGGTGGTTTTCAGAACTTTTTTAAGGCAAATGACCCGTGGTCGATTTTCTTCAAACCACTATGAACCCATTCGACTCAATGGCAACTCTCGATTGTCATGAAAATCTCGAGGATTCAACTACGGACACAGGGTGCCAAAACGACAGTAAAATCATATTAGTGTTGGTCGACAAGAATTTTCCAATTTAGTGGAGTCACCCACAATCGGCCACACATCTCAGTCGACCAGACCTATTTATGGTCTTAAATCAATTTTTTACTGTGCCGCAATGGCCTCTAAAGATGAGCACGGTCGAGAAGTCGAGGCCTGATCGAATTCTCAAGTTTATTGCCTTAAAATTTCTTAATTACTTACCTAAACAGTTTAGTTATCTCAAGAGTGATCGGCTCTGAGAATAGCCCTATAAATGCGTCAACAAAATGCCCGATTAATTCAGTAGAAAACAGGTTGAGAAATTCAAGATGTCACAATGACAATTATTCTACAAACTTCAAATATATTATTTTGAGATATTTCATCTCATCCATTGACAACTAGTGATTGGTTATGGATTTATTCCTTAAAAGAATTTGATTTTCTATCAATCTTAAAGAATATCTACGCAAAATATTCAATTTTGCAAGATATCTTGATTGATTCATAATAATCCCAAAGACAAGATTCTTTCCATAAGTTGAAACACCTCATTCTTGGAAACCAAGATTTAATTGTATGAGCAACCAAATCAAAAGGAATTACGATTGATTGACCTCAACAGCTACCTAATCTTCTCAACAATTGTCCAATAGGTAGATTGGAGATTGATCCTCTTAAAGATAGTCCAATGAGAAGCTTGGATGGGAGGAGTGTAAAATAAGATTAAGGCACCACAGAGAAAAATCAAGGATTAACCAATTCCAAATTTCAATAGGGCATCACATTGTCTTTTGAGAGCTTAAATTTGTAATCCTAATGAAAGTGTGAAAGTCTGTAAGCTATATTTTCTTCTAGAAGAAGTGCTTGGAAATTAGCAGCATTTATAGTTTTAACTTCTCAATGTTTGAATGATGGATTTAACTAATAAGTTATCAGCTGAGATAGTGGAGGTATGCTTGAAATAAGATGAACCACTATAAACTCTAAGTATACTATTCTCTTTTATGGCTCATTTTCATTATTGTTTTGTTAGATATTGCCAAAACCCGCTCATATCAACTCTCTATTTTACCCCATCTTACGTTTATCATCTTTGATGCTTTTAATTCCTCATTTTTAAATCTCCTATTAACTTCCTTCTAGGTAATATTGCCAGCCACTTCAATTGGTATTGGAGCTTGGTGCTCATTAGTTTGAAGTGTTTACTTTTGACTTAAGGATTTGTTATGGCTAACAATTTTGGATGAGGTATTATCAAAGACTAAGTGACATCAAACCTCCCTACTTACATGAGAAAGATTATGACATCTACAAAAAAAAAAAAAATGAAAGCCTTCATCAAGTCCATAGATCCCTTGATATAGGATGTTGTACAACTTGGAGTAAATCCTACAACAAGAATCGGTGCTTTGCCTTCATCCTCAAATACTGGAGAAACAAATAGTAATAAACCTTCTACAACCACAATTACTCTAGCGGAGTTGGTTAAATGAGAACCCTTAGATGCTAAATAGTCAAGGAAACCAAGATAAACATCCTCCTTGCCAAATATGAATCTTTCTAGATGAAACCTAATGAATCAATTCCCGATATGTTCAATAGATTCACTACTATAGTCAATGGACTCATATATCAAGGAAAACCAATTTCAAGAGAAGAAAAAGTAAATTAAGATTTTGCGAGGACTCTCAAAGGAATAAAATAACATCAAAACTTCCATTTGAGAGACACAGAGGATCATGCCTTTCATAGTTGATGAACTCATCAAGACTCTCATGTCTTATGAAGCTGAAGGTATCATCGATGAGGATGATTCAAACGGTAAAAAGTCAATTACTATAAAATCTCATATTCATAACTCAAGGGACACAAATTATGAAGAAGATGAAGATGATGAAGAGTTGGCCCTAATGGTAAAAAGGTTCGAGAAAATTGCTAGAAAGAGAAGATATTTCAAAGGAAGAAAGAAATTAAAGCAAATGGAACAAAGGAAGACCTTATACAACAAATTGAAAGGTAAGGATCTAATATGCTTTGAATGCAAGAAGCATGGACACGTCAAACCAAATCATCTACTGTTGTTGAAGAAGAATGGAAAGTTTAAAAGAAAAAAATTAAAGGTGGAGACATGAGTTATACTGAATGTAAAGAAAATGAAGATGAAGAATATGCACACATATGATTAACGGCGGACTCTCACTTACAGGATGAAATTTGAGGTAAATCATCCTAAAATCCCTAACGAGGTGTTAGAATATATTGATGAATTATGTTTAGAGTGTATATCAGCTCTTAGGAAAATCTTCAAACTGAAGAAAGAAAATGAAAGTTGAGGTAACATGATATTGCCAATGATAAAAACGTTGAATCTTTACAAAAGAGAATTTTGGAAATCAAAGGAAATCAAGATTTGATTTCAAAAGAAAATGATTCTCTTAGAAATGAAATTTTAAATGTTTCCAAATGATTTTATCTTGGTTCTAAAACCTGGAGCATATTCTTTCTATACCGTTTTATTTTAAAGCAAATCTGGATTAGACTTTGAAAAGGAAAATATTACTCAAAATGAGTTTCCTAAGTTTGAGAAAAGATTTATGCCCAAACTATCTCAATTTGCTTACAAAAATTATTTCGGAAAGCAAATCATACAACCTATTGGATGAAACTTTTTCAAGTAGTCAAACTATAGGAATACAAATCATTTTAATGCCCTAAAATTTTGGAGACCAATAAAAGGGAATTTATTAAGAATGAGAGAATCTTCTAAGGGCCCGTTTGGTTCAGCTTTGGAGAAATGCCCTACCTTTGAGGTAAAGGGGTTTTCCAAAATGCTAGACTATTTGGTAAGTTATAACTGAAAAGTGCTTTAAGGAAATGCAAGACTGTATGGTAAACATATATTTGAAAAGCCCTTTAGTGTGACCAAATTAAGTTTTTTAGTTTTAGTATTTTTAAAATTGCAAAAAAGAAACAATGGCTATATAACCTTTTACATTTTCATGTTGAGAGTAATGTAAAAGATACATATTAGTAAATTTATTTAAAAATTATATTAAAAGAATTTGATTATAGATGAGATGCAAAGCTCAACTTTTGGCCTAGGGTTCTTTTAGGTTTGTTTTCAACTTTGAATAATTTTTTTTAATTATTATAGTATTAATCATCTTCGTTAATTAATTATCATTCTAGTGTATTAATAAAAAGTTGGCTATTGATTGTCAAAAGATAAAGGGGCAAGTACTTTTAGGAAATGCATAGAAATAGTGAGAGACATCGAACTAATCCCAAGTTCTGTTGAACACTTCTGAATGAAATGAAACCTGAACTGCAGAGCACGTTAAGTCATATGACGCTCGGAATCTGATCTAGTCAACTTTTAGTTAGAATTTTCGAACAAAGGCTCACAAAAATTACACATGCGTGCATAAACAACGGAATACGTCACATGATGGTAAATAAACTAAGACTTTCCGGCGAGGTTCCAAATAAAGTGATTGCTCTGATCCAAATAACCGTTAGGAGCACATAGTGGAGAATCTCCAACAGATTTATAATGATTAGGGAACGAGACAAGACCGCCATGACCTTCTAGTCGGAGTCTTACCGTGCCAAGCAAGATTAGTAGCACATAGGTGGCCTTCTCTCTTAACTGCAGGATTTGTTCAAAACATGCGCTTTTTCCGGTCAACTTCAAAAAATGCGTTTTACATACGAAAGTATTTAGTCATTGCGCGAAATGTGCTTAGGGATCATAGATTTTAGATTTCCAAAGATGTTCCGAAACACATTGTTAGATACAACACCGCGCATACCACAACTCTATAGTGTTAAGCAGAAACCTTGTGGATGCAAATTGGAAGACAAACTAGAAGTATCACCACAACATTCTGGTCTTCCCATTCTTCCATCAAGTTAGAGTTCAACCACTCTTGACACTGGATGGCCTCGTCGGATTGAAAAAATGATGGAATACGTTGTGGATGCAAAGATCGATTCTGCTCGGACTTCCAATTTCTAGTGATGTATTCCAAATCTCTTCGTAAAGATAGCAGACTGGCAGCTATGAACTTCCTGATTGGATAATATATATGTACAAACTACAAATACTATAACAATTCTATCAGATAATTTCAATGTGCGTCATTCAAAATGTACCTACTACCTTCCAACAAGAAGAGATGCAGGTGAAAGAACCTGCAGAAGTACCAAGTAGAAGTAGCGCCAGGAATTGCCGTACAATCCCTGCAAGTGACCTTCATTATCCTTGAGAAATGATTCAAAATCACAAATTCACAATACTTTAGCTCCTTACTTTCCTGCAAATCTGCATTATGGGTTTTGTAGCACCCAACATAAACCAAGCAACTAAAAATGATAGATGAATACTTGCTCTCAATATCAAATAGTTCACAAGATGATTTGGAACATTCATTAGTTATCTTCCAATGCGCATTTTCTATCCCACAGCCACCAGAATGAGAGGCAAATTCAGAAAAATAAGTATTTCTTGCAACAGAAATATGCAAGAAAGGAAATTCCTAATCATCAAGATTTCACATGGCCAATGAAACTTTATGCCAAGCTTATAGTAAAAAACATCGACAGAACCATCCATGCTTACAGACTGACGCAGCTAAACAACACCTAACACAATGCCTCATTAATCACCACAAGTATACACCACTAATTAGATCCACCTATTTTCAGCTGTAAGACAATTATATGGGATATAAGATTCTCGCTTCCTAGTGTCAAATATCAATTATGCAGGAGAACTACCATTTCCTCTTCTTGGAGCTGAGGCTAAGATGAAAAGTTGCAAGAAAGCCATCACACACGCAGAATTCCTACTGCTTTGCATTCTCTACATCACCATGTAATGCTTCTCAGCACTTGTTTCCCCAAACGTGGAACGAATCTTTTTTCATCTGTCCGAAGAGGGGGCATGCAATGGTTCCATTTTATATAAAAATAATATATGCTATGCTCATGAAGTGTCATGATACCTCAAATTGAAAAACAGGATTCTAGGATCTCAAAATGCAGGCACACCTACTGCCAGGGAATCTCACTACCTTTCTTCCATATTCTGAAAAGCTTCTAGGCTCTAACTGCCCATAACAGTCATCAATCACCGCTTGGATGTTTATATTACTTCAGAGGAACTCAAAATGTCAATAACAACAGGTGCCCGATCACAAGAGAGTTACACCTACATTAAGTTGGGCTATTGATTGTCAAAAGATCAAGGGGCAAGTTCTTTTAGGAAATGCCCTTCGGACGGAGATCAAGGGGCAAGTACTTCTTTTTCTTGTAAACCTCCCTCAAAGCAGCCTTTTGTTTCTGGGAAATCACAATCAAGACTTGTGCAATCGACAACCTCACCACCTTTCTGCAACAATTGAAGATCAGAAACCCATTAAAAAAAGCACTAATTTCCCTATGTTCAATTGGAAAAACTGCCTGGCGGGGAATTATACCCATTAAGCTACCATAACCGCACTAAGAAATCTCAGTAAGTTACTTGCAAAAAGCCAGCTCTTTGCATTTTATTTACTCGAGATTCATCAACCAATCGAGCTTTTTTGAATTTCCAATGCCTTACAAGATGTAACCATCCATCCCGTGCTTCCGGCCACCCATTACCAGAAAGTACCCATCACCAATACATTCATCATCCATCATATAAACAGCAACAAAGACAGCATGCTCTGACTGACTTCCACAAACAAGAAATTCAAGATGTACCCAAAACCCAATTTAACCAGCATAACCAAAGTTCATGATCATCCCAAACCCAACATTACCATCTACCAAAAACATAGAAAAAGCTCCAATGTAGACCATCAAAAATCGCGAAAATCAAGTAAGAACAGTGACGTACATCTTGGAGAGCTTGTTTGGGGCGCCACCGGTGACCTTGGTGACGCGGAGGAGGGCGAGCTCGGCCTTGAGTTCCTTCAGCTGGGTCAGAAGGTTGGTCTTCAACTTCTACCTTAGCTCGTGCACCTTGATCCTCGCTGCCATCGATTCAAATCGAAAGGGCAAGTTCAAGTCAGCAACACAAGACAAGATAACCCCCAATTTCGTCCCTAGGGTTTCGCCGTCGCAGGAGTAGGAAGCAAAGCCATTGTCGATCCATGAGAGGAGGACCTCCGATCACAGCAATGGGTGAGAGACGACGACGTCGCCGATCCAAGAGAGGAAGCAAACGATCAAAGAGAAACAAAACCAACCTCGGATCTCGGATTCGCTCGCTCGTCGCGACAAACTTCGGCCTTGATGGAGTGGTTCTCGGATTCAAATCATGATGGAGTGGAGCGAGTTGCAGGGAGAGAGAGACGAAGAAGAAGAGAGCCCTCGTCGCGTGATGGAGAACGCTGCAGAACAGAGGAGAAGTGTCGAAAGAGTCAAGGTTTTGTTTAGTATTGGGTAAAATTGGACTTTTAATAAAATTTTGAGGGTAAAATAGGCAATCAGCAAAAATTCATTAATAAGGGGACCAGCATTTCAAAGGCCAGCATTTGGGGAAGGGAAGTTCCAAATGCTGAACTAAACACCAATTTTTTTTCCCAAGGGGCTTTCAAGGCTGAAAGCCCCTTGGGAAAGCTGAACCAAACGAGGCCTAAGTCAAAAGGACCCAAGCAAGTTTAGGTACCCAAGAAAGCATGAATTTGCTTACATATTGTAGGTATTGAACAAAAGAAAGAATCAATAGTACTTGGGTAGTGATTGTTCAAGATATATGATTGGAGATACAAACAAATTGGTTCAATTTACCAAGTTTCATGATGGAAGTGTGTTCTTTAAAGGCAACAACAAAGGCAAAATCATTGGTAGAGAAACTGTCAAAATAGGACATCTTACCATACATGATGTATCTCTCATGAAAGTTCTCAATTATAATCTAATTAGCATAAGCCAATTATGTGACATTGAGTTCGAGATAAGTTTGCAGGAGGATAAATGTTGTGGAGCTAGTAAGGACAACTCTCAATCATTTACTAGTAGGCATAGCAATATTTATCTCGTGGATATGGAAATTGATAATATCAAGTGCCTTGTCCCCATCAAAGATTAGACAAATCTTTAGCATGGAAAAATGGGACACATTAGCATCAAGCAAATTTCCAACTTTCATCTAAGAATCTAGTTCGAAGACTACCAAAGTTGAAATTTGAGAAGTTATAATTATGTACTTCTTGCACACAAGGTGAACAGGTAAGAGGTTCTTTTATATCTATTAATAAAGTTACTACTAACCATGCCTTGCAACTTTATGCATGGATATTTTTGGACCTACTTGAAGTTAAAGCCTTAGTAATAAAAGTTAGATGAAAGAATCTTTCTTTAATACTCCATGACCAGCAAACCTATGGGGCTTTTAACAAAAACTCTCATACTGTGGAAGATCAATGAATGTGAAGTTTGAAAAAAAGTGGTCATACTCAACTAATTGAACGAAGAACATGAATATAATCAAGCGGTTGATCATAATCAAGTACTTTAAAACTTTCAATCAACTGATGACATTCAGTAACCTGAATATAGTCGGCAAGCTAAATATGATCGGGACCCCACACATACTCAAGAAGCTACAATTAATGACCATCCTGAATCTTCAAACAAAGATAAAAGTCATGATAGAAGATTTGATAAAAACTAGAAACATAAATCCAATCATCCAAAAGGGCTTGTTCTTGGAAAGCTATATGATGGTATCAAAACCCATTCTTCATTCAAGGAAATGATAGGTACCTTGACACTTAGATCAAAGATAAAACCTAAAGAAGTTGAAGAAGCACTTTCAAATGAAAGCTAGGTAGATGTAATGCAAGAACAAATATACTAGTTCAGGGTAAATGAAGTATGGAAACTAGTGCCTACACCAAAGGACCATCTAGTTTTTGGAACCAAATGGGTCATTAGGAATAAGTTTGGATGTCAAGGGCAAAGTGATCAGAAATGAAGCAAGACCGATGGCCAAGGATACTAACAAAAATAATGAATAGACTACGATGAAACCTATGCTTTTGTGGCTAGGTTCTGTCACGCCCCGATCCTCGAGCACGCATACATCCTTCTACTTGGTCGATTTTATAATGCAATTTCCCAGGACTAAGTATCGCCGACCCTTTCGTTTATTAAGCACATGCGGAAGCAGTTATAAATCCCCAGACAATAAAATAATGGGATAGAAAAGCAAGGGCATATTTTTCATATTGAAATCCACAACCGAACCTTTATACATGGTATAACTCAAAGTCTATTCACAAAACTACTCATAACATTCTAGTCACACTCTATATACACCACACAAGGTTCACAAAAGAGGATGGGATCTCAATCCTCATCCGGGTCGTACTCAGGATCATCCTGATCCTCTTCTAACTCTTCTTCACTAAGCTCACATCCTTCAAGCTCTTCATCTTTTACCGGCTCATCGTCCTCTTCTGGTTCCTCTTCCATAGGCTCATCTACGAGCTTGAAATGTTATCCCACAACCGGGATGAGACTACGTCTCAACAAGTTCTACCCTACTAAGACTCGATTAGAAAACCAATACACTATATTAGCTGCCTATGCATGCATGGGTCAGAGGACTTACCTTGGCCTCAGATTCCACCTGCATATTAGCACAGTTCAATAGGTACCCAAGTAATCACATCACAAATCGATATCCCAATCAATCGACCTAGTCGATTACGTGTCATCACGACCATTTCTTGGTCGGCCCATTCCATACTATTTATAAGTCTGATCGACATCCAAGACTACTCACCCTTGGTGATATATAGATAGTATATTATTCTATCTCCAGATGACATATTGAATCATCAAGCTGTCAAATCATACCGTACTGTCTCAAGATGATCGGTAGAATTATCGAGCCGGTATATCATACCATACTGTCTCAAGATAACCTGTAGAGTCACCGAGCCAGTAGATCATACCGTACTGTCTTAAGATGACATATAGAGTCACCGAGCCGGTATACACACCATTTATCAGTATACACACAATTTATCATACCGTACTATCTCAAGATGATCTGTAGAATTATCGAGCCGGTATATCATACCATACTGTCTCAAGATAACCTGCAAACTCACCGAGTTGATAGATCATACCGTCCTGTCTCAAGATGCTCCATAGAGTCATCGAGCCGATATATATGTCATTCCAAGCAAACAATCAAATAACCATTTTTATCCCCTCCGATAAAATGTTGTGTGTGGGTACACGGTTGGCTTTAGCCAAAATATAATATTTTTCCTTTCCATAACTCCCACATTTTCTATAGTCCACTCAAACCCTTTTGGCATTATCAACCGATGCCCGGTTATTTTTCAATTAATAGCCAAAGATTATTCAATTAAAGAATAATTCCTAATTTAATAAATAATTCAATTCAACACAAAATAATGCTCAATTAAATAAAAGGACTGCGCCACGACAATCAACATAAAATTCCGGTCGTCGGCTATCCTTGCCTAATTTCCGGAAAATAATTAATTAATTAATTAATTTCGAAAATTAATAAATAAATACTAAAAATCCAATTTATGCCCATAATGCCTAATTGAAGCCCGATAAGGGTTGGGAAAAATCCCGAGATGTATTCAATAAATAGTATAGGCAGTTCTCTAGCTAAGTACACTAACCACCTAGCTAATATGCAATGCAATTAACTAATAATCACTAATCCATTCTAATCTAACCACCTCATTGCACTTAATTAAATCTAATCAAGCCTTGTAGGCCCACAGAAAAAGCTAGACTTGGGCCGAACTTGGGCCGACTTGCTTCGCGGGCTTGGGCTCGGAACTGGGCTTGCTGAGCCTGTGGGCTGAACTTTGAAGATGGGCTGAAACTTAGGCTTCAAATGGGCCCGATCCAAAACTGAAGTTGGGCTGAACAAATGCAAGCTGGGCTTGCTTTGAAGATGGGCTTGGGCTCCTTCGCGGGCCTCAATACTGGGCTGACTTTGGCTGAATTCTTGGGCCGAAGTTGGGCCGAATCCCAATGGGCTGAACCACAAGCTTGGCTTGCGGACTGCAGAGAGGAAACCAGCGACTTCAACAGTGAAAACGGGCCGATCGGAGCTCCGGCGAGGGATTGGCCGGCAACCAATGGCTCCCAGGGGTCAAGGGGGTCTTGTAGGTGGATGGAATGGCCAAAGGAATGGTCGGAACAGAAGAAAAACGGAGAAAATCGTGAAACAGTGCAGGCGGGCAGGGGACCGACGGACCGGCGACCGGCGGCTTGCGACGGTCGTACGGGATGTCCGGTGGCTCCTTTCGGGACGAGGTTAGGTTCTTTGGAACGGTCTGGATGCCCTCGTCACGGTGATATGTGGATCGTTTGCTAGTTCATCCGGGAAGTCTACTTTTTACTCGGATCTTTGGTAAGAGGTCAACTGGAGTAGAAACCGGTGGTGGCGCGGGTGGAGGCGTGCGACGGCTGCAGCTCCTTCTGCCGGTCTTCTTGCTGGCTTGAGGGTTTCGAAAATGAAGAGGAGAGGGTCTTGGACAATGGAATGAGAGAGAGATGGAGAGGATAGAGATGAGGGAGAGAGAGAGACAGAGAGAGGATAGGGAGAAGTGAGGGATGGAGGGCTCCACTTGCTTGATATTTCCACATCTTGCTTCACAAGATTCATCCTAAGCCAAGTATCATTCCTTGGCCTTCATTTGGCCACCAACACACTTCCCATAACTTCTCAATTGGTCCATTTGGCTAGGGTTATGGGGGAGCTACGAATTTTGGTTCAATCCCCCTCAATTGGCTTCAATTCTCTCTTGACTCAACCTCAAATGGCCTCAATAAAATAAATCAACGCCTCATTGATCACCATAGCATTTTTTCTCACCCATATATCCCATTTGCTTCCCAAATTTACAACCAAAATAAATCCCCGGCTTTAATTGCACAAAAACGATCCCGAACCGACTTTTCCCCAAAAAGTCTCAGTTGTCAGAAAAATCTTCTGAGACTGAGTCGACACTCCTAAAAGTTATTGTGACATGACAGAATCTTCAATTTCTGAAATCGAACTTGAATTGGTGGTTAATTTTCATTCAGTGCGTTTTTAGCGTAACCTAGACTACCGGGTAGCTTTCAAAACTTTTTAAGGCAAATAACCCATGGTCGATTTTCTTCAAACCACTATGAACCCACTCGACTCAATGGTGATTCTTGATTGTCATGAAAATCTCGAAAATTCAATTATGGACACAGGGTACCAAAACGACAATAAAATCATATTGGTGTCGGTCGACGAGAATTTTCCAATTTAGTGGAGTCACCCACGATTGGCCACACATCTCAGTCGAACAGACCTTTCTCTGATCTCAAATCGATTTTTAACTGTGCAGTAATGGCCTCTAAAAATAAGCACGGTCGAAAAGCCGATTCCTGGTCAAGTTCTTAAGTCTATTTGCTTTAAAGTCTTTAATAGCTTCCCCAACTAGCCTTGTTATCTCGAGAGTGATCAGCTCTGAGAATAGCCCTATAGACGCGTCAATGAAATGCCCGATTTACTCAATAGAAGACAGGGTTGAAAATCTGGGATGTCATAGGTTCAAAGCCGTAAAGTTACTTCTTGCTTATGCTTGTTATTATAATTTTAAGTTGTTCCATACGGACGTCAAGAGCGCCTTCTTAAATGTTTATATCAAATAAGAAATATATATGGCACAACCTCTTGAATTTGAAAATCCTAGAAAATCTTATCATGTTTCAACCTGAAGGAAGTTTTATATGATTTTAAACTTAGCAACTTCCTAACAGAGAAAGGTTTTGAAAAAGTAAGGTCGACACCACCTTCTCCATAAAAAAGGAAAGTAAGGATATTCTTCTTATTCAAATTTATGTTGATGATATTATATTTCACTCTTCTAACGAACGTCCGTGCTAGGAATTTTCTAAGATTATGTAGAATGAATTTAAGATGAGAATGATGAGAGAATTAAATTTCTTTCTTGGCCATCAACTAAAGTAAAGCAAAGATGGTCCATTCATCTTCCAAGAGAGATACGCAAAAGAACTGGTAAAGAAGTTTGGAATGGAAAATGCAAGAAAATAGAGACTCCTATGTCATACTCCTCCAAGCTTCACAAGGATGAGAAAGGAAAATTAGTATATCAAAAATTTTACAGAAGCATTATATTTTCTTTATTATATATTACTACTTCTAGACTTGATATTGTCTTTAGTGTATGTATGTGTATTAGATTTCAATCAAATCCTAAGGATTCACACCTTACTGTAGTTAAGAAAAACATTAAAATGTTGCACATCCCCTAAGCTAGGATTATAGTATCCAAAAGGATCTGATTTTAATCTTATCGGATATTCTGATGCTAACTTCACTGGATGTCATATTGATAGAAAAAGCACTCTAAAAACTTGTCAAACGATAGGTTGCATGTTGGTTTCCTAATCCTCCAAAAAGCAAAACACCATTGCTCTTTCAACAACCGAAGCAAAGTATGTAACTCTAAGAAGTTATTGTACACAAATTCTTTGGATAAAGCAATAGCTAAGTGACTTTGGAGTTATAGATTCCACTATATTGATCAAGTGTGACAACACTAATGCTATCAATTTGACAAAGAATCACATTCTTCCCTCAAGAGCTAAGCATATTGAGATAAATCATCATTTGATTCATGATCATGTGCATAATTGTGATATTAATATTCATTTATTGATTTTAAACACTAATTAACTTGTATTTTCGCAAAGCCCTTATATAAAAACTCATTTGAATATATTTGAAGTAAATTGGGTATTAATAGTCCATTTGCTTAAGTTGAATATGAGCAAATAGGTGATCATAGCCAAGACCAATTACACACAAGTGATCATATCCAATACCATTTCACAAACAAATGATGAAAGGTGAAGATAGAGAGCTATATTCAAACTTGACTATAGACAATTTCTATAAAAGTCTTGTTTAATTTTAGCACAAAAGCTAAATTTAGCAAGAAAATCGGGTAATCGTAATCACCTTCTTTTAAGATGAAGAAAGTCGTTGATTATTTCCATGCTTCTGTGATTGATTATCTCCTTCAATTATTTCTTAAAATAGTTTCTAAAATATCACTCATTACAATCTCCTTATTTAAAATTCCTAATTTCTAAGAAATTTTCTTCTTTTGATAAAAAGTTGAGGTATGAACATTTATGTTTTTCTATTTTTCTGTTTTTTCATTCTCGAGAATAGAAAAGGAACAGGAATCCGTTTGGTAATGTCAATTAATTTTTTTATTCCTCATAATAGAAAAGTAGTTAGGGAATAGATTTGAAACACAAATAAAAAGTAGAAAGAAATAACTTCTTATTCCCGGAAATAATTTCTAGTAATAAGTTTTTTTTTTTTTTTTTTTTTTTTCTTTTTTGTCCTTTTTTCTTCTTCTTCTTCTTCTTCTTCTTCTTCTTCTTCTTCTTCTTCTTCTAACTGGTCGCTCGAGTCTCGCCGCCTGCCACCTGCTAGTTACCATCAACTGCCACCTCTAGCTACCATCTACCATCGTCAACTGCCACAACAACAGGCTAGTGGAGGAAGAAGAAGAGAGAAAAATAATAAAAATAAAAATCTCAAAAAATTTATTAAAAATTGGAAGAAATTCCACGTCACAAAAAAATTTTTGGGTCACACTAAATGCCTTCCTTTTCTTTTTCTTTTTCAAGAACAAAAATTTGTGTAGTTATCAAATACATTATTTTACTAAAAAACTATTCCAAAGAATAGTAATTGAAAAGAACCATTTCTAAAAAGAAATTGTTCCCAAAAATAGAAATGTTACTAAATGCACCCTTAATTTCCAAAAATAGCTTCTACTTTACCAAAACTAAATGGTCGCACTCCCTCCATCGATCAAACCCTTTTCTCTCAATGGCAATTTTCCCTCTCTTTTCATGGCATCCAAAGCAATTCTACTTCCTCGCAAAGTATATGCAGGTTTACGTCAATCACAGAGAAGTGCAACAATGGCTTCTAGGACAACAATGACCAGTTTGACTCCAATAGACATCAACTATTGACAAGCACAAATCCTCCTGCTAGCGAAAATCAAGCATCATCGACTTAGCGAGATGCAAAAATTCTTGCCTTTGAATCAATTGCCACACCCACTGATAAGGGCAATACTCGTCTTATTGAGCATTTCAAATTTGAGAATGCTAAGCATATTAAGAACATAGTCTATGAGACAAAGAGGAGCCACTGATGAAATTATAGACCTGTTCTTGGAGTCTATTAAGAATTTCCCAGAAGGGGTAGTTGAGGATGAAGCAGTAACTCCTATAATGAAAGTGATGATTGAGCCTTCTAGGACAGAATTTTCTTGAAAAGGGGAAAAGAAAAAATTGGAGAATCATCAGCACCTCAGGTGGCTGAAACCATACAAAGGGCTACTCCTAGCCCTGGTATTGATATTGAGAACATTAAACTGGAAGCTTCTGAATGTTATTTGGAAGGGAAGAAAGATGATGATGATGATGATGATAAGAAGTTCTTTGAGAAGTTTGAAAGAAAGGTTGGTTTTGTCATTCAACCTAGTCGCAAGAATAAATTGTTCAAATAAAAGAAACTTCATACCTGCTATTACTCTCGGCTGGCTAGAGGAGTCATACCCAATAGGTCTATTGATTTTCTTTATTTTGAGTCTCTTGGAATTTTAATCCCCAATTGATCAGAAATTGGAAAAGTTATACACAGATTCTAATCATGTGTATCCAGCTCTCACTGCCTATTTATACTCTAATCTTGCTTTTTATTCTCCCAACACAATCCAATTTTCTGCGAGAGATAATCTCTATGAGCTGACTGTACATAACTTGGCAAAAATCATTGGCATAGATCATTATGAGTTTATACCTATCCCTATTTCTCCTGAGATTGCTTACAAAATCATCACAGAGGACTTTGATTTTTCTCGTGGTATTAAATCTAATGTTTCTCATAATCTTCTTCCTTTCGAAAAATAAAGTCATTCACAATATTCTCATTAGTTGTCTCAGACCTAAAGCTACTTATGTCAATGATATTTCCAAGTATGAGGCTGGACTTCTCTGGGCTATACTTTATAATGTTCCTTCTCTCTCTTCTGCCTTTTCCACATGTATAGAGCTGTGAGCAATAATCAAGGCAAATTGCCTTAAGGTTCCTTGATGATATCTGGTGGGGAAGACATGATGCTGAAGATGAGATTGAGGCCAACTATGGAAGAATGATAAAACACAAAGGATGAGCTAGTTAAGATTGGCAATAATGATGATGAGGATTAGAGAAAAATGCTAGAAATAGCTCTTGAAAACTGAGAAGCAGCGAACTGAAGCACAAGGAAAAGAAAAGGTCCAGTGGTTCTTTCTTTCAGTGCAGTAAAGGGAGGAAAATCTAAACAGTCTCCACAAAAGAAATATGCTACTTACTCTTTGAAGAAATGGCTAGGAGATGAACCTGCTGGAGATTCTGAACAAACTCTAGTTGAAAAAGGAGTGCCGGACCCCTGGAGTGCCAAAACTTGGCACGGAGGGATACTTAAGTGTCAAAAATTAGGAAAGTGACACTTAAGTATCAAAATCGGAGCAAAATAGATCACTAAGTGTCAATCCGAACAAAATCCGACCAAAATGCTGAAGTGGCGATTTTCCGGTGAGGTAAACACAAAACGACGTCATTTTGCACGTTAACGTGGCTAAACAAAAGCAAAAACAACGTAATTTTGTTTTCTGACGTGGTATATAATTATTATAAAAATTAATTTAAATAAATTATAAATAATAATAATAATAATAATAATAATAATAATAATAATAATAATAATAATAATAATAATAATAATAATAATAATAATAATAATAATAAAAGGTGGGGGAGAGGAGGCAGCGGCGAGGGCTCAGCCCTCAGCCACTACCTCCTCTCCCCCACCCTTTTTTTTAATTATTTTATTTAATTTAAATAATTATTATTTATTTTTATTATTTAATTAAATTAATTTTTATATTAAAATTCGAATCCACTTAAAAACGAAGTCGTTTTTGCCTTTTTTTTTTTGGTTGAGTCGGCACTCCGACGAACCACGTAAATGAAAAAAATAATAAAAAATTGTCACGTGGGATTTCCGATAAGGTTCGCCGGAGATGGCATTTAAGTGCAACTTTCCTAACTTTTAGTACTTAAATGTCCTTTCGTGTCAAGTTTTGGCACTTGGACTGTCCTTCTCCCATTGAAAAAATGAAGGTATTGAGACAGAATAAGATGAGTGCTGGAGAGATAAGGAAAAACCTGAGACGACAAAGAGAATAATTGAAAAGGAAAGAAGAGGAGGAAAGGAGAACAGGGAAAACAGAAGAAAAGCAGAGGCTGAACGTCAAGAAGAAGAAGAAAGGTTTTAAGATGAGATTGAAGTTGAAATAAACAGAATTGTTGAATCTGAATCTAATAGGATTCAAGCAGAAGCTGAAGTAGATAGAGCAAGGAGAAAAGGTGAAAGAAGAGAAGAAGAGGAGAGGAAGAAAAGGTTCGAAGAAGAAAGAGTTGATGAATATAGAGATATCATTATGGCTGATAGAGAAGGAACAATCAAAGAGGAACTTGAATCGGTTCATGCTGATGAGGATATAGTTGTAGAAGAGACTGAGTTTCTTGCACCCACTGAACAGATTTATGCAACTTAAAGAGAACTAAAACTGATTATGCATATACTCAGGAGGAGGACAGAGGAAAAGGACCAGAAATAACCCATGAAAAGTTTAATAATGTAGTTCAAATGATTCCGGTCTGATTAACCTAATGATGGAGATTAAAGAAAATCAAACTGTTATGAAGGAGGACATGAAAGCACTCAAGGAAAATATGATGGAGCAGATGCAGCTAGTGAAGCAAGAAGTTGGACATAACTTCGTTGTATTTGAGAACATCTTTAAGCAGTACATGCACAAAATAGATACAACCTGTCACAGACTGCAGTCCTATGAGATTATCTGAGTTCCTTTTGATCCTGCTGAAGACATCCTTCCTCCTTAAAATGAATTTCATTTTATTTCAATTGATTATGATATTTTCAGTTTGTCTTTTTGGTCTGTGTCGACTTAATGTTTTGGGATTGCAAGTACTTCTACTTGATAATTTACTTCAATAATTTCAGTATGTATTCCCTTTACATCAGCTGTGGTTTTATACTACCTTATCTGTGATGCTAACAAAAAGGGGGAGAAATATTCAGATATATGATAATATGCAGATTATGCAGAGACTTGCAGATATTATTGGACTGATAATATGTAGAATGTGCAGGGACTCGCAATATACAAATCTTGAAAACTGCAAAACAGAGAACAGCTCTGATATCATTGCAAATATAATTATCTTCTGACCTTTAAATTTTGCGGGAAATTCTGAGTATAGTCAGATTGAGCTTTATATGATTATCACATGCTCTTATATATATATCAGTGTATAAGAAACTGCTTTCTGAATCACAATACTTCACTAAGTTCTCTTATAAATATGGTCTTACGCTCAATTATTGATATTCAAGTTTTGACTATGTTAATTTGCTTGCTTATTCACATGTTTTTAAGCTTTAAAAGTCGCAAGAAATCTTTCCAAAATCTTTCAAATACAATTATTTTATTATCTGCATGGGAAGTTTTGTCACCATAAAAAATGGAAAGATTGTTGAGAAAATATCCTACCGAATATATTTTGAAGTTAACAAAACTGTCCATGATATATATTACTCTTTATAAATGATGAAAGAGTTGTTTGTGTTTTTGGTAATGTTCGCTCTGTGAGGACTTCTTATATAAGTAGTAAAAAGATTCTAATTGACTTGAAGAATCAATGTGGAGGGTGTATAATCTTGGATATACAGAGATAATAAGTTTACAGGAACTATACATATTCATAGCCTAAGTTCCTCTAAAGAACGGTTGAATATATCCAAGAAGCCAAATGTTGGTGAAGCATCGGACAACGGCGACAATACTGGGCAGAGCAAAGAAAGACAAGATGACCGGACGCTAGGCAGCGATAACGAAGCTGCCGGTGGAGTTCGGCGACCATGGGAAAGCCCTCTCGTTCCTTTTTTCTCTATATCGCTCTTCCAATTGTGTCGTCTCTTTTTCCTCTAATACCGTGTGTCCTTGAACGCCCCCTTTCTAAGACCCTAAAGCCTCTATATATAAGAATAATTAGAATCAATTTCCTATCATGAAATAAAAGGATATCTTCCAAGCAAATTTGATAATAAAGGGCCCTATTTATTTCCTATCATGAAATAAAATTTCTATTTCTAGAAGAATTTCTAAGAAAAAATAATCGGATATCTTCCAAGTTTAAGAATGGGAAAATTCAAATTTGATAATAAAAATTTATACTTCGGTCTTAGTAATTCTCAAATTTGAAGTTTTTCTTTTAATAAATCAATTTTGATCAATTTAATTAAGCAATATCGGCCTCCTTTGTGTTCATGGACTTAGCTTAATGCTTTTATGGGCTCTGCCCAACTTATCAAGTTCAGAACTATTTATTTAAGTCCACCCACCATTGATCCAATTTAAATATAATTGTATGAGCCTATTAGTATTAAAATAATGCTCCTAAAATCTGTATGTAAATTTAACCAATATTTTAGGGGAAAATTGTCTAAAATATCATAAACCTGTTAGCAATTTTGCCAATCTAATCCTAAAGCTTTCAATTTTACTAATTAAATCCTAGACATTTTTTACATTTTGCCTAATTGAGTCTATTTAGCCAATTTTAGATGGAAATCGCTGACATGTATGCCAACTGATGTGAACAAATTTTTTTCTTTTCTCTTTTCCTTCTTCATTGTATTCTTATTGTGGCTGGCGAGGGTCGTCAGGTGGCAAGGACCAAGATGCCCTCGTCCAAATCCAAGCAAGGCTGCCTTGCACAAACCATCACAGCCTCACCTATGGCCATGATGATCTAGGCAAGGCCAACCTCATCGAACACAGACAAGGCTAACCTCGTCGAATGCAGGCGAGGTAGACTTGCCTACATTTAGGTAATGCCATAGCGAGGCTGGTTGTCCACGGCTACAATGGCCTCACCCAACTAGGAGACACTAGGTGAGGGTCACAAGTCTTGGCTAGATTGACTTAATTTGGCAAAATGTGAAAATGTTTATGACTCAATTGACAAAATTAAAAACCCATCCGTTGGTATTGACTTAATTTGGCAAAATGTGAAAATATTTAGGACTCAATTAATAAAATTAAAATGTTTAATTGCATTGATGAAAGTGGGTTTAAGACTTCTTGGACAATCTTTCTAGTAGTTTTGTTTAGAGGCTGAAATCAATCTCAGTTTCTATGCAATTAAAGACGAAATAGGTGTCAAAATTTATATGTCAATAGCCTTCACAGATGTTATATCTTCCTCAAGTTCCACTAGGCAGCCAGCCCCACTTACCACTACAACAACGACAACAACAATAATAAATGTTAAATGTGTTCTATATGATCGTTAGGTTGGGTGATGGGTTGGCAACAGGATTCATGTCTACCTAAAAAAAGAGTCATCCGCGTCGGTTTTATTATATTCAATCCACCCAAATTAATATAATACATCACGCAAACATAGATAGAGTAAAGAAATAATAATAATAATAATAATAATAATAATAATAATAATAATAATAATAATAATAATAATAATAATAATAATAATAATAATAATAATAATAATAATAATAATGATGATGATGATGATATGATGTTCTATGATGATGTCGTTATGATTATATGGTTAGGTGATGGGTTGGCAACCTGATTCATGATTATTTTATTATATTCAATCCACCCAATTTAATATAATACAACCCGCTAAAAGATAGAGTAAAGAAAAAATAATAATAATAAATGTTAAATGTGTTCTATTCGTTAGTGACAACCACTAGCCTTATGGTTCCTTAATCACACTAATCTTCAATTAGGCTTTGGTTGTTGTCAATTAGCACGACAAGAGACTAGAAAATATTCTCGAGCATCATTTTCCTCAAAGATTACCCGCTTCAGATGGCAATTCGAAGGCGAAACTCTTGTTTTTCACTAGATTTGCTAAACATAAATCTAGTTTATAAGGTAGGTTTGATTATGTCATGACCTAGAATAACTTCAACTTTACTCTCACTAGGACTGTGGTGGGGCGACAATGACAAACTTGCTAAGCAGTAGCTATGGTTCAAAACCGAATATATTATCACAAGTGTGCAATTGTGATGATAACGTCACATGGATCATTAATGCAGTTCACACCTTCTCACCATTTTACCCTTATCAAAATCCACACCCCATCTTCTTAGAATTTATGCAAGCTCCAAAAGAAATTTTAGATCAATGAACTTATCTTGAACGATTAAAGTTAAAATCATCCGACATAAACTTAATTTAAAAAATCTGAAGTTCAGTGATATTGTAATATTTTCCCATTGATTACTGATAAATTTTTAGTTAGGCCACTCTTCAATGCATTTAATATTTGAAATTAGATTTTGATGATCGGTGTTCTAAATTGTGAAGGGAGATCATTCATAGATTGGGAGACGGACAGCTCCTGCCGCTCACAGAAGCTAATTCTACAAGAGACTGGTACGATTGACCGTGCATAAACTTTTAAGCTCGTCGGTAAATGCTCTGGAGATCGATGGCTCTCCCTTAATGTGTTGATTGTTGTGGCTCCCTACCTCGCGAAACATTCTTCCATAATAAAATTAGAAAACCATACTAATGAGCCATGTTCTGTATCTTAGTGTATTACTCAACTTATCCTTATCACAACCCCTTAATAAGATGAGCAAATGACAAAAAATTTGAAAAAGGTTAACCTAAATATAATGAGTTTTCGGTACGGCATAATTCTACAAATAAGGTAGAGTTATAGTTGAAAAAGGAAGAGATGGAGGGATCGAGTGTGGCCGTGTTACTCAATTATTCAATATGAAAGTGCATATACTAGAATTATGACATTAATATAACTTCCAGTACAATCGAGACAAGGAAATTTAATATCAAACCTCAATAAATAGCAAAAGTAGAACAAGAAATGGCCAAGAAAATAAATTAAGCAGAAAAATTGTCTTAAGGATAAATCTCAATTAGGGATCGAAGGCCCAAGTGAGAGATTATCTTATAACCGCTAAAGCCAGCATCAACAAATAGCTTTTCCCATTCCTTTTCACTCCTTTCTTTCCCATTGAGGTTCACCGTCATCCACATGTCAAAGAAGAGTTGCGTTTCGGTGGACCTATGATCTTCTGTTTGATTCCCTACTACTATTTCTATCAGAATCACTTTTCCGACCTTGCCTCGACCCAACACCGCCTCTTTGCTTCGCTTAAGTATCTCGATGCATTTTTCGTCGCTCCAGTCATGCAATATCCACTGCATTTGCACCGGTTTCGTTCAGATTGTTGGAGCTAAAAGCTCTTATTTGGAATGGTAAATGCAAAAACAAAGTAATGTCAATAGGTAGAGTCTCTCCTTTTCACTCATTTACATAGGTCTCCCAGACTCTATCTCATCACTTAATATGTGAATTGTATAAATTAATCTTAACATACCTAACACCTACTTCTCACCTATCGAAGTGACAGTTCATACTGCAAAAATACACATAAAAGGCATACATTACACATCCAACGCAATCTAAAACAATACTAGCATTACATTAGAAAATTTCTACAGGATCATTGAAAGGAGACTCCTTTTTTTTCTCCACTGCAAAATGGAAAAGGGAAAAAGTCTTCTATTAGTCCAAGTTGTGAATTATTATAATTAAATTTTCGGTAGGCAGATTTTTACTGCAACCGTGAACCACCTTTATCATCTGAACTCCTAGGGAGAAAATGGAAAACTGTTGACCCCATGGGTGTAGGTTTTTATTTCTTTTTCCAAGGTAAGCCAACCGAACATAGATGCATGGTACTGACCTTGAGTAAGATTGCATCCGCCTGGGGAATCTCCACAAACATGTCACCTCCCACAAACTTCAACCTCTCGCTTCCGACCAAACCATCCACCACGTCCGGCAGATCGAACACCGTGCACGTCAAGTGGGGGAATGCGCCCGCAATGGCCTTGGCCATCGTCCCTGACCCGCCTCCCACGTCGACCACCGAGCTCATCCCCTCGAAGACTCCCCCACATGTATCGCCCACCAGCTTCGCTATCAGCCTCGAGTCGCTAGCCATGGCCTCGTGGAACGAGCTGGCGACCTCAGGATTGCGCCTCACGAGCTCCCACACGGGTACCCCGTGCGCCATCTCGAAAGTCGACGGGACGTCTTCTCTGTCCCCCAACCATGCACTCAGATACTGCCACGGGTCCATGGAGTCAGGCTCGAGCACGGGGAGCACGAAGGGCACTAAAGTCAACGGGTCGTGCTTTACAAGGAGTCGGGATGCGCCGGTGAGGGCAAACTCGGTCTGGCGATCCACTCCATCGAGGTCCCGCACTTCGAAGAAGCCGGAGTGGACAAGAACACGCATGAGGCGACGGATGCAATGGGCTCTGGTGGGTTGGACATGGAGCGCAGAGACGAGCTCGGGGAGGGTCATGGGTCGGCCGTGGCCGTGGATTAAGTCGGGTATGCCTAGTTGAATGGCGCTCTTGAGGCACATCGAGTTGATGAAGCTAAATATGTGGTTTCATATGTGGGCTTGAGCCCGGAGGAGCTCACTAGCGGCTGCATCTCCATCTCCTCTAGCCAAATCCATATAGAAAACCCCTTCCACAAAATGAATGTTTGGTAGCTATCAATTATATGCCGAAATAGACCAAGAAATGCAATCGATCATTGACCTATTTAGCTTCCAAGTGGGTGAAATCATAAGCAAAAATGTCCGGTACCTATAATATAAGCTAAGGGTGGTTGGTCGATCTTGTCGACTAATTTTTATAAAGTTGTTGGTTGGTCCTTTTCTCAATGCGGATTTTTTTTTTTTTTTTTTAATTGGGCCATTGGGAGCAGCAATGTGCATTGTACAGTGAAGCTTCCCAAGTGGGTGAAACACGTGAAACTGCAATGACGCAATTCGGGTTATAATCTATGGAGATTTCCGATTGCAATCCATCGTACTTTCGAGTATTTATTCGTAGAAATTTAACTTTCGTCTTTTCATTCCGCATTCAACGGCGTTTCATGTTCATCGAGTTCCACATATCATCATCATCACGAAAAACCCCAAACTACCATTTTTATTGTAAATCAAATCATTTGTCACCTTAAGTGGTAGTCATTGGGACGAAACTTACTTTTGTTGTCTTAAGCACACCCAAAGGCGACAAAATAATGATTTTGGTTGACTTAGAGTTGACCAAAGGCCACAAAATCACTCCCCAGGTCATATCCAAGGTGAAGGAATACTAATCTCGTTGCCTTAGGTCAGACCCAAAGACGACGAGAAAAATGACTGTCTCTATAGGTCTATCCTTAGGCAATGAAAGTTTATCTTTGAGGTTTAAAATTTTCCCTCCTCAATAGTAAATTTTTTTTATTTTATCACTTTAAATCTCACATATAGTGACAGATTTTATGTTTGTTGTCATAAGTTCATAATTGAAGGCGATGAAATTTTGATTTTGTCATCTTAGGGTAAGACCTTAGTTGACAAACTTGAGAATTTGTCGCCTTTGATCAATTATAAAATCATGATTTTGCAACTTAAAGTCTCACCTGATGTGACGAAATTTCATGTTTATGATCTTAGGTTTAAAATTTAAAGGCGACTAAACTCTGATTATTGAGGATTCACTTTTGGTCGACTTTAAGGCTATTAAAGCTATTCTTTGTCACCTTTGGGTAACTTAAGGCGACAAAATTTTGGGGTACCAAAGGAAAAAAATTGTCAGAAAATTTTTTTGTTGCCGCCGTTTTTCTTGTAGTGACATCAGTTTAATGAAATTGGTATCTACCATTTGGTGGGTTATGTGGACATTATACGCTATTTTTTAATAAGATATATCGACGGAACATTAAACAGTGACCCCAAGTGTCTGATTTGTATAATATGGTGAAGTCGCAACAGAAATTGAAATTTTGAGGATAAGAATGGAAATGACCAATAGGGAGCACGATCATCCCCGATGTTGACTTTCTTGTCCCTGGACATTTTGGTCATTTGACCTGTCTGTTGTCCTTGTTTGTACTCGTCCTTAATTCTCAATTAACAAGCCCATGCAGATACTGGGTTTCAAATCGACGCCTAAGAGATCATAGTGAACAAGACACGACTTAAAATTTGAAATTCATTAACTGTTAAGCTCTATTTATTTCATAAAAAATGAATGATTTGAAAAATAATTTCTTAAAAATGATAACTCGCATCGCTTACAAAAATAAATAAACAAAAAATATTTTCACTGTCCATGAAAATATTCGGGTATAAATTATCGTTGATAATGAAAATATTTTTTATTAACTAATTATTTCAGTCAATATAAATGATCATTTTAGGAAAATATTTTTCAAACTATATATTATTCGTGAAACAAATGAAACCTTAATATTCAATTAATCTGAATATTAGTCTTCAATTTGTTGTCAATTGGCGTCACAAGAGACTAAAGGATATTCTTGAGCATCTCTCTCCTCAAAGATGTCCCAATTCATATGGCAATTCGAAGACGGAATATTCGACTTGACCCTGAGGATGGTAGCCTTGACTTTGACCGGAAATTATTCATGAAAAAATCGGTTCACGTGCTAAATTGGACCGTAAGGATCATTTCTACAGAAAAAAGTTCTCATTGCAAGATGAAAGAAGTAATCCTTACATTTTCATATAGATAACTTCGATCTCCTGAATGTCAAGCGATGGAACTGAGTTGGTAAAATTACGGAAATCAAATCTTAAAAATCATACGATATAACGATATTATTTGAAGCAAGCCACGTGCAAATTTCTTCATTTCAGCACTGATGACCTGTATTGCGTTGTATCTGATTGTTACGCAAATTATCATTAAGTTGTGATCCCTAGAGACTCAATGGCTTCAATTGGTGATTAAAGTCCAGTCAAGATTGATAGCCAATTAAAGTGTCATATTTGGCTTCAAATAAAGTCTCAAGGACCGTCTCACTTCGTTTAACTTATCAACTCATCTCTCTCAACATGTAGAGCTCCTTCTACCAACTGGTAGTTTTTCTCACAAAACCCTCAAACCCATTATTGCTTACCATTGTCCTCAATTTCATCGTTTTCCTCCATCGGAGCTCCTTTCCAGTACAGTTATGGATTTCTTCTCACCGGACATCTCCAATCTTACTTCGATATTACCGCCCACTATCTAACATCCCATTACACCCGTTACACCCGCGATGTTCTTCCCCGATATCTTGAACCTGCGTGCCTTAATTGATCCACCTGGCTGCCTCCCGTGACTGTCTAGCCCACAATTCCATTAGATTCCTGGTGCTCTGCATGCGGGATAGCCCACCCAGCTCCCATGTCCTGAGTGCTCACCTACAGCATGCTCTCTGATGGAACGCACTGAGCAGGAAGCAGATGAACGTCTCATTGCACTCTGCAATATATTGGGTCTTCTATGGTCAGAATAGGAAATTGAGGTGTGGGATGATGCGGCCCCACCATAGAAATTAGAGGAATGTAAACTGATATTGATGGGTAAGCTTCTCTCTAACCCATCCATTAACTTCAAGGCTTTTCATAATACAATGAAACGAGCATGGCACACAGACCAAGTAGAAATTTCTCAATGTGAAGCGGGGCTATATGTGTTTAAATTCAACACTGAAGGGGAAAAACAAAGGGTATTGGACAATGGTCCTTGGCTTTTCTCGAATCACCTTGTCATTTTAAAGCCTTGGACACCGAATACTCCCCTACATTGCTATGACTTCACGACTTGTGCTTTCTGGGTTCAAGTTTTTGGGCTTCCCCTGGAAAGGTGTACTGAGTGTATGATTAGTAAAGCAGTGAGACATGTCGAAAGGGTGCTGGATGTTAAAATTGAGAATAAAGAAGGAACAACACTAAGAGTCGCGAGGGCCAAAGTGGAAATTAGATTACAGGATCCGCTTAAGACCGGCAAATTGATTAGATTGGAAATGAAGAATATATGGCTGCACTTTCATTACGAACGATTATCACACTATTGTTACTCATGTAGTATTATGCTATGTACTGTAAAGATTTCCCTTTTGATGAAGAAAAAATGGAAGGGAAAGATAAGATGTATTATGGTCAGTGGCTACGTGTTGAAGTCCAGGAACATAGCCCGTTTTGGCTAACATTCTATGAGACACAAGATAAAAGAGAGGAAGAAGCTGAGATTATACCGGAAACCCCGCAACCTTCGACCCAATTGATACCTGTAGATCCTCAAAGGAACAGCAAGCACATGATAATTATGGAGATCATAGCAGAGAGACCAGTCGATAGCAATACAGAACTGCTCAAGAGGCATAATCCAGCAGACTTATCAGTAGGAGTTGCAGCTACTAAGATGAAGTCCCCTGCACCAGAACAGCTTGAAGCTATTAGGGACTCAGCCGAAGGATCATCCAAATCTAAGAAATTGAAGAGCACACGGATGAGCAACAAAACAGGGCCTATCAAGAAAGCTAGAAGGTATACCCCTTATGGGTCGCGTACTTATATGCAAGAGTGGATTAATGAAACTCACCTTCTGGATACATCGATTTTTGAGGTCGAAGGGTCTAGCAGTTGGGCTGTGGTGGCTAGCCCTAATAAGCCACCAAGCGAAAAATGAAACTACTAAGCTGGAACTGTCAAGGACTGGGCAATCCCCTGACAGTTCAAGCTCTAAGGGCCTTTGTGGCCCAAGAAAAGCCTGGCATAGTCTTTTTGATGGAAACGAAAAATCAAGAAGTAGCAATCCAGAGAATTTAGACGAGATTGAAATACCCTAGTTGTTATGTGGTAAATCCCATTGGGTTGGCTGGTGGGCTGGCTGTTTTCTAGAATGATGAGGTTTCCCAAGGTGTGGATCGTCATACCAGAGATTTCATTGATATGATTTGCACAAATGTGAAGTGTGGAACCCCAATGCGTCTTACTTGCCTTCATGCGGCAGCCGTATATCAACGACGACAGAAATTATGGGCAGAATTGAGACAAATAAGTTACTCAAATACCTTACCATAGGTGTGCACTAGAGATTTCAACGAGATTATCTATCATTAGGAGAAAGTGGGCAAAAAGTTAGCAGAACCTCATCGAATGCATTCATTTCGTGAACTTTTAAATGATTGCTCGCTGATGGACGTGGAGAGTAAGGGATATGCCTTCACGTGGGTAAATAATAGATACGGAGAGGATTTTGTAAAAGAAAGACTAGATTGGGTGTTGTGTACTATGGAATGGCGAGTGACATTTCCGGAAGCTAAAGTTTTTGCCTTACCTGCTCCGGGTTTTGATCATAGCCCGCTCCTATTAACCACTGAAGTAATTCCAGTAAGAAGAAAGAAGGCTTTCACTTTCGAAGCCTTTTGGCTATAGGAAAAGGAGTGTCGCATAGTCATTGCAGACTCTTGGGCCTCTTTAAAGGTGAATGACTCAACTCTTTCCCGCAGATTAAAGGCAGTCTCTTTGGCTCTCGCAAGCTGGAGTCGATCGAAGTTCTTTAAAGGTCATCATCAAATTAGTGCCTTAAAACAGTAAATTCAGCATTATATAAATCAACCCAATGGCCCTTATGATAAAGCACAGGTTACTCAACTGAAAGATGAAATACAACGTTTATGGCAATAGAAGGAATAGTATTGGGCGATGAGATCACGAATTAATTGGCTTAGATGAGGGGGACAAGAACAACAAATTTTTCCATGCAACCACTATCCAAAGGAGGCAAAGAAATAGAATTAGCATGCTGCATGATGAAAATCAAGGGTGGATTCGAGATCCCAATCGACTGAAGGAGATGACAATGGATTTCTTTGAAAACTTGTATCGATCAATTGGACATCATGATTGTGGGCCTATTTTGGCATAGTGCCCACAAGTTGTCACCGAGGAAATGAACATACTCCTTGTAGCTGCGGTCACTCGTGAGGAAGTTCCGCAAGCAATTTTCCAACTGGGGACTACTAAAGCCCCGGGCCCGAGGGATTGAATGGACTTTTTTTATCAGAATCACTGGAATATTCTACAGGAAGATATTTTTATCTCAGTGCAAGACTTCTTTATCTCAAGTGTGCTGCCCCCAGATTTTAACAGGACAATCATTTCCCTGGTCCCAAAGATACCGCACCTAGAAAGGCTAGATCAATATCATCCAATTAGCCTATGTAATTTTGTCTACAAAATCATATCTAAGGTGCTAGCGAATCGTCTGAAACCATGGTTACCGGAGTTGATCTCCACAGAACAGAGTGCATTTGTGAGTGGCCAACAAATACAAGATAACATATTAGTCATCCAAGAGGTGCTCCATTAGCTCAAGATTAGGAAGAGAAAGCACAAATTTCAGGTAGTCCTAAAGCTGGATATGCAGAAGGCTTACGATCAGGTTGAGTAGGACTTCCTAAAGGACTACCTGCTCCAATTGAGATTCCATCGCACATGGGTACAGCGGGTGATACAATGCATTACAATAGTTTCCCTCAGGGTCAAATTTAATGGCGAACCCTTACGCTACTTCCATCCAACAAGGGGGCTCAAACAGGGAGATCCTCTATCCTCGTACTTGTTCATTCTATTGGCGAATATCTTATCCACCCTTATCACGCAAGCAATAGACATGGGAAATATCAAGGGAATTAAATTAAACGGGTGGTATCATATCCTATCTCATCTACTTTTTTGCGGATGATGCTATCTTTTTCTTAGATGGACGACTCCAAGAATGTCAGAATTTAGCAAATATATTAAATCAATATTGTTTAGCAACGGGACAAGTAGTGAATCGGAATAAGTCAAGCATCTTTTTTAGTACAGCTTGCCCTAGAAGGTTACAGGAAAACATGGCGAGAGAATTCAGAGTACCTGTGCTTGTAAAGACTAGTAAATACCTGGGTATACTGTCTAATTGGGGGGGGGTCCAAAAATGAGATGTTTGCATTGATTCTGGGTAGAGTTAATGCAAAGTTGGAAGGGTGGAAAGAGAACCTAAATTCCAAAGGAGGCAAAGAAATCCTGATTAAGACCGTAGTTCAAGGGCTACCATAGTATGCCATGTCGATATTTAAAATTCCTGTCTCTATATGTAAATCCATTGACTAGAAAATCGCATGGTTCTGGTGGCAAAATAATAGTAGCAAGTCGGGAATTCACTGGAAAAACTAGAACCTACTCAAAGACAAAAAAGACACTGGGGGGCTTGGCTTTCGAGACTTACTTACCTTCAACAAAGCTTTACTGGGCAAACAAGCATGGCGACTTATCTAAAACCCATCCTCCTTGTGGAGTAGAGTTTTCAAAGGACTATACTTCCATTCTAAGGAGTTCTAGAATGCGGAGAAAGGAGCTAGACCGTCCTGGAGTTGGCAAAGTTTACTGCTAGGTAGGGATTCAATTTCGACCCAAATCCAATGGTCAGTTGGCGATAAGCAACGAATCAGAGTCAGAGAAGATAAATGGCTATCCAAAGGTATTATAGGCGGTCCTGCACCTAAAGGAGAACCTGTGAAGGTGGCCAATTTCATAATTCCGGAACAAAGTATATAGAATGTTCCTCTACTCTGCAATAGTTTCGATGAACAGACGACAGAGGAAATTCTCACCCTGTAGTTACGACTTATCTCCATAGCAAACCAACTCATCTAGAAAAGGATGCAATCTGGTATGTATACCATGAAGAGTGGGTGTACCATTACATCAGATGCACATAACACAACAAAGATCACAACTATGCCTCTTCATCCTACCAGACCCCACAGAAATTGTGGAGACGGATATGGACCATGAAGACAGCCCCTAAACTTTGCATATTCATGTGGTCCTTATGCCACAATGCACTGTCTATAAAGGAAAATCTCTACCATAGACGAATCATCACCGATCCGGTATGTACGTTATGCCAACATCAACTCCCAGAAACAACAGAACATATTTTTCTTTTGTGCCCATGGACGCAAGGTATTTGGTCACATTCCCAAGTTAACATCAAGCTATTAGCACACAGAACAAATAGGCTGGACACTTGGCTTGCAAATCTGAGTGAGAACAAAGCTAATTTACCTTATCTTGAGACTATTGCATCCATTCTGTGGTAGATCTGGAAGGTGCGCAACTAGTTCGTCTTCCGGCAGCAGCGCCCACATCCCGAACAGGTTGTGGAGGTAGCTCTCGCTAATGCGAGGGTCGCCTAATGCTGTCTGCAACCAGCGTCATAATCAAGGAAGAAATTTCTAAACCCTAATCCGGTGTGGTGCCCACCGGAGCCTGGCATCCTCAAAATCAACATTGATGTGGCATATCAAATAGAGAGCAATGAGGGCGCCATATAATGTGTGTGCCGTGATCATTCTGGGAAACTAGTCGATGGCTTCACCAGTAGCATCCAAGCATCTTCGGCGCTGCAAGCAGAGGTACAAGCCATAATCCTCACTCTCAAACATCTACAGCAGAAAGGAAAAGAGAAGGAACACCTACTGCTGGAATCCGATTGTATGGTCCTTGTCGATGGTGTGAACAACCTCAGCTTGCCGCCGTGGGAGAGTCGAGCGTTGTTTGTGGAATGCGCGGCACTAATCCCCTGCTTCTCCAACCTTCAAATACAGCATTGTAGAAGAGAGGCCAATTCTATTGCTGACTGGGCCACCAAAGCCCGTGGACGCCAAATCCTTCCCTCAAACTGGGCTTTTACACCTCCCCGATTTCTCTTGGATCTTCTATGCTCTAAAGCCTTGACTAAGGGTTGTACACTATGTTTCAGACCCCAAAAAAAAAAAATCTCAAGGACCTTGTACCATTCGAACTAGTAAAATAATGCACAGATGGTAGATTGGAAACAGTAAGGAAATTGCATGAAACAAAACAAATGGCTAATATTCTTAGATGCCATGGTTTCTTGATGACTAAAATTGAACATAAAATAATATAAGATAAGTATTAAAATAAGGACGCCTAACGTAATTTGAATTTCATGTTCGAAGTTAAAACCAAATTCTAATCTAAATCTATCTCTTACTGATGATCTTCTCATCTTTAAAATTCAAAATGCTTTTTGGGATTTTTGATGTCTTGAATGCTAATCAATCAAGTGGTGATGTCTTTTAATAAGTGATGCTTGTATCTTTTTCTTCTTCTTTTTCAGTCGAAAGAATATTGTCTTCATTCTTCAAAACGATACATGAGAAACATCAACTTCATAACAAATCAAATTGAAGTGGAACAAAACTCAAAATCCTACAAAACAAAGCCAAAACAAGAAAACTAGGAGGATAGCACTAGTAAGATCAAGCACATATTCATTATACAAGAATGTATCTTTTAAGCAAAATAATCAACAGCTGATCACTAGATCCTGTAGCTTCATCAGTAGTGAGCACAAGTTGAAAATTCCTCCTCTAGTAATTACGATGTTGCCAATTAACGTTGCGCCTCTAAATTTGGCTTCCTTTATACTCTCACCATACAAAAACAATTAAAACATGTTGAACAAACATAGATCTAAGTTTTGGAAGAGTAAATTGTGACATAACAAGGTGTAGAGTTACTACGATCACCATTGAAATTGGAGGCAAAATGCTAGTATTCAAACAGAGCACAAGGGTATTGAATCCTTAAAAATATATTTGTTAAACACTCAAATCTAGATTGGGAGAGGGTAACTCCCAATTCTACAACGATCGAGAGATTTTAAACTCTTAAATCTAGAAGTAGATTGAAAAAAAAAAAAACTCATTGATCGGAAGAGTAGAAAAAACAAGAAAAGAACAAGAAAACAAAAATAAAATTAAAAAACGAAAAGGAGCGAGGGGAGGGTGAGACTAGCTTAGATCCTCCGGTGGCTAAATGTTAAAGAAAACCATGGAGAGAGAAGAGAGAGGGAGAGAAAAAAGACTTTTCACCGCCAAAACTAAAGATTCGTTCGTTTCGCGGAAAATGAGCCATTTCTGGAAAATATTTTCCCAAAAGTCATTTTCTAGGAAAATGATAATTTTTTCTAATATTCGGCTAAAATCTAAAAATGTTTCGGAAAATATTTTCCGGTGTTCGGTAAGGAAAATATTTTCTAAAACTTCACCACTTAGGCATACATCACTTACCAACCTATAAATCCATCAAATATGAACTTGTCTTTAAGGCTCTGTTCGTTTCGCGGAAAATAATTTTTGGGAAAACGTTTTCCGGATTTTCCAACGTTCGTTTCGCGGAAAATAAATTCCTTGGGAAAATGTTTTCCATGAAAGGAAAGAAGTCTTCTAGATTAGGGGAAAATGTTTTCTACTTTTGAAAAGTGAAAAACATTTTCCTCACTTGATCTCTCTTATCTCACACCTCTACAAATCCTCACTTCCTCCTCCCCTTTCTTCTTCTTCTTTTCCTTTTTTATTCGAATTACTTTTTAATTTTCTTTTTCATTTTTAATTCGAATTATTTTTAATTTTCTTTTTCTTTTCTTTTTTTCTTTTTCTTTTCTTTTTTTTTCTTTTCTTTGTTTCCCATCTTCTTCTTTCTTAGCTAGTCGTCAGCCATTGCCAAGCGAACCTCGAGCTTGCTGATCTCAAGCTCGTGCTCTGCACTCTTGCTTATCATTTTCATTATTTACTCTACCATACAGTTGTACATTACTCAAGCAAATGGCTCTACATGCTTTGTTTCTTTTTTCTTTTATTTATTAGAACACAAAAGACATAGGGGGGAACAGGCCACTCAATTGGAAGATTCTCATTAGGACTATACATGCTTTGCTTCTTTTCTCTTTTACTTATTTTAAAGTCCATACGAACATTTTTTAGAGTAGATAAGCGTTTTGTGACCATGAGGGAACAAAGATATGAAGTAAATTTGTTTGGATTTAAAGGCAAATTCATATTTGATGGATTTATAGGTCGGTAAGTGATGCATGCCTAAGTGATGAAGTCTTAGAAAATGTTTTCCTTATCAAACACCGGAAAATATTTTCCAAAACATTTTTAGGTTTTAGCTTAATACCAAAAAATATTGTCATTTTCTTGGAAAATGACTTCTAGGAAAATATTTTCTGGAAATGGCTCATTTTTCGTGAAACGAACAGAAATTCGGGCAAACTTGCTTTATATCTTTGTTCCTTCATTGTCATCAAATGCTCATCTACGCTAAAAAATATTCGTATGGATTTTAAAAAGAAGTAAAGCATGTACAACCCTAATGAGAATCTTCTAATTTAGTGGCCTATTCTCCCCCTACGTCTTTTGTGTTCTAATAAACAAAAGAAAAAAGAAGCAAAACATAAAACCATTTGCTTGAGCAATGTACAACTGTAAGATAGAGTAAATAAAGAAAATGATAAGTAAGAGTGCAGAGCGCGAGCTTGAGATCAATGAGCTCAAGGTTCGACTAGTAACGACCGACAATTAGCCAAGAAAGAAGAAGATGAGAAACAAAGAAAAGAAAAAGGAAAAAAGGAAAAAAGGAAAAAGACAAAAAAAGAAAAAGAAAAAAAGAAAAGAAATAGAAAAGAAAAAGGAAATTAAGAATAATTCGAATTAAAAAAGAAAAAGGAAATTAAAAAATAATTCGAATAAAAAAAGAAAAGAAGAAGAAGAAATGGGAGAAGAAAGTGAGGATTTGTAGAGCTGTGAATAAGAGAGATCAATTTCCCCTAATGTAGAAGATTTTTTTCCTTTCATGGAAAATATTTCCCCCAATGAATTCATTTTCTGTGAAACAAACGCCGAAAAATCTGGAAAACGTTTTCTCGGAAATTATTTTCCACAAAATGAACAGAGCATAAAATGTTGGCAAGTTTGATGCTCTTATCTTTAAATAGGTCATTAAGTTATGTATTTCGATCATCCTCTGCCAAAATTTATAATTTTAGTCGATGGATCTTCCTTGATTCAATCTTTCTATTCATGCTTTGAGTTGATTGATCATGGCCACGTGTCATATACTCCATTTGAACTTTACCCATTGGAAACTTATTATCACTGAGCTCACCAAGTGTGACGTCGATCGTTTTTACGAGTCAATTGAGTTTTTATGGCCTTCATGATCAACAAACTTGTTAAAATGTTCCATCGGTTAGACCTTACGGGGAAAAATGTATTGTCGTGGCCTAATTTGGACCGTTAACTTATTTTGTTTGGGCTTAGATTTTGGGCCTGGTGTCAATGATAACGCGATAAAGAACGTAAAACCTGAGCCACGGATAAAGACTCAAAACACTTACAAAAAAGACGAAACTGAATGCTCTAATGAGGCTAAATTTATCCAACTAACGGTTGAACGTGACAAATTTTAGCGTTTTAACCCTTGGGAACTCTGCAATTATATTAACTGGGAAATTACATATGGAAATTAATATAGGAAACAGCGAATGAGCTCAAAACGATCCAAACTAGAAAGCATCCCCAAAACACATGAAAATAATAAATTGTGAACCCCATAACGACCTCGGATGGGGTTTCCCCAATTAAAACACAACATTAAACTTTAAATGAGAGCTTCCGTATTGATATTATGAGTCTCATAACTCTTTTCGAAAAAATAAGTAAACAATGCACAAAATCTATTGAGCTCACCTTTCGAACTTCTAGCTTTCTCTAATTGCTCCAGAAACTTATAAGCAACGAAATCCTTGTATCAAATTTGAACTTAAGATGTCATACCAAAATTGTTCTAAGGTATCAATCTTCACCGCCCTAAAAAAAAAAAAAAAAAAAGAATTTAAACTAATAAGTTGTATTCGATCACCTATTTTCACCTTCGCCGGAGATGATTGCATATAAGTATCAAAATCGGAGCAAAATAGATCACTTTAGTGTCAATCTGAACAAAATCTGACCAAAATGCTGACGTGGCGATTTTCCGGCGAGGTAAACACAAAACGACGTCGTTTTGCACGTTAACGTGGCTAAACAAAAGCAAATACGACGTAATTTTGTTTTCTGGTGTGGTATATAATTAATACCACATGGGATTTCGGATAAGGTTCGCGAGAGATGGCATTTAAGTGCAACTTTCCTAACTTTTAGTACTTAAATGTCCCTTCGTGTCAAGTTTTGGCACTTGGACTGTACTTCTCCCATTGAAAAAATGAAGGTATTGAGATAGAATAAGATGAGTGCTGGAGAGATAAGGAAAAACCTGAGACAACAAAGAGAATAATTGAAAAGGAAAGAAGAGGAGGAAAGGAGAACAGGGGAAAACAGAAGAAAAGCAGAGGCTGAACGTCAAGAAGAAGAAGAAAGGTTTTAAGATGAGATTGAAGTTGAAATAAACAGAATTGTTGAATCTGAATCTAATAGGATTCAAGCAGAAGCTGAAGTAGATAGAGCAAGGAGAAAAGGTGAAAGAAGAGAAGAAGAGGAGAGGAAGAAAAGGTTCGAAGAAGAAAGAGTTGATGAATATAGAGATATCATTATGGCTGATAGAGTTCATGCTGATGAGGATATAGTTGTAGAAGAGACTGAGTTTCTTGCACCCACTGAACAGATTTATGCAACTTAAAGAGAACTAAAACTGATTATGCATATACTCAGGAGGAGGACAGAGGAAAAGGACCAGAAATAACCCATGAAAAGTTTAATAATGTAGTTCAAATGATTCCGGTCTGATTAACCTAATGATGGAGATTAAAGAAAATCAAACTGTTATGAAGGAGGACATGAAAGCACTCAAGGAAAATATGATGGAGCAGATGCAGCTAGTGAAGCAAGAAGTTGGACATAACTTCGTTGTATTTGAGAACATCTTTAAGCAGTACATGCACAAAATAGATACAACCTGTCACAGACTGCAGTCCTATGAGATTATCTGAGTTCCTTTTGATCCTGCTGAAGACATCCTTCCTCCTTAAAATGAATTTCATTTTATTTCAATTGATTATGATATTTTCAGTTTGTCTTTTTGGTCTGTGTCGACTTAATGTTTTGGGATTGCAAGTACTTCTACTTGATAATTTACTTCAATAATTTCAGTATGTATTCCCTTTACATCAGCTCTGGTTTTATACTACCTTATCTGTGATGCTAACAAAAAGGGGGAGAAATATTCAGATATATGATAATATGCAGATTATGCAGAGACTTGCAGATATTATTGGACTGATAATATGTAGAATGTGCAGGGACTCGCAATATACAAATCTTGAAAACTGCAAAACAGAGAACAGCTCTGATATCATTGCAAATATAATTATCTTCTGACCTTTAAATTTTGCGGCAAATACTGAGTATAGTCAGATTGAGCTTTATATGATTATCACATGCTCTTATATATATCAGTGTATAAGAAACTGCTTTCTGAATCACAATACTTCACTAAGTTCTCTTATAAATATGGTCTTACGCTCAATTATTGATATTCAAGTTTTGACTATGTTAATTTGCTTGCTTATTCACATGTTTTTAAGCTTTAAAAGTCGCAAGAAATCTTTCCAAAATCTTTCAAATACAATTATTTTATTATCTGCATGGGAAGTTTTGTCACCATAAAAAATGGAAAGATTGTTGAGAAAATATCCTACCGAATATATTTTGAAGTTAACAAAACTGTCCATGATATATATTACTCTTTATAAATGATGAAAGAGTTGTTTGTGTTTTTGGTAATGTTCGCTCTGTGAGGACTTCTTATATAAGTAGTAAAAAGATTCTAATTGACTTGAAGAATCAATGTGGAGGGTGTATAATCTTGGATATACAGAGATAATAAGTTTACAGGAACTATACATATTCATAGCCTAAGTTCCTCTAAAGAACGGTTGAATATATCCAAGAAGCCAAATGTTGGTGAAGCATCGGACAACGGCGACAATACTGGGCAGAGCAAAGAAAGACAAGATGACCGGACGCTAGGCAGCGATAACGAAGCTGCCGGTGGAGTTCGGCGACCATGGGAAAGCCCTTTCGTTCCTTTTTTCTCTGTATCGCTCTTCCAATTGGGTCGTCTCTTTTTCCTCTAATACTCTGTGTCCTTGAACGCCCCCTTTTTAAGACCCTAAAGCCTCTATATATAAGAATCAATTAGGGATTCTTGCCCCTATTTATTTCCTATCATGAAATAAAAGGATATCTTCCAAGTTTAAGAATGGGAAAATTCAAATTTGATAATAAAGGGCTTAGTAATTCTCTAAGTTTTCTTTTAATAAATCAATTTTGATCAAGCAATATCGGCCTCCTTTGTGTTCATGGACTTAGCTTAATGCTTTTATGGGCTCTGCCCAACTTATCAAGTTCAGAACTATTTATTTAAGTCCACCCACCATTGATCCAATTTAAATATAATTGTATGAGCCTATTAGTATTAAAATAATGCTCCTAAAATCTGTATGTAAATTTCACCAATATTCTAAGGGAAAATTGTCAAAATTATCATAAACCTGTTGCAATTTTGCCAATCTAATCATAAATCTTTCAATTTTACTAATTAAATCCTAGACATTTTTACATTTTACCTAATTGAGTCTATTTAGCCAATTTTATATGAAAATCGCTGACATGTATGCCAATTGACGTGAACAAATTTTTTTATTTTCTCTCTTTTCCTTCTTCATTGTATTCTTATTGTGGCTGGCAAGCGTCGTCAAGTGGCAAGGACCAAGATGCCCTCGCCCAAATCCAAGCAAGGCTGCCTTGCACAAACCATCATGGCCTCACCTATGGCCATGATGATCTAGGCAAGGCCAGCCTCATCGAACACAGACAAGGCTAACCTCGTCGAACGCAGGCGAGGTAGCCTTGCCTACATTTAGGTAATGCCATAGCGAGGCTGGTTGTCCATAGCTACAATGGCCTCGCCCAACTAGGTGACACTAGGTGAGGGTCACGAGTCTTGGCCAGATTGACTTAATTTGGCAAAATGTGAAAATATTTAGGACTCAATTAATAAAATTAAAAAGTTTAATTGCATTGATGAAAGTGGGTTTAAGACTTCTTGGGCAATCTTTCCAATAGTTTTGTTTAGAGGCTGAAATCAATCTCGGTTTCTATGCAATTAAAGACAAAATAAGTCGTCAAAATTTATATGTCAATAGCCTTCACAGATGTTATATCTTCCTCAAGTTCCATTAGGCGGCCACCCCCACCTCACCACTACAACAACGACAACAACAATAATAAATGTTAAATGTGTTCTATATGATCGTTAGGTTGGGTGATGGGTTGGCAACCTGATTCATATCTACCCAAAAAAAGAATCATCCGCGTCGATTTTATTATATTCAATCCACCCAATTTAATATAATACAACCCGCTAACATTAGATAGAGTAAAGAAATAATAATAATAATAATAATAATAAATGTTATATGTGTTCTATGTGGTCGTTAGGTTGGGTGATGGGTTGGCAACGTGATTAATATCTACCCCCAAAAAAAAAGGGTTATTATTAGTGACAACCACTAGCCTTGTGGTTCCTTGATCACACTAATCTTCAATTAGTCTTTGGTTGTTGTCAATTAGCATGACAAGAGACTAGAAAATATTCTCGGGCATCATTTTCCTCAAAGATGACCCGCTTCAGATGGCAATTCAAAGGCGAAACTCTTGTTTTTCACTAGATTTGCTAAACATAAATCTAGTTTATAAGGTAGGTTCGACTATGTCATGACTTAGAATAACTTTAACTTTACTCTCGCTAGGACTGTGGTGGGGCGACAATGACAAACTTGCTAAGCAGTAGCTATGGTTCAAAACCGAATATATTATCACAAGTGTGGAATTGTGATGATAATGTCACATGGATCATCAATGCAGTTCACACCTTCTCGCCATTTTACCCTTATCAAAATCCACATCCCATCTTCTTAGAATTTGTGCAAGCTCCAAAAGAAATTTTACATCAATGAACTTATCTTGAACGATTAAAGTTAAAATCATCCGACATAAGCTTAATTTAAAAAATATGATGTTCAGTGATATTGTAATATTTTCCCATTGATTACTGATAAATATTTAGTTAGGCCACTCTTCAATGCATTCAATATTTGAAGTTAGATTTTGATGATCGGTGTTCTAAATTGTGAAGGAAGATCATTCATAGATTGGGAGACGGACAGCTCCTGCCGCTCACAGAAGCTAATTCTACAAGAGACTGGTACGATTGACCGTGCATAAACTTTTAAGCTCGTCGGTAAATGCTCTGGAGATCGATGTCTCTCCCTTAATGTGTTGATTGTTGTGGCTCCCTACCTCGCGAAACATTCTTCCATAATAAAATTAGAAAACCATACTAATGAGCCATGTTCTGTATCTTAGTGTTTTACTCAACTTATCCTTATCACAACCCCTTAATAAGATGAGCAAATGACAAAAAATTTGAAAAAGGTTAACCTAAATATAATGAGTTTTCGGTGCGGCATAATTCTGCAAATAAGGTAGAGTTATAGTTGAAAAAGGAAGAGATGGAGGGATCGAGTGTGGCAGTGTTACTCAATTATTCAATATGAAAGTGCATATACTAGAATTATGACATTAATATAACTTCCAGTACAATCGAGACAACGAAATTTAATATCAAACCTCAATAAATAGCAAAAGTAGAACAAGAAATAGCCAAGAAAATAAATTAAGCAGAAAAATTGTCTTAAGGATAAATCTCAATTAGGGATCGAAGGCCCAAGTGAGAGATTATCTTATAACCGCTAAAGCCAGCATCAACAAATAGCTTTTCCCATTCCTTTTCACTCCTTTCTTTCCCATTGAGGTTCACCATCATCCACATGTCAAAGAAGAGTTGCGTTTCGGTGGACCTATGATCTTCTGTTTGATTCCCTACTACTATTTCTATCAGAATCACTTTTCCGACCTTGCCTCGACCCAACACCGCCTCTTTGCTTCGCTTAAGTATCTCGATGCATTTTTCGTCGCTCCAGTCATGCAATATCCACTGCATTTGCACCGGTTTCGTTCAGATTGTTGGAGCTAAAAGCTCTTATTTGGAATGGTAAATGCAAAAACAAAGTAATGTCAATAGGTAGAGTCTCTTTTCACTCATTTACGTAGGTCTCCCAGACTCTATCTCATCACTTAATATGTGAATTGTATAAATTAATCTTAACATACCTAACACCTACTTCTTAACTATCGAAGTGACCGTTCATACTGCAAAAATACACATAAAAGGCATACATTACACATCCAACGCAATCTAAAACAATACTAGCATTACATTAGAAAATTTCTATGGGACCATTGAAAAGGAGACTCCTTTTTTTCTCCACTGCAAAATGGAAAAGGGAAAAACTCTTCTATTAGTCCAAGTTGTGAATTATTATAATTAAATTGTCGGTAGGCAGATTTTTACTGCAACCGTGAACCACCTTTATCTTTTGAACTCCTAGGGAGAAAATGAAAAGCTGTTGACCCCATGGGTGTAGGTTTTTATTTCTTTTTCCAAGGTAAGCCGACCGAACATAGATGTATGGTACTTACCTTGAGTAAGAGTGCATCCGCCTGGGGAATCTCCACAAACATGTCACCTCCCACAAACTTCAACCTCTCGCTTCCGACCAAACCATCCACCACGTCCGGCAGATCGAACACCGTGCACGTCAAGTGCGGGAACGCGTCCGCAATGGCCTTGCCCATCGTCCCTGACCCGCCTCCCACGTCGACCACCGAGCTCATCCCCTCGAAGACTGCCCCACACGTATCGCCCACCAGCTTCCCTATCAGCCTCGAGTCGCTAGCCATGGCCTCGTGGAACGAGCTGGCGACCTCAGGACGCCTCACGAGCTCCCACGCGGGTACCCCGCTCGCCATCTCGAGCGTCGACGGGACGTCTTCTCTGTCCCCCAACCATGCACTCAGATACTGCCACGGGTCCATGGAGTAAGGCTCGAGCGCGGGGAGCACGAAGGGCACTAAAGTCAACGGGTCGTGCTTTACAAGGAGTCGGGTTGCGCCGGTGAGGGCAAACCCGGTCTGGCGATCCACTCCATCGAGGTCCCGCACTTCGAAGAAGCCGGAGTGGACAAGAACACGCATGAGGCGACGGATACAATGGGCTCTGGTGGGTTGGACATGGAGCGCGGAGATGAGTTCCGGGAGGGTCATGGGTCGGCCGTGGCCGTGGATTAAGTCGGGTATGCCTAGTTGAATGGCGCACTTGAGGCACATCGAGTTGATGAAGCTAAATATGTGGTTCCATATGTGGGCTTGAGCTCGGAGGAGCTCACTAGCGGCTGCATCTCCATCTCCTTTAGCCAAATCCATATCGAAAACCCCTTCCACAAAATGAATGTTTGCTACCTATCCATTAAATGCCGAAATAGACCAAGAAATGCAATCGATCATTGACCTTTTTAGCTTCCAAGTGGGTGAAAATATAAGCAAAAATGTCCGGTACGTATAATATAAACTAAGGGTGGTTGGTCGATCTTGTCGACTAATTTTTATAAAGTAGTTGGTTGGTCCTTTTCTCAATGCGGACTTTTTTTTTGTAATTATTATTCCACAGAGCAGCAATGTGCATTGTACAGTGAAGCTTCCCAAGTGGGTGAAACACGTGAAACTGCAATGACGCAATTCGGGTTATAGTCTATGGAGATTTCCAATTGCAATCCATCGTAGTTTTAAGTATTTATTAGTAGAAATTTAACTTTCACCTTTTCATTCCGCATTCAACGGCATTTCATGTTCATCGAGTTCCACATATCATCATCATCATGAAAAACCCCAAACTACCATTCTTATTGCAAATCAAATCATTTGTCACCTTAAGTGGTAGTCATTGGGACGAAACTTACTTTTGTTGTCTTAAGCACACCCAAAGGCGACAAAATAATGATTTTGGTTGACTTAGAGTTGACCAAAGGCCACAAAATCACTCCCTAGGTCATATCCAAGGTGAAGGAATACTAATCTCGTTGCCTTAGGTCAGACCCAAAGACGACGAGAAAAATGACTGTCTCTATAGGTCTATCCTTAGGCAATGAAATTTTATCTTTGAGGTTTAAAATTTTCCCTCCTCAATAGTAAATTTTTTATTATTTTATCACTTTAAATCTCACATATAGTGACAAATTTTATGTTTGTTGTCATAAGTTCATAATTGAAGGCGATGAAATTTTGATTTTGTCATCTTGGGGTAAGACCTTAGCTGACAAACTTGAGAATTTGTTGCCTTTGATCAATTATAAAATCATGATTTTGCAACTTAAAGTCTCACCTGATGTGACGAAATTTCATGTTTATGATCTTAGGTTTAAAATTTAAAGGCGACTAAACTCTGATTAATGAGGATTCACTTTTGGTCGACTTTAAGGCTATTAAAGCTATTCTTTGTCACCTTTGGGTAACTTAAGGCGACAAAATTTTAGGGTACCAAAGGAAAAAAATTGTCAGAAAATTTTTTTTTTGCCGCCGTTTTTCTTGTAGTGACATTAATTTAATGAAATTGGTATCTACCATTTGGTGGGTTATGTGGACATTATACGCTATTCTTTAATAAGATATATCGACGGAACATTAAACAGTGACCCCAAGTGTATGATTTGTATAATATGGTGAAGTCGCAGCAGAAATTGAAATTTTGAGGATAAGAATGGAAATGACCAATAGGGAGCACGATCATCCCCGATGTTGACTTTCTTGTACCTGGACATTTTGGTCATTTGACCTGTCTGTTGTCCTTGTTTGTACTCGTCCTTAATTCTCAATTAACAAGCCCATGCAGATACTGGGTTTCAAATCGATGCCTAAGAGATCATGGTGAAGAAGACACGACTTAAAATTTGAAATTCATTAACTGTTAAGCTCTATTTATTTCTTGAAAAATGAATGATTTGAAAAATAATTTCTTAAAAATGATAACTCACATCACTTATAAAAATAAATAAACGAAAAATATTTTTACTGTCCATGAAAATATTCAGGTATAAATTGTCGTTGATAATGAAAATATTTTTTTATTGATTAATTATTTATAAATTATCATTTTAGGAAAATATTTTTCAAACTATTCATTATTCGCGAAACAAATGGAACCTTAATATTCAATTAATCTGAATATTAGTCTTCAATTTGTTGTCAATTGGCGTCACAAGAGGCTAAAGGATATTCTTCATATGGCAATTCGAAGACGGAACTCTTGTTTTCCACTAGATTTGCCAAATATAAATCCAGTTTATACAAGAAACTGATAAATATTTGACTTGACCCTGAGGATGGTAGCCTTGACTTTGACCCAAATTCTTCATGAAAAAATCGGTTCACGCGCTAAATTGGACCGTAAGGATCATTTCTACAGAAAAAAGTTCTCATTGCAAGATGAAAGAAGTAATCCTTACATTTTCATATAGATAACTTCGATCTTCTGAATGTCAAGCGATGGAACTGAGTTGGTAAAATTACGGAAATCAAATCTTAAGAATCATGCGATATAACGATATTATTTGAAGCAAGCCACATGCAAATTTCTTCATTTCAGCACTGATGTCCTGTATTGCGTTGTATCTGATTGTTACGCAAATTATCGTTAAGTTATGATCCCTAGAGACTCAATGGCTTCAATTGGTGATTAAAGTCCAATCAAGATTTATAGCCAATTAAAGTGTCATAGTTGGCTTCAAATAAAGTCTCAAGGACCTTGTACCATTCGAACTACTAAAATAATGCACAGATGGTAGATTGGAAACGGTAAGGAAATTGCATGAAATAGAACAGATGGCTTATTCTTAGATGCCATGGTTTCTTGATGACTAAAATTGAACATAAAATTCTTAATAGAGATATCTGGAATGCCTAGAGAAGGTAAAAAAATTAAAAATTAAAAAAATACGACCGTATATATTTTATAATATAAGATAAGTATTGAAATAAGGAAGCCTAACGTAATTTGAATTTCACGTTCGAAGTTAAAAGCAAATTCTAATCTAAATCTATCTCTTATGGATGATCTTCTCATCTTTAAAATTCAAAATGCTTTTTGGGATTTTTGATGTCTTGAATGCAAATCAATCAAGTGGTGATGTCTTTTAATAATTGATGCTTGTATCTTTTTCTTCTTCTTTTTTCGGTCGAAAGAATATTGTATTCATTCTTCAAAACAATACATGAGAAACATCGACTTCATAACATATGAAATTGAAGTGGAACAAAACTCAAAATCCTACAAAACAAAGCCAAAACAAGAAAACTAGGGGGATAGCACTAGTAAGATCGAGCACATATTTGTTATACAAGAATATATCTTTTAAGCAAAATAATCAACAGCCAATCACTAGATCTTGTAGCTTCATCAGTAATGAGCACAAGTCGAAAAGTCCTTCTCTAGTAATTACGATGTTGCCAATTGACGATGCGCCTCTAAATTTGGCTTCCTCTATACTATCACCGTACATAAACAATTAAAACATGTTGAACAAACATAGATCTGAGTTTTGGAAGAGTAAATTGTGACATAACGAGGTGTAGAGTTACCGCGATCACCATTGAAATTGGAGGCAAAAGGCTAGTATTCAAACAGAGCACAAGGGTATTGAATCCTTAAAATATATTTGTTAAACTCCCAAATCTAGATTGGGGGAGAGGATAACTCCCAATTCTACAACTAGATCGAGAGATTTTAAACTCTTAAATCTAGACATAGATCGGAAAAAAAAAACTCATAGATTGGAAGAGAAGAAAAAACAAGAAAAGAACAAGAAAACGAAAAAAAAAAATTAAAAAACGAATAGGAGGGAGAGGAGGGTGAGACTAGCTTAAATCCTTCGGTGGCTAAATGTTAAAAAAAACCATGGAGAGAGAAGAGAGAGGGAGAGAAAAAAGACTTTTCACTGCCAAAACTAAATGTTGGCAAGTTTGATGCTCATATCTTTAAATAGGTCATTAAGTTATGTATTCCGATCATCCTCTGCCAAAATCTATAATTTTAGTTTATGGATCTTCCTTGATTCAATCTTTCTATTCATGCTTTGAGTTGATTGATCATGGCCACGTGTCATATACTCCATTTGAACTTTACCCATTGGAAACTTATTATCACTGAGCTCACCAAGTGTGACGTCGATCGTTTTTACGAGTCAATTGAGTTTTTATGGCCTTCATGATCAACAAACTTGTTAAAATGTTCCATCGGTTAGACCTTACGGGGAAAAATGTATTGTCGTGGCCTAATTTGGACCGTTAACTTATTTTGTTTGGGCTTTGATTTTGGGCCTGGTGTCAATGATAACGCGATAAAGAACGTAAAACCTGACCCACGGATAAAGACTCAAAACACTTACAAAAAAGACGAAACTGAATTCTCTAATGAGGCTAAATTTATCCAAATTTTAGCGTTTTAACCCTTGGGAACTCTGCAATTATATTAACTGGAAAATTACATATGGAAATTAATATAAGAAACAGCGAATGAGCTCAAAACGATCCAAACTAGAAAGCATCCCCAAAACACATGAACATAATAAATTGTGAACCCCATAACGACCTCGGATGGGGTTTCCCCAATTAAAACACAACATTAAACTTTAAATGAGAGCTTCCGTATTGATATTATGAGTCTCATAACTCTTTTCGAAAAAATAAGTAAACAATGCACAAAATCTATTGAGCTCACCTTTCGAACTTCTAGCTTTCTCTAATTGCTCCAGAAACTTATAAGCAACGAAATCCTTGTATCAAATTTGAACTTAAGATGTCATACCAAAATTGTTCTAAGGTATCAATCTTCACCGCCCTAAAGAAAAAGAAAAAAAAAGTTTTAACTAATAAGTTGATTTCGATCACCTATTTTCACCTTCGCCGGAGATGATTGCATATAAGAAGCCTAGGGAAAGACCTTTGAGAAAGAAACTACGAGATAAAAGGTTAATAGTATAATTTCAACTATCATAATTATGAAAAGTAATTATTTGGTCAAGGACATTTAGAGAGAGAATTGAACCCACTTATATTCAAATGTGAAATGATTAAAGTCATCGACTTTGAATGCCCTAATTCTATGTATTAGGATTTGCGTAGCTTATGCCCTATGTTGAAGTGGTGATGACTCCGCCGCTGATTTCGATATTGTTTATGGAGAACTTGAACGACAAGTTAGCAAGTTGTACATCGTTGATGGTGACTTTGAAAGGGCCAATACACCTAATCATCCTAACCAAAACCAAACGCTACTTAAAAAGAGAAACGTATATACTTATTTTTGGTGGCAAAAGAAAAAAGAAATAGCACGGTTCTTTATTTCTTATTTGTATTCGTATAATGAGTTCCTTTATAATTTTCCCATCGCCACAAAAAAAAAAATAATAATAATAATAGTAAAGTTAGAAATTAGTCAAGGAGTTAAACAAGATTATGATATGTAAAGTATCTCTTATTGCTTGTTTACAGTCTTACAGACTCTTTATACATGTTGCTAAGAAAGTTATCAAAAAGTTTTAAACATATTGTACGAATGTCAATTCAGTTATTAACATTTCAATTTTATCATTTTAGTTCTCAACTTTTTGATATTTGTCGAAGTAGTCATTCTAGCCAATTTTAACTAGCAATCACTGATATAAACACCCTCGTCCTATGTGCCACGAAACTTGCATTTTTTTTTTTAAATTATGATTTTTTTATAATTATTTTGGATTATTTTTGTTCTTTTTCCTTTTCTTTTATTTCTTTTTATTTCATTATGGGTCAGTGAGGGTCGCCAACCAACCGTTGCTGGCCACTTAGCGTGGCCTCCCATTTGACGAAATTTCACATGTCCATTCCTAATCCAACTTGCATGTAAAAGATTATATTAGAGTATCCAATATTGTTTATCTGTAGGGTTTATATACTCTTTATATACATATAATCTCCCTCCATCTATATACTCAAATTTTTGTATTGGAATTTCTAATTTTATCAATTATAATTCATCCCAAAGTTTAGGGTTCATTTCATTTGCCCCTTATTATTTCATTGTTTTTCCTTAATTCACCTCCAAATTTGACAAATCTATTTCATTCAGCTATCCAAAATTTATACTATCAACATGAAAGATGGCCATAATTTATCCCCAAATAGAACTTATGTCTACCATTTCCTATCAAGTAGATTAACATTTGCTGATTTTCACAGTTGTCACGTTAGTCTCTAAAATATATTGGCATTCGCTCCTAAGATCTTTCTTTTAATAATTGCACCAAATAAATGTTGTTTCATGCTTCGTTCCGCAATAAAATTTCCGGCTACTTCATGTCAGCAGCAAAATATTGGGCCATAGTAAGACAAGTACGCTAAATTAGGGGTTGGATTGAGAAAAAAAAAAGGGTCGGAAGTGAAAGAAAAACAAAACCTTTGTTTTGAGTGGTATAAGTGTATCTTGCTGTACCATTCGCTCCTTGGAAAAGTGTCGCTCTCTCTCTCTCTCTCTCTCTCTCTCTCTCTCTCTGTTAGATCGCAATTGCTCATTTTGAACTGTAATTCTTTAATCAATTATATTAAGAAATCTAAATTTTTTTTTAGAACGACGTACAGTGAGTTAGCGCCTATTGTCACAAGCTACGATTAGGACAAATAATAATAAAGTAAAAAAAAATCGAGGAATGTGCGAAGCTGATTCTCCCGATTAAAAGAGCAAAGCCCATCACGATTCACATACGAAATGAGAAAAGGAAATATCAGGAAATCAAATGCAAAGTTGACTTTAGTGGATCGATTTTATAATATTATCTCAAGCAGAGCCTAACTTGCTTGGTTCCTTTGCCTAGGGATAGAAAGACGGTGGTACGTGGTGAGCTTAATCAATCAGTAATCACCATCCATCAAACGTTAAATGTTGTAAGCTGAAATCAATAAACTATGCACGTTACTCGGGAAAGTTGTCCAAAATGTCCAACACCTATTACATTATTCGCAATTCAGTCTTAAATCTTTTCACATTTTGTCAATTGAGTCTGCTCGACCAATTTTGACACTAATACAAAATATTTTAATATCATTTCCAAATTTTATTTAATTCCTTTTCCTTTTCTTTTCTTTTATTTTTTTCCTAACTCAACGAAAGAGAGGGCGTTGTGGCCTTTGTCCAGATCACGATGCCCTTGCCTAGTCTGGATGAGGGTGTCACAGCCCTCACCAACCAACGGGTGAGGGCCTCTACGACCTCACAAAGATCTAGGCAAGAGTGTTGGGCCCTCAGTCAAATCCAAGCGAGGGCCACAACACCCTCAATCACTATAGGCGAAGGGCTCATGACCCTTACCTGTGGCTAGGGAGGGCATCATGACCCTTGCCTAGACTAGGTAGGGCATCGTGGCCCTCATCGGCTAATAGGTGAGGGTGTTGACCCTCGCTTGGATTTAGACAAGGGCCACAAACATGTGTGGCCTACGAGGGTGTAGAGGTCCTCGCGGTTGTTAGCCCTTGCCTATGGCTAACAACGGTCGTTAGCCTTTGCCTTTGGCTAGCAATGGTCGATCGGCAACCTCGTTGGCCAAAGTTGAAAAAAAAAAAGAACAAAGAAATGAAAAGAACGGAAATATAAAAAAAAAAATCGAAAATATATTATTAAAAATTATTTACATTAGTATTGATTGTGTACGGAAGATGGTCATTGTCTACATCAACGATTTTTGGTTAAAATTAACTTGACGGACTCAATTGTTAAAATGTAAAAAAAGTTAGAACTCAATTAATATAATTAAAATATTTATTACTGAAATGATAAAAATATAATAAATTTGAAAACTTTTTGTACATTTTTCTCCTTATAACTCTCGTATGATATGCAATCCAAAACTTGATAAACATACGTAATAGAACATACGCATATAAAATAATTACTTATAAAAGGATAGTTTTTCTTTTAAAGTTCGCTGGGTCAAAGGAAGGAAAATCGAAACGCTGACATTATTCGAATTAAGAAATCAATAAAGTTAGAAATACGTCGATTTGTCGACAAGACATATTTAATTGCGGTACGAGGTTTGGTATACATGTTAGGATTAAATAAAAACTTGAGTGCGACCCAAACCGACTTCTTTAAGGATTCAAGAAAACCCTACGAAAGAAAAGCTTCTGCCAAACCTTTACTAACCTGCAAAACATCAAGCCCCACGACATCGCAATCATCCATTTCGACATTTTTGTCCTTTTCCAATCTTTACAGAGGTGATCAAATAAAGCTGCACGTCTTTGGCGATTTCCTAATCAGATTTATCTCTTCACTAACCAACCCCAAAATCAAAATACACAAAGCATCTAGACATACAAAAAAAAGAAGAAAAAAAGAAGAAAAGAAAAAGAAAACAATTGGAAGTGAAGCCGGAAATGGAATCTGCCTGTTCACCTATGTGCACTAACACAGTCGTATGTAGAGCTACTGCTCAAGAGCTCCTCCAAGTATTCCGGCCCCAGATCCTCCAAAACGACGAGGTTCTCGACCCTCGTCGCTCCTCTCTCCTTCTTCCTCGCGCCCAACATTTTTCTCTTCATGCTATGCCTTTTCTTGAGGGCCACCACAGGGGAGAACCCAGCGTCCCGATCGCAGCCCGCCAATCTCATCTCCATGAGCGACTCCCGGACCAGCTCCGCGGGGAAATTCAGCACAGCGGCGCTCCCCCGCATCGAGAAGGCAGCCTGGTCATAAGCCAGGGCCGCCGCCTCGGCGCTGTCGAAGGTGCCTAACCAGACCCGGACGCCGTGCCTAGTGGAATCTCGGATTTCAGCGGCAAACTTCCCCCACGGCCGCTTCCGCACCCCCCGGTAGGACTTCCCCTCGTGGGGATCGTTCTCTCGCTCCCGTGACGACACTTCCTCTTCCTTAATTCGGGCAGGGGAGAATGTCTCGGATGTCCCTCGAGACGCTTCGGTAAGGAGATCCAAGAGGAGCATTTCCTCGGAGTCGTTCTCGTTGAAGGGAAGCGAGGCGGGGCCGAGGTTAGGGGCAGTCCACGGGTGGCGGCGTTCCGGCGAATTGAAGGAGGAGTTGGAGGAAACGTCGGAAATTGGAGAATGGAAAATGGAGGAATCCATTGAAATTGGAAGAGGATATTGAGAGAATTTGGGTTTGAGGTTGATGAAGGAGTGAGCGATTCTGCTTTTCTTTGGGAGTGTACAAGTAGCTCAAGCAAGTGCGTGATATTTATACCAATTTGGCATATGAGAGGATGACTATTTGGAATTGAGTGCACTAAGATACCATGGAATGGAAAAATAACGATAAGAACGAGTTAATTAAATGTATTGAAAGGCCCACAGTAGAGAAATAAAATAAAGTAGATAGAAAGAAAGGACGTCATATGGTTTTGTCCTTTATCGAAAGGTTGCTCTTCTTTATGTAGGATATGCACTTAGAAATGAACACATGGGTCAATTGACGGGCGGCCAGGTCAGAGGAGAATTTAGAGTGACGCCAGACTATGCTCCAAAGAATGGTGCCTACTTATCCACTTGTCTTGGTCAGGGGGATGATGTTGATCGTCTAGATCACCAGCACCACTCCCCCGCTAATTCCTCGTGTCCTAAGTTGTTGGATAACTGCCCTGCAACATGAATCGTAACGAGTTACTTCAAAAATCGGAAAAGATAAAAGACAAATGTTTTGGTTCTAAATTTCAAAGGAATATAAATTCCTATAAGAAAGACACGAAAAATCATGCGCTTTAGTACACTTTCTGACTTTTGAATCCGTCATAAAATTGAATATTTTGTAGTGGACGAGAAGCCCTCTTGATGATATTTAAAGAGGGTCGTTAACATTGGTCGTCCATGTGCGCCATTTAACCTGATAAACAAAAGGGCGCATCTCAGAAAATAAGATTAAAAATTTACTCAAGCTTTGTCGTTATTATGTTTGATTTTGTATGTGTCGTTAGTGCATAATTTCCATATTAAGAGATATTTTTCGAAAACGGAAAAAAGTTACCCACAACCCAATAATCAGCATAATCAAATTCAGAACCCTCCTCCACTAGAGAGAGAGAGAGAGAGAGAGATACTGTTGCGCCCTTTGTCGTCTCTTGAAGGAACATTTTATGGGTCATACATTGGGACGAACCTAAAAAATGAGACCAACCCCTCTTTTCTACTTATATATTAGATAATAACATGGTAATAAGTTTCTTGTTAAAATATCCTTGAAAAATCCGCCCAAGGCTCGCATAGGACGAGAAAGTTCCGCAGAAGCCCTCATGCCAAGGCCAAGTTAAGCGTATTGGAATCACATAATATGGAATTCGATGGTGCGTATGAGATGACATAAGCCTCAAGGGTTGGGTTAAGTGACAAAATGATTGAAATCATGTTTATTAACACGTGTAAGAGGAAAATTATCTAAAAAATCATAAATTTATTATACGTCAATCAATCCAATACTAAAGTTTTCAATCTGACAAGTGGTCAAAATTGACTAGAATAATTATATTGATAAATTGTCAAAATATTTAGAATTAAATTGGACAAATTGAAAAGTTTAAGATTCAATGGCAGCCGTACAAATAAATTTAAGACTTTTTGATGATTTTCTCCGCATGTGAGGCTTGGCTATAGGTTTGCTCACATGTGGCATCCTAAAGGAAATCATGGATTTGTTGTGATTTTCTAATCCTAGTGTGGATGGTCTGCTTTTGGTCGGATAAAGGAGACCGACTTAATTTGGTGTGTGAAACGTGGTAAGGCCACCGGATTCTCCGAAGAAAGAGCAGCATTTAAATTAATAGTACTCCGCAAATCATGCCCCCGAGTCTTGACTACGTTGCGCTAATGCGACAATAGTACTGTTTTCACCACCTAGTGACGTCGTTTCGTGCTTTTGATGAGCACTCATCCTAATTTTCCCTGAAGAACGAAAGTCGGGTCAGGTCAAGTCAACAAATTCATTGTTACCGCTTGGACATTCAATCAATGAATGTGAAAGTACTTGTAACAAGAGAAATCTAGGAGAGATTGGCATGGCAAATTGGAATTCAAAAGAAGTTGATGGTTATATGAATTTGGACAGATAGTTTAATATACCATCAAATGTTTTGACCATTGCACCGATTTGGTTTTAAATTTGCTTATTATCTTTCTAAATGAAATCTACTTAACCGCTCCGAGATCCATTGGCTCAACAAAAATGGTTCTAAAGTATTGAAATATCCCACATCGTTTGACAATGGAGTTTATATATTTTTCACATATATATCTCCTTTCACTTATTAGTTTAAGCTTTTAGGTTGCACATCCTAATATAATATTAAAGTTAGGTTCTACCCTTTTTTGCTTTTATGAATTCCACGTGTTACTCCGAATTTCAATTCAATTTACACATGAGATGAGGTGTTAAAGTATTTCACATCACTTGACAATAGGGTTTTATGCTCTTTATATATGCGGTTTCCTTACACTTATTAGTTAAAACTTTTGGATTGAGCATTCTAACATATAAGATATATCTTTTGAAACTTTTGTCGGGTCATTTGAATAATGTTTCAAATTCGGTAATCTTACTTTATGAGTCATTGGCAAGTCACTCACGTTAGAATCAGAATATTTGCTGTATCAAGTGATATGAATTTGGCACAATGAAACAAGAGAGGTTATCATTAGAGGCCAACCCTTGTTGACAATTGAGACCTTCTCTCTTCACACATTGAACGACAAAAACCCATGATTGTCGATGTGTTTCCCTTGTGTCTCTAAGGGTGTGTTTGTTTCACGGAAAACGTAACGTTTTTGGAAAATGTTTTCAAGGAAACCATTTTCCAGGAAAATGGTTAGTTTTCTTATGTTTGGTAATATGTGACTGAAAGTATTTTCTAGTGTTTGGATCACATTTGAAAAATGATTGAATGGCATTTGACCTAACAATTGATAATAGTGTGCCTCTTACTTCCAAATTAATTTGTTGAGTCCATCACCTTTTTTAACTTTATAAAAATATTATTTTTTTAATAAAAAATTGAAATTATAATTATTTTTCATATTTGATTTTTTTTTTCTTTTTTTTTTTCTTTTTCTTTCTTTCTTAGCTTTGTGGGCCGGCAAGGCGACGACCGTGACAGACGGGCGAGGCTCGAGCCTCGTCGGCGTCGGGTGGGGCCTCGGCCTCGCCGGATCAATGAGATCAAGCCTCGCCGACGACTAGCGAGGCCGGGTGGGGCCTTGGCCTCACCAGATCGGCGAGATCGAGCCCTGCCCGACGCTAGCGAGCTCGATCTCGCCTGTGGCCGATCGCCGGCCGTCATCATGGCGGCGGCCGGCGAAGAAGAAGAAAAAGAAAAGAGAAAAAGAAAAAATAATTATTAAAAATTAAAATTTATATTTTTAAAATATAAAAATTATTAAAAATTATATTTTAAAAAATAAATAAAAATTATATTAAAAAATTAAAAATTCGATTTTTTTTAAAAATATTTTAAAAAGAATTATAAAAATTTAAAAATATATCTTTATAAGAATAATTGTTCGTAAATTAAGCATCAAATTTAAGCTTTGGTAGATTCGGAAAACGTTTTCCGGTCATTTCAAAGGGGAAATCATTTTCCTGAATTTAAGCTTTGTTAGGAAAACGTTTTCTGTTGACTAGGAAAACATTTTCCGTTGACTCATTTTCCTGAGTGAACCAAATGCCGGAAAATGAAGAAAATGTTTTCCCTGAAAATATATTCCGCGAAACAAACACACCCTAAGTTTCATGTGAAACCTCTACATGAAAAATCATAATTTGCTGCCGGTTCCACGTGACTCTCTCCTTCACCCCACGTCACTTCATCACAAAGACTCCCCAGAATCCTCAGCTGCATTCTTCCAACGATGGTGATACAAGAATCAAATCACCATCGCATTCATCAATCACTCTTGAAAAGCGTGGCTATAAAAGGTCTCTAGATACAGATCCCCTAGCACTTGAAAGCTCACAGGCAAGTAAGAAAAATGCAATAATGCACCAAAAGTCATTGAAACTCGGAGGTAGTGTTGAGGTTTTTGATGGTCCTCCAAGAAAAATGGGATACTATTTTAATATTTTGACAGTGACATATTCTTCTCACAGGTCCAAATTGAGTTAGGTGCCTGTGAAATTGAAGCTTCTCGGAAAGTCCATTTTGGGATAACTTTCAAGGCATCCCCTGCGGGGTAAAGGGGACAAGAAGTTCCACTCAAGTTTGATTAGTCTTTGCTTGAGTAGATTACCTGCGATAATTTTCTGGCCTTTAATATTCTTGGAAAAATCAAATGAAAAGGGAAAAGGGACAAGAAATCAATTCCATTCTTGAACAGAGAATTTAGAGGGAAAAAGTTATTTGATCTTTATTTTTGTGAACTTGCTAGTTACCATTATAACTCTGATTTACGTGTGAATGATGCCACATCAGTAAGTCTTATGAGAGAACGTTTCAAGTCTTAAGTTACATTTTGAAAAATGCAGGACATCTTGTAACTCTCTGATTAAGTGTGGATCGTCCCCAATGTAGTGTGCCTTCTTTAGTAATGATATTTTCAACCAGCAGTTTTGGGGTTTCGAGGGGGCAAAAGGTTTGGCGTTTAACGTTATCCATGACTATTTCTAAGATGATCTTTGGAGCACTTCTTGAGAGAAATTATATATATTTCGCAATCATAAATTTTGGAGGATAGTGACATTAGTAGTTCTTGAACTTTTGCTCATTAATTAATATCATCCTTGAACCCTTTTCTATTCAAAATTATCCCGGAGCTTTTTAAAAAGTGGCTCATTGTGGTCATTCCATTAAAATCATAGATAGAATCTAATGATGTCAACGGAATATTCCATTTAGTTTATGACTAGTCATTATTTTTGTTCAATTTCATCCGGTATATAGTTATTTGTTCAATTTAGTCCTCTCTCTCTCTCTCTCTCTCTCTCTCTCTCTCTCTCAATTGTGCCATGTCATATCAGATTTAAATCATAACCACAAATGTTTATTAATTTTGTCAAAACATTAAAGCCCAATAATAACACATAAACTAAATGGATTACATCACGCGCAACATTTAAGGGTCGATATATACCTACATGATTATTGTTCATCAGATTATGCTTATTCAAACATATCAACATGCGTAGTGTGTATGTTGTGTCAAAAGGGTGTGGTAGCAAATTACTAGTCCTAGATAAGTGTCAACAAAATTTATCTTGAAGAACATTTGATGACCCTTATTAGAGAAAAAGAACCTAAACACGATAGTTCAAAGACACCATTGAATTAACAAATAAAATTCAAGGATAGAATCGAACAAAAGAACAAAAAGTCAATAAGTTTAATGGCCATGACATTATTTTGTTAAAATTTTAACAGAAATATCACATCAAACAAAAATAGACAGCTCAAGGATTGCATTGGGCAAAATAAAAAAAGTTCATAAATAGCATTGAACAATGAATAAGAAGTTGAAGCACTATTGGCATCATTACCCCTAAAATCTTGCCCCATAAAGCAAATAGCTTACAAAAAGTGTACAATATATGAACTGTGTTGAAAAGTTTTTTTTTTTTATCAATTTTAGTAAACATAATTAGTGCCTTAAGGGTCAAATTTTGGTTTTAATCTTTGAACTTATCATATTTGTAAGAGGTGGACTCTCTTCTTTCTTTTTTTTTTTTTCTTTTTTTGCATGTTAGGAGGTAAAAAAATCCTCTAACTTACGGAATAGGTGCATTTGAGGATTTTGGTCACTAACACCACTAGTGCATTGACATGATGTGTTGTGAAAAATTTTAGCACGAGCGAAATCAATTTGCAGAATTATTTTTAGGGAAAATATTTTCCTCAATTTTTGGTGTTTTCATTGCTTAGAAAAATGAATCAATAGAGATAATTTTTCAATCAAGTAAAAACCTATGCTTAAACGCAGGAAATAATTTTCTCTTTAGAAAAAAAAAAGGATCATTTTCCAAAATATGACTAGACATTGGCACTTTAGGCCCTATGCCCATTTGAAGGTCCTCAACAACGAGCCTAGGAATAGAAGCTAAGGTTTGGACCCAAGTACAATGAGACTAAGCTTGGAACCTCAATGCCTATGCTTGGATCCTCAATGCTCGGTCTCGATTCAGGTCCACAAAGGTCGGGCCCGAGACACTAGCACCTATGCCTGGGTCCTTGAAGAACAAGCCTTGGACCACAACATTCAAGCCCGGGTCCACATAGGCCGAACAGAGGACCTTGATGCTTGAGTGGACCTAGGACCCTGACACCCAAGCTTAAATACATTAAGGTCAACCTCGAGTCCATAAAGGCCATTCTCAAGACCCTAACACCCGTGACTAGGTCCTTAGTAACTAGGCCTAGATCCATAGAGGCTAGAGCCAGGATCTCAATACCTATGCCTAGATCCCTAACACTAGAGCCCTTGTCCACAAAGGTTAAGCCTTAAATCTTGATGTTGACACCCAAATCCCATTGCCCAAGCCTGGATCCTTAAAGGTTGGGCTTGAGTCTCGATGTATGTACCCAAATCTCCGGTGCCTAAGCACCTAGTCCACAGAAGCCAAGCTTGAGACCCCGATGATCGAGCCACTACTCCCTGAGACTTGGACCCATGTCCATCGACAGAGGCCTCAAGTCCATAGAGGTTAAGCTTGGGTCCACAAAGGCTGAGCCTAAGAACCTAGTGCTCTTGCTCAGGTCTCTAGCACTCGAACCCGAGTTCTTTGAGGTCAAGCCCAAGACTTGATGCTAGTGCTTGGGTCCATTAGGGCCATACTCGAGATGCTTGTGCCCATGCTTAAGTACCCTTGGATCCATGGAGGTTAGGCCCGAGTCCACAAAGGTCAAGCTAGAGACCCTCTTGCTTGTGCCCAAGTTCCCAATGCCCGGGATTAGGTCTGTCAAGGCAAGGCCCAAGTACACAAAGATCAGGCCCATGCCCCGATTTCATGCTCAAATCCCAACACTTACGCCTAGGTCCATCAAGGCTGAGCTCGTGTCCATTCAACTCTAGTGTGGAACACTCTCAAGGTCTCAGGCCTAGAATCTACAAACCTGGGTGCGTCCTTAATGGATCCCTAAGCTTAGGCACTAGGGATGTAGGCACAAGCACTAGAGTCCCAAAGCCCCTTTTGTAGAGGCCAGTCCAACCTTTATGGACCCCAACCTGGCCTTGTTAGACCCAGGATTGAGCCTAGGGATCTAGTTACGGGCATCGGGCCTAACCTCCATAGACTTGGGCCTAGACTCAATGAACATAGGCTCGAGCATCGGGGATTGAAGCATGGACACTAGGGTCTCAAGCCCAACCTATATGGACTTGGGTCTGACCTCTATTGACTGAGCTTGAACACTGAAGTCCCAAGCCTATTCTACGTGAACCCGAGCCAAGCCTCCTTGAACCTAGGCTAGGGTGCTAGGTAGTTGGGCACAAACACCGAGGTCTCTAACTCGTGCCTAATGCTTGGATCCTTAATGCCTGAGCTTGGGTCCATTGAGACTGGGTTGAGTCCATGGAGGCTAGGCCTGAAACGTCGATGCTGGTGCCCAACTCACTAGCGTCCAAATAGTGTGTCTATTTAGGAAGTGAGGTTTCTTCTTCCCAACAACAAAAAATAATTTTCAGTCAGATTTCAACTAAATATTGAAAAATATTGTCACTTTTTCTGAAAAATGTATTTTTGGAAAATATTTTCAATAATATTAAATTTCTCACAAAATATATAGAGTCTAAGGTAATAAAATAACAAAAAAGAAAAAGAAAAAGAGATCAAGATGTGTGATTAATAATCGACCATGCTCATCCCTCCCTCCATCTCTAGCATGCATACGTGTGCGACGGTCCTTTGTTTGGAAATTGTTTTGAGGAGGTGAGGAAAATCATATGGAAAAACTTAAAGTAAAGAAGTGGTGACGAAGAAAATGATTTTTCCCCGTTGGTCAGAAATAGAAGAGGTTGAGGGGAAGGAATATAGGAATGATTAGTTTCTTTGGTTTTATTTTTCTTTTCTTTTTTCTTTTTTTGGTGGAAAGAGAGGGAATTCGACAAGGGAAGAAGTACGATTTTGGAATTTTGACACTTTTTCCCCATTATAATTAATGAGAAAAAGGTCTTTCCGGTAATTCAATGGCTAAAGTGCCCCAATCTATTAATTTTCTTCATGCAATCATGAAGCCTAGTTTTCATGGGCCCAAGTATACAGTGAGGGAGTACTCAATTAAATGTATTTTGCCCTTTATAGTTGGAAGGAGTTGCCTTCCATAAGAGGCGCAAATTAATCATGTGGAAGCACGTGGCCGAAGATTCATTGAAAAATGCAGTAGTCAAATAACCGATTGTAAGATCGTACTTGAAGGACAACATTGCAAACACTGAAAAGCCAGGGAACAATTTATGACTAATGTCAAAGTCCGGGAGTTAAAATATTACTTACTTGTGGAATATTTTGATAAGATAACATAATACGACATGAGTTGTGAGTCAGATAAAGCTCAAAAAGGGAATTTATATTTTACCACGTGAACACTTATGGATGGGGGCACGTTTTTTGGAGTTAAACTTACTCAAGTTTCTTATAGCGCATTGACACCTTAGTGATGAAGAATCGACGGTATATAGAATCATGAACGAGAAATGTTGCAGCATTATGGAAAAATAAAAGTGAAGATGGTAATGATAAAGAGAATGAGTATATTTAGTTTGATGATACCGTAGATGGTAAGTCGGTCAGTAATTATCCATTGGATCTGACTTCTACGTTTTCTAGTTTCAATGGCAAAGTTAGAAATGAACAAAAGCGATGATATGTTTTAAAATTGTTTCACAACGTCATGACCATTCGCCTTAATCAAATGTGAAACCGTTGTACATGCCTTAAAGATTCGCCAATCAACTTCACCCAGTAAAAGACAATGTTCTTGATACCTTAAATCCTCTCTTAGTTCCCACCAGAGAAAAGGCCTACTTGTTCTCATCTAGATTAGGGATTACTTTTAGGCATAAACCCTAATGGTCAAGCTCAATGTATCTGCGAAAAAAGGGGGTGATTCATTACCAAATCTTATCATATCTTCTGTTGAAACATCTGAAAAACAATAATGGCTCGATCTGGTTATGGAGAACGACTATGTATTCGAATTCTTGCGCTCGATACAATTCACCAAAAAACCGATTCCATCATTCAAATCACTTGGTCAAAGTGGGATCTAATCGAAGAAGAAAGACCCAGGATCAAAACTTGGACATATGCTGCACGTAATCGTCCCAGGTTATTTGTGATCACTAACTAGTCTAATCTGTCATTTAGTACAATCCTAGGTTTCAATTGTCTCCAGGGTAAAAGCAAGGTCTGTTTATTAGCAAGCATGAGTAAGTACCTTTTTTCTTCTTCTTTTTGTCGTATGAGAAGTACCTTATTAGGCATAAGAATGGCCCAAATAAACGAAACGGCCTAATAAATTTATAGTGCTTTATCTCGGTTTCTTCCCCTTTTTTTGGTAGATAATTTAAACAAAAACGATCAACTGAAAATAAGTTCAAAATTTTCCCTTTTCGAGAAAATGTGGCAAGAGTTCCCCCGAGACATTGATCATAAACTGGACATCAATGCCTCTCGGGTGCGGGGCTTACAAAAGGACTGAAAATCAACAAAAGAATTTAAAAAAAAAAAAAAAAAGAGGGTACATAGCCGACTAATTATAACCTGTCAGCTACCAAGACATTTATCTAGAAGACTAAAAAGAGATGTAAGATGCTGGTATGAGATAACTCTTTGATAGTACTCGCAATTAACTCAATTATTATGATAAATCCTTTTCTTTTTGTAACCATGTAAGTATCGTGACCCTTCCAAAGTGAGTCCCAAGGGAGCTAATAGATTGTTAAGTGGGCGCAAAAAATCTTCTCATGAGATGATGCCTACACTTTACATGAATTCTCTTAAGTTCTATCAATCTCAACATTATTTCTCTCTCATTCATGATATCTCAAAGTAGTTACTGATCTGTTTAATAAATATTATCTATTTACCGATCTTCAAAGTTGTTCACAATATCACAGTGTTTTGTCGTGAGTACTACAAAAGCATCATGAAACATTGTAGAGCTGTTTCATAGCATCACAATCATTTATTGTATTATAACGCAAGACAGTTGTAAAACAATGATGTGGTACGGTACATTAGTTATTTTAGAAATTCCCCGCTCAATTCTAGCCTGAGACAATATATTAGATGCCTTGGAACCCCTGAGTTCACACAAGAGAAAAGCAAGTCTAGATCAAGAGCCGTTTTTACGCACTATACTGTAATGGTTAAGCTCATTGTACCTGAGAAAAAGGAAAAAGGTGATTGAATATAAAAGCTTATCATACTTGCTGTGGAAACATCCGAAAAGCAATAATTGCTCGATCCGGTTAGAGAGAACAACATTGTGTTTCGAATTCTTGTGCACGATACAATTCACCAAGAGAACAAATTCCACGATTCAAAGCACCTGGTCAAAGTGGGATCATATCGAAGAACGAGGAAGAACCCATCAATTTTTAATTCGGTGTATGCTGCACGTGTCGCGGTGGGTTTTGTTACCTTCGGGATCCTCTTGATCAATCACCATCTAGTCCTATTCATCATTTCGACATTCCTAGGTTTCATCTGTCTCGTGTAAAAAGCAACGTCTGATCATTAGCAAGCATGACAAGTTACTTTGATAGACAGGACGTCTAACTGTAATGAACTAATCAATATATAGTGCTTCACCCTTTTTCATCCCTTTCTTTCATAGAAAATTTATGCAAAAGCTATAAAATCGATTTTTTTTTTGTTTATAATATCCTTCCCATCTCACTTGTCTATCAATCACTGAGGTTTACCCCAATAACCACCTTTCAAACATGGAAGGGGAATGTGGGAGGTTCGAATCTCCACATTCTCAGGGAGGTTGGGGTGAGGACGATATAATTTCAGAAGTAAGTCTCGGAGGCAGGGCAAAAGTCTGAGAGCTGAGAGTGAGAATTATAGTAAAAATATAATAGGACCAACCCAAAAAAAAAAAGGTTGTTATCAACTCAATAAACTATTCAATAGATTCTATTAACAAGTATCTAGAGGTCGATTATTAAGTAAAACTTTACAGTTTTTAACGTGCTACTTTTATACTATACATAATAAATATCTTGAAGATTGAAATATTCTTTATTAAATGTATGTGTTGCATTGTGAAACTGATATCATCACAATTAAGGCTAGAGGTGGCAATATGGATATGAAATCCTTTTTTTTACCTCATGTTTAATGGGTCGGGTCCTACGTGGGTTGTTTAAAATTTTAAAACAGATTCAAATGGATCCAAAAAATAAATGTCTAACTACATATGGGTTTTTGTAGGTTGGACATACCCATTTCAGGCCCATTTTTATTGTATTAACCCATTTCAAGACTTGCCTTGCACGTTCTCTCTCGATCTACATTATACCCACTTCTTGTTAGCGGTTTATAAGCCACTGGCCTTCAAAAAACATTAAAGTTACCGACTATCACTAACATAAGGTAAATTCTTTTCAGGGTTTAAATTTAAATTATCGAATTTTAATTGCCATTATACCTAATGAATTTCAGAAGCGCATCTTTCAATGCATTACTTAAGTGATGAGCATGACATGAATTTTTTGGATGACACGTCATGACCACTTGAGTCCACTGTTAATATTTTGCCGGAAAATTGAAGAAGTTCTAAAAAGTGCTTGCAAAACAAAATTGAAAGTTTAATGCATTTGGTAATTGAATCAAGATTCAAAAAATCTAATTGCAAAATCTATTAAATATCATTGACCATGGATGAAATTTATTCATTAACCTTATATTTTTGTATAACTTTTTCTAGTACGTTTAACTCTCTGAAATTTTTATGTAAAATCAATATATCCTTGGTGCACAGACAAACACACACAGATCAATTCCAAGACAGAGGCGGTAGTTCGATGATGAGTTAGATTGAGCTATTATTTGAGCATGGGTCAAGTTGGGTTTGAGTCCTTAAAACTGTACTGTATGAAAATGAATCAATACGGATTAGATAGGTGAATTTTGGATCGGATCAATTTTGATCCAGCCCACCGCCTAATTATGACATATAATTACACAACATTTCAAGCAAATGGGCCGCTCCTCTTCGGCTTTTTTCTGGCCACGTGTCTATCAGGGATAGGTTGTTTTAACATGGCTGAGAAGGTCCAAAAGTGCCCGACCTTTGCTATCGAAAATAGCATTATGACCTCGGGCCTTATGGCCCATGGGCCATGATGACGTTTGCTACGATTTCCTCTTGACCCGTTCGGATGAAAAGAAGGCCCACGTAAGTTAGTCAGCAAGCCCTTTTTCGGAGCCACCTGTAGGTGCTATCTGATTATCGCAGTAATTTCTTAGATGGGCTGAAACTATCAAATTTAAAGGCCCAAGAACAAAATTGACTATTGCAATAATTGCAACGGATTTAGAATTGAGGAAGGTTTTCTCTGATTATTGGCAAGATGGGCGGGAAGGGGCCACTAGCAGAGACGCCTCCTGAGCGCTACCACTGTAGTTCTATAACCACGGCCAGAATGTTTGGTTTGAGCAACAGTTTCTGCTCATTTTTTGCGAGTCTGTCACTGCTGCACCACCAAAATACGAGTTGAGAAAAAATTAGAGTTATTATATGCTTGATATACAAGTCTAACCTAGACCATAGATGAACTTGGGGTTTCTTGATTTAGGAGTTGCTGAGAGATTCAAACTTGTGGCCAAGAAGGTAATAAATCACGTGAGAGTAAGTCTTATCCAACTTAGGCCAACCACCTCATTGTTATCAAGGTACTTGTAATAGCTTTTAACAATGTGTCGTCGGCTGGTTCAGATGTGAACCTTTTGAGGTACCTATTAATAGCATGTGCAAATCCATCCCAGAAGACGCCAAACACGTTCAATTATTACAACCTGATTTTCCATTCTAACGTAAGGAAAATCGCCACGTTGACAAAGAGGACACCTCAGGAGTAAGTAGAGGTTTTTAAAACTAATTATTTTAAGAATAAGTATTGCATTCCAGATAGTGGGAATCTTCATTGGAGGCAAAGTTCAAAGTTGCTTCTTACGAGTTACTTTTTATTTGCTTATCCTTTTTGAAACTTAAAAGGAAAAAAATAGGGTTTTCATCTTTGGTCCTCTTTAATAATGTAATTTGGGCTTCTAAGCTTAAGATAGGGTCACTTTGATTGCATAATTTCCTCCATCTTTTGATTATTGGAGTCAACTTAAACAATTCAGAAAATTAAAAAAGAATAATTGGGGTCAATTCTAAAAGGAGACATCGATGCATATTTCTCCACATCTTTTGATTATTGGCGTCAACTTAAACAATTCAGAAAATTAAAAGAGAATAATTGGGGTCAATTCTAAAAGGAGACATCGATTCATATTTCTCCCCATCTTTTGATTATTGGCGTCAACTTAAACAATTTAGAAAATTTAAAAAATAAAAATAATTGGGTCAATTCTACAAGGAGACATCGATGCATATTTCTCCCCATCTTTTGACGAGTCGGTAAAGAACATGAATGTCACCAACCTCTTCGTTAAGTCTGGATGGAGGAAACAAATTTCTATTAAAAGATCTTATTAAAACTGTTTTAGCAACCAATATATATATATAAAAGAAAGAAAGATCTTACTAAAAACTTTTCAAGTAATATAATAATGTTGTATTGAGTGTGTTAACATTACTAAAACTGTTCATGCTACAAAAAAAAATCTTAGTAAAAACTTTTTAAGTAATATAATAATGTTGTATTGAGTGTGTTAACAAGCTAATCATTATCAAAACTGTTCAGGAAACAAAAAAAAAAAAATATCTTACTAAAGCTTTTTAAGTAATATAATCATCCATATGTTTTACCTACGTAATCACTTCCCAGCAGATTAAGTATTATTACTTGAATTGAATATTTTAGGGCTAGCCGGTATGAGACTCTTATTATAATCAAAATAATTTTTTTCCTTTTTGTAAAATCTTCTTGGGAGATTAAATTATATTGACTAAAATCTTATATTCCATAATGAGGTGGACCACTCGCAGATCAAGGTTGCGATGCTGGTCATCTTTTTATCTCCTAAAAGATAGTTCGGCATCATAAAAAGTCTCACATTAGTACATTTGTATTAGATTTACTCTAAATTAATTTTTGTAATATGAAAAATCTCAAATCGATACGCTTGTACCACATAACCCATGGATTTTGGCATCACCAAAACCCAAATTGACAAATTTACCATAATTTTAAGATAAAATCAAGGTAAATGTGGCACAACTATATCACCATTGAAATTTTTTATGACTAAAAAAAAAGTTTTGGGTAATTTAATATAAGTGTATCAATTTAAACAGTTTTCTAAGAAAAATTAATTTAAAGTAAGTGCGGTATGAAGGCATCAATTTAAAAATATCTTTCGGTATTGACCCAAGACGAGGAAATATCAATCTTGAACTTCTGCTGGCTATACGAGCGGGGGGACCCTCTCCTCGTTGGGCAAGTCATCATTGGGGTCTTGTGACGTGAGGTGACGTACGCGCCGACGGCTCCGCGGGAGAACTTGGCAAAGGCAAATGGAGGGTCGAACCCGAACTTTGCTTTGACCCGGTCTCAAAGGCATCATATAATATTTGTAAAATTTTCCTTTTTTCACCCACAGAAATCATCCGTCCATGGGATTTGATTAGATCCTACGCGGTTCTAGCCCATTCCAGAATGTTCCACCTATTTCTTGGAAAAAATGACCATACAGGTGGACCGCACTTTTACACTTGGTTTTGCTAACCTCAAGGAACTTATAATCAATTGAACATAAACAATTGCGGGCTAAACATCTTCAGCTTCATGCAATCGAATTACAAAAGTTTCATTCGAACTTTTCCATCAACGCAATGGAGGGTGGAAAGCGTATCGAAGTTGCAAGTTATAAGACTTATACGAATAAAAACAAGTTTTATAAGGACTTAATTACACGAAGGTTGACTAGTTTAAGGACTCGTCTTGTAATTATTCTCAATCAAATAGTACATTTTTTTCTACATCGAGCGTAGTTAATGCTTTGAAATTTTAAATTTTTTTGTTAAACATATTTGATGAAATAAGCGTTTCAAGGATACTATCGTTGAAACAATACCTTTTTAAACTTTGCATGACTTCCTATGTCGAGTATAAGTTTCTTTTCCTTATGACAAGGACAAAGTTGATCTTGTATTCATTAAATGCACAATCCCAATTGTAGTAGCGTAAGTGTTTTTTGGGAGGGGCGACTAGTGTAGCTAGTCTCTTAAGGAGCCTTACACACATTACAAAATGTTTAGTTTGAGAAATAACAACTTAATCCATCTGTAGGTGTTCAAGCTTGACATTGCAGCTACATTGGCTTGTTAGAAGTTGGGAAGTCTCTCCAAAAAATGAAGTAAATGGCTAAGACAAAAGCTGGCCAAAAGGATTCAGGATGTGGCTCAAACTTGTGACCATATGGAGGATAGTGTGATTTTTTTTTACCACTGGAGTACCATGCTTCGCGGTAGTGGAGGCACAAGTTACAGTTTAAGTAAATAGCTTAAAACTTAGAGAATTGCAATAGGTGAAATTAAAGTTGAATGTATTTCAAACACCTAAATCAGCAGATAAAATCGCCTCGTTAGCTAAAAAAGTTAATTCACTAAATTAACCATGGCTCTCGAGCACAAAGCTATGTCCCCGCTGTCCAAGTCTTATTCACTTATTTTTCTCTTTCTTTCCCTCCCCATTTGGCTTCCAATTTAGAGGCTGCATTTGGTTTGTAGCTTAGTCTAAGGTAGCCAGCAAAACCCTAGTCCGCTTCTTCACATGTTTGCTCTGGGCACCGTCCAGTTGATGTACCTTCTTGTGGTTAAGTTCATTGCTTGTCACTCATTTCTCTAGCTTCTAAAATAAAATAAAGAAAGAGTTGTTCATTGTTATTTTTCTCTTTCTTTCCCTCCCCATTTGGCTTCCAATTTTGAGGCTGCATTTGGTTTGTAGCTTAGTCTAAGGTACCAAGCCAAATCCTAGTCCGCTTATTCACATGTTTGCTCTGGGCACCGTCCAGTTGATATACCTTCCTGTGATTAAGTTCATTGCTTGCCACTCATTTCTCTAGCTTCTAAAATAAAATAAAGAAAGAGTTGTTCTTTTGAGACTTTGAGGACTTAAAGCGGGAGTCGTCAAGAAAGACTCCAAACACTCTTCACAAAACATAAAATACGGAGACTTTTGGGATGATTACCCAATTAGTCCTAAACAAATTACATAGATGCAAATGTAATTCTAGATTTCTCCAATTTGTTAATGTACTTCTAAAACTTTGTACGAAGTTTCAAGACAATCTTTTCGGTCAATTGCCTAAATGGCTAACGTGTCGTTTAGTCATTTCTAGGCTGTCACACATGATACATTGATGTGGACAAATTTACTCATGTCACATCAGCGATTTAAATGGCAATTACATTGAAATTTTAGTAAAATTCGTCCAATTTTTTTTTAAAATCTATTATACTTTTACCAATTTAGTCCTAAATATTTCAATTTTACCAATTCAATCTTATACATTTTTATGTTTTGTTAATTGAGTCAATCTAGCTAATTTTAACCAAAACTTATTGACATGGGTGCCATTCGTCCTATATGGTATAGTTAACGCTAATGTGGATTTTATAATTTTTTTTTTGCAACTTCTTTTTTCTTTTCTTCTTTCTCTTTCCCTTTTTCCCTTTGCTAGCTGCCATTAGTCCTAGTCGATAGTCAGCAAAGGTCGCTGGCCTATGGCGAGGGGAGGCCGGATCGACCTACGACAAGGCCGAAGGGAAAATGAAAAAAAAAAAAAAAAAGAGAAGAGAAAAGGGGAAAAAAAAAAAGAAAAGAAGGAAGAGCGAACAAAAGAAAAAAAAAATAAAAAATTAATAAAATAAACAAAATTTCAAAAAATATTATTAAAAATTGTCTATATCAATATTGATTGTGCCATATAAAATGGTCGACATATATATCAACGATTTATAGCCAAAATTAACTGGATGAACTCAATTATCAAATGTGAAAATGTCTATGACTCAATTAGCAAAATTAAAAAGTTTAGGATTGAATTGACAAAAACTTAATAAGTTTAGGACTTTTTGTACCATTTTCCTTGAAATTTTATGTAATGATTTAAGACTACTTTGGCAAACTTAAAAAGTTCAGGACCAAATTGACATCTATATAATAAATTTAGGACTAAATTTGTAATTTTCCCAGGCCTCTTTTGTAACCCTTAATTGCTTCTTTCATGGCTTTAACTATTAGAACCATCATAAATGACTAATATGCCCCTGTTGTCTTTTTTCCACCTTCCCATATTCCCTTGCTGGCATTCATATTGTTGGACTATACGTTCTTTCATTAAATATTAAGACCTTACCTAAGCGTCTGTTGATTTAAGTTCCTAGATCATATATTAGACTTGTAGATGGATTAACAAAGTCTATTTGGACTTATGTACATTCTATTAGTATGTACGTATTAAATGTTGTTTCCATACACTCATAAAAAAATGCCGTTCGAGTTCGCAATTTCTTCATGAAAAAGAAAAAATCCTTATCTAAGTAAAAAGCAAGAGCTAATGTTAGTACTTTCGAAGTACATGCACAATCGAGAATTGGATCATCCGTGGAACCAAATGCTAACTTGCTCGCTCCCTCTCTCCTTCCTTCCCTCGAGTTTTTGACAAGATAGAAGCAAATGTGGGAAAATACATAGGTATAGGAATTTCAGCATCGGGAGTAATATTCTCAGACACGCTAGGCATCATCACAACAGAAGAAGTAGCATTGAACACTCTAGTAGAAAAGTCAAAATCTCAGGACAGAATGCACACCACTGATACGCAATTAGGGGTGATCAATTTCAGAATCGAGTAGTTTTCATTTTGGAACTGGGAACTAAACTGTACTAGGTCGGTTCCCAGTTTGTGGAATTGGGAACCCACACTATTCTTTTTTTTTTTCCTGCTTTTTCTATATCTTTACCTATGCATGATGGGACATCCACACGTATATAGATACAAAGAAGACAATAAACTTTGAGAATTTTGCTCTGATACAAAGCAGACAACCAAATCGCAGATATTATATCATTTGACAATCAAATCACAAAATCAATTACAGTGTTCAATAAAAGAAATCTCAATTCAAGTAATTAACATAACAAAGAAACAACAGCGAGCTATTATCCACCATACAAGGTGAGATCATTCTCAAAATCACCAAATATGAACTCGACACGGATATCTCGACTAGGAACTCTAATTAATATCGTAAATGCTTGCTTAGGTTACCGACAGGTGAAGTGGTTTGAAATTTTGTCGTGCTTCTGCTCGGTCCGGCACTCCCTAGACTTGTCATGCCCCGCTCCAAGCGTGAGAGGAATGACGGAGACTGAGACACGAGAGCTACAAACAGACGGAGGGACTTGAGAAGCGAGAGTGAGAAAACCAAGTGCTGAAGGGTCCATGAGAGAGTCTAAGAGCTAACAGCTGAGAGCGAGAGAGGGAAGTGAGAGAGTGATGCTTTGTTCAATTTAGGGTTTTTCTATTCAAACAAGTAAAACTGCTTTACTAGAGTCTGGAAGAAAAAATTATATAAATAAGAATAGGAAAACAAGCATGCAGGTTAGATTATGACAATTTGGTTCCACATAAGGAACCGAGAATTAAACGGTTGTTTCCACTTCCAAATTTATGAAATCGGGAAGTAGACCAATTCCTAAAGGAACCACCTAGATTAGCTAGTCTAGTCCAATTAGGTTTGGTTCTAGAATTGGATTGTGACCAATGCACATCCATACTTGTAATGACCAGTTCAATCATAGAAATTGACTAAGTATACACACATTTTAGACCCACTTTACCTTCTTCTTCTTCATCTTTTCCTTGTGTTTTGCATGTGTTAATGTCAAAAGAAGAGTTCCAGTAAAAAAATTTTTTGGAGATTGCAAGACAAACACTGGATGATTGATGGGTACTCTATTATCAAGGCTGGAAACGTCCGCAATATATGAGTAATTTTAATGTGGTTTGTAATATAATTTTCTAATATTTTTTATAGTGAAATTTTGTGTTGCTCTTCCCGAAAATGTAACTTACACCAATCAATTCACGTAATTCAGTTGTCTTTTCTATTCTCCTATTAATTTGCATACAATCGGTCATCGAAAAAAAGGCAAGCACCCACGTGCTGACGCACAAGGGTCAACGATAGAATTTTGGTAACCGACCAAGAAAAAAAAAACAATAGAGTTTCAGTTATCCATAAATATCCTACCAAATTGAATGCCAAAAAGCAGTAAAACTAGCTATTGCTTTTATGAACATGAATCTAGAACCTTAAAGTTTGCGCCAACTCTAGGAGTAAACCATGAAATCATTTTCTCTTTCTCACGTGAACTACAAATTCAAACATGGGTGCGCTGACGCAGTCAATACACCTAGTTGAATTGAACTGGAATAATTGCAAAATCATTCCCAACCTTTTGCAGTCAAATTAACTTGCATCATTATTTTTCAAGTTTTACAATTTGTATCCGGAAACAAAAAACAAAAACTCCAACGAAAAAGACCCATTTGCCCTTGTGCATACCCAACCCCCACGCCCTCCCCTTAACCTAGCTCTCCCCTCTGCTCCAATCTTTGTCCACTCTTCTTCCACCGTGGTCACATGCCACTTCTGTTGCCTCTGCCAGCCATCGGGGCCGCTCCTCCTCTCCATCTTTAGCATGGATGAGAGGGTGGTTGAGAAAGTAAACATGGATGGGTGACAGATGAAGCTTGTATTAAAGAATTAAATCAGGGTGCAGATTGTTAATTTCTTAAATTGAGGATACAGGTAGATATGAAGTGTCAAAAGTGGGGACGGTCTTAAGGACTTCTGTTTGGTACATCGACGGTGCAAGAAAATATCATTACACAAGAAAGATTCAAGCACTGAAATATATACAATTTTCATATTGGTATATGAATTCATCTAGATAAGAGTGTCCATTTCATAACAACTTCATTGGAACCTGTATGTAACAAATCTTTCCATGATGCGTATGCCTGCCGTTCGGCCCAATTCCCCCGCAATCCAAGTTCAATAGCTTAACTAATAAGTTCCATCTCTCTTTTCTGACCAAATTAAAAAAAAATAAAAAAATTCATATCTTTCCTAACACATTCACCGACAAAACCCACGTGGTAAAGAAAAGCATAAGTTCCTTCCCCGAGTTGTCTTAGTTCACCGTATCGCCCACGTAGTAGAATCTTCCCAACATATTTTTAAGATTGTTTTACCAAGTACACGCTTGCATGGCACGGATTTTCTTCGACAGGGAACAAGAAGCCCATTGCGTTTTTTTGGTTTCAATCTGTTGTCTGGTCAACGATATATATAACGTTACTTTAGTCGATATGCCGCCACAATCACACCACTTTCCTGCTAGACGTAACTTTCGGAAGATCTGTTGGGCCATTAGAAACAGGAACTCTAATCGCACAAAAGCTCGAGAGGACCCCATTTGATGTTTAGGGGGGAAATTACCAAAAAAGTCCAAAACCTTTTGTATTTGTGCCAATTTAGTTATAAACTGATTTTTTTAGTTAGTTAAGTTTTAAACATTTTACAATTGTGTTGATTCAGTCCTTCCAGCCAAAATTGGCCGGCCGACGCTGACGTGGCCGTTAGTAAACACGGCAACAAATTTTTAAATAATATTTTATTTTTTCGAAATATTTTATTAATTTTTTAATCTTTTTTACCTTTTTTCTCTCTCTTTTTCTTTTCCTCCATCCTCCCCTCCTCCCTCATTCCTTTGGCTCTAACAACTAACCAACCCTCACCAGTCGCCAGACTGAGACGGGCAAGCGAGTTTGCCTCGTTGTCGCTAGGCGAGCCCTCATCGGATCCGCCGAGGGCTCACCTTACTATCACTAGGCTAAGGGGTAGCTCGCCAAACCATTAGTGGGGCGAGTCCTCGCCAGATTTGGTGAGGGCTCGCCTAGCCAGCCCGAGCGATGGCAAAGCGAGTCCTTGCCAATTCGGAGAGGGGGGCCTTGCCGTTGCTCAAGCTGGTGAGATGAGCCCTCGCCAAATCTAGCAAGGGCTCACCCCACTGGTGGTTGGGGGAGCTCCCCCTCGCCCAACAACGGCGAGGGAGTCCTCGCCCCTCGCCCAACGACAGCAAGGCGAGCCCTTGTCAAATCCGGCGAGGGGGGCCTCACCATCGCTGGGTCTGGCGAGGCGAGCCCTCACTAGATCTAGCAAGGGCTAGCCCTGCCAATGTCTGGGCAAGCTCGCCCTCGCCCAGCGACGGCGAGGTGAGCTCACTCGGCCACCTCAATACAGCGATCGACGAGGGCTAGCTAGTTGCCAAAGCCAAAGAAAGAAGGAGGGAAGAGGGGGGAGGAGGGAGGGCCAAAAAAAAAAAAAAAAAAAAAACAGAGAGTGAAAAAAACGTAAAAAAGATTAAAAATTAATAAAATAATTGAAAAATAAAATATTATTAAAAAATTTGTTATCGGCGGCCGACCAATTTTGGCCGGAAGGACTAAACTAGTACAATTATAAAAAATTTAAGATTCAATTGGCAAAAATAAAAAATAAGTTTAAGATTAAATTGACATAATTGCAAAAGATTTAGAACTTTTTTGGTAATTCTCTCTATGTTTAGGACCCCACTTTTTTTTCAGTATTTTTTTTTTTTGACCATCCAATATATATAAAGAGAACATCAGATAAAATATTCTGATTCATAATAATTGTGGGACCTCGCCTTGCTTTATGATGATATGGATTACGATAGCCGAAGCGGAAAAAACGCGAAGGAAGCTTCTGTCCGCGTTCTAGTTGCTCATAATGTAACTAGAATATGTTATAACCCCACGACCCACGTCAAAAAGCAAGACCCAAAGGTGTGAATTCGGACGACACGATATATATGATTCGAGATTTCTAATCTCGAAAGACAAAGTGAAAAGGGTAAAAAAGGATTCCAGCCAGAGCTCAAATGCCTCCGTCCCAGTAAACTTCAAATGGGGTTGACACAAGAATTTCGCTTTGAATTATAATATTCTTCATAGTAATGGTCGAACAAACGAATTTTTAATTTGCCATCCAAAAGAACCTGCCGAGAAGGGCAAGACGGTATCGCAGGGTCCTCATCTCTCTCTCTCTCTCTCTCTCCCCCTTCATTTTCATTTGATTATTACCGAAGGCCCAGCTTAGTCAAACGCAAGTTGGTCGGGACTAAATTTAATATTAAACCCGTCGAGGCTCACGTATGAGATATATGCTTAGCACAGACAAATTCTGAAACCTATATATATCACCCACAGATGAAACATAATCATCTCCCTCCAAACCCTGAGTTTCAATTTGCTGTGCAGAGTCTGTAGACCTTCCGCGTAATGGAAGACGATCACAACAGAGGGAAAAGGCAGCAAGAGAAGGAGCAAGAGGAGGTGCGGTACCGAGGAGTGAGGAGGAGGCCTTGGGGGAAGTACGCGGCGGAAATCCGAGACCCGAATAGGAGCGGAGCACGCTCGTGGCTTGGGACATTCGACACCGCAGAGGAAGCAGCCCGGGCTTACGATAGGGCGGCTTTCAGTATGAGAGGCCACATGGCGATTCTGAATTTCCCTCACGAGTATTATCAGAAAGTCATGGGGTCCCCTCCATACCCACCTGGGATCGCGGCTTCAATGGCTGGCTCGTCGGGGTCGTCATCTTCGGGTCGTAATACGAAAGAGAGGGGGAAAGAGAAGGAGGTTTTCGAGTTCGAGTACTTGGATGATAGGATATTGGAGGAGCTTCTTGAGCAAGAAGAAGAGCCAAAGACAAAGAAGAAATGAGGATCGATTGTGAACGTTTTGAGTTTTGTATGCACTTGTTCTTCCATCTATCTTAATTTACATAAAAGGTCTTTCACAGTTTGCCAAGCAGAAAATGGGTGCTCAGGGTTCTGCTATGAACTACTAAAATTTAAATTATTTATGTATTTACGTCCAGAAATTAGTTTTGGACGGAGTGCCAATAATGTGATCTGGTAAAGCCATGCTTTGCCAGATCAAAGAATAAAATTGTTCAAGTATTTGAAACTTTGACAAACTATTAATATAATTATTGACTTTTTTTTTCCTGTTCTAGAATGCTTTTTACTTATTTTGGGCAAAAGAGTTTATTCCGTAGATTTTGAAGATCTTGGACAAAGGGAATATCTAACGATACAATGCATTCTGTTTCAGATAAAGATCAATTATTCCCAAGCGACTGAAAGGGAACCGTGACGCAAGAAAATGGAGGTTCAAAGACTAACTTGAGCCAGTGATTGGAGCATCTAAAGACTATTTGGCCATCAACATTGCTTAGAATCACTAACCACTCTATAATATGAAAGAATATGTTACTTGGATGAAATTATTGTGTATCAAAGAATATGTCTCTCCAAAGCTACCTCTGACTTGTGTCGCCTCCTCCTCGGAGCACATTCGAAACTATTTCAGCTTGAGAGGCATGTACTCATAATAATTCTTGGAGCTTCCTTTTTGGGCAAGGGTTAAAAAAAAAAAGAAAAACGAAACTATTTTCACATCGAGGAGTGGTGTATGTAATTATAATAATCCTTAAATTTTGACGTGATATTCGAAACATTGTCCCGAAAATGACAATTTTAGATGAAATTGTATCACTGAACTTTTTGTAAGGTTATTCATCTTAAATTTTCTAGGTTAAATTTTACTTATTTTTCCCGAAGCAGGTTACTAACTTAGCTGTGATTGTGCAAAGCTGTGATTGTGCAAAACGTGATGCCAACGTCTCTGAAAAAGGTCGCCCTCGCGCGACTTCTACATCTCTGCCTACGTCTATGAAAAAGAGAGCCATTGTCGCCATCGTCGTCCACTCTCTCTCAGTCACTCTCTTTCTTTTCATCGTCGCCTACTCTCTCTCTCTCTCTCGCTTTCTCTTTCTCTGTGTCTCTCTGTAACTGCACGCGTGCGCGAGAGATGCGGCAATCTTGAATCAAAGATCTTACGGTTGAAGGTCACGAAATCTCTAGGGAGAGAGGTCGTGACCTCCGATCTCAAGATAAAAAACAGTTCATCAGTAATGGAGATTTTGTGAAAAAGGAGACTTATGTATATTCTTCCAACTTTTTCTTAATTATTAGTAGCCATATATTCCCTAAAGAAGTAAGCGCACAATCATCTGAAAATCACCAAGTGATCAGAACCTTATCATTCGAGATTATGTTCGTATTAGGGTTAAAGCAATCGACCCTGGCCTGGAAGATTCTTTTCATCTGTTGCTTTACTCCAAATCAATAACTTACGTCTATATGTTCTAAGCTCGACTGCGAAATCATTTATTTCCACAGTTTGAAACGGGGGTGAGTTAAGATGAAGAAACTCATACTGGATTAATTAACTTTTCAAGAATATTGAATAAACTAATTTTACTTCATAATGAGCTAATTGTCAAGTAAAGCATGAACAATTTGTAAAAGGGATTTCATGGGATTAGATTGATGCTAGGCTTGTTGATGCGATTAGATTGATGCTAACCTCCCGCGACGGACGCCTAAGACGACAAAGATTGGAAGGGGCAGAGAGACAGAATTTCTGGCCACAGAAATTTTTGTGGCTAGGAATTGACGAGAGGACTCCTCCCAATGTTCTTTTGACCCTGACCAAAACTGGGCTTTGAATCAATTGAATGGAACCTTAATACGACTTTTTTCTACTCTTTTCCGAGGTTCGTCATGTTTTTCTCTTCGTGATTTTGGCTAGAAAGGTAACATCCAGAGTGGCTTATCGTTGCCCCATGATGGCTTCTTGGTTTTTGTCTCTCTTTAGTGCACCTTAATCTTCGAATTATGTTAATAAGCTGATAAGTTTTTTTGTCATGTTGATGATATTGACTACAGATTTGATTGGCATAATGAGAAATATTTACCAAAGATTAATGAGTGGTGCACAGAAACATATTAAACATATTTATTAAAAAAATGCACTAATTTACAAAAAAAAACTCCAAATTGATACACCTATACATTATTTACACGAATTACTTTTTGCATTATCAAAAGTAACAAACTACTAAGCTCATATCACATTTACCCTAAGGCCACATTTACTCAAAATTATGTTGATTCTAGGATTTTTTGGGGCAAATGTGACATAGATATACTAGTTTAGAGTTAAATGTGGCACGGATATACTAATTATAAAAATTTGCTTGAGGTATTTGTGGTACGAGTGCATCAATCTACAGTAAATGTGGACTTCTTAACTAGAGCCACCTTGTCCGGGTAAATAACTTACCAGACAAAGCCTGCTTTCAACAAATCATCAGTTTCTTGTTTAATAGCCTGTAGATCTCCGATATAAATTATCACTCCTCATATCCGATATGTTTATTCTCTAGCAAGACATTTAGTCAATAAGGGGATAATTATCGATTAATTCCAGATTTATTGTATGGATGTTATTTCAGTGCTAGATATGTTAATTTTGTCAAAGTAATCCTAAATCTTCACGTGATTTTATTAGCAGCAATTGGCAAATTTTGCAAAAATTATTGAAGTGGCATCCAGTCATAACTAGTTGTCATATGCGGTGCAATAATGTGGACAACTTTACTCAAAATGACGTCCTTAGAGGACAGTTGGAAATTGTTTATGTGAGTGCAACCATAGTCAATCATTCTAGTGGAATGGTGATGGAGACAACTTTACTCAAAACGACTTCACACATGAATTATCACATCAGCGATTTTCCATAGTAATTTACCAAAATGACTATTGAAATTTCGAGTAAAGATTTAGGATTAGATTGGCAAACTTGAAAGTTTAAGACTTAATTACTATATGTACAATTGGTTTAAGATTGATAATTTTTCTATTGGATGAGCCACGACCGAGGAATCAATGCAAAGCATATTGATGTTCCCACGCAAAACACTACGCAAAACATCTTCATTGTCTTACAAGAAACTAATAATTTGTGCAGGCAAGTTCGTTGGTATGTTTGTCCCAATCTATTTTTTTCTTTTAGGGATGTCGCCTCTCAAACGAACCTGCATCGCCAGCTTTCTTGGAGTGGAATGATTATAGACGAACGGATCTCCGGCATCCATTCCTACCGTGGTAGTATGATCCGCGGCGTTGTCAACACGCGGGACTCTTTTCCATGACGGCTCATCGACATGCGGGCTGCTCGTCGTCGAAGTCTAAATAGCAGCAGCCTCGTCACACAATTGAGCCCAACTGGCAACAGCAAGATAGCACTCAACTTATCCAGACAAACTAATATAGACGCCTTGCATTTTCCTTTCTTTCCACCTATTTTACATTTTATCCTCACACAAGCTCTCATGTCAAACTACAATGTAAGCTTTTTATAATTTCAAAGTCTGAAAGTCTACGCATGAAGATTTCGATTTCGTCCTGTGCTTCCTTCTAGGCTATTGTTTGCACAAAGACAATGATAAATGAGGAGCTTCTTTCAGAGCAGAGGGAATATTACATACATAAGTAACACTGTGCCATCATGCTGTACCAACTCATTGGGTAAATTAATAAAGCAACCTTTGTAGATGCTCTACAAAGGTTTTCCTTATTAAGTTTAAGGTTGAAGCAATAAACTGATACTAACTGTGTTTCGCACCTTCCAACAAGTAGATATCTTCAATAGCCATAAGATGTTCCTTTGTCAGAGTTCATCACAGATTGTCAATCAGTCCAAAGAAGATAACAAATAGGGTTAACAATAACATTCAAAAGCACTCCATTTGAGAATAAGGACTCAAGTATAAGATATAATGAACTTCAAAATTGAAAGTCTCTATCATACAGTAACAAGCGAAAAAATCAAGTGAAAGTCCATGAGAATTTCAAAGACTAATATCCTCTTAAATGCCACTTAAATCTAAAGGGAGCTGGAGACCAGCTCTAAATGATAGAGATAGGACAAGTAATCCAACATCTTCTCGAGACAAAGTGTGCGGAAGGAAATCTAAGTTAGGAATTGTCCAGGGGTTTCCATAGTCAATGACTTGAAGTTGCAGAGAGCACAAAAATTCAAATTCATGTTTGGCCAACCAACATTTTGAAATGCTCATTCATCTCAACGTACAGTGGAAAACAGGTGATCAACATGCACTATATTCAAAGTGAATAAACATAGTGGCGTCTCGCCATTGGATGGTGGAGAAAACAGGCAACATGGATTATTTGGAGCAGCTGATGGAACCAGAAACATCCAACCGATGATGGTACGCAACTGTATGCCTTAGATGTAGGTGCAGTCATGTCCGCATATGCAATACTGTCACTAAAGTATTGTGGAGCTATGGTGCGTCAGAAAATGAAACTGTTTGATCAGCCAAGAACAAGGTCTCTTGAGGCTTGTCGAGACGCATCTCTCCAAACTGAAAACAACTGCACTTATTAAGGGAAGGGCCCCCACCTGCAGAATGAGTTCTTCGCTACTTTGGGTGTTTAGTTGACAACTATAGTTGAGGCAAGAATGAGATGTTGGGAATAAAAGACTAATGTCTCAGAAGCGGAAAATTAAAGCGACGGCTCATTGCACCACCATCTAAGCAAACAAATTGGTTGCACTCGATGAGAGCATAGCACGATGTTGAGAAGGATTCATACCGAATGTCATTGGCAAAATGTTATTGACTTGAAACTTAACAAATATACCTAAATAATCAACCCATATATGAGAACTAAAGCCATCGGATGGAAGTGTAATGGGAGATACTGGTAAACTAAAATAAGTATTAGATACCTTATCACATATATTAATTCCGCTTTAAATGATAAACTCTATGTACCAACAATAATCTCCTCATTAAGATAATCCATATCTAAAAAAAGAGGAGATTAAATAAAATATTCATTTATTAGATATATGAAAAAGAATTACAATATATAAAGATATAAACATCACTTACCCAACTCAAATTTTTCTGCATTCTCGGTGCATTCTTCAACATTAATCGACACACGAACGGCTCTCAACCATTTTAAAGTTGACTCTGAAGCAATAGTAGTTACGAGAATAGATAAAGTATCCCAAGCCATTAAAGAAAAGATCTTATATTTTGAGCCAGTAGTCTTTCACCACATCAAAAGGTCAAGATTAAGATTTTTTTTTTGATTTTTTTCTTGAAGATACTTCTCAAGCTCAAATTTGTTGTCATAGAACCCTTATTCGTTTGAGTGCAAAAATATTTTCTTCCAAGCTTGGGCGTCATACTTATTTATACCTCCATCACCACTTGCATCGACATTGGAACCACCATTACTTGCACTCAAACTATGACTACCAAAATTTTGATCACTTGAAGCAAGAGAAGATTGCTCATAAAATTCATACAAAATGCTCCAATGCGTCCTTCTAATGCATCTCTTTAATTTTTTATTCATCATCATAAATTTGTCCATAAAAGAAACTCGCATAATTTAACTTGGCTCTAGGATCTAACACAACCTTAATCAACACCATCATATTCACTTTATCCAAGCTTCCATAATATTTGTCAAATTTTTCTTTTATTTTCTTACCCATAGCTTGAAGCTTAGGATCTGAGGCATCCATCACATCTTTCAAATATCTATACAAAATAGCTATCTTTTTAAAATAATCATTTAAAGTAACATATGAACTTCCCGACATCCGATTAGTGGTATCATAATATACTTTGAGAAATTCCTAAAGACTAATAGCATTTTCCCAATCATTATCTTTAGGAATTTCACGATTAAGCTCACTTGCAAAAGATAAATCATTTTCTTATATCATTTCAAAAAATTTTTGAACTTTATGGTGGTGTCTACCATGAGATAAGTGGAGTTCCATCTAATGGCAACATCAAGAATAATTGAACCCTTGTGAGTGATTTGTTCCCTCTCAATGTAAAATTGAAATGCTTTGTCTCTCATGAGAGAACTCCTCATATACATAATCACATTTCGGATACGTGCAATAGAGTCACGTATCATAATCAAGCCATCTCTCACAATCAAATTTAATATATGATTCATGCATCTTTTGTGTAAAAAACTACCATCTAATATCAATAATCTTTCTCTTGAAAGTTTTTTCCTCAAATAACCAATTGTAATATCGTTCAAACTAGCATTATCCACAGTAATTGTGGACACATTTTTTTTTCTATTTCTCATTTCTGCATGCATTTCTCTATCATTTTCCTAATATCCCTGACCCTATAACTATGCATTATCACAAAATTAATGATTTTTTTATGCGACTTCTAATTTTCATCAATAAAATGTGCAGTGAGACATAAATAATTCAGGTTTTGAATGGAACTCTATGTATCAATCATGAGTGCTATCCTAGAATTAATCTTTCCAAAATAAGTTTTCAAACAAGTTCTTTTACAAAAATACAGTTTTATGCAATTTTTTGCCATCGTAAAACGTTATAAATATTTGAAGAGAGGTTGTAATTCACTAACAAATTTATGAAATCCAACACGCTTGATCAAGAAAAAATGTTGTTAATCAATTATGATAAACCAAGCAAGCATTTGCCTACAACGTTTTTGATTAAACAACCATGTCAATAAGACACTATTGGTACTAGAATCCTCTACCTTGCTAGCCATGTCTACATTACATGGTGTAAAGAATTTCTTCATCTTATCTACATTGCGAGAAAACTTTTGCACGTGGTCAAGTGTTTCTTTATTGCAGAAGTGCCATTAGCAACACGGTACTTAAACATAAACTCACAATAAATGCACTTCACTTGATATGTTCTTCTATCCTTATCATTGATTCTTACTAATGATTCTAGCATTCAAATGTATCTTTCTTATCACAAGGAGGAAGATGAGAACCAAGTACCTTGTTTACGGCACTCATGGTAGGGGATGGCTCTTCTTCATTTTCATCACTAGACAATTCCAATTTTGTGATCGAAGTCATCTCCTCGCGTCCCTCCACCTTCATTACCGTGTTATCTAGATACATTAACTTCATACATACACAACAATAATAAAATATAGCTAGAAATTTCAAAATAAAGATCAAACATTTATAAAATAGTAAATCAAACTACTACTTGTGTATTTCAATTTGGAATTATATGTCAAATTCCAATTTGGAATGATATGTACTTGTATTTATTCATCATAAATCTGACCATCATTCAGCCCAATACAACTCTAAATGAAATTGAGATAGGGCAATTGATAAAAGCTCAACCCATTATTTTGCCAAGATTTAGCCCAAATGAGTATGTAAGACTGTAAGCAAGAAAAAAGTAGTTCTTGGAAAACCAAGGTAGGCAGGCATTATGGTCATAGCCTTTGGCACTAGCAATTGGAACATACATTTGGAAGCAAAGCACATAAAATGAGCACACAAGATTACACTCAAAAAGATCATGAGCAGTATGCACCAATCCTCCCATTGGCAGTGACATCAATAAGCCAAAAACCCACTTTTTTTATGAAAGCCCATTGCATAGCATCTTAATTATTTTCCTTCTTCTCAAACATCAATAAGCCAAAAACCCTTCTCTATTTCCAATTTAGAAGACCGACAACGTGTTAAGATCCCCTAATCGGACTCTCTACACTAACCTCAACGAGCTATTGAATAAAGACAAACTTCATGAACAAATCATCGAACCATACCAATCTAAGACTGAAAAGTAGAAATGAGAAGATGGCGTAGAGATTGGACTTGCGATGAGACGGTGATGGAGGAGGGGTACAAACGGCATCAAGGGCATCAAGGGGCGTCAAGTGGCGTCAAGGGTGGTGAGTGATGTCGAGGGCGATGAGTGGCGTTGAGTGGTGTCAAGGGCGTCAAGCGCCGTCAAGGGGGGCAAGTGGTGTCAAGCATCGATGAGGGGCGCTAGTGACATCAAGTCATCGTCGAGAGGAGAGAGCCAAAGGAAAGAGTCAAGTCATCGGCGAGAGTGAGATTTCAATGTATGGGGAGATGGGGACAAGAAGAGAAAAGAAAAAATCATATGGGGGAGTTGGGGACTGGGAGAGAGAAGAAACAAACTGAAATAAAATTAGGGTTTTTAGGCTATGGTTCCTATAGGAACCGGGAACCGAATCGGGGACCGTCGATTCCAAAAAAATTGAAACCGGGAATCGAAACCTCCCTTTCGGTAATCGCGCTCACCCCTAGTCATGACGGCATAATAGCACCTTGTGTGGGTCGAACAATGACCTTGTCGTACGTCGACTAGCCATCCACCACTAAGAAATTAGTCCATGGGCGAACTTGCCTTGGACCTACCCTAATAATGACCAAATGGCGCCCTAATCCTTCCACCCTAACAATGTCATGAGATAATCCATACAACAGGATCTCGCATGACCTCAACTTTTCCTAATGTTAACTTATTTTTGAAAGCACCGAGATAAAGAACATTCATGGGACTATCTTCTACCAAAAGGCATCTAACCTCGCCCTTAGCTATTAAAACGCAAATCACAAGAGCATTGTGATGAGGGGCTTGCATATATTTTAGATCTTTGTCAATTAAAAAAATTTCCAAGGATTTGTCTAGTATTCCACCTCTAAGCAAACATACAACCATGAACACGGGTTGAAATGTCTAAGCTCTTATATAGATTGGCTCCTCCCTTACTCAAATCATAAATTAAGGAGGGAAAGACAATGTTTATTATTTAGATAAGGGTTAAAGATTCCAAAAACCTATTTTTCTCTACTTCTAGATAGCTATTTAAAGAGTTCTTTCACTTTAACATGTCAGGTTAGTGTTGACAAGTGGTCATCGAGCTATGATAAGTGTCACTTGTTATGACAAATGGCCATATATCATGACAAATGTGATATATCATGTCATGGAGTAGTCAAACCGTTCACAGAGTCGATGGGTATTTAGTCCTTAAGGTAGTGATCTTACCATTCACTCTTTGAATAAAATTACTTATAAGTGGTGGTCTTCTCAACATGTTCCACAACTGGTTGACTTGCCGTGACCCATCAGTATAGGTCGTAGGCCTTTTCAATCATCCCATCAATTTAGGATATAGTCCTATGGATATGGACACGTGTCTAACACTTAGTGGTTTTACCAAATTCAGTAAACTTTTCCTTCACTATGATCACTACCACCATCTTCATGAAGCACAATACCCCTTTTTATACACCCAACCACCACAACTTTGTCACAACCGACACTATGTGGACTGCTTATCACCAATTGCTCTTAGTGGTAGACACATAATATGTGAGTCCAAGTCTCACATCAAATTAATAAGTCCTTGTTATGATATTCACAGATAAGATTCACCCAAAAATGCTCACCACCTTTTAAAGTTATTCCAACTACTCATTTTAGTGGTTTGAACTCTCAAGGATATGTCTAATTTACCTCTAAGCAAACTTATGTCACAATCCGATCTCTCCGCCACCTAGCCCTTGGGAAAAAGGAAGGAGGGGAAATGTCAAATTTAGAGATACTTAACCACAAAAGATCCTTCATAGTTCTCATCCATAGAGGCGTCATCACCGTGCCTCCCGGACGAACCTATTGTGAGTTCACTTGATCACAATCGCGAGCTCTTCCAAGCCCATATCCCGTGTGATAGCGGAAAGCGTTGTGATCATACCTCACATCACAACATGTCTTGTTCGACGATTTTAAGGTCGAAAGGAAACCGGACATAAAGATGAATTTAAGGGTATTTTTACGATCATGATAGCCCTATCAAGATGTACATCTACCAAATATGACATCACTTCATCTTTGTTGGTTTCATGCTAGATCACAACCGTGAACCTTTTTCAAAGGCTCATACCCCTCATGACGGGTTATTAAACGATCTAGTTGTTTAAGACAACCTAGTAATAAGATAGGAGTCACCACTAGCCTCATTTTTTGGGCCGACTAGAAAATCCAATCGAATGTCGGGAGTAATCCCTCAATTCCTACGCAACTGGATATTCGGGTTCGGGGACTTGGGTTATGCTAATATTTCTATTAGTGTCCTTTAATAGTGTGTCATGTTACCTAAGATGTCTATTCATTTCTTTTTACCTTTTCAGGATCATTTATCCTAAACTAGGCGATTATGCATGGATAGTCATTCTATTCCTAAGAAAGATAAAAGAAAGGACTCAATTGAATTAAAAGTACGAAATGGTAAGTAAACCACTAAGGAAAGTGGTAAATCTATCAGGCAATCCTCAGAAAGATAAAATGGGAAATAAAATGAAAGAATGGGAAAAAAAGGAACCCACAACTCATCGGATTCTTATATAAATAAGGAGAACCCGATACATATGTTAGGGATAAATGGTATAAGATTATGGTCGGAATGGACATCAACCTTTCACCGTCTTTGTGTCATCTCCGTCTTTGACATCCTAATCTAAGCTTAATCTAAGAATTATAGCTAAGTACATACAATGGAAGGAAACAATCATATATGTCAAAACAATCAAAAGCACAACATAAAGCCAAGATCAATTATTCAAATGAAGCAAAGTTCAAAATCAACCAAATTTTGGCCTTAGGGGTTGGCCTTTACAATTCATGCTAGGTCCCTCTAGATGCCTACCCAATTCATTTTATAACTTATAGCCATTATTGGCAATTTGTATTCTTGCATGGTCAATAGTGCTCATAAGTCTCTAAAAGGGTATTCTAAATGGCTTCTCAAGATTTTCCCTCGGTATCATGCATTGCACTTAATATACATCGAAAATTCACATGCATTGGCATGAATTAAACACACAAATAGGCCTCTTTAGACCATATTTCTCAATCAATCAACCAAGTGAGTGAATCGTTGGTAGGTCACTTATTATAAAGGCATGCGTCAATGACAAATACAAGTATTTCTAATGAATGATGTGACTATATGCATGAAGGGGGTAGATGTGATGTTTCAAAAATGAATTTGAAATCATCAATAAGGTTTTCGAGATAAAGTGATGTCTTGATTATAGAACGCATTTAATTGCCAAGGCTAGCCTAGGGCTCGCATAAATATACTCACAAGTATCGCGAACATTTTAAAAATGGTCCAAATCATAACTATTGCAATGTCAAATCAAAGTTTAAAAAAGAATTGAAGACATTTTAGACTAAAGAATATATAGACCATAGAACATTTAATTGCCAAGGTTAACTCAGGGCTCACATAAATGTACTCACAAGTATCGCAGACATTATGGTCCAAACCAAGACTTTTCCCAAGTCAAATCAAGTATTGAAAAGAATTTCTAAATGTTCGCTTTTAGGAAACATCACATGTACCAAAGCGGTTTCAATGTGTGTTTTGAAAAATCCATTCATTGAAAACCATTTGAAATGAAGATCAAAGGATTTGAGACAATTTTTATGAAGATGGTATATTCTAATTCCATGCACAAACTAGCCTAAAAGGCGTAGCTACATAATCACAACAAAGAGTCTATAATAGGAATTTTTAGATCAAGCATAGCAAATTGGCAAAATTAGGAGGTACCCATTTATGACTTAACTATGGAAAACATGCATAACATGATTTCAAATAACTTTCATGAAAAAAGTTTCCCTAAAAGATCTAAGTATGATTTTATAAAAAAAAAAATCAAATAATAAGCAATAATGCGTCAAGAAATTACCAAATCAGCAGGACATCAAGTCATTGCAACCAAGATTTACCCTATCAAATGAAGTCTAAAAATCATAAAGTTTTACCACAACATAGACAAAAGGGTAACAAACAAACTTTATTAAGGGTCTGACTCAAAAATCCCTACTGAAAAATTGATAGAAAAATGACAAAGGTCTGTCTAAACGATGGTAAAAACAGGGTTCCGAATATAATCATAAATCAGAATTCTAACCTAACTTAGGAAAAATGGGAAATGGTCCTAACAACAAGCAATTTACATGAAATCAATGGCATTTGAAAGGTCTGGGTCTGCTTGCTTTATGAGTTCCTAGAAGGTCCAAATTCAATCAAGATCAACTCAATGCTTTGAGGTCGAGATTTGTGAAAGTGGTGTGTCGGCCATTAAAAACCAAAATACAAATATGCATTATTAAGTCTTAAAATTATTCATGTAATGTACAAATTGCATGAAAATCAACAAGTGATTAGGGTAAACATCTAACCCTAAGTCGACATGTGAAAATGTCATACAAATCGATGTTAATGCAATATGAATTAAGACTTATAATGTCATATTTGAAAATTTCTAAGTGCAACTAGCATAATTGTCACATGATTTTCACATATAAAATGGCATTCAATCATGATGAATTGTATATACACATGAAACTTGTAATGCATAGTTCAATAGTCAAGAAGGCACCGGCATGAAATTTGGTCTTTAAAAGACCCAAACGAGCATGAGTAAGCATGCATACAATAAGACTTTATTCCAACATTAAGACCTCTAAGCATGCTTAATCTCGGTCACCTAAGAACTTGCAAGACTTTAACAAAAAAATTTGACATACAAAATGAATGATGGTAAGCATTTTCTGTTAAGAATTTAAAATCTAATTGTAATCATACAAATTATGATGAAAATGACAACGGATGCACATTACTAAACAATCCTAATTGCAGCATAACCTATATGCATTTGCACATGCATTTAACATACTGAATGGCGATGAACTCATGCAAATCACATACCAATAGCAAGCACACAAAATGTATTTCATTTTTTATGAAGATCCTAAGGTTAAACAAGCTCATCTATATGCTTAATTTTACCTAAATGTGCCTCAAATTAGTGTAGGGCAAATTGACATACACTGAGATTTAAGTGGTTTTGACCTAACAAAACTTATCTAAAAAAATTGAAAAAATATAGGATGTTCTCAAGATAATTTAAAACAAGTTTCATGAAGAATAACTCTATCAAAAATAAATCATAAAAATAGCAAAAAATAGCAAAGTGCTAAGGCAGACTAAGAACATAACCTAAAATGAACTAAGAAATTTGCAGAATTGAGCATATTGCGAGGTGCTTTTTGGGCTTCAAATGTTGGCTATTTGGGCCATGCGACTTATCAAATCGAAGGTCTCGAAATGCATTTTCTAAATCTAAAAGGTCTTGAGTCAAAATGAGGCCATCTAAGGCCTCATTTTAGGTCAAACAGTAAACATGTCACAGGGATTCAAAAATTACAGATTTGCATCCAAATCAACATAATCAATCACAAATCATCTTCAACCTCCATTCAATCTCAACAAATCATCAATCAAGCATATTAACAACCAATCTAAGCATTTAATATAGTCCTAAGTGCGAATCCTAGCGCCGATTAGCAATTCTGACCTTGCTTCATCATATTCAAGCTTAGAAAATCAACCTTTGTGCAATTTCCTCGGCTTTTGATGTGATCGGATGAATTGGCCTCATTGGAACTTGATCAAACTTTGATCTAACCTCCAAGGGATGGATCAGGATGTCTCAGGCTGCCTATGGACTAGCTGGACTGCCAATTTGCAACTATAATGGAAACCGGTCCAAGACTTGTTGAAATTTGGTTTGGGCTAGTGGAGAAAGGATGTCATTGAAATGAATCCGATGACCGATCCAGTTGGTCTTGACCAAGACTTGGTTAAGGACTGGCTTAGGGACAAATCGAAGATCTACTTCCAAATCACAGTTGGTCGTTGGCTTAGTCTCCAAAGCAAAACTAGTCCGATTGGACGGTCTTCAAGATCGATGGAGAGAAGAAGTCATTGGAACTGGATAGCCAAACACTAACCACGAAGAGGTTGGGAATGCCTTAGGGATTAGATCAGACCAGATCTAGCGGTAATTGAACTACTGCTGATCGCTAGATTAAGTGGTGGAAGATGTCGATATAAAATGGATCGACTTGATGCGCTAAAGGAAGTTAGGGTGATCGGACTAGTTTCGATCACCATCCAACCACCTTGAGGCTAAGGAAGACTTGAGAATGAGTAGAAGGTGGCCGTGGGGGATAATAGGAGGCCGGCGAGCCGCCAATGTGAACCGAGCGAGCTTAAATCGATGGGGAGCTGGCTCAATTCATGAGAAGAGAGAGGGAGCAGAAAGTGATGGGAAAAGAGGAGAGAGAGGAAAAAGAGAGATCTATAAATAGAGAGAAATTGCAAACAAATGAGCTCTCCTTTAATTTTGGAGGGAAAAATCCTATTTATACTACCCCGAATCGGTCAATCTCCACTGTTGATTCGATCCAACGGTTGAAATATTAATCTAATAGCTAAAACACAATTTTGAAGGTCTAATCATTATTAGGAGGTGTCGGGCAATCGATTGGATTGGCCCAATTTGCGAAAATTTGAGTTAAAAATGAGAAATGCATTAAAGGGCCTAATTAGAGTTCAAATTGCAAATTCATGAGATCAAAGGGCAAATTTGCAAAATCATAAGAAATTGAGGACATAGAAGTGAAATTGGCACAACGAGAATCTCGGAACCAATCACTGGAGATCTAGAACCAACTAGCAATATGTCGAATCAGTCTACCCCACTGTAGCCTATCAGACCGGTTAGATTGGTTCACGCTAATTTGACCGGTTCTTGATCGATTCTTGATCAGTTCTAGCTAGTTCCAACTAGTTCACGCATTTGTGGCCCTTGTGGGTTCAAAATTTATACCATTTGGTCCCTTAAGGACCAAATTGAAGAGAAAACTTGCACGATTTGAGGAGAGATTGTCTTATTTCAATTCAATTAAGCTAATCAAATTTCATAAATGTAATTAATGGACCATCTATTAACTTATTGGGGTGCGAAAAACAATGGACCCAAACCATGTTAACTTGAGATCTAGTCTTAAAGACTAAAATGAGAAATTTTGTGATTTCATGGCAAAAATTACAAATTATTTGAAATTGAATTCAATTAATGTTGCAATAGATTTATTTAACTAATTACCTATGCATAAAGTCACCTAATGAATTTAAATTGACCTTGAATTTGAAGTGCCAAAACTTAGGCCAAAAATGAATCAAGGTCTAATATTAAAATTGGACATAGATTCACACAATTGAATCCTAATCTTGAATGGGTCAACTTAGTTTTTTTTTTTTTATTGAAGCTCGACGGTTCTGTTTTCTTACTTTCAAGAGAGTGAAATCTCTCAAATCAAGAAGTTCTAATGCAAATTTCTAAAAATCAATCTTAGATTTGGACTTATCTTAAGAAATTGAGTAGAAAATAACTATCCGTTCGTAAATCATGAAGAATCTATTTTGACCCCCTAATTAGGGGTTAAAATGGTAATTTTCCTTTCAATGTGGCAATTTGTGAGATTGAATGCATGAGCGAATTTAGAATAGTCCCTAGACCAAATATTGTGAGAGAAATTATACCTAATTATAATTACAACAAAGTAATTTCATTTTTTGTTAATTTAGAACCTAAAACCGAAAAATTTTGAAAACAAGATTCTTAATCAAATTTTGCGAAATTTGTGACACACAAATCAAATTGACACTAAAAAAAATGTTTTGCAAATTTTTTAGTTAAAAGTTTAACCAAAAGTTAACCATTTAGTTAACTTTTTCTAAAAGGCTGATTTTTCTATCAAATTCTTGGTTTTTAAAAAACTTATTGAAAAAAAATGAAATTAAAGCTAAATGGCATATTTTAGAGGTGAGAAGTAAATTTTTGACCTGGGCTTGACTTTCAATCAAAGGGTTGACCAAAAAGTCAACATGAAAATCAAACTTTTGATTTTTTAGGTTTCTCTCAAAAATGAATTGGAAATTGCTTAAAAACCAAAATGCAAAAGAAAGAATGAGAAACAACACTCTTTGGCTGAGAAACAGGCTCCGTCGCAATTGGAAACTTAAATCTCGATTTTTTTTTAAAACTTTTTTGATGCGTCGACTAAAATCAAGTGTCAATAACTTATAACCACAAGCACAAGTTAGGGTGTTTTGAGTTCCCAAACGGGACGGGCCTCCAATACTTAAATTAGAAATTAGGTAAGGAGAGAATAAATTCCAAACCTATTTCTCAACTTTTAAATAGTTGCTTACATAGTTCTCCACTTTATCGTATCTAGTTAGTGCTAACAAGTGGCCATTGAGTTATGACAATTGTCGGCTTGTTATGAAAAAATGGGAATACATCATAACAAGTGCAAAATATGATTACATGTAGAGGTCAAACCGTTAAAAGAGCCAATTTTAATTTTATCTTTTAGGCAAGGGCCTCACCAATTACTTCTCCAATAGAATAGCTTATAAGTGTTGGTCTTGTCAACACGTTCCATCACAAGTTGACCTGTTGTGACTAAGCAATTAAGCAGTGGCTTTTTAAGTACCACTTAAAAACATAATCGAGCTTGGTTGTGATTAATAAGTTGAGTTTCAAGTGACTATTGGATAAATGTAGAGAAAGAGGTATTGAGAGCATCCCAAATGGCTTTTGCTAGTTGGTTTATCAAGAATGAGAGGTTTGATTCTAAGAGGGACGCAATTAGAGGACTCATGATGGAAGTGTCTTGTTATTGCCAAAGAGCTACTTGGGCTGCACCAGAGGGACATGGTTTGGTCCCATTGACATGACCACAAACGTTATGTCCCTTGAGAAACGAGATAACATGTGCTTTCCATAACAAGTAATTAGATAGTTTGAGACACAAAGAAAGGAAGTGGTGAGCATATCCGAATAGAGGAAGTAGCTTATATTGGTGGTAATGCGATGGTGGTGGCAGCATTTTTCTTTAGGACCTTGTCGACCACCCTTGTAGAAAATAAACAAAGAGGAAGATGAACACTAGGAGTACTAAAACTTTCGTACGGCGCTCACTTGAATGCCAAAACAAATTTTTTTTTTTTTTTACTCACTTGACTATTACATTGGGGTAAAATCGCTCACCTTCGCTAGTCATAAAACCATCGCCTAGCCTTAGCCACAAATGCAATAGGTGAGCTATCAAAGCCTTGTGAACCACTAGCGAGAGCCCTCGTAGCTTTGCTCGTAGCCATAGAGGTCGCGATGCTCTCACCATGTCACACCTTAAACCCCCGAGCATACGAACATTCCTCAACGATCGATTAATTGTGACATCCCAAGACAAGTCACCAACTCATTCTTTTATATTTCGATTAAACGCAAGTGAAAGTATTTAATATATACACCCAATCAAACATCAAGGCAAGGATAGTATGACGACAACATCAAACATTTCTAAAAGCAAACACAACTTTTATTTAATCATTGTTAACCCTAAAAAGTTTAATAATTACAAGTCCTTCTACGATCACTTCCTACCGACCATCTTGAAAACCTTCAAGGGTCAAGGTTTACCGAAAATTTACTAATGGCAGGGCTAACTAAAAGGTAACGCATCTCATGCCCACCACAACCGTACATGACGGTTCTCCACACTACGCCCTTAATGAGAGGTGAGATAAAATCTCAGCAAGTTAACAATCTATACCTCAATTAGGACGTTAATTCTTCTTGTGTTATATATCCTTACCTAGCCTGGGGTATATATTTAATTAACATAGGCCAACAATAATGCATTAAGCACAACAATAATCAGAACATTGCTCATATATATCCATGCACATTGCAATCACATGTGTTCTAATTATTACAACCCTCAGGCCATGGCTAACACATGAGTAGGCAATCTTCTGGCATGATTGGGCATCATCCTACCCCATCAGGTATGGCATTGTCTAGAATCCTTGCCATAAACAGCATTCCTTAAGGAGTATCGATCTGATCTCAATCACGACTTGGCATCCGGACCCTTGCCAAGCATTCAATTAAAATTGGGCATCGTTCTTAAACTCCCGTTGGGTGATGGGTTCTATTAAGTGATTACTCAAGTACGCCAACACTCTTACCAATTTTATTTGCCATTAATTAGCCCAATGCAACAAAGTTTGTGTTCAAACAATGAACTTAGGCAATTTTTATACTTAAAATTGCAATAAAATAATCGCACATGGTCACACATGTAAAATCAACCGGTCAAATTTTGTGCACTTCCATTTTAAAACCTCCTTGTCACAATTGACACATAAAACATGGCCTTTGAACATGATACCTCATGAAATATCATTTAAATGTTTTTTTTTTTTTTGGTAAAGGAAATATCATTTAAATGTTCGTAAAACCTTACTTTTAAAAAAAATAGTACTTAAGGCTTATAAATTGGACAATCATTTACATGGCATAACAAGCTCAAACAATAAGAATTGTGCATAAATTAATTCAACAATTCAAGTATAAAATTCTACTTAACGACTAATCCGTCATTAATTTGTACTAATTGTCACTAATTAGAGCGAAACGTGACTAACTGTCATTAATTAAGACTAACTATAATTAATTAAAACTAGCTACAATTAAGTTTTAATTAATTAAGTTAACTATGATTAATTAATACTAATTGTCATTGATTAATCTAACTGTAATTAATTAAGCAAACTACAATTATTTAAACTAACTGCACTTAACCTTAATCTAAACTAACCATAAGTGCAGTTAACACAAAACCATCATTAACTACCACCAACCACCATGATCCATAAACCAATCCTACCCCTAAACGTAATTAACTCCCTTATCAAGGATTAGGAGTTAACTCACGTTTTTCAGGCGGCAGCAAGCTGATCGCAACAATGGCGCAATGGCGATGAGAATATGGGGCTCATGGCACGAACGGCAACACGAATGACGGCGCTCAGTGAGCTTGAACTCACGACCAAGCTTGGTTAAGGGCAGCTTGGTGGCCTAGCGATGGTGGTGATGACTTGTAGCGGTGAGGGACAACATGATGGCACCGATGGATGGCGGCAATTTTCATGCTACTAATTCTTATCTAGAAATTTTAAGCCTACTGACAAATTGATGGACAAATGAGGCGACGTCCAATAGGTTGGTCTTGGAATTCTCGAAAGTTCGATCCCCAAAATCAAATTAGATTTCATGGTTAAAAATTGATCAAATGTGATTTTAGTATGACTTAAACTGTCGGGTGGCTTTTAAGGGTTCTCTCGCGTTTGACCCGTGGTCAATAATTTTCGATCCATGTTTGTATCTTTTCAAATCATAAGTAACCCTCAGTTATCATGTAATTGCAAGGAATCAATTACTAACATTGAGTACAAGATCAATAGGAAATTAGTTTATTGTCGTTCGTAGAGAGTATCTTAATCATACGGAACCACCCGCGACCCAACTACATACTCCTGTTGAATCGATTTATAGTCATTCACTAATTAACTTGTAATAGCGTAGTATTGTTCCTTGTCGATCCTTATGGTCGAGCGATCTATCCTTAATCGAATTCTTTAGTCTTTCGCGTTCTAATCCCTTACGATCTCTCATAATAAATTAGTTAACTCATGAGTGATTAATTTAAAATAAATTAACTATTAGTGCATTGATGAAATAATCATTTGATATATTTCAAAATTGGTTGAATTTCAAGATATCACATGCCGACTCTAGGCAGCATCGCCAATGGCCAGCGAGGCCAAGGGCGAGGTGGCCCTCACCCAATCTAGGCAAGGGCATAATGTCTAGCAAAGGTCGCCCATGACCCTCATCAACCCTAAAGAAAAAAAGCCAAAAAAATAAAAATAAAACTAAAAAATAATAGTAAATTATTTAAAATATTAAAAAAAATATTTAAAAAATTGTCCACATCATGGCACATCAAACGATTGGTGTCCAAATTTTCTGATGGGGAAAATCTGAAAAAAGTGTTTTTCAAATTTATGCACTTAAACGTGTTTTAGCACTTAAGTGAGTGTCATACGAAAGGTTTGGCACTCCTAGTATTATTCTTCCAAAAAATGAGAAAGAAGAAAGCCAAGGTTGAAAGGGGCCTAAGCCCTAAATGGCTCTTGATACTATGTTGAGACATAAATTGTTGTATATTTCCAATAACTTTTGATAATTATTTATATACACAAGAGAATATTCTAGAAGATTCACTTGCAAGAAAGGAAAAATATAAAATAGAAAACTTTCCAACTTCCAGAGACAGGCTTTAAAAACTTCCAAAACCAATAGCCTCATATTTGGTTGATACCTAGTTGAATGGTTTCCAAGTTGGAATAGATTTCTTAAATAAGATTTGTATTTTGGATCCTACTCTTGTCTATATTATGATGTGTCTTCTTTGTGAAAAGCATCTAGAAGGTGACTGCTTTATGAATTACATCTTGAGTTTTTGAAACCGTGAAAATTTTGTGGGTAAGGTTTTGTGTAATTTCTTTGCAAGTTGGAAAGACTATTTGATGAGTAATTGTGGAGCTAAACTAGGTGAGGTCATTAAGTGTAATTGGGGGCTGTGATATATTAAGAGTGTTTGAGTGACTTGAGTACGGTTGTAATATCCATTGTATCGCTTGATTTATAGTGAAATTTTTGCTACTTTTCCCATGGGTGTAGGTTACGATTGAATCACGTAAATTTGACACCTAACTTACTTTCTTGTCCTGTTTATTTTATTATTCAATTGATTGTTTCCATAATAAATGGTATCAGAGCTAGAATTGGCTGAGTTGATGCGAATCAATGCCGAAAAAAAAAAAAGGTGAAAAATGACCGATTTAAACGGAAGGATTTTGATTTTCGAAAGATACAAATAAAGAATTATTTGTACTAGAAGAATTTACACTTACCCTTATATGGGAAGAAGATAGCATGATGAAATAAGCTGATTGGAAATTATTCGAAAAAGACAAGTGTTGGATGTTATGCAATTAACATTGTCTCATAGCGTTTAACATTGTGAAAGAGAAGACAATCACGGGCCCTATTGGGCATGTATGAGAAGCTCTCTACAATCAACAAAGTCTACATGATTGGACATTTGTTTAACTTAAAGATGACCGAATGTATGTGAGTTGCTAATCATATTGATAAATACAATATGGTCATTAGTCAATTGAGTTCAATTGATATTGACTTCTAAAATAAGGTACAAGTTTTGATTCTATTATCCTTATTGCCTAATAGTAGTAATACTACTTTTATTGTTGTTTGTAATTCAATTGGGTCAACAAGCTTAACTTTCAATGGTGTTGACACCTATATTATAGTGATTCATTTAGTTATTTATTACATGGAAAAAATAGGGATCGACCCGACCCATAAACAATAATATTATTAATTTGCATATGCATATAAGAAGTATTTTTTATTTATGGCAATTAAGCCCACATAAGTTGCATTTTAATTGGACTGATGCTAACTAGACTCAAGCGGAGAGGCCTCGGATTGAATTTTTGAGACTAAGCCAGGCTCGCTAATTTTTTAATGTCGCCAAAAATATAATATGAATTGAGAATGGAGCGCCAAATTAGGAAAGATTGATTTTTTTGGTTAAACTTGAGAAGCAACCGGGCTATTATATTACAAAAAATTCTTTGGTCACAAGAAAAGATAAATTCTGGTGAAAGCTGAAATATCAAAGAAGGAAAAAGGAAAGTGGACAAGGAAAATTCGGTCCACAAAAAGGAAAATCCATGGGAGGAGAAGGGAAGGAAAACAAGAAAAGAAGAACCCCCAGGGCATATCTTGACTTGGACATTATATTAGGGGGAAATTGGGGGGAGATGTAGAAGTCTAAATTTTTTAAAATATTTGGTTCTTCATCAGGACAGCTGGAGATTGCGTGATATATTTTTTTACACCGCTTGAATAAAAGAAAAAAAGGGTCTGGGCAACAGAGAAGACCCCTCGAGGAAAAGAAAGCATCCTTGAGTGAAATTCGTGGGCGAAGTTCTAGGGCAGCGGAGAAGGAGCGGCAATGTAAAAAGCAGAGATTCTTCTCCACGGCCCCCGTAATCGTACAAGAGAGGACACCCACTTTTTAAAGAGAGGAGGTGGGGTTGAATATATCCACACATTGGAAAAGAAGAAGAGAGAGAGCCGCACGGGAGGAATCGTCCACACTAAAAAAAAAAGTTGATTGAAAATACAAGGTGCACAATGGCGGAGGCACACTTTGCAAAAAGGAAGACGAGGAGGAAATATTCTCAATCGCAGAATTTCATCCACTGATTTCAGTGTTGAGAGATTGAAGACAGATTCTCATCATTATCACTTCCTCATCATCTCGTGCGCTTGTTTCTCAAGCATAACTCGTCAAGATCTCTTTCTATTGTTCTCCTCTTAAGAATACTCAAAGTTTGCACGCAATCTTCTTGTCTGCAACATTTTATGAATTCCAGTCGCACCACCATCAATCTTTGTTCATGGAGTCGTCCCTTAGGCAATAGCTGGGCACAATTACAGCAGCCTTGCAGTCCTCGATGAAACCAGCGGCTCCCCACCGTGCCAAGTAATCGCCTTTCGCGGTTCCAAGCCAAGTCGCTGCTCTAACCAAGTCGTAGTGTGATGGCTGCCACTCGAATATCATCGCTGATCATTAAACGCCATCGTCGCTGCCGGACGAACTCAAGCCATCGTCATAAACCAATGGTTCTGCTGGAAGAATAGGTAACACTTCAGGTGTGTTTGTTTCGCGAGTTCCTCATTTTATGGCATTTGGTTCACTTAGGGACATGAGTCAATAGAAAATGTTTTCCGAGTCAATGAAAAAAAATTTCTACCGAAATTTAAACTTAGAATGATTTCTCTTTTAAAAACCGGAAAATATTTTCCTAAATGTTTTCCTAGTGCTAGCGTCCGTGGTCAGTGAAAAGTTTATGCTTATAAAATAATTTTAAAAATTAAAATTTTAATTATTTTTAAAATTTTTGAATTTTTTATTAATATTTATTTTATTTTATTTTCTTTTTTTCTTTCCTTTTCTTTTCTTTTTTCTTCTTTTCTCTTTTCTTTTCTTCCTCCTTCTTCTCCCTTCTTCCTTCAACGACGGTGACCAGCCAATATGCGGGCCGGCAAGCTCGAGGCTTGGCTGATCTAGACAAACCCAAGCTTCGTCAAGGTCATGGCTCACCGGCCTCAAGCCAAAACCAAGTGAGCCTGAGCTTGGCCAAGGCCAGCAAGCTCTTGGTTCGCCCAATCTGGATGAGGCAGAGCTTGCCTGAGATTGTTGTCGGCCAATGGCAGTGGAGGAAGGGACAAAAAGAAAGGAAAGAAAAGAAAAAGGAAAAAGAAAATTAAAAATAATCAAAATTCCATTCTTTAAAAATAAAAATAAAGATTAAAAAGAGAAAAGCATTTTCCAATAATAACCAAACAACAAAAAAAATTTAATCATATATTACCAAACAAAGGAAAACTAATTGTGTCCTTGAAAAATATTTTACTGAAAATATTTTTCTATATCATTGAATTTTCCGTAAAACAAATGCACTCTTTGTCTTAAATTATTTTCTGTTCACTATGATCAACTCCAGATTTCAATACGTAAAATAGTTGAATTACGTGCATTAATTTTTTCGTGGCTTGATTCCTCAATTCAATGGAGTTGACGATGAGATTTGCATGTTGAAACTTTATAATCAAGAGAGGTTTCTAGACCAATTTGTTCTTGACTACTTTTGTGCTAATTTTAAGATTTGCATGTTGGGATATTGAGGCCTCCCTTTCACACGTGGAACATGTTTCTTGACTTGATTATTTATGGTCACTTACTTCTCTGGACACATTAAGTTTCGGCTATATTGTTTCGCTTGGTAATTGCAATGTCTTCCCCATGTTAAAGCGAAGCAACCTTGGTCTGGTAATCTCTTGTAATAGCTGATCTGGGTCTTCCATATGGCTCCTTGGTTCTACCCTTCTCTCGTGTTAGTGTTACTTCATGATATAAATCGGTCGTCACGTTTATATTCTCTCATGCATGATATGTGGTTTATCGCGTATGTCCTTTTTGCATGATTGATTAAATAAACTTAGCTTGCTTAAATATAATGTCATTAAATCATATTGATACATTTATGGACAGGGCATATTTCAATGTAGCATGAGATTTATTAATCACCACGTAAATATTACATATAATATGTCACATGCATGCTTAGAACTTAACGCACATTCATAACTCATAGTTAGGACAATGCATGTTAATTTTAGAATTCATAAAAGTAGAATGCCATTTCAATCATATAGATTGCGTTTAGGAATGGGAATAATGGGGCTCATAGTATGCAAGTCGCGTAACGTGCATCATTTAGTAAGTTGCATGTTTTAGGGTCAATATATTAAAAATAACATCATGTAAATTAATGATTGCATCTCATGCATAGCATATAGTTTAATTCTTATAAGAAAATAATTAAAATAATTAATTTTGCATCATTAGGTCATGTTAATTGTCCCAGAGTTTAGTCTTTTATCTATTAAAAAGAAAACACAAAAAATAGTCTCACATGTAGTTGAATAATAGGGTTCATTTCACGATTAATCATACTTTCATGTCATTAGAATTGTATATAGGTTGCACAACATACTTGTCATTTAGATCTCATGTTAGTTTATTAATGCATGCTCAGGTTAAATTCACAAATTCGTATTATTTAAATTAAATCATGGTCATGTTAAACAAGACTTTCATGATTAATCATACTTTCATGTCATTAGAATTGCATATAGGTTGCACAACATACTTGTCATATAGATCTCATGTTAGTTCATTAATGCATGCTCAGATTAAAATTCACAAATTCATATTATTTAAATTAAATCATGGTTGCGTTAAACAAGACTTTGCAGAACACTTGATGCATTGGACATAATGGAGTTATGCATTTGATCGAGTAGCACAATGACGTTCTCTCATTCCTTTGAGCAATTATTTCTTGCTTTGATTGATTGAGTGTTAACATTATTAATTGTGCACTCACATGATCACCAATTGCATGTTTTTGGCTTAGGATTGAAACTTACCAAGATTGCTTGCTAAGTATTCTTGAAAATAAAGATAAAAGGTACAAAAGGGGCATTACATTAATCTTGCATAACCAAGTTCCAGTATCCATGAATTTTTTGTTCACAGAAATAAGATGTTTTCCCACATGCTACTTGGGTTACTAATCAACCCATAATAAATTCATGGCGACTCCTAATTGAATTAATTTGCATGTTGAATTGATTAAATTAAAACCTCTTTGATTGGTATGGGCCTGGAAAAGTGCGCATTAAGTCGTTGGCTTAGTAATTCATTAGCTTTCATTTTGATGGTTCACCTTTGGGAAGGTCACGAAAGAGAGGGTTCGTGATTTGATTCTGAGTGAAGACATCTATGGAAGAGAATTGATAAGCCTATACTTGCTCCTTTAGTGAGTGAAAGTAAAGGAAAAACTACTATTCATATTAGCAAGACTAGTGCGAATTAGATTAGACAAAATCAGTCTAGGACTCATAATGTTGTTTGTTGGAGTTATAGCAAGGTAGTGCATCTAAGAAGAGATTGTCTTAAGTTGAGAATGATAAGGGTTTGGAAATTAGAGTTGAGTCTACAAATGATGTTGCAATTGTAGCTGACCGTAATTCGAATAGTGTTGATTGTGTATCATATATCACTAAGGATTTGACGTTTGATGAATGGTCTATGGATTATGGTTGTTTATTTCACACTATTCAAAATAGGAATTGGTTTATTCCTTACAAACGCATGGATAATAGTAAGTATAGTTGGGGAACAACATTGAATGTAATGTTGTGGGTGTTGCCATATTAAAATTAGAATACTTTATGGTATTATGAGGACATTAGCTAGAGTAAGACATGTTTCGAAATTAGCTAGAGTAAGACATGTTTCAAAATTAAAGAAGAACCTAATTTCCTTCAGTAACTTAGATTCAATCGGGTGTCAATATATGAAAGGTGGAGTTTTAAGGTTGTTCAAGGTGCCTTGGTAATAAGGAGAGGAATCAAGCACAGTGTCTTGTATAAACTTCAAACTAAAACAAGGACGAATTTTACCATGGAGATGTCAAATGCATCTGGTTCAGAGTCTAAATTGTTACATATGTGTTTGAGACACATTGGAGAGACATGCCTAAATGTTCTAAGTGAAAGAAATCTATTGTGTGGTTATGGGGTTAACAAATTGAATGTATGTGGGTGCTATAACTCAAGTAAACAATCGAAAGTGTAGTTCAAATCGACAATTAAAGAAGCTACAAATGTTGCGGAGTTAATTTACTTGGATGTTCACAGACTATCGTGATTTTTTCGAGGAAGAGTGTTAGATTTGTGTTAAAAGTTGTGGATGAGTACTTGAGAAGGACCAAGATGTTTATGCTTAAGCACGGGTTTGAAGTTGTTGTCAAGATCAGGTAATTAAGAGTTTAATTGAAAATGAGATTGGTACAATGATCAAATATATGCAAACTAACAATAACATGGAGTTTTGCTTTGGATCTTTTGAATGAATTTTGCACAAAGGCATAGTGAGACATTGCACTAGTGCCAATAAACCACAATCAATTATAGAATTGATAAGCTGAACATTACTAAAGACGGCCTATAAATTGCTCTATAGTGCTAGTATGGTTGGGAGATTCCTGATAGATGCACTTAGTATGGCTAGCCACTTGATGAATAGATTCTCATCAACTGCAATTAGATGTCTGACTCTCGAATAAGTGTGGTCAGGTAACATTGTTGATTATGCTGTTTTTATAAAATTCGGTTGCTCATGTTATATTTGAGTCAATGATAGTAAGCTCGATGCAAGGACAAGAAAGGCATATTCCTAAATTATGTACAAGGTGAGTGGAGTTATCTATTATGGTACCTAGAATTTAATTCAGTCGAAAAGTTACATTAACAAGTCTTTAGTACGTTTTGGGAGTGATTATGGTAGTATATATACAAATCTTGATGGTGTTAAGCGTGAGGCGGAGTTGCAATTGGAAACTTCTGAAGTGGTGTGTATCTACGTAGTAATCAATACCGATGGTGCTTGTAGCGATGTAGAGCCTATAAAGCCAACCATTGCTATAACTGTTGAGTTGGACAAGGTCATATGTTCGATCTCTTGACAAATATGAATACAACAATGGTCTTGCTTTAGTTGTGGTACAATAGATTATGTCAAAAAATCTTTATAGAGTAGTTAAAGGTACAAGTGGACTTAATATTTAGACGAGGTCCACGATTATGGCAACGTTCAAGCGTGGCTTAAACTTGGAAGATGTCTATGATAAGGGTGAGCAAAAGGAACCGCTTGCATCAAGAACCACATAGATCGGACCAAACTAGCCAGTTTTTGGTGGTTTTTTATTCCAAGTGTGGAACCACTGTCCAGATTGGACCCATTGTTTTATTTTTAAATTTCTTACAAATGTGAGAAATCATTAATATCTTCATAGCACTTTCACACCGCTTTATTTTTTCCCAAATCTGAAACAAAACCCTTATCCCTCCTGTTCATGCCTCCTCCCGATCCTCCTCCGCATTGGTTTTCTCACCTTCGCTTGATGAATCTGTCTTGTTGCCCTGCTCTGATAAGGAGGACTCGTTCACTCTCATCCTAACTGAAGGCGTCGAGGCTACCTTCATTCCTTCTTCCCCTAACTGAGAGAGAGAGAGAGAGAGAGAGAGAGAGAGAGAGAGAGAGTTTTAACTCTAGTAGAGATGGAGTTAAGACCGAGAGCTAAACGGAAGGGTTAGCGAGTGAGCTCGCAGCAAAGGGAGCATGGGAATGCAATCATATGAAAGCGATGCTCTTGATGAGTGAAGAACGAAGGAGAAGGAGGAGGAGGAAGAGGGCGAGAGAGAGAGAGAGAGTTGGCGTCCGGTTTTAGGACCGAATGGTTCGGTTTCCAATTTTTGGGTGGCAATTGAACTACTTGGGAATCGACCACCCCTAATTTGTGGTGGTTGAGCCCGTGATGCATTGTGCAAAAGTAGTAACAAAATTTGGATTTTAGCGAAACGATTGGTGATGACATTGGAGAGTATGACAAAGGATTACACGAAAGATCTAAATTACCTAATCACAGGCACTTGAGACATCATTTCCAATCCAAACAAAACCCTTCGAACGACTCCTATTTCCACGCTGAGAGAAATAGCGTCCGACGTGATAGTCCTGGACCATGTCTAGTTACGGCATTCACTGCCCTAGACATGCGTTCATCGTTCATGACATCGAACTCACGAATGACCGGACTCTCTCATTGATGCGCACAACCACAAAACGAAAATACAATAAACTAGCTATAATTAGATGTTTTCGCTGTCAACGTTTTGTAGCTCTTTCCAAATTGCTTCCGACACGTACCCTCCTTCTTTTTGGCATATTCCCATGATCGGTCACTTATGAAAATGAGACGACAGAAAAAGAAGAGTAAACCCATATTATATCAGGAAAGAGCAACGATAGCTGTACTACCGATTGGACAGATTCTAATAAATCGTTTGGCCCGATCAATTTACTTCTATGTCCGTCGCGATTGTACGCATGAATTTGTAAACGAGGTTTTGTCAACGAGTATTACCATACAAAGCCGTAAAATGGCCAGGAATCAAAGAAAAAACACACACACAAAAAAGGATAGAGAAACCTTCAGAAACGCCTTGAAAAGCCATTAGCGATCAACAGTAACTTGGGTACGTGACATGAAAGAAGTTCGCCGAAGCGTTCTTACTTCTCTAGAAGATAACACCTAAGCATTGAATCTGTGAGCTTTTGGACTCAAAAAGGCAAAAAGCGAAGGAAAAAGAAGGGAAAAGAAACAAAACAACACGTAGATACATAATCAAGAAGATATTGTTTTCGTTTTCTTTCACATCCAATTATGCAGATTTTCCTGTAGAGTAAGGATGCAACACTTATCTCACAAGTCTCAACAGCACAGCGAAATTTTGAAACAGCACCCGCCCTTCCCTCACTTATTGCCCTTCTTCTCCTCGTACTCGAGAAGCTCCTCAAGTAGCTTGTCGTCGTAGCACTCGAACTCGAACACTGGCCTCCCCCGCTCGCTGCCGCCCGTTGGCCTTGCCTCGGCTGCCCTCCATGCCGAAGAGGAAGAAGAGGAGGCGGCTGAAGAAGAGGGGTTGGCCGACGAAGGGTACTCATGGGGGAAGTTGAGGACCGCCGTTTGGCCCCTCATGTTGTACGCGGCCCGATCGTAGGCCCTCGCCGCCTCCTCGGCGGTGTTGAACGTTCCAAGCCACACGCGGGCCCCATGGCGGGCTGAGTCGCGGATCTCCGCGGCGAACTTCCCCCACGGCCGCCGGCGCACCCCCCGGTACCGGACCTCCGGCTGCGACGCGTCCTTCCCTTTGGAGTCTTCCTCATCCATCTCTCTCTCTCTCTCTCTATCCGCCTCTGTGAAATTCTTTTGCTGCTTGTTGCATGGGGATGCTAATGAGGAGTGGATTGGGTCTTGGGGATTTATATATTTGGATCCGCAGAAAAGCCACGCCGGGTTTGGCACAAACGAAGAGGCTAAGGTGCGACACGTGGCGGGATCTGTGAGCTTCTTGAATGGCTTGCACGTGCTCAGGAGCAGCTAAAGCTAGGGAAGCTTCGATAGGGACCAGGGCGTGCTTGTGCAATGTATCTGGGCTGGTCAAGGCGATGGCTTTGCGAGTGCTTAGAAGCCCTCTCTCTCTCTCTCTCTCTGTCTCTCTCTCTCTCCCCGAATTATTCCGTCACTTTTTGGCGTTGAATCAAATGAATTGCATAAATTAATTAATGGGTTCTCTCTTTTGTTCTTGAATTTTGGTGGGTTTCGGATGGGATCAATGTCTCACGTGCTTGAATTTTGTATTATTCCCGTGAAAACATTTTGACCGTTCTAGAGACCCACTTCAGTGGATCGTGCCGATCGAAATCGTCAAAAAGGGTCGGTCTTTTATGCTTGTTTTCTCACATTCCGCTCTCGCCCGTGCATTTTCCCCTCGCTGATCGTATCAAATCGATCTTTTCAGGTAATGGGAAGAGGGGAATCGGTCAATCCCACCACTTTAGAATGTTGACGGAGGGGCTCGCCTAATTCAAGATTATATTCTTTCCCTCCTTTTGTGACGTCATAAATAGCAAATTTTAGCGACAGGAGGCCCTCGCGTACGGAGGACCACGATGTGGAAAGTCGTAGGACGAGTCTTGGGTCAAACGGATGTTGCCCCTTGCATCTTGAAGGAGAAGGCCGTGGGCCATCATCGCGTGAAGGAAGGACAAGTTTCCGACGACAAATGGTGCCCGTCACGATCCTAGGAATTGGTCGCGAACTTGCATGCCAAGGTTAGAACTTCCTTTAGACTTTTCAAGAGGCGAACTTGGGAAAAATGTTTGTGGATTGTTCCTTCGAAGTGTGATTTATTTTAATGCTAGAATAGTGTAGGAACTGAAACTGTAAGCTATCAATCCTGAAAAAACTCAGAAGTGGAGCTGAAATTAAAGAAGTTTTGCATCATCGATCGATGGAGATACAAAGAAGTCACTTTCGATCCTTAAACTAGAAAATTCTGTGTAATTGAATCCTAAAGTGTTTTATGCTACAAGTTCTTTGACTTTATAGATATGCGAATAAGCTCTACCTTCACCTATTATTACTAACCATGTTAGACTGTCGAATTGGCGATAACACCTAATTGAGGCCATGTAAGCAAAAGAGAGGGAGAGGGGACACCCCCGGTAATAAGAAGAGCTATACCATAGAGGTGGACTTGACCCTATACGACAAAACATATAAAAGCATAGTTGAATCAACGGTTTAATCATCGCAATATGTGAGAAATGGTTCTCCAAATGTGGTGGCACCAAGCTATGTTATTCTGTACTTCTGTCCAGGTAGTGGATCAGGTCAGGTATAGGAGTTAAAAGTCACTGTCCAAGGTCACTCAATGATACTAGTCTTTCTTTAAATAAAATGATGGAGGCTGAGTTGGCATAAATTGATGAACTTGGGACCAATGCCTGCCTAATACGTACTTCTCCCTAACGAGGGTGGGCTCATTAGGCCACTAGATTAAGATCACGACACCCTAGCTTCTACTTTGGAATTTCTACTTCCTCCCCTTTTCCCTTCACACCCGTGATCGCATTTCATGTCTTACATGATAATCCACATGTGCCTCTAATTGACGAGTCACAAATATTAGACATCACCCAAATTTATTTCTAGTTATATTAATATACAATTAATATATACAATTAATATATACAATTAATTTCAATATTTCTAAGATGTTCTGGTCAGGAAAAGTTCAAAAATTCCTAAATCATCACATTGGTACAAATCAATCATAAATGTTTCAATTACTCCGATTTAGACTGGAAAATGCTAACTAGACTCCGGACGTCTTACATGGAACGATTGGTGCTAACGTTAACTTTTTTATAATTTTTTTTTATAATTCTTTTGTAACTTTTTTTCTTTTCTTTTTTTCCTTTCTTTCTGTTTCTTTCCCTTTTCTTTTGCTCGTAGACTATCCTTGGTCACTTACCACAAGCCATGGCTAGCGAGGGCTAGCCTCCCTTGGGCAAGGGTCACCCTTACTGACCAAAGGCGAGGGTCGACCTCACTAGGGTACACTTGGGCAAAGGTGAATGCTGACAAGGCCCCCTTCACCAAATCTGGCAAGGTCAACCCTCACTTAGGCTAGGGCAACCTCATCAAGCGTCACTTGGGTGAGGGTTGGCCTTGGCGATGCCCGGTGAGCAGAACCAAAACCAACAACAAAAGTCATTGGCGATGGGACGACAAAGAGCCAAGAGTTGGGGTGGACATCTTGAAGTACATCTTCAGCTTCACAAAGATAGCGGTGATGAGGTGTGCCTGTTGATGTAGGCAATAGACATGGCTCACCAAGCCCCACCCCTGCCTAGGTGATGCCTAGCGAAGTTGCCTTAGCTTGGGTAAGGGTTGGCCTCGCCAAATCTGATGAGGAGAGCCCTCATTGATGCTTGCCCATGCTCAGGTGAGGCCTGATGAGGCCACCCTATCCTGGGCTAGGGTCGACCTTCCCACATCTGGCAAGGGGGACCTCGCTAGCGCTCACCTCGCCTAGGTGTAGCTTGGCAAGGCCGATCCTTGCCTATGGCTAGTGGCCAACAATTGGCCACCGGCAAAAAGGAAAAAGAAAAAAAATTCAAGGAAATTATTTAAAAATTATAAAAAAAGAAATTCACATTAGTGTCAACCGTAGCACATAGGATGACTAGCATCAACGTTAGCAATTTCCAATCTAAATTAACCAGATAGACTGAATTAATATAAAAAAAAATGCTTATAATGAAATCAGCACAATTAAAATGTTTAGATTAAATTGGTACCAATATAATATATTTTAGACTTTTTTGGTATTTTTTTCATTCTTGGTCCACTTAATCTTGAAAATGCAATTGTTTGTGTTCAAATAATGAAATCTCATTCTGGCCCAAAGTTGATGTAATGTCTTTCAAATTGAAGGGGAAATGCGAGGACAGCAACTTCCACTCAAGGGCTAACTGATTGACTATATAAACAAAATTCATCGACAGTATAACCTTTCCTGCCATGTCATTAGTATAAATTAGATAGATCATGTGTACGCCTCCTCTGTTCTTCCTTCTTCCTCTTTTGCCCCTTGCTTCTAAAGCTAAATGATTGTTTCCGATGGTCGATTGAATAAAGAAATAGAAAATATGACGAGAGATGTCCAAGGGCCCATTTGTTCGCCCATCACCAGTACCAACCAGTTTGACATTTCATGAGGCTGCTTAGGAGCCCATTTTTTTTTTTTTAATATACATTCCCATATACATCGTACGAAGCTGGACTTCGGACCCAAGTATAAGGTTTTAAGAATGAGTGATTGCCCTTCTCCACCCCTTACTGCTCAACCTAAGAGCGGACAGCTAATGCATTCCACTTATTGAATAGGATTCTATGGTCGGCCCGCGGCCCCTAGATGCCCCATGGCCAGCTCCCATAGTGTGATGGGCGGTGTGTACAAGGCTCGAGAACGAATTTGCCACTGTATGGCTAACCGGCAATTATTAGCAATTCTGGCTTTAGGGTTAATACGCTGCACACGTTTTAAGGAAACCAAAAAAGAAATACTAACCTGTCTCAAAATTTTTAATCATGTGAACATCATTTCGTATTTCAATTCTGTCTCTACCAATCGTGCTAGGAATATAACCCTAATTTACTGTCTTTGGTTCGGTCGGAACCGTTGAAAACTCATTTCGTATTTTTGACGTCTCTAAGAAAGATTTGAGGCGACAGATGGATGGCGCACTCCACGGAACATTGTTGAGGGAAGTCATTTGCATCGACAAGATATCATATCGTTTTCTTTTTAAAATAATGGTAAGAAAAGAAAAGAGAATAGAGGTGAGTTGCCACTTACATCATGCCTTGGAAGGTCATGGCCTGCGAATTCGTTACATCACTCATGATTCGAACCCCAAGTGCACGGTTGTCTTAATGGAATCTACTCCTAACAGCTTTGATTAATTTTTCTCATTATAAAAGATCGTGATTGGATTCCATGTTGTCGTTAGAACTTGGTGATGGGTTGACTTATTCCACCAGATTTATGCTTTTTCTAGGTGACATGGGATTCCGTTATCATCGATTGAAAAGCATCGAATTATTGGAGATAGCAAGCCCCACTTTGATTCCCCTTTTCTGGTTTGAGATTGAAAGGTAAGCTTTGCAGGAGTTGTGTGCTTGAGGGATGTTAGTCACACAGTCCTTGATGTCATCGGCTGGACTTAGTGCTGCCAAAGCTCACCAACCGTGCACGGACGTTCTAATCCTATTAACTGACTTCATCATAAGATGGTGACACAGACGAACCTAATCTTAGTGCTCTGCGCACCCATTCCAGAGTTCCCTTAACCCAAACACAGGATGCGGGTCGTCTACGGCGACACATGCTTCACCATCTGCCGCGCCATGGGATCGCGTATTTGGTCAAAATGCCACTTAAACTGACAACATATTACCTTTTGTACAGTGGCATTTATTATGAATGTGTGCTCTCTGGAATCCTCACTTTTGAAATTTCCTTTCATGTTAGATGTAAAGTACTCAAACCATAACAAACCGTTGTCACTAATCGACATCTATCTAGCTTCTAAACTATTTACTAAGCTCTACCACATGAATCTTGTCCGGATGAATTTAAAAACAGCATTAGATAATGAAGCATCTCAAGTGGACGGTCTAACTTAGCCTGCGCAATTAACTATATAATTGGGAAAAAAAGGCTACATGATTCGTCGGCATAACGCACGCAATTGCGCTTCGTACAATTAAGAATTGACCGTGTAGAGTGACCAGAGATTTGGTTTTACTTGGACGACGACTTTCTTAAATGGGCGGCAAGCACAACACGTGAAAGCACGTGCCGCCGGGAATTAAAAAATCCGGGAAAAAATTCGATTTTGTATGGGGAAACGATAACCTTTCGAGCAATTGACTTGGTCCTACGACATCTCTATCTTGTGGCATACATTATTGGTAGATTGATACCATTATCTAGACAATTCTTATGGCCAAAAAGGGGAAAGAGCTAGTCAACTTAAGAATTTACACCATTTTCAAATTAAATGCAGGGGCTCTCCATTCATGTTATCGTTTGTTTTATATTAGAAACAAAGAATCGGGAAAACTACCAAAGTTCTAAACCTTTTGCAATTTTATTAATTCAAATTGCTAATTCAATTCTAAATATTTTTTATCTAATTTAATCAGAAACATTTTGCAATTATGCCAATTCAAATTTGGTCGATTGACACTAACATGGCCAAATTCTTAATAATATCTTATTTTTTATTTTATTTTTTTTTCCTTCTTTCTTCTTCTTTTAACCTGTTGTTGAGGCAAGGGCCGGCGAGGTTCACTTGCCCCCACTGACCACTGGCAAGGGCAAGCCTCACCCAGCCATGACAAGGTCGAGCTCGTCGTCGATATGGCGTGGTTGGACCTCGCCATAGTTGGGCGAGGTCAAGCCTCATTGGATCTGGCTCGACCTTGTGAAGCCATCATGAGGCTGAGCTCACCATCAATCTGGCGAGGCTTGACCTCACCATGATTGGGCGAAGTCGAGCCTTGTCAAATTTGGCTTGGCCTCAGGGGTGAGCCTCGCCATTGGCTGGTGAGGTCAAGCCTCACTAGCCCTCGCCTTTGGCCGGTCGTCGAGCTCTGGTGATCATCTTGAGGAAGAAGAAATGAGGAAAAAAAAAAATAAAATATAAAAAGTTCGAAAAATAAAATATTTTCAAAAAATTGGCCACTTCAGCGCCAACCAATCAAATTTAGCCAAATGGATTGAATTGGTATTACAAAATGTTTATGACTAAATTAGCAAAATTGCAAAATGTTTAGGACTTTTTGGGTAATTTTTGCAAAGAATCCGAACAAATGATAAATTAAGCCTTGTGCTATTTCCACCCCCGTATTAGCTCCTAACACCCTTTATCATATTAAATTGACTATATTGTCTCTTGCGAGTCCCATTCTTGATTAAAAATTATTTTTAACCCTTTTATTTTTCTCTTTTTCAATTTCACTAAAGAAAAACTTATCAACATCCCTTCCAAACAATTTTATTCACCATAGCTGTTTCATCCACACTCATTATATTTCAACTTTTCCTTCATATTTGTCTTCTTTTAAATTATCTCCATTATTATAATCTAAGCAAGTACTATATATCGAAGTAAAGAAATGTTAGTTTTATCTGCAAACTGTTTATTTTATGTCTCCAAAGTATTTTCATGATTGTGAATTTTTCGAATTTTTTTACTTCGATTTTTGGTACAAATTTATGAGAAAGTTACTCAAAAATTAAATATTGTGATTGATGTATGCATTATATACAATTTACTGAAAGGTTATCCCCTCACTTGTGCTTAAGTTATTTTTTAATAATATTTTTCCAATACAAAAAAAGAAACATACAAATAATTAACAAAATAATTAGTTTGTTTGGTCATAAACACAATAATAAGTTAGCTATCTACCAAATAAATTATTTTTTGGAGAAGTAAACAAATTTTATTTCAAATGAGAGAGAAAAGGGAAAAAAAAAAAGCGAAAAAGAAGGCTAATATTAGTCCTAAATCAGGAGTGGGCCGCATATTTAACCTCAATTATTGTTGTTTATTAGGAGCATAGAATTTTCATCTCTAATAACATTGAAACAAAAGAAAAGAACAAATAAAAATTTAGAAATATTCTCAAATCAACAATAGGACTCGTAAGAGATGATATATTCATTTCAATGCAAATTGAGGCGTCAAGAGTTAATAAATGGGTGAAAATAACGTGAGCCTAAATCAATTCTCATAACTACTTGAAAACCACCTCTATTAGCCAGATATTTTGCTCTTTTTTTTTCTTTTTTTTTGGCTTCAGGAAACTGGGCATTTCTTGAGCGCAATATATATGATTTATCGACAAATGACGCAGTGGAAACGAAAATCACGAATTTCAACTCACAAGATACACTTCCAAGACGTCCGTACGCAGAGAGCAATCGCTAGTTTTTCTATATTCTTTAAAAGACGCAAACTGAGTATTGTGATGAAACATAACAGAACCCGTAGCGTAGGAATTTCTAAACAAATCTTGAAATACCAAAAAATAAAGTTGCAGAAAAGAGATGACGAGAAAATAACAAAAAGGATAAAAATAAAGCAGTAAAAAGCCTAAAATAGAAAGGTGCTCCGAAACATGCCTAATTAATTAATTTTTAAGGCCCAAAGCAATTGCAAATGAGGGATCGTTTGGCCATGGTAGAGCGCTTGGAATGGACTTTTTAAATTAATATTAGGAGCTTCGTAACTCCACTCAGATTAAAATTTAGGTCATTTCATCACATGTTGCGTGAACTCGTCATTGACCTGCTCGTTGCATTTCTATTTGTCCGACCGCTCAAGAAAGCCTTCAGCAGTCGCGTCGACATTAACATATAAAACTTGAGGCTCTAAGTTTATTTGGGCGCTGAATTTTGTGTACTCAACAAACACACTATTAAGTCAAAAAAAACAATTGGAGCATTACGAGAATCAGTTGTTCCATGATCAATCCACGACTATCATATCCCCAATACTATAACACTTTGTTCATCCTACGATTTAGTAGGGAGCAAGCTGAGATATAAAATTTTGTGTTGTTATTGTGTGACTAATTGAATTTTTAGGATATATTCATTAGAAGTCCTAAAACTTATCATGAAAGTACAATTAAATTCTAAAAATTATAAAAAAAATGCAATCAAATTCGAAAATTTGCTAAATTGGTGCGTTTAAGTCTTAAAGTTAACACCGTCAATTTGACTAACAAAAAATGCTAACGTTGCATTTTTAAATTAATTTTTATTTTCCATGTAGCATTTTTTTATTTTCCACGTGGCTTTTTTTATTTTTAATTCATATTTTAAAAAATAGGTTTAAAAACTGAAAAGGAAAAGTTAAAATTTATTTAAAAAACAAAACTGTAAAAGAAAAAGGGCAAAGTTGCCAATGGATGCTTTCGCCGTCTCCACCCATCACCGGACGGATTGGCGATGATTGTCTGTAACATCCCAGGCCCCACTATGTAATATTGTCCGCTTTGGGTCACCCGCCCTGGCGCGGGGGCACATCGCCTAGGGAGGGAGGTCTTGGTTAGCTTATAAGGCTTGTGTCCCTCTAACCTGTGTAACGCGTTTTAAAGCCGTGAGGGAAAAGACCGTGGCTGGGATGGCAGTTCGTCCGCGCCAGGGCGGGTGACCCAAAGCGGACAATATTACACAGTGGGGCCCGAGATGTTACAAGTGGTATCAGAGCCGACTCCCGATCGCGTGTGGGGCCACAGCAAGAATGCTGTTCTGACGCCCGTGGGGCCACAGCAAGGACGTTGTTCTGTTAAGAGGTGGATAGTGTGACAGCCTCCTCTTTTGTCCCACATTGCCTAGGGAGGGAGGTCTTGGTTAGCTTATAAGGCTTATGTCCCTCTAACATGTGTAACGCGTTTTAAAGCCGTGAGGGAAAAGACCGTGGCTGGGATGGCGGTTCGTCCGCGCCAGGGCGGGTGACCCAAAACGGACAATATTACACAGTGGGGCTCGGAATGTTACAAGTGGTATCAGAGCCGACTCCCGATCGCGTGTGGGGCCACAGCAAGAATGCTGTTCTGACGCCCGTGGGGCCACAGCGAGGACGCTGTTCTGTTAAGAGGTGGATAGTGTGACAGCCTCCTCTCTTGTCCCACATCGCCTAGGGAGGGAGGTCTTGGTTAGCTTATAAGGCTTGTGTCTCTCTAACCTGTGTAACGCGTTTTAAAGCCGTGAGGGAAAAGACCGTGGCTGGGATGGCGGTTCGTCCGCGCCAGGGCGGGTGACCCAAAGCGGACAATATTACACAGTGGGGCCCGGGATGTTACAAGTGGTATCAGAGCCGACTCCCGACCGCGTGTGGGGCCACAGCAAAAATGTTGTTCTGACGCCCGTGGGGTCACAGCGAGGACGCTATTCTGTTAAGAGGTGGAGAGTGTGACAGCCTCCTCTCTTGTCCCACATCGCCTAGGGAGAGAAGTCTTGGTTAGCTTATAAGGCTTGTGTCCCTCTAACCTGTGTAACGCATTTTAAAGCCGTGAGGGAAAATACCGTGGCTAGGATGGCGGTTCATCCGCGCCAGGGCGGGTGACCCAAAGCGGACAATATTACACAGTGGGGCCCGGGATGTTACATTGTCGGCCTTGGGTGAGGGTGGCTAGCCCTCGGCCAACTAAGGTGAACCCTCCTTGGCCCTAGGCAAGAGCTAGCCACCCTCGCCAAGCTTGGGCTCAGGCACCTAGATTTGGACATGCCGACCCACGTAGGAGGTTAGCAATCATCACCTGTTGCCCCTTTACCTAGATTTGGCGAGCCTTGCCAGCAATGAGCAAGGGCCCACAAGGCCTCGCCTGGGCCTAGCAAGGGTCGTCGGCCCTCGCCTAGGGCAAGTGAGGCCTCACTCTAGTCAAGCAATGGTCGCTTTACCTTTTTAGTTTTCAAATATAATTTGAAAAATTGAATAACAAATAATAAAAATGCCACGTGAAAATAAAAATTAATTTAAAAATGACACTTTGCCTTTTTTCATTAGTCAAATTGATGGTGTTAATTTGAAGATTTGATTGCATAAATTTGACAAATTTAAATATTCAATTACACTTTCATGATATGTTTTATGAGTTTTAACGATCATATTCCTTAAATTTTTATAAAAATTGACTATACACTCACTTTAGCATACACGAATATTTTGGCTTTGAATAATCATCTATTGATAAATTCTATTCTTACAATCTCCAAGGGCACGAGAGCAAAGACCTCGATAGGTGAGATATATGAATGTAGTCAACAGATACCGGTAAACGGTGAAGCAGAAGAAGAAATAAAGATGAAGCAATTAACTAGCTGGTGTACATTTGGACAGAGAGTCAAACTGACACATTTTGGTACGACCATGCATTAATATAAAGGCTTCTGACTTCGATCCTGTCTTCAAACTCCTTCCCCAAGTAAAACTGCGGAACAAGTGAAACCTAACAGCTGTTGCCTCCTTGCACGAGCATTGTTTAAAACGCAACAAATTTTTTTTTTTTTTTTTGGGTTCTTTGAAAAACGCAACCATTCAAAAATAATAGATAAAACTACATGTACTTTCCATTTTCTTTGGCGGTATATGTACTTTCATTTGGTGACCCTCAACTCTAAACCTTCTAAAATATTCAAATAATTCCCATATTTTTGAAGAGATTGAAAAAAAAAATTACGGGCCAATGTTATCGAGTCGTAATGTTGTGCCTCTATACTCTCTCCCTCTAAATTTTATTTCTTATGTTATCGATGTGGTGTCTTCTTGGCTCTACAAGTGAACCCAAAGAATGGAAAGTGACCTTAATACTTGACTTTTTTAAAGAAGTATTTTGGAGTCTATTGAAATTCGCATCCTAACAAAATTTTTTGATAGAAGGGCTAAAAGCAAAAGTTTTCAAAAAGTTAAAAAAATATTTTGAATCAGGTGAAACTTAGGGATGATTTCAAAATCTCGGCAAGAGAATAGGGACCAGTGGTTCATTTATTGACACTCAAATTGCGACCGTATTCATTGCCTAATCTAAAGAAGTTACAGATCAACCAATTCAATAGTGATGAGATGAAATCAATGGCTGATTGATCACCGAAAGGAAGGGGCCAATCATGTGCATCAATAATGGCAAGTGTTAAGCTCTATTTATTTTGTAAAAAAATAAATAATTTAAAAAAATCACTTGTATCACTTAAAATAATATGTTAATAATTTTTTTTTATTGTTGATAATAATTTATATCTAACCCCGATCGAGAATGAATAGGGCACACACAATCCTGAGATCTTTCCATTTATCTCCTGCCAGTCAAACGGAGTCGTTTGTTTACATTTATCGATCAAAAACTCGCAATTGTTTCAATCGTCAGGCTCTTGTACCTTTCTTGATTCACAATCTTGACTCCTGTACGATCGTCGATTTGAAAGGGAGCGATCCTTAAGTCGGTCGAAAGAAGCTAGAAATGAGCTCAGCACCTTGTGGGCATTCGTGCGCTTCCTCGTATGATGTGCACGACGCTCTCTTTGAAAATCAGTAAGTTTTTGTATGAGGTTCAAAGTCAAAGAAACTTGAGGACCAAGGCGTGGGCGGCTTCGGTCCGATCAGAAAAGGTGTGAAAAGGCTCCAAAGAAAAGATCAAATTAACGCCATCCATTCAGAAATTAAAAAACAACCGAAAGTTCATGACGGAGTATTTTAGTTTCCAAATTTAAAAAAAGAAAATAGAAATTTCTCCATTCAGGTGGAAAAGCTCATCTGAATACGCGTAGACATAAAGGTTCCAATTTGTATCCTAACGCAGGAGTTATGAATGTATTTAAATGGTTGTACTTTTCTTAAAAGATCCTGATGACATGTACCCGTCAAAGATGGAGATTTATAGACGTAGTACTTATAATTAGGGCCTAATTCCCTACAAAACCCCCAACATTAGGTCTTGTCTTGATTCTGCTCCAAACTCTTTTTTATCTCCAAAAAAACTCTCTAACTTTAGGTCAAATCTTAATTTGTTTCCAACCCTCTTTTTGTCTTCCAATCCCAAACATGAGCCAAATTTTGTTTTGTCTAAAAAAATCAACTGTCAATCAATTCTCAAATCTACCTCATAATCTGGTCCTAATTTGACATGGCATTTTCACGTCAATAACAAATCCAAATCAGTAAGGTGACACGGAAAATATCTCTAAAATGAAATCATTCTAGGATATAAAAATTAGGGACAACTAACGCTGATTTGTGGACATATGACTCATGGAGATAGATTTGAGAATTGACCTAAAGTTGCGAGTTTTTTCTTTAGACAAAATAAAGTTCGAGATAAATTTGAATTATACCTAAAGTTTTGGGTTTTTTTAGATAAAAAAAGTTCTGGGTATAATTGGAATTATACCTAAAGTTGGTGTATTTTTTAGGGAATTAGGACTTATAATTAGAGATATCCGATTATTTAGAGCTTGTAGCTTCATATTCTAGTAGATCTTACAATCAAATAACCTAAATATAGATTAGCATGCTACGGTATTAGGGTTTCTCGTTTTGAAGGAATTTGCCCTCCGAATATAGAGGTGTTGCACCGAAAGAAACATGTACCATTAAAGTCTCTTATCACGAAAACACCGTCCCACATATCCTGCTTCCTCTTTGATGAAAGTGAGTCACGCAAGTGAGTCGTTGCACATAAATTCAATGGCTACGCTATAGCCGTAGGAACATGGTACGTACCTCAATTATGCAGAAATGTCCTTTTTCACCACCGCCCCCAGGCTAAGCTACTCTAGCACGCAACAATAAATGGGGCTGTGGCTATAGATTCCTTACCGCAATGCGTGTGATGTGAACAAGAGCCTGAGAAAAAAAAAGCTTTGGCAAGTAGTAAAATGAATGGAGAGAGAGAGAGAGAGAGAGAGAACAAATTAGGCCAATGCTTGAGTTGGGTAAGAAAAATGCGGCCTAGCTTGTAGAAAGTGTTCACTCCCCTAGTCAAAGGTCGAGGGGCCTCCAAGGAGGGAACCTCTCTCTCTCTCTCTCTCTCTCGCTCGCTCTCTCATTTCTGTCAACGCGCAAGGAATAGAGATGGATGGTGTCGGTTCTCTTTTCTTGTGTTTTTCTAGTCTTAGGCTAGGAGCCAACAATGTGGATTTGACCATTGGTGGATTAGCTGCCCTTATTGACAATTCCTCGCTCTTCTTTTTTGTGGGTCGGTCCCACTAAAGATCGTGTCGAAATGGATGAATATATTGTTGTCCTTTTGACGACATCTTATTTGATTAGGAAAAGGGTTTTTAATATAGTGATAATCACAATTTAGGAGAAGAAACTATTCAATTAGTCATAAATTAATTGTACGGATGTCAATTTAATTTTAAATTTTTCAATTTTGTCAATTTAATCATAAACTTGAAATGAAATTCTAATGTGAAGTTATTTCTATCAAATTTCAACAGAACTTGCTGGTGTGACGATCTAGTTATTACTAGCAAATCTACATAGCACGCCATCATGTCTATGATTTTTTGTGAAAATTGATCGGAATGATTATATTGAAAATTCCTTCAAATGCTTGTGATTAGACGGACAAAATCTGAAAAATTAAAATTGAATTGACATCCGTATGATAATTTTAGAATGGATAATTTTCCCCGATTTAGGAAATAGTGAGTTATATGAAATCACTGATATCACAGGTCATTTGATGAGTCAATTTGATATTTTCCTTTTCTGTAATGCACCTTTTGGTAATTTTGATTAAAAGTGTGAAGATTCCTGATGTCTCCTTTAATGGCTGTCTTAGTCTAATTATGACCATTTAAAGCTCTCTCTCTCTCTCTCTCTCTCTCTCTCTCTCTCTCTCTCTCTCTATTGCAACTTGGATTCTATAACGAGTAGTGATGTTCATGTTATACAATTTATGGACCATTATTGGGTAATTATAAGATGATAAATGAAGCCATGCAACTTTTTGTTTATATTAGATAACATACTGCTAAGACTTTTTTTTTTCTTTTTTTAAGAGAAAATGCATTCACATTGTATTGGCCAAAAGAAATTTTTTGAAATGCACGAGAGGGAAGAGATGAAGGTGGTCAATGGGAATGCTAACTCAGTCGTGCATAATTTAAACTTTAATCATGCAGTTCATAACCAAGGCAATCAACCTCACGGTTGGTATCATGTGCTTTTAAGGCTTTATAAGCTTTACCGACCGATAATTATTGAGATTGGATGAATTTGTGAAAAGTAGCCTTTTTTTTTATATCCTTTTATATATAGTATTTTATTTTCATATACATTGCATCAGAAAAGTCAAGGTTTTTGACCCATGCTCTGATGTTGTGTAGGCTTTGACCAATTATTTTTATTTTGAAATTTAGCTCCTATGCATTTGCATCTTCACCTTTTCGTGAATTAATCACCATCAATGAATTGTCGCCTCGTACGTAGTACTCTGAATAATGTAAGATGGTTGAATGCTTGAAATCTGAAATCCTTGCTAGCATATTAATTCAGATGAAGGTATTTCAAAAGAAGAAAGAAGTTACATTTATATTCACAACCAGTGTAAGAAAAAATAATAATTACACGAGCTTGAGGAATCTTTTGTTAAATGCCCGTCTCCCCAAATTGCAAATAATTTCATGTCGACTAGTTAAAAATCCACCCAAAATATCGATATACACTTGTCTTTTTCAAATACCATCTACTTTCTAAAAGCTCAAAATGAAACTTAGAGCAACTCTTCATATAGAACTTCAGCCATAAAAGTTATTTGTGTAATCCATCACCTGTCTTGCTTATTTCATGGGTAATTATTCATATAATTTTTTTTTTAATTCTGCTTGCATACATTTTCTATCTTTCATATCGTGGTAATTAGCCTGATAATTTATGTGTTTGTAAGAATAGATTATTCAAATATGATCTATCGAATTATAAGATAATCATTTCTTGATGGGTATTCGATTATAAATAGTTTCGAGAAATAACTAAGCTGGTACTGCCCCTCATTGCCAGTAGTAAACAATCAGGCAGAACTGTGGCAATCTGACAATTATGTTGGATTACAAAACAGATTAGTGACTAAGTACTTGGGCTCCACTAAGTTCGATCGACAGGTACGTAAATCTCGACATCATCCGTCTGCCCAACGCTTGGACATACTGCATTTTCTCCAATAAAATAATGGGCATGCACATTTATTTTATTTTATTTTATTGATTTTTTTTTTATTTTTTTGATAATATTGTAAGGTACAAACCACTTTTAACTACCCGATTGCATCATTTAAGACTTCAATCATCGAGATACTACCGCAAAAATAATTTCGTGGTGGAGAGAAAACCTGGAACGACCAGCTGATACTCTCTCTAACACCCCCCTCTGTCTCTGTCTCTGTCTCTGTAATTAAAGACTGAAAATGATTAAAGAAATAAACAGAACAGGTCATCCCTTTCCTCGACAGATTTTTCAACTCTCTCCCTCATTTATATTCCCTCCTGGGTTTGCTCCCTTCTTCTCTCTTCTCCATGTTCTTGCCTCTCTCTCCCTCTCTCTCTCTCTCTCTCTGTGGACATCTTGATTTCTCAAATCTCTCTGCAGATCTTGGCCAACTCAAGAATTTGCTTCGACCCTCTTGATATCATCTTCAATCCACCAGTACCTCGATTTCTTTCCCGTTCTTGAGTCATCATTGAGTGGATGTTATCGTTCTTGTCACACACACGAACGAAGAAAACTTTCTTGGTTTCTTGCTTTTTGTGTGGGACATGGATCTTGTGACCAAGGCCTCACTGATCCATGTCTCTGAGACCGTCCCTCCTGCTGCAAGTGAGGCAACCACCTCGCTTGCTTACACTCCTCTGCACAACTCGGGCCCGGGCTTCCCAATCATGGCCATTGCCATCATAGGCATCGTCGCCACAGCCTTCTTGCTGGTCAGCTACTACATATTCGCCGTCAAGTGTTGCCTGAATTGGCACCGGATCGATCTCCTCAGCCGGTTCTCCCTCTCGCGGAGAGGCCGCCGCCCCGAAGACTCCTTATTGGTGTACTCTCCGGCAATGATGGAGCCCCGAGGCCTTGACGACGCGGCTATCCGATCGATCCCGATACTCCAATTCAGGAACAGGGGATGCAAGAGCAGAGATTTTGGGGAGAGGAGCTTCTGTGAGTGTGCAGTCTGCTTGAATGAGTTCCAAGAAAATGAGAAGCTCAAGATCATCCCAAACTGCAGCCATGTGTTCCACATCGATTGCATTGACATTTGGCTTCAGAACAATGCCAAATGCCCGCTCTGCCGGACAAGCGTCTCTAGCGCGTCGGCGGCGGGGCTGCTGCCGCCACTGCTCCGGCCTGAACGTATCATTGCGCCGAGCTCAACCCCGGAGGACACGAGCCCCTACGACGGTGGGGCGACTGTAGTTGGCGGGGACGAGGACTTTGTGGTGATTGAATTGGGAAGGCCAGAGGATGCAGGTCCTGAGGGGCAGAGCCAGAACCAGAGGCTGTGGACGGGGCATGAGAGAATGCAATCTGCCGGGTCATCATCATCACCAACTCGGGCCATTAGCCCATCACTTGGGAAGTTGGAAAAGAGTGGATTGGCCAAGAAAGGGAGGGCAAGGAAGCTGCACAAGATGACGAGCATGGGCGATGAGTTCATTGACATTAGGGAGAGAGACGATGAGTTCCTGGTTCAGCCAATTAGGAGGTCAATCTCAATGGATTCATCTGCTGATAGACAGTTATTTTTGGCAGTCCAAGAGATTTTGAAGCAGAAGAGAGAGGAGGCGGTCAGGTTCAGTGAAGTTAATGACTTTAGTCCTCAAAACCAAGAAGGTTGCAGCAACAGCAACAGCAACAGAGTGAGGAGGACATTCTTTTCTTTTGGGCATGGTAGGGTCTCAAGAAGTGCAGTTCAGCCGGTTTGCTTGGAACCTTAGGAAAGAGGGAAACAAACTTCTTCCCCCTTTTTGTCGATTTTTTTTTCCTTTAGAAATTCCAGGTTATTTGATCATAAGTTCTTTGTTTTTTTCTTTTGTTCACATGTACCAAAAAGTATAGGACTTTATTAGAATTTTTTTACTGGGATTCAAAATGTGAAAGGCTAGCTGGATTTAATTTATGGGTTAGTGGTGCCAAAACATCATTTGGTGGAACCACTAAATCTAATTTAAACATTTTTTTTCATGTCCATGCTTCTTTATTTAGCATATTCGGAAAATAATTGCATGTCTGGTTGTTGAAATAGAAGGGTGAAGGGACCAAGAAAGAAAGAGAACAAAAATATTTGGTAGAATGGGGGAGAGGGTGGGGGTCCATTTTTAGCTGCCTCTTTCATGGGAAGAAATGGAGAGGCCCCTTTTCTATTTGCAATAATCATGTATCCACCAACCCAAATTTGTCAACAACCAAGAATGTTGGTGAAAGAAGGCCGGCATTCCATTACTTTATTGTTAATAAAATTTTCGATCCTCAATGCCAGAATCACTTTAGTTCCAGCACATGAAAGCACGAGAGAAAATTAAATGGGTTGGGTAGGTACCACGTCTCAAAGTTTTGTACCAAATTTGGGAGGCTAAATGAAAGGATCCGTAGACAATGAAATAATCACCAATTGATCATCACACTTGGTATACAGTACAACATCTCTAGTAGGTGTATGGTTTAAGAATGGAATGGACTCCTAGCTGATCGACAAGAGTTGGAAGGTGGTAAAAAAGGTTCAAACAAGATGTAACTCTTAATGGACTTTTAAGATGACAAAAGGATAGGAACTTAGTGAATCATAAATAAAAAAGGTTGAGTTTTGTCCTCCGATATGGACTGACATGTTTGGAGAAGTTTATACAATTCCAAGTTTTGAATAGATAGACGAGACCAGTGAAAGGATTTGCAAGTAAAACGATTCTCAAATTATCATCGATCGGAGTATTCTTTTTGAAGGACTTCACCTGTGCAGAATAAATCAGATTGTTATTATGCGTTAAGTGATAAAATGACTAGAAGGCTTGCGATTTCATTTTGGAAGGCCCAATCTTTCAGGTGTAAGTCACAAAGAAATTAATGACCGATTCTCCTAATCACGACATGGATCGCCTGCTCATTAGCGAGGTAAAGAGGAAGACTTACTTTGATATAAAAAACAATTGTCAAAAGTACCAATAGATCAGAACATTAAAATAAATAATAAGTGCACTAAAAATTCTAAATTAGTGAAAGATCATCAATTCTTCATACGATAAGACAATATAATTAAGTTATAAAATTTATTGTAAGCCGAAAAAATATTAAACCATGAAATGCAATCAAGTACTTCCACTAGTTTTGTCAATTTTAATTAAAAATTCTAAATTTTTTTAGGACATGTAAGTAAAAAAATGGAGAGAGAGAGAGAGAGAGAGCGAGCAATGGGAGTAGACAGGATAGGAGCGGCTATGATCGACCTGCCTTGCCAAATTCACACAAGGATGGCATCCATCGTTTTGATTAGGTGAAGATGTACTTACCCTCATCCTTACATTTCGCCCACGCCTGGTGGTGAGATGATGGCATTACTTACCGGCAAAATTATCAAAGTAGTCCTAAATTTATTATAATCTTTTTTAATTCAGTCCTAAATCTTTTTTTTTTGTCAATTCAGTCTTAAAATTTTTGTAATTATGTCAATTCAGTCCATCTGACTAATTTTTGGCCAACTGGTGCTGACGTGGATGCTAGCTGGTGTCGGCCGACACTGACGTGGCAAAATTTTTAATAATATTTTATTATTATTATTATTTCTTTCTTCTTCTTCTTCTGGTTGGTTTCTGGACTAGCCAGAAGCTATGGCTAGTGAGGTCGACCTCGTCATTATAGGTTAGCTCGCCCTTGCCATTGTGATGCTGGGTGAGGTCTCGCCTAAATTTGGCAAGGGTGAGCCTCGTTCTTATAGCGTTGGGCAAGGTCCAACGACAATGAAGACAAGCTCACCCACAATGGCAAGGCCTTGCCAATGGCTGGTGAGATCGACCTCGTCAGGTGTAGCCTCTGGCTGGTCCAATGACTAGCTAGAAGAAGAAGAAGAAGAAAAAAAATAATAATAAATAAATAAATAAAATTCGAAAAAATAAAATATTATAAAAAAATTTCCATGTCAACATTGGCCAAATGATTGGCATCTACGTCAATGCCGGTTGGCCAAATTTAATAGGATAGACTGAATTAATACAATTATAAAATGTTTATAACTAAATTGGCAAAAAAAAAAAAAAAAACAGATTTAGGTTTGAATTGGAAAAATTGAAATAGGTGCAAGACTTTCCCATTGCTTGCCACCACCTCATGAGGGTCAATAGACCTTCTATGTACGTCAAAATGGTTGTTCAATTTCATGCGAAGGTGCCAAGAGGTGGTGCCACCATTTGCGCAAGGGCTGTTCACGCGGCGGGCCAGGCAAGGGTTGCCCACCCTTGCCCTCCATGACCCCTACAAGGATTGCTCATGGCCCTCCTTGACCGCTTACTCCATGGTCTCTTAGGGCGAGTTTGCTTTAACTTTGCAAATGATTTTCGGGTGTAATGCAAATGCTGAAATCCAAAATCTTTTAGCAAAATGCAAATCGTGTTTGACAAAAATTCTTTGCAAATGGAATTTAGGTTCAACTAGTGTTTAACAAAAAAAAAAAACTTTTGTAATGGGCTTTGACAATATTTTTTATATTTCTTTTCATTAAAAAAACTCAATCCCTTTGTCCAAAGCCGACGAAGGGGTATGGTCGCTAGTGAGGCAGATCTGGCTTTGGCGATTGTCAGCTGAGGTTGCCTAACCTCAGGTGACCTCCTGTGAAGGTTGCACACCCAAGCAAGGGCCGCCTAAGGCCGCACAACCTCGGTTAATCCTTGACGAGGGTCACATGACCCGGGTGGAGCGAAATGTAGGTGACTGCCACTTGGGTTGCATGAGACCTAGACAAAGGCTGCTTGAGGTCATAGGATTTCTAGCTACCTAAGGGTGTGCAACACAGGTGATCACCGCCTAGGTCGCAAGAGACCTAGACCCTTGATCGAGGTTGCGAGCTTAGGTCACACAACCCTCGCTAGCCCCTTTGTTGGCCACTTGTTGGCCCTTCGTCAGCCAAATCTGTTTTCGCTAGCCACCCTTGTGCAAAGAAGATGAAACGTTACAAAGAGAGGCAAAACTAGAAAACTAAAGAATTGGTAAGAGTAGTTTCGGAAGGGAAAATAACATTTTTAATCCTAAAATCATCATTTCGCAAATGCTACTTCAGAATGCTCGACAGAAGTAGCATTAAGTGGCATTGGGCTTTCAACATTCCTAATGCCAACATTTAGTTAAAAGTTATTTTAAAATGCTTGCCAAACGCTTCGGCATTTTCTCAAGAGATTTTGGAGGCTGAAAACTCTTGACGTAAGCCGAACCAAACACACCATTACTCTCTCTAAAGCTTTCAATTTTTCTTTTATTTTTTTTAGTGTTTTTCTTACGTGGCATCCACTTGAAATCACTTCAATACTCATTGTGCCTTGATATTTGAATAAAATAAAATAAAAAGCCATGCAAATTCTTTTCTATCACTCATAGTAGACGGGAGTTGACGGCATTACTTCCTTGCAACTTTTTGGATAAGTATTAGAACTTGATTACATTATTTGAAAATTTTACAATTTAACTACTTTTTTATCATAAATTTTAAAATTTTTAATGCAATTATCTTTCAAGATAATTGGCCCATCGACATAAGAAGCTGTATTTTGTTCTTTTTGAAGGGACGTACAAGGGCAAGAAAAGTATTTCTTCCTCTCAAGGTCAATGGACTCTCGCCAGCCAAGTTGCTTTAAATCGAGTTAGGACTCTGGTTTGCATTCTTATCACCATTAGCTCATGTACATAATCCTCCCGTTTAAGTGTGAATGATATTAAGGCCCTAAGTTCACGTGGGAAGGCTTTTAAATTTCGGTGGGAAGACCAAGACTTCATGTCCGCACGACACGTCCACATTCAAATAGAGAAATAACTCCCCTATCCTATTCTATAAGTAGATATTACATGCACGCTTCATTGTTTCGACCAAAAAAATTATTTGCATTGTGGGCGCTATGGTATGGCAGACTTTATTTGGTCTCTGAAACAATTATGTATCACTTTCGTTGGCACTTGGCAGGGCGGAGACAGCCAATACTTTCTTTCACGATCTACAATTTGGACAAGTTGTCGAGATGTGCACGGGTCATAGCAATTTTCTTGTCGATAACATAATATAGACGACCATATGACCTGCCATTCCCATGCTTCTTCCTCTCTCTTTTGTTAAGACTACCTACGAAATACCTTACAAACCTCATTAAGCATATGTACGGCTGTTTCGCCAGAAATAACTTCATGTGACAAAATATTTTTCACAAAAATTGAATCTTCGATTTTTGTAATTTTTGTTTGAATCGGTTTGTGTGGCAATTCGGACAAGAAGTGTTGAGTGTGACCAAACCAAGAACTAGTGCTGATTACTCTAAAGGAAAGTAAGTATGGGAACTAGATAGTTAAATTGATAAATTGAAAGAAACATTATTTGTGTTGATGATCTGATTTTACAAAAGGTACAATGTGACTATTCAAAGCATATAATCGACGGTTACAAATGGTTATTAAATTTAAAAAGATAATTTTCTAGTCCTATCTTCAAAACAAATAACTTCCTTATCCTATTTGCAATAATAAGAAATTACAACAATACTTATCTACAAAAAGTTACAAAAATTACCCGTAAAAAATATAACTATCCAGCACTTACGTATTAGCTTGGATTGCCAGCTGTCAATATTTTTCAAGTTGTCAATGGTTTTTTTTTCCTAATGAATTCAGCTGTTCACTGAACTTTGATATTATGGACTAAGTCTGTCACTTGTTTTTTTTTTTTTTTGAACAAATTCTGTCACTTGTTGAATATAACAAAAATTTGGTCATTTTTTTGTGTCAACATATGCCCAATTTAAAATTTGAATGATTTATCGATCACTTGTTTCTATTAAATAAGATAATTAAATAGTTATAACGAAAAGTTAGTCATCTATTTCTGTCTTTAAGTAATTACTCATCCTTAAACATTCTTGTTGCTAAGTGAAATAAATCAGCAACATATTTGGCTTTTGAATCTTTCTTTAAGATTAAATTCCAACCCATTAAAAGTCAAATCCGTGAACATTTTTTTCGAGAGTAAAAGAAGGCATCCAAATCTAGCTTTCTTGAATCGCATAACAAAGTGATCGACCTGCTCATTATTATAGAGTCTAGTCGAATCAATAATTGATACCTCAGCTATCGTTTAATAATATTGAGAATATAATTATCTTTCTCTCTTGGCTCACTTTTCAACATAATTGGGTGATAAGTTAGGGTTTGTATGATAACATTTATGTTTCTCCCAATTTTTGTTATTTTGTTCCCAAAAACAAAAAAAGAACAGAAATTCGTTTGGTAATACCAATTTATTTTTCTATTCATCGGAATAGAAAAGTAGTCGAGGAATAAATTTGAAACAAAAATAAGAAAAAAAAAAAAAACTTTTTGTTCCTGTGAATAATTTCTAGAAATAAGCCATTTTTTTCTTTTCTATTTTTCTTTTGTTCTTCTTATTTGCTGCGGCCACCATCGGCCGCCTGCTGGCCGTTGATCGTCGCCGTTGCCGTCCGACCGCTGGCGACCATCGTCGCCGCCATTAGACCACCAATCGTCGTCGCCACCCGTTGCCGCATGACCGCCACCCACAACCCACCGGTTGCCGCTGCAAGTCGACGACCGCCACTGACTGTCGTTGCCTCCACCTGATCGCCAACTGCAACACCTGCCGTTGCACGATTGCCGCCCGCAACCCACTGGCTGGTGGCGGTTGGTGGCAATGGCTGGTGGGCTGTGGGCAACAATCGTGCAGTGGCGAGCGATGGTCGGCGGTTAGTGTTTGGCAGTTTGTGAGCAAGAAGAAAAATGAATAAATACAATTGTATCAAACGCATTTCTATTCTTTTTCTGTTCCGAAAATATAAATTTTGTATAGTTATCAAACACGTTATTTTACTAAGAAATTATTCCAAGGAGTAGAAGTAAAAAAGAACTATTTCTGAAAAGAAATTGTCCACCGGAGTAGAAACATTACCATGCAAGCCCTTAATGTACCAAGTGAAAGCAATTTTCGACACAAAAAAAAAAGTCTTAAAAACTCATTTATCTCTACTTTTCTACACTAGGCTATAAATCGACAAATGTGTTCAATAGTCAATTGTTCATCTTCGTCAATAAAAATGGCAAAATAAGGGGTTTTGAAGCCTCTTGAAAAAGACTAATTATCAAATTCAAGAGATGGTTTCCTATGAATAGGAATGCTTAACACCCTTGACTAATCCTAATAGTTGCCGAACTTCTTCGACAATCTTAACTGGGTTTAATTGTGGATTGGTTGGCCATCTTGCATCTAGGCCGTGATGTTGGTCTTTTCGGATTATCTAGTTAATTGGCACGTGAAGCCTTATAGGTATATTCTCCCCATTGAGTGACATAGGTATAGCAATTGGCCTTATATTTTCAGCGTTTGGCATTGGTCCATTTTGTCAACCATTTTGGTTAACCAAATTGGTTTTTATTTTGAATATTTTGACCAACATCAATAAATGGAGAGAGATTAGGAAGGTACCCTATTACTACTGGATTGACTTGGAATGGTGATGGTTAGTTGGACGGTCCTAATTTTGATAGAGCATCATTCACAACATTAATGACAATTGACTCACGATGTAATTAGCCATTTCATTATGTTGTTCTTCAAGCAATATTCTCAAGGTAGACACCATATTTAATGTTGGAACAACATCCCTTAGCTGTTCTTTAATATGATCCCTTGATAGATCAACTTTTTTGCATTGATTTCCTTCTGCTGCTCTCTCAACAATTGAAGATATAGAATGTGTAGCAATTTCATCTTGTGGCATTGGATTGTTGATGTTGACAACATTGTCGATCTCTTGTTGATTTTTGGTTCATGTCATCGTAATCTCTTCAAATCAACAAAATTTGTCCCATTAGGCATGCCCAAAAACAGGTTTCATTGGAATTATATTGACAATGAAATACCTTTCATATTATTCAAATGTTACACTGGAATTGAATCAATGATAAAATACCTTTCAAATATATGTTGATCGATGAGCAAATTTACTAAGGATATGAATGGTCCTTTGTTGATTTTAAACAAGAAAGTAAATAACAAGAAATTTAAAGGTTCGAAGAGTGGTGATAATCGTAGCCAACCATTTAAATTGTAGACAAAACAAAGTTAAAGATAAATCTGCCAAAGGGGTTGAATTCTATGATTAATTGAGAGTTTTATAAAGAGTACGATGTGGCTATTTAAAGCCTACAATTGATAGGAACAAATAGTTATTGAATTTTAAAAAAAAATGACATCCTAATCATATCTACAAAATAAATAATTTCATAATCCTATTTGCGGTTGCATGAAGTACAACAATAGTTATCCACGAGAAGTTACAAAAATCCCGAAATAGTCGCAATAAACATAGGATACGTTTGGTTCGGCTTTCTTAAAGGGCTATCAGCCTTCAAAGCCCCTTAGGAAAATGCTAAGGTGTTTGGCAAGCATTCGAAGTAACTTTCGGCCAAATGTTGGTTTCGGGAATGCTAAAAGTCCAAAGCCACTCCTACCAACATTTCAAAGTAGCATTTGCGGGATGCTTTGTAATTTTAGGACTAGGATTAAAATATTTTTGTCCTTCTTAATTATCCCTCACTAATTTTTTAGTTTTATGATTTTATCCCTTCTGTAACTATTCATCTTTTTTGTTAGAGTCTTTAGTATGGTCCTTATGATGTACGTTGAAGCTAGATTTGGCCGGCGAAAAGCTGATGAGGGTCGTGTGACCTAGGCGATCGTTGCTAGAGGTTGCCCGACCTTGAGCTACCATCGCCTGGGTCTCAAGACCCCTAGCAACCCTTGCTTGAGGTGGGTTGACCCTAGGCTATGGTCACCTAGGTCGCATGATCCGCGTGAGACCTAGGTAAGGATTGCTTGTGTTGTGCAACCTTAGGCGGCCCTCTCTTGGGATCATAGGACTGTGGTCGAGAATCGCTCCAGGTCGGGCGACCTCAAGCGGCCCTTGCCTAGGTCTCATGACCGTTGCCAGAGGTTTCTCTTGAGGTTGGGAAACCTCAACCAATGGCTACCGGCACCAAATCTGGCTCACCAGCAATGTAAGCCCTTCGCCGGAGCTAGCGAAGGGTTTTGAGTTTTTTTGATGAAAAAAAATAAAAGTATAAATAATTTAGCCAAAAACCCATTGCAAAAGTCTTTTTACTAAACACTACTTGAATCCAAAGTGGCTTTGCAAATAGTTTTTACCAAACACAATTTGCATTTCCCTAAAGGGCTTGGACTTTCAGCATTTGCATTACACCTAAAATCCATTCCCAAAATTAAATCAAACTCAACCAAAATCACCCAACAATTACGTCTTTGCGTTGGTTGCCCTTTGTTGATGACTTCCGTAGTTGTCTTCAAGTTATCAATTGTTCTTTTCAGGAATGACTTTTGTTAGTTGTCAATAACAATTAAAGGTTGGTTAATTTTGGTTGTTAACAACAACTTTGACTAATAAGCCAAATAAGGGATTCTTTGCAGCTTAATAATCTGGAAACCAAAAGGTTATCCCCTATGACTAATGCATGCACACCAATTTGCTATCAACAACTAAATTAAATCTTAATCCTATACTTCTCTCATGCCGCTCTTTTTGTTCTTTTTTCATGTCAAATTACACTAAAATCGGTATGTTGGTTTTTTCTTGACCAAGCACGAGAGGAAGTAGCATTTCAATGTTACTCTCACTCAACTTACTCCCACTTTCAATTTTTTGTTAAAAAAAGAAACCTTTTTTTTATTAATTATTTTGCCTTTAATTTTATGCGATTGACTAGAAAACTTACTTTTATATGTTGTGCTTTTATCGACATATCGGTTAATCTTATGTTCATATGAGGTCCTTCAAGTCATTTATATGCTTCTAAAAGTATCAAGTAAAAAAAAGTGAATTCTTTTAAGGGTTAATCCCCTGAAAAACCCCAAACTAGTACACCCCTGACAAATTTACCTCAAACTAATTTTTTTATCATCAAAAATCCCAAACTGATATGCCTTTGACAAATTTACCCAAAACTACTATACTTGTGATAAATTTAGCATTTATTAGTTTTCGTTAAATTTTACTGTCAAATTATTAATTTGAATGACACGTGACAATGGACTAATGTACTAGTTTATGATTCTATTCTTCGTTTATCACAGTTATAATGATATTAACGGATGGTATATTTGTCACAAATATATCAGTTTGGGGTTTTAGCAGTCGAACAAACTAATTTATGGTAAATTGATCACAAATGTACGAATTTGGGGTTTTTTTTATGATCAATTAGGGTAAACTTATCACATGTATATTAGTTTTGGGTTTTTTCATGATTAAAAAATTAATTTGTAATAAATTTGTCACACGTGTATCAGTTTGGAGTTTTTTAGGGTATTAACCATTCTTTTAATGGAAAGTAGGTCATTATTATCTAGCTACTTCCAATATGTGAATTATCATTTTCGTTCAAGTTAAGAAACAAAGAAGAGTATATGTTCGATGCATATTCACACGGTTTTGCTAACAAAGATGAAAATTATGATTTTCGTACGTATACATAAATTTCATGTGTTGCTATTCTTGTCGTACTAAAGGCATGAGTATATCACTAACCACACCGCTTTGGTTGCGGCTCATCGGCACCCTGCTCCTTTAAATACGTCATACTGGTTTGGAATCGCACGAGAATTATCGAGAGTGACCAACGTCCTAACCACCTTAGGGAGGTTCACCCAAAATTGTTCATACATTCGTCCGAGAAGGCGGCCCCATACAAACGACACCAGAAGGCGTTCAGAATATCGAATTTTCCAGGATGGTAACAATTTGTTGGGCGATAAAGCGTTGGCATGTTCTACTTCCACTTCAGATCGCAAGTATGTGCGAAGAAGCTGAGCATCTTGCAATTCTATGTAACACTTTTCGTGCCGATTTGATACTGATTCTTGTAACTCCATAACAGGCAAATGGCGCAAGAAGAGAGCCCAGTTGCTTTATGCCATCTCTGCCTGTTGTTAGATGCCCTGAGAAGTTCGTCCATTGTCGCTCAAGTTATACCATTTCCTTATATCTATTGGATACGTATCTCCTTTAGCCCATCTTTATCTATGTCGATGCCAATTTCAGCCAATTATAGAACGTGTTATCAACCCAGAAAAATTTCATTGTACGTGCCTGTGTTTTAACCTTTTGTGTTCGTTTGATTCTTCGAAGAATTTCATGCCAAGATTATGGGGAATATGTTCTTTGCTCATTCGGGATTCTGAGGCTTCTCATATTCTCTTCTTTTGGAAATTTCGATGCAAAAACAACAAATAAAGAAGGACCCTCACTCTGTTGTAACGTGGAGCCCGCATTTGACTCCTAAGCTTCGCCTTTTGGTAGTTCTCTTAGGCTCGGTGTGACGACTCGTTCCTTTTCTGCATCTCGTCCTTCGGAAGTCGAGTAAGATTGCTCCTCAGACTCGACTCGACCTCCTAGATCTTTATCCTTTCCCCACAGCAGCAAGTACAGCCCGATAATGACAATGACCGCCCCGATTATGCTGATGACGATGCCACAAATTGATCGTCAGATAAATTGATAGAAAATAGTTGAAAAAATACTCGAAGTGCGGTCAGTTTAGAATTACCTGCCCAAGTAGAGCTTCTCACCGAGGACGAAATATGCTAGGATGGCGACTAAAATCGTCGAGAGTGGGTTGAACATGGTGACAAACACCGGTCCCTTCTCTTCAGTGCACCACAGCTGAATGAAGATGATTAAACCTGAGCAAACCACTCCCTGAGGCACAAGGGATCCATGAATTTACAAATCAAGTCCAACGGTACATTGCTAGACAATCATTTGGTTGGTCAGTGAATAGATTTGCTTAGTACTTACACCATATAAGGTGGACCAAAAATCTATGTTAAATCCGATTGTCCAAGCAGCTCGTTTATGCTCAACAATCACTGTGAAGACTGCCGATTGCGCTCCACCAACAAAGCTCATCCATGTAGTCAAGGAAAGCTGTGCCGGGTATCTCTTTAACGTGTATGCCTACAATTCACAGGACAAAATGAGCTATTATATCCTGCAAAATGTTTCTTTCTGGTTGATAAAATATTTCATCATGTAGCTCATTTTCCTCAAAAGAGCGCTCGCTGGATTATAATACAGCGAATGGTCATTAATTGTAGCTACCGCAGAGTTCTTAGTTGTTTCCAGCGGCAGTCTCACAAAATTTGCTGATGACTACTCATTCACTTGTTAATAAATCACTAATTCATTGTTTTGACTTCAACCGCTAAGTCTGTCACTTTGTGTTTGCTTTTGAATTGATGAGAGGTTTTTGAATCAGGTCAAGACCTGCATGATGTACCATATTGACCATGTGACGCAGCTCGCAATGGTGAGGACCGAGCCCTTCAACCAGTCCTCCCGGACACTGGTGTTGCCTCCAATATGGATCAGAGGATGCCACAAGTTCCTCATGATTGGGCCTTTGTACAATGTCATCGTTGTCACGCCCGCCAAGGAGACTAATGTCCCGAGGGCTTTCGCCATCCCTCGAGGGTTTCGGAGGTTGAGAACCTCCAACCTGCAATTTTTTATTAAGACAGCAAACTATATATCATAAGCCTCCTGTTATGTTCAATTAGTGCCTCAAATTTGGCTGCTTTTTGTCTACCTGAGCACAATGGCAATGACAAAAGTCAAGGAAGCTATAGTATTCACCATCGACGCAAGAAATGTTGGGGATGTGTATCTCAAGCTTGCGAAATACATGTTTAGCGTCAGTCCGACTCTGTAAAGATTCAAAGACCATTGATATTAGCCAGCTTGCAGATGGTTTTTAGGCAACGAGCTGAATTATGCTAATGAAAGATTACTTTGAGAGGCAATCTTACCCCAAGAGGGACAGGATGAAGATCTCCACAAACAGAGACACCGTTAGCTGTGGCCTTGTTTTTCTGCAGCAGAAGACAATATCGCTATCAGCACACGTCTTAAGTTCAAAGAGACAGTCAATTTGAATGTTCACTGAACTGTTCCGCAAATGATTTGCTCAATTGAGAACTCAAGAGTGCTAACTTGGGTCGAGAAAATAGTTTCCAATATCAGATTTTCTTATATGCACCACAGAGGAAGGAGCAAATCTTAAGGCGCTTATGAAATGGTCCGACGCATGCCTGCTTGGGCATTCACAGTCCGGGCCACAAAAATATGTGCTACTGCATCAAAAGCATTAGAGAAGAGCCGTTGGTACATGACATCATGCTCCATGAGTTGAAATTGACGGATGCCATAGAATCTAAATTGGAGGAAATTGAAGATACAGGGGAACAAGAGTCGACGAGGAAATTCTCAAGAATCTTTCCTCACGGGACTTATGTGATAGTTTTACATGTACAGCTGCTTTTAGACAGCGAAAGATCGCCTGAAGTTCAACATATAGTGCGGACGTTCCCCAGGAAGGTTAAATCAAGACCAGATAGTGTACCAAAATTAAGCAAAAACACATAAAACATGAGTCTCTGCATGTACACGTTTACCTTTCGAGAAAATAGGCAAATGGGAGCATAACAAGGCCGGCCACAACATGCCGATAGGTTATGTACACATGAGGGTTCATCCCGTGGTTGAACGAAGCTTCAGTTATGAAGTACAGGAAGGAGTAACCTATCTGAGTCAGAATCATGAGCAAATGCGGTTTGAACTTCCGGTACAAGTTACAACACGCTGATGACGCCATCTCGGCTCTCTCGTCCCCTCTTTAGGCAAGCTGACAGAAGGTAGAATGCATGATCGCTCTATTCTTATAGAGGATCACGGATGCTTCAGGCTGCAATTCGTATCGCATACAATATGCAGAATCATGTTCTCTGTCACGTCCCCCTAGTGCAAATGACACAGCTCCCTGACCGCCTTTCAAAGTAGATATGCAATTAAGCACATCAGCAGAATTATTCTCTTATTTGTTTTGAGTAAACGATATGAACCCGTGGGGTGAAGTTATCTTTTTCTATAGTTGAGGACGAGAGAGAGGCAGCCCCCACGTGCTGTATGGAATATATTTGTGCCTTTTGTATATTCTATCTATTTATGTACTTAAATACTAAACTTCAAGAAGTTTGATCTTTCACTGTGGTTAGGATGTCCCGAAACGAGGCAAATATACGAGCGAACCGATGCTTGAAGTTGTCAAAAACGAGCTCCTCGTGCTCCAATTTGAAACAGAAAAGCACAGTTTATTAGCCTTTAGATGGCTCTTCTTGTCCACTCCCTGGACAGAAAGCCTTTTATGTTATCAACGCTAGCTCTTTCGCAAGGTCACCTGGGGTCCAAGGTTTTGGCTTTATCGTGTGTCAATCCCCATCAGCTGTTGTTGTATGCGAATGGACTGATGAGTTCACGACAATCTCTGCCGGAATTGGTCGCGGAATCTGACCATCGTAATCATCTAATCTTAATATTTCATGATAAGATGGTGTTTTCTGGGTAAGAAACATGGGAAAACAAGAAAACCTCAGTCAAATAAATGACAGAGTGAACGCTCGTTTCTGAAATTATACGAGCAAGAAACCTTAATTGAATGAGCAGCACGCCCTCGATTTGCCACGTTTCATTCCAAATTTTAGGAACACAAGCTCTTCAAGAGGTGGTTTAGTTTCTATCCAATTAAGAGGATTTTGACCAGTGACTAATCAGCCATGATCTAAGATCGCCGCTGTTTGAAGATTTTCAAAATGGTGTCATAAATAATTTTTTAAAGCAAATGTGTTATCGAGAGTGCTGTTGAGAAATTTGAAGTTCATTCTTTTCGACTATTAATATAGATAAGAATATGAGGAAAATAATTTTATAATTTCTGTGTGCATCATAATATAGAGTATACAAGGTATTTATAGATTTTATAAGATAATTCTCTAGGTGAGTTCAATCACGATCAAGCATGACTATCAAGGATATGCACAATTAAGGGTAAAATCGATAATCTCCTAATTGGATCAAACATGCTAATCAAAGAGATATGTTGCACAAGGAAGAAATCTTTAAATTATTTATGACATCTCCTCAAATTCAAGATGATGTAGAATAAGTCAAATTAATTTGGAAACAATATAAAACAGAGAAAAAAAAAAGATGGATATGCCTTAGTGGATACATTAGACGTGTGATTGACCGATAAAGTAAAAACGAGACAAGTAATGTCACAAAGCATGTGATACGGTATAAAATGACAATCTATTTCATTATGCTTGGCGCGCTCGTTGGTAAACATCATTGTATACATTTAGCACCTTAGTCATTGCAATAAGTAACTGTCCCACAATTAAGAAGGACTCCTTCATCTTCTAATTTTTTTTCCCCTTTGTCTTCTGTTAACCATGGCAATCACAGTAATTCCGATGTTATATCAACAAGAGTAATATATTTTGTGACGATGGTCGGGCATGCATATATTGGTTGATGAGTGCGATGTCGGCAGGGTTGGCGGTCGATTTTGCTGGTGGTGGCATTTGATTCAATTGTGGTGGTGGTTGAGAGTGTTGCCACCGCAAGTAGAGGCTGCGATTAGCTGAGGTGGAGGGTGGGTGCCAATGAGCATGGGACAACTGAGTTGTATGTCCTCTTTGAGAGAGAGAGAGGACGTGTAGATATCGTTATGTATAATTTAACAAGTTCTAGCAATTAGAGTTTATGTCAACTAACACCTTTGAAACTTTTAACGGAAGGATGAGTTGACTAAATTAAATTAACAAAATTTAGAGACCACATTCAGCAATAAGTAAAAGTTGAAGAACTACTACGTTGCCCAATATAGGATTTTACCTAATAATATCTATGACAAATGATGAAGCTGAAAAAGATGGTTGATACCTAGATACACAGCAAGTGGGTAGATACATACACAACTGTCAATGTGACGATAAATATGTTCTGTGACTAGACTAACGGTAAATTCGGCAAGTAGATAACTCATTACAGAGTAGAACGATGAGAGATAAATTCATTAGGGTTTCTCATTTTTGAGCTGAGATTTTGTCAGAGCCCATCAATCCAACATTCAATTCTCTCTTCTTGCCTTTGTTTCTCCAAAATGGAGAAGAATCATTTTGGTGGTTGCGTCAGGAGAATATTTGTCTGAGACAATGAAAGGAAGAATCTTATCAATAAATTCAAATATAGATTTTTGGGGCTTAATTTGATAGATAATATTCTTATTCCCATAGCGGGTGATCCTCCACACACCAGTACTCCGTCCCGGAATGTGATGCCATTTTGGTTGCTGTACAATCAGATTAAATCAAGCAGATTCTCTTCAATTCCTGCTGGCTCTCGCCAGAATCTAGAAAGCAGTTTTGATGCTTGAAGCTATACTTTGGACAAGTAAATAAATCCTTTATTAATCCGAAAACACTTGAATTGGATGTTGGAAAACTAATTACCCACGCCAGTCATTTGCAAAATTCGTTTGATGCATCCTCTTTATAGCCATCAACCGTCGAATTCTATGCCTAGAGACAACCAGTGTCATGAAGGTTTTATTTGCCATAATGTTTGGCTCTAGAAACTCAAACGCCAATCATTTTGTAGAATTCAAACGATATGTCATCTTCATAGCCATCAACCATTGATTTCTATGTCCAGGAACTCAACTTGTGCCATGACGGCTTTATTCGTCAAAATGTTGGTTGTATAGACTCAAACGCCAGTCATTTTGTAGAATTTGCTAGATACTTCATCTTTATAGCCATCAACCATCAATTTCTATGTTTAAAGACTCAACCAATGCCACGTCGATTTTATTCGCCATAATGTTGACTGAACTAGTACTTTGGACAGTTATATACGCTTACGATGGTACTAATTTGTTCCTTAATTATGTAATTCAATGTCACTGTTGTACTTTTAGTGGTAGATGATCAGCTAAGGCCACCATTGTGGTGGGTCGTTACCACCGTCATTAGTTGGTACTATGAATGATGTTGCGTGACACCTCTAATAGTCCACTTGTAGTTAAAACATTCTACAAGCATCGCAACTATTTATGTTCTAATTTTGTTTTATGAAAAACACTAAAAACATATATTATTATTTAACCAATGAATATTAACTTTTAAAAATATTAAATACATGCAGTAGTTGTACCTTTGGACCATATTGCACATTCATATCATGTGAATTATATGCTTTTAATGTATTCCATTCTTTTCATGTCTAAATTCCCTGTTCCGTTTCTTTTCTTTGTACTTTTTCCTATTGACTTATGTTTGGATCTTTACATCACCCAATGTTCTCAAGAATCTCCATACGAATAGATTAGGTAAAAGGGTTCCCTCCTATACCCACTCATCACCACCACCACCACCACCACCTCTCGTTGCCACTACTTAATATCATATGCATATCCATGGATACATCTATGGATGCATATATAGAATACATATATGTGATATGACATGGGGGCCATGAAGTGATACTCTCTTTACCTCTAGTGGGGGCTCTGGTCCCCTCCATAGTCAATTAGATAGCTACACTTGAGCAGTTAGGTTTGGCCACCAAAATTAACATTTTTATATGAAGAGACCCAAACTATATTGGTCCCAAATAGTGCTTCCCTTTAAAGGCTTCCCTAGGATGTTGATTGATTGGACAGCAGTTTAGCGTTATCCCTGTTCTTGCGGTACTATATTCTTGGTAAGTAGTGCCTTCCTTTTAGGTTTTGGGCCCTGTTATTGGCAGACTGAGTTAGTTGGTCCTAATACCGTACTGTAAGAGAGAGAGATCTCACAATTGAGCAGCAAAATCGCCAATATCGCCGTCATAAGCGCCGCAGGGTTCCAAATTTCCGCGAGAAACCGATTGGCTCACTGGTAAATTCATCAAAAAGTCGGTCGCTCCAACCAAATTCTGTCAAATTGCGCCAACTCTTTTCCGTCGCTTATGATTTTAGTGAAGGACCACTAGGTTTGGACTTTGAAAAACCCATGCCCTTAGCAAGTCGGCCAACGTACAGACGTGCCGAGAAATTGATGCGCAGGCACAGTTGACATCAACCTCGAACAATTAATTAGGAATTCTTTGCGGACCGAATTCGCGAACTCGTGATAGAGATTTTGGTGAGTCGCTTTCTCAACAGTTGCAGAGTGTTGCCTTTACGGAATGAGAAAGCATCAAGGAAGAGTGATGATACAGAGATCATTATGAACCAAATGGAATAATTTAGATAACAGAAAGGTGGAACGGTTTTGCCCCACATTTTGCTTTTTAACAGAACATGCCCCAATGAATCATCCAATCCTCTCAAAACAAGCATTGCTAGAGTTCGGTGCCACTTTAGCCGGTTTACACTTCCTTTTCTTCATCATCGCGGCGTGGCCATCTATAAGCTTTAACTTTATGAGGTTGATGAGATAATTCTTGCTTTCACACCAAGTGATTAGAGATGCAGATTTGACGCATACCCCCTTTTTTTGAGATGAAAAGCATGTTCTCATCATCAAAGTGCTTTTCAATGTGAAGTGTGAAGATGGAAAAACTTATGAATCTTGTATTGCTGTGCTAGTTTTTTCCTTTTGACACCAGAATGAGATCAAAATTCGTCAACAGAACAAAGGCGACTTTCTGTGACGGATAATGTATCACGGAACCCTATACAAAATCAAGAATATATCTAACCTGAAGCCAATAGCCACAGCATGATCAGAGACGATGTGCCGATGGCTATCCAGCTCATGTATGCTAATGCCACAGCGAATTGGTATTTTAGGCATTCAGCCCTGAAATTGCAACTGCCCAAGTCATTGAAGTATAATACCGTGATGCCAGCTGAGGAAGATGCTGCGGCGAGAGACAACGTTGCTGTGACCTGTTTGATAATTATTAAAATGTTGAGTCATTCTGAGGAATGGAGTAATTCTAAGATTTAAAGTAATTTTTGAGAAGGTTAATAAGGGGCTGACCCAGTCTCCCACCACAAAGAGGCTTACAAGCACGGGACCGTGTAGCACCTTCTTTTTAAAGATTGCGTATGCATCTAGAATTGCGAGGCCGAAGCTCCAGACTAATTGCAAACCCATCGAAGCAATCAAGTAGCTGAAGAAGGAACTCGAAATTAGCACATATTGATTACACAGCCAAGATCAATAGACTGCGCTTCACTTATAACCACAAATTATCTCTGTGAAGTTTTGAAGAATCATATTACAAAGAAAACAGCCCTAATAGAAAATTCAGAAACAAAACAAACCAAAGGAAGGGAAAAAGAACAACCCGACCAATGACTGAGCATTAGTTCTTTGCTCATATAGCAGACAGAGGCCAAATGCAAATTGTATGAGAAGCTAAAATCAAGAACAGTCCAGTATGTCAAATAAGATCTCAAACAATGATCAAGTATAGCACATTGAACTGCAGATTGCAGAAAACATCTCCTACACAACCTAACCAGGATGGGAGAGTGGAGGCCTTCCTAACCAGAATTCCCATACATTAATGATCAACTATAGTTTGATGAACATCAGCCCATTGCAATGCTTAATTGGATGCAGTGAGTAAACGTACATGAAAAACTTCATTCTCAGTAACAGGATACACTTCCTCTTACATTGCCATCTCCATTACGAGAATTGCTTCTAAGACTAACACATTGCCATGTCAAAAAGTCTACAATCAGAGAATCAGATTATAAAGGTTTCTTGCCTATCAATGAGGATAATGGAAAAAGTCTTCCTCAGCAAATGACACTGATTGGAATAAGTCCCATGCTATTGCTTAATTCCAATACTGAGAAGATGGATAGAATAAGAACGTTCACCTCATCAATTACCTCGGTATTTTATAGGACGAACCTTTTGGTTTCTTGCTTTCTCCCCTTTCCTAACACAGGCAATCTGATCCATTTCCCACCTCATCTAGCCATGCTGGTTAAAAATTTCTCCCTTCCATTGGTAGATAAAAAAGAAGCATAAAAAGAGAAGAAGATTCTGATGCACCTCTTGGAGTGCCTCTACGAAATGAAGGAACAAACAATCCAAGCCTCTGGCCATGTGGTCATTTTGCGTTCTTGATTTAACCCATTTGAACCGAATTTCTGAGTAACTAAAACTTGCCAACAAATCAGATAGTCAAGTTTCCCCTCAAGAGCCAACTTATATGAGTTTCCTCTCGAACTCATGTTGAGCCCATCTTCGTGATTCTCGCAACAAAATTATATTTCGACCCCGAGCCTCGCTGAGCTCTCTTGCCTCTCAAATTGACCACCCAACAGCCAACGCCTCGCTCCCACCAAAATAAAACAGAAAACTTAAAAGGGAGCAAAATTGAAAAAAAGAACCTAGCAGAGCAGAGAGCAATCAATCATCAAAGCATAAAGAATTTCGATATTGATTAAGGCAATTCAACTCCTGGCATACACCCCAATATCAGGGACAGAGTCAAACATTTCGCAGAGAACTACATAGCAGAACATGAATTCAGCATCATACAATGACAAACTCGGGTAAAACAGAACAAGAACAACCTTTGATTTCTACAGTACTGTGCAAAAAGAGGACACACAACATACCAGAAAGCCGTGAACTCAAAGAAGCTGTCGGTGGTCGCCATGGAAGCAATTGACCCAGCTGCGAAAACAAACTGCGACACCCTCAGAGCGAGCCCGGTCAGAGTCCCGGGCGTCCCAGCAAAATCCCTCATCTCTTTGCCCCCCTTCCACTTCAAACCTGTCGCGTCTGATTCTTGATTTGCAAAAAAGAAGACACGTCAATCCCGGTCATCTCAGCCAAGGCAACCGATCTTCCAAACCAGTCCCAGCCACCCAATTCAGATCCCAAAGAACTAAACTTTCGGACTTCCCAGGAAGCCTGGAAAGCTGGAGTTTTCGGTGGGAATCAAATCTGGGTCTGTTGCAGATTTGAGAAGAAAGTAGTTAAAAGGGTGAAGAACACAGCCGGGCAACAACAGTGGATAGAGAGATATAGAGAGAGAGAGAGAGAGAGAGAGGAATTGGCATTAAAATTAGGACGAGCGAAACATCGGAAGATGGACTTTTCGTTTCTTTACCACGTTCATGTCTTTTTGCGGGCAGCAAAGATTATATCAATTATGAAAAGGGGAGGAAGGAATGGGCTGAATTCGAGGCAACGGTCTGAAGGGTCCAGTGGTGCGACCAGATTTGGCGTGCCGCAGCCTTCCAGCCCCAAACTCAACTGCTACTGCTCATAACATAAAACAAGTAAAATTGCACCTAATCCTCTCCCACGCTTCGAGGGGGCGCGTGTTGCGGAAACATCTTGGGCTTTGGCCTTTTTTCTCAGGGTGTGTCTGTCCTTTGAACAGGAAGCAACGTACCCATAGCAAAATCTCTGCCATAACTCCAGTAACATTTCAAGAATGTGTGGGTTATATTCTAGATCGCATAAGAAAAATGATTAATATCACGGAAAATTTTTAAAGGAATACAACTGTGACAAATTTATCTTCTATTAGTTTTTTATTGTTATATTATTGAGTTGTATGACACGTAACAGTTGATTGGTTTATTAATTTAGGGTTTTATTATCCATTTATCATATGCGTGTCAATTTATAGTTTTTTGTGATATTAATTTAATTTAACGGTAACTAAAAAAAAGTAAATTTGTCACAAATATATCAGTTTATAATTTTTTATTGTCAAAAAATTAGTTTAGCGTAAATTTGTCGTGGATGTACCGGTTTAAGATATTTAGTGATCAAAAAATTAATTTATGATAAATTTATCACAAGTGCGTCTGTTTGGAATTTTTTGTGGTATTCACCCTAAGGAAAAACACTAACTTTATACGATTTTTGTATTGCAACTATAGTTTTGTCCAAGTGTTTGCCACATCGTCCCTACATTAGGCCGATCCAACGCAAGATCTTCTCAGTGAGCACCAAGGATTGGGATATTCAATTATTTCGATTGTACCCATTTTCCTTATATGCTTTTCCTTTTATCATGAGATATAGTGAAGTACAGAGTTTAGTTAATACAGAATGGAGACTCTTGTATGATCAAATAATGAAGGCCTACACGCAAAGCTTTTATGGGCAGATGAAAGAATTTGGCAAAAATTTTCGAAGCGTATAGAAAAGGGAAATCACATTATAGATCGGGACCGCGCCGTTGCCACTTTCCCTCAGAATTCTTCACCGTCACGACATCGACGCCACTTTAATGATAGAGAGAGGAGGAGGAGGAGAAAAAGAGGAAGAAATTAGTGGTGGTTGTGCGGTTGTCAGTCATCGGTGTTGGTGGTAAAAACAGCGACAAACAACGATGGCGAAGGTCCGCGGCAATTTCCGCAAAGGGAAACTAGGACGGGGCCCATCTCTCGAGCCCACGTCCATTCAATTTTTCCTTTTCTTTTGATTCACTTTTTCTGTGAGATTTAGATTAATATCACAAATAATTCTAAACTATATCTATTGTGATATAAATGCCTTGAACTTTTTTGTATCACTAAAAACCCTAAACTTCCATATTGTGACAAAAATATCCAAAATTTTTACTAGCGTGACAAATAGACCTTGAATGGAACTATAAATAGTGTATATGTCATAGATATATAAATTTAAGTTTTTTCATGACACAAAATTAAATTTTTGTGTCACATTAAGCAAGCTTAAGATTTTTGGTGACATAAAAAAAAGATTTGCGCATTGTGTCACAATAGGTATAGTTTGAAGGTTTTTTTTTTTAATGGTATTTGTGCATGAGATTTTCCGAAACTTCATTCCAAAGTAGATTTTCCTTCTTAAAATGTCAAAAATATTAATATCATGAGCCACATAAGTGTAATTGAAATCTAAATGTACTACTGACAAAAGAATAATATGGAAAAATCGGCCGGCTAGAGGACTCCATTGAAACCAGTACAAAAGAGGGCTAATTCCATAAAAAAAAAAACATCAACTTTAGGTCAATGGACAAATTTGGCCAAAACCTTTTTTTGTCTCATGAAAAAGCACAAACTTTAGGTTGAGGGGCAAATCTGACCCAAAATTTTTTTTTTTTGTTTCATAAAAAAACACTAACTTTAGGTTAAGTGACAATTACGCTCCATTTTTTTTTTTTTGTCTCATAAAAAATCACAAACTTTCACTTCTATCCAAAATCTAACCCCTATAATTAACTTTCTATTTGAAGTTAATCTTATTTCAAGAGAAAAGGTTCTAACCGTGAGGTTGGTGGATCTCATCCATGGTTTCTCTTGACAAGCGGTGATCTATTGCTTCATATTACAACAAAACGATAAAGTCTAGCCAAAGAAATTCAATCAGGAGATTTTTTTACTTGCTAGTGAAGTATAGGAGACGACACAGTTTCACCGTTATTCTTCAAGTTATGGCGCAAATGAGAAGACAATGGATGGTGTTAGCTAGCAAGTGCACATGGATTTATTGGTAAGGACAATCAATGAATCTAAGCTAGGGGGGGGGGGCAGATTTAGGATTTAAGTGAAAGTTGGTCATTTTTTTCGAAACAAAATAAAAATTTGGGCCAGAATTGTCACTCGATCTAAAGTTGGTGCTTTTTTACGTGACAAAAAAAGTTTGAGTCAAATTTGTCACTTGACCTAAAGTTGGTGCTTTTTTATGAGACAAAAAAAAGTTTGGGTCAGATTTGTCCATCGACTTAAAGTTGATGTTTTTTTTGGAATGAACCTGTAAAAAAGAGGTAGATGACTCAATTGCAAAAACTGCACAAGTTGAACTACCAAAACATTCATCCATCCCAAATTTGAACGTAAGACACCTATGGAAACTTCAAATGAAAACTAGGAAACTATATTTTTCAAGAGAAATGTTCGTGCTAATGTCCTTAATCTACTGTGATATTAATATCATATTTTGGGCCACAAAAATACAAATACTTGATTTTTGTAGTTTCATCCACCTCCTGAGTTATGGCATAGTATGCCAGAACCAATCTAATCTTGCAGTCCAAAGTTCTAGCCCGGCAATCTGAAAGGTGCAAGAGCCGTTTGGCCATCGAGCCCCTTCGAGTCATAGTGCGTCATGAACTCTCCGAGGGTGATCTCGCGGTACAGAGCCGGCCTATCTTCCGACAGCAGCTCCTTTATCGGTCCATACAACTTGGACGTTGGATCTTCATAAAGAGTGAAGAAGCAGGCGATGGATAGCCTCGGGCCGACATCTTTCGACAGCACTCGGTGCTCAACGCTTTTGAAAATGTCGTTCGAGATAAGCTGCAAGGAAACAAAACAGGACACAGATAAGCAGAACAATCGAACCTCTTTCATCTGTGTCTCTGTGTCTCTTTCTAATTTCTGTCCTAAAACAACAGAAGGCGAATCCTAGAAGAAACTCGTTATGTTACTTTAGGAGTGGAATTGAGAGCATGCCTGGAGGAGATCTCCAATGTTGACAACAAGAGCACCCGCGACAGGAGGGACATCAACCCATTGATCCTGGTAATAAACTTGAAGCCCTCCGATCTCGTCTTGTAGAAGGATCGTGAGGAAGTCAGGATCGGAATGACTGGCAGTGCCGAGAGTCAGATCGGGTTCGGGGCAGGCCGGGTAATAGTGATAGAGAAGAGCATGCCCTTTTGCACAGTCCATGTTGACAAGGTAGTCCGGCCTGAGGCCAAGCGCTTCTGATAGTAATTCGAGCAGAGTGGATGCTAAAGCCTTCAATCGCTTGGAGTACTCTATTATTGCATCCCTGGGTAGGTTTTAGGTTTCAAAAATTTAAAAACCGGCTGGATATGATGAGACCGACTCAATTTCAGTCAAAAGTATGAGGCGCGGGGATAAAATCTATTCAGGCATATGGAGGTTACCTGCAAACAAGAGGCAACTCCTGTGGATCGAGCGGCCCGGGTTCCATGAGGCAGAACAAAGTATCCCTCCATTGCGCATGCCTCGTCTTGTACAGGTCGAAATTGCACGAAAATTCCACCCTCCTCTTGCCCTCCCGCTCGTAGTACTCGGCCTTTGCCTCCTTTGGCAGCTCGTGGAAAGTGCGCGCCACCCTGAACGCCCCTTCCAATATGCTCTCCGGTATCCCGTGGTTCACCACCTGGAAGAAGCCGACCTCACCTGCTGCCTCCAGGACTTGCGCCACTATCCCTGGTCGATTTGCGGTGAGGTTCCTCAGGTCGATGCTGGGGATTTGGAGTCCGATGTCTCCGGATTTGGACCGGTCACGGGTGATCTCTTCAGCCGGCCGGACAAAGATTCTCGGGATTTTAGCAAGGCCGGAGTCGAAGAGGCCTTTCACTCCTGATTTCAACTCGTCGAAGTCTCTCAGCTCTTGATAGCGGTTGTAGGTCGATGGAGCGGTATCGGTTGAATCGCTGGCAACCTCCATTCTCTTACCTTGCTTTGGTTAGTTGATAAGCAAGAGGGGACAAGTTACAGATGATAGGAGGTTGATGATACTTATTTGTGCGATGGACAATACTAGAACCAGCTAGCTGCGGCCATGCCTCCTATTAAAGCCTACTGCCAGAAGGTAGGTGAGACGATCCATTACAGAGATGGCGGTCGGAGCCTGACTTACAACCAAGTGCAGATGATTTCAATGCTTGACAAATACGGTGCATGGAATAACACGTAGCGTGCTCGTAGTTTGTCATGTCGCTATACCGTAATTTGTTTTTGTGGACCAGACTTAGGGGTTGCTCAAGTATTTTTCGTTGCAATGTATGTGGTCCAATATGATTGATCATAATCCATTATCGTCCTCCATCGGGCTGCACTGCTTAGCAGAAAGTAATGAAAAAGTTCAACTGAAATATTGGTAGATGACAAAGGTCAAAGATCAGTGAGGTTCCCAAAACTGATTAAAGGCTAAATTGAAAATAATTCTTAAGCTAGAAGCTTAAATTCAGTTGAACTTCGATCATTTTCAGTCGCACCACAAATATGTAAAGCACACATGGCCAACTAAAGATTAAAGTTACAATTAAATTAAAAATTGCCGTGCGATATAGATGAAGTATCTTCACTAATACTTTTGCAGAAAATAATTCTTGAAGAGGAGCACGAATCTCATTCATGTTCAGATTTTAGCTGCCATTTTGACTTAGCATAAAACCGTTGGCTCTAATAATCAATCGTCAGTATGTAATGTTGGCATAGTAGTGTGAAATAAAGATTGGATGATAGGATGCTATTGACACTTGAATTTTGCTTGCGTGCCCATGTCACAGTTTCATCATTCTAAATTCATTTTTCTCGCACCGATTTTTTTTTTTTTGGGCACTTTTAAACGGGGGGCGTCGTAGTTTCAAGACCTGGGGCCCAATGACCAAAATTTTGACAGTCGAAGGCCTGAGAGTCAACCCATGCCGCCTGCCCAACCTGGTTTATACATATAAAGCCGATTGAGCCTTGGCACAATCCAGGCTCACAAAGGCCCACAAAAACTTGCACTAAGGCCCATCAAGACTGTTCAAGGAGCTCACCAACAGTTTTAGTTTGGTGATTATTATAGTGGTTTCCTAAAAAGTGCCGACCATTATGGTTTGTTTGAGAAAAGCCACTATGTGGATCCTCCACTCCTTCCTCAAGGATTGTTTTTGTAGCCACCATGTGTCGCTGTGAGATAAATGCTATTGAACTATTTGGAAACATGATTGGACTGTATTTGTTTCGTAACTTATAACTTTGAAGTTGTGCAACCACTTCAATGTGAGATAAAACAGGAGGCCTGGACATTGTTGTTTTGAAGGACTCATAGCTGTCATCAAGTCCTTCAAGTTATTTGAAGACTTTATTAGCATCCAACACAAGTTTACCAATGAATGCATTGATTGCAAATAGATTTATAGCTGAGAAGATAAATAGATAAAGGCTTATTTTCTTTCTTGATATGTTGAAGTTGTCCAATGAGGTCAAGTTCACGAGTCATCGAGCCTTGCTTCAAATGATTGGTGAGAGCTCTCCATACTTCTACTATTGTTTGAAGTCCAACGCATGTTAGAGAACCTCTTTTGGGAGTGTGCCCATGATCCAAGACTTTACAAGGTGGTCATTATGCACCTATACTGTATATTATGGATTATTTTCTTCGGTTGCATTTTTCGATGTCTGAGTCTGCGATGGTGCATCTATCTCTTGGGTAAGGAAACCAAGCAGGTCTCCACTTTCAATTAGAGATAATACTTATGTCTCCCAAAGTAAAAAGTTGTTTTTATTGAACCTAAACAAAACAAAATTTGATGTTTGAAAGAAATGGAAATCTTGGCTTTGAAGAAGACGACGGCATGCTTGTATCAATTTTTTTTTAAAGAAAAGATAAGTCGACCTTTGCGTGGCTCTAATACCATAAAGAAAAAAGATAATTGAATTGATGAAACTTTACCTTTTTAGTGATATGTTATACAATATAAACAGATATATCACCATCTATAATTATGGTGGAAAATAAAGACAAAATATAACCATTTAATGTACATGGAAATTGAATAAAAAATTCATAAAAGAATTCCAAATAATTAATTCGTGGATAATTTGCTTGATGTGTAATCTTCATGCTGATTTATAAAAGATTCTGCACTATAGCCATTGTGATCTTCTACTTTTTGATTTGATACTTCAATAGCTTTGTTGTCCGCCAAGGATTCTAAGCCAGATTCATAGTTAAAAATCAAGGTATTATGACTTGCCTAGTCCATTTATGCAGGCATCACAAGCCTATTCACCCTATATGAGCATAACTCACGAGATCTTGTCTTAAGGCAATGTAATATTCTTTACCCGATAATATATCGCCTTATATTGTGTTATTGTTATTGTGTTTTATTTATGGTGATGCCATATTATCCATGTGATAGATGAGTGTAGCTTAATTTAATTGTATGAGTTATTAATGCATGGTCACATAGATAGATGTGCCTAGATATTACAAAATTGCAAAGTCACATGAACAAATGTCATAGCAAAGAGATAAGGTACCAAATATAGGTGTTAAATAGACAATTGCTTAATCAAGTCTCCAGGCCATAATTCTAGCTCGTAGAAGTAAAGCTTTCTTCTACATTTTACTTGGCCTCTAATTAGTCTCCAATTGGTTAGTAGTGGCTCCTAAGTGAACATATTTTCATAATTGATGGAGTCAAACCAAGTTGCGAGCGATAGGATTTAAAAAAACTTGAGTCAAGTACGAATGCCACCTAATAAGAGGAATAATCGGTGTTTACTTAGGGTGGGTTTAGTTCAGCATTTCCAATGGGCTTTGGGGAAATGTAAAGCAGTTTAGTCTAAAGAGTTTTGGGGAAATGCAAATACTCTTTGATAAACTTTGCTTTAAGAAACAATTTTGAAAGAAAAACTATACATTTTTAGAAAGTTCCCTTGGGCCATTAATTTAAGCTTTTAAATTTTTAGTTAGTTGAAAATTGTAAAAAAATGTCTGCAACTTTTTTAATTTAAATATTGACAACAATGTTAAAGATATGTATTAATAGTTTTATAAATACAAAAATTCCTTTTTTTTTTTTTTTGCTAAAAAAATTCAAATGGTAACTTAAGCGTTGTAAAAACTTACTCTTTCTCAATTAAAAAAAGAGAACTTTCATTATAATATCAATGATAATATAAGCCCTAAGGAATGAACATTATTCTTAAAAATTACTGACATTCTTAAGCATTTCTTGAACTTATAAATATTTAATCACGTAAACATGTCATATTAGATATTGTATCACCATTTGAAGCACTACCCTCCTCGTTTACATCGTCGAAATCCATTGGGCAAGCTTTCATCGAAAAGGCCTAACTAGCATTGAGCTTTCAATTTTCCCAAGACTCGCTTTCACCTTAAAGCCTCTTGAGAAATAGTTGCCAAACATCTCAAATTTTTCATAAAAGGTTTTCAGGCCCCAAGGGACTTTAAAATGTTGAACCAAATGCACTCTTAGTAATCTGTCAACTCACCTAAAAGTAACATATCTAATATGTCCCCTCTCAAGAGGGTTGCGACACATACTTCCATTCAAGTGTCTTAATATACATTTCCTTAAAGCATGCATGTAAAGACCTCCTATAGTAAGAGTTGTGTGAAAATTCAATGAAGCTTTGTCAATGATGTATCCGTGGCTGTTTTTGATTAGTATGAAAAAGGGCGTGAGATATATCTTGTATAATATTGAAAGGAAAGCCCTAGGCTTCCCCATACAAAATTTACGAGTAATAATAATGCAATTGAAAGCTTATATAAACAGCTGAAGTCGGATAAACCAAGAACCGACTCACACGTGAAAATGACTATTGGGTTTGGTGGACACCCTCTAATGGATGGTGGAATCAGAAAGTGAATCAAAGAAAAAGTATGAGCCACTGAGAGAGAATATTTCTAAGAATCTTAATCTTAACTGAGTTGCAGAAGAAAAGGGGGGGAAGAAAAGAAGGAAACCATGCAATGTTTTCTCGCCAAGGCCTGCTTGGCTCCGCTTCCCCCGGATGCATGGTTTCTTTCGAATTTTATGACGCGAGTAAGTAGAACTGACAAAGTGTCAAATGTCGTGACCACAATTGGCGTGCTCAGCCTTCAGCTCCAACTCAACTACTCCTGTTCATAAAGAGGTGAGTGTTGCTGCAACATCTCGGTTTTCGCCTTTTTTCTAGGGTGTCTGTCTACTGAGCCCGAGCTAGTACAGGGTAGGCAAGTCTCTCGTCATATTCCAATTTCTATCTCAAGAGCACATCCCTTCTATTCGAGGTCCCGCTAAAATGCAACACCTTTTACACAATTTCCGGTCTGTATTTAGTTCTGGCCAAGCGTCCACCACACCACTCGTAGAGTAGATTATGCAAAATCTTCTCTTTTGAGCATCGAGGATTGCAATTTTCAATTGTATCTCGATTGTACCCATTTTATTTTATATTTCTGTTTATCATGAGATACATTTAAATAAAGTTAAGTAGAAATTCTAGATTGGTTAAAAGCCACCAAAGATCTCAAACTAAGCTCACCGTGATGCATTTATCCTAAATAATTCTCTATGATACTAAAAATCCCAAATTTGTAGCTGTATGACACATTTACCCTCCGTCAAATTTCCGTCAATAAGAATAATTAAAAATCTAACAAAATAGACACCAAAATGCAAATGATATTGATAATGGCACCCACGATGCTAAAATGATGTTATTTTGGCTGAAAAATCATTTGACAGAACTTGATAATGGTAAATATGTTACATAAATACAAGTTTGAGATTTTTTATGTCACAATAAAAATTTAGAGCAAGTGTCACAATTGGCATAAATTGGCATTTTTGATGCTCCAAAAAAAAATTCCGGGTAAATATATCACCATGTGTATATATTGAAGTTTTTCTGTGACTCTTTTCCTTTAAATTATTAGCGGCTGGTGAAACTTATGCGATGAAATAATGAAGCCCTAGTCACAAAAAGTTGTTTTCTGCAGATGAAAGAATTTTGCAGACTCTCAAGAAGTATTGAAAGGGTAATCTCCGACTTAGATGAAAAGGGAGCGTGAAGGCATTGAACTCGGGAGACCACGCCATTTCACTTTCCACGCAAAGAGGCCCATCGTCTCTCCTCCCTTGGAAGTCTTCACCGTGATGATGTGGACGCCACTTCGTGTGAGAGAGAGAAGAAGACTGGTGCTGGTTGTGCGGATGTGAATTATCAGTGCTAGTGATAAGAACAGTATAAGGGACACCGACGATGGATGTCCACGACAACCTCAGCGAAGGGAAACTACGACCACACCTTTCTCTCGGACCCTTATCCCCTTCAAGTTTTTCCCTTCTCTTTTGCTTCACTTAGTTTGTGAGTTTTCTCCTTCACTTAATCTCAAACGAAATACTCCTTAAAATGTCAGAAATTGTCATGCCATGAGCCTTAATAGCACTATCAGAGATATCATATTTGAAAGTATAGAGTTAGAGATCTGATTTGCATAAACTGCACGAGTTTAGGGGACTGAAATATTCATGTATCCAAGATTTGAAAATATAGCACTTATGGAAATAATTAATGACAAGGAGAGTTTATATTTTTCGATCACTAGCTTTATTCATCAAGTAGTAAATAGCACTTAAATGTCATTGGTGACAATGTTTTGAGGTCAATGAAAATAGCATGAAATTAAAGTATTTGACGAAATAACGAGGTAAATAATATGATCTTCACCATGATTATTAATTTCTTTTGCCTCTTGATTCTCTATCCTGGTTTCTAATTACAGCCTACAAGGCAGGTTGGGCTTCTGATTACCATCATTGTATCCCTATTATTGTGAGAATATTTATTTTTGTGCTTGCATACCTTCTTCCCAAGAGATTGCCTAGAGGAAATCTAAGTCCGAGCTCGTCAACATATCCAATTGGACCTATCTTTACTCAAAAGCTTAAACTAATGAGTTATGAGCCAACTCGAATATATTAGTTGTTTTACACTATATCGATTTTCCAATGTGGGATTTTTCTAATACAACTCATTCACATATGCATCTTAACAATCCACAAGTTATCACATAAAATTCTAGAACCAATCTAATCTTACTTTCCAATGTCTATCTCGGCAATCTGAACGGTGCAAGGGCAGACGTGCCATCAAGCCCCTTCGAGTAATAGTGTGTCATGAACTCTCCCAGGGTGATTTCACGGTACAAAGCGGGCCTATCTTCCGACAATAGCTCCTTTATCGGCCCGTATATCTTCGACTTTGGATCTTCATAAAGAGTAAAGAAGCAGGCGATGGATAACCTCGGGCCAACATCTTTCGACAGCACTCGGTGCTCGACACTCTTGAAAATGTCGTTCGACATAAGCTGCCAGGAAACAAGCAGACATATAAGTGGACCGATAGAGCCTCTTTAATCTGTGCCTTGCGTTTCTTCCTAATTCTAGCCGAAGATCAATAGAAGGCAAATCCCGGAAGAAACACGCTAAGGTAGTATTAGGAGCGGGATCGAGAGCATGCCTGGAGGAGATCTCCAATGTTGACAACTAGAGCGCCCGCGACCGTAGGGACATCAACCCATTGATCCTGGTAATAAACTTGAAGGCCGCCGATGTCGTCTTGTAGAAGGATCGTGAAAAAATCGGGATCTGAATGACTGGCAGTGCCCAAAGTCAGATCGGGCTCGGGGCAAGCTGGGTAGTAGTGATAGAGAAGAGCATGCCCTTTAGCACAGTCCATGTTGAGGAGGTAGTCCGGCTTGAGGCCAAGCGCTTCTGATAGCAATTCGAGCAGAGCAATCCCTACTGCCTTCACTTGCTTGGAGTATTCCATTATCGCATCTCTGGATAGGTTTCAGGTACCAAAAATTTAAACATGGGTTGGATAGGATGAGAGAGACTCTATTTCAGTCCAAGCTGCAAGCCACTGAGATAGAATCTATGGAGGATTATCGAGTGGTTACCTGCAAACAAGAGGCAACTCCTCAGGATCGAGCGGCTCGGGTTCCATGAGGCAGAATAAAGTGTCCCTCCATGTCGCATACGTCGTCATGTACAGGTCAAAATTGCACGAGAAATTCACCCTCCTCTTGCCGTCCCGACCATAGTACTCGGCCTTCACCTCCTTCGGCAGCTCGTGGAAGGCACGCGCTGCATCGAACGCCCCTTCCAATATGCTCTCCGGCACCCCATGGTTCACCACCTGAAAGAAGCCGACCTCACGCGCTGCCTCCAGGACTTGCTCCACCGTCCCTGGCCGATCCGTGGTGAGGTTCTTCAGGTCGATGATGGGGATTTGGAGCCTGGCGGTCCCAGATTTGGAATGGTCACAGGCGATCTCTTCAGCTGGCCGGACAAAGATTCTCGGGATTTTAGCGAGGCCGGAATCAGAGAGGCCTTTCACACCTGATTTTGTTTCGTCGAAGTCTTTTAGCTCTTGGTTGCGGTTGTAGGTCGATGGAGTGACGCCGGTCGAATCAGTGGCGACCTCCATTTTCGCACCTGGCTTTTGTTAGCTATCAAGCAAGAGGGATAAGTTACAAGTGATAGAAGTCGATGATACACTGTGCACGCTCTGCACCTAGACCGTATCTTATGCATGTCCCAAGTGAAATCAACGGACGATCTACGAAAGTCAATGCTCTTGATTGGCAATTATCCCGATTTTACTTTCCAAACGCAAGTGCAACACATCCGACGTCCCTTTCGAATCCTCTTGAACATTGGGACAGATTATCAATAGACAACATCCTTGTATGGACGAAACTCCGACCGGCCATTCCTCCTTTGAAAACTTGCTACCGAAAGGTAGTTGAGATGATCCATCGATATGGCCAAGGAGGTGTCTTCCATCACAGAAATGGTGACCCGAGCCTGAGCTACAGCCAAGCGCAGATGATCCTTGCTCTCTACGTTTTACCAATGCGATTATAAAGGAACGCATGGCGGACTCTTATTGGGTGGTTGAATAAAGCGCACTCCCAGTTTGTTTGTCACTTTGCTGCAAATGACTTTTATGGACATCGAGTTACTACGGTTGCTCAAGTACATTCATCGAGCGTGTGCTCACTTTACTTTCGTGACATTTAATCACTAGTCCGGACATCACAGGCATTCAAATTTACCTTGCTCTCGCTTAAAACCTGAGTTCGACATCATGCATGCTGTTTATCCTTATAAATCACCAGAAAAATTATGCAAAAAGCCATAAACTTAGTATACAATGATCAATTTAATTATAAATCTTTCAATTGTATTAATTTAACCATAAACATTTTAACGATTTGCCATTTTAGTCATTCTTGTAAATTTTGGCCAGAAATTGTTGACATTAGACTCCAACCATTCTAGGTGACATTGTAGGCGCTAACATGAACAATTCTTGCATTTTTTTTTGCTATACAATTCTTGCAAATATTTTTTTTTCTTTTTTTGTCTTCTTTTCTTTCTTTTTTTTTTATTCTTTTTTTTTTCTATTTCCCTTCGCTACCTGTAGGCAAGGGCCACCCTCATGGCCTCTAATGAGGGCTCACTTAGGGTTGCCTAGGCAAGGGTTGCATTGCTAGTTGCGATCTCTAGCAAGGGCATGCTTGTGACAGCCTGAATTTTCAGATTTTATTTCGATTAAATAAATTAAGCCTTTTTTTTTAAATAAGGCTTGGCCATTTGCACTTTCTTGGGTTACTATTCATTGTGCTCTCTATTCAGGCGATTGGCGCACTGTTTCTACTGCTGCTCGTGCAGCTGATCCCGGGGCCGTTGACGGTCGGTTAGGGCTGAATTTTGGTGGGAAGTGGTGCCTCCTGCCCCTCTTTAAAACCCCCTGAAGCTGATCCTGGTACGTTTCCTTCTTCCAGCTTCGCATGGCTATTTTAGGGTAGGGTTTTACCCGCCTGGGTCGCTGCTGCGATTTTAATTGCTGGGATGGATCGGGATCGGGAAAGAACCCATAATGTGGATGAAGGGACTAGTTCCCGCTGTCGTTCTCCTATTACGAGTGAAAGAGTTCCTTTAATGGCCTCGTCTACGGGCAATTTGAACATCCGCTCTATTCCTAATGAAGTTGAGGATTCGCGCCTTCCTCGAGAGCCTGCTAGTGCGCGTTCCATCCAAAGGGAAAGGTCGCGGTCAAAACGGCCTCAAGGCAGTGATGGCTCGAAGAATCCTTCTGGGAAAACATGGGTGGTTGTTGCAAAAACAGTAGCTAAAGGTTATGACCTGGTTTATACACCGCCGACCCTTGTGGATAACAAACCTGTGATTGAGATAACTGATCAAGATTTGGAAGCTGCGGACCCAAAGCTTCATGAATGCCTTCTGGGTTACTTCCTTGGCCGCCGTATGCCATTCAAGGTTATTGAGGAAGCAATGAAGAAAGCCTGGGAACCAAATCTGTCTGAAGTTATGTCGAATAGCAAAGGCTTATTTATGTTCCATATCCCGAACAAAGAGTTTCAGAGGAATCTTCTCGAGGGCGGGCAAATTACTGTTGCCAGAGTGCCTCTTATCCTCCAACAATGGACCCCAGGTCTTGAATTGAGAAAGGAGACCCACCTCTCGGTGCCGGTGTGGGTGAGGTTGTCGAACTTACCCTTTTCCTGCTGGTCTACCCAATTCATTGGGAAAGTTGCTAGTGTGTTGGGAAAACCTTTGTATGTGGACCAACAGACTGAACAATTGAAGAGCTTGTCTTTTGTTCGTGTCTGCATTGAGATAATAGCCAACCAAACTGCTTGTGAAGTGATTGAGATTGTACATAATGGCAAGAAGTGTGAGATTGGGGTAGAGTTCAAATGGGTGCCTGCTGCCTGTGTTGGTTATGGCATCTTTGGCCATAACTGTACTGCTGCAAAGTCTTCTATTAAACCTACAGTTGAGCATGCTGCTGCAGCTCGTCCCAATGTAGAGGCTATGCCTCATGCCCAGGTGGAAGCTGGTGTTCCTACACGGCGAACCAGCCCTGATCCTCCACGTTCCTTTGTGGATCCTCAATCGGGCCTTATTCGGTATTTGCCGCAGAAGAAACATCCTCAGGATTCTGTTCCTACGGTGCAGCAGCAAGTACTAATAAAGACAATTGATTCTGTGGTGCAAAACACTAATGACATCTTGGCTGGTGTATCCTCGGTTCAAGGTACTGATATGGTGGAAGTCCTTTAGGCTGACCCGTCGACTTACTCTTCTCAACCTACTCTTGCTCCGAGTCTGGGGTGGAAGCAAGTAAAAGGGAAGGAAAAAAAGCAACAGGCCTCGGCAAATGCTGCCTCTTTCGAGCTGACCCCTCCCAGTGATGGAGGGCAGCGCCTCAAATTAAAGGATGCTATACCTACTGAGACCCTTCCGCAAAAGCCTCTCATAGTTCCTTTGAAGCCCTCTGGTAAGGGTAGCTCTGCTCGATCCTCCCAGACTGATATAGAGGTGGCTCCAGCCCCTGCTCTGCCTCCTGTTAACTAGGAGGATGATTTGAGTAGCTTTGCCTCGTCGAGTGAGGATAATGATCATCGGGATAAGCCTTTGCCTTCCAAAGCTCCTACAGACTCTACTGGGATTGTATCTATTCAGGATCAGCTACTGCAGATGCATCCTGACCCTCCAGAACCGATACAGCCAACGGCCACCAAGGAGACTAAGTCTAGTCGCAAAGCCTCCAAGCGGAGGTAGGTTCTCTTGCCTTCTTTTGTTGCTATGTTTTTTGGTTTTTGGAATATCATAGGGATTATGAACCCTATTAGAAGGGTTGAGATTAGGAAGTTTGTTGCTTCAAATAAAATCTGCCTGGTTGGCCTTTTTGAGACTAAAGTCCTTGAGCCGTTATTTGAGTCTATCTCTTCTACCCTCCTTAGTGGCTGGAATTGGATAGCAAATTATGAGTATTCTCTGCGTGGTAGAATTTGGATTGGGTGGAACCCGGCTTCAATTAATTTTCAGTTGATCTCTTTGAATGACCAAGCTATTCATGGCTGTCTGAATGGGATTTCTACTAATTTCACTTGCTGCATCTCTGCTATTTATGGGGAGCACATGTTTGTGCGCCGTAGGCCTCTGTGGTCAGACCTTATTCACTGTGATGGTTTATTTCAAGATTCGGCTTGGCTTGTTGCCGGTGACTTTAACGCAATCAAGGATCCTTCGGATCGCTATGGAGGCTCCAACACTTGGATTCCCTGTTTCGACGAGTTTAAGCATTGCCTCGCTCAAATAGAACTTGATGATCTCAGATATTCTAGTCTTCGTTTAACTTGGTCCACTTCCTCCGGCTTAGGCAGGAAGATGCGGAAAATTGATCGGGTACTGGTCAATACTAAATGGAAAATGGACTTCTCCTATTCTAAGGCGTCATTTCTCAACCAAGGAATTTCAGATCATACCCCTATGGTTGTTAGGGTTGTTGAACCGACTTCGAGGAGGAAGCCTTTTAAATACTTTGATTTTTGGGCTGGCCATTCGAACTTTTGGATCGTCATTCTTCAGGCTTGGAATAGCCAGGTTCAAGGGGTCCCTATGTTTAGGCTCGTTTCTAAGCTGAAGATTCTAAAAGCTCGCCTAAAGGCTTTAAATCGGGAAGCCTATTCGGACATTTCCTTGAGGACCCTGGAAGCGAGGGAAGCTCTTCGTTCTACCTAGCTTCTGCTTCATTTGGATCCAGATAATATCACTCTTGCTGAGCAGGAAAGAGGCCAGTGTCGCACTTTTATTGAGCTTCGAGGCCAGGAAGAATCCTTCTTTAAGCAGAAGTCTAGAGTTAGGTGGCTGAAAGAGGGTGATCGAAACACGAAGTTTTTCCATAATTTCGTAAAAGCAAGACATCTCAGCAACCGTATTTTTTCTGTCAAAGACAATTCAGGTTCGGTTATCTCGGATCCCAGCCTGATACCACAAGTGTTTGTGTCTTTTTTCTCGGATCTACTTGCTCCACACACGGGCTTGTCCAAGCCAGCGCTGCATGAACTGACTATGCTTATTCGGAAGCCTCTCTCGGATGACCAGGTATGTTCCCTTGCATCACCAGTTTCCGATTTGGAGATTAAGAATACTTTGCTTTCGCTTGCCAAGGGCAAGGCCCCTGGCCCGGATGGATACACGGTTGAATTCTTTAAGGATAACTGGGACATAGTTGGTTCTTTAGTCCTACAGGCTGTTAAAGACTTCTTCTCTTCGGGTTGCCTCCTTAAAGAAGTGAATGCCACTATTTTGACTCTTGTTCCCAAGGTCCCGAACACTTGTGAAGTTAACGACTTTAGACCTATCGCTTGCTGCAACACTGTGTACAAGATTATCACAAAGATCCTCGCGAACCGTATTGCATCGGTGCTTAAGGATCTAATCAACCCGTCCCAAAATGCCTTTGTTAAAGGCAGAAGGATTAGAGATAACATTCTGCCAGCACAAGAGCTGTTTGCTGGATTCCACTTAGACCCATATCTCCTTAAATGTGCGGTCAAAGTGGATTTTCGCAAGGCCTATGACACTATTGATTGGGACTTCCTACAACTTACTCTCTCAGCCTTTCGGTTCCCGTAGTGGATTATCCATTTGATCATGGTCTGTGTGCGCACGCACAGGTTCTCGATCTCCATTAATGGGGAGCTCCACGGTTTCTTCCCTGGAGGTAGAGGCCTTCGTCAGGGTGACCCGATGTCACCATATCTCTTCACCCTAGTTATGGAAATTTTTTCAGGATTCTTGAACCATAGGACTTTTGCCAAGGAGTTCAAATTCTATTGGAGATGTAAGGTGCCTAAGTTGTCCCATCTGTTCTTTGCCGATGACGTATTCCTCTTCTGCCAGGCGGATTGGAACTCGACAGTGATTCTGAAAAGAAGTTTGGACATTTTTTCCTCTTGGAGTGGACTAATTCCCAATAAGAGCAAGAGTGATATTTTCCTCTCGGGGGGGACCCTTCGCTTCGGAATAGGATCCTACTGGCTTTTGGGTTCCAGGAAGGCAAGCTCTCGGTTCGTTATCTAGGGGTGCCGATTATCTCTTCAAGGTTGGGGAAGGCGGATTGTCTCCAGTTGATTGATCGCTTAATTGTAAGAGTCCAATCTTGGACTCACAGATTCTTATCATTTACAGGGAGACTTCAGCTCATAAGGTCAGTTCTCCACTCGATTCAAGCCTTCTGGGCTAGTGTTTTCACTTTGCCGTCCTCGGTTATCTTGGGGATTGAAAGCATACTTAGACGGTTTCTATGGAAAGGCACTTCCCTTGCTAGGGGAGTGCAAAAGTTTCATGGGTAGACATTTGCGTGCCTAAGGAGGAAGGGGGTCTCGGTATTCGGTCCGTGAAGGATTGTAATAGAGCCTCCATGCTTAAGTATATATGGATCCTGTTCACGGATAAGGAGTCGTTGTGGTGCCGTTGGATTCACTCAAACTTCTTAAAGAAACACAACTTCTGGGTTTCTCCACAACCTTCGGTTTGCTCTTGGGGATGGAAAAAGATCCTCCAACTTAGAAGTTCTTTCGGACGATCGTTTGGCTGGGAAGTTGGGAATAGACGATTGTTTTCTGTCTGGTATGACAACTGGTTGCCTTGTGGTCCTCTACATTCTCTAGTCCCTACTGCGTTCTTGATGGACCCAGACCTTCCCGCGCTTGCCAGTGTGGCCACTCTTTATTCCGATGCAGGCAGATCTAGTAAGTCGCGTCTGGAGGATTGGGGGATTACTTTTCCGGCCCTGATATCCACCAATGACCGGTTTGTTTGGCGAGGTGATTCTTTCGAATCCTTCACGGTTGCTTCAGCATGGAACCTCATCAGATTCAAGAAAGATTGTGTATCCTGGGCGTCTTTCGTCTAGGATGGAGCCATTGCCCCTCGGTTTCAATTTCTGTTGTGGCTTAGCACAAAGAACCGCCTGCCAACACAAATGCTCCTCCTTTCGTATGGCAGGATTGATCACTTGGTTTGTATCTTTTGTAATGCACAGCCGGACTCTATTGACCATCTTTTCTTTGAGTGCAATACTGCTGCCACCCTTGTCTACTTTTGGGCGTCTAGATGCAATCTTCCCTGGAGAAATGGCACCTGGATGGATAACCTCTCTTGGGCAATGAAATTCCTTATGGGTAAGGATTTCTTTCATAGTTTGGCCCGGTTTTCTTTTGGTGCTTTATGTTACCTTATATGGAAGAAAAGAAATGCAATGATCTTTCGTGGTGAAGCTTTAGCTATCCCTGCCCTCAAGAACCACTTGATCAAGGTGGTGAAAGACAAAGCAATCACTTATAAAAACGTTCCTGCTTCCCCAAGAAACCGAAGACTTCAAAGAGGGTGGGACTTTGATCCATCCGTGTTTAATTAGCGCCTTGGGTGTTTTGCGCCGTCGTGAGCCACTCCTTCCTATGCATCCTCATCGCGTGCATGGAGGTTCAGGTGGAGCTGCTTGTGTTTTTCTTTGTTGCTGGTTAGCTGTGTTTTTTGTACTGTCCGTTGGGGCTTTTGTGCGGCTCCCTTCCACTCTTCCTGTGTCTACAGCTAGAGTGTAAGTTTTGGCGCCGCTTTCTGTACATTTGTCCAAAGCTCATTTATATATTCTTACTGTTACAAAAAAAAAAAAATCGGGCCTTTCATCGACACACATATAGTGTTATTTTCTGAGCTGATCACTCATAAGATAACTAGACTATCAGGGGAAACCATTAAGGGATCTTAACACAAGGAACTTGAGAATTTGACTAGGAATCGACTGCTTGACCGTACTAATCTGCAAGGGTCATTACGGCACAATCAAAAATCGATCAGAGACCGGAGATAAGTCGATTTGATAGAGATATGTGATTAGTGTATGGGTGATTCTACCTTATCGCAAAATTTCTGTCGAACGGCATTAAACCGATTTTTCAGTCATTTTTGTACCCTGTGTCCGTATTTGAAATCTCGAGATTTTCACGACAACTGAGAGTTGCCAATGTGTCGAAGATGCACAATGTGGCTCGAGAATAATCGACCATGGGTCAAATGCGCTAAAAATTCTTAAAAGCTACACGGTAGGTTAGGTCACGCTAAAATCGCGTCAGATTGAAATTAACCACGAAATTGAACTCAATTTCAGAAAATTGAAAGTTCTATTGTGTCACGATTCATTTCAGGAACGTCAACTCATCCTCCGAAGATTTTTCCGAGATTCCGAGATTTTTACGGAAAATCAATTCGGACAATTCAAAAAATAACGGAAATTCGGATGGGCCAAATTGAAGGAATTTTTGGCCTCCTTACCGAGCTACTTGATGAAAGGAAATTATAGGAATTCTGTGGGCTTCATCTTCATCAAAATTTGGACGTCGAATTGGAGAAATCGGAGAAGAAATTGAAGCTTATATGGTGAAATTCGGACTTAGGCTTGGGCAGCAACTTTGGCTTCAAAAATTGGTTTATTTGTGGAATTAATATACAAGAAAGTAATAGGGGACATTGAGATATGCATGAGGACTTTAGGGGGGACCAAGCAATTAATGAATTGAATGATTTTTGTTGACTTTTCCCTTCCCCTTTTCTTGGCTTCTCGAACACGTCCTAGCTGCTGGCCTCCATCATCTTCACGCGAGCTTATGCTTTACCAAAGACCACAGCTGCTTTACTTTCATTTTTCCCTCAGTTCATTCCTTCGGAGCTCCACGTTCTCTCTCTCTCTCTCTCTCTCTCTCTCTCTCTCTCTCTCTCTCCGCCAATCCCTGCTCTTCAATCGAATCCAGCTGTTCGGCCTTCCTTCGCATCTTTCTCCTTTCATGTTTATTTCCCCACACCACCAGCGCACAAACCGTCCACCCTCACTCCACCGAACTCTATCCCTCTGCTATGTTCACGTCTTCTCTTTAGCTGGGTTAGCTCGCAACAACGAAGACTGAACCTGCTCTCTCTCCTTCGCCGCGCGTCATCCACGCGTCTTCAGTCCAGCAAGCCCGAGTCAAAGTTCCCCAGCCGGTTTCTTTTGTTGACCGCCTCTCACCCACCAAAGCAGTTGCTCAAAGTCAGCCCAGAAGCTGCGGAATTCCTGCAGCAACCGTGGGCTTCGTTGGCCGATTTCAGCCCGGTCCGAGCTTCCCTCGGCCTCGCCGTGAGCTTAAGTCTCGGCCGCCGTCGCGCCGCCGTCACGGTGAATCGGTTTTCGCGCTAAACCGGTGAGTTTATGCACTAAACTCTACTTAGTAGGCTAATGATGCTTAAGGAGTGACTAGACTAATTTAAGTGTGATTAGTTAAATTATTAATTTTTTTAGTTAAATTAGGTTAGTTAGATTAGTTAATTAGGTGGGTAGAGATTATATTTAGTTAGGTTAGTATGTTGTTATATAGCTATGATGGTTATAATAATTTAATTAGCTCAATAAGTGGTTAGATTAGCATTATTTGGCCTAAGTATGTATATATGGAATTATTTAGTATTTATTTAATTAATTTTGATAATTATTTAATTATTAAATAATTTTCGGAAATTAAACTGGGATAAGCGGAGACCGGAATTTCGTGCTGACCGCAATGGTGTGGTTAAATTTTGCAATTGAGTATTAATTTATGCAAATTGAGTGCTGATTGGAAGTTGGAGTATTTAATTTCAAAATTTGTGAATTTCGATATTTATTGAGAAAATCCTGAGTGTTGGATTTTAACACCAAAAATGGTTTTATATACTATATAAAACAGTGGGATTTTAAATTGGAGGTTATGAATTTTCTGGGTCCAATCTGATCATGTACCCATACACGATTATTTTTACCGGGTATTTTTAATACGAATGAAATAGGCCAGTATTACTATTTTAATTGAGGCATTTGAGTGCAATGCACAGTGTCCTGGGCTGAGATTGATTGGTCGTGTGTTGGTTAAGAGAACCCGTCTCGAGCAATTACGTCGGACGTTACTAAATCCCTTTTCGGGTTACCCATGCATTAGGGTATCGGGTCGCAGTAGATTCTGGACCTATGCTCCTTCGGGAAAGCCGTCTATGAGAGACGTAGCCGTGCTCAATAGGGAAGAGACGATGCCTGGTTACACCAGTAGACAACCGAACATGGGAGTTGGCTATGCCCTGAGGGGCTTAATTAACAATTGGAACGCATGATGGTTTGAATTTGATGCGCCTGATTATGAGACAAAACTGTGTGGCATGGTATGGGACGTGTCATAACCATTTGGCCTTATAATTGGGACCTTTGTGATTAATTGAGTTGATGAGGCATTTCAATTGTTATATGCATTGATTATATGCATTGCGACACGAACTATGTTGACGTACAGGAAGGAACTGAGGCGAGGTAAGTCCTCTATGCTAATTGTGTGATTATGTGGTTAAGACGCTTATAGGAGTATTTCCCTCCTAATCAAGGCTTAGAGCGTGAACTCGTTGAGATTCATATCTTACCCCGTCGTGGGCTTAAATTTTCAGGATCATAGAGGGAAGACCTGGAGCCGAGCTGAGGTGACCTGAAGTGTAGGTCAGATAGAATAGCCTCTTTTTGAGAGTCAGTCTTTTGAAATCTTTTGGATATAGGCTTTTGTACATGACTCGATAAATTTATAAAAGCATGTTTGTTTGTGAATGTGTTGTCCTGCTTTTCTATCCCGAGATGATTACTGTTAGGGGATTTGTTATTTTCTTTCGCATGTGCAATAAAATGAAAGGGTCGGCGACTCGTCCTGGGAAGTCGCAAAATTTTTATTGACTACCAAGGGATGGGCATGCGCTAGGGGTTCGGGGCGTGACATCCCCATTTAATGGTATCAGAGCAGGTCAGTGTTTGGAGTGATAAGGTTCGATAGGTTCATGGGATAGTTAGCAGGAATGACCTCTATTTTATGCTGATGTATGTGAGTGATAGCTATTTGGTAGCTTGTTTGGTGGTCACTCAAATTCTAATATGGTATTGGAATTGAAAAACAGGTGTTTATAAAGAGCCTGTAGGATGAGTGACCAGGAGCTGAGGACTCCTAGGCAGAGGTCCATAGTATTAGTGACTCGGGGTAGGACGCCGACAAGGGTCGGTACCTGAGATGGCCGAGGTAGAACTCAGGCTAAGGCCAGCGCTAGTGGAGTAGCACCGCCTCCAGTCGGTGCAGGGATAGCAGTCCTGGGTGATCCTAGGATCGAGGGGATTATGCAGGCGCTCAAAGTTGTAGAAGCATAGATGGGGCAACAAGCCCATAATCAAGCCGTCGCCATTACCGTCGCCGCTATAGCTGCTACTACTGCCATTGCTAATGCTGCCATTGCTGCCGCCACTGATGCCGCAGCCACCGCTGCACCTGCTGAGGTTCCACCTAGGGATGTGATCGTTGTGAGGCCAATGCACAAATCGGTAGAACAATTTCTAAAGTTGAACTCGCCGAGGTTCACTAGTACAGGAGATCCCGAGGCTGTAGCCCTCTGGATCCAGGAATTGGAAAATGCCTTTGCACTGCTGATGTGCACCGAGGCAGAGAAGGTTGTCCTTGCAGTTTATCAACCGAAGGGGATTGCAATCACATGGTGGAGAACCACCAAAGGAATGGTATTTCTTGAAGGTGTGATTCCGGAGTGGAACGCCTTCGTTGAGGTTTTCAACAGCAAGTATTTCTCAGACAGTGCCAGAGAACTGAAGATGGCGGAATTCTAGCGCCTTCGCCAAGGTTCGATGACTGTAGATCAGTATGAGGCGAAGTTTGCTGAACTATCGCAGTACGCTCCTGAACTGGTCGAGAATCCGGTGAACCAAGCTAGAAGATTTAGAGATTGGCTTAGACCGGAAGTGAAAAACCCGCTAGTGCCATTCAATTTGAAGGACTACAATGATCTGTATGAACGGACCTAGCTGATCGAGAGAGACCAGAATGAAAGAGCCGCTGCATCTAGGTCGCAATTTAGTTCGAATCGGGATGGAAATCGGTTTGGGAAGAGACCGATGACCGAAGGAAGATATCTTGTTCCACCCAACAGGAAAGGTGGGATAGGAAAGTCATCGAGTCAATTCAGAGTGTGTCGTTCTTGTGGAGGACAACACGGATTAGCCCCGTGCCCTTCTAGGATGGGTGTTTGCTTTGTGTGTGGCCAACAGGATCACATGGCTAGGAATTGTCCTAGGAGACAGATGGAACTGCAGTTGCCACCGCCACCGATGGGTCAGAATCGAGGATACGCACCCCCGAATACACAACAGGGTGGACTGATCAGACCTCCAGCTCAAGGAAGAACATATGCCATTACTAGAGGACATGCTAAGGATGTGCCTGATGTGATTACATGTACTATCTCATTGAACTACCACGCTGCTTATGCTTTATTTGACCCTGGAGCTACTAATTCATTTATAGCTGAGCAGTATGTTAAGCTGGTAGGATTAATTTATGAGTTGTTGGAGTTAGTAGTCAGTATATCTACACCGCTAAAGGATAATGTGTTAGTTACAGTGGGTTGTCCTGGTTGCACATTAGGGATTGGTGAGCGAGAGGGGAGGATAGATTTGATAGTCCTAGCCATATATGATTTCGATGTGATAATTGGTATGGACTGGCTCACCAAGCAACGAGCTAAGATGGACCGCTATCGCAAAGCGATTTAGTTTAACCTGATAGAGGGTGAGAGCTTTGAGTTTATCGGGAGTCAAGGAGGACCCTCGATTACCTTGATATCGTCGCTTGAGGCAACCCGTTTGTTAGACGAGGGTTGTCAAGGTTACCTGGCGACTCTCATGGATACAACAGTTGAGGAGCTGAAGATTGAAGATATTGCAGTGGTTCAAGAATTTCCAGATGTATTTCCAAAAGAATTTCCAAGTCTGCCGCTTGAAAGGGAAATTAAGTACGTCACTGAGCTAGTTCTCGAGACAGAGCCAATTTCTAAGGCTCCTTACCGGATGGTGTTATCTGAGTTGAAAGAATTGAAGGTGCAGATGCAAGAGTTGTTGGATAAGGGATTCATACGTCTCAGTGCATCACCTTGGGGAGCACTAGTTTTGTTCATAAAGAAGAAAAATGGTTCATTGTGCCCGTGCATCGACTATCATCAACTCAATCAGGTGACGATCAAGAACAAGTATCCACTACCGAGGATCGATGATTTGTTTGATCAGTTGTAATGAGCATCAATATTTTCTAAGATCAACTTGAGGACGGGATATCATCAGCTGAGGATCAGGAATGAGGATATACCAAAGTCAGCATTTCGTACTCGATATGGCCATTATGAATTCATTGTGATGCCGTTCGGATTGACGAACGCCCCGGCTGCTTTTATGGATCTGATGAACCGAGTTTTTAAGGAATATCTGGATCAATTCATGATCGTGTTCATCGATAATATCTTAGTGTACTCGAGAAGTCTAGAGGAACATGAAGGGCATTTGAGATTGGTATTGCAGACTCTGAGGGTGCATGAGCTGTACGCTAAGTTTAGCAAGTGTGAGTTTTGGTTGACTCGTGTTGCTTTCCTAGGTCACGTGATTTCAGGTGAAGGAATCTCCATGGACCCATCCAAGATCGAAGCAGTGGTTAGTTGGCTAAGAATGACAACCGTGAGAGATCAGAAGCTTTCTGGGTTTAGCAGGGTATTACAGATGGTTTGTGGAAGGGCTTTCAGCCTTAGCGTCGCCGCTGACTTGACTCTTGAAGAATGAAGAGAAGTTCGTATGAACATATAAGTACAAGTGTAGTTTCCAAGAGCTTAAGCAAAAGCTAACTACCACACTAGTGCTGACCATACCATCTGGTCCTGGAGGATACGAGATCTACAATGATGCGTCGTTTACAGGACTGGGTTGTGTGCTGATGCAACATGATAGGGTTGTTGCATACGCATCCCATCAGTTGAGACCTCATGAGCTGAATTACCCGACGCATGACTTAGAACTCGCGGCAATCATTTTCGCTTTGAAGATTTGGAGACACTATTTGTGCGGAGAAAGATTCCTGATCTTCACAGACCACCAAAGTCTCAAGTACTTATTCTCTCAGAAGGAGTTGAATATGAGACAGTGTCGCTGGATGGAACTCCTGAGGGACTATGATTGTGATATTCCGTATCACCCTAGAAAGGTGAATAAAGTCACAGATGTGCTAAGTCGAAAGTCTTCAGTTACGCATATGCTAGTTATGGAGTGGAACTTACTCGAGAGAGCTCGAGATTCGGTTTTCAAGTTTGAGGTAGGTCACCTTTCAAATCTTATGGCCACCCTCAGAATTGAGCCGGAAGTGCAGATCAGAATCAAGGCGCTTCAGCCGATAGACCCGAATGTTCAGAAAATCCAGCAAGAGGATACCGAGAAGAGAAAAGCTAACTTTCAGATTTCTGAGAACGGAACACTAAGGTTCCGAGGACGATTGTGTGTACCTGACGATGCAGCACTTAAGGAAGAAATTTTGTCAGAAGCTCATCGTAGCAGTTACAGCATTCATCCTAGTAGCACGAAAATGTATCAGAATCTGCGTCAACATTATTGGTGGTTCGGTATGAAGGCGGATATCGCCAAGCATGTCGCCAAATGTCTGACGTGTCAACAAGTAAAGGCGCAACATTGTAAGCCGGGAGGACTTTTACAACCTCTCGAGATTCCCGAGTGAAAATGGGAACATATCACAATGGATTTTGTGACGGGCTTACCGAGGACTCATAGAGGTAATGACTCTATTTTGGTAGTGGTCGACAGACTGACGAAGTCGGCTCACTTTATTGCAGTACGAAAGGACCTTGATTTGGACAAGCATGCAAAGTTGTACGTGCATCAGATAATTCGTCTGCATGGAGTGCCGATGACAATTATATCTGACCGAGATCCGAGGTTTACAACTACTCTTTGGAAAAGTTTGCAGGCTGCCTTAGGAACGAAGCTACAGTACAGTACGTCATATCATCCTTAGACGAATGGCCAGTCTGAGAAGACGATTCAAACCCTTGAAGACATGCTGCAAGCTTGCGTGTTGGATTTCAAGGGAAGCTGGGAGGAATAGCTTCATCTTGTTGAGTTTACCTATAAGAACAGCTATCAGCAGAGTATTCAGATGGCACCTTTTGAAGTGTTGTATGGCAGAGCATGCAGAACGTCGGTATGTTGGGATGAGGTCGGAGAACGGAAAATCACAGGCCCAGAGTTAGTCTAGCAGTTAGTGGATGTAGTTGCCGTCATCAGAAATAGATTAAAGACCGCTTAGAGCCGCCAGAAAAGCTATGTAGATAAGCGCCGGAGACCACTGGAATTCCAAGTTTGTGAGCACGTTTTTCTGAAAGTGTCACCAATGAGGGGTACTTCGCTCGAGATTCTTGAAAGAATCGGGCTCCTAGCATATCGTCTTGCATTACCACTGAGGTTGACGCAAGTGCATGACGTCTTTCACGTGTTGATGTTAAGGAAGTATGAACCTGACCCGACCCACGTGCTAAATTTTGAAGAGTTAAATGTGGACGACAAAGTGTCGTACGTGGAAAGACCGGTTCAAATCGTAGATCGCAAGGAGCAGGTTCTGCGTACCAAGACCATCCCATTGGTCAAAGTGGTCTGGCAACACTACGGCACAGAAAGAGCAACCTGGGAAACTGAGAAGTCGATGAGACGATTGTACCCCTACCTTTTTGTTTAAAGATTGTAATAGGTTTAAATTTCAAGGAAGAAATTTTTATAAGAGGGGAAGAGTTGTGACAGCCTGAATTTTCAGATTTTGTTTCAATTAAATAAATCGGGCCTTTCATCGACGCGCCTATAGTGCTATTCTCTGAGCTGATCACTCACGAGATAACTAGACTATCTGGGGAAACCATTAAGGGATCTTAACACAAGGGACTTGAGAATTCAACTAGGAATTGACTGCTCGACCGTGCTAATCTGCAAGCGTCATTACGGTACAGTCAAAAATCGATTAGAGACCGGAGATAGGTCAATTCGATAGAGATATGTGATTAGTGTGTGGGTGATTCCACCTGATCGCAAAATTTCTGTTGAACGGCACTAAACCGATTTTTCTATCATTTTTGTACCTTGTGTCCGTATTTGAAACCTTGAGATTTTCACGAATCTGAGAGTCACCAATGTGTTGAAGATGCACAATGTGGCTCGAGAATAATCGACCATGGGTCAAATACGCTAAAAATTCCTAAAGGTACTCGATAGGTTAGGTCACGCTAAAATCGAGTCAAATTGAAATTAACTGCGAAATTGAACCTGATTTCAGAAATTGAAAGTTCTATCATGTCACGATTCATTTCAAGAATGTCGACTCATCCTCTGAAGATTTTTCGGAGATTCCGGGATTTTTATGGAAAATCAATTTGGACGATTCGGAAATTAAAAGAAATTCGGATGGGCCAAATTGAAGGAATTTTTGACCTCCTTACCGAGCTACTTGGCGATATGAATTTATAGGAATTTTGTGGGCTTCATCTTCATCAAAATTTGGACGTCGAGTTGGAGAAATCAGAGAAGAAATTGAAGCTTATATGGTGAAATTCGGACTTAGGCTTGGACGGCAACTTTGGCTTCAAAAATTGGTTTATTTGTGGAATTAATATACAAGAAAGTAATAGTGGACATTGAGATATGCATGAGGACTTTAGGGGGGATCAAGCAATTAATGGATTGGATGATTTTTGTTGACTTTTCCCTTCCCCTTTTCTTGGCTTCTTGAACACATCCCAGCTACTGGCCTCCATCATCTTCGCGCAAGCTTATGCTTTACCGAAGACCACAGCTGCTTTACTTTCATTTTTCCCTTAGTTCATTCCTTCGAAGCTCCACGTTCTCTCTCTCTCTCTCTCTCTCTCCGCCAACCCTTGCTCTTCAATTGAATCCAGTTGTTCGGCCTTCCTTCGCATCTTTTTCCTTTCATGTTTATTTCCCCACACCACCAGCACACAAACCGTCCACCCTCACTCCATCCCTCCGCCACGTTCGCGTCTTCTCTTCAGTTGGGTCAGCTCGCAACAACGAAGACCAAACCTGCTCTCTCTCCTTTGCCGCGCGTCGTCAACGCGTCTTCAATCCAGCAAGCCCGAGTCAAAGTTCCCTAGTTGGTTTCTTTTGTTGACCGCCTCTCACCCACCAAAACGGCTGCTCAAAGTCAGCCCAGAAGCCGTGGAATTCTTGCAACAACTGCGGGCTTTGTTGGCCGATTTTAGCCCAGTCCGAGCTTCCCTCGGCCTCGCCGTGAGCTTAAGTCTCAGCCGCCGTCGCGGTGAACCGATTTTCGCACTAAACTGGTTAGTTTATGCACTAAACTCTACTTAGTAGGCTAATAACGCTTAAGGGGTGATTAGATTAATTTAAATGTGATTAATTTAATTATTAGTTTGTTTAGTTAAATTAGGTTAGTTAGATTAGTTAATTAGGTGGGTAGAGATTATAGTTAGTTAGGTTAGTATGTTGTTATATAGCTAGGATGGTTAGAATAATTTAATTAGCTCAATAAGTGGTTAGATTAGCATTATTTGGCCTAAGTATGTATTTATGGAATTATTTAGATATTTATTTAATTAATTTTGATAATTATTTAATTATTAAATATTTTCCGGAAATTAGACCAAGATAGCCGGTGATCAGAATTTCGTGTTGACTGCAATGATGTGGTTAAATTCTGCAATTGAGTGTTAATTTGTGTAAATTGAGTGCTGATTGGAATTTGTAATATTTAATTCTAAAATTTGTGAATTTCGATATTTATTGAGAAAATCCCGAGTGTCGGATTTTAACACCAAAAATGGTTTTATATACTACATAAAACAGTGGGATTTAAATTGGAGATTATGAATTTTCTGGGTTCAATCTAATCGTGTACCCACACACGACTATTTTCACCGGGTATTTTTAATACGAATGAAATAGGCCAGGATCACTATTTTACTTGAGACATTTGAGTGCAATGCACGATATCCTAGGCCGAGATTGATTGGTCGTGGGTTGGTTGAGAGAACACGTCTCGAGTAATTACGTCGGATGTTACTAAATCCCTTTTCAGGTTACCCATGCATTAGGGTATCGGGTCGCAGTAGATTCTGGACCTATGCTCCTTCGGGAAAGCCGTCTATGAAAGACGTAGCCGTGCTCAATGGGGAAGAGACGATGCCTGGTTACACCAGTAGACAGCCGAACATAGGAGTTGGCTGTGCCCTAAGGGGCTTAATTAACAATTAGAACGCATGATGGTTTGAATTTGATGCGCCTGATTATGAGGCAAAACTGTGTGGTATAGTATGAGACATGTCATAACGGTTTAGCCTTATAATCGGGACCCTTGTGATTAATTGAGTTGATGAGGCATTTCAATTGTTATATGCATTGATTATATGCATTACAATACGAACTGTGCTGACGTGCAGGAATGAACTGAGGAGAGGTAAGTCATTTGTGCTAATTGTGTAATGGTGTGGTTAGGACGCTTCTAGGCGTATTTCCCTCCTAATCGGAGCTTAAAGCATGAACTCACTGAAATTTATATCTCACCCCGTCGTGGGCTTAAATTTTCAGGACCATAGAGGGAGGACCTAGAGCCGAGCTGAGGTGACCTGAAGTGTAGGTTAGATAGAACAGCCTCTTTTTGAGAGTCAGTCTTTTGAAATCTTTTGGGTATAGGCTTTTGTACATGACTCAATAAATTTATAAAAGCATGTTTGTTTGTGAATGTGTTGTCCTGCTATTCTATCCCGAGATGATTACTGTCAAGGGATTTGTTATTCGCTTCCGCATGTGCAATAAAATGAAAGAGTCTGCGACTCGTCTTGGAAAGTTGCAAAATTTTTATCGACTACCTAGGGATGGACACGTGCTCGGGGTTCGGGTCGTGACAATGCTTGGCTAAGCCTTGACCCTCATAGCCTTTAGTGAGGGCATCATAGCTCTTGCCCATGGCTGGCGACCTTTGTCAGCCATCACCATGGTCCTGGCTAGAGGAGGTTTGCGGGAGCATCCGACTTAGCTCCATTAGCCCACTCAATACCATCATTGCTCGTTCAAGCCAAGATAAAATTTGAGTATAACGTACTACAATGGGTCGTCATTGAAATTTCCAACTAAAATGGTACCAAACCATTCTTACTGAAGTTATCGATATGATATATTTGTCACTAATTTCTCAGTACGCTTTAGTAGTTGCTGATCTTGAAGTTTCTCAACAACATATCGATGAGAGGTAATTTTGAACAACTTCCTTGGTTATTTGAGGAAGTCTTGGGGTACTTATCTTTTGGTCAAGATGGTAGCATGAATTGTGCAAGGCTGAAGAATTAAGAATGCAAGTTCCCAAGCCATTAAATCGTAGGAGTCTTTATTGTTATGTAAAGTTTCAAGAGTCAAAGTTTTGAGTTCCTAGGTCTTTAATGTTAGGCTAGTTCTCATGTCTATTTATTTAGTTGTCTATTTCCTAAGTTAAATTCCTCCCATAAATAGCGGGAGCCTCTCCATTGTAATGCAGACGATTTTGATAAATGAAAATACTTGAGATTTTCTCTGCGTGAGTGAATATCTTCAAAGAGTGGATAACTCTATTCTGGTCTCTTTATCCTTGGAGAGTAGATTACTCCTTAGTGGTGAGCCAAGAAGCCCTTTATCCTTGACTATTGGATTTTCCTTTATGCCTTGGTGGTGAGTTTCTCTTATCCTGAAATCCTTTATCCTTGGCGGGTGGTTTGTCCTTTAAGCTTTGGTGATGAACTTCGTTGATCTCGATTCTCATCCATAGTTGATGGCATGTCCTTTATACCTTAGTGGAGATCGTTATCTATCCTTGTGTTTTGCATTTCACCCTTCGACATCTTCCCCATATATATTTCTTTCCATACATTTAAGCCCTATAAGTCTCCGTTCTCAGAATCACTCGCCCACGCACGCATCAGGAGGGAAATTGGAAAAAAGAAAATAGCACTTAAACGTCATTGGTGACAATGTTTTGAGGTCAAAGAAAATAGCACGAAATTAAAGTATTTGATGAAATAACGAGGTAAATAATATGATCTTCACCATGATTATTAATTTCTTTTGCCTCTTGATTCTCTATCCTGGCTTCTAATTACAGCCTACAAGGCAGGTTGGGCTTCTGATTACCATCATTGTATCCTATTATTGTGAGAATATTTATTTTTGTGCTTGCATACCTTCTTCCTAGGAGATTGCCTAGAGGAAATCTAAGTCCGAGCTCGTGAAAACATATCAAATTGGATCCATCTTTACTCAAAAGCTTAAACCAATGAGTTACGAGCCAACTAGAATATATTAGTTGCTTTACACTATCGATTTTCCGATGTGGGATTTTTTTAACACAATTCATTCATATATGCATCTTAACAATCCAAGAGTTATCACATAAAATTCTAGAACCAATCTAATCTTACATTCCAATGTCTAGCTCGGCAATCTGAACGGTGCAAGAGCGGATGTACCATCGAGCCCCTTCGAGTAATAGTGTGTCATGAACTCTCCCAGGGTGGTTTCACGGTACAAAGCCGGCCTATCTTCCGACAATAGCTCCTTTATCGGCCCATATATCTTCGACTTTGGATCTTCATAAAGAGTAAAGAAGCAGGCGATGGATAACCTCGGGCCAACATCTTTCGACAGCACTCGGTGCTCGACACTCTTGAAAATGTCGTTCGACATAAGCTGCCAGGAAACAAGCAGACATATAAGTGGACCGATAGAGCCTCTTTAATCTGTGCCTTGCGTTTCTTCCTAATTCTAGCCGAAGATCAATAGAAGGCAAATCCCGGAAGAAACACGCTACGGTAGTATTAGGAGCGGGATCGAGAGCATGCCCGGAGGAGATCTCCAATGTTGACAACTAGAGCGCCCGCGACCGTAGGGACATCAACCCATTGATCCTGGTAATAAACTTGAAGGCCGCCGATGTCGTCTTGAAGAAGGATCGTGAAAAAATCGGGATCTGAATGACTGGCAGTGCCCAAAGTCAGATCGGGCTCGGGGCAAGCTGGGTAGTAGTGATAGAGAAGAGCATGCCCTTTAGCACAGTCCATGTTGACGAGGTAGTCCGGCTTGAGGCCAAGCGCTTCCGATAGCAATTCGAGCAGAGCAATCCCTACTGCCTTCACTTGCTTGGAGTATTCCATTATCGCGTCTCTGGATAGGTTTCAGGTACCAAAAATTTAAACATGGGTTGGATGGGACGAGAGAGACTCTATTTCAGTCCAAGCTGCAAGCCACTGAGATAGAATCTATGGAGGATTATCGAGTGGTTACCTGCAAACAAGAGGCAACTCCTCAGGATCGAGCGGCTCGGGTTCCATGAAGCAGAATAAAGTGTCCCTCCATGTCGCATACGTCGTCTTGTACAGGTCAAAATTGCTCGAGAAATTCACCCTCCTCTTGGCGTCCCAACCATAGTACTTGCCCTTCACCTCCTTCGGCAGCTCGTGGAAGGCATGTGCCGCCACGAACGCCCCTTCCAGTATGCTCTCCGGCACCCCATGGTTCACCACCTGAAAGAAGCCGACCTCACGCGCTGCCTCCAGGACTTGCTCCACCGTCCCCGGCCGATCCGTGGCGAGGTTCTTGAGGTCGATGATGGGGATTTGGAGCCTGGTGGCCCCAGATTTGGAATGGTCATGGGCGATCTCTTCAGCTGACCGGACGAAGATTCTCGGGATTTTGGTGAGGCCAGAATCAGAGAGGCCTTTCACACCTGATTTCGTTTCGTCGAAGTCTTTTAGCTCTTGGTAGCGGTTGTAGGTCGATGGAGTGACGCCGGTCGAATCAGTGGCGACCTCCATTTTCGCACCTCGCTTTTGATAGCTATTAAGCAAGAGGGATAAGTTGCAAGTGATAGAGGTCGATGATACACTGTGCACGCTCTGCATCTAGACCGTATCTTATGCATGTCCCAAGTGAAATCAACGGACGATCTACGAAAGTCAATGCTCTTGATTGGCAATTATCCCTATCTTACTTTCCAAACGCAAGTGCAACACATCCGACGTCCCATTCGAATTTTCTTGAACATTGGGACAGATCATCAATAGACAACATCCTTGTATGGACGAAGCTCCGACCGGCCATTCCTCCTTTGAAAACTTGCTGCCGAAAGGTAGTTGAGATGATCCATCGATATGGCCAAGGAGGTGTCTTCCATCACGGAAATAGTGATCCGAGCCTGAGCTACAGCCAAGCGCGGTTGATCCTTGCTCTCTACGTTTTACCAATGCGATTATAAAGGAACGCATGGCGGACTCTTATTGGGTGGTTGAATAAAGCGCACTCCCAGTTTGTTTGTCACTTTGCTGCAAATGACTTTTATGGACATCGAGTTACTACGGTTGCTCAAGTACATTCATCGAGCGTGTGCTCACTTTACTTTCATGACATTTAATCACTAGTCCGGACATCACAGGCATTCAAATTTACCTTGCTCTCGCTTAAAACCCGAGTTCCACATCATGCATGCGCATTATCCTTATAAATCACCGGAAAAATTATGCAAAAAGCCATAAACTTAGTATACAATGATCAATTTCATTATAAATCTTTCAATTGTATTAATTTAACCATAAACATTTTAACGATTTGCCATTTTAGTTATTCTCGCAAATTTTGACTAGAAATTGTTGACGTCAAACTCCAATCATTCTAGGTGACATTGCGATGCTGACATGAACAATTCTTGCATTTTTTTTTTTGGGCTATACAATTGTTGCAATTTTTATTTTTATTTTTTTTCTCTTCTTCTCTTTTCTTTCTTTATGTTTATTCTTCTTCTTTTTTCCTATTTCCCTTCGCTGCCTGTAGGCAAGGGCCACCCTCATGGCCTCTGATGAGGGTTCACCTAGGGCCACCTAGACAAGGGTTGCCATTGCTAGATCTAGCGAGAGCTCAACCCTCGTGATCTCTAGCAAGGGCTCGCTTAGTTGAGCCTTGACCCTCATAGCCTCTAGTGAGGGCATCATAGCTCTTGTTCATGGTTGGTGACCTCTATCAGCCATCACCATGGTCCTGGCCAGAGGAGGTGATGTGGGAGCATCCGACTTAGCTCCAGTAGCCCACTCAGTACCATCATTGCTCTTTCAAGCCAAGATAAAATTTGGTTATAACGTGCTACAATGGGTCAACATTGAAATTTCCAATTAAAACGGTACCGAACCATTTTTACTGAAGTTATCGATATGATATTTTAGTCGTTGATTTCTCGGTACGTTTTAGTAGTTGCTGATCTTGAAGTTTCTCAACAACATATCGATGGGAGGCAATTCTGAGCAACTTCCTTGGTTATTTGGTGAAGTCTTGGGATACTTATCTTTTGGTCAAGATGGGAGCACGAATTTTGCAAGGCTGAGGAATTAAGAATGCAAGTTCGCAAACCATTAAATACATCTCTATTTTCCTAGGAGTCTTTATTGTTATGTAAAGTTTCAAGAGTCAAATTTATGAGTTCCTAAGTCTTTATTGTTAGGCTAGTTCTCATGTCTATTTATTATTTGTCTATTTCCTAAGTTAAATTCCTCCCATAAATAGCGGGAGCCTCTCCATTGTAATGCAGACAATTTTGATAAATGAAAATACTTGAGATTTTCTCTATGTGAGTGAATATCTTCGGAGACTGGATAACTCCGATTTCGGTCTCTTTATCATTGGAGAGTAGATTACTCCTTAGTAGTGAGCCAAGAAGCCATTTATCCTTGACTATTGGATTTTCCTTTACGCCCTAGTGGCGAGCCTCTCTTATCTTGAAATCCTTTATCCTTGGCGGGTGGTTTGTCCTTTAAACCTTGGTGGTGAACTTCATTAATCTTGATTCTCATCCATAGTTGATGGCATGTCCTTTATACCTTGGTGGAGATCGTTATCTATCCCTGCGTTTTGCATTTCACCCTTTGACATCTTCCCCATGTATATCTCTTTCCATACATTTAACCCCTATAGGTCCCCGTTCTTGGAATCACTCGCGCGCACACGCATCAGAAGGGAAATAGGAAAAAAGAAAAAAAGTAAAGTAAAGAGAAGGCAAAAGAAAAGAAAAAAAAAATCCAAGAAGAAAAAAGTTATCCATGTTAATGTTAGTCGTGCCACGTAGGACGACAAAAGTCCAAGCTAACGAGAAGAACTATATTCGTAAATTGTTAAAAGGATTAAAATTAAATTGACATAATTTAAAGATAGAGAATTGAATTTGTCACTGTAAAATAAATTTAGAATTTTGTGAATAATTTTTCCCAAATGACCACTAGAGCATTGACTTGTGAGCTACAATGAATGCCCACCGTGAATCGGAGGGGAAATTTTACGGCCAGTGAGTTAGTTCAGTGCTCGTTGTAGCCCAAATATCCCATTATTGGCCAAAAAAAAATGTTGTGACTTGAACAAAATCTAAATAATCTAATTTAAGCCCGTGATCACTCAGCCAAGTCCTTCATATTTGTTTATTTTCTGATTAGAATACTGTGATATCAATATATCATTTATATCTAATTGAAGACTTGCTCCAAACCATTTCAAGTACGGTTATAAAATGAAATTTCTAGATGATAAATTGAGTGTTGAAATATACAATATCGTTTATTTATGGGTTTACATACTTTTTATATACACACACCATATTCCATTCACCTATTAGTTTAAACTTTTGAGTGTGATTTTTAACATAATATTAGAGTTGAGTTCTCTCAATTTACTTTGTGCGTAAATTCACACCATTTGTCAAATTTCATGTGTTACTCTTAATTGATGGTTAATATGAACTCAATTCAATATCTTGATGGCAATGTCATTTTTGCAAAAATAGAAATATAAACTATTAGTTTATTCACCATCTTGGCCCTGGTTCCTAAAGTCCCTAACACCTCTAATGTCAATGACTTTCGTCCCATTGCTTGTTGCAATATTGTGTACAAATGTATTACCAAGATAATAGCCAATCGGATGTCCCATGTTCTGCCTTCTATTGTTAGTTTACCTCAAGGTGCTTTTGTCAAAGGTAGACATATTAGCGACAATATTTTGATTACTCAGGAACTTTTTCGGGACTTTCATCTTGATCCGTATCGGCCAAAGTGTGTTATAAAAGTTGATTTTCGCAAAGCTTATGATACGGTCAATTGGGACTTCATTGAATTGATCTTACAAGCTTTTGGTTTCCCGTTAGACTTTATTGCCCGCATAATGATCTGCATAAGGTCCCCCAAGTTTTCTGTTTCTATAAATGGGGACATCCATGGATTTTTCTCGAGTGGCAGGGGTATTCGTCAAGGGGACCCAATGTCACCTTACACCTTCACCCTTGTGATGGAAGTGTTTACGGGCTTATTGGAAATTCAAACAAGACAACCAGCCTTTGGTTTCTACTGGCGTTGTAAGTCTACTAGACTCTCTCATCTCTTCTTTGCTGATGACATTCTCCTATTTGCTGAAGCTAGCTTAGCCTCGATTGACCTTTTGAAAGAAGGGATTGATAGATTCTCTGATATGAGTGGGCTGAGGCCGAATCTAAATAAGAGTGAAATTTTTCTGTCTGGGGGCTCGCATACTCTCCATGATGAGATTTTAAGCAGGCTAGGTTATCAGTAGGGATCTCTACCATTTCGCTACCTTGGTGTATCGGTTATCTCTTCTAGATTGGAAAAGGCAGACTGTGTCTCTCTAGTCAATGCAATTACTGCTCGAGTTCAATTTTGGACACACAGATTCCTCTCGCTTGCGGGTCGCGTGCAACTTATCAGGTCGGTTCTTCATTCCATCCAAGTTTTTTGGTCTAATGTTTTCTTCATTCCCTGCTCGGTTCTTAATCGTATTGAGCAAATTCTGCGTCAATTCCTTTGGAAAGGCCCGAGGATGGGGCCGGGTGGAGCTAAGGTATCTTGGAGTGATGTGTGTTTACCAAAGAAGGAAGGCGGCTTGGGTATTCGTACCCTTCGAGAAAGTAATATTGCCTCTATGCTCAAGCACATTTGGATTCTCTTTTCTGATAAGGAATCTCTTTGGTGCAAGTGGATACACTCCAACTTTTTAAAGCATAAGAATTTTTGGGTTGTCCAGCGTCCTACTCAATGTTCATGGGCTTGGAGAAAGTTATTGGACCTCCGTGGTCACTTCCAACAATATTTTAAATGGATCATTGGTAATGGGCAGTCGATTTCATTCTGGTTTGATCTTTGGCATCAAAAGGGACCGTTGTACAAGATCTTTTCGAACCAGCAAATTTACCGGACCGGTATCTCTCGCCTAGCCTCGGTGGCGGATGGCTTCACCACCCCTATGGGTTGGTACGTTATAATCATGGCCAATTGGGATGATCCCCTCCCGGTGATAAATCAAGAAGATGATCGGATTCAATGGCTTGGCCACCCGACAGGATGGTTCTCTACAGCCTCGGCTTCGGAGTTGATTCGCCCAAAGAGTAACTCGGTCCCTTGGTACTCCTTTATTTGGAGTCCTTCTCTTCCTCCGCGGTATCAGACACTTCTGTGGCTCATTACTCGCAACCGGCTGCCTACTCAGGTCTTACTTATCTCCTACGCTAGAATTGCAAATGCTAATTGCCCCTTCTGTTTATGTAGACCAGATTCTGTGGACCACTTATTTTTTGTCTGTCGAGTTTCAAGTAATCTCGTTTCCTTTTGGGCGGCCAAATTCAACCTATCTTGGCGAAACAAGCCTTGGATGGATAATCTTGCATGGGCAACCAGGATGTTTGCAGATGATAGCTTCTTCCAATCTATGGCTCGCTTCAGCTTTGGCGCTCTTTGTTATATTATTTGGAAAGAGCGCAATAATATCTTATTTCGCAATCAGGCCCTCTTTATCCCGGCGATGAAGATGCACCTTCAAAAGGCTATTAAAGATAAGGCGTTGACCTTTAAGTGTGTTCCGGACAACCACAAGAATAGAAGGCTACTACGGAGCTGGGATCTACATCCATCTATCTTTGATTAATGGAGGTTCTTTCTAGTGTTTGTTTGTTAGTCTTTTCTTTCTTGTCTTGTTCTTTTGGTAGTTCTTTCTTTCCTTGGGATCCCATGGCACCCTTACACTCTCTTTGATGACTGTCTTCCTAAGTGTTTGTCTCCTGTTTGGTGCCGGTTATCCTTCCTTGTATTCTTTTGGCAAAATCAATATAATTCGTACTTTTACCAAAAAAAAAACTATTAGTTTATTCACGGGGTTTGCCTGCATAAACTAATATTTGTAGCTAAAATAGATTGTTTCAAATCACTATCTGCCTTCGTTCTTAATTGTCACAAATAAAGGTCAACTGAAGTCCATTGTTTTCAATTGATTGTTAACAATCATCAATAAAAGCAATTAGCACATCTTACCATCAAACATCTAAATGTGGTCATCAAAATACATATGGCACGTCATTATTGGTTGACAATTCCACGTAACGGCGTATGGATATACACGTCATGCCACATGGTGCACCTGCGTATGTTCATACCATCTTTACAGGGATGTATTAGATAAGATTATAGATTTTACCGACTAAAAGATGTATAACTCTCGTCCTAAATCATGCGTAAATGCTGATGATATATAGTCAAAATTAGCTAGAAAGACTACATTAGCAAATTATCAAAATGTTAGGGTTGTATTTACTACCATACAAGGTTTAGGACTTTTTGGATCATTTTTCCTAGACAAATAAATAAGAACACTACTCAATACGTATAACTTTTATTCAATAATTGTTAGAAACATCATATATCGATCACATTTATGCTAAAAGATATATCAATTGGTGATGTTAACTTTTGATGACCATTCAAATTACATTCCAATTAATAATTATTCAAGTTTATGTTAAATTATTCTTTCAGGAATATTAATGTTAAGGGTCGCGCTTTTTTTACTCCTCTAAGTCAAAGAGATCTCCTTTCTTTTGTGTTTTGATCATACCATCCTTTGTGGTGCCCACCACTTTTGGTACAAATCTATAAAAGTGATCGTTTTCTTATTATTTGGTCAATTTTTTCTTCTTTTTTTCCTTCTTCTTTTTTTCCACGCCTTTGAGTTCTCTACTCTTGCAAATTGTCTCTCTGTTTTCTCTCTTGCATGTTAATCTCTTCTTTTTATGCCTCCCACTCCTCCTCCTCCTCCTTCTCCTTCTTCTACAGACCCCATCGTCCTTTGTCTTCTATCTATGATGCCAGCCTCGTCGTCCTCCATAGTTTCACTGGCACTTGTATTGGGTTCACCGGTGACCTCCCCAACGAGCCCTTTTTCTTCGCCACACGCAGGTAGTGAAATAATTGACCACATTGTTGTCGATTCCAATACAGCAGACCACATTATTCTTGAAGCAAAAGACGTTCACCATGGCAGGAACAGTTAGCTCTGCCTCATGACTATAGCCTAATTTTTGGTACAAGAGGCATCCTTCAACCTCCGCTCTTGCTTTAAACCAAACACCCACATCTTGAGAAAGCGAAAGAATTTGATCTCCATTGTTGTCAAAGAAAATAGGTTACCTCGACACCTCTTGAGATCAAACAACTAAATTAAGCATATCCTACGTCATTATTTCCTACAAGTTAATTAAAGAGAAGCAGTGACAGCATCCCAAAACTAATGAGGAAGGACTTATGGAAACCATAGTAAGAAACTAAATTCAGAGGGAGCAAAAGTCTATAAAACCCAAGTATGCTATAGAGTACAAAGCAACTGCACAATTGATTATTTTTTTTTACACTGTTTTGAAGCACACTATGCTCTAAATGCAGAATTGAAACACAAGATCAAAACATTTCCATGACCAAAAACTCAAATTCACTTTTAAGAAAAGATATCAAGAAGCACTCTATAGCAACAAGAGTGGGCATGATTTGAGGCCAAGAAAACTAAAAAGGAAAAAAGAAAAGCTTTCGCCATAACCTACCACCAGAAGCGAATGAGGAGGGCGCAAATTATTAAAGCAAGCAATTCTTCTGGGGATTGCAAATGCATGAGATTTGTGGAAGGAGTGGGAGGCCTAGAAAGAAGAAAATGACACGTAAGAGAGAAAACAGAGAGACAATTTGCAAGTAGAGAACTGAGACGTCAAAGGTGTGAAAGGAAAGAAAGAAAAAGGAAAGTGGGATACGCAAAGAAAAAGAGGAGAAACAAATGAAAGGAGTTTTTTTATCAGTCCTAATATTAATTAGGTTAGACAATTACATTTTTGTTATCTATTTAATACCCGAGGGTCTGTTCTAATTAATGTATAAGCAAGTGGGACAGTATGGAGCTTCGTGATTAAATTGGCTCAACCACAAAACTCCATTCTACCCGACTTTTTTATTATCATCATCATCACTAGTTTTCAGACCCGTGGTACTTTTCCATACAACAAACATAAACATAAGGAATCACATTTGGAATCTCCACAATCGATACATTATATTTACTATGGATGTATCTGTCTTTAGCTCACTTCACTTCACTTCAACTTAATAGAATTGGATTCTCATTTTGGTGGAGAAAAGATGGAAAACATACGCATATTTAGCTTGCTAAGTCGCCCAATTAGATAGATCAATATCCATTATTGTCTCCCATTATGCTATAGTACTTAACAGAGAGTCGTAAAGTACTACCAATGGAGGAGTAATGAAATAGTTTAACTGATATATTAGTAGATCGAAAAAGCCAAAGATTGTGAGGTTCTCAAAACTGGTTGAAGAATGAATTGAACTTCGATCCTTTTCATTAGCTCCACAAACATGTAAAATACATATGTGCACATATGATCAATTAACATTGAAGTCACAGAAAAATGCAGTTGTCGTGCAATAATATGAGATGAAATACGTTTCCTAACACTTAACTGTATCAAGAGACTCACCTATATTCAGGTTAGCTCTAATGATCGCAACGGTGACATTTAATTCTGGCATGGCTACGTTACCTTATGAACAGAAGTAAGAAGTACTAACACATTCTTTTCTTCTATCAGAGCGTATGCATATAAGAACCTTGATATAATATAAGCTGTGTGAAAATGTAATGAAGCCTTGTCTATTATGTACTTGTTTTACACTACTGAAAAGGATAAACCCAAGGCTTCCCCATGTTAAACTTAAGAATAATAACGCATTTGGAAGATTTATATACGACTAAAGCCAAGAACCCTAGACTCACATGTGAAAAATGACTAACCGGTTTGGTTGACACCTTTTAATGGATGGTGAAATCTCAAAGTGAATATATAGCGAGCCAAAGAAAATGTATGAGCCGGAATGTATATTATAATCTTAACTGAGTTGCAGAATAAAAGGAGAAAAAAAGAATGCCGGAGAAATTCTATATGGTGTACTGATGCCTGAGACTTCATGAGTAGGAGGATTAGATGTTCTTCAAGTAACTGAAGTATATTCGCATGAGAAAACAAAAGGACATCTCTCAAGTACAAGAGCTTATGCATCTCCACAAAACATCAGCAATAATAATTGTTTTTAATTCTAATTATGGATCATCGTAAGTGCAGACCACCTACCAGGCTTTGCGCAAACGGTCCAAGTCCCATTCCCGTAGTAACTTTTCTATCCCAACAGCTTGAATTGCTCTTCGTAAAAACCTACTTCTGGGCTTCAAAAGTTGTGCGTGTGTGTGCGCGTGAGAGAGAGAGAGAGAGAGAGAGAGAGAGAGAGAGAGAGAGAGAGAGAACTAATTTATTTATCTATTTTGGTATTCATAATTAGTTTTTTTCTTTTAAATAATTTTGGATTCAAGTTCAACATTAGATCCAATTGACTATGAAAACGCAATCAACAATATCCTGAACAGTACATACAAGAAAGTGAAAGAAGAGACAGAACTTCAACTGCTACTTTTTATATTTGGCCTCAAAAGATGTTTCATCATTATGCGTAGGGTACATACAGGGCACAAGTGCAAAATACATGTAAGCTCTCTCATTTTTGGGGCATGAACTCAAAGAAAGCTTCAGCACCTACATTATAACATTCATATGCTTGCGCTAACCAACCAATATGCTAAATGGTGCCTGTGTTCGATGCTGCTAGAGATATTGTTTTATCAGGCATAACGAACTGATCAACCTAATACAATGGTCCTATCCATTAAAAAAAATGTATGCAGAATTAAGAAGAGCCACAGAAACTGCACAATAGAGGCATCTATATAGTGATATACAAACATTTGTGTACAAAGAAGCAGATAACGATCTACAACCATGCCCTCAAATCTCGGTACAGTTTTAATCATTACATCCTTCTTCATTCTATATATATTTTGTGGATCACTCCACCACTAGTTATTGCTTAAAATTCAAGCTATACAACATAATAGTCAAATGGTTATTTCGCCAACCTGAAATGCGTCAGAGCTGAAGTACCATCTAGTCCTTTTGAGTCATAGTAAGTGACGAACTCGCGAAGAGAGATTTCCCGATACAAAGCTGGCCCGTCTTCTGATAATATTTCCTTTATTGGGCCATATGTTCTCATCGTTGGATATAGATGAAGGGTGAAAAAGCAAGCCACGGATAATCTAGGGCCAACATGGCTTGCCAACACCCGATGCCAGACACTTTTGAATATATCATTTGATATAAGCTGCAAAAAAGTAAAAGAGTACAGTGAATATCCTCACTTGTTAGGTGCTACCATTATAAGTAAAACTGGGCCACAATAGACAATGATATTGCTGATTCCTGAGACCTCCAGAATCTAGCTAAGGTTTACAAATATAAGCCATGCAAACCTACCACTGACACTGTTTGTCTAATTACATTCCTTTAACCAGTAGTTCTGAAGGTACTCTAGACTATGCTATACCGCACGTGAAAGATATGACTACTATCATACTGTGGGTCCAAGGGAGATTGTTTTGAATGATCAACGATAAGTAGTGGAAGTTTGCCACAAAACTCAGTGATAAGGAAGATTCTATAAGTGATGAGATAAGGAAAGTTTATAAAAAGTGTCAGCACATCTAGCAATTTGATTCAACTAAGCAGATTGACAAAGTTAAGGTGTTACACACAAAATTGGTTGCCAAGAATTCAGAACTACTGAGAAGTGAGAACAACAATTATGAGTTGAGCTCTGAAATCAACTTATCTGTCAAATTTTGTAGAAAAATTTAAACCTACTAGGAACAGGATCAAAAGCTTGCCTGAAGGAGATCACCGATGTTGACAACTAAAGCTCCAGCCACAGGCGGAACATCAACCCATTGATCTCGATAATAAATTTGAAGTCCCCCAATATGGTCTTGGAGAAGGATAGTAAGAAAGTCAGGGTCAGAATGCTTGGTGGTGCCCATGGTCAGATCAGGCTCCGGGCAAGCTGGATAGTAGTGACAGAGAAGAGCATGCCCTTTTGTGCAGTCCATTTTCACAAGATGGTCGGGTTTCAGACCAAGTGCCTCTGATAGCAATTCAAATAGGGTGTTCCCTAATGCCTTAACTTGCTTGGAATACTCCATCATCATGTCTCTGCAAAATATGCCAAATTAAACAGAGTGGAGAGTTGGCTTGCTCTATTATTCCAATTTACAAACTTGTTTTGATTAGTAAAACCATAGAACCACATCAAGTTTATAAAGGTTTCACAGCCTAAGAGGTCCCCAACAAACCATTTTCTCAGGAAAATTGATTTTGCAGTCAATCCAAGATTAAATTACAGAGTAGCAGCCAGATACCGAACAGTTTGACAACCATGTCAAGCCCTTGTACTCCATTTGAATTTCTTTTAAGCAAACTATACAGAATTCTCTCTATTGCACACCTCACGTGCAGCTTATAGTAGAAGATTAGTTAGAGATTTATATGACGGTTCTGCTCAAACCGCGGGTGCTAGGAATAGATGAGTACATAAAACTCAGAACCAACAAAAGGCATTGCCCTTTTTCGAATGTCTCACATAACTGACCGAATTTTTCCGCAAAATCACCATCTTTCTTTCTTTCCTTCTCAAGATCGCTAGAGCATGATCCAGACCAGAGAATTCTACAGAGCCGTAAGGCTAAACCCTGGCAGAGAAACCAATGTAGACAATCTATACTGCAATTTAAATGCCATCCGTAAGAGCAGCCAAGGAAGAACTTAGAACCTCATTTTTTAAGTTGGCTAGTGGGAATTCAGCACCGCAGACAATGACAGTCTATAGGATAACTACAGCATCTAAAACATTTCTAAGCCAGATAAAGAACCGTCATCAAAATGAAGCGAAGCTGAAGTAAGATCGCGATAGCAGAACAATCCGTCGTCCTTGATCAACAATAGAACTGAGAATCTGGAGAAACCAGTACCTACAGACCGGAGGCAGCTCCAGAGGATCGAGCGGCTCGGGCCCCATGACGCAGAACAGCGTGTCCCTCCAATTCGCGTGCTTCGACTCGTACAGATCGAAGTTGCTCGTGAACTTCACCCTCCTCCCCGCCTCCCGGCTGTAGTACCCGGCCTTCACCTCCGCCGGCAGCTCGTGGAACGCGCGCCCCGCCGCCAGCACCCCGGCCAGCACGCCCTCCGGTATCCCGTGGTTCACCACCTGGAAGAACCCGACCTCCCGCGCCGCCTCCAGGACCCGCGCCACCGCCGCCGGCCGGCCCCCCGCCGCGAGGCTCCCGAGGTCGATCACGGGGATCTCGAGCGCGGCGGGCGCGGCCGGGCCGGGGCCGGGGCGGTCGGCGGCGATGTCCTCCGGCGGGCGGAGGAAGAAGCGGGGGAGCCTGGCGACGCCGGAGTCGGCGAGGCCCTTGACGCCCGCCTTGGAATCGTCGAAGCGCTTCAGCTCCCGGCGGCGGTCGTAGGTCGCCGGATCGGCGACGTGTGCATCGTCAGCGCCCACCATTTTCGGATGAGAGAGAGAGAGAGAAAGCGCTGTCTCGCTTCCTGCTGCTGTTCACTGTGTTGCTGATTGCACATGCAATCCGAACACGTGTTTGTACTACTTTTGGCAAATTTGTCGTTTATGAACTTAGCAAATATCGGTCGGACCAAAAAAAATACTTAGGAAATAATGAGCCAAATGATTGTTTGACTTTCATGGAATGTATGATGCGGTCTTTAAAATTTTAATTTTTTTCAATATGAATTTTGAATTTTAATTCAATTTATAATATTATTGATGAACTATTTAAAATTAACGAAATAATAACATTGGATATTTTTATATAATTCAAAAACTAATTTTAATATTTACCTAAAATTCAAGGATCACATTGATAAAATTAAAAATTTAAGGACGATATTATGCATTATGATAAAGTTTAGGGATTGCATGAAATAAATTAAAAATTCAGGAACCATATTAAAATTATGAAACATTTGTGTCATTATCCCGGACAAATTCGACCGATTGATTAATGGCGACATTCACTAGCATCTGCATATATCCAAAAACTGCGAATGCTTGGCATAATTTAGAAATTAATAGACACGTCATACATCTCAATAATATGTAAGAGAAAAGCAAATTAAAACTCTTAATTCCTGAGGTTAGTTTATTGACTTATACATCAAATTACATTCTTATTTATAAATTATCAATTGATGTTGATAAATTAGATTAGATGAAATGATCTTTTTTCGATCAATGTGGGTAAGGTGCTTGATTAATGTTAAGAGAAGTGAGAACGAATGGAGCTTTATGATGATGATATGGCTCAACCAAAGAACTCCATTCTACTCAACTTTCTTAGCAACGATACTTGAACCGCTAATTGCGAGCTCAACAACTAACTTGCATTCTTTCGTACAAGACCTCTCAACGAATGACATGACGAATATCCAAATCATGTGTTGCATATATATATATATAATTTAACAAGAATTTGCGATTGTTATCAAATTCTTTTTGAGAATTGTAACAAATGGAAGGTAAAACCACAAATTAGTATGTCGGCCAATTGTCACGTGTCATCCATCTTAGTAATTTGAAAGTAAAATTTAAAATAAACTAACGAAAGATAAAATTGTCACAAATGTATTCATTTGATATTTTTGTGATAAAAAAATTAGTTTCGTATAATTTATTACAGACATACCAATTAGGATTTTTGTGATATTACCTCTTATTTTTACCACAACACCAACGTCAGCCATTATAAATATAATTACTCTAATAAATTCATTTATTTGTCTATCTTGGTATCGATAGTTAATCCTTTTAAATAATTTTGAATTCAAGTTTAATAGGGAACGCGATGGCTATGAAATGGCAATCCTCAATATACGAAACAGGGCATCCAAGAGAGCTAAAAGAAGAGATAGAACTTTAACCGCTACTTTATGTATTCGGCCTAAAAATGATGTTGCGTCATCATTTCAAAAATTGAGGTTTTCGATTGAGTAAAAACGAATTAGGTACTCAATTACATAAAAAAAATAGAAGTGAAATTACTTGCGATACCATTACCCCTAACATCTTTATATGTTGTAATTATATTTATATATTCTTTATTATATGAATAAACGGATAAAATTATCAAATTTTAAATCATAGTGCATCCTAAGAATATAGCTAGAGTTCCAACTTAATGAGTTTTGAGTTCACTGTATTGACCACCGAAACTTTATTCGAGCTGAGCTGGAGTTATAAGAATCAAGCTCAATTCACCTTGAGCAGAGTATCAAGCCTTGAAGATTGGAGTTGAGCTAAGCCCTAGCATTGAACTATGTATTGACTTGACTCAACTCGATTGTACCCCTGGATCAAACATATCTCCAATCATGCAAGAATATCGATTTTAACCCCACCCATCTCCACCAATGCCGCCGCCACCAAAGCCACGCTGCCACCCTAACCACCTAGGTCGCCTGGCAAACATGTGGTAATAGAGATAGTCCCGAAGTCGGGGAGTGGTGAGCACTATTTACTGGATACAAGTTCAGCAGCTCTCTAAGCTTTAATGACAGCACACCTGGAACTAAAGAAAACCATTGAGTTGGACATATGGCCTGATTTTGCCATCCACGCCCGTTCTACACCAACTTACTTTAGATTGATTAGTCTTCACAACTTTAAATTGCAGAAACCCCATCAAAGCCTTTTGAGTATACATATTTGACATTGTCTTTTGCAGTCGTTTCTCGATAGACTGGAGGGTTTTCTTCCAATAAAAACTCCTTAATTGGCCCATACTTTCTGGGAGAATCATCTTGCCCAAAATGCATTCTGAAGAAGCAGGCCACTGAGATTCTCGGTCTGACGTTCTTTGCCAGTACTCTGTGATAGACGCTTTTGAACTTACCATTGGTGATTAGCTGCACAAAAGATAGCCAAATCTATTACTATCTTCTCTCCCTGAGAATGTCAAATGCACGGATGCAGATAGTTTACTGAAGACCACACTTTCAAGAACAATACTAAAAACTTGCAATAACAAGTCATAAGAATGATATATCTCCATTATTCAAGCCATTAAGAAGAATATACTGATCCAGTATGTGACAAAATTGCCAGACTAAAATTGCCTGAACATTTCCTACTCCTACAAGCATGAGCAAGTTGGAGGATACCAGCTTGCCCACACCATTGAAAAGACCAATGTCGACTTCAAGCTTAATTTCAAGCAGCAAACAGAAAAATTCTTTACCAGCAACATATGAAGAATGGACAGTTTTCCATCATATCTCCCATCCGCATGCCTCCTTCAGCATAAAAAACCATTCTTTTGAAGGGAGAGAACATTTTTTGGACCTCCATTATCCATGGTATGCTTTCCATTTACTTTCAGAAGAAATACTTGAGAAAATTTTATGAAACATGATAAAAGCTGTGATTGGCACAAGCAGTGAATTATTCCAGTATATCTCAATTGTTTTTGGATATATCAATCAATCCACATTCTTCTTGGATAACTCAATCAATCCACATTCTTCTTGGATAACTCAGTCCAAACAAATCTCATGAATGTGAAGGCCGAAAGATAGGGGATTATTGCAGGTCATCAAAATCAATAAAAAGGGAAATCCAACTTAAGGTTCTTGTAGCCGAGCAGTCGCTTCATGCTGGAATATTGGAAGGGGAATATGCAAAAAATTAAACATGGGACGCCCATTAAGTGAAGAACCATGTCGAACAGGCTTACCGGCATCATGTCGTGCAGGTTCACCACGAGAGCACCGTGAACGGGGTTGACATCTACCCAGTGATTTCATGGAGGACTTGAAGGCCGCCGGTCTGTTCTCGCAATACCACCATGAGGAAGGTGCTATCCGTGTGCTTGCTCAGACCTTGAGTCAAGTCCGGCTCGGGACATATCGGATAGTAGTGTCCAATGAAGTACAGTCCTTCGGCACAGCCCATGTCCTCAAGATGCTTGGGATTTAGTCCCAGAGTTTCCGATAGCAGTTTGAAGATGGTAAGCCCCAGTTTCATCAGTTGATTTGAATATTCCTTTATTATATCTCTGCAAGCAGAGCACACGGAAATTTGATCATACATCTTACATTCACGAATGTTGCAATATGGAGCATCGGCATTTTGGCGAACAGATCACAACACCCTTAAAGTCAGGTGAAATCAGAGAACGAAGATTTGTCAGAGAAAATTCCCTTTTGCTCCATTGAAAATTCTCCTTCGATATTTTGCCTAAAAAACTCAAAGAGTTGGAAATCTGCTGGAAAAAATGGGTTCCAAAAGCTTTATTTTCTACTGATTTATCATTTTGGAGATCACAACACCCTTAAAGTCCGGTGAAATCAGAGAATGAACATTTGTCAAAAAAAAAATTCCCTTTTGCTCCATAGAAAATTCCCTTATGATATTTTGCCTAAAAGCTCCAACAGTTAGAAATCTTCTGGGAAAATTGGGTTTCAAAAGCTTTATTTGCTACTGAATTATCATTTTGGAGATCACAATGCCCTGAAATCAGAGAACGAAGATTTGTAAGAGAAAATTCCTTTTTGCTCCATAAAAAATTTTCTTTCGATATTTTGCCTATAAAACTCAGAGAGTTGGAAATCTGCTAGGAAAAATGGGTTCCAAAAGCTTTATTCCTACCGATTTATCATTTTGGAGATCACAACACCCTTAAAATAAGGTGAAATCAGAAAACGAAGATTGTTAGAGAAAATTCCATTTTTCTCCATAGAAAATTCCCTTTCCATATTTGGCCTAAAAAACTTAGAGAGTTGGAAATCTGCTAGGAAAAATGGGTTCCAAAAACTATATTTCCTATCGATTTATCATTTTGGAGATCACAGCACCCTTAAAGTGAGGTGAAATCAGAGAACGAATATTTGTCAGAGAAAATTTCCTTTTGCTCCATAGAAAATTCCCTTTTGATATTTTGCCTAAAAAACTCATAGAGTTGGAAATCTGTTGGGAAAAATGGTTTCCAAAAGCTTTATTTCCTACTGATTTATTATTTTGGAGATCACCCTTAAAGTCAGGTGAAATCAGAGAACGAAGATTTGTAAGAGTAAATTCATTTTTGCTCCATAGAAAATTCCATTTCGATATTTTGCCTAAAAAACTCAGAGAGTTGGAAATCTGCTGGAAAAAATGGGTTGCAAAAGCTTTATTTCCTACTGATTTATCATTTTGGAGATCACAACACCCTTAAAATCAGGTGAAATCAGAGAACGAAGATTTGTCAGAGAAAATTCTATTTTGCTCCATAAAAAATTCCCTTTCCATATTTTGCCTAAAAAACTTAGAGAGTTGGAAATCTGCTAGGAAAAATGGGTTCCAAAAGCTTTATTTCCTACCGATTTATCATTTTGGAGATCACAACATCCTTAAAGTAAGATGAAATCAGAGAACGAAGATTTTTCGTACTCAAACCCTTATTTACTTTTTCTTCTTTTTTTCTCCTTCCTTCTCCAAACACATGCTCACGAGAGAGAACATTAAAAAAAAACAGTAAATAAAAAATTTCAGGGGAATTAGAGAGAGAGAGAGAGAGAGAGAGAGAGAGAGAGAGAGAGAGAGAGAAATGGAAATGGAAAGAAAATTGGGAGGAGGTCCGACACACCTTCAGTGAAATTTCCGCTGACCCTGCCCTCCATCAGAGTTCTGTCATCCGTGTACGCCTAAAATTCAACACGTCGGCCGATTGTTCAAGAGACGGGCATCCAAAAATATCGAAATCTCGCAAGTGTTTCAAGTCCGACAAATTCGTCAAGGCTTTCAATTTTCCACACCTTGCAATACTAAGCTTCAATAGTCCAATGGGAAGCTCTGGGACACATTCAAGCCAATGGCAATCAGAAAGAGCAAGTTTCTTGAGACGAGTTAGCTGGGAAAGATGGGGCAAAGACAGCCCTTGGCAGCTGATAGTTAAAGCTGTTAAGCCAGAGGGCAATTCTGGTAATTCTTGAAGCTTTTCACAATATCCAACACGGAGCTCCTCTAGAGAAATCAGTTTGCATATATTACTAGGTATACGCTCTAGATTTTCGCAATGCCAAGCTCCCAACTTTTGGAGTTTTGCCAACATCCCGATGGCATTAGGCAATTCCGTTATGCCAACTCCACTAATTCTCAAGATCCTCAAATTTTGTAGATTCCCAATACTTTCAGGTAATTTTGTAATTGATGTGAATGCTAATTCCAGCTCGATCAATGATGCCAAATTTCCAATCGAGTCGGGGATCTCTATCAATGATGAGCAGCCATTTAAGAACAAGCTTTGCAGAGATGCTAGATCACCTATGGTGCTGGGTATGTGGGCTAACTTTCTACACTGACTGGCAAGAATAAGCTTGAGCTCCTTCATGGCACCAATGGATTTGGGTAATTCTTCAATTGCTGAACTAGATATGTGTAATTGAGTTAATGAAACAAGGGAGCCCATGGATTTAGAAAGTTGAGAAATTCCTTCACAATAATCGAGAGATAGATACTCCAACTTCATCAAACAATCACTCGAAATAGGAATCTCTTGTATACCAGTGCCTTGTACGACAAGCCTCCTCAATTCTACCATTCTACCTATTCTTTCCGGTAGCTCCTCGAGTTTTCTACAATGAGAGACATCCAAGGAAACGAGAGTCGTGATGTTCCCAATAGAAGGATGAAGCTCTTCCAGATTCTCACAATTTTCAAGATTTAAAATCTCCAACCTTACAAAAGTGGACAAGTTGGGAGTTCTTTCCAAAGATCGACAATGCGTGAGGTTGAGAACTTTGAGTTCGGTTGCCATCTGGAAGAAAGAAAGGATACGTCAGTGTAATTGGACTATTGCAGCTAATTGAATTTCATCTACTCCTTATGTTTTTGACTTTTTAGAATCACTAAAAAAATACCCATCCTCCTCTACTCCTTCACAGTTGTCCTATCTATTTTTAAATGTCTCTTTTAGTAGTGTTTGGCCATGCCAACAAATAAATGTATTTTAAGTAGATTGATTGCAAAAGAATGTTAGGGATGTACAAATGCTAATTGTATTTATTTTCGAATAACATTTCAAAGGATATTAGACATAATCAACTTATATTATCAAAAATGCATATGACAAATCTAAATGGAAGAGAGATGCAATCATTGGGCACCATGTTTTCCTTTAATACTATGAAATTAAAGAGAAACAACTAGTTTAATTATGAAAATCAATTTTCAAATATTATATGTACAAGGAAAAAAATGTTAAGTTAAAAAATACTTCAATGCCTTCTTTACATCTTACCTTGAGCGGAACCCATCCTCCCCAGTCCTCCGAAATTGCACTGTATGACAAATCTAATACAACTAATCTCTTCGGATGAAAGTTGACTGCAGCGAAATCTGAGGGACAATATGTCCACTGAAGCCATCTTAATTTATGAAGTAAGCTTTGGAAATCTCCAGTGAAATTCGCACCATCCGCTTGAAGGAACCTCAAGTTGGTCATATCCTTAAATTGTTTAGCTATGCATCTTCTTTTGGTACCCCATCTGTCAAGAGAAAGGGCCTCAATCTTTCTAGTACCCTGCAATTTGAATGATGAGGTGAGACCAACTAATATAAGATAAAATGCATCGATTTCAATTTGCTATCATACTACTATGGCGTATAGGCTTCTCCCTTTCATTTTTGTGAAATAAAAGGATTGCATATTATTTATCTAATCAATGTAAGGAAGAGAAGCTCAATCGGCTATTCGCAAACTTTTTCCTCTTCCAAATATGCCCTTCGCAATTTGCACCTTTTGAATTTCAAAATGCATCTATTTGCAATAATATAAGGCCACTCTTCATGCATACACTAATTCAAATATATCTATCAAAATTAATGCCCTTTATATGTGAAATAATACTACCTTTACTCCTATCGTGTGTATGTGAACCAATACAACTCTTACTATCTAAATGTATCTATCAAACTTGCCATCAATATAAGTACCAAGATTAAAGAATCCCAGTTGTAGAATCCCCCCACTTTTTTGGATATACTTTGTTTGTAATTCTCCGTATGAAAATGAAAATGAGAATGTCATTGCAAAAGGTATGCATGTGTTTCACTTCTTTTCTAATCATGTGTTTCTTTGGTGAGGGTTTTTCATAATACGTGGAAGGAAAATTGATAATAACTAACATTCTATAAACGATTCTTTTTATAACTACAGATGTTTAATGCTATCTTTTCATTTTGATGTTGATTTTGCTACAGTGAAGTAGTAGTATCTAAATTTTGATCAATTTTACCATAGATTAATGAGATCTTCCGCATGAACAGATTGGACAAGATTGATAAAATTGTATTCCTAAGGAACTCGAGTCTTTTACATTTTTCTTTTGTTGTAACTAACTATTTTAGAAACTCAAATTTGTTTTTGGTTTTGGTGACCAATTGTGAGAGTCAATAGCACGGATTTGTTTGGTGAAAAAATTTGCTCGCTGAATAGCATTGGTAGCATTTTTTTTTCCATAGTCCTGTCATTTCGTTATGTTTTGCGTCCCCATGATTGTTTAGTTTTTCTTAATTAACGGTACTCATGACATTTGCACATGCTTTTTACAAATCATCCATATGTTATAATTGCTTTTAGTGGATTACCTTTTAACTTTCATGCTAACAATGAAAATTTATCATCACACAAAATTCAAAACTATATTTACTTTGGCTAATAATACCAAAAATCCTGAACTAGTAAACTTGTTCTACATTTACCCTACACTAATTTTATGTTATAAAAAATTTCAAACCGGTAAGCCTGTCATATTTACCCCAAACTAGTTTTCATTTCACCAAAATAAGATGATGATATAAGTGTTAACTAAATATTTGCTAAATAAGATGTTCACTTAGAGTTGAACAATAAACAAAAAAAATTATTATAACATGATAGGCTAAATCTAACAAATAAATATTATATGGGGATTAATAAAAAACCCATCCATCGTCACATTGAGAAAAGGTATTAGCAAATTCATAGAAAGAAACTATCCACTATTATAAAACGTCTATACAACATAAATAATGTATGTTTAAAGGGTTATATTACATGGTTGCTCATATATCATAAATAACATCAGCAAATTGGCGATGCCAACCAATGATTGACCTCAAATGACTCGATTACACAAAAAGGTAAAAGTTAGAGGACAATATTGAGCAAAAACAAACATAGATGGGGGATTAAATTGTGCAACCAATAATACTTAAGGGATACACTTTACCCAACTTAAACAAATACAGGAACCAAGATAGCCAAATCGTCACAAAAGAATGGAGGTCTCATATATCATACCAGAACTCATAAGAAGTCAATACCTAGGCAAAGAAAAAAGAGAGAAAAGACCTCCCAGGAGACCAAAAGAGACATAAAACACATGCATCAAACAAATTTGTGGGGAAAGCATGGCCGGAACAATTATAAAGGTCAGGTTTTCTCTAAGAACCCTGTCAAACATTCTGCTTTTGTAGTTTTGTTGTTGCATTGACGTTACCAAAAGGAGAGTATCCTCATCACAATATTACCATGCGCGTGTATATATATATATCCAAGAATTTGCTTCTAAATTATGTTCTAAAATCAGGCAAATACTGCAATTAATCAGAAAAGCTCTTTTGCTAGTAGAAGCAACAAGTTTTGGGGACTCGAGCGACAATTATTTTTCTTTCAAACAAGGAAGGGAAGATGCACCTATATTCACTGACTAAGACAAGTAGAGAAAACCTTACCTTGTTGTTGTTAAGCACATCTAGGGCTTCCTCATAAATCCACAATCTACTACGCTCTTGAGGCTCTTCCAAATTTTCTAGACGAACAATTTCCCTTCCAAGATCTCTCAATTGATCATGCATTATTAGCTTGCCATCTTTGTCAATTTTAATTAGGGACATAAGTATCAACACTTCAATCCCCGCCCCAGGATAAAAATCACAAGCTTCCCACATATAAGTTGGATTTTGTTGAGATGATCCAATAAAAAAACATGCAATATCCAAAAATATTTGTTGCTCCTCAAGATCTAATGCATCGTAACTTATCTTCAATGTCTCTTGCACTTTTTTATTAGGCACTTTCTTTAATTTCTTTGAAGCATCTTTCCATGCTCCCTTTTTCTTTCCGCATAAGAATGAACCTATAATTCCGAGAGCTAAGGGAAGCCCTCCAATTATAGATACAATATCACGAGAGATAACCTCATAATCTCTTGGAGCAGAATCCTTTCGAAATGCATGTCTACTAAATAAAATCAATGATTGATCTAGAGACAACTCGTTGAGTGGGTACAAGTAGCTCGTTGTAGCCTCATTGAGAATGCTCTTGTTTCTAGTTGTGATGATGACTATACTTCCTACTTCAAACCAACTACCGTCCCCAACCAAAGCATTCAAGTGAGTATTATCATCCATATCATCCAAAAGTACTAGGACTTTCTTACTTGTAAATCGAGATTTGATGATGCTAACTCCTTCGTCGACATTAGACACATTACAAAAATTTCCTATTATGTCAGAAATGAGCTGCTTTTGTAGGCACATTATACCCTTGCGCTGAGATGTTTCTCTAATATTTGCCACAAAGCTACGATCCTTAAAATGACTAGAGAGTTTGTTGTATAACACCTTTGCAAGTGTTGTCTTACCGATACCGCCCATTCCATAAATTCCAATAATCCTTGTACGATTGAATTTAGCATCTATCTTACTCATAATCTGCTCCACACGATCATCGATTCCCACCAATTGTTCCGGTACATTTAATTGAAAAAGTCTTTTTAACTCACCCATAACTTTTCTGACAACAATTTTAACCAATGTTCCTTCATGCCTGTCAAATAACAATGAATTTTAGTATAGGATAGTAATATGTATATTCTTTTTCAAGAAAGATATATTTGTGAGAAATTAAACAACCTACCCGTTATCAATTTTCTCCGATTCCCATCCTTTCAAGGAACCAACTTCTTTGAGCGCTTCTTCCCATTCCTTTACAACCGTTTCTTCCAAATTCTCTTCATGTGCATTAATAGCATCTCCCAAACCCCTTTTAAGATGTGGGGGTTGTACTTTGTAAAATATGGGTAACACTATTTGCCCTATACTTCGCTTGCACTTTAACATTTGAGCCAATTCGCGAAGGCACCATTTGCTGGAAGTGTAGTTCTTGGAGATAATTGGGATCGAGATTGTGGACTGCATAATGCTATGGACAAGCTCTGGACCAATCTCCTCACCAACACGGAGCTCATTATCGTCTCTAAACACATGAATTCCTGCATCAACAAGGCTAGTATAGAGATAATCAGTGAAGCCTTTGCGAGTATCTTTCCCTCTGAAGCTCAAGAACACTTCGTAATCATTTCCTTTCGGCCTTTTCATTCCACCTTCATAATTAACTACACATGGAGAGGTCGATGAGGAAGATCCCACATAGATCGGATCTCCTGAATGAGTGGGTTCTTTTCTCGGCATCTCAAGACGATTGGAAAAGTGATTGATGGAGCAAGAAACAAAGGAGAGATGCAAAACCCTAGATCTGGGAATATCATAAATGTCTTGTAGGACTTAAATTCGGAGCTAAATTCAAACAAAAATAGAAATTCAAGATCTGGGAATAGCGTAAATGTCTTGTAGGAGTCAAACCCGGAGCTAAATTCACACAAAAATAGAAACCCTAAGACAGCTCATCAGAAGAAAATGGAGCAACGAAAGCAGGAAACAGAGAAGGGCAAGGAGTCGTTGACTACCTGAGGAGTGTTCAAACAACACAACCCACCCACTGCTGTGATCTCCCTCGATCCTCAGCCTTCGACGTTGTTTCCCAACGTACCACGCAACGCTCTCTCTACTGTGCGTGCTTTGAACAATGTTGACTTCCAACAATCCAAAACTCTTCATGCTAATTGAAGTGCTACGAGGCACGCTATGGAAAGAATAATTAATGCCCGCGTAATTTCCGCAGCATCTTGCAGAAGGTGCGTGGAACCCAACGAGCAAATGCTCACATGCAATCACGTGCTTTGATCGAAACTCGAGATCCAGCGCGACTTGGCTTGGCTGGCCTATTCTATTAATAAAAAGAATAGAAAAGAAAACGAACGACCGACACTCGCATGCTTCTGGCGCTAATGTACACGAGTCAATGACAAAAGCATATCAATCGTGGGATTATATAGGATTTTGTTATTAAAAGTCTGCAGGACACAATATTTTATTCTATTCACATTGGAACCTTTTTTCTTTTTCCAAAAGAAATTTGTCCGGAAAAGTAACTCTCCAAATAAATCTCTTTAACAATAATTTACTCAAACTAGTTTTCTCCTTACTGCTGTAAAATGCAAAACGTGCAATCTCATGATCTCCATAACTAGAACAAAAGCACAGGAAATTGAGTAGAAATATTAACGTACCTATTTTGGAATCTATCGTTCTTGATGCGGATGCGAAAAAGCAATGATCCACGCACAAGTCCTTCTCCTCTATTACCCTCTGTATCACTAGCTCAATGAGACAGCCCCTTACCCTTTAACGCTAGGTAAATGCTCATTTTGTGAGAATATTTGTAAAAATTAGGGTTAGAAGAGAGAGTTGAGCACTATTTATAAAGTTTCCAATCAGATCCTCTCATTACGGGTAAGGTTCAACTTGGCTCACACTAGCTAGCTCCATATTAAACTAATTAAGAAACATTCTATCTCACCTTAGACCAACCTATAAAACGGTAAATTACAATATCAATTAATGTGGAAAACTCTTACAACTATATCATAATTAAAGATTATCTAATCATTACCCTCCATCCAAGTAATCATTATCTCTCTCCTTAAATTTTGTTCTTTTAGTGCCACGTTAATAAATTCTCGGATTCTCCGCATTCAAATAATCATATGGTAAACCCGTCAAATGAGTGGATCAAGTTTGGTCAAGTTTGGGTCGGGTAAAAAACGATTCAGTTGAAATTGACTCATCTAACCAGTTTTCACCAATTTAATATACAACAATACTTTTTTCTTTTGGATTAATACTCTGAAAAACCCCAAACTTGCATACATGTGACAAATTTATTTTAAACTAATTTTTGACCACCAAAAACCTAAAACTAGTACATCTTTAACAAATTTACCCCAAACTAGTACACTTGTGACAAATTTACTCTATGCTAGTTTTTGTTAAATTTTATTATTAAATTGCTAAGTTTGATGACGAGTAATAGTTAACTAGTGTATCAGTTTGGGATTTTACTCTTTGTATGTTACAGTTGTACTATTTTTGTGGTTTTTTTTATGGTATCGATCCAATTTAATGAATGGTATATTTTTCACAAATGTACCATTTTGGGGTTTTTGGCGGTCAAACAAATTAGTTTGGGATAAATTTGTTACAAGCGTACCAATTTGGAGTTTTTTGTGATCATTTGGGATACATTTTTTATATGTGTACTAGTTTGGGGTTTTTCATAGTAAAAAATTTAGTTTGGAGTAAATTTGTCACATGTATACCAGTTTTGGGGTTTTCAGGATATTAACCATTTTCCTTTTTATGTCATCTTTTGTCAAACTTTTTTATTTCATGTTGACATTCTCAACCAACGGGTTCTTCATAAATATATAATTTTTTGCACCGCGATAAAGGAGGATTCAAATATTAGCTTATTTAATAGTAGGAGATGTGATTTGAAAAACTGAAACTATCAAATGGAGAGAGGCTGCAATTTGCATGAGCTCAACGTGTGATTACTTTGACATATGTTATATTATATCTCCGTAATTTGCTTATTTCTGCAACTCTGAAACCAGCTTAGCTAATAAAACCTCCTAAGGTAAGAGCAGATACTCACTTCTTTACTGATAGCTACAAACGTTCTTCTCTTGCCTTGATAAGAGGAGAGACAAAAAAAGGCTCAACGGCTCAGTACGCAAGTGACTAACCCCACCTCATTATTTTAGGATCAAAAGCTTATACATTAATAGATCAAGATGGAACATTGTATTACATGATCAAGTGATTTGAAAGTTTCGACACACAGGAAACCCTTGACACCAGAAGTCTCAATTGCGCGATCACAATTGCACGTCCTATACCAAGGTCCAAGTATATTCCTTTAGTTGGATATGTACGGAATGCATGAAATGCATAACCCCAATTTAGGCTTACTTGTCGATGGATAATTAATAGTATCAACCAAGTGCCAATACCGATCAGATGCCTAACATCCCAGTCCTAGTTCTCAAATTGTTGTTTTAGGCAACTCCACCCCAGCCTTGCTGTCACTAGATAAAATAGTCAGCTTTGGTAATGGTCCGCTTACGTCTCCACCGGCTTTAACTCGTGTAATGTCGATTTGAGTTTGCATGATACTTTTTTACCAGCGTATCGTCTAAACACAAGCAGTGTCCTATCAAATAAATATTTGACACCTAGTATCGACACAAACACTTAGAATTCTGAATTTCCCCCCTACTTTTCATTCATTTTTTTTTTATTTCGTTATTCTTTAATACAACCTATTTTCTTGTTAGATTAGATTATTTCATTTCCTATGCATATTGTTCGAGTATAAATATTATTCTCTAATAATTTGTAAAGGGAAACCAATTGAATAAAGATGTAGTAATTACCGATTCTCTTTCCCTCTCTCTTCTAAATCTTAGAATATTCACACAACGGTCCGAGACTCTTCATGTTATTCGAACCGCCGTGAGGCATGTCACAGAAAGAACAGTCATTGCACGTGTAATTTCCAAGGCATCTTGCGGAACCCAACAAGCAAATACTCACATGCTCACATGCAAATAACGGGCAACACTCACGTGTCCCTGTTGCTTTTGATCGAAGTTCGAGATCCAGCGCGACTTGACTTGACTTGACTTGCCTTTCACATTGATGAAAGAAAATAGAAGAGAAAACTAAGGAGCAATACTCCCATGCTCCTGCTGTGATCTCTACCGATACTCAGCAGTATATGCGGAAACTGCGTTCAAGTGCTTTCATTGAGATTTGAGATCCGGCACTGTCTTGACTTGGCTGGCCTTTTCTATTGGTAAAAAGAATAGAAAAGAAAGCTAACTAGCAAATGCGCCCATGCTCCTCGTGCTAACAAGAGATTACCTTTGTCGTCGAGGATTTTGTTAATAAATGTCCCGGGGACGCATGAATTTGTTCTATCCACAGTCTAACTACTATTTATTTATCAAAAGTGATTCGTCTGGGAAAGTGACTCTCAAAAGAAATCTAATTCAAAATCATTTTCTCAAACTAGATTTCTTCTTGCCATGTCATGCTTGCAAATCATCCAGTCATTACTCAACACTCGAGTCACTTTTATCTCTCTCCTTAAATTAATGGTTCCTGACATTTTATATGAATTTTACTTTTGCTACTGCGTTTATAAATTCTCGACCAAGGAATCTCCAAAATCGAATAATTATTAGGTGATACCTTTTTTCCTTCTTATGTCATCTATCGTTAGACTTTTCATTTTATGTTAGACATTGTCGGCCAACAGGTTCTTCATGTGATTTGAAAAATTAAAGCTATTAATTGGAAAGAGACTGCAATTTGCTTACTGTGATTACAGTGTCTTTTGGAAATGACATCACAACATCAATCTAGAGAAAAGCTAAGCCTTTTGAGAATATAAAAGTTACCTTAAAAAAGGTGTTTAGAACTGCCGACAGTCAAGATTAAGTCCAACAGAAACAGGCTCTCTTCGCTGAAGACAAAATTCAAATGTGAAATGAAATACAAAATAGCATTCATTCGCTATTACTTTTGAGAGCTAATGTAATCTCCGATGGTAGAAAAACACTAGCACTAGCAAAAATTTTAATGCGAAACAGAATTTGGTAACGAGGCACTAACTTCTGTTGTAATGAGTGCACATCTTGTTCTGTTTCCAATTCCATTCTTACAAGTTATGGACCCCGAGAGCCCAAAAATCTTCAATTACAAGGAGGGGGGAGAGGAAAGATGAAAAGACCAAAATATGTTCCTCGCAGAAAGTGCATTTAGTGTATTATTTCAGTCCAAAACAAGGCCCAAATCTGGTCCACCTGCAAAAGATGCAATCAAATTTAAGACAGCTACACAAGAGTTCTATAATATCTTTAGTCCCCACTTCAGAGGACAATGTGAAACTGCACTCTTCAGCTTCTCTCTTTTGGCAAGAAAGAGGGAGGCTCATGGGTAGAGAGATCATTCATTCAACTAAGAACATCTTCAGGCTCTCAACGTAGCCATATGACCCATAGTTTGCTTGTGGATTTGGTGGCAGCTTTCTTCAACAAGATCGAGGAGCTTTTCCAATTCTGTAGCCCACGAGTTCAAGATATCACTGTTCTCCTTTGTTGTTTGGAAACAAACAAGTGCCATCGGCAGGTCCATCTTTCCAACCAGGGACTTGGAAATAACCATTTTAGAGAGATGCTTCTCAGCTTCCTAAAATGGTCATAGAACTAACAGGTCATGCTGATAGAATATCATATAGGCTTGTATAATTACTATTATGCAGTCTCTCTAGCAGATGATAGTGTTGATTTAATAGATCGAGGCATGTGAATGATAAAGCTCTCTATAATAGTGGTAACAAAACCCCAAAAACAGAGTTCCTTTTGTTGAGTGATTCAGCTACATAGATTTTTTGAGCACATTAAGAAAGCTCTAATAATGAGATTTACAAATATATATATATATATCAGTTTAAAATGTTCACAAAAGAAAACTACGAGGACAACATTCTCAACCTCAAGACGAGCCTTGGCTTTCAAGGCACCAAAACCTCTTTTCCACTTTTTTGGATCTTGTATCCAAGTCCAACAGTCTTACCTCGCAGGTATCAGGGGTAGAGAGGCTGCTCAAGGTTAAATGAGGGGTCTAGGCAATCAGTCATAAAGATTGACATTGATGAAGAATATATGTTCAACATAATAAACTTGGATATTGAGGAATAACGGCTATGCAAGTTTCTTCAACGTAATCCTTGAGTAATACTTCAAAACGACAATAATATTCTGCAGAACATAGAGCAAGTCACATCTGAATGATGATTCAAAGAAAACAAGAGAAAACGACAAACTTCTGTAATTTCATGTACGCTTATTCTCTGTTTAAGACTTGCTACCTTCTCAACAAGTGCGCCTTCGAGCATGTTTTATCTCAAATTCATCTCTGAAAGTACTTCAAAGAGCAGTTAATTCGATAACCTCCATTGTGACTAATTGTGTCAGGTGCAACCTGCGTTAAAATAACGAAGGCATGGCCAACCAAATTCTATGGCAGATTATTGAGATATTGCAAGAAAATGTACAACCAAATACCTAGAAACAATTCAAAGATGTACCTGAATTGGGGAGTTTCTGAGAGATTTTTATCTTCTAAAGTGGCATTAAGAAGGCTTGACTGCATACGATCATGTGTTGACTGAATTAAGTACTAGCAAATTTTCCTTAGAACCTGCAACTAATTAAATCATAGAATGAACAGCTGTGTCTTCAAAAAATCAGTGAAGACTTGACAAAGCCTCATATGAAAGAGCTTCACTAGTATCCACTGCTCTGGGTTTACCCTTTGCTGATGGAATCTCATATACAAATCTCAAGGTAACCATTGTAATGTGAGTAATACTTCCATCGTTAACCACATGAAGGCGAGGTAAGATGTGTGTTCAAATCCATTAAATACATCTCTAACGTCAAAGTTTGCAATAAAGAGAATGCGACGGATGAATAAAGCCATGGCTTGAACCATAGCCTGAATACCAGGTAACGCTTGATTGGTGAAAAAAATTTAGTTAAAAAATAGTAGACAGAACAATAGAATAAGTGAAACACCAATTCACCATATCAAGGGTTCATATTATATCCGTTTCACTTGGTCTTTTGCGCATCAATGATTTTATCTAAACTTTTTTGTGAAAAGATTTAACTAATTCTTTGAATATGTTTGGACTAGTGTGGGCTTTCCAGTTCTTTTAGGCCCCAACCGGACTTGGATCAAGCCCCGCATGAACAATCAAATAGAGAGAGAGAGAGAGAGAGAGAGAGAGAGAGAGAGAGAGAGTCATGTCACATGACGTTCATTAACGGTCGGAGCTTTTCTCCAAAATTTAAAGTTTCTCACCGTATCACCCATACACAGGCCCAAAGAGCTGAGAGAAATATCAAAACTAGTGGACATTGCATCGCATTCTAGCGACTGAAAAACTGCGTCTTTTGAGGAGATAAAAAGTGCGGTTATCTTATTGAAACGAAGCTTCGTAAAAACTGAAGAGCTAATGTTGTCCACCTGCAAAATACATTGAGAACCAACAAAAATACATTCCTATGCAGTGTGTTTAGTATAAAATTTCCTTCCGAAACGAGGCCCAGATCTGGTCCACTGCAAAATTTGCAGACAAATTTAAGCCAGCTACGTGAGAGTCCTATGATAAATATCTTCAGTCCCACTTCAGACCACAATGTGAAACAGCATTCTTCAGCTTCTCTCTTTCGGCAAGAGAGAGAGGAAGGCTCAAGGGGAGAGAGATCTTCATTCAACTAAAAACATCTTCAAGCTCTCAAAGCAGCCTTAGAACCATTAGTGGCAACTTTTCTCGACAAGAGCAATGAGCTTTTCTAATTTTGTCACCCACTAGTTCAAAATGCCATTGCTGTCCTGTATCGTTTGGAAACAGACAAGTCCCATTGGCCTGTATCTTTGCCACCGGGGACTTGGAAACAACCATTTCAGAGAGATGCTTCTTAGCCTCCTAAGATGGTAATATAGATATCATACAAGCTTGTATAATTATCATTTTATGGTACCTCCATCAGATGATAATGTTGATTTAATAAATTGAGGCATGTGATTAATTAAAGCCCTCTACAACAGTGGTAACAGAACCCCAAAAAAACACACCTCTTTTCCTCTAGTGATTCATCTACGTAGATCTTCTGAACATATTAAAAAAGATCAAATAGCGAGATAAAGTTTTGTAATACAGGAAATGGTGAGTGTCAATACTAGCAGACCAAGCTTGCTCAGTTATTGTTAGCAATATAGCAGATGTGACATCCTGAATTTTCGACCCTGTCTCGATAAAATGAACTGAGCTTTTCATCGATGCGCCTATAGTCCTTTTTCTCTGAGCTAATTACTCACGAGTTAACTGATCTATTAGGTGAAGCCATTAAGGGATATAAACGTGACAGACTTGAGAATTCGATTAGAAATCGACTGCTCGACCATGATAATTGGCAAGGGTCAATACGGCAACGTTATAATCGATTAGTGATCGGATATAGGTTGATTCGACGGAATGGCATAATTAAATTGTGAGTGATTCCATATTATTGCAAAATTCGTATCGAACAGCGCTAACCCGATTTTCTTTTAATTTTGTACTCGGTGCTCGTAATTGAAATCTTGAGATTTTTATGACAATCAAGAGTCGCCGACGAGTCGGAGATGCACAAACGTGGATCGAAATTATCGACCATGGGTCAAACGCGATAAAATCCCTAAAAGCTACCCGGTAGGTTAGGTCACGCTAAAATCACGCCCGGTCGATTTTAACCATGAAAGTGACTTTGATTTCGATAATTGAATGTTCGAGCGTGTCATGATTTATTTTTAGGACCTCGTCTCATCTTTCTGGAAAATACCGTCGAGCTGGGAATTTGGCAGAAAAATCAATTTCGGCAAATTAGAATTTGTGAAATTCGGATGGGCAGCTTGGGAGGCATTTTTGGGCTTCCAAAAGGGTTTAATTGGGAGAATTTGAAGCTTAATTCTTCATTGGTTGATGCTTGGACTTTGTGGACTGAATTAGAGGAATTTTGGATGCCAATTTGGTTTATTTGAGAAGAAATTGTGGAAATTCGTAGGGGCTGTTACTGTGTGAATTTTGGGCACCAAAAAGCTTTAATTTGCGAAGATTTGGGAGCTAAATTGCCATTGGAGGCTGCCAAGACTTCAAAGGCAAAAGACGTTGAGGCACAAACCACTCAAGTGCCAAGATATTTGCCTTGAGACCCCATTGGCCAGCTGGTTGACTTGCATGGCCCTTGTTCCCCCTCCCTCTTCACCCATGTGACCAGCCCCTCCTCCTGCAGAACAGCTTCTGCTTCCGTCTTCTTCTGCACTTCATCTTCTTCATTTTTCCATTTCCTCTCTGTATTGCTGCTACCGCCCAAGTCCACAGCAGCCCCGCAAGCCACCGAAGCCACCGTCTCGCCTCTAGCCTCAGCTAGCACCCGCGGTTGAGCTTCCGCCCGCATCCGCCCCCTCACCATCTCCGTCCGCCCCTAGCTGCCCGTCACCAACTCACTTCGCCTCACCGTCGACTAGCTACATTGCCAGCCCCGCCTGGCCGCCTCACGCCATCCCCGAGCTAGTGGCCAACTCCGCTCGACCCCGCAACCAGGCCGCCAGCTCGCCTCCACTATCCCCGCGTCGTGTCCAGCCAACTTCAACCAACTCAAGACCGAGCTCAGCAGCTCAAGCCATGAGGTGTAGGGTCGTTTTTAGCCTCTTCTAGGCTCATTTGGAGTCACCGTAGATACGAGATCTCACCACCATCGCGCCGCCGTCACCGTGAACCCATTGCCTCAGTAATCGGTGAGTTAACGCCTTAATCTTGGATTAGAAAGTTAATTGCACTTAGTGGATTAGTTTAGACTTAAGCATGGATTAGTAGTTAGTTTAGTTAGTGTAATTAGTAGTTAGTTAGTTTAGTTAGTTGAACTAGATAGTTAAGTTAGTTAGGTGGTTAGTTAGGTTATTAGTTAGCTTAATTAGATTAATATAGTTAGCCTAGGTGGATTAATTTAGTTAGTTCAATTAGGTTAGTTAGGTTAGGTTAATTAGATTAATTAAGTGGTTTAATTTAAATCATTTGTAATTTATTTTATTAATTATAATTAGCGTAAATTGTGCCGGGATAGCCGGTTAGTGAAATTTTACGCTGATTGTCGTGGATGTGTTGATATGTGAAATTGATTGCTAAATTATGCAATTGATTGCTTGGTGAAGATTTTTTATTATTATTGCAAAAATATGATTTTATAGTATTTAATTAGAAAAATACTAGGTATCGGGTTTTGACGCCAAAAATATTTTAGGTACTATATAAAATTGTGGAATTTTCAAATGGGAGAGTATCACGTTTTGTGGATTGATTTGACTGTGTGACCACACACAATTATTTTACCGGGTATTTTTAATATCAAGAAAATTGGCCAAGTCTATTATTTGAAATGGAAGTATTTGATTGCAAAGCACGATATTCTTCGCCAAGCATGGATGTGCGTGTGATCATTATCGGAACCCGTCTTGATGCGTTCACGTGGACGATGCCTAATTAAGTTCAGATGCCCTTGACAACGGATGCCGGTCGCAGTGGAGGCTGGGCCGATGCTCCTTTGGGAATGCCGTCCAGATGTAGACGTTGCCGTGCCTGACAAAGTGGGACGACGCCCAATTATGTTGGATGACCGCCGACTGATGAGTTGGCCATGGCCGTTGGGTCGTAAATAACTGGGACACACTTGAGTGATTGAGATAGCCGCACCTAATTATGGAACAAAGTTGTGTGGCACAGAATGGAACGTGCCACAACAATTTGGCCTTATAATCGGGATCCCTGTAATTATTTGAGAATGAACTGATGTGCTCCAGTTATTGAATACATTTACTATATGCATATGATATATGAGATGTACTAATGTACAGGGAGATGCTGAGGTGAGGTAAGTCCTATATGGTGCATGTTTAGGTTGCCTCTGAGTGAATTCTCGTCCTAATCGGGGTTTAGGGTGTAGACTCGCTGAGACTTTATCTCACCCCGTCGTGGTTTAAAATTTTTCAAGTCCTTAGATGGAGGTTCGGCATGTCCGTTTTGGGTGGCCACGGGAGGCGGAGACTGAGCGTACCCTTCTCCCTATCCACGGGACCACATGGATCCGTGAGCTCGTAGTGACCACCATTTGGGTCGATGATGGCCTACCTCAATTGGTACATCATCGCTTCAAAGCGTGGTTCCGTAATGGGCCTAACGGGGTTCGGGAGGACCCTTTGGAAGGTTTTAACAGACCTTCCGTCGATACCGAGTATGAGGAAGTACTCGACCCCATTGTGGATGCCAATATTTTGGAAGATATCGTGGCGAACCAGGGGCCTGAGGCTAAAGGGCCCAGAGTAGAGGTAGATGATCCTTTAGATATCGACATCCCTGACAGTGTCGTGGTAGACCCGAATCCCAAGTAGGTAGGGTCCGAGGTAGGATTGGCTTAGTAGCTTCTTTTTGGGTCTAGACCTTTTGTATATAACTGTATAGGGCTAACCTGGTTTCTTTATAAAATATGTTTTGTGTTAATTGGCTGTCCTGCTCCTACTATCCCATGTGTTTGTTTGTTGGTTGGGAAATTATTAGTTCACTTCCGCATGTGCATAAATGAATGGGTCGACAACGCGTCCTGGGAACGCCGCAATTTAATCGACCGCCGAGGGATGTGAGCGCACTCGAGGTTTGGGGCATGACATCCCTGCCCGAAGTAGTATCAAAGCTGGTCAGTGTTTGGAGTGATAAGATGCGATGGGTCTTGGGATAGTTAGTAGGAAAGGCTTTTTCTTTATGCTAACGCCTGTGATTGATTGATTGATTAATTTGTGTGGGTCGTCCAGACTTCTAATTCTATGTGGAATTAGAAAGCATGTTTATAAAAAGTCTGTAGAATGAGTGACCTGGAGCAGAGGACTCCTCGGAAGAGGACGGTAGGGTCTGTCACTCAGGGTAGGACGCCGACTAGGGTCGGTACCTAAGGAAGAGCGCTAGCTCAGGCCAGCGCAAGTGTGAGAGTACCGCTGCCGGCTAGTACTGGTGTAGCAGCCCCGGACGATCCTAGAACAGACAGGATCGTCCAAGCGCTCGAGACCTTAGGGAATTTGATGGGGCAGCACGCCCAGAATCAAGCCGCCACTACAGCCGCCGCCATTGCTACTGCCAATGTTGCTACTGCTGCGATTGCCGCACCTGCCGAGGTTCCACCTGGGAATGTGATTGGTGATCTGCCTATGCAAAAGTTAATAGAGCAGTTTCTGAAGCTAAACCCGCCGAGGTTCATTGGAGTAGGCAATCTCGATGCTGCAACCCTCTAGATCCAAGAATTAGAGAAGGCCTTCACACTGTTGAGGTGCTCGGAGAAAGACAAGGTAGTCCTTGCGGTCTACCAGTTATAGGTAAATGCAAGTACCTAGTGGAGAGCCACCAGAGGAAGAGTGTTTCCTGAAGGCGTGGTTCCGGTGTGGAATGCCTTCGTAGAAGTTTTTAATGGAAAGTATTTCTTTGATTGTGCCAGAGAACAGAAGATGGTAGAATTCCAACATCTTCGTTAGGGTCTAATATCGATAGATCAGTATAAGGCAAAGTTTGCCGAGCTGTCCTAGTACGCCCCTAGATTGATTAAGGATCTAGTAGACAGAGCAAGGAGATTCCAAGATGGACTAAGACCAGATCTGCTGGTGCCATTTAATCTGAAGGATTAGAATGACCTGTATGAGAGGGCATAGCTGATAGAGAGGAACTTGAATGAGCGAGCCGCCGCATCTAGGTCGTGGTTTGGTTCAAACAGAGATGGCAATCGGTTTGGGAAGAAGCCGATGACAGGAGGAAGATATCCCATTCCACCTAACCGGAAGGGTGGATTAGAAAGTCAGCACCCAACCAGAATGGAGTGTGTCGTTTCTGTGGGAGACGACATGGGTTAGCCCCGTGCTTCAATAGAACGGGAGCTTGCTTTGGTTGTGGCTAGCAGAGCCACCAAATCAAGGATTGCCCCTACAGGCCAATGGGAGCACAGCCGCCGCTACCACCAATGGGACAGAACAGAGGAAGTGCATCGCAGAACGCACAACAGGGCGAATTGAACAGGCCTCCAGCACAAGGAAGGGTGTATGCTATCACCTGACGCGAGGCAGAGGACTCACCAAACATGGTCACAGGTACGGTCTCGCTAAACGACCATGCTACTTATGCTTTATTTGACCCTGGAGCTATGCATTCATTTATTGTTTAGCAGTACGTTAAGTTGGTAGGGTTGAGTCCAGAATCGTTGGGGTTAGTTATTAGTATATTTACCCTGTTAAAGGATAATGTGTTGTCTACAGTATGGTGTCCTGGTTGCAAGTTAGTTATTGATGAGTGAGAGGAAATGATATATTTGATTGTCCTGGCCATGTATGATTTTGATGTGATAATTGGCATGGATTGGCTCACCATGCAACGAGCTACTGTAGACTATTATCATAAATCGATTCAATTTAACCCGTTAGCGGGTAAAAGTTTCGAGTTTACTAGGAGTCGAGAAGGACCCTCGATTGATTACCTTAATCTCGTCGCTTGAGGCAACTCATTTGTTAAAAGTAGGTTGCCAAGGCTATTTGGCAACCATAGTGGATACGATAGTTGAGGAGCCGAAGATGGAAGAGATCGCCGTGGTATGGGAGTTTCCTGACGTGTTTCCTGAAGAATTGTCCGGTTTTCTCCTAGAAAGGGGGATTGAGTTTGTAATTGAGTTGGCCTCTGGGATAGAGCCAATTTCTAAGACTCCTTACCGTATAGCATTGTCATAGTTGAAAGAATTGAAAGTGCAGATGCAGGAGTTGTTAGACAAATGATTTATACGTCCTAATGCATCACCTTGGGGAGCACCAGTTCTGTTCGTGAGGAAGAAAGATAGTTTGTTGCGTCTTTGCATCAACTATCGACAACTCAATCAGGTGACGATCAAGAATAAATACCTGTTGCCAAGGATTGACGACCTGTTTGACCAGCTACAGGGAGCGTCGATATTTTCTAAGATCGACCTGAGGACAGGATATCATCAGTGGAGAATCAAAAAGGAAGATATACCGAAAACAACTTTCCGTACGTGTTATGGCCATTATGAGTTCACCGTAATGCCGTTTGGTTTAACCAACACCCCAGCTACTTTCATGGATCTGATGAATCAAGTATTCAAAGAGTATATGGATCAATTCGTGATTGTATTTATCGACGACATCTTGGTGTATTCGAGAAGTACATAAGAGCACGAAAGACATTTAAGGACAGTGCTTCAGACTTTGCCAGAACATGGGTTGTACGCCAAGTTCAGTAAGTGCAAGTTTCGGCTGACTCGTGTAGCTTTCTTAGGTCACGTGATTTCTAGTGAAGGGATTTCCGTGGACCCGACTAAGATCGAAGCAGTTATCAACTGACCAAGACTGACAACAGTGACAGAGATAAGAAGTTTCTTGGGATTGGCATGTTATTACAGACGGTTTGTGGAAGGATTTTCTGCAATAGCCATGCCTCTGACTAGATTGCTGAAGAAGGAAGAGAAGTTTGTATGGACGGATAAGTGCGAGCGTAGTTTTCAAGAGCTTAAGTAGAAGCTGACTACCGCATCCGTGTTGACAATTCCATCTGGACCTGGAGGATATGAGATCTATAATGATGCATCATTCTGAGGACTAGGTTGCGTTCTAATGCAGCATGGAAGGGTTGTTGCATACGCGTCCCGTCAGTTGATGCCTCATGAGTTGAATTACTTGACGCATGACTTAGAATTCGCAGCGATCATCTTCGCTCTGAAGATTTGAAGACATTACTTGTGTGGAGAAATGTTTCAGATCTTTATTATTCTCTCAAAAGGAGTTGAACATGAGATGGTGTCGTTAGATGGAACTTCTCAAGGACTATGGCTGCAACATTTTGCACCATCCCAGAAAAGCCAACAAAGTCGCAGATGTGTTGAGTTGGAAGTCATCGATTGTGTAGATAATGGTCCAGGAGTGGATTCTACTCGAAAGAGCTCGAGATTCGGTTTTCAAATTTGAGGTAGGCCACCTTTCAAGTCTTGTGGCCACCTTCAGAACTGAACCGGAGGTGCATATAAGGATTAAGATGTTACAGTTGACAGACCCAGAGATCTAGAAAATTCTGCAGGAGGATGCAGAAAAGAGAAAGGCTGATTTTCAAGTTTTTGAGGACGGAACATTAAAGTTTTGTGGACGTTTGTGTGTACCTGACGATGCAGAGCTTAAGGAAGAGATCTTGTCAGAAGCTCATCGTAGTAGCTACAATATTCATCCAGGTAGTACGAAGATGTATCAGAATCTACGTCAACACTATTGGTGGACCTGTATGAAGGCGGATATCGCTAGACATGTCGTCAAGTGTCTGACGTGCCAACAAGTGAAAGCACAACATTGCAAGCTGGGAGAACTTTTACAACCTCTCGAGATTCCCGAGTGGAAATAGGAACATATCACAATGGATTTTGTGATGGGGTTATCAATGAGTTGGCGAGGTAATGATTCTATATGGGCTGTAGTTGACAGATTGACGAAGTCTACTCACTTCATCGCCGTATGAAAGGATTTTGCATTGGACAAATATGCTGAGTTGTACGTGCAACAGATAGTTCGTCTGCACAGAGTTCCAGTGATGATTACGTCAGATCGAGACCTGAAATTCACAGCAGCTTTCTGGAAAAGTTTACAAATTGCCTTAGGAACGAAGCTACAGTGCAGCACAGCCTATCATCCGCAAACGGATGACCAATCTGAGAGGACGATTCAAACCCTTGAGGACATGCTGCGAGCTTGCGTGTTGGATTTTAAAGGAAGCTGGGAGGAACGGCTTCATCTAGTTGAGTTCGCCTACAACAATAGTTATTAGTAGAGTATCCAGATGGCACCGTTTGAAGCATTGTATGACAGAGTTTGCAGAACTCCAGTTTATTGGGTCGAAGTTGGAGAGCGGAAGATTATGGGTCTAGAGTTGGTTCAACGGTTATTGGACGCCATCAAAGTCATTCGAGAAAGACTTAAAACCGCTCAGAGTCGCCAGAAAAGCAATGCAGATAAGCGGTGAAGACCATTGGAATTCCAAGTTGGTGAACACATCTTCCTTAAGGTGTCACCAATGAGGGGTACTTCGCGCTTCAGCAAGAAAGGGAAGTTAAGTCCAAAGTACGTCGGTCCCTTTGAGATTTTGAAAAGAATTAGGACTTTGGCGTATTGTCTTGCGTTGCCACCAAGACTAGCTCAAGTGCATGACATCTTCCACGAGTCGATATTGAGAAAGTATAAACCTGACTCGACTCACGTGCTGAATTTGAAGAATTAGACGTGGATGAAAGAGTGTCGAATGTGGAGAGACCGGTTCAGATCGTGGATCGAAAGGAGCAAGTTCTGTGTACCAAGATGATATCTTTAGTCAAAGTGGTCTGGGAACACCATAGAATAGAAGGAGCTACGTGGGAAAGCGAAGAATCGATGAGACAGCAATACCCCCACATTTTTGAAGAAGAATTGTAATAATTTAAATTTCGAGAACGAAATGTTTATAAGATGGGAAGAGTTGTGACATCCTGAATTTTCGACCCTGTCTCCATAAAATGAACCGGGCTTTTCATCAACGCACCTATGGTCCTTTTTCTTTGAGTTGATCACTCACGAGTTAACTAATCTATCAGGTGAAGCCGTTAAGGGATATAAACGCGACAAACTTGAGAATTCAATCAGAAATCAACTGCTCGACCGTGATAATTGGCAAGGGTCAATATGGCACCATTATAATCGATTAGTGATCAGATATAGGTCGATTCGATGGAATGGCATAATTAAATTGTGGGTGATTCCACATGATTGCAAAATTCGCGTCGAACGGCGCTAACCCGGTTTTCTGTCAATTTTGTACTCGATGCCCATAATTGAATTTTTGAGATTTTTATGACAACCAAAAGTAGTCGACGAGTCGAAGATGCACAAACGTGGATCAAAATTATCGACCACGGGTCAAACGCGATAAAATCCCTAAAAGCTATCCGGTAGGTTGGGTCGCGCTAAAATCACGTTCGGTCGATTTTAACCATGAAATTGACTTCGATTTCGGTAATCGAACGTTCGAGCGTGTCACGATTTATTTTCAAGGCCTCGTCTCATCTTTCCGGAAAATTCCGTCGAGCCGGGAATTTGGCGGAAAAATCAATTTAGGCAAATTAGAATTTGTGAAATTCGGATGGGCAACTCGAGAGGCATTTTCGGGCTACCAAAAGGGTTTAATGGGGAGAATTTGAAGCTTAATTCTTCATTGGTTGATGCTTGGACTTTGTGGGCTGAATTAGAGGAATTTTGGATGCCAATTTGGTTTATTTGAGAAGAAATTGTGGAATTTCATAGGGGCTACTGTGTGAATTTTGGACACCAAAAAGCTTTAATTTGTGAAGATTTGGGAGCTAAATTGCCATTGGAGGCTGCCAAGACTTCAAGGGCAGAAGACTTTGAGGCACAAACCACTCAAGTGCCAAGATATTTGCCTTGAGATCCCATTGGCCAACTGGTTGACTTGCATGGCCCTTATTCGCCCCCCCCACCTCTTCACCCATGCGACCAGCCCCTCCTCCTGCAGAATAGCTTCTGCTTCCTTCTTCTTTTGCACTTCATCTTCTTCATTTTTCCATTTCCTCTCTGTATTACTATTGCTGCCCGACTCTACAATAGCCCCACAAGCCACCGAAGCCACCGTCTTGCCCCTAGCCTCAGCTAGCACCCGCGGTTGAGCTACCGCCTGCGTCCGCCTCCTCACCGTCTCTATCCGCCCCTAGCTGCCTGTCTCCAGCTCACTTCGCCTCACCATCGACCAGCCACGCATCCAGCCCCACCTGGCCACCTCATGCCATCCTTGAGCCAGCAGCCAGCTTCGCTCGACCCTGCGACCAAGTCGCCAGCTCACTTCTGCCGTCCCCGCGTCATGTCCAGCCAACTTCGACCAGCTTAGGACTGAGCCAAGTAGCTCCAAGTCGTGAGTTGTAATGTCATGCCTCAAACCTCGAGCGTGCACACATCCCTTGGTGGTCGATTAAATTGCAACCTCCCAGGACATGTCGCCGACCCATTCATTTTATTGCATTAGGGAAGCGTATAAATAATCCCCAGACAACACAGATATGTGATAGAAAAGCAGGAAACAATTTTCGCCAAACACTTTTATACACAAACTAAGTTCATATACAATATTAGTCTATGAACAAAAGCCTAACTCCAAAAGGAAGAGTCACTAAGCCGTCTAGGCACAAGACTCCTCAACCGAGACCTCTGAGACCTCCGGGGGTTATGGGTCTTCCACGACACCATCGGGGATATTGGTGTCCAGAGGACCAACCATCTCATCACCCTCAACAGTGGGTGCATCGAACCCATCCAGGGGACCCTCCCGTTCTTCGTCAGGCCCATGACAATACCACGCTCTAAATCAATGAGGTACAAACTTTGGTAGGCCCTCATCGACCAAGATCATAGACATAATGAGCTCACGGAGCCAGGGAGTCCTAGGGATAGGGAAGAAGGTGCTCTGCTCGTTAAACCCTCGAGGCTAACCAAAACGTACTGAAGGAGCCGCCATCTACAGACCTGAAAAGTTAAACCCACGATAGAGTGAGACGATATTTCAACGAGTTCACACCCTAAACCCCGTTAGGAAGGAAATACGCCTAGAGGTAGTCTAACCACACATCACAGAAGACTTACCTTGCCTCAGTTCCTTCCTGCACGTCATTATAGTTCATATCACATATACATATAATAAATGCACACATCAATTGGAACGTCTCACTCAATCTCAATCAATCATAGGGGTTCTAATTATAAGGCCAAATCATTATGACACGTCCCATACTGTGCCACACAATTTTGTCCCATAATCAGGCGCGTCTATCTCAATCAATCACGTGTTCCAATTGATTGCTGCCCACACAGGCATGATGTTACCTGCAAACTTGAGTAAGCTCTTCCAGACTCGATGGGTGAGGAGCCAAGGCGCAGCACAGCGAATCCCTTCAATTCGCAACGGGTGCTCTGTAGAAATCAAAGTTGGTGTTGTAAATCACCTTCTTCGATTCGTCTCTAGAATACAGCACCTTGACCTCGCTTACCTGCTCATGAAACTTCCTACGCTGTCAATGATACCGCTCAGGACGCCATCTCCGATCCCATGGTTCACCACCTGAAAGAAGCCCCAATCCTCGCACTCCTCACACGCCTGGGATTATCTCCCTGCGCTTGCCAGAATCTTCACGAACTCCTTCCAAGTCCACGATCGAGATGTTGAAGCTTCTCTCAGTGGGACCGGAATGTTCGGGCGATTGAGGCCGGCAATCGACGAAGATACGAGGGAGCTTGGAGACTCCGGAGTCGACCAAGCCTTTTCACGCTGGTCCTCAAGGTGTTGAAGGCTTTCAATTCGCTCTCGTGGTCGTTTTCATTCTTTGCTTGGTCGGGGGCTTCATCGAAGTTGGTCGCCGCCACGTCGGTCGGCGAAGGTTCGTGTGCACCAGCGATGTTGTGCTGAAGGAGCTCAGTTTTCAGTTGTAGGAGGTGGTGAAATGGAGGAGATTCGGATGCACTGTAGAGCAAAGGACATTGGAGAGGAGATGACAACAATGACCACATTTTTAAAATGCAGTTGGCCCAACGGTCACCGTCGCTTCCGACACGGAGGCTAAGATGTTTGGCGGACCATCGGGGCCAACCACATTAAAAGAAAAAAAATATTCTATAAATTAGAGGCCACCTCGTCTCAATTCTTCCTTCATCTCTCTTATAGAAATTCCCACCACTCGACAAATTCTCACTTAGTATGCACGATTTCCCTCGCTACTGCGATTTTGAAATGGACCATATTCACCTCACCCATATTTTTTTTTTTTTTTGGGGGGAACAAATTGAGGTCCTCCTTAATAGTACAAAGTTGGCGGTGTGCACAATTTGTAAGAAAATGTTATTCACAAGATTCAAAGATAGGATGTGTAACGACCCGGGCCCCACTGTATAATATTGTCCGCTTTGGACGCTGAGTCCTCACGGCTTTAAAACGCGTTATACAGGTTAGAGGGGCCCAAGCCATTTTAAACTGGCCCAAGACTCATCCCTAGGCGATGTGGGACAGGGACCCCTTCCTTGCGCACGTCTGAGGACCGAGGTGCGGATGCACCGCCATCCCTCCTCCCCGCGCATCGCCGCTCGGGCCGTCACACTCTCCCCCCCGGGAGCACAACGTCCTCGCTGTGGCCCCACACGCAGTCGGGAGTCGGCTTTGATACCATTTGTAACGACCTGAGCCCCACTGTATAATATTGTCCGCTTTGGACACTGAGTCCTCACAGCTTTAAAACGCGTTATACAGGTTAGAGGGGCCCAAGCCATTTTAAACTGGCCCAAGACTCCCTCCCTAGGCGATGTGGGACAGGAACCCCTTCCTTGCACACGTTCGAGGACCGAGGTGCGGACGCACCGCCATCCCTCCTCCCCGCGCACCGCCGCTCGGGCCATCACAGGATGAGCCATCCCATAAAGCACCAAGACGAGCTTAACACTTGAATGTTTGTGCTCGGGTGACGCTTAGCTCGTGTGATGGGCCATATTAGCATCCCTTTCAAGTACTAAGAGAAGAGGAACCATTAGCTACTTGCACGTTGTACCCTTTCCATCGAGCAACGCTTTGATGTCACTGAAGAGCTGACCCTCACCATTGCTGGCCAGATCTAGCAAATCCTCAAGTAGTCATGGTGACCGTGGCCTCGTTGTCGCTACGTGAGGCTCACCCTCGCTAGTGGCCAAGAGGTGGGATGGGACTCGCCAGCACACTTCTCTAGCCGGCGGCGAAGGAAGGAGGAAAAAGAGAGAGAGAAGAAGGAAAAAAAAATTAAAATTAATAAAAAAATTATTAAAAAATTATTAAAAAAATTTTTACATTAGTGTCCACATCAGCATCGACTAGCCAAAATTGATTTGATGAGCTGAATTGACACAAATGTAAAATGTTTAGGATTGAATTGGTTAAAAAAAAATTATGATTGAATTGACATAATTGTAATAGGTTTATGACTTTTGTGGTAGTTTTCCTATTTAAAATGTCTAGGATTTCAACAATGGCCTAGAGAATAAAGTCTTATTTACGTGCCTAGTTTTTCCTTGAGCAAATTGATAAATGAGTAACAAAGACATCTCTTTAGAGAAAGTATATATATAATCTAGTTAAGATTTTTCTGATTTCTACAATTTTTTTTCCTCAATAAGAATATATCATCCTTTCGGTGTAGAATAGTTGAATGTCAATAGGATGGCTTAGTTATATTATATATTCATCATGATTTTCGATAACAAGACTCCAACCTACAACAGGAAGAGAACTGTAAACCAATTCTAGATAAGGATTTGTCGCATCTCCTCTAATCCTTAAAATGAAGTATTATAAATCAGATATTGCAGAATTTAAGCAGCTATAGACAATCCATATAGAAAGATTCAGACATCGCTCATCACCCAAATGCACAAAGAAGATCAACCATTCGGTAGCTCACCTGAGCATAACTGCGTTAGATGATAAACTCCTGCATTAACCAGCTCAAGAACTTGAATTCTTTAACAGCTTGACACATTAGCATCCTCACATGACATCCTTAGTGCGATCGTTCCAAACTGCATCAAGCCCCCATCAAAAGAATGAATAAATCCATACAGCGTGGAAGCCACCAAACTGATTGATATGATCAGAGGCATACTTAAACCTTAATGAGGTTGATAAACCTTCTGTATACAATCAGAACATTCACCAACAGTTTTCATGAAATAGACCCAGCCACATGCTTATTTGTGCCTTCAAAGCAAATACTAAAGCAAAAGAAATCGATCATAAAGAAACTGTTTAATATCTCAATTACAAAGAAGATGACTCCAAACAACCCTTGTAGAATTAAAATATCTGGGAGACATATCATCATTGGCCAAGGATCATGCAGCAAATGGAGATTTATTAACTCATATCCCTTTTGTGTATGTGAATACCCAAGAAAAATACATTCAGTGGCACGAGGAGATAGTTTATCAGAACCGAAACGTAGGTTATGAACAAAACAAACACATCCAAAGACGCGCGGTATAAGAGGGAATAATGGCTTGTTAGGAAATATAACACTGATTGGTGACTAATGATTGAGGACAGTGGAAGGCATATGATTTATGAGATAACATGCGGTAAGGACAGCATCACTCCAAAATGATTTTGGCACATGCATATGAAATAAGAGTGAATGAGCAACTTCTAGAAGGTGACGGTACTTTCTCTTGGCCACACCATTCTACTGAGTGGTATAAGTACAACTTGTTTGATGTATAATGCCAAGATTAGAAAAAAAACAAAGAAATTGATTTCTATGTATATTCTAGAGCATTATCTGTTCGCAAAATTTTAAGGGATGTATTAAACTGATTAGTAACCTCATGATGAAATAATTGGAAAACATGTAAAAAATCAGAACGGTCATGAAGCATATAAAGCCATGTTAAACGAGAATAATCATCCACAAAAGTAACAAAGTACTTAAAACCATTTCTACTAGCAATATGGAGAGGTCCCCAGATGTCTGAATGAACAAGTTCAAGTAAAGTAGATGCACAAGAATCATTACGACTAGGAAAAGAACTACGATGATGTTTCCCAAGTTCACAAGCCTCACACTCAAGAGTAGAAATTGATTTACACTCGGGAATTATTTGTTGTAACTTAAATAAAGATAAATGCCCTAAACAAGAATGCCATAAATAAATATTGAAATATCATAAGAAATCATAAGAAACAGTTGAAACTTCTTGCTCGACTTTTCCACTTGAGCAAGTATGATGTTCACCATTGATAAAATAATATAGAAATAACGTAGACGTTGGTCATCTGATCAAAATTTAATAAGAATCCAAAGGGTAAATGGGAAGGTTTTTTTTTTTTTTTTTTTCCGAGTTGCATCTAATAGAAACTTACAAAAAGCACAAAACTGAACTCCATGCTCAGCAGCTGGTCAAAGAGCAAGCAATGCCAATGGAATTTATGTTTCAATGGCTATGGTGCATCTTCCAGTACCAGTTAATCATTTTTGAGAATGAGATGCCAACAATTTGCAACAAAGCAAATATCAGGCCCTGGCAGAAAAGTCTTCATAGTCCCAATGATCAAAGAGAACCTAAAATCAAGTTGGTACTGCAAACTCAAAACAACCTATTGCACCTAGAAAATCATCTCATTTGTAAAAATGTCACAGACAATGTTCCTGTACCAAAAAAAGAAGCATACAGCTGTGAAAAATATGGGCTAAGCAAACCCACTTGTCTTATTTCAGCCAAGAACACTAAGTACTCTCTTGTTGCATGTATGTCAAATAGGTGGCCATCGAACTTAAAACCATCAAAGCAAAGTGAAGCTTCCTTAGACAGCCTGTCATAAAAGCATGACCGAAATGATTAGAATATCAGCAGCTGGTCAGAGAGCAAGCAACGCCAATGGAATTTATGTTTCAATGGCTATGCTGCATGATCTTGCACCAGTTCATCTTTTTTCAGAATGAAATGCGAATGGTTTGCAACAAATTAAATATCAGCTCCTGGCAGAAAAGTCTTCATAGTCCCAATGATCAAAGAGAACCTAAAATCAAGTTGGACTGCAAACTCAAAATAACAACCTATTTCACTTACAAAATCATCTTATTTGTAAAAATGTCCCAAACAATGTTCCTGTACCAAAAAAAAAAAAAAAAAGGGAAAAAAAAGAGCATACGGCTGTGAAAAATATAGGCTAAGCAGACCCACTTGTCTTATTTCAACTAAGAAGAGTAAGTACTCTCCTGTTGCATGTATGTCAAATAGGTGGCCATCGAACTTCAAACTCTCAAAGCAAAGTGAAGCTTCCATAGACACCCTATCATAAAAGCATGGCCAAAATGATTAGAATATCAGCAGCTGGTCAGAGAGCAAGCAATGCCAATGGAATTTATGTTTCAATGGCTATGCTGCATCATCCCATACCAATTCAGCTTTTTTCAGAGTGAGATGCCAACGGTTTGCAACAAAGTAAATATCAGGTCTTGGCAGAAAAGTCTACAGTCACCACGATCAAAGAGAACCTAAAATGAAGTTGGCAGTACAAACTCAAAACAACATATTTTACCTTCAAAATCGTCTCGTTTGTAGAAATCTCCCAAACAATGTTCCCGTACCAAAAAAAAAAAAAAAAAACATACAGCCGTGAAAAATATAGGCTAAGCAAACCCACATGTCTTATTTCAATAAGAAGACTGAGTACTCTCTCATTGCATGTATTGCATATATGTCAAACAGGTGGCCATCCAATGATGACTAGACATCTTACATAAAACTTCAAGTTCAAATAGACTTACACCAAGTCAATACATATGCAAGAAATGTATTTCTTAGTGAATGTGCATCTAAGTATGCCAAAAGCAAAAATTCAGTGAAAGAATAATATTCACAATATTTCCATGAAAGAGAAAAAAAAGGTAAGACAAACAAAATATCATTAATAGAAAGCTTACAGTCACAGTACCAAGCCAATGAAAAGTTCTTCATCCAATCCCATAGAGAAAGGCTCTAATCAGCCAAAGCACAGAAGAGCTATCATCTTAAAACATTCAAAAGAGCCATCCAAAATCAGTTAACAGAAGAAATAAATCAAAAGTCAGAAGTGCCAACCAAGACGAAGATTTTCGAAGTATCTATTGTGAGAGCACCATCCACACAAACTATCTGCATGATTTACAAGCGATTCAATCAGTGATTGCAGTTCACATATGAGGTAAGAAGCAAGCCAGAACTAATGTGGACCTCATGCTTTTCAGACTCCTAAAACAATTCCTACAACCGAAGAAGTCCATAGTTATACCTATCGAGCTTCCAAAACCAACTGAACTCAGATAAAAGTGCCAAAGAATCAAGATCTTGTCCAAGAAAATCGCTCCTCTACTATCCGGCTGGAAAAAACCATCGCAGATTGAAGGACACTTCACATTGAAGTTAATTCTGAGCATCAAAAGAAAGAGAACTGAATAACTTCCTCTTTGATGAAAATTGAAGGGACTAGACTTAATAATATTGGAACCATTCACCATCCAAATTCAACCTTTCAGAAAGGGCAATAGATCATCACTTAATTTGGTTCGGACAACTACATAAGAAAGGTCTTGCTTATTTTTCTGCTTTGTCATTTCATTAACCTAAACCATCCACACATATATAAACAAAGCATGGAAATTTACATGGTTTGTCCAGCAAATTGAGCAGCAACAAAAGGATCTGGTTCTGCTCTTCTCCAGCCACACCATAATGAAGGCCCAACAACTCTTATCTTCTAGATGTTTTGGTGACTTAACTAAGACAAAAGAAAACAAAAGTGTTCAAAAAGAGAAGACTCAACAACAGATAGGATGAGCATGGCAACAGATATTGTTCTTTGAATCAGACAACTTGGATTCTCTCTAGCCATCCTATCAGCATTAGCGCTCTAATAAATTCAATGGCCGCCCCATTGTTGAGAATAGCCTTCCTTGCTGCAATTTTCCACCTATTCTAAGGTTGGCACTATAGTTGCATAATCTGAAAAAAGCTTCTTGTGCTATAGAAACTCGTTTCAAATATGAAAACAAAAGTGACACTGGAATTATGATCCAAAACAGGAATCAAAGCATATAACCTAGTACAGAGGACATGCGTCATCCTAAATCTCACCTCTGCGAAGTCAAGTGAACTTGAGATTGAAATATGACCTCACTAACCTGTCCAAATCTTGGCAACATGGATATGCACAAAGTTTGTGAACAATTCAGTAACGTTGGATTGACAACACCTTGCTGCAGTTAAGCCCAGTTACGCCACCATATATAAGAAAAAGCAAAATCCTTCACATTCCGTTACCAACAATGCTCGAAATTTGTCAGCAATGATGAAGAAACAAAGGAGCTGAGGGACGTGCAAATAGAAAGTCCTAGTTTCTTCAAATAAACAGAGTCAGAATCAGCAAGCCAGCCCTCTTCTCCCACTTTGTCATCCAAAGAAAGAGATGATCGTCCAAAGTCAGAACTATGTTCAGACTTCAAATTAAAGAGAGGGATTCTGAAAGAAGTCAAATACAGACAACAAACTTCTACAGATAGCTCCATCATCATAATCATATTTCCTGTAGATGTTTCAAAATCTGAAGGTTCAAGTAAATCTCAAGACTGTAGAGTAACATATGGACACAAAAACAGTTCACAGTCAGTCAAGATTCTATTGTGTTTGGCCAACCTGTCAATAAAAACCATAGGCAGACAAATTCCCAATAACAAATTCAGGTCCCTTAAAGGTGAAGGAGATATACCAGGACATCTTCGTTGGTACAAATATTCATAAGTTGACTGGCATCTCAGTTTGTTCTTCTTTTTCATTACCCGTTTTAATTAATGATGGTGCAAACGATATAGCCTTGCAAGGTAAGTATTAAAGAGAAGGAAATGAGTAATATGAATAAATACTTATAAATCAGAATTAGAGATAGCTTTCATATGGCTACATGCCTCAAGTAGGTAGGTAGCAAACTTAATCCAGAACATTCATTTTTAAACAAGAACTAGGTTACTGTACAAAAACACAGAAGTGCACGGCATTACTACAGGTTGTCAACAGTACGAGAAACTGGACAAAAGTACCTACTTCCATAACATTCCGTTTTAAACAAGAACTAGGTTACTATAGCAAAAACTCTGAAGTGCTCAGCATTACTACAGGTTATCAATAGTGCCAGAAACTGCACATAAGTTCTTACCTCCTGATCTAATGGTACTTCCGATTACCATGCTATTAACTAATTGAAAGCATAATATAAAAAATACTTCAAAGTCCAGCCAATCTAAACACGATTCTACCAAAGAATCACACCCCTGAAAAAATTCTGCATATGGGACACCAACTGCCAGAATTGGAAAAAAGTTCAAAAAGTAAATAAATAAATAAAATAAACAAAAACTTGAAGCACAGAGAAGGGAGTGACCATCGTGGGTGCTTAAGATCTGAACGACTCGCGGAATCCCTTCTAGTAGTGTAATATGTCTAGCCGCCAGTTCAATGTTCTCGGTGAAGAATCTCTAACAATAGAAAGGATCACAAAAGTGCAAATTGGATTTATAAGAAGAGAATATTAAGCACTAAACGTGACAAATAAGTTAGTTCACATTTCTGCAAATTTATTGAACTAGGTAGCCATCCATTGACCGAGTAGATCCACATGAAATTTCAAAGTAGGACAGCAGTCCTATTGACAGAGTGTAATACGTCTAGCCACAAGTTTAATGTTCTTCGTAAAGAATTTCTAACAATAGAAAAGATTACAAAAGTGCAAATTGGATATATAAGAAGAGAATATTAAACACTAAACATGACAAGTAAGTTAGTTCACGTTTCTGCAAATTTATCCAAAAAGGTAGCCATCCATTGACCAAGCAGATCCACATAGACTTTCAAAGTGAGACAGCAGTTCCGATAAGACCAGGACCAATGAATAATGCCACTAATGGAGCACAATTATGGAGCAGCACATTCTGGGAAACAAAATTGCACCAATGAATAATATTATAGGACAACTAGCGGGACAGTAAAAAATGAAAATTCTTGATTTAAACACAGTCAGAGCAAGCATAGACAGCATTTGATCAAGTAAAGTCCACCATACCTCACAATCGTTGGCATCCTGAAAGAAATTTGGAGGATCACTCCCCTGAAAATATTCTGGCATTTCTGATAACCATGCTGTCAACTAATTAAAAGCATAATATCAAAAATACTTCCAAGTGCAGCCAATCGAAACATGATTCTATGAGGATCACTCCCCTGAAAAAATTCTGCATATGTGACACCAATTCACGGAGTAGAAATTAAAAAAATAAAATAAAAGAAAAAACAAAAATTTGAAGCACAGAGAAGGTGGGGGGGGGACATTGTGGATGCTTAGGACCTGGACGACTCAGGGAATCCCTTCTAGTAGGAGCATAATATGTCCAGCTGCCAGTTCAATGTTCTTGGTGAAGAATCTCTAGCAATAGAAAGGATCACAAAAGTGCAAATTGGATTTATAAGAAGAGAATATTAAACACTAAACATGACAAATAAGTTAGTTCACGTTTTTGCAAATTTATTGAACTAGGTAGCCATCCATTGACCGAGTAGATCCACATGGACTTTTAAAGTAGGACAGCAGTCCTGATACGCCATCTATTGACAGAGTGTAATATGCCCAGCCACCAGTTCAATGTTCTTTGTAAAGAATTTCTAACGATAGAAAAGATCACAAAAGTGCAAATTGGATTTATAAGAAGAGGAATATTAAACTCTAAACATGACAAATAAGTTAGTTCACGCTTCTGCAAATTTATCCAACAAGGTAGCCATCCATTGACCGAGTAGATCCACATAGACTTTCAAAGTAAGACAGCACTTCTGATAAGACCAGGACTATTGCTTCGAGTATGTGCCACCATTGGAGCACATTTATTGAGCGGCACATTCTGGAAAACAAGATTGCCCCAATGAATAATATATAAATATAGGATAACTAGCGGGTACAGTTAAAAATGAAAATTCTTGATTTAAACATAAACGGAGCAAGCATAGATAGCATTTGATCAAGTAAAGTCCACCATATATCACAAACGTTGGCATCCTGCAAGAAATTTGGACACTACGTCAGGTTAGCATCAGTTTTACTGATGTCAGGACAATAAAACTATTGCATTGCAAGTATCTAGCAAGAAAAAATATATTTTATACAGGCATTACTCTTCTGGTAAAAAATTCAAAGATATATATCACAAACGTTGGCATCCTGCAAGAAATTTGGACACTACGTCAGGTTAGCATCAGTTTTACTGATGTCAGGACAATAAAACTATTGCATTGCAAGTATCTAGCAAGAAAAAATATATTTTATACAGGCATTACTCTTCTGGTAAAAAATTCAAAGATGCTGCCCCATGAAAGATTGGCAACAATTTGAACCAGTTCCATCGGAGCACAAACTTCTTTGAAGTGTGTGTACGAAGGAAGACCCAAAAAAATGAGGAAAGAGACAATAAGAATTTATTTAAAAAATTTGATCCTAGAGAGCTTAATATAAAATGATAATCATCTTATTAGATGGATTCATACAGCAAACAGAACTTAGTTGAAGCTCTAAATAGGGCTTCACTTGCTATAGTTGTTGCTGTATTCCAATTATGGTGAAACCTCCAATAGAAGTCATCTGGCAACAATATTTGACCCTGCGAACTGACAATAACAAGTCATGTGCATGTCTCACATAAAGTATTTGTTCCGAAAAAATGTAAAATGCCGCGGGTAGAAACAAGCCACCATAAAATTCTATTTTAATATTCGAACATCAGCCAACTGATACTACCAAAGTGTACAATTCATGCATGTTTATAGCAAGTGCAATCCTAGCATTTGATGGCTGCAAACTATCATCACCTCATAGATGATTAACGTGACAGAGACTTTGCCAGACAACTGAGAACCCAATGAGAAGAGGTTCAGCCTCTAATCCAATGAGAAGCAAAATGTCAAAATATACCACCAAGTCCATCCAATCTGGGCTGGATCTTGAAGTAGGTTGTCACCCCTGAAATGTTCAGTGTAGGTGACACAAATTTCCCGATTAGAAATTGGTAAAGAACAACACAAAGACACAACACTGAAGCAAGGAGAAGCGTAATATGTCCAGTTGCGAGATCAATGTTCTTAGCAAAGAATCACAGTGCTATCCACAATTGAAAACAAACAATGACAAAAAAGTAAACTGGACAAAAAAGACACGGTTCACTTCTCTAAATTCATCCAAAATCATCCATTGTGAAAAGAGTATCTGACCAAAGTGTTGAGGAGCAGATGCTTATAACATCCTCCAGCCAACACCTAACAGATGTAGATTTAGAAAATACTCTTATGTGGAAAAGCTGAAAAGGAAATAGATCTATACAAAAAAACGGTTCCTCCTCATTTATTTTTAAAATATCCAAGCTGCATAAAGTTCAATGAAATCAAGAGATCCTTTCCTCTTCCCATAATTGGAGCACAAGGATCCTCTTTCCTGACCTCTAAGGAAAAATGTAAAACATAGAGTTAGAGAGACATAACAAACACCTAGATTTGTACACTAGTGGAACTTGATACACACTGTTTAAAACAGATAATAACAACTGGAAAAAATATAGCACTTGCATAGACAAATGTACAAAATTCTATTTTTATAATATTTGAACATCATCCAACTGATACTGCAAAGTGTACAATTCATGCATGTTTATAGCAAGTGCAATCCTAGCATTTGATGGCTGCAAACTATCATTACCCAATAGACGATCAACATGACAAAGACACTTTGCCAAAGAGCTAAAATCCAAATGAGACAACGCTCCACCTCTAATCCAATGAGAAGCAAAATGTCAAAATATACTACCAAGTCCATCCAATCTTGAGCAGGATCCTGATGTAGGTTGTCTCCCCTGAAATGCTCAAGGTGACACAAATTTCCCAATTATAAATTGGTAAAGAACAACACAAAGACAAACACTGAAGGAAGGAGAAGCGTAATATGTCCAGTCGCTAGATCAATGTTCCTAGCAAAGAATCACGGTGCTGTCCACAATTGAAAACAAAAAATTACCAAAAAGTAAATTGGACAAGAAAGACAGTTCACTCTCTAAATTCATCCAATAAGGTAATCATCCAGTGATTAAATAAAGATCCATATTGACATTCGAAGGAAAAGGCCATCCAGAATAGACGTGACTATTGATTCATGTATGCTACTGATCTAGCACATTTACTGATTACAAATATCTATGATCTATATTCTCTATAAAGGACCGGAAATACCTTGCTTACGTATCATTAGAAAATGCATTAACATTGTTACAGTGTGAGGGTTATTATGGTCATTAACACTGATAGGGTTATTATGGTCATTAAGTATTATTTAATAATAAAAGGTGTGAGATGTGGTAAACCCTAATTAGTTTACATGTTCTCCCCGTTCCTTCTGTCGATTTCTACATCGATCTCTTTTCTTCTCCTATATTAATTTCTACATGGGATCAAAGCCACATCAACAAGCATCACTCAAGCCAAGCCGGTGTTGGCCAGCCCTCTCGAGTCTAGATTTGATGCCGACGAGCATAGTCGGCTCAGATCTGGCCTTGTTGACTTAGATCCGATGTGGTCCAGCGTCACGCAGTCTTGTCCATCCATTCAAGATCTGACGCTGGTCGAGATCGCGCCCCTCCGTGTAAACTAATCTAATTGGTGTGGTCCTCTATGGTTCGCTCGTGTGTTCATTGCTCTCCAATTAAAAAAAAAAATTGCAGCAACTTGATTGATAGAGATGCTGATCTTGTTCACCACGAAATTGATGTTGGATGAAGTGGTTTCTGGTTGGGCATAATCTATGATTTGGGCGTTTGTCTTGATGAAATAGGATGAGTTGATTGAAGTATTATGGAGAGTTGGACTGTTTGAAACAAATCACGGTAGTTTATTGAATTGAATTAGTTGGAGGGATTTGAATTTGATAATTGTGCTGAAAGTTCTTGCGTTATATTGGTACACATCGAATTATGGCAGAGAATAGAGGTGTAGTAGCTAAGGTTGTGTCTACATCCTCTAATCGTTTGACAGAGAAGAAGTTAAAAGGGATCACCAATTTCCAACAATGGAGGAAAATTGTGTTGTTAGTGTTGACTGAAAGAGAGCAACATAATCATCTAACAAGTAAAAGATCTGCCTCTGATACAAATTGGGATACTATGGATGCTAGAATTCTTGGTCAAATGTTGAACTCCATGGAATCTCAAATTGCGGATTTGGTTACACATATTAATACTATGAAGGAGTTGTGGGACTACTTGAATGTTCTTTATTCTGGAGAAAAAAATCTGTCAAGGATATATGAAGTGTCCCAGGGATTTTATAAGGCTAATAGAAAGGGTCGGCCACTTACTCAATATTTTGCTGATTTCAAACGGATGTATGAGGAGCTTAATTCTCTACTACCCATTACTTCCAATGTCAAGGAAATGCAGGAGCAACGGGAGCAATTGGTTGTTATGAGTTTTTTAGGAGGATTAGGGCAAGAGTATGATGCCGTTCGTTCCCAAATACTTGGAGGAGATAGAGTGACTTCACTCGCTGAGACATTTGCTCATGTTCAAAGGGTCTCATGTGAACCACCTAAGGATGCATTTTCTATAGGTGAGAACTCAGCCTTGGCAGCTCAAGGAAATCGTGGTGGTAGTCAAGGTCGTGGTGGTGAGAACTCAACCTTGGTAGCTCAAGGAAATCGTGGCGGTAGTCAAGGTTGTGGTGGTGGTCGAAGTGGTGGTGCCAGCCGTAGTTTTATTAGAGGCCAACCACCCTCTGCTAGCAACACTTATAGTGACATAGGGGGTAATACCGGTTTGGTTCGAACTTGTCATTACTGTGGTTTACTTGGACATATTCAGAGATTCTGTTATAAGCTTCATGGAAGGCCCTCTCAACAGGCTACAGCTAATGTAGCCAATGCAGTAGAATCTAGTGCCTCTTCACAATCCACTGCGGAAGGAAAGTTGATCAGAATGTCGGAGGAGGAATTTGCTAGGTATAATCAACTCCAGATTTCCCAGCCAGTTTCACAGTCCTCCTCCACAGCTTCTTTTGTTCAGACAGGTAATGCAAAAGCATGTCTTTCTTCTGCCTCTCGACCCTGGGTCATTGATTCAGGTACTACCGATCATATGACTGGAGTCTCAGGTATATTTTCTCACTTTCATGAGTCTATGTCTAATGTTACATTAGCTGATGGTCCTCTATCCACAGTGAAAGGGATAGGCACAGTTCCCCTAACATCCTCCATATCTTTATCTTCAGTCATGTATCTCCCTAGTTTTCCATTCAACCTTATGTCTGTCAGTTAGCTTACCAAAGCATATGATTGTTCCATAACTTTCTATCCCGATTTCTATGTTCTTCAAGACTTGAAGACGAGGAAGACAATTGGTAAAGGACATGTGTCAGGGGGGCTATACTTGCTTGATGATACCACAAGTGTTGTTTATTCCGCAACTTCCCCACATCAGATCCATTGTCATTTGGGCTATCCATCCTTGGAAAGTTTAAAGAAGTTAGATCCTCAGTTTCAATCTTTATCTAGTCTTGAGTGTGAGTCATGTCAGTTTGAGAAATTGCACCGTATTAGTTATCGTCCAAGAGTCAATAAACAGGCCTCTCAGCCATTTGTGTTAGTTCATTCTGATATATGGGGTCCTTGTCCTACTCTTTCTAAGTTGGGTTTCAAGTACTTCGTTACTTTTGTAGATGACTATTCAAGAGCCACTTAGCTATATCTAATGAAAAGTCGTTCTAAGTTATTTTCTATATTTTGTGCATTTGTTAACGAAGTACATACTCAACTTTCAGCTTTTGTTCGTATTCTTCGAAGTGATAATGCTAAAGAATATTTTTCCAATCCTTTTTCTGAATTCATGACTCAACGGGGCATCCTTCATCAATCTTCTTATTCGGATACACCACAGCAAAATGGTGTCGCTGAACGGAAGAACCGTCACTTACTAGAAGTTGCTCGATCATTGATGTTTGAAATGAAGGTAGACAAATCTTTTTGGGCTAATGCTATCATGACCGCACGCTATCTTATCAATCACATGCCGTCCTCTATTCTTAAGGGTGTGACCCCACACTTTCTTCTTTTTCCTTCGGAACCCTTGTTTCATTTACCACCTCGTATATTTGGTTGTGTCTACTATATTCGTGACCATCATCCAGGGCTTTCCAAACTAGACCCTCGGTCTCTTAAATGTATTTTTGTGGGGTATTCCTGTACACAAAAGGGTTATCGTTGTTACTGTCCTTCTTTGCATAAGTATTTCACCATTGCAGATGTTTCCTTTTTTGAGTCGACTATTTATTATGATGAACCAATGGAGCCTCCTACAATGGATAATGATTCCTTTACATATGTCATTATGAAACCCACTTCGGATTCACCTCCAATCCCTCCACCAGTTCACCATGTATACAGTAGATGTCATCATCAGCATGTGGAGCCCCCTGCAGATGCACCTCTACCTATTTCGTCTTCTCCGTCTTCTAAGTCTAAGGTAAGCCTATCACATATTGATCTTGATATCCCTATTGCTCATCGCAAAGGGGTTCGCAGTTGTACCCAACACCCTATTGCACAGTTTGTCACCTATTCTGGTTTGTCTGCTTCTTTTCGAGCTAGTCTAGACACTATTGATAAACATCCTACTCCTAAAACTGTTGCTGAAGCATTATCTAGTCAAGGCTGGAGGACAACTATGGAGGAGGAACTAATGGCACTTGACCAAAACAAGACTTGGGATCTTGTTCCTCTACCTGAAGGAAAAACTACTATCGAATGTAAATGGGTGTTCACTGTTAAGGTTAATCATGATGGTTCTCTTGCTCGCTTCAAGACTAGATTGGTTGCTAAAGGTTATGCACAGGTTTATTGGGTTGATTATGGTGATACTTTCTCTCCAATGGCTAAGATGACCTCTGTTCGTCTTTTACTTTCGTTGGCTGCTTCTGCTTGTTGGCCTCTTTTTCAGCTTGATGTTAAAAATGCATTTCTTCATGGTGATTTAAATGAAGAAGTGTATATGGAGTAACCAACTGGGCTTGTTGCTCAGGGGGAGTCTGGTCATGTTTGTCGTTTGAAGAAATCTTTATATGGTTTGAAGCAATCTCCTAGAGCCTGGTTTGAGAGGTTTACAGAAGTGGTGCTCCAGTTTGGATTAATTAAATGTAGTGGAGATCATTCTATGTTTTACCGTGTTTCAGAAGTTGGTCGGATATTTCTTGTAGTTTATGTGGATGATATTGTCATAACTGGAGATGATTCTACAGGGATTGATGAATTGAAATTGCATTTGCAACAACAGTTTCAAACAAAGGATTTGGGACGACTTAGATACTTTTTGGGTATCAAAGTGGCACAGGCAAAGAAAGGTATCCATATCTCACAACATAAGTATGTTTTGGATTTGCTTAGAGAGACAGGTATGCTAGGAGCAAAACCCTTAGATACACCCATGGAAGCTGGCTCAAAATTAATGGCAGATGAAGGCGAACTATTGAATGATCCAAAACGGTATAGAAGGCTTATTGGAAAATTGAATTATCTGACTGTCACTCGACCCAATATTTCCTTTTCTGTGAGTGTTGTGAGTCAATTTGTGTCTTCTCCTCGTACCTCTCATTGGGATGATGTAGTCAGAATTTTGAGATACTTGAAGAAAACTCCAAGTCATGGTCTTTTCTTTAGTGATCATGGTCTCAAAGGAGTGGAAGCATTTTCGGATGTTGATTGGGCTGGGTCTCCTATAGATAGAAGGTCTACATCGGGTTATTGCACTTTTGTGGGAGGAAAACCTAGTATCTTGGAAGAGTAAGAAGCAAAGTGTTGTGACTAGATCCAGTGCGGAATCAGAATACAGAGCTATGGCTCAAGCTACTTGTGAATTAATTTGGATACTTCAGCTATTAATTGAACTTGGATTCGAAGATCCTGCGCCGATGAAGCTGTGGTGTGATCATCAGGCAACAATCCATATTGCTTCAAATCCAGTATTCCATGAGCGTACCAAGCATATTGAAGTTGTTGTCACTTTATCCGTGAGAAGCTTCAGGCTGAAGTTATTTCTACTAGTCATGTTAGGACCAGTGAGCAACTAGCTGATATTTTCACCAAGTCTTTAGGGAGTAGTAGGATTGAGTATATTTGTAACAAGCTAGGCATGCTTGATATCTATGCTCCAGCTTGAGGGGGAGTGTTACAATGTGAGGGTTATTATGGTCATTAACACTGATGGGGTTATTATGATCATTAAGTAAAATTTAATAATAAAAGGTGTGAGACGTGGTAAACCCTAATCAGTTTACACGTTCTCCTCATTCCTTCTGTCAATTTCTACATCGCTCTCTTTTCTTCTCCTTTATTAATTTCTACAAACATAAACACGGCAGTAAGAAGAGGTAATACAAAAGTGTGTAAACTATAAAAACGAGTCAAAGTGGATTGTCCCACACTAGCACTTCTGCATAATAACTCTACTAAATGGGATCCTATTACAGGAATAGCTTCCGATACACCTGTTACAATTTTGACTGCCAAATAACCAATTTGGTCCCAAGGTAAGGAATAACTAGTTACACCAAAGGATGCGGTCAATACAGCCAGAATCACACCTGTAACCCAAGTTAATTCGCAAGGTTTTTTAAAACCACCAGTGAGATACACACGAAATACATGTAGGATCATCATTAGGACCATCGTACTTGCCGACCATCAATGAATTAATCGAATTAACCAACCAAAGTTAGCTTCAGTCATTATGTATTGAACAGAAGCAAAAGCCTCAGTAACAGTTGGACGGTAGTAAAAAGTCATAGCAAATCTCGTAGCTGCTCATCCAATTTCAAACAATCATCAACTGGGCCCCACAAAAAAAATGCAATAGATCACCACAATTTCAGTCGATAGCCCATCCTGGAGACTACTTAACAGCTCAACCAAGCAGGACTGCAAAAATGGGTCATCACTCCTCCAAGAAGCCTAAACATTATTCAATGCATGCTGACCACTTTTATTGTATTTATCATCCTCAGACGATGAAGAGATCACTGAACAAACAACATCAACTATAAGTGAAAAACACTTATAAGGATCACAAAGTACTAAGGCAAATGCAAAAAACAGTGTGAAAAACTTATAAGTTCGGGAAAAAAACAAATCCTGCACGGTTCTAAATAATATAGAGGGAAAAGTGGCAGTAGGTCACACCAGCATATTACCTCAGCGTAAAAGATTACCATCTTAATCAATCAACATCATCAAATCTCATCTAATTTAAGCACAACATATAACCAGATAAAACTTCTTCAGTTAAACCAAACTTGCCACACTAAATTGAAATAGACTTACATCAAGTAAATACATATGCAAGAAATGTATTTCTGAGTGAATGTGTGCCTAAGAATGTCGAAAGCAAAAATTCAATGAAAGAATAACATTCACAATAGTTCCATGATAGAAAAAGAAGGTAAGACAAACAAAATATAACTAATAGAAAGCATGCCAGTCATGGTACCAAGCGAATGAAAAGTTCTTCATCCAATCCCACAGAGAAAGGCTCTTATCTGCCAAAGCACAGGAGCTATCATCTTACAATATTCAAAAATCCAATATCAGTTAACAGATAAAATAAATCATGTTGTAAGAGCACCATGATGGAATAAACTATCTATCTGCATGATTTGCAGGCGATCCAACTAGTGATTGCAGTTCACATATGAGATAAGAATGAAGAAAAGCACGCTAGAACTAATGTGGACCTCATGCTTTCCAGAATCCTAAACAGTTCCTGCAACCGAATAAAGTCTATAGTTATTGATGTGACATCCCAGATTTTCAACTCTGTCTTCTACTGAGTAAATCGGGCATTTCATTGACGCGTCTATAGGGCTGTTATCAGAGCTGATCACTCTCGAGATAACTAGACTAACTGGGGAAGCTATTAAGGACTTTAAAGCAAATAGACTTGATAATTCGACTAGGAATCGGCTTCTCGACCGTGTTTATCTTTAGAGGTCATTGCGGCACAGTTAAAAATCGATTTGAGATCAGAGGTAGGTCTGTTCGACTGAGATGTGTGGCCGATCGTGAGTGACTCCACTAAATTGGAAAATTCTCATCGATCAGCACTAATATGATTTTACTATCGTTTTGGTACCTTGTGTCCGTAATTGAATCCTCGAGATCTTCACGACAAGCGAGAGTCGCCATTGAGTTGAGTGGATTCATAGTGGTTCGAAGAAAATCGACCACAGGTCATTTGCCCTAAAAAGTTCTGAAAATTACCCGGTAGTCTAGGTCACGCTAAAAACGTGCCAAATGGAAATTAACCACCAATTCAAGTCCGATTTCAGAAATTGAAGATTTTGTCATGTCACAATAAATTCTAGGACCCATGACTCAGTCTCAGAAAATTTTTCTGACAACCGAGACTTTTTGGGAAAAAGTCGGTCCGGGACCGTTTTCGTGCAATTGAAGCCGGGGATTAATTTTGGTTGCAAAGTTGGGAAGCAAGATGGATATATGGGCGAGGAAAAATGCTATGGTGATCAATGAGGCATTGATTTATTTTATAGAGGCCATTTAAGGTTGATTGGTGGAGAATCAAGTGTCCAATTGAAAGAAGTTGTGCCAAAATTCGTAACCCCCTCCTTCCCTAGCCATTTGGACCCTTTGAGAAGTTGTGGGGAGAGTGTATGGGTGGCCTAATGGAGGCCAAGTGTGTTTACTTGGACTAGAATGAAACTTGGAGAGGAAGGTGTGGAAAAATTGACTTGTGGAGCCCCCATCTTTCACCCATCTCTATCTCTTCTCTCCCTCTGGTTTTCGCACACCACCAGCATAGCAAAGAGGAGCTACAACCGTCGCCACACCGGACCGCCGCCTCGCCCCTCGTGCGTGCCCGCTTGGCCATGCCTTGCCGCACGCCGTCTGCCCCTTGGCCACCTCTCTCTCGCTCAGCAGCTGCTCTCTTAGGTCCGTTGCAGCTTAGTCGGGTCTGTTTTGAGCTCGTTTGAACCCCGTAAGTTCACCTCTAGGCCCGGTCTGGCCTATTTCCTCCTTACCGGTCAATTCCCGTGCTAAACCAAGTTGTTTACTTCAATTTCCAGCAAGATCAGAACAGAAACAGATAGGGTTTTGCAGCAACTTCCAACCCCGTTTTGAGGTGGTGTCGGACCTCGAAAGTTGGCCCGCCTTTGGAGTAAAGTGTTCCCAGCGCCGTTCCCGTCAGTTTGAGCCGATTTGCACGTTATTCCAGTGAGTTTTGCTCACTAATACTTTCTTAGTTTGCTAATGACACTTAAATGTTGATTAGTGTTAATTAAGTAGGATTAGGTGGTTAGATTAGAATGGATTAGTGATTATTAGCTAATTGCATTGCATATTAGTTAGGTGGTTAGTGCACTTAGCTAAATAATAGTCGATAGTATTTATTGAATGCATCTCGGGATTTTTCCCAACCCTTCGCGGGCTTCAATTAGGCATTACGGGCCTAAATTGGATTTTTAGTATTTAATTATTAATTTTCGAAATTTATTTAATTATTTATTTATTTTTCGGAAATTAGGCAGGGATAGCCGACGACCAAAATTTTATGCTGATCGTCATGGTGTAGTCCGTTTATTTATTTGAACTCTACGTTGTTCTGAATTGAATTAATTGCACGAATTGAGGAATTATTCCTAAATTGATTGAAATTGAATGGAAATTGAGTGATTGATTGGTAGTGCCAATAATGCTTTGATGGGCTAAAGTAGAGAAAATTGTGAGAGTGAACTAGAAATACTCTTGGCTAAGACCAATCAGGTAAGATGTTATTGGACATGATTAAGTATGTCACGTTGGCGAAAACGGCGCCAGAGAAAAAGAAGGTACATGACTTATGGAAATACATGGTTCGATGGTTAAGGATATCATTGGTGAAAACGGTGCCTAAAAGAACGCATGTAAATTGTCTATTACATACATCACCTTGGCGAAAACGGCGCCTTAGAGAAAGCACATGGGCTCGGTGAGTTGATCTATCACCTGGGAGAATGTACGTGGTCTCGGTGATTAAGTATGGCATCTAAAAGGGTCACATAGGCTCGGTGATCTGATGCGTCACTTTGGTAAATTTAGTACCTAAGAGAATGCACGTGGGCCCAATGTTTAGTATGGCATCTTGGAAAAAGGACACATGGGCTCGATGATTTGATGCATCATCTTGGCGAACTAGTGCCTTAGAGAATGCACGTGGGTCCAGTGTTGAGTACGGCATCGTGAAAGGGACACGTGGGCTCGGTGATTCGATACATCACCTTGGCGAACTAGTGCCTTAGAGAATACACGTGGGCCCTATGTTTAAGTATGTCATTTTGGTGAATAGGTCGCCTTAGAGAACGTACGTGGGCTCGGAGACTTGGTATGTCATCCTGGAGAATGCACGTAGGCTCGACGACTAGATGTTCCATCGTGGAATGGGGAAAATATAGTATTGATTGAAATGACCTAGAAATGGTCTGACTGACATGTAATCGACTAGGTCGGTTGATCATTGATTTGATCTGATGTTGTGAATTGACTGATTGAGTGGAAATGACCTTGCGATGGTTCGAATGACATGAAATCGACTAGGTCGATTGGTCGAGATATTGATCTGTGATGTGATTGATTGGGTGCCTATTTGAACTGTGCTAATGCGCACGTGAAATCTGAGGCCAATGTAAGTCCTCTGACCCGTGAGTGCATAGGCAACCCGAACAGTGTATTGGTTTACTAATCGGGTCTTAGGGGGTAGAACTTGCTGAGACATAGTCTCATCCCGGTTGTGGGACAACATTTCAAGCCCGTAGATGAGCCTGAGGAGGAGGAACCAGAAGAGGACGATGAGCCAGAAAAAGATGAAGAGCTTGAAGGAAATGAGCTTAGTGAAGAAGAGTCAGAAGAGGATCAGGATGATCCTGAGTACGACCCGGATGAGGACTAAGATCCTATCCTCTTTTGTGAATCATGTTTTTATGTGAATAGAGTGAAATTAGAAAGTCGTGAATAGTTATGAAATACTTTGAGATATGCTCTGTATAAAAGTATGGTTGTGGATTTCGATATGAAAAATATGGCATTGCTTTTCTATCCCACTATTTTATTGTCTAGGGATTTATAACTGCTTCCACATGTGCCATTAAAATTGAAAGGGTCGGCGATACATAGTTCTGGGATATCACATTTTAAAAATCGACCAAGTGAAAAGATGTGTGCGTGCCCAAGGATCGGGGCGTGACAATTGACCTTCCAAAACCAACTGAACTCAGATAAAAGTACCAAAGAATCAAGATCTTGTCCAAGCAACCTCTAACATCCAGCTAGAAAAGACCATAGCGGATTGAAGGACACTCCAAATTGAAGTTAATACTGACCTACAAAAGAAAGAGAACCGAATAACATCCTCTTTGATGAAAATTGAATGGACTAGAATCAATTGGAACCATTCACCATCCAAACTCAACGTTTCAAAAAAGGCAATAGATCATCACTTGATTTGGTTTGAACAACTATCAAAGGTCTTGTTTATTTTTCTGTTTTGTCATTTCATCTAACCTAAACCATCCACACGTACATAAACAAAGCAGGAAATTTTAAGTGGTTCAGCTAGTGTGACCTTCACCCAAAGCTCAAGAAAAGATCACATAATCATTACAAAGCGAGAATTACAATATGGCTGCTGCCTAGATGCCAAAAACAAGTCTATTGCTCCCACGCCAACACATGTTTCCCACAATCTCAAGGCGTCCATCACCACTGGAGCAGCAACAAAAGGATCTAGTTCTTCTCTTCTCTTCTCTGGCTATACCAAAATGATGGCCCAATAACTCTTATCTTCTAGATGTTTTGGTGACTTAACTACGACAAAAGAAAACAGAAGTGATCAAAGAGAGCAGACAATTTTAAACCATAGATAGTATGTGATCTGCAACAGATGTTGTTCTTCGAATCAAACAACTTGGATTCTGTCTAGCCAACCTATCAGCATTAGCACTCTAATAAATTCAATGGCCACCCCATTGTTGAGAGTAGCCTTCCTCGCTGCAATTTTCCACCTTTTCTAAGGTTGGCACTATAGTTGCATAATCTGCAAAAAATTTCTTTTCTCGTGCTCCTTTTCAAATATGAAAACAAATGTGACATTGGAAGTATGATCGAAAATAAGAATCACAGCACATAAGCTAGTACAGAGGACATGCGTCATTCTAAATCTCACCCCTGCCAAGTCAAGTGAACTTAAGAATGAAACATAACCTCACTGACCTGTCCAAATCTAAGCGACATGGATATGCAGAAAGTTTGTGAACAGTTCAATAACGTTGCATTGACAATACCTTGTGCAGTTAGGCCCAGATAAAAACACACATATCGATGCACCACGCTAGAGATTCGACATCAGCAAGACAACCTGGAGATAAGGGACGTACAAATAAAAAAAGTCCCAGTTTCTTCACAAATACAGAGTCAGAATCAGCAAGACAACCCTCTTCTCCCACTTTGTCATCCGAAGAAAGAGATGATTGTCCAGAGAGAGAGTCAGATCTATGTTCAGACTTCAAATTAAAGAGAGGGATTCTGAAAGAAGTCAAGTACAGCCATCAAACTTCTACAGATAGCTCTATCATCATAATCGTATGTCCTAAAGATGTTTCAATTTCTAAAGGTTCCATTAAATCTCAAGACGGTAGAGTAACATATGGCCACAAAAAACAGTTCAGTCTATCAAGATTATACCATGCTTAGCCAACCCTATCAAGAAAAACCATAGGCAGATAAATTCCCAATAACAAATTCAGGTCCCTTAAAGGCGAAGGAGATACACCGGGACCTCTTCATTGGTACAAGTATCTATAAGTTGACTGGCATTGCAGTTAGTTTGCCAATTTTCATTACCTATTTTGGTTAATGATGGTGCAAACAATACAGCCTTGCAAGGTAAGCATCAATGAGATGGAAAATGCGTAATACAAACTAATATATAGAAATCAGAATTAGAGATGGCTTTCATACGGCTACATGACTCAAGGTAGGTAGGTAGCAAACTTAATCAAGAACATTCATTTTTAAACAAGAACTAGGTTACTATAGCGAAAACACGGAAGTGCTCCGCATTACTATAGGTCGTTAATTGTACCAGAAACTGCATGTAACTACTTACCTCCAGATCTAATGGCATTTCTGATAACCATGCTGTCAACTAATTAAAGGCATATCATCAAAAACACTTCCAAGTCAGGCCAATCTAAACATGATTCTACCAAAGAATCACACCCCCCAAAAAATTCTGCATATGTGACACCAATTACCAGAGTAAAAATTGGGAAAAAGTTCATTAAAAAAAAAAAAAAACAAACAAAAACATGAAGCACAGAGAACGGAGTGACCTTTGTGGGTGCTTAAGACCTGAATGACTCTGGAAATCCCTCGTAGGATTGTAATATTTCCAGCCACCTGTTCAATGTTCTTGGTGAAGAATCTCTAACAATAGAAAGGATCAGAGATGTGCAAATTGGATTTAAACGCTAAACATGACAAATAAGTTAGTTCACTTTTCTGCAAATACATGGAACTAGGTAGCCATCCATTGACCAAGTAGATCCACATGGACTTTCAAAGTAACACAGCAGTCCTGATAAGACCAGGACTATTGCTTCAAGTATGTGCCACCAATGGAGCACATTTATTGAGCGGCACATTGTGGGAAACAAGATTGCATCAATGAATATATATAAATATAGTCCATAACCCATCCTGAAGAAGTGATCAAAGACTACACAGGACTTCAACCGAACAGGACTGCAAAAAAGGGTCATAACTCCTCCAAGAAGCCTAAACACATTATTAAATGCAAACTGACCAGTTTTATTGTATTTATCATCCTTAGACAACGAGGAGATCACTAATCAAACAATGTCGACTATAAGTGAAAACACTACGTATTACAACATTTAGTAAAAGATTTGGGAAAGTACTCAGGTAAATGCAAAAAACAGTGTTAAAAAAACTAATAAGTTTGGGGGAAAAAAACCTATCCTGCACAGTTCTAAATAATATATTGGAAAATGTAGCAGTAGGTCACACCAACCTCAGCCTAAAAAATTACCATCTAGCCAGAACAATACATATGCAAGAAATGTATTTAAGCACAATAAATAGCCAGAACTTTGCAACATCAAATCTTATCTACTTTAAGCACAATAAATAACTGGACAAATGTTCTTTAATTAAGCCAAATTTACCACTAAATTCAAAGAGACTTAGACCAAGTCAATACATATGCAGAAATGTATTTCTGTGTGAATGTGCACCTAAGTATATCAAAAGCTAAAATTCAGTGAAAGAATAACATTTTACAATAGTTCCATGAATGAAAAAGAAGGTAAGACGAACAAATTATCAATAATAGAGAGCATACAGTCATAGTAACAAGCGAATGAAAAGTTCTTCATCCAATCCCATAGAGAAAGGCTCTACTCTGCCAAAGCATGGAAGAGCTATCATCTTACAACATTCAAAAGAGCCATCCAAAATCAATTAACAGAAGAAATAAATCAAAGTTCAGAAAACCCAACAAAAACTAAGATTTTCTAAGTATCTATTGTAAGAGCACCGTGATGAATAAAACCTACACAAACTATCTGCATGATCTACAAGTGATCCAATCGGTGATTGCAGTTCACATATAAGATAAGAATGAAGAGAAGCAAGCCAGGACTAATGTGGACCTCATGCTTTCCAGACTTTCAATTCCTACAACCGAAGAAAATCTATAGTTATTGACATTCCAAATCCAACTGAACTCAGATAAAACTGCCAAAGAATCAAGATCTTGACCGAGCAAATCATTCCTCAAATATTCAGCTAGAAAAAACCATCGCAGATCAAAGGACACTCCACATTGAAGTTAATTCTGACCTACATAACAAAGACGACTGAATAATATCCTAGTTGATGAAAATTGAAGGGACTATGATCAATAATATTGGAACCCTCCCCATCTGAACTCAACCTTTCAGATAAGGCACAAGATTATAACTTAATCTGGTTCAAACAACTATATAAGAAAGGTATTGTTTATTTTTCTGTTTTTTCCTTTCGTCTAACCTAAACCATCCACATGTATATAAACAAAGCACGAAAATTTATGCAGTTTGGCCAGTGTGACCTTCACCCACGGATCAAAAAAAGATCACATAAACATTGTGAAGCAAGAATTACTATATGGCTGCCATCTAGATGCCAAAAACAAGTTCATTGCTCCCTTGGCAACACATTTTTCCCACAATCTAAAGGCATCTATCACTTGACCAGCAACAAAAGGATCTGGTTCTGCTCTTCTCTGGCCACACCACAATGAAGGTCCAAAAACTCTTATCTTCTAGATGTGGTGACTTAACTATGACAAAAGAAAACAGAAGCGTTCAAAAAGAGCAGACAATTTTAAAACACGGATAGGATGTGCTCCACAGCAGATATTGTTCTTTGAATCAAACAGCTTGGATTCTCTCTAGCCAACCTGTCGGCATTAGTGCTCTAATAAATTCAATGGCCACCCCATTGTTGAGAATAGCCTTCCTCGCTGCAATATTCCACCTATTCTAAGGTTGGCACTACTATAGTTGCATGATCTGTGAAAAAATTTCTCGTGCTGTAGAAACTCCTTTCAAATATGAAAACAAACGTGACACTTAAGTATGATTCAAAACAGGAATCATAGCACATAAGATAGTACAGAGGACATGCATCATTCTAAATCTCATCTCTACCAAGTCAATTGAAACATGATATGCAGATTTTAGCAACATGGATATGCAGAAAGTTTGTAAACAGTTCAGTAACTTTGCATTGACAATACCTTATTGCAGTTAAGCCCAATTACACCACCATATATACTAGAGAGCAAAATCCCCGCATTCCATTATCAACAATGCTAAAATTTTGTCAGCAGTAAAGAAAGAACCAAGGAGCTGAGAACACAGACATCAATGCACCCTGCTAGAGATTTGGAATCAGCAAGACAACCCGGAGATGAGGGACATGCAAAAAGAAAGTCACAGTTTCTTCAAATAAACAGAGTCAGAATCAGCAAGACAACCCTCTTCTCCCACTCATCCATAGAAAGAGATGATCGTCCAGAGAGAAAGCCAGAACTATTTTCAGACTTCAAATTAAAGAGAAGGATTTTGGAAGAAGTCAAATACAGAGATCAAACTTCTACAGATAGCTTTGTCACAAAGCTGATTAGAGAACCCGCAGCAAATAGTAAGAGAGAAAGAAGAAGAGAGAAGGAATAGAGAAGAGGAGAAGGAGAATGTAAAAGAAAGAAACAAAGAGGAGCTGTAGATTTCTGTAGTAACAGAAACCCTAAACCCATTGTATTTATATTAAATATAAATTATATATGACCATAATACCCTTATGTAAGTAAAAAAAAGCTCTGAAAATAAAAGAATAACTCAATTAAAATAACTTAACACTCCCCCTCAAGCTGAAGCATATAGGTCACCCAAGCCCAACTTGGAACAACCAACAACAAAAGCAGGACGAAATAATGCTTTGGTAAACATATCAGCAAATTGATCTCTAGAGGCAACGTAAGGAGTAGCAACCAACTTCTACTTCACAGCATCACGAACAAAGTGATAGTCAACTTCTATATGCTTAGTTCGCTATTGAAAAACAGGATTCCCAGCAATATAAATAGCTGTCTGATTATCACACATCATATCAATAGGTTGATTAATAGAAAATCCAAGCTCCTGGAGAAGAGATTTCAACCACAACAATTCGGCCACAGTATGTGCCATAGTACGATATTCAGCCTCCTCTGCACTAGACCTGGCAGTGGTAGTCTATTTCTTGCTTCTCCAAGTAACCAAATTACCACCAATAAAGGTGCAATACCCAGTTGTAAACCGTTGATCATATGTTGACCCAGCCCAATTAGCATCAGAATAGTCAACCAGAGTGGAAGAATCATTTTATTTATAAATTAGTCCCTTACCAGGAGAGCTTTTAAGATATCGAAGAATGCGACATACAGCATCCCAATAAGCCTTCTTAGGTGACTCCATAAACTGCCTCACCACACCAACAGCAAAAAAAATATCGGAACGGGTAACAGTAAGATAAATTAGTTTCCCAACTAGACGTCGATATTGATGCTTGTCTTCAATTTCTTTTCCATCATCAACTCCAAACTTTTGATTTGGATCCATAGGAGTATCAACTGGCTTGGAAGCTAGTGTACCTATCTCAGACAAAAGATCAAGAACATACTTTCGCTGAGATAAATTAATACCTTTTTTACTTCGTAAAACTTCAATACCCATAAAATACCTAAGAGTTCCCAAGTCTTTAATCTGAAATTGCTGCTGAAGAAAGGACTTAACTTCAGAAATGCCGGTCATATCACTACCAGAGATAATTATATCATCCACATATACCACAAGAATGACCAACCCCGATTCCTTCTTGCGAACAAAAGCAGAATGATCAGAATAACATTGGTGGAAACCACATCTGGAAATCACCGAACTGAATTTTTCAAACCATGCTCTTAGAGACTGTTTCAACCCATAAATGGCCTTATGTAGCCAACATACTTTACTACGATTCTTCCCCTGAGCAATAAACCCAGGAGGTTGCTCCATGTATACTTCTTTAGACAAATCACCATAAAAAAAAAAAAAAAAAGCATTCTTGACATCCAATTGATATAATGGCCAATCGAAATTCACAGCAAGAGAAATAATAACATGAACAAAATTGAGATGTGCCACAGGGGAAAAAGTCTCAAAATAATCCACTCCATAAGTTTGAGTAAAACTTTTAGCAACGAGTCGAGCTTTAAGATGCTCGATTGAGCCATCCGGATTGTACTTGATAGTGTACACCCAACGACACTTCACCACATCTTTCCCAAGGGGAAGATCAACCAATGACCACGTTTGGCAAGACACTAGAGCTTCCATTTCCACATCCATAGCTTTCTTCCACTCAAGGCGAGACAAAGCCTCAGTGGTAGAAGTAGGAATTGTGTGAGTTTGTAATGATAGAGTAAAGTCATGTAATGGAGAAGGAAGATGTGAGAGAGACACATAACGCTCAATAAGGTAAGCCAAAGAGGATTTTTGTGTGCAAGACCGAGTACCTTTGCGAAGGGTAATCGGAAGATCGTCCGAACCAGGAGACAAGGAGGAAGATTGATTGGAGGGCATTGAAGAGCTGGAGACTGGTGGTACTGTAGACTGCTTTCACTGCTGATACACCTGCAAGGGAGGAGATACTGGAGACGGACTAACAAAATCTAGGGGATATGTTGTGGGATAAGAGGATCAGCTACAATGTCAGTTATGATCCTACAATGGTATGGTGTGCCTCGAAAAAAGTAACATCAGCACTAACATATTGGCTATAAGTTATAGGATCATAACACCGATATCCCTTCTGTGTACGTGAATACCTGAGAAAAATACATTTAGTAGCACGAGGAGATAGTTTATCAGAACCGAAACGTGGGTTATGAACAAAACAGACACACCCAAATACGCATGGGGTAAGAGAAAATAACGGCTTGTCAGGAAATACAACACCGATTGGTGACTGATGATTGAGGACCGTGGAAGGCATATGATTTATGAGGTAACATGCGGTAAGGACAACATCACTCCAAAATGATTTTGGCACATTCATATGAAATAAGAGTGAACGAGCAACTTCTAGAAGGTGACGGTATTTTCTCTTGGCCACACCATTCTGCTGAGGGGTATAAGTACAATTTTTTGATGTATAATGCCAAGATTAGAACAAAACAAAGAAATTGATTTCTGTGCATATTCTAGAGCATTATCTGTTCGCAAAATTTTAAGGGATGTATTAAACTGATTAGTAACCTCATGATGAAATAATTGAAAAACATGTAAAAATTCAGAGCGGTCATGAAGCATATAAAGCCATGTTAAACGAGAATCAAAGTACTTAAAACCATTTCTACTAGCAATACGGGAAGGTCCCTAGATGTCCGAATGAACAAGTTCAAGTAAAGTAGATGCACGAGAATCATTACGACTAGGAAAGGAACTACGATGATGTTCCCAAGTTCACAAGCCTCACACTCAAGAGTAGAAATTGATTTACACTCGGGAATTATTTGTTGCAACTTAAATAAAGATAAATGCCCTAAACGAGAATGCCATAATAGGGGGTAATAGAACTAGCAGCTAGACCATTGGCGTCAGCAGTGGAGACACCATTGAGATAGTAGAGTCCATCACATTCATGCCCTCCACCAATCATCTTCTTTGTCTGAAGGTCCTGAAAAACGCAATGAGATGGGTAAAATGTAACTAAACAACTAAGAGCTTTAGTTAACTGACTAACAGATAACAAATTTAAAGAAAGTTGGGAAACATGTAAAACAGAGGACAAAGATAAAGAAAATGTAAGTGAAACAGTCCCTGATCCAACCACTTGAGTCGATGAACCATTAGCTCAAATAACTTCGAATGAAGGACTAAAGTTAGTGTGGGAAGAAAATAGTTCTTGCTTACCCGTCATATGACTAGAAGCTCCCGAGTTAGGAGACAAAGTAGAGAAAGAGGCCATGTTACCTGTACGTGCAAGAGTGGCAGTGGATGAGAAATTGGAAGCCTCTAGTTGTTGGACACGCTTGATGAATTGTGCAACCATATCATCTCGAGCCGTAGACTCAGAAGTACTCCCAGGTGGGATAGATGGGTTCATGTCGCTGTAAGACACATTTCGAGCACTCCCTTCGGACACAGTAGTATTTGTAGTAACTAATCGTTAAGTCCAATCAAGCTTGCCATGCTTGGCCCAACAAGTGTCAACAATATGACTGGATTTGCCACAGTGTATACACTGACGGCTATCTCGATCAGAACTTTGTCCACTACGTACACCACCACGACTACGACCTCCCTCAAAACCACGACCTCTATTGGAAAATCCACCACGACCACGACCCCCACTACCAGCCACAAATGCTGTGTCTTTAGATGACGTAGAAGACGGAGGGACAATGCGCTAAATTCGACAAAATGCTTCATTCATAGAAGGAACTTTCTCTCCAGCAAGAAGCTAACTCTTCACAAGTTGTAAGTCAGCATTCAAGCCAGATAAAAATTTGGCCACTTGAAATTCAGCTCGTTGTGTCTTTAGTCTCTCAAGATCAGTAGTGATGGACTGATAAAGATTGAGTTCTTCCTATATACCTTTCAAAGCACTATAATACTCTCCAAGAGACTTGTCTCCCTGTTTAAAATTAAAGATCTTCTCATATAGTTCATAAACTCTAGACATATTTTTGTCTTGTGAGTAACTCTCCATAAGATCATCCCACACTTCCTTAGCAGTTGTGTGGAACATGACATTAGCAACGATGGATAGTTCCATGCTATTCCATAACCACACCAGAAGTGTATCACTCTCTCATCCAATCACTATAGTCTCTAGAATTTTCAGCAGGAGGGTCTGTGATAAGATAATGAAGTTTCCCTTTGGCATTAATATAGACCTTCACAGCTTGGGCCCATAACAAGTAATTAAAGAATCCATTTAATTTAATAGTGGCAATTTAAACATTGACACTATCTGTGGGAGCCTTAGTATCACTCATGATGATAATCTCAATATAAATATATCTACCACTAATCAAGAAGGCTGAAACTTTAGTGCAAGAAACAAAGCAGCAACACTAATGTATAATCAGATGTAATTGGCTCCATCAATTAACCAAAGGGATGGTGAAAACTCATAAATAGAGACTGCTGTATAGAAGAAAATATCTGTCCAGAAATCTCGATTCAAATAATTATATGTTTGATGGAAAACCAGCAAGACCAATCAACCATAATCAAAAGAGTACTCTGATTCTTGAATCCCTGATCAGTAAGTGTCATAATCCATCTTCATAAACCGAACCTGATGAATCTAATATCTTCTGATCTCATATGTATCAAGACTTGAAGAGAAAACAGATAAAAATTGTAGCTTTAGGTGGCTACGCACCAGAGAAGAAGTAGGGTTACTAGGGGACTCTCAAACCAGCAATAGGATCAAGTAATCAGGTAGTTAGATCTGCTCTGATACCATGTCACAAAACTGATTAGAGAACTCGCAGCAAATAGTAAGAGAGAAAGAAGAAGAGAGAAGGAATAGAGAAGAGGAGAAGGAGAATGTAAAAGAAAGAAACAAAGAGGGGCTGTAGATTTTTTTAGTAACAGAAACCCTAAACCCATTGTATTTATATTAAATATAAATTGTATATGACCATAATACCCTTATGTAAGTAAAAAAGAAATAAAACTCTGAAAATAAAAGAATAACTCAATTAAAATAACTTAACAAGCTCCATTATCATAATCATATACGTCCTAAAGATGTTTCACAATCTGAAGTTTCAAGTGAATCTCAAGACAGTAAAGTAACATATGGCCGCAAAAACAGTTCACAGTCAGTCAAGATTATATCGTGCTTAGCCAACCTGTCTAAAAAAACATGGGCAGACAACTTTCCAGTAACAGATTCAGGTTCCTTAACGGCGAAGGAAATACATACACCAGGACCTCTTCATTGGTACAATAACTATAAGTTGACTGGCATCTCAGTTAGTTCTCAGTTTTCATTACCTATTTCGATTAAATGATGGTGCATATGATATAGCCTTACAAGTTAAGCATCAATGAGGAGGAAAATGAGTAATAGGACAAATCCTTACAAATCGGAATGGGAGATAACTTTCATAGATAGCTTTCATGTGCTCAGATGACTCGAGGGAGGTAGCTAGTAAACTGAATCCAGAACATTCATTTTTAGACAAGAAATAGGTTGCTAAAGTGAAAAAAATGGTAGTGCTTGGCATTACTACAGGTTGTCAATAGTACCAGAAACAGGATGTAAGTACTTGCTTCCAAACATTCATTTTAAAACAAGAACTGGGTTACTATAGCAAAAACTTGGAAGTGCTCAGCATTACTACAGGTTGTCAATAGTACCAGAAACTGGACATAAGCGTACTTACTTCCAATTTTAATGGTATTACTGATCTTCATGCTGTCGACAAATTAAAAGCATAATATCAAAAATACTTCCAAGTGCAGCCAATCGAAAAATGATTCCACCAGGATCACTCCCCCGAAAACATTCTGCATATGTGACACCAACTCCCGCAGTGGAAATTGGAAAAAAAATTTAAAAAAAAAAAACAAAAATTTGAAGCACAGAGAAGGGGGTGACCATTGTGGGTTCTTAGGATCTGAACGACTCGGGGAATCACTTCTAGCAGGAGTGCAATATCTCCAGTTGCCGGTTCAATGTTCTCAGTGAAGAATCTGTAACAATAGAAAAGATCACGAAAGGGCAAATTGGATTTATATGAAGAAAATAATAAACACTAATCATGCCAAATAAGTTAGTTCACGTTTCTGCAAATTTAATGAACACAAGTTTAGTCATCCATGTGCAGGGATTGAGGAAACTTGCGGCCAAGTAATTCACAATGTCAATAAACAAGATATAGAAAATCATTCGTGAGGCAAATTTAGATCAGGAGAAGATTAGAATAAGAGCATCCAGAAGAGAGAACTCCCCAAGAGTAATTACACTGTGAACCAAACAAATTGAACGGCGACATGGATAATCTGATCTGCCATAATATTAGTGAATTGCTGCAATCAATATCCCACATCTCAAGTGTCACGTTGAATCATCTGATAGAGATAAGGTACATAGTCAGACAACTGCTGAATAGGTCCATGCATTTCACCCAGGCAATTTTATTAATTAAAATGATCAGAGGGAAACTTGAACCAGATAATGTTGATGAACCTCAAGACATTCATACAAATTCAATCAGGACCTGAACCAATTCTGTTCTCGCAATAGACCACCCAGATACTACAAAATCCGTGCCTTTGAGGGCAATATGACAAATCAAACGAAACTCTTTCACCATTCCAAGCCCAAGAAAAATGAACACAAACCACCCTTGTATAGCCAATGGGAAAAGGATGCACTCAGAACCACAAGTTAAATTATTTGGCAAACAAATCATCCACAACAAAAGCATCATGTGGAGAATGTCGATCTTATTTATAAATAGATTCAACAGCCATGTTTGATGTGTAAAATAGGTTATACATACGAATTAATATCACCATCCAAATATTGAAACATCATAAGAAATCAGAAGGAAAAGTTAGAAACTTCCAGCTCAACATCACAGAGATAATGCAACAGATACACCACTTCGCGAGCCCGGCAAAATCGCAGCCAGTGAAAGAATTGGAACTAGACCATAATCATCTCCCAAAGACTTAAAAAAAAAATGAAGAAAAAACGATGTGATCAGAGACTACTACCAGTTCATCAACTCAACCAAAAAAAGAGAAAAAAGAAAACAAAAGGATAGAACCGGATCTAATGGCATCAATGAGAAGGAAAATGAGTAATAGGACAAATACTTACAAATCAGAATTAGAGATAGCTTCCATATGGCCAGATGACTCAAGGTAAATAGGTAGTAAACTGAATCCAGAACATTCATTTTTAGATAAGAATTAGGTTACCATAGTGAAAACATGGTAGTGCTCGGCATTACTACAGATTGTCCATAGTACCAGAAACAGGACATAAGTACTTGCTTCCAGAACATTCATTTTAAAACGAGCTAGGTTACTATAACAAAAACTCGGAAGTGCTCGGCATCACTACAGGTTGTCAATAGTACCAGAAACTGGACATAAGAATACTTACTTCCAGATATAATGGCATTTCCGATAACCATGCTGTCAACTAATTTAAAGAAAAATATCAAAAATACTTCCAAATGCAGCCAATCGAAACATGATTCCGCCAGGATCACTCCCTTGAAAAATTCTTCATATGTGACACCAACTCCCGGAGTAGAAATTGGAAAAAGAAGTTTAAAAGAAAAAACAAAAACTTGAAGCACAGAAAAGGGGGTGACCATTGTGGGTGCTCAGGACAGGAACGACTCAGGGAATCCCTTCTAGTAGGAGTGTAATATGTCCAGCCGCCAGTTCGATGTTCTCAGTGAAGAATCTGTAACAATAGAAAAGATAACAAAATCGCAAATTGGATTTGTAAGAAAAAGGTATTAAACACTAAACATGCCACATAAGTTAGTTCACGTTTCTGCAAATTTATTGAATAAGTTCAGTCATTCAAGGACTGAGTACATCCACATTGACTTTCAAAGTAAGACAGCTTCCTGAGGAGAAATTGGCACTGCTTGACAAGTTTTGGAGAGTAATTGAAGAATCCATGTGCGGGGATTTGAGGAAACTTGAGTCCAAGTAATTCACAATGTCAATAAACAAGATATAGAAAATTATTTGTGAGGCAAATTTAGACCAGGAGAAGATTAAAATAAGAGCATCCAGCAGAAAGAAGTCCCTGAGAGTATTTACAGTGTGAACCAAACAAATTGAATGGAGACATGGATAATCTGAGCTGCCATAATATTGGTGAATCATTGCAATCAATACCCCACATCGCAAGTGTAGAATTGAATCATCTGAGAGAGATAAGGTACATAGTCAGACAACTCCCTACAATATGTGCCACCTAATGACCAAGAAAGCAACAACTACAGTTGGTAGCACACTTCAGAAGCACCAAAGCTTTGGACACACAATTCAATTGTAGCTTATTCAGTGAATTTTGCAGACAAAGATGAGAAACACAACGTGACTTGCACCAAGAAGACTCCAACCTACAAGAGGAGAACACTACACATTCCGTGGATTTTCTTTAATCCTTGTAAATAAAGATAGAACCGGATCTCTATCCAGGGTTCTCAAGAAGCTATAGAATTTCCACATTAGAAGGATCCAAATGTCAGCTCATGGCTCCTATAAACAAAGAAGACGATTTAACAACGCAACTAAACCTGATTGCAATGGTTCGTAACCTCCTGTTTTCACTCACTTCACAAACTCGAATTCTTTGATCACTGAATCCTATGTCATCTTCACGCAACACACTTAACTGAAGAGATCGCTCCAAACTGAAGCAAGCACCTGTCAATGGCTGAATAAGTCCATACATTTCATGAAAGCAATTTTATTAATTAAAATGATCAGAGGGAAACTTGTACCAGATAATGTTGATGAACCTCGAGACATTCATACAAATTCAATCAGAAGCTGAACCAATTCTGTTCTCGCAATAGACTGCCCAGATACTACAAAATCCGTGCCTTCAAGGGCAATATAACAAATCAAACAAAACTGTTTGACAATTCCAATCAGAAGAAAAATGAACACTAACCACCCTTCTATATCCAATGAGAAAAAGATGCATTTACAACCATCTACAACAAAAGGATCATGTTGCAAATGGTGATCTTATTTATAAATAGATTCAACAGCTATGTTGCAAATGGTGATCTTATTTTTAAATAGATTCAACAGCTATGCTTGATGGGTAAAATAGGTTATAAATACGAATTAATATCACCATCCAAATATTGAAATATCATAAGAAATCAGAAGGAAAAGTTAGAAACTTCCTGCTCGACATCACAGAGATAACGCAACAGATCACCACCTCTTGAGCCCGGCAAAATCGCAACCAGTGAAAGAATTGGAAGTAGACCATGATCATCTCCCAAAGATTAAAAAAAAATTGAAGAAAAAAAAAGATGTGATCAGAGACTACTACTAGTTCATCATCTCAACCAAAAAAGAAAAAGAGAAAAAGACGGCGACGATTGTCACCATTCATCGTCCTTAAGGATACTGCCAATCCACTGAACAACAAAAAGGTTCAGAAGAAGCCATGTAAAACGACAACGCAAGAGATCGAACACTGGAGGAATCGATGGATGATTGAAGGATAAGATTTGAACCAAAAAATTCTGATGGCCACTGTTATCGTCCTAGAGAGGCCAAGCGCAAAAACAACCTCACGGGCCTCCGCAGAACATGAGAAAATTAAGTTTCTGCAACCAGAGCTTCACAAATCAGACCATTAAAACAATTGATCAGAAACAGAGACGAGAGAAGAGACCCATCTTCTCCGCAGAGGATTGTGCAAAGGCCCGTCACGCGAGAGAGAACAAATGAGAGAGAGAGACTGACCAGCTCGGTGTAATGAGGAGAGGAAAAACAACGATTGGGTTATAATAGAAAGGAGACGCTTGTAACGGTCATCTTTTTTATTTTTTTCTTGTCAAAAGTAACGGTCATCTTTTTTGCAAGGGGTATTTTGAATTTTTGAGTTCGAAATACAAGTCATATACCTTCCAAATATTGTTTTTGTAAACTATTTATGATATGTTATTATAGTATACTCTCCTCCACAATTATAATTCTTAGTTGCCTCTTTTTAAAGAGGCTTTTTGAGAATTTTATATATTTATATATAGTATGTAATCAAATAATTAGTAATAACTTTACTTATTATTCTATTATGACATAAATTTATCCATATTATGATATGCTTTTAAATTAAAACAAGTAGTGGTTATTATGGTAACTAGGAACCTTTCTTGTCCTGAAAAAGGTGAATTTTTAGACTCTCTATTATTTATTAAAGAAATTAAAAAATTACAAAAAAAAAATTTTAAGAAAAAAGTCATATAGATGCTAACATGGCACAAAGTGCTCTCAATAAATAATTTTGAAAGTGCCCTTAAACGAAGCTTATAAATATCCTAATATACTTAAAAAATCAGAAAGGGAAGTAGACTGAACTTCATGCTTACCAGATATGTTAAAACCTCAACCAAAGCTGATTCCCTGCAGGATGGTCAATTCAGCACCCAGTGTCAGATCCTCCCAGCCTGACCAGTCATGTTTACTGACGACAACATAAATGAAGCAACACGGTTTTGTAATGGATAAGAAATAGGGAATATCAGCAGCTGGTCTGAGAGAAAGCAATGCCAATGGAATTTATGTTTCAATGGCTATGCACAATAAATGGAGTTTCCATAAAAGAATTAGAGAGCATCCATAAAATCTGTTTATGTGCACGATAAATGGAGTTTCCATAAGAGAACTAGGTCACTAGTGATTATATTGGATTATTTAGATGTAGTGCCATAAGTTCATAATATGCCTGACAGAAGACCAAAGTATACCTTGCAGAGACTCGGCACCTTTCAATAACAGGAAATGGACCAACAAAAATCTGTAAGTTGGGAAGACCAAAGTAATGCAAGCCATTTAAAAGGAGGAAGATTGTTAGGGTAATGAGAAATAGAATCATATCCTTCTGCAACCGATGGGGAAGCCACCACTAGGTTGACAAGTGAGTGTGCTATGACATTCACCTCATTGGTTACCAGTTGTGATGTCAGCTAACTCAACTAGAACTTTCGGGTCAACATTGATCTGGAAGTTGGGAAGACCAAAGTAATGCAAGCCATTTAAAAGGAGGAAGATTGTTAGGGTAATGAGAAATAGAATCATATCCTTCTGCAACCGATGGGGAAGCCACCACTAGGTTGACAAGTGAGTGTGCTATGACATTCACCTCATTGGTTACCAGTTGTGATGTCAGCTAACTCAACTAGAACTTTTGGGTCAACATTGATCTGGAATCTGAATCAAAAAGGGGGAGAAGGCAACAAAACTAAACAGACTTCATTCAATAATTCTTATTTGTATTCTTCCAACAGACAAAATTCGTATGAAAATGAATGATACAAGGTACAAACTTGCTTCTCCAACGCTAAGTTTGTGAATCACCTTTTCCCAAAAAAGATAGCATAAGAACTTAGTGGCACTCAAGCTTTCCTGCCTTTGTAACAAATCCTTACAGTGGAAGAGAGTTAATGATTAAACACAAGCAAAAACCAATAGAGGCGCTCAAAGAAAGAAGAGCATGACAAAAAATAAAGATTATATAGGCTAGGAAAAACCATCCCAGATTGAAGACATTCCACATTGAATCTGAAGAGATTTGCATCAACCGAACTCTCACCAGTGAAGGAAAAAGAGCCCTGATCAATCTGAGAACAAATATTCAACCAATAACTGCCTAAAAGCCAAGAAGTGGTTGCTTATCCAATTTCAAACAATCATCAACAGAGCCCCACAGGAAAAAGCAGTAGATCGAGACATAGCCTGGCTAATCCTAGAACTTGATAATAATCATGTCATCACTCCTCAAAGAAAATAAACTGAAGATGAAGTTCAATCAAAGCTAGAAAATGCCTAGAAATCTCCACAATTTCAATCCATAACCCATCCTGAAGAAGTGATCAAAGACTATGCAGGAACTCAACTGACAAGGACTGCAAAAAAGGGTCATCACTCCTCCAAGATGAATTTCAATCAAAGCTAGGAAATGCCTAGAAATCTCCACAATTTCAGTCCATAACCCATCCTGAAGAAGTGATCAAAGACTACACAGGACTTCAACCGAACAGGACTGCAAAAAAGGGTCATAACTCCTCCAAGAAGCCTAAACACATTATTAAATGCAAATTGACCAGTTTTATTGTATTTATCATCCTTAGACGACGAGGAGATCACTCATCAAACAATGTCGACTATAAGTGAAAAACACTACATATTACAACATTTAGTAAAAGATTTGGCAAAGTACTCAGGTAAATGCAAAAAACAGTGTTAAAAAAACTAGTAAGTTTGGGGGAAAAAAACCTATCCTGCACAGTTCTAAATAATATATTGGAAAATGTAGCAGTAGGTCACACCAGCATACTACCTCAGCCTAAAAAATTACCATCTAGCCAGAACAATACATATGCAAGAAATGTATTTAAGCACAATAAATAGCCAGAACTTTGCAACATCAAATCTTATCTACTTTAAGCACAATAAATAACCGGACAAATGTTCTTCAATTAAGCCACCAAGTCAATACATATGCAGAAATGTATTTCTGTGTGAATGTGCACCTAAGTATATCAAAAGCTAAAATTCAGTGAAAGAATAACATTTTACAATAGTTCCATGAATGAAAAAGAAGGTAAGACGAACAAATTATCAATAATAGAGAGCATGCAGTCATAGTAACAAGCGAATGAAAAGTTCTTCATCCAATCCCATAGAGAAAGGCTCTAATCTGCCGAAGCACAGAAGAGCTATCATCTTACAACATTCAAAAGAGCCATCCAAAATCAATTAACAGAAGAAATAAATCAAAGTTCAGAAAACCCAACAAAAACTAAGATTTTCTAAGTATCTATTGTAAGAGCACCGTGATGAATAAAACCTACACAAACTATCTGCATGATCTACAAGTGATCCAATCAGTGATTGCAGTTCACATATAAGATAAGAATGAAGAGAAGCAAGCCAGGACTAATGTGGACCTCATGCTTTCCAGACTTTCATTTCCTACAACCGAAGAAAATCTATAGTTATTGACATTCCAAATCCAACTGAACTCAGATAAAACTGCCAAAGAATCAAGATCTTGTCCGAGCAAATCATTCCTCAAATATTCAGCTAGAAAAAACCATCGCAGATCAAAGGACACTCCACATTGAAGTTAATTCTGACCTACATAACAAAGACAATTGAATAATATCCTAGTTGATGAAAATTGAAGGGACTATGATCAAAACTATTGGAACCCTCACCATCTGAAATCAACCTTTCAGATAAGGCACAAGATTATAACTTAATTTGGTTCAAACAACTACATAAGAAAGGTATTGTTTATTTTTCTGTTTTGTCCTTTCGTCTAACCTAAACCATCCACATGTATATAAACAAAGCACGAAAATTTATGCGGTTTGGCCAGTGTGACCTTCACCCACGGATCAAAAAAAGATCACATAAACATTATGAAGCAAGAATTACTATATGGCTGCCATCTAGATGCCAAAAACAAGTTTATTGCTCCCTTGGCAACACATTTTTCCCACAATCTAAAGGCATCTATCACTACTTGAGCAGCAACAAAAGGATCTGGTTCTGCTCTTCTCTGGCCACGCCACAATGAAGGTCCAATAACTCTTATCTTCTAGATGTGGTGACTTAACTATGACAAAAGAAAACAGAAGCGTTCAAAAAGAGCAGACAATTTTAAAACACGGATAGGATGTGCTCCACAGCAGATATTGTTCTTTGAATCAAACAGCTTGGATTCTCTCTAGCCAACCTGTCGGCATTAGTGCTCTAATAAATTCAATGGCCACCCCATTATTGAGAATAGCCTTCCTCGCTGCAATATTCCACCTATTCTAAGGTTGGCACTACTATAGTTGCATGATCTGTGAAAAATTTTCTCGTGCTGTAGAAACTTTTTCCAAATATGAAAACAAACGTGACACTTAAGTATGATCCAAAACAGGAATCATAGCACATAAGATAGTACAGAGGACATGCATCATTCTATATCTCATCTTTGCCAAGTCAATTGAAACATGATATGCAGATTTTAGCAACATGGATATGCAGAAAGTTTGTAAACAGTTCAGTAACATTGCATTGACAATACCTTGTTGCAGTTAAGCCCAGTTACGCTACCATATATAAGAAAGAGCAAATCCCCGCATTCCATTATCAACAATGCTAAAATTTTGTCAGCAATAATGAAAAAACCAAGGAGCTGAGAACACAGACATCAATGCACCCTGCTAGAGATTCGGAATCAGCAAGACAACCCGGAGATGAGGGACATGCAAAAAGAAAGTCACAGTTTCTTCAAATAAACAGAGTCAGAATCAGCAAGACAACCCTCTTCTCCCACTCATCCATAGAAAGAGATGATCGTCCAGAGAGAAAGCCAGAACTATTTTCAGACTTCAAATTAAAGAGAAGGATTTTGGAAGAAGTCAAATACAGACATCAAACTTCTACGGATAGCTCCATTATCATAATCATATATGTCCTAAAGATGTTTCACAATCTGAAGTTTCAAGTGAATCTCAAGACAGTAAAGTAACATATGGCCGCAAAAACAGTTCACAGTCAGTCGAGATTATATCGTGCTTAGCCAACCTGTCTAAAAAAACATGGGCAGACAACTTCCCAGTAACAGATTCAGGTCCCTTAAAGGCGAAGGAAATACATACACCAGGACCTCTTCATTGGTACAAATAACTATAAGTTGACTGGCATCTCAGTTAGTTCTCAGTTTTCATTACCTATTTCGATTAAATGACAGTGCATATGATATAGCCTTACAAGTTAAGCATCAATGAGGAGGAAAATGAGTAATAGGACAAATACTTACAAATCAGAACTGGAGATAACTTTCATAGATAGCTTTCATGTGCGCAGATGACTCCTTGACAAGTTTTGGAGTGTAATTGGAGAATCCATGTGCAGGGATTGAGGAAACTTGTGGCCAAGTAATTCACAATGTCAATAAACAGGATATGACAATCATTTGTGAGGCAAATTTAGACCAGGAGAAGATTAAAATAAGAGCATCCAGAAGAGAGAACTCCCTGAAGTAATTACAGTGTGAACCAAACAAATTGAATGGAGACATGGATAATCTGAGCTGCCATAATATTGGTGAATCATTGCAATCAATACCCCACATCGCAAGTGTAAGGTTGAATCATCTGATAGAGATAAGGTACATAGTCAGACAACTGCTGAATAGGTCCATGCATTTCACCCAGGCAATTTTATTAATTAAAATGGTCAGAGGGAAACTTGAACCAGATAATGTTGATGAACCTCAAGACATTCATACAAATTCAATCAGGACCTGAACCAATTCTGTTCTCGCAAGAGACCACCCAGATACTACAAAATCCGTGCCTTTGAGGGCAATATAACAAATCAAACGAAACCATTTGACAATTCCAAGCAGAAGAAAAATTAACACAAACCACCCTTGTATAGCCAATGAGAGAAAGATGCATTCAGAACCATAAGTTAAATTATCTGGCAAACAAATCATCCACAACAAAAGCATCATATGAGAATGTCGCAGATTCAACAGCCATGCTTGATGTGTAAAATAGGTTATAAATACAAATTAATATCACCATCCAAATATTGAAATATCATAAGAAATCAGAAGGAAAAGTTAGAAACTTCCTGCTCGACATCACAGAGATAACGCAACAGATACACCACTTCTCGAACCTGGCAAAATCGCAGCCAGTGAAAGAATTGGAACTAGACCACGATCATCTCCCAAAGACTTAAAAAAAAAAAGGAAGAGAAAACGATGTGATCAGAGACTACTACCAGTTCATCAACTCAACCAAAAAAAGAAAAAAACAAAAAACAAAAAGATAGAACCGGATCTAATGGCATCAATGAGAAGGAAAATGAGTAATAGGACAAATACTTACAAATCAGAATTAGAGATAGCTTCCATATGGCCAGATGACTCGAGGTAAATAGGTAGTAAACTGAATCCAGAACATTCATTTTTAGATAAGAATCAGGTTACCATAGTGAAAACATGGTAGTGCTCGGCATTACTACAGGTTGTCCATAGTACCAGAAACAGGACATAAGTACTTGCTTCCAGAACATTCATTTTAAAACAGGAGCTAGGTTACTATACCAAAAACTCGGAAGTGCTCAGCATTACTACAGGTTGTCAATAGTACCAGAAACTGGACAGAAGCATACTTACTTCCAGATCTAATGGCATTTCCAATGACCATGCTGTCAACTAATTTAAAGAAAAATATCAAAAATACTTCCAAGTGCAGCCAATCGAAACATGATTCCACCAGGATCACTCCCTTGAAAAATTCTGCATATGTGACACCAACTCCCGGAGTAGAAATTGGAAAAAGAAGTTTAAAAGAAAAGGCAAAACTTTGAAGCACAGAAAAGGGGGTGACCATTGTGGGTGCTTAGGACAGGAACGACTCAGGGAATCCCTTCTAGTAGGAGTGTAATATGTCCAGCTGCCAGTTCGATGTTCTCAGTGAAGAATCTGTAACAATAGAAAAGATAACAAAATTGCAAATTGGATTTGTAAGAAAAAGGTAGTTCATGTTTCTGGAAATTTATTGAACAGGGTTAGTCATTCATTGACCGAGAGATCCACATTGACTTTCAAAGTAAGACAGCTTCCTGAGGAGAAATTGGTACTCCTTGACAAGTTTTGGAGTGTAATTGGAGAATCCATGTGCAGGGATTGAGGAAACTTGTGGCCAAGTAATTCACAATGTCAATAAACAGGATATGAAAATCATTTGTGAGGCAAATTTAGACCAGGAGAAGTTTAAAATAAGAGCGTCCAGAAGAGAGAACTCCCTGAAGTAATTACAGTGTGAACCAAACAAATTGAATGGAGACATGGATAATCTGAGCTGACATAATATTGGTGAATCATTGCAATCAATATCCCACATCGCAAGTGTAAGGTTGAATCATCTGATAGAGATAAGGTACGTAGTCAGACAACTCCCTACAATGTGTGCCACCTAATGACCAAGAAAGCAACAACTACAGTTGGTAGCACACTTCAGGAGCACCAAAGCTTTGGACACACAATTCAATTGTAGCTTATCCAGTGAATTTTGCAGACAAAGATGAGAAACGCAACATGACTTGCACCAAGAAGACTCCAACCTACAAGAGGAGAACACTACACATTCCGCGCATTTTCTTTAATCCTTGTAAATAAAGATAGAACCGGATCTCTATCCAGGGTTCTCAAGAAGCTATAGAAATTCCACATTAGAAGGATCCAAATGTCAGCTCATGGCTCCTATAAACAAAGAAGACGATTTAACAACTCAACTAAACCTGATTGCAATGGTTCGTAACCTCCTGTTTTCACTCACTTCACAGACTCGAATTCTTTGGTCACTGAATCCTATGTCATCTTCACGCAACACACTTAACTGAAGAGATCGCTCCAAACTGAAGCAAGCACCTGCCAATGGCTGAATAAGTCCATACATTTCATGAAAGCAATTTTATTAATTAAAATGATCAGAGGGAAACTTGAACCAGAATGTTGATGAACCTCAAGACATTCATACAAATTCAATCAGAAACTGAACCAATTCTGTTCTCGCAATAAACCGCCCGGATACTGCAAAATCCATGCCTTCAAGGGCAATATAACAAAACAAACGAAACTGTTTGACAATTCCAATCAGAAGAAAAATGAACACTAACCACCCTTTTATAGCCAATGAGAAAAAGATGCATTCAGAACCATAGGTTAAATTATTTGGCAGACAAATCATCAACAACAAAAGGATCATGTTGCAAATGTTAATCTTATTTATAAATAGATTCAACAGCTGTGCTTGATGTGTAAAATAGGTTATAAATACGAATTAATATCACCATCCAAATACTGAAATATCATAAGAAATCAGAAGGAAAAGTTAGAAACTTCCTGCTCGACATTCAAGAGATAACGCAACAGATCAACCACCTCTTGAGCCCAGCAAAATCGCACCCAGTGAAAGAACTGGAAGTAGACCATGATCATCTCCCAAAGATTAAAAAAAATGAAGAAAAAAAGATGTGATCAGAGACTACTACTAGTTCATCATCTCAACCAAAAAAGAAAAAGAGAAAAAGACGGCGACGATTGTCACCATTCATCATCCTTAAGGATGAGATTTGAACCAAAAAATTCTGATGACCACTGGCATCGTCCCAGAGAGGCCAAGTGCAAAAACCTCACGGGTCTCCGCAGCACATGAGAAAATTAAGTTTCTGCAACCAGATGCTTCACAAATCAGACCATTAAAACAATTGATCAGAAACAGAGACAAGAGAAGAGACCCATCTTCTCCGCAGAGGATTTTGCAGAGGCCCATCACACGAGAGAGAACAAATGAGAGAAGCTAAGTGTGATTATAGTTCCCATGAGGAGTGGAGGAAGGACGACGATTGGGTTATAATAGGAAGGAGACGCTTGTAACGGTTATTTTTGTTTTTTTTCTGGTCAAAAGTAACGGTCATCTTTTTTATAGGGGTGCATTTTGAATTTTTGAGTTCGAAATACAAGTCATATACCTATGAAATATTATTTTTGTAAACTGTATATGATACATTTTTATATTATACTTATAGTTCTAACTAACATAAATGAAGCAACACGGTTTTTTGATGGCTAAGAAATAGAGAACATCAGCAGCTGGTCAGAGAGAAAGCAATGCCAATGATAATGTTGATGAACCTCAAGACATTCATATTTCATACAAATTCAATCAGGAGCTGAACCAATTATGTTCTCGCAATACACTGCCTGGATACTATAAAATCCATGCCTTTTAGGAAAAGTCAGAAACTTCCTGCTCGACATCACAGAGATAACGCAACAGACACACCACTTCTAGAGCCCAGAAAAATCGCAGCCGGTGAAAGAATTGGAACTAGACCACGATCATCTCCCAAAGACTTAAAAAAATGAAGAAAAAACGATGTGATCAGAGACTACTACCAGTTCATCAACTCACCGACTAACAGAAAGGTTCAGAATAAGCCACGTAAAGCAACAACGCAAAGCAAGCGACCAGTCGAGGAATCAATAGATGATCAAAAGGACGGACTAGCTCAAACCGAATAAATCCGATGACCAAACGCAAAACCCTCACGGCTCTCCGCAACACGTCAAACAGATGCTTCGTAAACCAGACCAAGAAAGCAATCAGACCACAGAGACGAAGGAAGAGATCCATCTTCTCCGAAGAGGATTTTGCAGAGGCCCGTCACGCAAGAGAGAGAACGAACGAGAGAGAGTGAGGAGGAGAGTTAGGACGACGATCGGGTTGTTATAGGAAAGAGACGCTTGTAACAGTGTCTTTTTTTTCTTTTGGTGGTCAATGTAACGGTCGTCTTTTTTATATAGGGTATTTTGAATTTTTGAGTTCAAAATACAGGTCATATATCTCCGAAAATTAATATCAGATTACTTAATTAATTGGTCTTAAACAAGACCTTAAAAGACTTTGACCACGGGGAAAGTCCTGGTAGTGGCAGGAAAGGGCCTCGAAAAACATCCCATCCTCATTGGTCACCCCGTCCACACCCCCTCTAAGGGGGTTAAGGGGGCCACCTTAGATCCCTACGACGCCTTCCCCGGATAACCAATCCCGGAGTGGTACAGGGACATGAAGAGGCCCGGCCAGTTCTTTCCATGGAGGTTTTTTGAGAATTTTATATGTTTTATATAGTATGATATCAAATCATTAAAATAATTTTGATTATTATGTCACTATAGCAGAAATTTATCGGTTCTTGGTATTATGTTATGCTTCAAATTAATATAAGTAAAAAAAATTTGGATTCTCGATATTGTAATATCTTGCGACAAGCTTATCCTCTATTATTTTTCATTAAATTTTACTGTTAAATTATCGAGTTGAATGTTACGTGATGGTTAACTAGTACACTGGTTTGAGATTTTACTTTCTCTTTATCACGGTTATGTTAGTTTTGTGGTTTTTATGTAGTATTAATCAAATTTAACGGATAGCATATATTGTCGTGTTGTTGACAATAAAAAAAAAAAAATTAGTTTGTAAAAAGTTTATCATAAATATATTAATTTAGGATTTTTTGTGGCATTAACTTGAAAATAAAAAACTTAGGAAATATCATAAAAATGACACATGAGTCTTCAACTCATGCGATTCTTGAATTTTAGCTTGATATGTAATATCATCCTCAAACTTTTAATTTTTTCAGTGTGGTTCTTGAATTTTAGCTCAATGTGCAATATCATCTCCAAAATTTTAATTAATTCTATGTTGTTCTTGAACCTAAATTAATAGAAAAATAATATTGAATATTTTCATATAATTCATGGAGTCGACGAACGGCCTCAACCACCCGAGCGATCTCTGGAGTGCTCTCATGGCGGATGGACGATCGGCTTCTTCTCCCCTCGAACACTTCGAACCCCCCCAGTACCGCGAAAGCTCGCCGCTCTGTTCTTCTGCATGGGGGACACCACATTATAATAGAAAGAAAGAGGAACGATGAAAGCACATGGGGCTTGCACCATCACTCTAACCGACTTCGTTTCCCTCTTTTTTTCTTCCCGATATATTTCGCTTTCCTTCAAAAAATAATTTTTTTTTACCAAATTACTTGCGAGATTTGTTTTCTTTTCCGCATTTTGTTATAAACTATTGATACGCAAAATGAATTCTAATTTAATATACGGGTGTTGTACTCATCCCAAATTTATTTTTGTATTCTGATAAAATCGAAACCAATACTCACATGATATACTTACCCTCAACTAATAATTTTTGGAACTTTTATGGAAAGACATTTAGCTAAATAGATTTTCCATTCTAAAAATTTAAAGAGCTAAGACCTTTTGGTAATGCATCAAACTATTACATAAACAAACCAATTTAGGATCTCTTTTTATGATATAAACAAATTAGTTTGAGGATAAATGCGGCAGCAATGTCACGGAGTTAGAATCGTTTTGTGACATTGATCCTATATTAAATTACGAAACATGTGAATATTAAACTTGCACTGTACATGAATACATGATATTTTGAAAGCTCGAATTTCCTTCTTTTTTTTCTCAAAAGTCTTGAAGGTGTCGGTGGTGAAAATCTCTGGCGAGAGATGTACAATCTGACACTTGAAACTGAAATGTGGCAGGTCGGCTTTCCTCCTTTCTTTCTTTTTTTCATTTTATTTTTCGGTTGACTACTGGGGTGGAAAAAGGGAAAGGTGGAAAAATCAAGCGACTTGTCAAGCTGGCATGCGATCGTAGAGATTCGCAGTGGAAGTTACGGACCACTCGCTCTCCAAAACGAGTTCGGCACACGCGCTACTGTTAACGCCTCTTTTGTGGCCGGTAGTGTTGGCACGCGCTAGCGGTGCGAATGGAGGGAAGCGACGGGGACGACACCGTCGCTCCACGGCAACAAAAAGTCATCCTGTCTTCTTTTGTATTTTCCTTCTTCTTTCTCGGTTTCTTTTTGTAGGTCTACTCCCCTTAAATTGCACGCACTAATTTTAACATCATCAAAATTCTAACCCAAACTATTTTCACCTGGTAAAAAATACCGACCTTAACTCAAACCCCAATTTCAACACAAGTTTTTGGCATAAAAAAAGATCGATACGTAAATTCAAACCCCATTAAATTTCCATGAAAAATACTATATAGGTTGAGTCCGAGGGCGAAATTTGTTATCAACTAAAGAGTTTTTGCTTTTTTAATAAGACCAAAAGTACTGAGCTAAAATTGTAACCCGAGCCAAATTTTCTATGCTAATAGTGTTCATTTTGATTCCAAAATTGAGGGTCGTGATTCATTCTAAAAGATGAAAAATCCAATTTTAATAAGGTTTTGCTTCATGTGGGATGAATAGCGTCGCTGAACATAAACTTGTTGGCGTTCTGTTTGAAGTACCCACTGTTTGTGTTAAGCCAAAAATTGTAACCTGAGTTAAGATTAATACTTTAAAGGTAATTAGGGTTGAATTTTGTTATCAACCAGAGAGTTTTTGCTTTTTTAATAAGATTAATGCATTTGAATACACGTGCCTTGTACAAGTTTATTTGCAGAAAAATTTACCAATAGATATTGGTACTTCAACATGAGAAAGAAAAACCATGAAAATTTGTTCTTTCTAGAATCTACACAACATAATTTTAGTCTATGCTAAATTGTTGTCTACAATTGAAATTCGCTTATTTTCTCAAGAAAATGAGAGTACACTCACCATAGAGAATCTGACATCTGGAAGGTGGCAGATTTGACCTCCTCCTCCTCCTCCTCCTCCTCCTCCTTTGTCTGAACCGAGTAAGACGCGCGCCTTCTAACAATTTGCGGAAAGGTTTCAGCAACAAAATATATTTATTATAAGTAATTCGGTATAATAAAAAAACCCATAAAAGTTAAGTTCTCACGAGAATATACGCAACATAATTTAACAACTAATCGATGCTAATTTTTTTTTTAAAATTACGATTTGGCCTCAATAATATTCTTTTTAATAATATTAGTGTACTATGCGCACAATAATTAAAATGCACCGGAGTGATATACTTGTTTGAAGACTTCACGAAAAAAGAGAAAATGATGAATCCTCTTAACCTCATTAGACTCGATTTGTACTATATTAAAGTTGAATAGCCAAGGATATACTGTGGCTCGTCCTGAAAATGTCAAAGGATTCTACCATGGTTGCACTGAAATATCTATATATTTGGCTTAAGAAACTAATAAAGTTTTCTTCTACTTATGAGCCTTGATATGAATCATCTATCCTGTGGAAATTAAAGTTACTGTCTTTTAAGCTTGTGGAATTTTAGTTTTATCATTAAGAAAGGGAGGAATGGTTTATGATGAAACGTCCGTAGTTGTGTTCTCCGTTCTAATGTAGGGGCTTTTATGACTACGATGGAGATAAAGAGACGCATGTTTATCTTTATTTTCCCAATCTAAAAATTTAAAGATTTGACTTTTTTTTGTGGCATGAAAAACTATTTAAGTTAAATTTGGCATCGATACACTAGTTCGGGATAACGAGGTGAATACAAAGGATTAATATTACAAAAAACTTAAACCCAAATACTTGTGACAAATTTAAACCAAATTAAGTTTCGATAATAACAAATTCTAAACTTGTATACTTGCTGCAAATTTACCCTTAATCAAAAACCTCAAATAGACATTTGTGACAAATTTATCTTCTATTGGTTTCCATTAAATTTGATTAATTTACGAAAAATTGCAACCGATATACCTATTATAAACGAAGGGTAAAACCCCAAACTGGTACTAAAGGTGATTGGTTTTCGGTCCAATTTGGAGGTGTGACTGTAGTGGGGTGAAAGGGAAATACTAAAAGAGGAAAGGAGGCCATGCATGAGACATTGTTTTCCGGTTTGTAAGAGACATTTTAAAAAATACAAAATAAATAACAAACAATCGGTTTGGGCAAAACCGAATTCCCTAGACACCAATTCCACTTGTCAGAACCAAGAACCAGACCAGCATTTTCAGGAACCAAACCAAAATGCTAATTCAGTCCAATCTGGGCAATTCCTAATTTAGTCGGTTTGTCTTACTCATCCCTAATTGATACATTTCTTTATTATCACATATCATCTAACTCAGTAATTTAACAATAAAAATCAATGAAAACCTATGTAAGATAAGTTTGTTACATGTATATAAATTTGAGATTTTTCGTGATATGTCAAATAAAAATTAGTTTAGGGTTATATTATAAGAGTATATTGTTTTGAGGTTTTTTATATTACTTTGGGAATAAAGCGGCACAAATATGGTAATTTAGAATCTTTTTGTGAAATTAATCCAAAATTAAATACCAAACATCTAAATATTAAACTTTCATAATGCATGAATACATGATACTTTGAAAGCTCAAAATTCTTCATTTTTTACGAGAGTTTTGAAGATATTGACCGCAACGCGGTGGTGAAAATCTCTGGCAAGGGAAAATCTGACACCTGAAATGTGGCAGGTTGGCTTTCCCTCTTCCTTATTTTTTTTTTTCGGTTGACCAAGGGTAAAAAAGGAAAAGGGAAAAATCAAAAGAAAGGTTGAAAAGTGTTTTTGGAGAAAGCCACTCCTAGATTGCATTGCAATCATAGAGATTTCATCTTTACGGTCACTCGATTCCGAAACGAGTGGGTGGTCGAGGTGGTGTGCGCCACGCACTCGTGGTGCGAGTGAAGGGAAGCGACGAGGAAAGGAGATCGCGGTTTTCACAAGTGTATTTTCCCACTCGCAATCGGGTACAATAATAGCATATAACACTAGACTAACACTTCTTAAGAATATTAGGAGAATTTTCAACTCTCTTGAGAAGGCAATCGGCCTGCGGATATGCTTATGTTTTAATATCACGCTCTACTTGTAGCCTCCTAGAAAATTAGCTTATGTTTTGTTCATTGATAAAATTAGGATTATAGATTTTGGACATTTTTTTTTTAATCTTTTTTTACCAAAAAATCAATTTCATGCAAGTTTTGGAAGTAATAATCTCATTTCATTCATTGTTTAATTTCTAGAGGAGGAAAATTAATTGACATTCTTGGTTTTTCTTAGTTAATTATATATGTAACACGATAATCCATTAAAAATAAATCCAACGTGTACTTTGGAGAGATGAAGGAATAAAAAGAGACTTATGACTAAGCAATCGGACCAGATCGGACCATGAAGCAATCGATCGGAATCAGAGACAAAAGAAGAGATCCATCTTCTCCGAAGAGGATTTTACAGAGGCTCGTCACGCAAGAGAAAGAACGAACGAGAGAGAGAGAGTGACTGGCTTAGTGTAATTATAGTTCCTATGAGGAGCAGAGGAAGGACGATGATCGGGTTGTAATTGGAAGGAGACGCTTGTAATTGTTGTCTTTTTTTTTTTCTTTTGTTGGTCGATGTAACGGTCGTCTTTTTTACATTGGGGTATTTTGAATTTTTGAGTTCGAAATACAAGTCATATACCTCCGAAATATTATTTCTATCTACTATACAAGATACGTTGTTATATTACATCATTTCTCTCACTTTATTATACTAGGAAAATTAATGTTAGATTACTAATTTTCACTGACATTACTTTTTCATGTGAAATTAGTTGCCTCAGAGGCTTTTTGAGAATTTTATATACTTAATCAAATCATTAGAAATAATTTTGATTATTATGTTATTATAGCATAAATTAATTGGTTCTCAATATTATAATATCTTTTATAGGGTTGAGCTCTCTTATTATAACAATTGTACTTGTGAATTGATGTTATGAAATTTAGCATTTCTCTTTTGAAATTTGAGTTTGAGATAGAGCTCAACTGAAGTTCCAAAACCAATCAAATCAGATTGACTCAAATTGGATAACAAAGTAATCTAGTTAACACCCCCCCCCCCCAAAATCTTGGTGTTGTGGTGAAAATAATAATAATAGTAATTATATTTAAGGTAAATATTACGAAAAATCAAAATCGGTACACTTATGATAAATTTATGTCAAACTAATTTTTTGACCACAAAAAACCCCAATTAATTTGACAAATTTACCCCCAAACACTAGTAACAAATTTATCTTCTATTAGTTGTTGTTAAATTTTATTGTGACGCATGACAATCTAGTGTACTAATCTAAGATTTTACTCTATTTATCATAGTTGTACCAGTTTTGTAAATTTTTTGTAGTATTAATCCAATTTAACGGATGATATATAATATCACAAATGTACTGATTTGGGGTTTTTGGTGGTCAACAAATTAGTTTGGTCTATTATTTTGGGTTTTTTTTTATGGTTATTTGATACAAATTTGTCATAGATGACCCAATTTTGGGCTTTTGTATTAAAATGTTAGTTTAGAATAAATTTGTTATAAGTGTATCAATTTCGGAAAAACAAACTTAGGAAATATCGGAAAAACAACACACATGAGTCTTCAATTTTGACCCAATGCGTAATGCAGTCCTTCAATATTAGCTTGATGTGCAATATCATCCCCAAAATTTTAATTTGTTCAGTGCGGTTTTTGAATTTTAGCTCGATGAGCAATATCATCCATAAATTTTTAATTTGTTATATGCTATCCCCAAACTTAAATTAATAGAAAAATAATATTGAATGTTTTCATATAATTCGTGAACTAATATGAATATTTATGAAAAAGTTAGGGACAACATTTAACAAATTAAAATTTTATGGACCGCACTACACATTGAGCCAAAATTTAGAACCATATGGGTCACTATCCTAGATAAATTCGACCACTTGATTAATATCGACAACCCCACGTGCTCGGTATAATTTAGAAATTAATAGACCCATTATACATCGCAATAATGTGCAAGAGAAAAGCATATAAAAACTCTTAACTGGTGAGGTTAGGTTCTTTGACCTATGCATCAAATTGCATTCATATTTATAAGTTATCAATTGATGTTGATAAATTTAGATTAGATGAAATGGTCGAGCACTTTTTCAATCACCGTAAAGTAATGTGCCTGATTCAACCATAGAACTCCATTCTACTCGACTTCCTTAGCAATGATACTTGAACCGCTAAAGGTGAGCTGACCAAGCGACTTATACTTTCCTTTACATCCTTTCATACAAAATCTCTCGAGGAATGATATCACGGATATCCAAATCATTTGTTGATTTTTTTTTTTTTGTTTAACAAAAACTTGCAATTGTCATCAAATTCTTTCGAGAATTGTGACATATGAATGGTAAGACCTCAAACTGGTACGTCCCTTAACTATCACGTGTCTTCTAACTTAGTAATTTGACAAAGATAATTTAATGAAAACTAAATAATGATAAATTTATCATAAATGTATTAATTTGAGTTTTTTGCAGTCAAAAAATTAGTTTTGAGTAATTTATCACAAGTGTGCCAATTTGGGTATTTCGTGGTATTAGTCCTTATTTATGTCTCAACACCAACATCAACCATTATAAATGTAATTACTCTAATAAATTCATTTATTTGTCTATCTTGGTATCAATAGTTACTTTATCTTACCCACCCTGTGGTGGGCGAGTTGGTTTGGGCGTACGTTGGACACTCGACCAGCTAGGGGTTCGATTCCCCAACTCGTCACGTTGCGCGACTTAAGTGAGTTGCCATGGGAGGTGGGTCCCCACACTAGTGCCCTCCGGGTTTATGTCGCCGGATGTCAGTTATATGGCGGTTCCCGGGTACCAAAAAAAAAAAGTTACTTTATCATTTTTAAATAATTTTGAATTCTAGTTTATTGTGGAACGCAAGTTATGAAACAACACATACAAGAGAGCTAAAAAAGAGATAGAACTCCAACCGCCACTACATGTATTTGGTCTAAAAGGATGTTGCATCATCATTTCAAAAAGGGAAAATTTTAAATAAGGACTTAAAGTGTCTTCATTTTATCAAATAAAGGTCTGAAATAGATCTTATTTTAAATAAGGATCTAAAGTGCTTTCATTTTCTCAAATAAAGACTTGAAATTAATATTATTTCAAATAAGGATCTAAAACAACCATGCCAGCCTAAAAAAAGAGCCTCACCTCACCAGCTGTCAAGGGCATTTTCATCTTTCAATATTTTAGATTTTTTTCATCTCTTTTTGTATTTTTTCTTTCCATAAAAAATAAAAAAAAAAAAGAAAAAAACTTAAAATTAAAAGAAGAACCGCACAAGCCCTCCACCTATAGACGGCCCCATCACCGGTGGAGTGACAGTGATGGCCGGCGGGGTTGCCAGTGCCTCGGCGAGGGTATGATAGCCCTCGCCGGAACTAGGAGAGCGACGATCCTCTCCCAGATTTGGGCAAGGATGGCCAACCTTTATGCAAGTCTGCCGGCCCTACCCCAGACCAACACCACACTGGACTTGCACGAGGGTCAACGACCTCATTGGTCACCGCTGCCATGGGGCGATGGCCAAAGGAGGAGGGGTCAGCCCACCATGTATTTTTGCTCTCCTTTTTTCCAATAAAAAAACTTTTGATTTTTTTTATTTTAAATTTAATTTAATCAAAATTTAGGTTAAAATCATTTTTTTTTAAGAAAGTTCTCTTTTTAGCTGGCTAATAAGGTTAGGCTCTTATTTGAAATAGTTATAATCACTTTAGACTCTTATTTAGAATTTTCCCTTTAAAAAATTAAGATTTTTGATTGAGTTAAAAAACATTAGGTACTAAATTACATACAAAAATAAAGGTTTAGGTACTTACGATACCATTACCCCTAACATTTTTATATGTTATAATTGTATATATATATATATACTTTATTAGATGAATAAGTAGATAAAGATTATCAAATTTCAAATCATGGTGCATCCTAAGAATATAAGCTAGAGTTCCAATTCAATTCAAGTTTCAAGTCCCCCGTATTGACCAATCAAGATGAGTTGAGCCGAGCTTTACTCTACCGAAACTTTATTCGAGTTGAGTTGGAGTTAAAAGAATCAAGCTCGAAACCTCAAGTAGAGTATCAAGCCTTGAAATATTGGAGTCGAGTTGAGCCCGAGCATTGAACTGTGCATTGGCTTGACTAGACTTGATTCTACCCCTAGATCATATATATCTCCAATCATGCAAGAGGATATCGATTTTAACCCCACCCATCTCCACCAATGCCGCTGCCCTAACCACCTACATCGCCTGGCAAACATGTGGCAATAGAGACAGTCGCGAAGTCAGGAGTGGTGAACACTGTTTATTGGATACAAGTTCAGCAGCTCTCTAAGCTGCAATTACAGTACATCTGAAACTAAAGAAAACCATGAGTTGGACATTCTGCGCAGGAACCAGCTTCAGATTGATTACTGTTGGAAATTGTGATCCATTTTCTTAAAATTATCAAGAAGCTACTAACTTAACGGAGAAGGAATGAGTCGGCAACATTTCACGTGCATGCAAGAAAAGGCAAGTCTTGAAGACTCTCAAATGTTGGAGAAGTTTCTGGTACTACGTAAGCAGCAAGATTCACGTGGGAATGCAAGCAAGCAGAAGCCAAGCATCAAAGAAAAACCTAGAACAAGCTAGAGAAATCTACATGCATGGGAAACGCGTGAAGAAGCCTCAAGCTAATCAAGAAAAGAGGGGCACACATTATAAAATATTATAACTTGAACGTGAAGGAAAGCCTACAATTGTTGACTCTTAACCATGAAGAAAGAAGGATCAAGACTACGTAGGCAGCAAAAGTAATGGGCAGCCGCAACAATAGAAAATTGGAGAAAAATGGAGAAGGAACGAGAAAATGGAAGAAGCCGCAACAAGCAGAAGCCAAAGAACGCAAGCTGAAATTTTATATTATTTTATTGTGCTCAAGTCGGTAGACTAAGTCGGTTGTAGATGCCTATAAATAGGCTTGTACTTGATCATTTGAGCTGTGTGAGGGGATAACCCTCCATCTTGTGTGTGGGGATGAATCCTCCACCGTACCTTCATCAATTAATGAAATTAATTTCTCTAATATCTCATGTCCTATATCTTTCAATTATCATATCCTGTCCCTTGTCCATCCTCTACAAAATATATCATACACTTGCACACATCACTAATCCAAAAACTACAATCAATACTAAAACCATGCTTCCGTAGCACACACATCCAAAATATTTTTTAACAATTACTCATCACAGCTTCAAACGGTCTATTGCAGGAACCCCGTCAAGACCTTTTGAGTATACATATTTAACATAGTCTTTTGCAGTTGTTTCTCGATAGAGCGGAGGGTTCTGTTCCGATAACAACTCCTTAATCGGCCCATACTTTCTGGGAGAATCCTCTTGCCCAAAATGCGTTCTGAAGAAACAGGCCACCGAGATTCTCGGTCTGACGTTCTTTGCCAATACTCTGTGATAGACGCTTTTGAACTTACCATTGGTGATTAGCTGCGCAAAAGATAGCCAAATGTATTAGCTAATCAATGTCCTCTCTCTGAGAACTCAAATGCACATATGAAGATAGTTTCCTGAAGACTGCACTTCCAAGAACAATACTAATAACTTGCAATAATGAGTCACAGGAATGATATATCTCCATCAATCAAGCCATTAAGAAGAATAAACTGATCCAGTAAGTGACAAAATTGCCAAACTAAAATTGCCTGAACATTTCCTATTACTACAAGCATAAGCAAGTTGCGCAATACCAGCATGCCCACATCATTGAAAACACCAATGTTGAACTCAAGCTTAATTTCAAGCAGGCACCAGAAAAATTCTTTTATCAGGAAAATGGGGAGAGCGGACAGTTTTTTACGATATCTCACATCAGCTTCCCTCCAGCATGAAACCAGTCTTTTATCGGGAGAGATCAATTTTTGGACCACCATTATCCATGCTATGCTTTCCGTATGCTTTCAGAAGAATCCTCTTACTCCTACCATTGTTACACTTCAAAAATTTTTATGAAACATGATAAATGCCGTGATGGGGGCAAGCAGTGGACTATTCCAGTACATCTCAAGTGTTTTTTGAACATATCGATCTATCCATATTCAGTTCTTGAATGACTTTAGTCCAAATAAATCTCATAAATGTGAAGGCCAAAAGATAGCAGATTATGGCAGTAAATCAAATGTAATAGAAAGGGAATCAATCATGAGGGAGTTGAGTTCTTGTAGCTGAGCAGTCGCCCTTCATACTGGAATAATGAAAGGGGAATATGCAAACAATCAAACATAGGACACCCATGAAGTAAAGAACCATGTTGAACAGGCTTACCTGCATCATGTCGCCCAGGTTCACCACGAGAGCACCATGAACGGGGTTGACATCTACCCAGTGATTTTCATGGAGGACTTGAAGGCCGCCGGTCTGGTCTTGCAATACCACCGTGAGGAAGGCGCTATCCGTGTGCTTGCTCAGACCTTGAGTCAAGTCTGGCTCGGGACATATCGGATAGTAGTGTCCTATGAAGTACAGTCCTTCAGCACAGCCCATGTCCTCAAGATGCTTGGGATTTAGTCCCAGAGTTTCCGATAGCAGTTTGAGGATGGTAAGCCCCAGTTTCATGAGTTGACTTGAATATTCCATTATTATATCTCTGCAAGCAGAGCACACGGAAATTTTATCATACATCTGACATTCACGAATGTTGCGATATGGAGCATCGGCATTTTGGCTAACAGGTTACCTGCAAACTTGAGGAAGCTCTTCTGGGTTCGGCGGGTGAGGAGCCATAGCACAGCACAGCGAATCCCTCCAATTCGCAACCGGTGCTCTGTAGAAATCAAAGTTGGTGTTGTATATCACCTTCTTCGACTCATCTCTAGAGTAAAGCTCCTTCTTGACCTCGCTCTCCTGCTCGTGAAACCTCCGCACGCCGTCGATGATTCCGCTCAGGACTCCATCTCCGATCCCGTGGTTCACCACCTGGAAGAAGCCCCAATCCTCGCACGCCTGGCCAACCTGGCGGATCGTCTCCATGCGCTTGCCGGAATCTTCATGAACTCCTTCCAAGTCCACGATCGGGATGCTGAAGCTTGCCTCAGTGGGACCGGAGCGGTCGGACGATCGAGGCCGGCGGTCGACGAAGATACGAGGGAGCTTGGAGACTCCAGAGTCGACGAGGCCTTTCACGCCAGTCCTCAAGGCATCGAAGGCTTTCAATTCGCTCTTGCGGTCGTACTCATGCTCTGCTTGGTCAGGGGCTTCACCGGAGTTGGTGGCCGCCATGTCGGTTGGCGAAGGTTCGCGCACCACAGCGATGTTATGCAGAAGGAGCTCGGTTTTCAGTCGCAGGAAGTGGTGAAATGGAGGAGATTCGGATGCACCGTAGCGCAGAGGACATTGGAGACGACGGCCACCACCACAGCATTTTTAAAATGCGGTTGGTCCAATGGTCGCGGTCGGTACCGGTGGCAAGGACGGTTGATTGACCGTTGGGACCGACAACATTAAAAAAACCATCAAAAAAAAAATTAAAGGTAGAGGCCGAGTTCTCTCAATTTTTCCTTTATCCCTCTCTTAAAAAATTCCTGCTGCTTAACAAATTGTCGCTTTGTATACATGATTCCCCTCGCTATTTCGATTTTGAATGGACCATAATTGCTACCTCACCTGCTTTGTGGCGGTAAAAAGCAAGGCACTTCGATTTCTAACCCGATTACTCGGGACCTCCTATTACCCACTTCACCCGTGCAAGAACAAGAATTTCATGAGGACGACGGGACATAGACATTATACGGACATATAGTGACGGCAGATAAATATATATGTAAATAGCATATAAACTCTGCTGATAAGAAATGTAAGATGCTTTTACCATCTCCTATCACGTATAAGTCAAATTAGAAACAATTGAAACTTAATGAATAGAGGGTCTTGCATACGAAATAAATTGGAATAAACCTTAACTCTAATATCATGTTGGAACGACTTACCCAAAAATACATAAATTTATAGATGGAGAAAGATATTTTAATCATGTAGTGATCATTTGCTTATATGATTCGAGAAGTTATACGCACGTCACTTAGATCTTATTGATTTGACGGCTTTTCGATAATTCCATGTAGCAATCTTATGTTTATGCATGGTCCACAAAAAAGTGCAAATAAAAATAAAAACTTAGTTTATGTTTTCAGCTAAAGGGAAGAAAAAAAACAAATTCTAGGTTATGCTTATGCTCGTGCTCTGTTAGTTTTTGGCTGTGAACGTTCAGGGCAACAACTTTACTATGTGTTTCAGCAATCTTCAAGCATGAAATGCATCAATTCATGTCAGCTTGGTATGGACTATATCTCGTGAGTCTTCTACGTTGAAAAGATAGGACAATCAAGTTTGAGGCGGAATTTGTATATATCAAGAGTGTGTGTTTGCGTAGAGTGACGAGGAACAGCAAAAATTCACCCAATAAAATAGGAGGTCATAAAATGATTGCTAAAGGGACAATTTCCAGGCTGACCCCCAACCCCCGAGGGGGTGTGGACGGGTGGGTCAATGGGGGACACCCTTTTGAGCCGGGAGGGACCCAATTTAATCCGGAGTTAGTTTAAGGCCATGACCGGGGCCTAACTTTCCTAACACTTGTACTTCCCAAGATAAATAAAAAATCTTTTCATGTTCCCAATCCCTCTCTTCCAATAGAAGGAATCTATCTAATCTCAGTCGGGGCTGTTCCAAATTGCACACCTTGCTTGGTTTTCTTGCTTGTAAGCGCCTAATGCCTTGAAAGGCAGCCCACACTTCTTGTTTTTTCTCTTCTCGGCCTAAGGAAAAATGGACAACAATCTTAGGGTGCTAGCTTCACTAAGATTGTTGTCCATTTTCCGAACAACAAGCGGGCGAAAGATTAGGCCCTTCTTCACGGCTTGAGCTGGATTCCATTGGGGATAGCGCCCGCGCCAAATGTTTTCTGGAAAAGAAATGGAATCTTCGTGTTTCCGGGCAGAGGTCCTCATATCCTACCGACTCCTTTCCATGTGCAAGGATCCAGAAGAATGTCTTAGCTCGGCTGTTGCCTGTCCGGATTGCGTTCTAGTCTACTTCATGACTCTCCCTTCCCTTCTTTGAAAGCAACTGAAGCCCCACGCCGTGAAGGGGAGAACCCCGCAGCTGGGGTATGTATCTTCAAGACCTATGGTCCAATAACCTGTATCGAATTCTTTCGATTCGACAGAATTGGACAGATGTGTGGGGATGTTTTACTCTGAAGCTGAACTCGATACACAAAAGAAAAGGGAAGACATTCAAAATGAGTTTCAGTCCCACTTCTTTAGGACTGATCCTGCTCTGCCCATGGCAAACTTGGCTCGATTGAAGAAAAATGACATATGCAATTAACCAGACACCATATTCAAAAATGAATGGCCAATTTTGTGCTTTTTTTTTATGGCCCATCCCTTTCATAATCGCAGCGCAGAGCAACAAGCCACAAGAGAGGCATTGCTTGCTTCCCGCTTGCAAACAGTAACGGAATGTTCCGCGTCTGGTCGAACATTTTTCCTCTTCCTTACAGTCGAGCTTCAAACCATCCAGCCTCTCCTTTTAGTCGAGCTGAATTACACGTCCGGTCCCAAAGCTATTCCTAACTCGAGGTTCAGTGATCACTCCTTTTCTAACTTATCCAGACTATAAAAGGCTTTGCATACAAACAGGAAAGAGAAAGTCTGATCATGACCTCCTCTTTTATTTTATCTTCCGATAATAACATTAGATTTTCATTTATTCCATTATCTGTTATCGTATATAAGGAAGAGTTCCGTCTTTCTTCAATCGAGTAAGATACTTGATCGAGAAGCCGTGGGACCAATGAGCCCGCTACTATGGCTCCGAAATGGGCAGATAGTGAGAGCACATCATGCCATTTTAGCATCTATCTTACTTTTTTTTCCCTCCTTTTTACAAATTTTTAATACCTTAAATAAATAATAGAGAATCTAAAAATTCGCCTATTTCAAGATGAAAAACTTTTTAGCTGACAATGAATGTTATGTATGATGAGAATTGTTCCTAGTTAACATAATAATTATTACTTTTTTTTTTTAACTTAAAAGTATATCATAATATCGATACATTTATGTTATAATAAGATAATAAATAAAGCTATTACTAATTGTTTAATTATATACTATACAAAAATATATATATAAAATTCTCAAAAAGCCTCTTTAGAAAGAGGCAACTAATTTCACATGAAAAAGTAATGTGAATTATAAATAAAATAATTTAATATTAATTTCGCCAAAATAATAAAATGAGAGAAATGAGTATAATATAACAACGTATCACATATCGATTACAGAAACAATATTTCGGAGGTACATCATATGTATTTCAAACCAAAAAATTCAAAAATACCTCTCGTCAAAAAGACGACCGTTGCAGCGGTCTCCTTCCTATTATAACCTGATTCTTGTCCTCTCTTCGGGATGATGCCGATGGTCATTGGAATTTATTTGGTTTAAGCTCGTCCTTTGATCATCTATCGATCTCTTGCGTTGTTGTTTTACACGGCTTATTCTGAACCCCTTCGTTGTTCGGTGGATTGGCAGTGTCCTTTTTCCTCTTGAATCGTACCTCTCTTCGTTTGAGGATGTCCTTCTTGGAAGTGTTTGGTTTAGCTCCTGCTTCGGTTGTGTATGTATTTATCAAACGATTGACTGTTATTTGGTGAATTCGCAGTGTTCGGTTCTTTTTCCGTCGGAGCGAACTGTTTGTCGGAGGATGTTGTCTAAGGACGATTAATGGCGACACTGGTCAGTTTGTTTCATAAAGCAAAGCGTTTTGCCATCTTTTTTGCTTTTCGGTTGAGATGATGATGAACTGGTAGTAGTCACTGATCACATCTCATACCTTCTGGGTCATAAATGAGTTTAAACATAATACGAGTGTTAATGAGTTTTAAATAGGTTTACAAGTTGCTTAAACCCAACTCATTTCTATGACTCTCTCTTCAATCTCTCTCACATTCGCTCAATCTCATGTTTACTCAATCTGCACTATTTACCTCAGTTTGGTTATGAGTTTTCATAAATTAGGTTAAATATGGAAGTGGTTTAATAATATGACTCAAGTCAGGTTAAGTATGGAATAAGTATGAGTTACTAGATTTGCATTGTGTGGAAAATGGGTCAAAACGAGTTAAATAAATTTATTTAGGTCGGACAATTTATGACTAAAATCTGATTCAACCCACCCATTTGACAAGTCTATACACTGCCATCCTAACAGCCTTCGTCGCCAAGCAAAAATGTGGTAATAGAGAGTGGCAAAGTCGAGAGTGGCAAAGTCGAGAGTGGTAAACATTATTTATTGGATAGGAGTTCAGGAGCTCTCTAAGCTGCAATTATTACACACCTGGAACTAAAGGAAACCATGAATTGAACATATGTTCTGATTTGGTCATCCTCCTTTATTCCGCGCAGGAACCAACTTCAGATTAATTACTCTTCACAACTTCAAATGATCTATTGCAGGAACCCCGTCAAGACCTTTGAGTATATATATTTGACATAATCTTTCACAGACGTTTCTCGATAGACTGGAGGGTTTTCTTCCGATAACAACTCCTTAATTGGCCCGTACTTTTTGGGAGATTCCTCTTGTTCGAAATGTCTTCCGAAGAAACAGGCCACCGAGATTCTCGGTCCTACGTTCTTTGCCAGTACTCCGTGATAGACGCTTTTGAACTTACCATTGGTGATTAGCTGCACAAAAGATTAGCCAATTTTATTAGCTTAAATGGACAGTTTTACTTTTCCACATATCTCGTATCCGCATTCTCATTCAGCTTAAAAAACCCCTATTTTCTATTTTTTTTTTTTTAAGGGAGAGAACACTTTTTGGACCTCCATTATCCATACTATGCTTTCCATATGCCTTCAGATGAAATACTTCCACAACCACTCTTCACGCAAACCCCGAAGTCCTCTTACTCCTACGATTTCTACACTTGAGATATTTTATGAAACATGATAACTGCCGTGATTGGCACAAGCAATGAACTGTTTAACTATTTATTAAGTGTTTTCAGAGATATCAATCAATCCATAACACTTCTTGAACAAATTAGCCCAAATAGATTTCGTAGGTCATCGCGAGGGAGTTGAGGTTCATGTTGGCTAGCAGTCGCTTCATGCTGAAATATTGGAAGGAGTATAATATGCAAACAATGAAAGATAGGACACCCGTTTAGAAGAGCCGTGTCAAACCCACTTACCTGTAACATGTCGCCTAGGTTCACCACCAGAGCACCCTGAACGGGCTTCACATCTACCCAGTGATTTTCATGGAGGACTTGAAGGCCACCGGTTTGGTCTTGCAATAGCACCGTCAGGAAGGAGCTATCCGTATGCTTGGTATGACCTTGAGTCGAGTCTGGCTCAGGACATATTGGGTAAAGTGTCCAATGAGGTACAGTCCTTCAGCTCAGCCCATGTCTTTATCGGAGAGATGCTCGGGAATGAGTCCCAAGGCTTCTGATAGCAGTTTGAAGATGGTAAGCCCCAGTCTCATCACTTGATCTGAGTATTCCCTCACTATATCTCTACAAGCAGAGCATGTGGAAGATTGATAACAATCTTAAATGCATGAATAACTTTGTATGTATGAATTGAAGCACCATACTCAATTGTTCTATGGACGCTATACTAAAATGATTTGAGTCTGGATTCCATTAACTTGGTCAGAAGCCCCAACATAAGTAATAACCGTTAAAAGCCCCTACTCCCACATTAGCCTTTCCCAAGATTGAAAATACAGTTTGCCCCGATCGAGTGCCTTGTTGCAGGCAATCCTTGCTCCTGGGCTGTGGAGCAGGTAAAGTTCAATTTTTTTTTTGGGTATCTTTGTAAATTTAATATGCTGTCAATCCTGGTTTCGACATACTCCGGTTTAAGGGTATCAAACCAGAGAAACAGAACTAGTTTCTAAGTCAGTATAAGAAGGACTTCGGTAGTAGAACTGCTCATGATTCAAGTTGAGACAAACTCATCCGCTAAGTTAGTAGTAGAACTAGTTGAAAGTAGATAAAACTTAGTCGGATTTGTGACTTTAATCTTTAATCTCAACACTAGCAGAACCTAGCTTGACATCAGATCAAAACAAATCGATTTCAATTCAAATATAAATATGACATGCTGCGTTATCTTCTCTTTTTTATTTCTGGTCTAGAATAGTTGATGGATCGACCTCTATTTGAATAATTCAGTAAGTATTGTACACATAGCAAAATAAATTTCTTCAAAATAAAGTTACTAATTCTAGCAAGAAAGACATTACCATATGCTCTAGCCTTCCGATGGAAACTCCGACGATGTAAACTAAAACCATCGTCCAAATTTGGAGCACTAGCATTTTCGCAAATGGTTACCTGCAAACTTGAGGAAGCTCTTCCGGACTCGGTGGGCGAGGAGCCATAGCACAGTACAGCGAATCCCTCCAATTCGCAACCGGTGCACTGTAGAAATCGAAGTTGGTGTTAAAAATCACCTTCTTCGACTGGTCTCTGGAATACAACTCCTCCTTCAACTCGCTCTCCTGCTCGTGAAACCTCCTCACGCCGTCGATGATTCCCCTCAGGATGCCATCTCCAATCCCGTGATTCACCACCTCGAAGAAGCCCCAATCCTCGCACGCTGGCCAACTCTGCAGACTATCTCCTTGCGCTTGCTGGAATCTTCAGGAACTCCTTGCAAGTCCACGATCGGAATGCTGAAGCTTGTCTCAGCGGGATCGGAGCAGTTGGGCGATTGAGGCCGGTGATCGACAAAGATACAAGGGAGCTTGGAGACTCCAGAGTCGACCAGGCCTTTCACGCCGGTCCTTGAGGCGTCGAAGGCTTTCAATTCGCTCTTGCGATCATGTTCGAGCTCTGCTTTGTCAGGGGCTTCGTAGGAATTGGTCGCTACCATGTTGATCGGCGAAAGTTTGTGAGTAACAGTGATGTTCTATGGAAGGAGCTGTAGTGCAGAGGATATTGGAGACGATCACCACCATTTTTTTAAATGTGGTCGGCCCAACGGTCACGGTCACACGGTCACTTACATAGTGACTTGCACGTAAGAAATTTCTAAAAATTAAAGGCCTCCTCCTCTCGATTTTACCTTCATCTCTCTCTCTAAAAATTTCATGCTGCTTAACAAATTCCCCTTGCTATTTTGATTTTGAAATGGATCATAACTGCTATTGCACACATTTTTAGAAAAGCAAGCCAATACCTTCAAGCTAATAGTGGCACTTCGATTTCTTCACTACCCCCTACATAGGGATTTCCTTATCACGAAACATAACAATTAGATGATTTTTTGTGAATGTAGTGGCGATAGTGGCTCAGCAACTCCTCCCTAAGGCGATATCAACATCCCCTCTTGGCAAAACCCCTATAACCGACATCGACAAGGAATGAACCCTGGACGATGCAGCATAGGCTTCACGGTGTTGAACATCCATCGATTCATGTCAGCTTGCTACCACACAAGTTTATATCTTGTGAGTCTCATAGATTGAAAAGATAGAACAATCAAGATTTAAGTCGGAATTAGAATTACACCAAGTTGAGCGTGTACTTGGGTAAGAGTGACAAGGAAAACGGCAAAAGTTGATCCAGTGGTGTAGGAAATATACAATGATTGCTAAAAGGTAAATTGGAGTTTTTTTCCCCTAACACTTGTACTTCAAAATAATTAAGGGCGGTTTCAAAATGATTATTATTAAGAGCACTTTGTGACGTGTAAGCATTTCTTCTCTTTTTTTTTTTTTTTTCAAAATTTTAATATTTTAAATAAATAACAGAGAATTTGAAAATTCACCATTTTCATGGTAAAATTGTTTTTAGCTGACATTAGATGTTATGCATGATAAGAAAGGTTCGTAGTTAACATAATAATTTTTTTCCAAACACTTGTACTTAAAAAAATTAAGGGCCCTTTTAAAATGATTTACTTATTGAAAGCACTATGTGCCATGTAAAAATTTCTCTTTTTTTTTTTCTTCTTCTTTCAAAATATTAATATTTTAAACAAATTTCGCCCTTTTATGGTAAAACTGTTTTTAGCAGACATTAAATGTTATGTATGATAAGAAAGTTTCCTAATTAACATAATAATTTTTACTTATTTAAATTTAAAATATATTATAATATCGAACACCAATAAATTTATGTTATAATAACATAATAAGTAAAGCTGTTATTGATTATTCAATATCATACTATATAAAGAATATATAAAATTTTCCAAAAACTCTTTTCTAAAGAGGCAACTAATTTCACATGAAAAAAGTAATATTAATTATTAGTAGACGTGTAATTCTTTATGAACTTCCTAATATAATCTTTTGGAGCTATGACTCTATTCCGAACTCAAAATAGTCTTCTTTGAAAAGGAAAAAAAGACGACCGTTGCGAGCGTCTCCTTCCCCTGACCCGATCGTCCTTCCTCTGCCCCTCGTTCCAGTCTCTCCGGCGTTCCTGGCTGTGCTCGCATTCCTCTCTCTCTCTCTCGTTCGTTCTCTCTCGCGTGACGGGCCTCTGCGAAATCCTCTTTGGAGAAGGTCAGTCTGTTCTTTTGTTCTAGTTGTCGATTGATTGTTGATGGGCATGATGATTGCTTTCTCGGTCTGATTTGTGAAGCATCTGGTTGCAGAAACTTGTTTTCGCGACGGTTTCGCTTGGTCTCTCTTCGGGACGATCCCAATGGTTGATCGGGATTATTTGGTTTGACCTCGTCTTTTTATCATCTATTGATTCCTCGACCGGTCGATCATCGCATCATTGTTTTCTCCGGCTTGTTCGATTTTTTTTTTTTTTTCCGATGAATTTGCAGTGGATTCTTTTTCCTTGGAGCGAACTGCTTGTCTGAGGATGTTGTCTAATGACGATGAATGGGGACACTGGTCAGCTTGTTTCATAGAACAAAGCGTTTGGGCTTTTTGGAGGACTGAGCATCTGTTTTGCTGTCTTTTGTTGGTAGAGATGATGAACTAGTAGTCTTTGATCGCATCTCAGACCGGCGATGGACTGAAATTTGGTAGAGATGATGAACTAGCTGTCTTTTGTTGGTAGAGATTATGAACTAGTAGGCTGGGGATTTGTTGGCTTTTATTGGAATTTGTTCTTAAGTTTTTTCAACTTTGGGAGATGATCAAGGTCTAGTTCCAATTCTTTTGCAGGTTGTGATTTTGCCGGGTTTGAGAAGTGGCGATCTGCTGTGTTATCTTTGTGATGTCGAGTTGATGATCTCTGACAATCATCAGATAAAGCTACCACCTTTCGAGACAGTTACTTGTTTGAAAGGAGTTTGTTCTTTAGTCCTGTTATTTTCCGATTCATGTGAAAACCAATTCTCATTCCTTTGGAGGTCAGAGTTTGGTTGATGTATGAACTGTCATGGTTCTTTCTATGCAATGTGTATGCTCACTTCAGATCATTGCTGTTGAAAATCTAACGCCGGTGTCCTTCCAAGAAATAGTCCCTCCCTCGTGTCCTCATCCTTTATTCTCCTGCTGCATCTTTGATTGTGCATGCAATTCCTCTCTTGTTTGCTCTTTGCTTGACATCCTCTGCCGAGTACTCTACAGAGAAGACGTTGTTCCTGAACCGCACTCTTGATCCTTCTGTTTGTCGTATTTTGTATGTTTTCTAGTTGAGTGAAATTGAATTAGCAGAACATATTCCTGCACATTTGGTGAGCATGGAGTTCAGTCTTTTTCTTTTTGTAAGCTGTCTATTGCTGCAACTGGGAAAAACTTCTCATTTACCCTTTTGATTCTTATCAAATTTTGATCAGATGATTAACGTCTACGTAATTTCTATTTTATTTTATCAACGATGAACATCACATTTGCTTTAGTGGAAAAGTCAAGCAGGAAGTTTCTACTTTTCCTTCTGATTTCAAATGATATTTCGATACTTGGATGGTGATATTAATTTGTATTTATAAGCTATTTTACCCATCAAACATAGCTATAATATCTATTTATAAATAAGGTCACCAGTTGCTCGTACATATATACGTTCTTCATGGAATTTTGGCATAGGCACAGACTTCGATGACTTCTATGGCTGGTCTGTTTTTTCCTCTTCTCTCAAAGGGAATTGACCTTGACTTTGCTAAAAAAAAAAGAAATTTTGCTTATGCTATCTTTTTTGGGAAAAAGTGATTCACCAACTTAGTGTGGGAGAAGCAAGTTGGTTACTTGTATCATTCATTTTTCATATGAATTTAGGTTTGTAATGAATGAAGTCTGTTTAGTTTTGTTGCCTTCTCCCCCTTTTGGATTCAGATTCCAGATCTATGTGGAGTCAAATGTTATGTCAGGAGGCTGCACCTATAGTTGTGCAAGCTGATCATCACAACTGGTAACTAATGATGCAATTAGATTTAGTTTGGTTGGCACTTCTGACTTTTGATTTATTTCTTCTGTTAACTGATTTCAGATGGCTCTTTTGAATGTTGTAAGATATAGCTGTTCTGTGCTTTGGCAGATTAGAGCCTTTCTCTGTGGGACTGGATGAAGAACTTTTCATTGGCTTGGTACTATGACTGGTATGCTTTCTATTAATGATAGTTTGTTTGTCTTACCTTCTTTTTCTTTCATGAAACTATTGTGAACGTTATTTTTTCACTGAATTTTTGCTTTTGATCTTCTTAGGCGCACGTTCACTCAGAATACATTTCTTGCATATGTATTAACTTGGTGTAAGTCTATTTGAATTTAGTGTGGTAAATTTGGCTTAATTGAAGAACTTTTGTCTGGTTATTTATTGTACTTAAATTAGATGATATTTGATGTTGTTGAGTGATTAAGATGGTAATCTTTGATGCTGAGGTAGTATGCTGGTGTGACCTACTGCCATTTTTTTCCTCTATATTATTTGGAACTGTGCAGAATAGGTTTTTTCCCACTTTTTTTTTGCTTTTACATTCTGTTTTTCGCATTTACCTGAGTACTTTGCCAAATCTTTTACTAAATGCTGTAATATGTAGTGATTTTCAATTGTAGTTGATGTTGTTTGTTCAATGATCTCTTTCATCTTCTAAGGATGATGAGTGCAATAAAACTGGTCATTATGCATGGAATATTGTGTTTAGGCTTCTTGGAGGGGAGTGATGACCCATTTTTGCAGTCCTGCTTGGTTCGGTTGCTGAGTGGTCTTCAGGATGGGCTGTGGACTGAAATTGTGAAGATTTCTAGGCATTTTCTAGCTTTGATTGAAATTCGTCTTTAGTTTATTATATCTAGCTTCAAGTTCTAATCCTTCTATAGGGGTCGGATTAAGCCAGGTTCGAAATGTGGTGATCTACTGCTTTTTTCTGTGGGGCTAACTTGATGATCGTTTGAAATTGGATAAGCAGCCACTTCTCGGTTTCTAGGCAGTCTTTGGTTGGAATGAAGTTTGTTCTCAGATTCTGTTCTTTATTTCAGTGAAGGTGAGACGATCAGGGCTATTTTTCCTCCACTGGTAAGAGTTTTTGGTCGATGCAAATCTCTTCAGATTCGATGTGGAATGTCTTCAATCTGGGATGGTTCTTTCTAGCCTATAATCTTTATTTCTTTTGTCAGGCTCTTCTTCCTTTGAGCACTTCTATTGGTTTTTGTTTGGGTTTAATCATTAACTCTCTTCCATTGTAAGGATTTTTTACAAAGCAGGAAAGTTTGAGGTCCACTAAGTTCTGGCTAGTTTCTCTTCTTTCTTCTATGCATGCGCAATAATCACTAATTTGATTGCTTTGTCTAAATCATGGAGATAGTTTGTTATGTGCATGCGCAGTATCTTTCTTATGTGGGATTTATTCTTCTTGCTTTTTTTCATTGTTCCAGCTCCACACAATACCTAGTTTTCTTAGGCTTTCAGTTTATATGATTGCCATGTTTTCTTTTGGTACAGAATCTTTGGTGAAATGTTCTTATTAATCAGATGATTTATGTACTATAGGTGGTTGTTGAGGAATGGTCTCGATCGGATTTTCAAAGTTTCTGGCTTGCTGCAGAAAATTTCTTCATTTTCGTGTTGCCTCTTCGAAATTCTGCCGGGGTCATGCACATCATTTGTGTTCACGCTCCTTCTATTTACTTGTTTCACGAGCTGTTCTGGATTTATAATACAGAAGATTGGTAGTAGTTACTTTTATCTTGGAGCAATCTCTTTGATTGGACAAGCTCTTCATTCTTTGGCACATCTGTCATATGGTATGTTAATGTGACTTATCATCCCATTTTCTCTAATCTTATTTAGCATTGTGGTAATAGGATAGGTATTTGCTCCCATATGCATATATGAGTTGTTCTAATATTTGTGTTGTCTGCTTATAATATGACCGAGAATTTCATTACATCATGAATTGAATGGGTATCGAGTGTGTCAAGAAACATTCATTATTCAAGAAATGCTCAATCGTGTTGTCTGCTTAAGATATGACTTAGATCTGCATTACATCATGAAGTAAATGACATTGAGGGTGACAAAATAAAAAATTCGTTATTCAAGAATTGTTCATTCTCCATTATCATACCTTCTCAATTTGCGTGTATTTTTTTTTTTTCCTTTTACATTATGTGGTCATTCTCCATGTGCATGTATTTGGTTCATCCCTAATCACTTTGGTCATGCTTTTATGGTAGGGTGTCTAAGGACTAGCTTCACTATGCTTTGAGGGTTTGAACTTTGATGTAAGATCTCTTGTTGTCATTGGATGGCCACCTATTTGAAATACATGCAACATGAGAGTACTTTAGTCTTCTTGGTTGAAATAAGACAAGTGGATTTGCTTAGCCTAAAATTTTCATAGCTGTATGCGTTCTTGTTTTTTGTTTTTTTGGTGGTGAGGAACATTGTTTGGGACATTTTTACAAATGAGATGATTTTGTAGGTGAAATAGGTTGTTTTGAGTTTGTAGTGCCAACTTGATTTTAGGTTCTCTTTGATCATTGGAACTAGGAAGACTTCTCTGCCAGGACCTTGATATTGACTTTGTTGCAGACTGTTGGCATCTCATTCTGAAAAAAGATGTACTGGTAGGGGATGATGCAGCATAGCTATTGAAACATAACTTCCATTGGCATTGCTTGCTCTCTGACCAGCTGCTGATATACTCAATTTCTTATCCATCACAAAACCATGTTGTTTCATTTAAGTTGTGGTCAGTAAATGGCTGGTCAGGCTGGGAGGATCAGACACTGGGTGCTTAGTTGGCATATTTGTCATATTTTGTAGTTCTTTAAGATGGGTGAATTTGAAGTGGCAGATGACCATCCTGCAGGGAATATGCTTTGGTTGAGGTTTTAACATATCTGGTAAGCATGAAGTTTAGTCTACTTCCTCTTCGCGTTTCTTATGATATCCTTATACACGGATGGTGACCTTCTACTGCAAACGTATAGTTTAATTTATTCATCGAGCATAGTTCTTGAAGCTCTGTAGGGCTTTGAGTTAATAGATCTCCATTTAGTATACAGTTCTAGATGTATCTCTTTCTCATCAGCTCTACGAGAGTTGTTTGGAGTCATCTTCCTTGTAATTGAGATATTAAACAGTTGCTTTATGATCGATTTCTTTTGCTTTGATATTTGCTTTGAAGGCACAAATAAACATCTGGCTGGTTCTATTTCCTGAAAATTGTTGGTGAACGTTCTGCTTGCAGTCAAAAGGTTTATTGACCTCATTAAGGTTTAACTCTGCCTTTGATCATATCAATCAGTTTGGTGGCTTCCAGGCTGTATGGATTTATTCAGTCTTTTGATGGGGGCTTGATAAAGTATGGAGCGATCACATTAAGAATGTTATGTGAGGATGCTAATGTATCAAGCAATTGAAGAATTCAAGTTCTCCAGTTGGTGAATGCTGGAGTTTATCATCTAATGCATTTATGTTCAGGTGAGCTACTTATTGGTTGATCTTCTTTGTGGATTTGGGTGATGTCACAAAGCTGATTAGAGAACCCGCAGCAAATAGTAAGAGAGAAAGAAGAAGAGAGAAGGAATAGAGAAGATGAGAAGAAGGAGAATGTAAAAGAAAGAAAGAGGGGCTGAGGGGCTATAGATTTCTGTAGTAATAGAAACCTATTGTGTTTATATTAGATATAAATTGTATATGACCATAATACCCTTATGTAAGTAAAAAATAAATAAAACTCTGAAAATAAAAGAATAACTTAGGCTCTGTTCGTTTCACGGAAAATGGCTTTCAGGAAAACGTTTTCCGGTATTCGTTTCACGGAAAATAAACTATTCAAGGAAAATGTTTTCCATCATTGAAAAAAACAACCTTCAAAGATGAGGAAAATGTTTTCTACTTTTGAAAAGTGGAAAACGTTTTCCATAACTTCTTACACTTTACTTCTTTTCACCAACACATTTTTGTTTTATTTGTACGCTTTCTTTTTATTTTTTATTTTTTTTACTTTTCTTTTTTTCGTTCTTTCCTTTTCTTTTTTTCTTTCTTTCCTTTTCATTTTTCTTCCTTAGCCTTGGCTGGCCGCCAGCCATGACGGCGGCCGGTGACCGGCCGTGGCCGCAAGCCAGCTCGAGGTCCGCCCCAAACTGGCGAGGCTCGCCTAGCCTGATCTGGGGAAGCGGAGCTTGGGCCTCGCTAGATCCGGCGAGCTAGGTGGGGCTCGGGCCTCGCCCGAGCTCGCCAGACGTTCGCCAGGCTCTGGCGAGCCATGAGCTCGCCGGATCTAGCGGCGAAGCTCGAGCTCCTGATCCAGGCGAGCCCGAGCTCCGCCGCCACGAGCCCGAGCTCCGCCGCCAGAGCCCGGCAAACCTTCGGCGAGATTGGTCGAGCCTCAAGCTCGTTGGATCTGGTGACCGGGTCTTGGTCGACAGTTGGGCAACCGGCCATCGTCGAAGGAGGAAGGAGGAGGAAGGAAAAGAAAAAGGAAAAAAGAAAAAAGAATAAAAATTTTGATTTTTAAAAATACAAATAATTAAAAATTCATTTTTAAAATATATATAACTAATTTTTTGGTCAATTAAAAATATTAAAATTCAATTTTTTTGATAATTTTTCCCAAACAATTAAATTAGCTAACGAACGGTGAAAAATGTTTTCCACTCAAAGTTCAGGTTTCAGCCGAATACCGGAAAATATCTGGGAAAATATTTTCCAGAAATGGCCTATTTTCCGTGAAACGAACGAATCCTTAATTAAAATAACTTAACACTCCCCCTCAAGCTGGAGCATATAGGTTACCCATGCCTAACTTGGAACAACCAGTAACAAAAGTAGGATGAAATAATGCTTTGGTAAAACCACTGCCTTGGTGACCGCGATGGTTTGGGCTCTCTCCCCCTCACAAAGGGGAGGAGTTCGAATCCCCTCACGGTCGCTTGGGGTCTTAAGTGGGACGCCGGGGTGGTGGGTCCTCCCGCTTACGTGTCCCCCCAGGTTTACTCACCGGCTACCGGCTGTACGAGGTTCCTGGGTCACCAAAAAAATAAAATAATGCTTTGGTAAACATATCAGTAAATTGATCTCTAGAGGCAACGTAAAGAGTAGTAACCAACTTCTACTTCACAGCATCACAAACAAAGTGACAATCAACTTCTATATGCTTAGTTCGCTCTTGAAAGACAGGATTCCTAGCAATATAAATAGTTGCTTGATTATCACACATCATATCAATAGGTTGATTAATAGAAAATCCAAGCTCTTGGAGAAGAGATTTCAACTACAACAATTCGGCCACAGTATGTGCCATAGCACGATATTTAGCATCTGCACTAGACCTAGCAATGGTAGTCTGTTTCTTGCTTCTCCAAGTAACCAAATTACCACCAATAAAGGTGCAATACCCAGCTGTAGACCGTCGATCATATGTTGACCCAGCTCGATCAACATCAAAATAGCCAACCAGAGTGGAAGTACTATTAGATTTATAAATTAGTCCATTACCAGGAGAACTTTTAAGATATCGAAGAATGCGACATACAGCATCCCAATGAGCCTTCTTAGGTGACTCCATAAACTGACTCACTACACCAACAACAAAAGAAATATTGGGACGTGTAATGGTAAGATAAATTAGTTTCCCAACTAGACGTCGATATTGATGCTTGTCTTCAATTGCATTTCCATCATCAACTCCAAACTTTTGATTTGGATCCATAGGAGTATCAACTGGCGTGGAAGTCTCAGACAAAAGATCAAGAACATACTTTCGCTAAGACAAATTAATACATTTTTTACTTCGTAAAACTTCAATACCCAGAAAATACCTAAGAGTTCCAAAGTCTTTAATTTGAAATTGCTGCTGAAGAAATGACTTAACCTCATAAATGCTGGTCATATCACTACCAAAGACAATTATATCATCCACATATATCACAAGAATGACCACCCCCGATTCCTTCTTGCGAACAAAAATAGAATGATCAGAATAACATTGGTGGAAACCACATCTGAAATCACTAAACTGAATTTTTCAAACCATGCTCTTGGAGACTGTTTCAACCCATAAATGGCCTTATGTAGCTGACATACTTTACTACGATTCTTCCCCTGAACAACATACCCAGGAGGTTGCTCCATATATACTTTTTCAGACAAATCACCATAAAGAAAAGCATTCTTGACATCCAATTGATATAATGACCAATCAAAATTCACAACAAGAGAAATAATAACACGAACAGAATTGAGACGTGCCACAGGAGAAAAAGTCTCAAAATAATTCACTCCATAAGTTTGAGTAAAACCTTAACAGATAAAAATTGTAGCTTTAGGTGGCTGTGCACCAGAGAAGAAGTAGGGTTACTAGGGGACTCTCAAACCAGCAATAGGATCAAGTAATCAGGTAATTAGATCTGCTCTGATACCATGTCACAAAGCTGATTAGAGAACCCGCAGCAAATAGTAAGAGAGAAAGAAGAAGAGAGAAAGAATAGAGAAGAGGAGAAGAAGGAGAATGTAAAAGAAAAACAAAGAGGGGCTGTGATTTCTGTAGTAACACAAACCCTACACCCATTGTGTTTATATTAGATATAAATTGTATATGACCATAATACCCTTATGTAAGTAAAAAAGAAATAAAACTTTGAAAATAAAAGAATAACTTAATTAAAATAACTTAACAGGTGACAAGCGATGTCGGAATCTTTCTATATGGATTGTCTATGGCTGCTTAAACTCCACAAATATCTGGTTTATGATACCTCCATTTTTAATGATTAGACGAGATGCGACGAATCCTTATCTAGATCTGGTTTATGGTTCTCTTCTGTTGTAGGTCGGAGTCTTCTTGTCGCAAATCATGATGAATATTTAATAAAACTAAGTCATCCTATTGACATTCAACTATTATAAACCGAAAGGATGATGTATTATTATTGAGAAAAAATACGAGAAACTGAAAAAATCTTTACTGGATTATATGTACTCTATCAAAATAGATGTTACATATATCCTGTCATCATCCTTTATAAAGAATTATACAATAACAGTTTACACAAGAATGAGAGTTCCACTAGGTGTTTGATATACTGGCCATCTCTAGGTCTTCTTCTGCCATACAAATCAAGTCTATGAGAAGGAAATCTTCATATAGATCTATTTCTTTTTTACCAGGTTAAATTGAATTGTTTTATTGACCTTTGAATTTCTGCCTTGATAGTGAAGAGGAATGTTGCTTCCACAAATATATTTCCCTTTCACTTTTCTTTTGTATCAGTAGTCTCTAATTATATATTTGTTAAGCGTGGCTGGCTGAATGTTGTAACCATCAGTACATGGAATGGGTATTTTTTCCATTTACGAAGTCTTTTTATTCGATCTACATGCTTTGTTTATGCTATGGAACTTTCCCAAGGTTTTACCTCGCCTCCAAGATTCTGCCATGGTTATGGGCATCATTAGTTTATCATCTATTTATTCATCATTGATCTTTCGGTTAATTTGTTAATGTGCTGATTCTGGATTTGATTATTTGGTGAATTGGCAGTGGCTTCTTCCTCTTGGAGCATTCATTTTGTCTGAGGATAATTAATACAATGGAACTTGGTTAGTTGGCTACATAGAATAGGGCACTTGGACTTTTTTTGGAGGACTGATGATCTATATTGCAGTCTTTTCATCATCATCTGGACGAACAATGTAATGAAATTTTGACAACCTTGTGGGCACTTACTCGTTCTTCAGTTTATTATCTTTATGGACTGTCTAGATGATTATTATCCAGTTGTAATTCTTTTAACAGGTTGAAAGTTCATCTGGATTTTACAGCTGATGATCACACGTCTTTTAATGGGGCTAAGTTGATGATTTTTTGAATGTAAGTTAGGTCCTGCTAATTGGATTTTAGGCAATTATTGGGTTGAATGAAATTTGTCCTCCACTTTTCTAGTTAAGGTAAAACGATCAGTTCCTAGTTTCTCTTTTCCTTCGCAAGTCACAGTTTGGTTGAGGCAACACTGTCCCTCATGTGAAGTTGCAGCATAAGCATCAATTCATAGGACAAGCTCTTCTTGCAGAGTTCTTTCTTGTCCGCAAAGGTCCACACAAGGTATGGCTTGTTCCTCTCCATTCTCATGTGAGTGCTGCAATTTCAAATTGGATTCTAGTAAATCATAGAGATAGTGTATGTACGATTGTATGTGTCATGCTTCTTTCCCTAGCCTAGAATTGGCTCCAGCCAGTACCTAGTTTGCTCCTCTTTTGTTTTACATGGCTTCAGTGTCTTCTTTTAGTATGGCGCATGAGGTGCTTTCATGCTTTTTCGGCAGGATTAGGTCCTCGGGTTGGTTGGACACTGTTAATGGCTATATATGTCTATTTGTTGGTTTTCTTTGGTTATTGATACTAAGAAGACTTGTTGCTGATAAAATTCAACTACTTCAGTGCATGCTGGTAGCATCTTATTTGAAATGTTGAACTTCAGATATTTATCACGATTTGCATTCTAACATCTTATTTTGTTCTATCTGTCAAGCTTGATGAGCCAATTACTTTCTTGGTCTAATTTTAGAAGCGTCTAGCTTATTGCAAAAGCTTAATTTCTTTCGTTTAGCATTCCTTCTTTGGGACTGCCACAGTCATGGTCATCTTTACAGTCTACACTCCTTTTATTATTCTGTTTATGGATTTGTTATTCAATGGATTGGAAGTAGTTTCTTTTCCGTTGGACCCCATCTCTACGTCCGAGGAAGTTTGTGTAAGGCGTCTGAGCTTCGTTTGGGACTGACGACTCCTTTCGATTAGGGGTCGGGTGATGAAACTGAAATGACGATAACCTCCTGCATGGATACTTCTGCTCTGATTGAAATTCATTCTTAATTAAGGCTTCATTTGTTTCACTAAAAATATTTTTCTAGGAAAGCTTTTTCCACGATTTTTCATTGACCGGAAAATACCCTTCTAAAATTAAGAAAATGATTTATCGGGCTTCTTTGTGCATCCTCTGTCTCCTCCATCTCGTGATGGAGAGAGATGGTGAGCTCATCTCTTCCCTGCAAATTCAAAGCCCTCTGCCTCAGCGCCTCTTCATCTCCTTCTTCTTCTCACAGTCGCATCGCTTTCAATTCCCTCGGATTCTCCGCTAGCCTCTTGCACGACGTTTTCTCCGGAGAAAACCTCGACGGCAACCTTCCGATTCCACAGGCTGGCTTTATTCTCAAGTCTGACTTTCGTGTTCGGTCTTCGTTTTCAAGTCGTTTGTTGGTGAGCGATGGCGAGAAGAACCCGCCCCATTTCTCTATCACGTGTGAGGCCACTCCGACGAAGAGGTCGGACTCCGCCGCCAAGAGGGCTCGCTAGGCCGAAAAGAGGCGCATTTACAACAAAGCCCATAAATCTGATATTAGGACGCGTATGAAGAAGGCGTTTGTTTCGGTTAATTTGATTATTGTGCTATCGGACCACCGTCCTTCGGTGAAATCGTCCGAATGATTTTTGCTGTATATGCTGGGGGTGGTGGTTCTGCTACATCGGATATCCGATTAGGTTGTGGCTATTAAATTTGTCAAAATGAGTCTTAAACTCATATACGACCCAATTTAAAACGTAAATGAGTCTTATGAGTCACTCAATTTTGAAAAGACCATCTTAAATGGGTTGAGTTTAGAACCCATTTTCAACCCATTAACTCAACCTATTAGGCTCACTCAAACTTTCTCTTCATCTTATAAAAATATTTTTAAAAAATCGAAATTACTTTTATTTTTCTTTTCTTCTTCCTTCTTCCATTTCCTTCGCTAGTGGCTAGCGACGGCAATGGCTGGCTAAGTGAGCTTGAGCTCATTGATCAGGTGAGGCCGAGACCTTGTAGAGGTCAATCCTCGCCAATCCAGCGAGAATCGACCTCGTCGATGACTGGCAAGGCTTAGACCTTGCTGATTTATCGAGACTCGAGCTTGTCCTCAACAGATAGGTGGAGCCTCGTCTGAGGCTGGCAAGGTTTGGCTTACTAGCCATCGTAGTGGCCGGTAATCGGTGAAGGAAAAGGAAAAAGAAACAAAGAAAAGAAAAAGAGAGGCCATCTTAATAAATGCAAAAAGGAAGTTGCATGGAGCTCATCTTAATAAATGCAAGGTGGTCTTTGTGAACTTGAGAAAAGAGGCCAAGAGAGGCCAACGTACAAGATGTCTCTTTCCCATGTGAGCATCATGAAGTGCAATAATGATTATTCTATGTTCATTGTCACCGAATGATGAAGACTCACTTCTACATTATAAAAGAGAGCAAGAGACGTGGGACAAGAATTGCGCCGAGGTGGCCGAGAGAACGCCAAGTTCCTTTGGTGGCTAAGAGTATGCCAAGTCCTTGGTGGCTAGAGAGAAGAGAGTGCGCCAAGTTCTTCGGTGGTTGAGAGGGTTGAGTATTGTTGTAATTACACCTGAGTAATTTAGCTAGACGAATTCTTGTGAGTAGAATTTGTTTAACTCTTTGAGTGAGGTTTCACTAAGAATTGTGAGGGGCTAAATACTGTGAACTTGAGAAGAGAGGCCAATGTACAATATGTCTCTTTCCCATGTGAGCATCATGAAGTGCAATAATAATTATTCTATGGCCATTGCCACCGAATGATGAAGACTCACTTCTACATTATAAAAGAGAGCAAGAGATGTGGGACAAGAATTGTGCCGAGGTGGCCGAGAGAGCGCCAAGTTCCTTTGGTGGCTAAGAGTGCGCCAAGTCCTTGGTGGCAAGAGAGAAGAGTGCGCGCCAAGTTCTTTGGTGGTTGAGAGGGTTGAGTATTGTTGTAATTACACTGAGTAATTTACCTAGACAAATTCTTGTGAGTAGAATTTGTTTAATTCCTTGAGTGAGGTTTTACTAAGAATTGTGAGGGGCTAAATACTATGAACTTGAGAAGAGAGGCCAACGTACAATATGTCTCTTTCCCATGTGAGCATCATGAAGTGCAATAATGATTATTCTATGGTCATTGCCACCGAATGATGAAGACTCACTTCTACATTATAAAAGAGAGCAAGAGATGTGGGACAAGAATTGCGCCGAGGTGGCCGAGAGAGTGCCAAGTTCCTTTGGTGGCTAAGAGTGCGCCAAGTCCTTGGTGGCTAGAGAGAAGAGTGCACGCCAAGTTCTTTGGTGGTTGAGAGGGTTGAGTATTGTTGTAATTACACTGAGTAATTTAGCTAGACAAATTCTTGTGAGTAGAATTTGTTTAATTCCTTGAGTGAGGTTTCACTAAGAATTGTGAGGGGCTAAATACTATAAACTCGAGAAGAGAGGCCAATGTACAATATGTCTCTTTCCCATGTGAGCATCATGAAGTGCAATAATGATTATTCTATGGTCATTGCCACCGAATGATGAAGACTCACTTCTACATTATAAAAGATAGCAAGAGATGTGGGACAAGAATTGCGCCGAGGTGGCCGAGAGAGCGCCAAGTTCCTTTGGTGGCTAAGAGTGCGCCAAGTCCTTGGTGGCTAGAGCGAAGAGTGCGCGCCAAGTTCTTTGGTGGTTGAGAGGGTTGAGTATTGTTGTAATTACACTGAGTAATTTAGCTAGACAAATTCTTGTGAGTAGAATTTGTTTAATTCCTTGAGTGAGGTTTCACTAAGAATTGTGAGGGGCTAAATACTATGAACTTGAGAAGAGAGGCCAACATACAATATGTCTCTTTCCCATGTGAGTCATGAAGTGCAATAATGATTCTTCTATGGTCATTGCCACCGAATGATGAAGACTCACTTCTACATTATAAAAGAGAGCAAGCGACGTGGGACAAGAATTGTGTTGAGGTGGCCGAGAGAGCACCAAGTTCCTTTGGTGGCTAAGAGTGCGCCAAGTCCTTGGTGGCTAGAGAGAAGAGAGTGCGCCAAGTTCTTTGGTGGTTGAGAGGGTTGAGTATTGTTGTAATTATACCTGAGTAATTTAGCTAGACAAATTCTTGTGAGTAGAATTTGCTTAATTCCTTAAGTGAGATTTCACTAAGAATTGTGAGGGGTTAAATACAGTGAACTTGAGAGGAGAGGCCAATGTACAATATGTCTCTTTCCCATGTGAGCATCATGAAGTGCAATAATGATTATTCTATTGTCATTGCCACCGAATGATGAAGACTCACTTCTACATTATAAAAGAGAGCAAGAGACGTGGGACAAGAATTGCGCCGAGGTGGCCGAGAGAGAGCCAAGTTCCTTTGGTGGCTAAGAGTGCGCCAAGTCCTTGGTGGCTAGAGAGAAGAGAGTGCGCCAAGTTCTTTGGTGGTTGAGAGGGTTGAGTATTGTTGTAATTACACCTGAGTAATTAGCTAGACGAATTCTTGTGAGTAGAATTTGTTTAAATCCTTGAGTGAGGTTTCACTAAGAATTATGAGGGGCTAAATACTGTGAACTTGAGAAGAGAAGCCAACGTACAATATGTCTCTTTCCCACGTGAGCATCATGAAGTGCAATAATGATTATTCTATTGTCATTGCCACCGAATGATGAAGACTCACTTCTACATTATAAAAGAGAGCAAGAGAGGTGGGACAAGAATTGTGCCGAGGTGGCCGAGAGAACGCCAAGTTCCTTTGGTGGCTAAGAGTGCACCAAGTCCTTGGTGGCTAGAGAGAAGAGCGCGCGCCAAGTTCTTTGGTGGTTGAGAGGGTTGAGTATTGTTGTAATTACACTGAGTAATTTAGCTAGACAAATTCTTGTGAGTAGAATTTGTTTAATTCTTTAAGTGAGGTTTCACTAAGAATTGTGATGGGCTAAATACTGTGAACTTGAGAAGAGAGGCCAATGTACAATATGTCTCTTTCCCATGTGAGCTTCATGAAGTACAATAATAATTATTCTATGGTTATTGCCACCGAATGATGAAGACTCACTTCTACATTATAAAAGATAGCAAGAGATGTGGGACAAGAATTGTGCCGAGGTGGCCAAGAGAGCGCCAAGTTCCTTTGGTGGCTAAGAGTGCGCCAAGTCCTTGGTGGCTAGAGAGAAGAGTGCGCACCAAGTTCTTTGGTGGTTGAGAGGGTTGAGTATTGTTGTAATTACACTGAGTAATTTACTTAGACAAATTCTTGTGAGTAGAATTTGTTTAATTCCTTGAGTGAGGTTTCACTAAGAATTGTGAGGGGCTAAATACTATGAACTTGAGAAGAGAGGCCAACGTACAATATGTCTCTTTCCCATGTGAGCATCATGGAGTGCAATAGTGATTATTCTATGGTCATTGCCACCAAATGATGAAGACTCACTTCTACATTATAAAAGAAAGCAAGAGATGTGGGACAAGAATTGCACCGAGGTGGCCGAGAGAGCGCCAAGTTCCTTTGGTGGCTAAGAGTGCGCCAAGTCCTTGGTGGCTAGAGAGAAGAGTGCACGCCAAGTTCTTTGGTGGTTGAGAGGGTTGAGTATTGTTGTAATTACACTGAGTAATTTAGCTAGACAAATTCTTGTGAGTAGAATTTGTTTAATTCCTTGAGTGAGGTTTCACTAAGAATTGTGAGGGGCTAAATACTATAAACTTGAGAAGAGAGGCCAATGTACAATATGTCTCTTTCCCATGTGAGCATCATGAAGTGCAATAATGATTATTCTATGGTCATTGCCACTGAATGATGAAGACTCATTTCTACATTATAAAAGAGAGCAAGAGACGTGGGACAAGAATTGCGCCGAGGTGGCCAAGAGAGCGCCAAGTTCCTGTGGTGGCTAAGAGTGCGCCAAGTCCTTGGTGGCTAGAGAGAAGAGAGTGTGCCAAGTTCTTTGGTGGTTGAGAGGGTTGAGGATTGTTGTAATTACACCTGAGTAATTTAGCTAGACAAATTCTTGTGAGTAGAATTTGTTTAATTCCTTGAGTGAGGTTTCATTAAGAATTGTTAGGGGCTGGGAAACACTGAGAGAATGTTTGAGTGCTCAAGTGATTATAATCTCCATTGTCTCACTTGTTTCTATAGTGAAATTCCATACTGCTCTTCCCATGAACGTAAGTTCTGATATTCGAACCGTATCATGTAGATTTGATGGTCAATTTCCTTTCCCTCCTTCCAACTAATTTTGTCATCGTTTGTCTATATTCACAACAATTGATAGCAAAGCTAGTGTTGGCTAACTTGAAGCGAATTGATAACGATGGAAGAAGAAAAGGTGAGAATCACCAATTTGACGGGAACGATTTTGCTTTCTAGAAGATGCAGATTAAAGATTATCTGTACTAGAGAAATTTGCACTTACCATTATCTAGGAAGAAACCATACTTGATGAAGGATGCCGAGTGGGAATTGCTAGATAGATAAGTGATGGGTGTTACTCGGTTGACGTTGGCTCATAACATCATGTTTAACATCGTGAAGGAGAAAACCACTACGGAACTAATGAAAGCCTTGTCAAATATGTACAAGAAGCCCTCCATGATCCAAAAGGTCTATTTGATGCAACATCTATTTTACTTAAAATGGGCAAAGATACATTAGTGGCTGAGCATATCAACGAATTCAATGAAGTTGTTAACCAATTGAATTTGGTTGAAATCAACTTTGATGATGAGATATGTGCGCTGATTTGGTTGAAATCAACTTTGAAGATGAGATATGTGCGCTGATTCTATTATCCTCATTACCTGATGATTGGAATACTACTATTACTGCTGTTAATAATTCCTTTGGGTCAAGGAGCTTGACATTTGATGAGGTTCATGATTTGATTTTGAGTGAAGACATTCTTAGGAAAAAATTTAGTGAACCTATACCTATTGCCTTAGTAGGTGAAAGTAGAGGAACAACTAATACATGTGTTAATAAGAGTAGTATAAATATGAATATACGTAGTTAGTTTAGGATTATAGGAGTTGTCTATTGGACTTGTGGCAAGAGTGGGCATGGTAGAAGAGACTCTATTATGCTGAAAAATGAAAAGGGTAAGGGAATTAGAGTTGAGTTTATAGATGATGTTGCAGTTATAGATGAGAATAATTCTGATAATGTAGATTGTGTCTTGTTTGTCATTGAGGATTCATCATTTGATGGATGGATAATGGATTTTGGTTGTTCATTTCACGCTACACCAAATTGGAACTAGTTTATCACTTATCAGTGCATGGAAAATGGTAAAGTCCAGTTAGCGAATAACACTGAGTGTGATGTTGTTGGTGTTGGTGATGTTAACATCAAAATGTATGACGGTATTGCGAGGACATTGACTGGAGTAAGGCACATCCCAGAGTTGAAAAAGAACTTAATTTCCTTAGGTGCCTTAGGTTCAGCTGGCTACGGGTATTTTTTAGAAGGTGGAATGTAAAGGTTGTTTGAGGTGCCCTGGTGATATTGAGAAGAATCAAGCACGGAGACATGTATGAACTTCAAGGTGAGACAGTGATAGGTTTTAGTTCAAAGACATCAAATACATCTATTCAAGAGTCTATTGACTACTTGATAAACACCTGGGTGTTTGTATCGATGCACAAGTTTGATGCCGTTGTCAGGAACATACAGTTGAAAACTTTGATTAAGATGAAGACTGGTGAGTCCATCAAGCATATGTGGACTAATAATAGCATGGAAGTTTGCTCAGAGCTAGTAAATAAATTTTGCATGAAGGAAGACATAATGAAACACCGCGCTAGTACCGGTAAACCATAACAATTTGCAGAATTGATTAGCAGATCATTACTAAAGACGAACGATAAAATGATCTCTAGTGTTGGTGTTGGTAGGAGAATCTTGGCTGACGTGCTTAGTAGGGTAAGCTACTAGGTAAATAGATCCCCATCAACAGCTAATGACTGGTGGACTCCCGAAGAAGTGTGGTCAGGTAATGTTGCTAGTTATTCTATTCTTAGAATGTTTAGTTGCGCGTGTTATTTTCGAGTGAATGATGGTAAGCTCGATGGGAGGGCAAGACATATTCCATGGCTATGCTCGAAGCGGGACGGTCAGTTGTGGTGCCTTGATATAAAATCACCTGTTGATAGCAGAGAAGTTACCTTTGACAAGTCTCCAATACTTTTGGCTAAGAGTGTTTGTGGCAGTGTTGATACGAATCTAGACAGTATTTAGCTCAAGGTGGAGTTACAACTAGAAACTCTTTAGGTAGTAGGTACTAGTAGAATAATCGACACAGATGATACTTGTAGTGAGATGGAGTTAGTAAAGCCAACGGTTGTTGTAGCTACTAAATTTGACAATGTGCGTGTTTGACCTTCTGTCAAATATGGAAGCAATGATGGTTTTGTTTTATTTGTGGTACGGGAGGTTATGTCGGAAATTCTTATGGAGTAGCTAACTATGCAAGTGGAGTTGGCATCTTGATGAGGTCCACGGTTATGGCAAAGTTTAAGTGTGGCTCAGACTTGGAAGCACTTTGTGGCAGTTGAGCCCATTGGGGCTGTGGGAGAGCAGTGGCGAGTTTTTCATTGAAGCGATTGTGACTTCACTTAAACGTCGAGCCAATGTGGAGATTGCTTAAAATATGTCTCGAGTTTGAGCCTATTGAACAATACTCAATGTAAAAAAATAAGACTGACCGACCTTGTGATTTTGTAAGACTTCTTCTTTGATCCAGCTACACATGATTGCATTTATGTTTAGCCCCAATTGTGAGAAGAAGAAAATTGTGTATGGATTTCATTTTGCATTTATCTCTCTGCATGTGTAGAAAGCAGTAAAGAAAACTTGCGTGTTTTATTGACTCTCTTTCCTTGGTTCTATGCGGAGCTGTGATCGAAGTCAATGAAGAGACTTGCCCAAGCACCAAATATGGGAATTCCTCTATCTACATATGAAATAAAGGAATCCCTGTGAAGAAGCATGTGGAAGCCTCAATTGAAAGAGCAATTAAAAAGGAAGTTGCTTGGAGCCCATCTTAATAAATGCAAGGTGGACTTTTTGAACCTGAGAAGAGAGGCCAATATACAAGATGTCTCTTTCCCATGTGAGCATCATGAAGTGTAATAATGATTATTCAATGGTCATTGCCATTGAATGATGAAGACTTACTTTTGCATTACAAAAGAGAGTGACAGACGTGGGACAAGAATTGTGTCGAGGTGGCCGAGAGAGCGTCAAGTCCCTTTGGTGGCCAAGAGTGTGCCAAGTCCTTGGTGGCCAGAGAGAAGAGAGTGTGCCAAGTTCTTTGGTGGCTAAGAGGGTTGAGTATTGTTGTAATTACACCTGAGTGATTTAGCCAAATAAATTGTTGTGAGTAGAATTTGTTTAATTCCTTGAGAAAAGTTTTACTAGAAATTGTGAGAGGCTAAACACTGTGAGTTATTAGGTGTAACTGGGGGCTGAGAAATACTAAGAGAGTGTTTGAGTGCTCAAGTGATTGTAATTTCCATCATATCACTTGTTTCTATAGTGGAATTCTATGCTGCTCTCCCATGAATGTATGTTCCAATATTCGAACCGAACCATGTAAATTTGGTATTCGATTTCCTTTCCTCCCTTCCGACTAATTTTATCCAATTTGCTTGTCTATATTCACAATAGATCTCCTCATGCTGGATAACACAGCCTCATCTTCCCTCGGCCACTCCAAGATAAACCCCATCGCTTCTTGAGATGAAGAAGAAGAAGTAGGTGTAACAATATTCTTGGAAGAACGAGTTTACAAGAATATAGGACTTCCAAGCGTTGATGGATAACCTCGGATTCAATATTAGGATTTGGATTTAGTTTTCTACTTAAATACACATCAAGTGTGAAAACTGGAACATTGTAGATCAAATTGTTGTTCCAGCCCAGTTCTTTAGTTTAACAGTATTGGCGCAAATCTATCTATGAAGAAAATCGGTGCTTAGTTTATAAACTATGTAGACCGGCGCTACATCAATCATTAATTATGTGGGTCGGAGAATGTGAGATTCATATGATAGATAGCCTTGACATTGGATCTCCATGCTATGAATATTCGGGTACATTGAGTATAGTCTCTAAAGCACTTACACCAAGTGGCTCGATCGTATGACATAGTCAAATGATGAAGTCTCTTTGCATATCAAAGCTAAGACATAATATGAATAATGAAAAGTAATAAACTAACCAGCAAAGTCATATAATGCTCGGGTTTAATTTCTGCTAAGACATAATATGAATAATGAAAAGTAATAAACTAGCCAGCAAACTTATAGCACGCTCGGGTTTAACTTCTGCTAATGTAGGCATTCCCTTTCCAATTTGTAGCACCAGATTTTTGCCACTGCCAAACTCACAGCTTGAACTGCTGCAGAGCTGAAGTCCCATCGCCTTTCGCATTCGCGCTGAAGTGGGAAACGTACTCCATGATGGTGGTTTCTCTGTACTTTGGTGGATCGCCCTCGGAAATCAACTCCTTAATGGGTCCGTACAGTTTTGGCGATGGCGGCATTGCCGTGTAAAAGAAGCACGCCACAGACACTCTCGGCCCCATGTTGTTCGCCACAACTCTGTGCTCGGAGCTCTTGAATATGTCATTTGAGATAAGCTGAAAAAAATGGTCTGGTTTGTGATTAGAAGTGCACACTCAACTGCTGGATAAAGAGTTGAGGCATAAAGTGCTGTTTGTTTATTCATTCGTGTGCTTAACAGGGTCTCTAGTGATAAAACGTAGGGAGAGAGAGTAAGTTAGGTGAGACTTGCCTGAAGCAGATCACCGATGTTAACTATCAGTGCTCCCGACACGGGGCTCACATCGATCCACTGATTCTGATAAAGAACTTGGAGGCCTCCGACATGGTCTTGCAGGAGCACGGTGAGGAAGTCGCTGTCTGTGTGCCTGCTGGTCCCCAGAGTGAGCTCTGGTTGTGGGTATTTGGGGTAGTACTGGTTCAGAAGGACGAGTCCCTTGGCGCACTCCATGTCCTTCAGATGGTTCGGCTTCAACCCCAGCGCCTCCGACAGTAGTTCGAACAAGGTGGTTCCCAAATTCATCACTCGCTTCGAGAATTCCAGCATTATGTCACTAGGGTGTTCAAAAATTTAGTGGGTCAATTTCTCACAAATTCCTAGTCCGTTAGAAGCAGACACCCCAACAAGTTATTATAAGAGATTGCGGTTATATATTCTGTGGAATAGCTTACCCGCATACCGCTGGCAAGTCCTCTGCCTCGAGAGCATTAGGTGCCATAACACAGAACAGGGTGTCCCTCCAATTAGCCGCCTCTGTTTTATACAGATTGAAATTGCTGTGGTAGGCGACGCTTGTCGTGAAATCTCGCGAATAGAACCGTCTCTTCTCTTCAGCACCTTGCTCATGGAAACGGTGCACTCCATCTAGCATCTCCTCCAGAACAGTCGTGGGGATCCCATGATTCACCACCTGAAAGAAGCCCCATGTTTTGGATGCACTTCGAACTTCATTTACAACCTCCTTGCGCCGAGATGGATCTTTCGCAATATCTGCGAGGTCAACTATAGGAACATGGAAGTGGCCGTTGCTCGATGCCAGTGCACTTTGCAGGTTCTCCGGGTGATCTACGAAAATGCGAGGAACTTCTGTAATCCCAGCATCAACAAGGCCCTTGACACCTGCCTTCGATTCATCGAAATGCTTTATCTCGCGCACCCGATCGTACTTCTGTGTTTTTTCATGCGCTTCATCTTTGCTGAATACTTCCATTTTTCTTCCTTAGTGAAAACACTTAGAGTTCCAAGTCCGATCTTACATTAAATATGGGAGAAATTGAAAGACAGGTCCTGTGGTATTTAATGACTGGATTCAAAAACAGTTGAAAAGAAAGAAGAGAACAATTGTGTACGTTGCATCACAATGAAAGCGATTGGAATTCAAGAACAAGGCCAAGAAGCAAAAAGCAATTATTGTATAGCAAGTTCATCGAACTTTCAAGATTTGGGTTTGGCCTTTCCTATGTATTGCCCGGTTAAATGCAGGCTTATTGGAAAAGCATTTTGGTAACGAATGGCTTAAAATAACAGAAGTGATGAACTTGAAGTAGCAATCAGACAATTGAAAAGGGGGTCATCATCTTGGACCACATAAGTTATGAGGAACCTTAGCCAGCTCATCTTCTATACTTGAGTACTTCAAAAACTTAATGAGCATCTTCTATATCTAGAGCTGGCAAAATGAGTCATAAACCCATATTATGACCCATTTTTAGTTAAATGGGTCATATATGAGTCAAGTGAAAGTTAAATATGGGTCAGAAATAGGTCTGAGAAAGTAAAACATAAAAAGAAATGGGTCTAAATGGCTTATTAGGAAACCCACTTTAAACCCATGGCCTTTTTTAACTTTTTAAATATGTTTCTTTTTATAAAAAAATCGAAATTATAATTATTTTTCATATTTCAATTTTTTTCTTTTTTTTTTTTCTTTCTTTTTCTTCCTTCCTTAGCCGGCCAACGGTGGGCGATAGGCCAAGCGAGGCTCGAGCTCGCCGGTAGGTCGTCGATAACCGGTGAGGCTCGAGCTTGCCGACGTCGGGCGGAGCCTCGGCCTCGCCAAATCGGCGAGATCGAGCCTCGCCCGACTCCGGCGAGCTCCATCTTGCCTGTGGCCGGTCGCCGGCTGTCATCGTGACCGGCAGCCGGCCGAAGAAGAAGAAAAAAAGAAAAGAGAAAAAGAAAAAAAAATTATGAAAAATTAAAAATTATATTTTTAAAAATAAAAATTATAAAAATTTTTTTTAAAAATTAAAAATTCGATTTAAAAAAATATTTTAAAAGGAATTATAAAAAATTTTCATTAAATTTGTATTGCATAAAAATGTTTTAACAATACTTTTTTTTAATAAAAAATCGTAAAAATGAGCCTTTTTAGGTTTAGTTAAAAAAATTTTCATGCTACAATTTTTAGTTATTCGATGGTATGTTCACTTCAAATAAGAAGCATGTGCATAGTCTAATTTTTTATAAATATTTCAATTTATAGGTTTTTTTTAACTATTTTTTATTTTATTTACTATTTTTAATTTAATTTGAAGTTTTAATCCAATTAGCATATAGTAGAAGTGGGTTTTCCTAGAATATTAATAGGTTTTAGCAATATGAGTCAGGTCGGATATGGGTCGGGTACGGGTCGGGCTGGGTATGAGTCACTTGATTTACACTACATAAATATGGGTCAAAACGGGTTAAATGAATCAAATATGGGTCGACCCATTTTGACCCGACCCAAACCCGACCTGATCCACCCATTTGACGGGTCTATATATCTATGTCCGACCGGCCATAGCCAGTTCTAAAACTGATGTCCAAGTGTAATCCCCATTTGCAAATTGATATCAAATTGATTTCTGCGGATTAAATCAATTTGCTTGTTCAAATAAGAAGTCTATAGCAACATAGGCTCTCAATATGGTCCTTCGAAACAATGGTAGCATGAAAAAAAAATCCTGTTCCATACACAATCAATACAAATGGCTACTGAGCAAATCGAAATTCTAAAACTTGTACTGACGACACTAATTGTTCAAGAAGGATTCTGCATCTCTTCCTTATAGAAAATGTAGAGTTCATAGCTTGAAGTGTTTGAGAGGGGAAGTTTCATCAAGGCCATGTTCATTGAAGTGGGCAAGATAGTCCCTAACTATGGTCTCTTTGTAGATTGGAGGACTGTCCTCGAACAACAGTTCCTTAATAGGCCCGAAAAGCTTAAGTGACGACTGGAAGCTCGTGCTGAAAAAGCACACCACCAAGATTCTCGCGCTTGCTAATACTCTATCCTTGATGTCTTTGAACCTTTCATTCGTTATAAGATGAATGGAAGAAATAAGAGGGACAGACATCATCAGCATCCACCGCATTATCGAACTGCTGGCGAAGAGCAAGAAATCCCCAGGCAAAGAGCAAGAAATCCCCAGGCAAAGAGTATCTCCTCATATCCCAAGGCCTTGCCTTTGTTTTTCGCATAAATTTTGGCTGAATCAATACTTGACCAGTACTTCGTATTTGACAATAATAGGGTATGTACTTGTGATACTTTTGTCAATACCCTTTGAAAAGAATTTTAGGTGCAATTTTCCCTGAGGACAACAGAGGAGGCGGCGGGATTGTCATGAAGGACTTGGAGGCCTCGAATGTGGTAGTAGTGGCATTTGACCATGAGGCCCTCTAAGTAGTCCATCCCTGGAGGTTGTCTAGCCTTAGCCCGAGAGACTCCAACAAGAGCTCCAACAGCAACACGCCTAAGCTCCTCACTCTCTTGGAGTAGTCCATAAGTATGTCCCTACAATTTTCAAAGTCCGAGCCCATTAACATATCTAATTGGATCTACCTTCACTCAAAAGTTTAAATTAATGAGTTATGGTCCAACTAAAACTGATTTACATCACACGAATTATTCAATGTGGGATTTCTATAGCAAAACCAAAAAGTTTGCTTTGTCTTTGTGAAGAACAACATATTTTAACTTTGCAGTCTAAAAGGCATTGTTGGTTCCGGGACTGCATTAATGGAGTTAAATCTTTCTTTCTTGCTCTCTCTTACAACGAAGAATACAAGACTGACAAGCAGGAATACAATGAAGATGTTGCTTGGAGTTGTAGAGGAAGACGCAGCTAAGAAAAGATGAGGACAAGTTATCTTGAAAAGAAAGATGATGCTGGGAATTTCAGGATCCTCGCATTGTTGGAACACGGAGAAACAACAATGGGAGGATCCTGAAAAATGGGAGCCCGAGAGGATTTCTCAATGAGCAAGTCATGCTAGTATTGTGCAGCAATTGGAAGACTAGGACAGGGATTCAAATGGCAAGTTAAAGACGACGAGTAAGGAATGTTGATAAGAGGAATCGGATGACTCGTTAGCTATATTGAATACAAGCGATTAAAAAGCCAAGACGGCGATTGCTCCAAGCTTGAAGTGACTGAGAAAAGACGTGGAATGAGGAAGCAAGTTAATACAAAGATATCTCTTTGCCTCCAAAATAACTGAAACTTCAATTGAAAGTGGCCTTGTATCATCCCCTAAACTATACTTAAAAGGAGGGAAAAAAGCATACCCCAATGTTACGTGATTGAAACTGACTAGAAACTCACCAAAGTGGCGATTTAGGCACTGTTTGGTAACCATCCAAACAGTACTTGATTATGATTTTTTGTTCTCGGGAGCAGTTTGGGACCAGAATCACGTTTGGTAAAATTTTTGTTCCTCGGAACAAATTTTTATTTTTTTGTTCCCAAAGTTAGATTTGGAACAGAATTAAGAATAAAAAAAAAGTTGATTATTATTCCGGGAACAAATCTAAAAATCAAAATCATATTTCTCTTCTTGTTCTTCATCTACCGCCGTCCCGCGGTTGCCCTCCGCTGTCCGTTGTCCACCACCGGTCGCCGGTTGCTTGTTGTCGACAACCAATCCGGCGAGCTCGCCGGAGGCAAGCCCAACCACCGACAAGGCTCGCCCAGCCTCGCCGGTGGCCAGGCGGGCCCGCCCAACGCCAGCGAGGCTCGCCCACTCCCGCCGATGGCCAGGCGAGCCTCGCCCAACCTAGCCACCGGCGAGGCCGAGCCTCGGTGGGGCTGGGCAAGCCCTGCCCAGTTGCCGACGAGGCTCGACCGATGATGGCCGGTGACACTCCGGTAAGGTCGCCGTGTGACATCCCAGATTTTCATTTTTGTTTTCTATTGAATAAATCGGGCATTTCGTCGACGCGCTTATAGTGTTGTTCTTTGATCTGATCACTCACGAGATGACTAGACTATCTGGGGAAGCCATTAAGAGATTTTAATGCAATAGACTTGAGAATTTGACCAAGAATGGACTGCTCAACCGTACTGGTCTGCAAGGGTCATTACAGCACTGTTGAAATCGATCAGAGACCGGAAATAGGTCGACTTGATTGAGATATGTGATCAGAGTGTGGGTGATTCCACCTGATTGCAAAATACTCATCGATCGGCACTAGATCGATTTTATATCGTTTTGGTACCTAGTGCCCGTAATTGAAACCTCGAGACTTTCACGATAACCGAGAGTCACCAATATGTCGAGTGGGTTCATTATGGCTTGAAGAAAATCAACCACGGGTCATTTGCCCTAAAAAGTTCTGAAAACTACCCGATAGCCTAGGTCACACTAAAAACGCGCCAAATGGAAATTAATCGCCAATTTAAGTTTGTATTGAAGATTATGTCATGTCACAATAAATTCTAGGATCCACGACTCAATCTCAGAAGAATTTTCTGGCAATCGAGACTTTTTGGGAAAAAGTCGTCGAATGGTCATTTTTTTGCAAAAAAACCGGTGATTATTTTTTATCGCAAATTTGGGATGCAAGATGGACTCTTGAGTGAGGAAAATTATCAATTTGATAAGTGAGGTATCGATTGATCATATGAGGGCCGAGTTTGATTAATTCAAGAAAGAAATTGAATCCAAATTGTGCCATTCCCTTGCAATTTCGTAACACCCCTCAACCCACCACTTTTGGACCATTTAAAAAGGTTTCTAGAAGAGTATAAGGCTGGAAATTTGCTGGTGGATGACGGCCACATGAGGGGATAAGAACAAAGGAGACGAGTGTGTGGAAAATGAAGGCCAAGGGACCCTCCACCTTATCTTTCTCTCCCCTCTCCCTCATCCGGTCGTGTAGCTCTTTCCTCTCTCCCCTCTATTTCACACGCCCACAGTAACCAAGAAGCTAGTGGAAGCAGAAGCAGCCATCAACGCCAGGACCGCCGCACGCCTGCACATCGCCAGCGCCCCACCTTCGCCGGTCTCTCTTCCCCACCGCTGCCACTTGCCAACTTCCCATCCTCCTTTAGTCAATAGCTGCACTCACAAGAGCCCTTGGTTGATCGCAATGGCCCACGCCCACGTACGGATCAGTCGCTAGCAACACCATCCACTGAAGAAGAAATCTCCACGCGTCTTCTCCCAGCAACAGCGTTTGTGTCGTCTCTCCCTTGCCGCATGACGCCAACTCCTCTGATTCTGCTTCGGTTTGCAACATTCAACCCAGAGTAGCCGCACGTCACCAAGCCGTCTTCCCTCGCGTCTACAGCCCATGGCCCGCATGTCTTTAGCCCAGCAAGCAGCCCAGTTCAGCGGCTCGACCTTCAGCTACAAGCCCAGTCGTGAAGCCCAAGAGTGAGACCAATTCAACAAGCCCAAGCCCAAGAGTGAGCCCAGTCCAATGCAAAAACAAATCTCAAATTGAGCTGAGATTTATTGGGCCAATTCCAAGCCCGGTCCAAGCTTGTTGGTGTCGTCGCAAACCCAAATTCGGCCGCTGTTGCGTCGTCGTCATGCTGATCCGGTCTTCGCTTTTAATAAAGTGAGTTGAACTCACTAATCCCATATTAGTCGGTGAATTATGCTTAGGGGTTGATTAGATTTAATTAAGTGCAATTAGGTGGATAGATTAAATTAAAGTAATTAAATTATAGACTTATTGATGCATGTTAGGCAAATGGATAGTGTAGTTAGCAAGGAAATAGGTCCTGGTATTTATTGAACGAGTCTCAAGAATTTTCCGAGCTCGTCTTGGCTTCCAATTAGGCTATAACGGGCCTAAGTTGGATTTATTGCATTTATTTAATATTTTCCATAATTATTTAATTAATTAATTATTTTCCAGAAATTAGGCTGGAATAGTCGACAACCGGAATTTAATGCTGATCATTGTAATGTGGTCTGTTTATTTAATTGGGCACTAGATTATGAAAATTGAGTGAATTGACGATTATGTGTGGAAATTATCCCAAAATTGGAGAATATTAGTATTTGAATGGAAATATAACCATGAAAGGTTGTGAGTGGGCTTAGAAAGCCACCAAAGTATGGCCATGTCAGTTGGGCCGAGATTCGCCACCGAATTGGAGTCGGTCGTGCCCAATCGAGCCGTGATTTGCCACCTGTTAAAGGTCGTGCCCATTGGCCGTGATTCACCACCCGATAGAGGTCGTGCGTAATATGGCTGTGATCTGCCACCTAATAAAGGTTACGCTCACTGGGCCGTGATTACTGCCTAAAGATAGGTTGTGTCCCTTCGACTGTGATTTATAGCCAATAAGTTGGTAGGCTATGCTCGTTGAGCCGTGATTTGAGAATTGAGATGTAATAGTTGAGATGACTGGGGAGTGGTCTTAATGACATGTAATCGATTGAGTCGATTGATCGTTAAGTCGATTTGATTGATTGGATAATATGATTATCAGTATCTGTTATTTGAACTGACTTGTAGGAAGGAAACTGAGACCAATGTAAGCCCTTTGACCCGTGATGTGCTTAGGCAGCCCTTAAGGCATATTTTCTTACTAATCGGGTCTTAGGGGGTAGAACTTGTTGAGACGTTATCTCACCGGTTGTTGTATAACCAATTTCAGGTCCTTAGATGATGATAGTGGAGGACTAGAGGTCCTGAAGTTTGGGGGAAATGAAGGAAACAGAATCGGCAAACCTGTCTGACTCACTAATCATAGGACAGTACATTTTTTATTAAGCCAATAATTTTGTAAGCGACTTGATGATATAAATAAACCTATGTGTTTATAAAAGATTGGTTTTGATTTGAAAAATTGATGGCCCTACTTTCCTATCCCATTGTTTTATTGTCTAGGGATTATTTATATCTGCTTACGCGTGTGTATATTAAAATCGAATGGGCAGCAATGTGTCCTAGGACATTGCTATTAATTGACCAAGGAGGGATGGGCACATGCTCGGAGGATTGGGGCGTGACATCTCCTTTTTGTGGTATCAGAGCATGGTTGTTAGAAATTGTAGTGATAATGTGCGATGACCTATGGGATAGTAGTAGGAAAGGCCTTTAAATTTACGACCGGTGCATGTCTGTGATAGCTGAGTGCTAGAATTGTTTGTTGATTGAATCATTCATATTCTAATCCAGTGTGGTTTTGGGAGACAGGTGTCAGTTGAGACTGAGCCATGAGCGAGCCAAAGCAGAGGACTCCAAGTAAGCGAGTCATTAGACCTTCAGCTCGAGTTAGAACACTGACTAGGGTTGGTACCCGAGGCAAAGGTAGGGCACAGGCATAGGCTAGTGCGAGTGGAGTAGCACCACCTCTTGTTGGTGCTGGGATAGAAGCCCCTGGTGATCCCAGGATAGATGGGATCATGCAAGTTTTGGAAGTAATGGGGAATCGTATGGATCAACAAGCACAAAACTAGGCCATTGCTGTCGAAGTCGCCGCTCAAGCCGCTGCTGCCACAATTGCCGCCGCTGCTAAAGTCGCCGCTGCTGTTACACATACCGCCGTGAATGTTGAAGGTCCACCAGGGATTGTGGTCGCTAAAAGACCAATCCATAAGCTGGTGGAGCAATTCCTAAGATTGAACCCACCTTTGTTCACCGGGACATGAGATCCCGAAGCTGCTGCTTTATAGGTTCAGAAGTTGGAAAAAGCGTTTCTACTGCTGATGTGCAATGAGACTGAAAAGGTAGTCCTAGCAACTTACCAGCTAGAGGGAGTTGCAAATACTTGGTGGATGACTACTTGAGGATCGATATTTCCAGAAGGCGCTGTTCCGGAGTGTAACACTTTTCTTGAAGCCTTCAATGATAAGTATTTCTCAGAGACCGCCAGGGAGGTGAAGATGGCCGAATTTCAACGTCTTCGCCAAGGTTCCTTAATCATTGATTAGTATGAGGCGAAGTTCGCTAAACTTTCGCGATATGCCCCATAGCTAATAGAAAACCCAGCGAACCGAGTGAGAAGGTTTAGGGATGGATTCAGACCAGAATTGAAGAGCATACTAATCTCCCTAGATCTGAGGACTTACGACGACATATATCAGAGAGCCTAGAAAATTGAGAAGGATCAAAACGAGAGAGTTGCCTCATCTAGATCGAGGTTTAGCTCTCATCGAGAAAGTATTCGCCAGGGAAAAAGACCCATGCTTGGAGGTAAATCCCATGCTCCACCCTTCAAGAGGAGTGGATTTGGTAGGACAGTGCCAAATAGGATTGAGTTATGTCGCGCTTGTGGAAGGCGACATGGATTGAACCAGTGCCCCCGAGGGACGAGCGCCTGTTATGAATATGGACAGTATGGTCACATAGTTAGGAACTGCCCCTGGAAACAGGGGAGACCTCAACAATTGCCGCCGCCACCACCGTTGAGTCAGATCAGGGGGAACATACCACAGAACAAGCTGTAGGGAGGACAGCTTTGACCCCCAGTTCAAGGCACAGTATACGCCATCACTCAAGGTTAGGCAGAGGCTGCACCTGACGTGATCACAGGTATGGTTTCGCTCAACGACCATCTTGCTTATGCTTTGTTTGATTCAGGAGCAACTCATTCCTTCATTGTCGAGCAGTATGTTAAGTTGTTAGGATTAAATCCTATATTGTTGGAATCGACAATTTGCATATCTACATCGTTGAAGGATAAAGTTATTGTTGCTTTGGGTTGTTCTAGTTGCAAGTTAGCGATTGGTGAGTGAGTGGGGAATATAGACTTATTAGTCCTAGCCATGTATGACTTTGATTTAATAATTGGCATGGACTGGCTCACCAAGCAACGAGCTAAGATGGACTGCTATCGCAAAGCGATTTAGTTTGACCCGTTAGGAGGTAAGAGCTTCGAGTTTGTCGGGAATCGAGGAGGACCCTCGATTGTCCTAATCTTGTCGCCAAAGGCAACTGATCTGTTAGACGAGGATTGTCAAGGTTACCTGGCAATTGTCGTGGATACGACAGTTGTGGAGCTGAAAGTGGAGGACATTGCCGTGGTGCAGGAATTTCCAGACGTCTTCCCAAAGGAATTGCCAAGTCTACCGCCGAAGAGAGAAATTGAGTTTGTAATCGAACTAGCTCCAGGGACAAAGCCAATCTTTAAAGCTCCTTACCGAATGGCGTTATCTGAATTGAAAGAATTGAATGTGCAGATGCAAGAGTTATTGGATAAATGATTTATTCGTCCATGTGCATCACCTTAGGGAGCACCAGTTTTGTTTGTAAAGAAAAAAGATGGTTCGTTGTGTTTGTGCATCGACTATCGACAACTCAATCAGGTAACGATAAAAAACAAGTACCCACTGCCAAGAATTCATGAATTGTTTGATTAGTTGCAAGGAGCGTCGATATTCTCGAAGATTGACTTGAGGACGGGATATCATTAGCTGAGGATTAGGAAGGAGGATATTCCTAAGTCATTATTTTCGTACTCGGTATGGTCACTATGAGTTCACAGTGATGCCATTCGGGTTGACGAATGCTCCAGCTGCCTTCATGGATTTGATGAACAAGGTATTCAAGGAATACCTAGATTAGTTTGTGATCGTGTTCATTAATGATATTCTGGTATATTCAAGGAATGAAGAAGAGCATGAGAGTCATTTGAGATTAGTGTTGCAGACACTAAAAGTCCATCAGCTGTATGCTAAATTTAGCAAGTGCGAGTTTTGGTTAACTCGTGGTACTTTCTTAGGACATGCGATTTCAGGAGAAGGAATCTTCGTGGACTCGAGTAAGATAGAAGCCGTGATCAATTGACCAAGATCGACTATAGTGACAAGAATCAGAAGTTTTATAGGTTTGGCAGGTTACTATAGACGGTTTGTGGAAGGTTTCTCATTGTTAGCGTCGTCTCTGACAAAACTTACGAAGAAAGACGAGAAGTTTGTATGGACAGACAAGTGCAAGCGTAGTTTCCAAAAGCTTAAGGAAAAGCTTACTACCGCACCTGTGCTGACGATTCCATCTGGTCTTGGAGGATTCAAGATCTATAGTGAGGCGTCATTCAAGGGACTAGGTTGCGTGTTGATGCAACATGGCAGAGTTATTGCATACGTGTCCCGTCAGTTGAGGCCTCATGAGTAGAACTATCCGACGCATGACTTAGAACTCGCGGCGATTATCTTTGCTTTGAAGATTTGGAGACACTACTTGTGTGGAGAAAAGTTTCAGATCTTCATGGACCATCAAAGTCTCAAGTACCTATTCTTTCAGAGGGAGTTAAACATGAGACAACGCCGATGGATGGAATTGCTGAAAGACTACGATTGTGATATTCTATATCACCTAGAAAAGGCGAATAAGGTCGCCGATGCTTTGAGTCGAAAGTCTTCAGTGGCTCACTTACTGATTAAGGAGTGGAATTTAATCGAGAGAGCTCGAGATTCGGTATTCAAATTTGAGGTAAGCCACCTTTCATGAACCGGATGTTCAGGTCAGAATCAAATTACTCCAACCAACAGATCCAGATGTGCAGAAAATTCTTCAAGAGGACCTTGAGAAAAGAAATGCTGACTTTCGGGTTTCTGATAATGGAACATTGAGGTTTCGTGGACGATTAGTTGTACTTGACGATGTAGAGCTTAGAGAGATTATTCTATTAGAAGCACATCTAGCAGTTACAATATTCATCATGGAAGCACTAAGATGTATCAGAACTTGCGTCAACACTATTGGTGGTCAGGTATGAAGGCAGATATTGCCAAGCTTGTCGCCAAGTGTTTGACGTGTAAGTAGGTAAAGGCTCAGCACTGCAAACCAGGAGGGCATTTGCAACCTCTCGTGATCCCAGAATAGAAATGGGAACATATCACGATGGACTTCGTGACTGGGCTACCAAGGAGTTAGAGATGAAATGATTTGATTTGGGTAGTAGTCAACAAACTGACGAAGTCGGCTCACTTTATTGCAGTTCGAAAGGACCTCAATTTGGATAGACACGCAGATCTGTACATGCGTCAAGTGGTTCGTATGCATGGAGTGACAGTTACGATAACCTCATATAGAGACTTGAGGTTTACTGCCGCTTTTTGGAAAAGCTTACAGAATGCTCTAGGCACAAAGCTTTAGTACAGTACGGCATACCATCCTCAAACGGATGGCTAGTTTAAGAGGACCATTCAAACACTCGAGGACATGTGAGAGCTTGTGTGCTGGACTTTAATGGAAGTTGGGAAGATCAACTAGACCCCGTGAAATTTGCTTACAACAACAGTTATCAGCAGAGCATCAAGATGGCTCCTTTCAAAGCGTTGTATGGCCGAGTGTGTAGGACACTAGTGTGTTGGGATGAAGTTGGGGAAAGGAAGATTACAGGCCCAGAGTTGGTCCAGCAGTCAGTGGATGCCGTGGCAGTGATTAGAGGCAGATTAAAGATCGCTCAGAGCAGACAGAAAAGCTACGCAAATAAGCGTCGAACGCTTTTGGAATTCCAAGTTGGTGATCACGTTTTTCTAAAAGTGTTACCAATGAGGGGAACTTCGTGCTTTGGAAAGAAAGGAAAATTGAGCCCAAGGTACGTAGGTCCGTTTGAGATTCTTGAGAGAATCGGGAGCCTAGCGTATCGTCTTGCATTGCCGCTGAGATTGGCGCAAGTGCACGACATCTTTCACGTGTCGATGTTAAAGAAGTATAAGCCTGACCCGACCCACGTGCTCAATTTCGAAGAATTGGACGTGGATGACCGTGTGTCATACGTTGAAAACCCGGTTCAGATAGTGGATCGAAAAGAGCAAGTCTTGCATACAAAGACCATTCCGTTGGTCAAAGTGGTCTGGCAACACCACGGTACCAAATGAGCGACATGGGAAACTGAAAGGTCGATGAGACAGTTATACCCCACCTTTTTGACGAGGCTTCATAATGGTTTAAATTTCAAGGACGAAATTTTTATAGGAGGGGAAGAGTTGTGACATCCCAGATTTTTATTTATGTTTTCTATTGAATAAATCGGGTATTTCATCGACGTGCCTATAGTGTTGTTCTCTAATTTGATCACTCACGAGATAACTAGACTATCTGGGGAAGCCATTAAGGGATTTTAATGCAATAGACTTGAGAATTCGACCAAGAATGGACAGCTTAACCGTGCTGGTCTGCAAGGGTCATTACGGCACTATCGAAATGGATCAAAGGCCGGATATAGGTCGACTTGACTGAGATATGTGATCATAGTGTGGGTGATTCCACCTGATTGCAAAATACTCGTCGATTGGCACTAGACTGATTTTTCTATCGTTTTGGTGCCCAATAGCCGTAATTGAAACCTCGAGACTTTCACAACAACCGAGAGTCGCCAATGTGTCGAGTGGGTTCATTGTGGCTCGAAGAAAATCGACCACGGGTCATTTGCCCTAAAAAATTTTGAAAACTATCCGGTAACTTAGGTCACACTAAAAACGCGTCGAATGGAAATTAACCGCCAATTTAAGTTCGATTTCAGAAATTGAAGATTATGTCTTGCCACAATAAATTCTAGGACCCACGACTCAGTCTCAGAAGATTTTTCTGGCAATTGAGACTTTTTGGGAAAAAAGTCGTCGCATGGTCGTTTTTTTGCAGAAAAAGCCTATGATTATTTTTTATCGCAAATTTGGGATGTAAGATGGACTCTTGAGTGAGGAAAATTATCAATTTGATAAGTGAGGTATCGATTGATCATATGAGGGCCAAGTTTGATTAATTCAAGAAAGAAATTGAATCCAAATTGTGCCATTCCCTTGCAATTTCGTAACACCCCTCAACCCACCACTTTTGGACCATTTAAAAAGGTTTCTAGAAGAGTATAAGGCTGGAAATTTGCTGGTGGATGACAGCCACATGAAGGCATAAGAACAAATGAGACAAGTGTGTGGAAAATGAAGGCCAAGGGACCCTCCACCTTATCTCTCTCCCCTCTCCCTCATCCGGTCGTGCAGCTCTTTCCTCTCTCCCCTCCATTTCACACGCCTAGAGTAACCAAGAAGCCAGCGGAAGCAGAAGCAGCCAGCAACGCCAGGACCGGACGCCTGCACACCGCCAGCACCCCACATCCGCTGGTCTCTCTTCCCCACCGCTGCCACTTGCCAGCTTCCCATCCTCCTTCAGTCAATAGCTGCACTCACAAGAGCCCTTGGTTGATCGCAACAGCCCACGCCCACGCACAGATTAGTCGCCAGCAACACCATCCACCGAAGAAGAAATCTCCATCCTTCTTCTCCCAACAGCAGCGTCCGTGTCATCTCTCCCTTGCCGCACGATGCCAGCTCCTCTGATTCTGCTTCAGTTTGCAGCGTTCAACCCAGCGAAGCCGCACGTCACTGAGCCGTCTTCCCTCTCGTCTGCAGCCCATGGCCCGCACGTCTTCAACCCAGCAAGAAGCCCAATTTAATGGCCCGACCTTCAGCTGCAAGCCCAGTCGTGAAGCCCAAGACTGAGCCTAATTCAGGTAGCCCAAGCCTAAGAGCGAGCCCAATCCAACGCAAAAACAAATCTTAGATTGGGTTGAGATTTGTTGGGCCAATTCCAGGCCCAGTCCAAGCTCGTTGGTGTCGTCGCAAACCCAAATTCGACCGTCGTCGCGTCGTGGTGGTGGTGATCCGGTCTTCGCTTTTAATCAAGTGAGTCGAACTCACTAATCCCTTATTAGTCGGTGAATTATGCTTAGGAGTTTATTAGATTTAATTAAGTGCAATCAGGTGGATATATTAAATTAGAGTAATTAAATTAGAGACTTATTGATGCATGTTAGACAAATGGATAGTATAGTTATCAAGGAAATAGGTCCTGGTATTTATTGAACGAGTCTCAAGAATTTTCCGGGCTCGTCTCGGCTTCCAATTAGGCTATAACAGGCCTAAGTTGGATTTATTGCATTTATTTAATATTTTCCATAATTATTTATTTATTTATTTTTTGAAAATTAGGCTGGGATAGCCGATGACCATAATTTTATGCTGATCATTGTGGTACAGTCTGTTTATTTAATTGAGCACTGGATTATAAAAATTGAGTGAATTGACGATTATGTGGGGAAATTATCCCAAAATTGGAGAATGTTAGTATTTGAATGGAAATATAATCATGAAAGCTTGTGAATGGGCTTAGAAAGCTGCCAAAGTATGGACGTGCCAGTTGGGCCGATATTCGCCACCGAATTGGAATCGATCGTGCCCAATCGGGTCGTGATTTGCCACATGTTAAAGGTCGTGCCCACTGGGCCGTGATTCACCACCCGATAGAGGTTGTGCCTAATATGACCGTGATCTGCCACCTAATAAAGGTTGTGCCCATTGGGCCGTGATTACCACCTAAAGATAGGTTGTGTCCCTTGGACTGTGATTTATAACCAATAAGTTGGTAGGTTATGCTCGTTGAGCCGTGAATTGAGAATTGAGATGTAATAGTTGAGATGATCGGGGAGTGGCCTTGATGACATGTAATCGACTGAGTTGATTGATCGTTAAGTTGATCTGATTGATTGGATAATATGATTATCAGTATGTGTTATTTGAACTGACTTGCAAGAAGGAAACTGAGGCCAAGGTAAGCCCTCTGACCTGTGATGTGCTTAGGCAGCTCTCAGGGCATATTTTCTTACTAATCGGGTATTAGGGGGTAGAACTCGCTGAGACGTTGTCTCACTGGTTATTGTATAACCAATTTCAAGTCCTTAGATGATGATGGTGGAGGACCAGAAGTCTTGAAGTTTGGGGGAAGTGAAGGAACAGAATCAACGAACCTATTTGACTCACTAGTCATAGGATAATACCTTTTTGATTAAGCCAATAATTTTGTAAGCGACCTGATGATGTAAATAAACCTATGTGTTTATAAAATGTTGGTTTTGGTTTGAAAAATGTATGTCCCTATTTTCTTATCCCATTGTTTTATTATCTGGGGATTATTTATATATGCTTCCGCATGCGTATATTAAAATCGAATGGGTCAGCGATGCGTGCTAGGACATCGCTATTAATCGACCAAGGAGGGATGGGCTTGTGCTCAAAGGATCGGAGCGTGACACGCCGACCCTCGTCTAGCTAATCGCCAGACCGGCGATCGGCCACTGGAAAAAGAAGAACATGAGAGAAAAGGAAAAAAAGAAAAGAAAAAAAGGAAAAATAAAGAAAAAATAAAGGAAAAAAATTAAAAGAAATTAATTTGGAACAAAATCAATTAACACTGTACCAAATGCAATTCTATTTCAGAATCAGAAATTTTGGACAATTGTTAAACAGCTTAAACTGCTTAGAAATTATTCCCGGGAACATAATAAAAAAGAATTATTTCTGATCAAAATCTGTTCCCAGGAGCAGAATTGTTACCAAATGCGCCTTTAGAGATAAGCTAATGTCAATAATGAGAATATTTTCCATTAACTAATAATTTAAAAAATATATATAAATCATTCATCCTCCGCGAAACAAATTGTGTCTAGAGCTCCTTTTGTTTCCATTTAAAACATTTTCTTTATTTTCCAAAATTTGGATGGCTTAGAAAAATGAGTGAACGGAAAATGTTTTTCAAGTCAACAAAAAACCTATACTTAATCTAGGAAAAAGATTCTCTCTTTAAAAAAATGGGAAATCATTTTCCAAAATATGACAAAATTATAGCGCTGAACTAAAAACTCTACTCTTGGGTATGGAAACCCTAACACTTATTTTTGGGTCCCCAACATCTAGGACCAAGTCCACAGCACTTGGACTGAGGTCTATCAAGCAAGCCCATATTCCAATGCCAATGCCTTGGTCCTCAGTGTCAATGCATGGTTTAACGTAGGGGTGTCGAAAAACCCAACCCGACCCAACCCGAACACGACCCAAACACGAACCAAACACGAAACAAGTTGACTACATGTTTTAGGTCTTTAAATTGTTCGGGTAATTGTTATGAAACAATAAAACAAACATGTTTTGGGTCGGGTTAGGGTCGAAACATTGTTCAGCCCTAAACATATTATTGGCTTCATGTATTTGAAAGAAACATGGTCTCCTCTCATAGAGCAAGTTACGAAACAAGAACCAACAAGACAATAACGACGAACCCAGGAGTGAAAAATGAGGTCTTGACTACAATGGGAAAGTAAAAAGTCAAGGGGACGATCTTGTGAACCCTCTTGCAGCGGACAGCCTCGATCTTGTAAAAGCCCTCGTCGAACTTTGGCCGCTCGACTCCCTCCTCGTTGCCTCGGCCTCGGCGTCATCCTCCTCCTCATCGGCTTCCTCTACTTCCTCGGCTTCCTCCACCGCCTCCTTCTCCTCGAGAGGATGCCCTCCTTGTGTCGCCTCTGCCCATAGACACACACCAAGCAAGAGTCAATGCCAAGCGAAACCCACATCGCGAAAACCAAAATATAAACATTCGAAGCTGCTGGAGCTTACCGTCGCCGCCAATGGAGACGGGGGTCATTGTGGGGTCGTCTGAAGAAGACCTTCGCTTGACACTGCCATGCTCTTTTTCTTACCTCCACCCTTCACCTTCATCCTCTCCCCCCCCCCTCTCTCTGTTTCTCTCTACTCTCTCCCCTGTGGACTAAGCGATTGATGGAATTTCAAAGTCCTATCTTTAGGGGGGAGGAGGCTAGAATTCCTCTGCTAGCCTCTCACCTAAGCTGGGAGCCTGAGTTGTTGCAACCGAGTTGAAATTGCTCCACGGAGGCGAGAGAAAGAAGAGAGAGAAAAAGAGAGAGGTGAAAAGCTTTTTTGGCTTTGCAGGGTTTACTTTCGCGTGAATCTGGCATCTCGCGACAAGGCTGGAGCATTTGGTCAAGTTTTTACTGTGTTTTTTTACTCGGAGAGAGGGAGGTGGAAAAAAAGAAGAAAAAAGAAGAAGAGGAAAACCCAGAAACCCGACTTGACCCAAATTGTTGATGCGGGTCTAATGTGTTTCAGGTCGGTTCGAGTCGAGTCATAGTATGTGACCCTTATGATTCGAGTCAAGTCGGGTAACATCAAAACCCGACCCGACTTGACCCATTGACACCCCTAGTTTAACGAGGTTGGGCTTGAGGCCCTCATGCCAGTGCCTGTGCTCGTGCCCAATGCCTCGACTGTCACGCCCCGAACCTCGAGCGTGCGCACATCCCTCGATGGTCGATAAAATTTGCGACATCTCAGGACGCGTGGTCAACCCATTCATTTTATTGCACATTCGGAAGCGTATAATAAAACAATCTCCAGACAACACATCTATGGGATAGAAAAGCAGGACAACAAATTTCACAAAACACTTTTATAAACAACCAATGTCAGCCTACAAAGTTATATACACAAAAATCGAAGTCTCAAAAGGGACTATCTAACCAACCCTACCCCGAGCCCTCCTACTTGGGATTCGGGTCTATCATGACACCGTCAGGTATATCGAGGTCTAGCAGGTCATCTATCTCCTCTATTATAGGCTCCTCAACCTCGGGTCCACGATCCACCTCGATATCAGCTATGATATCGGCATCATGCACGAGGTCGAGCTGAAAATACTCGTCATCGACGGTAGGTCCGTCAAAGCCATCGAAGGGGCCCTCTCGGATACCGTTGGGCCCACGACGAAACCACACCTTGAATTGATGAGGTACCAACTGAGGTAGGCTCTCATCGACCCAAATAGTAGTAATCACGAGCTCACGGTCCAGTCAGGGTTCCCATGGACTAGGAAGACGGTACGCTACGTCTCCGCCTACCATGGCCACCCAAAAAGAACGTGGCGCGCCTCCATCTAAGGACCTAAAAAGATAAAATCCACAATGGGGTGAGACAATGTCTCAATGAGTTCATGCCCTAAACCTCGATTAAAAAGGAAATACGCCTAGAGGCAGTCTAACCACACATCATAGAAGACTCACCTCACCTCAGTTCCTTCCAACACGTCTGTACAATTCATATAACAGATATATGTAGTAATCACACTCAACAATTGGAACGCCTCAATTCACATCTCAATCAATCACATGGCTCCCGATTATAAGACCAAATCGTTATGACACGTCCCATTTCGTGCTACACAATTTTGTCTCATAATTAGGCGCGTCAATTTCTATCATTCATGCGTCCCAATTGATTACGACCCAACAGTCACGGCAAACTCAACAATCAACGGTCTTCCGGCTAGCCGGGCGTCGTCTCATCCCATTGAGCACGACAGCGTCTACATCTAGATGGCATTCCCAAAGGAGCATCGGTTCGACTTCTACCGCAATCCGGCATCCATTGTCAGAGGCATTCCATATAAGAGCAACGTCTCGCGTAAACGCATCAGGACAGGTTCACTACCCTGCGTAAACGCGTTAGGGTACCAAGTGTTCACACGCACATCCGACCTCGGCCAAAGACATTGTACTTTGCACTCAAATGCCTCAATTAAAATAATGTGATTGGCCTATTTTCTTCGTATTAAAAACACCTGGTAAAATAATCGTGTGTGGATACACGGTTAAATCAAACCATAAAAATTGATATCCCTCATTTTAAAATCTCACTATTTGATAGAGTACTTAAAAACATTTTTGGTGTCAAAACCCAACACCCGAAAGGTGCATGACCAAGTCATCTTATTTCCAAGCGCGAGTCATGGCCAGCCATCTAGGGTGTGGGTGTAGCCCCACCCTATAAGATGCGATGTGTGTCATTTAAAAAATATATGCTCCAAACTTTTAACTGTTTATGATGGTAGATGTAGATACAAAAATCTTACCCATGAGTAACTGCAACATACATTAATTTACATAATGATGAGTTTAAGAAGCGTCGGTTGATGGGAAGATCTCGAATGACTCCTTAAATAGTGGGTCTCCCATTCTTTGCCATGCATGTCTCAAGCCAAGAACGGCTCCCAAATATGGTCCCATCGGCAAGAATCCTTCTCGTGCTAATGGCCATTATGGCTCTCCATCAAGTTAACGCTGCTAGCATAATTGAATTCTTCAGAGTTTATGCACGAATCACCAACAAATTACCAGGAGGAGTGACGCTCAGAGTCCATTGCAAATCTAAGGATGACGATCTAGGGTTCCACGACATCGCTCCCAATAAGTATTGGGGCTTTGAATTCTTCCCGATTGCTTTCACTACACTCTTCTATTGCAGCGTGCAGTGGCCGGGTCATTTCCACTATTTTAATGTATACAATGACCGAGACTCGAACCGTATGGGTCGTTGGATAATAAAACCGGAGGGTCCATGTGGGTACGTTCCTCTACAACAGGTGCCTTACACTGATTGCAGGAAGTGGAACTCCTGATGACCAACGGTATCAATATAAAAATCTCTACGATTGCTACATAGCCCCATACCCGGTGGCATTTTATAAAACGTTTAATATTTGGGTGGAGTCCCTCCCTTTAAAGTAACAAAGCTGGGCGTTCTGTATTTACCACAAGCGCTCCTGCATATGGCAAAAAAAATAGTTCTTCTGCGTAATCAATTTAGTTTTAAGAGTCTTGTATATGTCTAAGACTTCTTTTCCTATTCTCCACAAGGATTAGACTACATACATAGATTTAGCTAACATCATAGAAATCCTTTACCTTAAACGATAGCGAACTCTCTATGTAAATCTCATCTCTTCGAAGTTTATAGGGAACTGTGTGAGACAAGAGTTGCCTTTCTTCGTTGCCGCCCCTCTTTTGGCATTTTCAGCATGTCCCCTGAACACGTTAAGGTCCACTACGTAGACAGGTATCTGGAGAAGATTTGATTAGGACAGACAACTTGTGGCAAACAGTTCTCGTTTTCACACTGTTCCTAGAAAAATGCCACAATTAGTCGCAGATGACTCTCTCTCTCTCAAAAAAAGAAAAAAAAGAAAAAGCAAAGGCCTTTTAATGTTGGCATCCCTACGATTGCATGGTGCGTCGAGCAACAATGCGCATGTATGCAATTCAAAATGCTATGATAGACAAGCTGTGACTTAAAGTGCACGAAAAAGGCCTTCCAAGTCGATGATTCAATTCATGTAAAGTACTTAACAACATCAGCATTTTACCAAATTTAAATATTCCGGACCACCCACTTCTGTTAGAGATCTGTGCACCCCAGGGAGCACCTTCTTTACAACTTCAAGCTTGCCATACTTTGAAGCAAATTTCCTAAGGGGATATCATGCAATGGGTAACATCTTCCATAGAACCAAATCGATGACCTCAAATTGTCTCGGGCGGACTTTTTGGTTGAACGACCTCACTATTCGATTCTGTTAACATTAACCATTGAACAAAACTTTCAGCGTCTTTTCGTCGATCAAGTTATCTATTCAGCCCTCTGCTAGATTCACTTTACTTCTGTCAGCTTTGTCTTTGATACTGCTCTTAATGATGATACTTCTAGCTTTCTCGGGTCTTGCCTCAAGCCAATTTCTTTTTTTTCTGTTTTTTTTATACACGTCAGCAACGTCAGCCATTGCTGGGGAAGTTTTTTTGGGCATTTTCATCCCTTCGGATCACACAATTACAATTCTTCATGTCAACACCAGCCATCCCACGTTAGACAACCAGCATTCATGTCAGCGAATTTCGATCAAATTTAGCCGAATGGACTCAATTTGCACAATATAGAAATGTTTAGGATTTAATTAAGCATATCTTAGACTCTGAAGCTGGGCTGTAAAGATGTCCGACACCACCGGCAACAAAAACTTGTGTAAATGGAAAACTACCTGCTCTTGAACTTCGTGGTCGGTCCATAAGAATCGGTTGATCGTGAGCCGTCGTTCTGAGTACGCTGCCACCTCGAGAATACAAAAGAAAAAGCTTCCTTATTGACTAGCAGTAGGACAGCTTCCATAACCATCAAAGACTAAGTTCAAATGGAAGTCTTGCATGCCATCAATGATTCATTGGGAAGCTACTCGTGCCCATCTCGGTAGGTAGTTACCTTCTTCGACAGCATCCATTTTACGTTTACGTTAGCTGCCTGCCTCACTGCGCTGTTCATTTGTGGCCGATAAAGGCGACGAATTTGAACGGGGATTTTGAATTTCGCAAGCACCCCGTCGACAATCAACTTAGGTGTTAACAATCAATTTCTGTAACCATTAAGGTGAGGCTAAATCTACCACCTTAGTAATTAAGAGCCAAAGCTTTTTATAGAGTTGGACAAGTTTGCCCGTGAAATGAGTAATCATAGGAATAAAATTTGCCGATGTAAACCCCACAACCAACTTCTGTAGATGCTCTCTCTCTCTCTCTCTCTCTCTCTCTCTCTCTCTCTCTCTCTCTCTCTCTCTCTCCAAATGACACAATTACGATCTCTCTCGCTTATTTCCACTTTCCTCTCTCCTCTTAAAGCCAAGCTCCATCGACAATGTCGCAACGCTCCCTAAGGATTCTTGTCTAGAGAGGGAGCTGGTCTAACGGTTTGTGGAATAGGGAACGGGCGGTCCCTATATTTGAGGTGCTTGCTTTTGTTCAGTGTGGGTTGTCCTAACCCGTAACCCATTGCGACATTTGAGGGATCAATTAATTAATGAAAATTTTCTATCTAATTATAGTCACCAATAATCTATCTGATGTGAGTCTCACTTCCCACAAACTAGAGGTTCTAAGGTTGGAGACTTTGTTTTACTAATTTTCTTATTAACGCCATTTCGGTACCACTTCTCAATCTTTTGCGAATGAGTTTCATTCGATATTCACCCATTTTATTATCCTACGCCACTAAATAATGTCCATACATGGGTGTGCAATTGATTTAGTCAACGATCCAAATCAATGTGACAGAGGAAAAGTGCAAGAAAGTAAACCTAATATGATGTCAAGTAAAAGATATACATGATTGACTCCTGGGACATGATCCCTGTGAACTAATTTTGAAATTTAGTCTATGTCTAATCCTAACCTAGAAAGACCTACTCACTAAGACTCTAGTTGATTTGCGGAAAAATGAATGATTTGGAAAAAAAAAAATTCTAAAAATGATTGCTTGCATTGCTTACAAAAATGAATGAACAAAAAATAATTTCATCATACGTGAAAATATTTAGGCATTGTTTGGTAACCATCCAAACGGTGCTTAATTCTGATTTTTTGTTTCCGGAAGAAGTTTGGGAACAGAATCGCGTTTGGTAAAATTTTTGTTGCTAAGAACAAATTTTTATTTTTTTGTTCCCGGAATTAGATTTGGAACAGAATCAAGAATTAAAAAAAAAAAAAGTTGATTCTTGTTCCGGGAACAAATCTAAGAATCAAAATCATATTTCTCTTCTTCTACCATTTTCTCTTCTTTTTCTTCATCTACTGCCGTCCCGCGGTTGCCGTCTGCCGTTCGTCGTTCGCCGTCGGTCGCCGGCAACCAATCCGGCGAACTCACCGGAGGCAAGCCCAACCACCAATGAGGCTCGCCCAGCCCCGGCAAGGCCAGCCTGGCCACTGGCAAGGCTTGGCCTCACCAGAGTTGGTGAGGCCGAGCCTCAGCGGGGCTAGGCAAGCCTCGCCGGTGGCCAGGCGGGCCTCGCCCGCCCCACCGGTGGCTAGGTGAGCCTCACCCAGCCCCGGCGAGGCCGAGCCTCAGTGGGGCTGGGTGAGCCTTGCCTAGCTGCCGATGACGCTCCGGTGAGGTCATTGGCCCTCGTCTAGCCGATTGTCGAACCGGCGACCGGCCACTGGAAGAGGAAGAACATGAGAGAGAAAGGAAAAAAAAAAAGAAAAGAAAAATAAAGGAAAAAATAAAGAAAAAATAAAGGAAAAAAAGAAAAAAATTATTTAAAAATTATTTAAAAATTAAAAGAAATTGATTTGGAACATAATCAATGAACACGGTACCAAACACAATTTTATTTCAGAATCAGAAATTTTGGACAGTTGCTAAACGACTTAAAATGCTTAGAAATTGTTCCCGGGAACATAATAAAAAAAAATCATTTTTGATCAGAATTTCTTACCGGAAACAGAATCGTTACCAAACGCGCCCTTAAGCTAGTCAAATGCCCCATGAGAACGCTCCTAAAAAAGGGTTGTTCTACCATGTCGTGCCCTTGCGCATGGCAATCCATCGTGCCCAAGCTGTAGGCTAACATAGAACATTAGTGATCTAACCATCAAAATTGTTAATGACATTCGACTACTAATATCGTAGATAAAGCATTACTCTTAGGTAAGATAGGAAACCCTGCCACAGGTGTGAAAAATACGTGAAGCACTAAAACACCAATTTCGAAAGAGTAGTCTTCCTTATGATAGTTTGTTTGAAATATAATTCAACTAATTATCCACGACCATCAAAACAAAGCTCGGAAATGCCCCCCCCCCCCCCCCCCCCGCTAAAAAAAAACTAACTTCTCCACTACTAATCACTATCGCCATCATGCTGTCAAACAAGATGATAAACATGATGTTTATTCTATTATCATATTCATGTCTAGTGCAACTCCATGTAATAAAAAGTTTTTGATCATGCCATCAGCAAGTCTTACTCACCCCCCCCCCCCTCTCTTCTTCAATCATGATCTAAACATCATAGATCATAGATCAGTCGAACAAGATAATCCTCTACAGAGTTTCACTTTGGATCAGTAAACTCGGCGACTCAGGCAACTCACAGATTGGAGGGATCAACAAGAACAAGTATGGTAAACCTAACCATGATTCCATTTCTTATTTTTACTTCGAAAGCAGAAAGCCTCTTCTAAATGCACATTAGTTACATAAGCATGAGCTTGCCAAGCACTACAAACATATACTCTATTAAATTTAACCACATCTGGATGCTTTGCCGGGGAGCTAATGCTTTGAAAAACTACACAGATCAAATGTGTCCAACTGTCATTCAAGAGAGAACATCCTTGAATTGTCGTATACAATATATTTCATAGCTTGAAATGTTCCAGTGCAGATACACCATTAAGTCCTTTTGCATAGTAGTGAGTGACGAGGTCCTTCACTGTAGTTTCCCGATAAATTGGGGGATTTTCTTCTGATAGCAGCTCCTCAATAGGACCATACAACCTTGAAGAATTCTCTGGAGGAAGATGCTGCCTCATTAAACACGCCACTGAAATCCTTGGCCCGATTTTCTGGGCTAGAACTCTGTGACTCACGCTAATGAACTTATCATTTGAGATCAGCTGCAAGATGGAGGACATGGCAAAGTGAAGACCAAATACTCTGGAATATCGATCACACATAAATATAGCATACGTAATCAAACTTGTTTAAAAGGGCGAAATTTTATCAAGTGATTCTCACATGCACTCCTAGCACAGTTGTCAAAATAATTAGCTAAGACCAAAAGATTGTGAAGAAAAACAACATTCACATAGAAATATCAAGAAAGCGGAATTGACTTAGCTCAGTTAATGTTGCAAGAGCTAACTGGAAGTTCCACAGTTGTAAACAGGATACTCTACAATCCATCTGTTAGACCTCTACACTGACTTAGGGAAGTATTTGGCATCTCTAACACACTACAAAACAGTTAGGATAGAAGAACATAGATGAAAGAGCTATCTTCCATTTCACTTATTCAGATTGTAACACCAGATGTGTGTCCATGGACTATGATAACAAATTGACTGAAGGACCTACTCGTTAGATCAGCCACACAAAAAAGCACAGATTGGGCTAGAAATGCATTGGCTAATGTGAGAACATTGAAACAAGAAACTAACTGATAGAAATGTAAACTGCAAAACTCTGATAAACGGACCTGCATCAAGTCTCCCAAGTTTATTACAAGGGCTCCAGGAATTGGGGAAACGTCGATCCATTGGTTCTGATGGTGGACCTGGAGGCCACCAATTTGGTCTTGGAGAAGAATGGTGAGAAAGCCACTATCAGTATGATCACCAGTCCCAAGGGTTAAGTCCGGTTCTGGGCATGCTGGATAGTAATGACCGACAAAGAAGAGTCCCTCCCCACAGTGGATAGTTTTCAGGTAGCTAGGGTCGAGGCCAAGAGCTTCTGACAGTAATTCAAATATGGTATCTGCCAATTCCAGAATTCTGTCCTTGTACTCAATTATTACGTCTCTGCAAGTCGATTGGTGACAGAGAACAGGTGATTAGTCAAATGCCACGGAACATCAGAAGATCAATCTTTATCTCACTCTCTCAAAGACCAGGTCTATTTACTCTGCATAAAAAAATCAAGCTTCTAAAATACAAGTACATAATTCGTGTAACAGAGCAGCCATTCTTGCAGACCAAAGAGGAAGAACAGAAAAGAGAATTAGTTTTTCCATTTAAACTGAATCTATCGGCACTCCGACTCCGAATCCCCCAAAGATCTACGCCCCACATGATCATTTGCTTCAACTGATCTATGACCCCAAAGCCCCTTGAGAAAATGGCAAGAACTCCTGGCACACCGGGCACACGTTTCGCCAGGGCCAAGAAGCAGCTCCATCTATTCCGAAAGCCCCATTTTTTACTTAATTATCAGATCTTAAATCTTATTTAGGCTAGAGCTTCTTGGCTTTCTTTCTTTTCTTCCACTGAATCGCTATGCGTCAAAGAAAACTATCATGGAACTTTCAATTCCTCTCACAGGACACAAGTGGGTAGCGCAAACCTAAATTTGAAAGCTTTTATATCGCTAGTCCCAAAACTAGAATTAGTTTCAGCCCTTCAAGCACGCACACACAGAGATTACCGACAGACAGCAGGCAATTCCTGAGGATCCGGACTACGGGGAGCCAAGACGCAGCTCAGCGTGTCCCTCCAGTTCGCCGCCGGGGCCCGGTACAGGTCGAAGTTGCTGTTGTACAGCACCTTCCTCCCGCCGTAATCCCGCGAGTACCACTTGCGCTTCGCCTCGAGGTCCTGCTCGTGGAACCTCCGGATCCCTTCCACCATCTCCTCCGTGAGGGACGCGGGCACGCCGTGGTTCACCACCTGGAAGAACCCCCACGTCTCGCAGGCCTCCCGGACCAGGCCGACCGTCCGCTTCCGCTCACCGGGGCTCCAGCCCAGGCCGGCACCTCCCAAGTCCACGACCGGAACGCTCGGGCTCGGTCCTAGCGACTCCGAGGCGCGGTCGAGCTCGAGCTCGAGGTGGTCGTGGACGAAGAATCTCGGTATCTTGGTCAGCCCGGCGTCGGCGAGGCCCTTGACGCCGGCCTTCGAGTCGTCGAAGGACTTCAGCTCGGCTTGCCGGTCGTAACCACCGTCGGAGGCGAGTATCAGCTCCGGCGCCATTTCTCTTTTCTTCCGGCACAGCAGTCAGCGGCAGCGCAAGCGAAGCGAGGCAAAGAGAATGAGAGAAATTTCAAGAAGACGATATTGGAAGATAATTTCAGACGGTGGAGTGCTCGGAAATGCGTCCACGTCGAGGCTCTTGTCGTTTCTGGCGAACATGGGTCGATCCATGGAACTCCATGGTCAACTCAAGCTTGCGTAGGCCAGCCGGCCATAGTGATCTGCAGTAAAGGGAGGGAAAATGATACACATCATTTCTGAATTTTGTCTTAACCCATGAGATGATCTCTGGATTTTCAATTTATTCAATATAGTTCTTGAATTTTTAAATTATTCAATATGATATCTGAACTTTTAATATACGTCAATTTAATTCATGAACTATATGAAAATATTTAATATTGTCATTCCATTAATTCAATATTGAATATTTTCATATATTTTAATAATTAAATTGAACATGTACAAAATATTCAATGACTATATTGCATATTAGGGTAAAATCTATGAACTACATTGAATAAATTAAAAGTTTAGTGATCACATTATAAATTAAGCTAAAATTCGAGATCATTTATGTCGTTATCTCATAATTGTAACCATACATTCTATAGTGGATGTTTCTAATGCAATGAACATGAGATTTTTTTTATGCAATGTGAGTCACTAACACCAATCACCCCTTATCATCTTTTTTATTAATCAAACCGCTGTTGTCGTCTTGCGATTTTGAGCATGACAAGATATGTAAAAATTGAGAAATATTAAGAAAGTGAAAACACAGTTTGAGAAGCCACCACTGCTGGGCAGAAGAGACAGCGCTCTTCAATATTCAATTTTTGCAATGATTTGAGAGCATTTGTCACGTTGTAAATTGTAATTCTCGAATTATGTAAGTTGAAATAAGTGGCATGTCTTACTTCCTAATATGAATTTATGATGTCTTACTTCCTAATATGAATTTATGATATATTGAGTATTGTGTCGAGCAACTTGATCAGATGACATCATCTTTGTATTGGAAACACTTATATATACCTATCTTGAGATGAAAAAAATGAAACTTGAGATATAATTTGTAACATCTAATTTGCACGTATAACTGAAATTATGCACATGATTCAGCTATTGTCTCTGCAAGTTCGAATCAAGTTCCTTGTGCCACTTAAGTTTCGTGAAGAACCATGCACTCAAACAACATTGCCGGGAACTTTTTAAAACTTTTCTAATTCATATCATTGTCCATTTACTTTGGAAAACAAAAGACTTATTGTTTAACTAATGGATTAGTATCACCCAATAACCCAAACTAGTACACATGAACCAAATTCATTGTCACAAGAACTCTTGAACCGGTAGTCTTGTGCCACAATTGATATACATGTGCCACATTTATTCTAAATTGATGCATCTTGCCATACTTACCCAGAAACTCAAATTTATTAGATATACCAATTTCGGGTAAATATGACATGGGTGAACCTATTTGGAATTTTTTATGGCACGAGTGTACTACAAAAGTAATTGCAAGAGATTGCGGTTGAATATTCTGCAGAATCACTTACCAGCATACGGCTGGCAAGTCCACTGCCTCATAAGCATTAGGTGCCATAACACAGAATAGGGTGTCCCTCCAATTAGCCACCTCTGCTCTATACAGGTTGAAATTGCTATGATACACAACGCTTCTCGTGAAATCTCACAAATGGAAACGTCTCTTCTCTCCAGCGCCTTGCTCATGGAAGCGGCACACTCCATCCAGCATCTCCTCCAGAACAGCCATGGGGATCATTAAAAGCCTTTAGCTTGCATTGACATGGCGCTTGATACCTTTCTTTGATTCATTAAAAATCTTTAGCTCGCATATCCAATCGTACTTCTGTTTATTTTTATTTGCTTCATCTCTGCCGAACATTTCCATTTTTCTTCCTTAGTGAAAACACTTGAGTTCCAAGTTCTGATCTTATATTAAACGTTGAAGAATTTGAAAGACAACGGTCCTGTGGTGTCCCATGACTGGATCAAGAACGGTGAGAGGAAAGAACAATAACATACGTTGCACCACCATGAAAGCGATTGGCATTCAAGAGCAAGGCCAAGAAGCGACAAGCTATTATTGTGAAGCCAGTTCGTCTGACTTTCAAGATTTTAGTTTGGCTTTTTTCTAAGTAGTGCTGGTCAAACGCAGGTATATTCGAAAAGCATTTGGGAAACGAATGGCTACAAATAACAGAAGTGATGAAGTTGAAGAAGCAGCCAGAAAATTGTAAACAGGCTCATCATCTCGGACTGTGCAAAGTCATGAGAAAATTATCACTTAGCCAACTCATCTTCTGTACTTGAGTACTTCGAAAACTCAATGAGCATCATCTATATCTGTGTCCGACAGGCCATGGCCAGTTCCGAAACTGATGTCCAAGTGCAATCCCCATTTGCAAATTATTATCGAATCAAGTTCTGCAGATTAAAGTATGGTATGTTGGTACAATGGTAGCATGAAAAGGAATTTTATTTTATAGACAATCAATACGAAGCTACAGCGACATGGCTAATACACTGCAAGCAAATCGAAATTCTAAAATTTGTAGCGATGCCATTAATTGTTCAAGAAGGATTGTGCATCTCTTCCTTAGAAGAAAAATGTGAAGTTTAGAGCTTGAAGTGTCTCAGAGGGGAAGTTCCATCAAGGCCATGTTCCTTGAAGTAGGCAAGATAGTCCCTCACTGTGGTCTCTCTGTAGATCGGAGGATTGTCCTCAGACAACAGTTCCCTAATCGGCCCGAAAAGCTTCGACGACGGTTGGAAGCTTGTGCTGAAAAAGCAGGCCACCGAGATCCTCGGCCCCACCGGGTTTGCTAACACTCGGTGGTCGACGCTTTTGAATTTGTCGTTCGTTATGAGCTGAAAGGAAGAAATAAGAGGGACAAACATCATTAGCATCCCCTTTACCAAAATGCTCGCCAAGAGCAAGAAATCCCTTGGCAAAGAGTATCTCCCATGATCCACGAGACATCGCCCATGCTGTTCACATAAATTTCGAGTGTTTTGATAATTGACGTGGTACTTTGTATTCGGCGATATCAGACCGTGTGCTAGCAATGCTTTGTCAATGCCCTTCATAATTAACTTCCGGCCCTATTTTCCCTAATGACAATTGACATGGTGACGTCGTTTTCATTTATCCGAGGAATTGCTTGCCCGTGGTTAATTGTTATGTCTAATATCGCTAAATCTAAAAATAGGGTTGAATCAAATCAGACGGCAAGAGAAACTTGCCTGTAGGAGGTCACCGACATTGACCACCAAAGCTCCAGGGACCGGAGGAACATCGACCCAGCGGTTGTCGTGGAGGACCTGGAGGCCTCCGATGTGGTCCTGCAGAAGCACCGTGAGGAAGTCGTTGTCGGAGTGCTTGCTGGTCCCCATTGTCAACTCGGGCTGCGGGCACACTGGGTAGTAGTGGCATATGACCACGAGACCCTCTGCACAGTCCATCTCCCGGAGGCGGTCCAATCTCAACCCAAGAGACTCGGACAAGAGCTCAAACAGCAACCCTCCTAAGCTCATCACTTGCTCAGAATAGTTTGTGAGTATGTCCCTATAATTTTAGTCATGAAAGTCAATTAGATAATATCCACTTATGAAATTATGGAATAAGTGTATTGGAAGGCATAAAACTTATTATAAAAGTAATTTAAAAAAATACTATTAAGTCATAAAACTTGTCAAATTTATTTAATCAAATCATTTCGTTAATTTCACTTTTTTAAAGTTTTAAGATTTTATTTTATTTTCATGATAAATTTTAGAACTTGGTACATTTGCACTTTTGTAGTAAGTTTTGCAACTTAAGTATACTTTTTGAAAGTTTTAGTATTAATTTCAGACAAATGTTAGAATTTTTAGTATGTTTATCCCTAAATTTACTTTTTATATTGACATTTTTTTAGGTATTTCAGTGAAATAGAATTAGATTTAAAAACGAAAGTCATCCCAAAGGCAGAAAGGCGACTTTGTGACTTTATGTCTCTGTGAAAAACAACATATTTTGTAACGTCGCAGGTAAAAATGGCATCGGCGACTCAGGGACGAACGGCACATACCTGCAAACCTCCGGCAGCTCCTCCGGCGATGGCGGGCTCGGCGCCATGTAGCAGAAGAAGGTGTCCCTCCAGTTCGCCACCGCCGCCGTGTACAGGTCGAAATTGCTGTTGTACACCACCTTCCTCGTGATGTCCCGCGTGTAGAACGCCTTCTTCGCCTCGTCGTCTTGCTCGTAGAACCGCCTCACCCCCTCCTTCATCTCCTCCATCGCGGCCGCCGGCACCCCGTGGTTCACCACCTGGAAGAACCCCAGCGTCTCCGACGCGCGCCGCATCATCTCGATCGCCTCCTTCCTCTTGGCCGGGTAGCGGTCGATCCCGCCGAGGTCGATGACCGGGACGCTGAGATTCTCGGAACTGCCGTTCGATCCGGAGCTGTCTTCGGATGTCTCGTCCGGTCGGATGAAGATTCTGGGGATTTCGGTGATCCCGGCGTCGACGAGGCCTTTGACGCCGGCTTTCGAGTCGTCGAACGCTTGCAGCTCGCTCGCTCTGTCGTAGCTCTGCTCGCTCGAGTCGAAGGCCAAATCGATGGTAGGCATCGGTACTCTCTCTCTCTCTCTCTCTCTCTCTACTGCAATTCAATTCACTGTGAATGTGAATTTCCTGGATAAGAGCTTGAATTATGAATTGAATGTTATGGAGACACAGCAATGCATGACATGAGCAGCCCTTTTTTATAGCTGAGAGATGGAGATAAGAGAATAGTGACATCACATTGGGTTGTTCCATTTGACTTTAGAATATTGAGGTCCATAAAAATGGAAGGAGAAAGTCATAGCCTATGAGCTACCACGTGCTTAGAAAAATGACAATGCTGTTTAATAGTGGCTGATTCTTTGGGGGACCAGGCGGCTAGTACACAAGTTTTGCAATTTATGGAAAGAAAAAATATCTGTTATGACAGAGTTGACCATTGATAGATGACAGGACGATTCATTGTCGTCTAAGTGTACATAGATTTTTGCCTTGCGGTTGATTCTGGTTGTTGTTGAGCAAGTTGAAGGCTGGCAAAAATTCCACTTTTTATCCTTGCCGCCAATATACAAAGTGAAAGTCGAAGCTAAACCAAACAGAAATGTTCCCGAAAGTTCAAATTTTTTTCGTGGTAGATTAGTGTTTTAACTGTCATACGAGTATTCAACACAGTTTTATCTAAAGATAGCATCTTTCTTTCCATTTGATTGCAGTACGTGTTAATCTTCCTCTCCCTCTATTTTGTGTTCTTTTTCTGGTTCAGCTTTGGCTTGAAAAGGATCTTTGTTTTTTAGCATAGGTGCTATCAAATGAAGCAATATAGGTGTTAGTGACCGAGCAGTAAAGAAAGGCGATCCTGTTCTTTGGTAGTTTTACATAGATGAACACACAGACAGACTTTTATTTTCAGATGCAAACACGTGAAAAAGTTGCCTTCCACTAACGGAACGAATGAAGACAAATCCCACCTAATACCATGAATATCCCTTGACCATTATCTCCTCATCTTCCTGTTTACAAGGTCTACAGCTTGAAATCAGGAAGGGCAGAAGTTCCATATAAGCCCTTGGATATGTAACAGGCAGTGTAGTTTGGAAGTGTAGTCTCCTTGTAGATTGGTGGGTTGTCTGCTGATGTTAATTCCTTGATGGGTCCATACAGCCTTGAAGATGGCTGAGGAGTGCAGCCGAAAAAGCACGCCACCAACACTCTCGGGCCTCTCTTGTTTGCCATGACTCGGTGCTCGACACTCTTAAACTGGTCATTCATTATGAGCTGCGTATGCAACAATTAGTGAACCGTTCTCAGTCTGTCAGTTCTCAGGTCAGAAATGAATGGATATATATTCTAAATACTTCTATAATTGCAATCTTCATGTTGATGTTTACAGAAAACTGCAGAATTTCTAGGACCCACAATCACCGTTCCTGTGAAAAGTGCTTCACATACATCTCTCATTTAGACAATTTTGAGCCTGTCCTTGTGAGGGCTGGCATGATACAACCAAGTTAATATCAAGCCTGGATCAGTCAAATAGCTCTGTTAGCACACTTGATGCACAAGGCATTCGGGAATGGTAAATGCAGATTCATCCTACCAAATAGAGGTGCAGATTATGAAGAAATTTTGTTATTGCTAGGGAAGATGCCTTGGTAAATTCTTAAGAGCTCTTTAACTAGCTTAGCGCATGAGAAAGTACAGTAACAAAGGGCCAGAAGAGGATCCCAGTGTGTCAATCAAAACACAGTTTTAGAGAAGCTCAGAGATGAACAATGATATGTGGCCAAAGCTACTTACCTGCAAAAGATCTTTGATGTTGATAACTAGTGCTCCAGGAATTGGAGGAACGTTGATCCATTGGTTCTCGTGGAGCACTTGAAGTCCTCCAATTTGATCTTGGAGGAGAATTGGATCTGAATGCTTTGTCACACCCGAGGTCAACTCGGGTTGGGGGCATGGCGGATAGTAGTGGCACATGATCGAGTGTCCCTTTCCACAATCTATCTCCTTCAAGTGATTTGGGTGGAGTCCCAGCGCTTCTGATAAGAGCTCAAACAGACAAAGAGCCCAGTCTCATCACATGCTTTGAGTACCCCATCAGTATTTCTCTGCCAGAGAATTTTCGATGCATCAGAAAATTGATGCCGTAAAAGTATGGTTGGACGGATTCCCAGAGAACACCAGAAAGTGCATTGGTATTTTGTATGAATTTCAGGGGCAAACGCTTAGTATTGCTATTGCTAGAATGCAAATAAAGTCAACCATCAATGAGTATCCTATTCTCTCCCAAAAAGAACGAAACAACCACCTCCGAGGTTCCTATCAGTGAAAATGATCAATCTTTGAGGATCGTCTTACTGATCTGTCTCATTGATGACGTGCTGTGGAACTCAGGTGGGAAATGTGGCAGTAGCAATTGCTTTAGCTGACCGAATGATGGACTGGGCACTTTCATTTCCTGAATGTTCAACCCCTATTCCTGCCGTTGCAATGGAAAGGTAGGTGAATAACTCAAGTTTCATTCACTTGCTATTTAGCCCTTGATTCAAGGAGGAAAAAAAAATGGCTATCAAGTATTATACAGTGAAAAGCAGTCACCTTGCACCTATATGAACGAAGGCAATGCAAGCAAACTGTCTTTATCAATTCACTTTGTGAATTTGTTCATGAATTTTCCCTTTCTGAAAGGTGAAAGACGCCAGAGAAGGGCTCACCTGCAAGCTTCGGCCAACTCCTGGGGCCGGGGAGGCTCTGGTGACATGGAGCAAAATATACTGTCCCTCCAATCAGCGGCTACCGAATTATAAAGGGCCATGTTGCTGTTGTATGTGACCCTTCTCGTAAGATCTCTGGTGTAGATCCTTTCTTGGCCTCTGTCTCCTGCTCAAAGAACCAGCGCGACCCCTCTATCACTTCCTGCAAGAGGCTCTCATGGACCCCATGGTTGATCACCTGGAAGAAACCCCATTTTCCCAGTGCTTGCCCGATATTCTGCACTGTCTCCTTATGACAGGCAGGGCCTGCATTTGGGCATCCTAGGTTGATCACCGGGATGTCCATGCGATCCTCGCCTTGGGCCAAACTGTCAGGTGGCCGGATGAATATGCGGGGGACTTTGGTAATACCAGCATCCACGAGGCCTTTGACTCCGGCTTTCATATCATCGAATGCTTTCAATTTGCTCACTCGGTCATGTTCGGAATCTGCGCTGGTGACCATTGTGTGTTCTGTTACGAGGCCTTACCGTATTTGAGCAAGTTGGGTTTTGATGAAGCTCACTCTACGCGGTTATATCCACCATTGTTGATTTAGAGAAGAAGCTAAACACATCCACCATTGTTGATTTAGAGAAGAAGCTAAACACAAGGGACATTAAGGTTGTCAAGAATTGAGTTTTCTTTTAAATGAATTCGGCCCAAGAAGATGTCAAACACTCGGAGTTGGCAACTTAAGAATTCCTTGTTTCTCGACTAAGGCAGTGTCGGTTGCCAAATCCATAAAAGCACGCGTTAACTGTATCTGCAAGACGAATAGGGAGGGAAAACGTTTTCCAATTGGGATTATTGCATGCTTGGATAGAATAGACTTTGATAAACGTTTTCCAATGTTTCGATAGTTAAGAAAACATTTGTGAGCTCTTTACATAGCCCCTATAAAAACATTAAATTTAAAAAATGAAGAAATGAGGAGAAATAAGAAGAGATCAACTAATTATTTAAATATATTAATTAAAAATCATAAGTAATTAATTAATTTCCTAACAAGAGGAAATCCAATATTATTTCATTCAGTCCTTACTCGAGAATTCCTTTTCACATTTATGCATAAACATCATTGATGCAAGCAATCCGGAAGAGCTTATAAATTTTTACTAAACAATTGAAATATTATATTTATAAAATCAGGCATGGGGAAAAATAAAAGGAGATTAATTGATTATTAAACATATGAATTAAAAGCCATAAGTAATTACTCAATTTCCTAGCGATCAAAATTCGTTTTCATCCATTCCTTACTCAAGAGTTCTTTCATAAAATATCTGCAGGAACGTGATTGATGCACGCAATATCGGAAGGGCTCATGAATTAATAACTAATTATATGGTGACTATTTGAAACACTAAATAAAGCAAAAAATGGAAATCCTAAATTGCGAAAGATCAGGTAACATGCAACATATTTTCCCCATATAAGTTACCCTTGAGAAAGGAATTATGAGCAAAATAATGTAATTAGTATTTAAATTACGATTCTCTTGTTAGCAGGCCTATATTAGATATTAAAATAATCGCAATGTTGCAATAGTATATAAGTAGTTTAAAAAAATATCTCAAATTATAAGAATGTGTAGCCTAATATACTGAAAACTACTTAGAGATTTGTTACTTAAAAATGTGCATTGTAATATTCTCGCCTTTGTCGATATCATAAATATAAAAGCTTCATTAAACTTATATGATTTTCCAAAATGCCAACTTAGTTACAACAAATCTACTTCAAGTAGTTCTATAATATTTTGACCCAAAATAAAACTAGTACTGTGGAATATATGTAGCAGTGTAAAATTGAATCGAGACCTCGTCTTCTCTCTGCCTTTGGGTTGGGCTGGACTAACCCAAATAGTCTTTTGTTTCCACCACCCTTCACCCCATTGACATTTTCACGCCGCCATCCATAACCCTACTCTCAAACCTGACTTGAGTTCTCTTATGGCGCGTTTGGTAATGATCTGTTTCGGAGAACAATTTTTTATGAGAAATAGTTTTTTATTTTTTCTGTTCCCGAAAACAATTTCTAAATATAAGAACGCGCTTGTTAACCGCAAAAATTTATATACCCGAGATAGAAATGCTTTTAATAAACTTGTATAATTTTGTTGTTTCTTTTCATTTTTTTATATTTTTATTATATTTTTCCTTTTTTTCTTTTTTCTTTTTTCTTTTTTTTTCCTTATTCTTCCTTTGTGGCCGATCGCCGGCCACAGCGGCAGCCGGCAACCGATTGGGCGAGGTCCAGCGAGCTCCCTAGAGCCTCGCTAGGCTAGGGCGAGGGCCGACAAGCTCACCAAAGCCTCGCCAGGCCATCGCGAGGCTCGGCCTCGCCAGTGGCCTCGATGGCCAGGCGAGCCTCACCCAGCTACGGCGAGGCTCAGGTCAATGAGTCTCGCCATGGCTCAACGTCGTCGGGGGCCAGCGACTCTCCGGCGAGGTCGCCAGCCATGGCCAAGGCCGGCAACCGGCCAAAAGGAAGAAGAGAGAGAAAAATTGATTCTAGAAATTGTTCTCAAGATCAAGAAGTTACTTTTTTTCTACTTCCTGTTTCTATTTCAAACCTATTCATGTGTTCTCGAGAACAAAAGTTTTACCAAACACGTTTCTATTCTTTTTTTATTCCCGGGAACAAAAGAATAAAAAATTTTGTTCCAAGAAATAAAAAAAAAATTAACAAACAGGCCCTTACTGACTTGGCAAACCAATTCACAAAGTTGCCCATTCTTTGAAAACAACAATTTGAGAAGAAAAATTGCTAAGAATTGGAGTCTGGATCAGATTGAGTCTGGGTTGGGTTGAGTTAGGCATGTGCCGTTAAAATTGCATAGTAATAAATTAGTATATAAATTAAATGGGTAACTTTGAGTCAAACCATTTTCAACCGATCCACTCATTCGACGGCCTATGTTTAAGTCTCGTTCACCAGCAATTAAAGGGAAAACGTCTTCGCTGGGGGCATCAGCTTCTGTCTCAGTTGTTAGTTCTCTAAATAAGAGTGAGAGATGCTCAAACGAGAAGAATTGTAGTTTGGTTTCTTCCCATGCTTCTTTATTTTCTCCTGTGGTTCATTGGCTCGTTTTACTTCCTTTGTCGTTAGGAATAATATTCTTTTTTATACTCTATAATTGAGAAAGGTAGTATACAATTGTCGTAGCTAAAGATTACTCCAAGAAAGGACCTTTAATGTCTTCAGTTAATGTAATATTCTTTAGGTTGACAAGAGGACACCTCGGGATTAACATTTTTTTGGCGAACCTTTTGCATCTCGTTGAGCGATTAGTGGCCTTTTCTTAAGCTCTAAAACTGGGAAAAATACCAAATAAGTCTTAAATCTATTGTATTAATATCAATTCAGTCATAACTTTTTCAATTTAATCAATTTAGTCATAAACATTTTCAAATTTGTATCAATTCAACCCATCATGCCAATTTAGGCCAAAGTCATTAATGCGGACACTAACCTCCTACTCGGCACGGCCGACACTAGGCTTAGGATTAAATTGATTAAATTGAGAGATTTATAACTAAATTAATACCAACAAAAATTTTATGACTTTTTTTGTACTTTTCCCCTTTGAAGCATGGATTAGTAGTAAATACATTGGTCATTTTTGCTGGAGTTTATTATACAAGGCGCAGTATATGTGTGATCTGTAAAGAGATTTTCTTTCACGTTGGGATGCTCGGTAGGGTCATCAACTTGTCTGTTTACTTGTGATGGGCTTGAGGTTTAGAAGATCCTATATCCGGTTGAAATAGGGGCATTCCCTGGCTGAGGTTAAACTAGTCCAACAAGGACCCCAGGTTGTCATTAAGCACACTCGTGATAAATATTGACGATCAAAGGCCTAATAACATCAGTCATTCATCTGACCATGTAATCAGCAAACTCGTCTTGAGTCTCTTCAATTGTTTGCATCATAGTAGAGAGAATGATAGGCATGAGGTCTGCTTGTCTTCTCTCTTCGACGCGTTGCATCGAGACATCGGCTCCTTCCTCTTGAACTTGGTTCACGACCTCGCTATGAGGAAGCTGAGTTGATGATGACTCGGCTCGCATGCTATTCTCATTCATGAGTATTTGTTCGTCAGTGGCTCTATTCAAGTTGAATCGACTCGAGGTCTGTAACGTAGCAGTCTCTCAACCCAACACAACGTGTCCCACCTGGCGTGCCAAAAAGATGTTTTACAAGTTTTGGTTCCTGTGAATAATCCTTCACCAAATGCCGCGTTTTGGTTTTATTATGGGAGACTCGAGTTCTGCGTTGAGCTTGGATAGAGAATGTCAAATGCAAAGAGGAATTTTGTTCTCAACTTGTATATACAACCCTGATAACTAATACCCAAATGACTCGGAGACTAACAACTCTTGAACACAAATCACGCTGGAATTCAATTAATGATGTAACCTAGGCATGAATTACCAAGTAGCCTATGCTTTGAACCCAAACTATGCCAAAATTTAACCTGATACAACTTGTTTTAGGCATAAAGCTAAAATCTAATCAATAGCAATACTCCTCGATGGAAAACACAACGTCAGAATCTAATCAATGCTGAATTTTATGGAACAATATCGGAATTTAATCAACAATACTGAACCGGAAAGAGAGACTCGCTGGAATCTAATCGGTGATGGGAATTTTGAAAACTACAACTATAATACGATAAAGAAAAGATAAACTAAAGACAATTGTTGTATTTTGCGCGAGGGCTTCTCAATGGAGAGACTGCAATATTTATAGGAAGCTGATATTCCTTAGTCGATTGTCTTTTCTTGGGCACTACGCTTCACAATCTTCACATGCTCCATTTCTTTTGGATATCTTTATCCTCTAGCAACCGCTTCTTGACCCATCAATGATACTCGTGCAGCTTGCTCATCAAGCAAATAATTGTTCCCTATTTTATGCACATTTTTCACAGTAGTTATTCTCGCTTGAGTTCAAATGCTAATCTCACCTAATCTTCAGCTCTAGTGAACTATCCTCATAGCATGACATGTGGTCATTAATTATTTGGCGGTCAACTCTAGGTTTGGCCTTTGGAATTCTGTCGAGACTCGACTTAAGTAGCCACTGATCTTTTGAATCAAAACGGGGCGTTTAATCTAAAATTTTCTTGTGATCAACACGTATTTATAAGGATAAATTTGGGTTTGAACGTGGGGGAAATTTTTCTCTGTAACGTTTCTTCCAAAAGTTTTCATGGAGAGCCCTGTGTCTGTATGTTGATTGCAGAAGCAAATCTCAAAAAGATTTCAGCACTTTATGTCCAGTTGCCCTCTCCATAGTTCCGTATCGCAATTACATATCGCTTGAGACTTATAACGTCTCGGTAGCACAAATGAATGTCGACTTCGAAGAATCAAACCGTACAAGATCTTGAGGACACTAGGCATACCATATCAACTGGGGTTGATGAGACCGCAACTTTTTGGGTCTCTCTTGCCCGAAACAAACACCCGTGAGTAGCTAGAGGATACCTATAGAGCGCGAGACAAGTCTCTCCAGAGAACTCGTGTTGTCGTGAATAGAGGCACCGTAAAGTCGACCACCGAAAGCAGAACAACGGACGAGGTAATCCGGATGAGCAATTACAATAATGGCAGGGGAAATTTTTTTTCTGTAGCGTTTCTTCTAAAAGTTTTCATGGACAGCTGTGTGTCTGTACGTTGATTGCAGAAGCAAATCTCAAAAAGATTTCAGCATTTTATGTTCGGTTGCCCTCTCCATAGTTCCGTATCGCAATTATATATCGCTTGAGACTTCAAATAACGTCTCGGTAGCGCAAATGGGATGTCTCCTTTGAAGAATCAAACCGTACAAGATCTTGCGGACACTGGGAATATCTACTGGGGTTTGATGCGACCGCAACTTTTTGGGTCTTTCTTTCCCGAAACAAACACCCGTGAGTAGCTGGAGGATACCTATAGAGCGCGAGACGACTCTCTCCAGAGAACTCGTGTCGTCGTGAATGGAGGCACCGTATAGTCGACCACTGAAAGCAGAACAACGGACGAGGTAATCCGGACGAGCAATTACAATAGTGGCAGGGGAAATTTTTTTCCGTAGCGTTTCTTCCAAAAGTTTTCCTGGACAGCTGTGTGTCTGTACGTTGATTGCAGAAGCAAATCTCAAAAAATTTCAGCATCTTTTGTCCAGTCGCTCTCTCCATAACTCCGTATCGCAATTATATATCACTCGAGCCTTGAGATAACATCTCGGTAGCACAGATCAATGCGCCCTTCGAAGAATCAAGCCGTGCAAGATCTTGTGGACACTGGCCATATCTACTGGGGTTGATGCGACCGCAACTTTTAAGTCTCTCTCTCTTTTTTTCTGCACCCCCACTGGTCTTTCACACCGCCATTTCCACATGCTTTATCTTCTGACTTGTCAATTCCATTCCTCTAGTCGCAAGCTCAAAAAGAATCAACAACTCCAAAGGGTAGAAACGATGATAATGTAGGTCAGATGGTATTACATCAAATTAGACTAATTTTGCATAGCTCGATGAATGGCACGTCAATCGTATTTCAGTAACGGAGGTTTCTAGCGAGAGTCAACCCATTTCGGTTACGTTGAAAATGACTTCAACCGGAGAATCAGATGTTTACGTAACCCGCTTCCATCTCCCCCTCTCAAATAACCGCTCAAAGTGACTACACCTAGTGGTGATCAGTTCCAAAGTGAACCGATTCCCACATTAAAATCGGTAATTACCCAAGATGGACCAATTCGACGAATTCGAAACTGGTCGTGTTTTGATGAAAGTGATGTTGAGAAGATGTTGGGCTCTTATCTTTGGCATTCGCGAGAGGTGCTCCCCAAAATCAGTGGTGGCTGTGATGGTGTCGAAGCTGAGAACGCGATCAAAAGCAAAACGGAGGATACTGCATGAGTAGCTTGCTAAGAGAAGTGAGAGAAATCGAGAAGGCCATGAAAGAACTTGTGTGGTGGAATAATCGCACCAGCCAAATTGTGTACTTGCACGGCTTGTTATGTAAGACTCAGGCCTTGCACAGCTGAGACTTGACAACGTTACCTCTGTGTAAATGTTGAATCATTACCTAAAATGGTTATGTTCAGTACAAGTGCAAGAATATATGGAAAACGAGAAAAGTTTTCACTTAATAAAATAAATGCTATTCGTAGCTTTAAACGGATTGCCATTTTCTATATTGAACAAGTTGCACTTTAGATGGTTGTAGCGCTTTATAATTATACATATCTCATGAACGATAAATATATAAAGAAAAAGATATTTGACTGCTGGGTTTCGAGCCCAAGTCTCCGAGGCCATGACATGGCATTCTTACCACTAAGGCTGCGTTTGTTTTCGTTTCTTTTTTCTGTTTTTAAACAACTTTTTTGTTTTTTTGTTCCTGGGAACAAAAAAGGAACAGAAATGCGTTTGGGTGCGTTTTTGTTCCAAAATTATTTTTTTGTTCCCAGAAACACATCTGGAACAGAAACAAGAAACAAAAAAAAGTTGTTTCTTGTTTCTGAAACACATTTTAGAAACACTTTCCATTTTCTTCTCTCTTTTTTCTTCTTCTTCTTTTCTTCTTCTTTTTTCTTTCTTTTTTCTTTGGCCGGTCGCCGGCCTCGGCCATGGCCGGTGACCGGCCGACGAGGGCCGGCGGCCTCGCCCAGCCACGGTGAGGCTCGCCGGCCCCCGGCGAGGCCGAGCCTCGCCGTAGCTGGGCGAGGCCGACCTCGCGCCGGGCTGGGCGAGCTCGATCTCGCCCAGATCCGGCGAGGTCGAGCTCGCCCAGCAGCCGGCAAGGCTCGGCCTCGCCAGGACACCGCCAGGTCGGCGTCGCCTGGCGGTGGCCCGGCGAGGCCGAGCCTCACCGGCCGCTGGGCGAGGTCGGCCTCGCCGGATCTGGCGAGCTCGAGCTCGCCCGGCCAAGGCGAGGCCGACCTCGCGGCCGGGCGAGCTCGATCTCGCCCGGATCCGGCGAGGCCGCCGGCCCTCGTCGGCGGTCGCCGGCCATGGCCGAGGCCGGCGACCGGCCAAAAGAAGAAAAAAAGGAAAAAGAAAAAAAGAAAAAAAGGAAAAATAAATAAGAAAGAAAATAAAAAAACATTAAAAAATTAAAAGAAATAAAAAAATTATACAAATTTACCAAACGTGTTTTTGTTCATTTTTTATTCCCGGAACAAATTTACCAAACGCGTTTTTTGTTCAAAAATTGTTCCCCGGAATAAAACATTTTTTTTCTATTTCGTTTCCTGGAACAATTTTTAAACGAAATGTTACCAAACGCGCCTCTAAACTACAGCCCTCCTTCATCAAAACAAAACATATATATATATATATCATTTCGGTCTAAATAGGGGTTATACATCTAAAACGGCAAATCGGATCTGTTTATGCAATTTCCAATCCGGTCAAGTTTTTTTGCTCACTGCAAGGTACAACCGGTGAACCAAATGCTTACGGAAGTTTGCTTGGATAAAAGTTGTTGATTGAGAGGATTCGGGTTCCATTCTTCCTATTGCTGACTTTATCGGTCATTCAAAAGCCACCATTGCTCTAATCTTATTTTCTGTTTTCCACTTTTTTTCTTTTGCCAGAATCCTCTAATCATACTTTTGTTGTCTTACTACGAGCTCACAAAATTAAATGCGTGTATAAAAAGAAAAAGATAATAGATTCAGATTGTCTCTAAAAATAAAAGGGTCAGTTATTTTTTCCATGAATGAAATGAGTGAAGATAATTATTCTTTGAGAGGAGGAAATAGATGCTTGAATTGTTGACATTAATTGTTAATTTTTTTATAATTTTATGCAAATAGATTCTTGAATTTCGTCTAAGACTCTGTATATTTGGTGAGTTGAGTATAATCGGCATCCTTTCTTGCATGATGGAAAATTGAGAGCTATTTGTGTGAGAAGCACTATTAATTTCTTGATCTATATATGCAAAATATATTCATGACCTTTTTTTCTCAGCGAATGATTATGGCGGCAAAATGTAGGTATTGTATTTTCGCGAAGTATGTGCTATTTGAAAAATGATATCTTGAAAACATAGAAAAGCTTCTTCAAATAAAGACATGCCATGTGTCCTTTTATTTATATGACAGTCACGTGTGCTACATCTATGTTACATGTATGACAAAAAAAAATAAAAAGAAGGAAACATCAGCCAAATTAGAGGAGGAAATCATAATCAAAAGGGTTGATATCATGAAAAATCCAAAATCGGTACATTTATGACAAATTTACCCCAAACTAATTTTTTGACCATAAAAAACTTAAACTGATATACTTTTGACAAATTTACCCCAAACTGTTATACTAGTGACGAATTAACCCTATGTTAGTTTCCATTAAATTTTTCTGTCAAATTATTAAGTTAAATGATACGTGATAATTGATTGGTATACGAATTTCCAATTTTACTCTCTGTTTGTCACATTTATACAATTTTTTGTGGTATTAATCTAATTTAACGGATGATATATTTGTCATAAATGTACCAGTTTAGGATTTTTAGCGATTGAATAAATTAGTTTATGGTAAATTTATTACAAATATATCAATTTAGGGTTTTTTATTATCATCGAGATAAGTTTAATATAAATATACTAGTTTAGAATTTTTCATGATCAAAAAATTAATTTGAAGTAAATTTATTATACATGTATTAGTTTGAAATTTTTCAAGATATTAATTATAATCAAAGTTACATGATAAAACCAGAGCAACAATCCCAGCTATTCCGAATGCACAAAAGTCGAAACCTTAAGTCTCATTTGTTGCTATGTTTATGGGAGGAAATCAAATTATAGCCAATAGGAATGGAACAAAAGACCTCGACGGCAGTTGCAAAGTGGTTAGGAGGACATCTGGGCTGCACATGACAACGCTTCTGTTCCGGGGAAGAGTTTCTTTTCAAAAATAGTTCTTTTCTATTTCTGTTCCGGGGAACAATTTCTGAGTAAAAGAACCTGTTTTACAACTACATAAAATTTCTACTCTTGGAATAGAAAAAGAATAGAAATGTGTTTGGTAACGCAACAATTTCTTTTTTGTATTTATTCATTTTTTATTCTTACTCACTGATCGCCGACTGTCAGCCACCGCCGTAGAGCCCATCGGCCGCCGCCAACCGCCGCGAGTGGTCGTGCAAGGGCGGCGATAAGCGGCAACCGGCGATAAGCGAAGGGCGGGCGGCGGCGGCGGCGGCGGCGGGCAAGCGGCAATGGGTACAATAGCTGGGGCGGTGGCGGCGATCGGCGGTCGGTGGTGGCTCCGGGCGATTGGAGGTGGCCGTTGCAAGAGAGAGAAACAAAAGAAAAAAGAAAAAAGAAAATTGGCTTATTTCTAGAAATTATTCCCGGGAATAAGAAGCAACTTTTTTTTGCTTCTCAAAACTGTTCCCGGGAACAAAAAATTTGAGAAATTGTTCCCGGGAACAAATGTTTTATCAAACAGGTTTCTGTTCTTTTTTTTTTTATTCCGGGGAATAAAATAACAGAAATTGGGAGAAACGGGAGCGTTACCATGCGCTGCCCTGGCTATCGATAATAGCGCAGGGTACAACGGACAAAATTTTGAAGAAAATAAATGAGAACTGTCGCCCCTATTTCTCCTTTCTTTTTTATCCTTTGTTTTTCTTTAGAGTAAGCACTCAACACGGCATACGCATTTGAATTTTTTTCCCTAAATGAAGGGGGAGCAACTCGCGTTTGCATCGTCCGTTTTGAAATATAAGAATCAGACTAGTAAGTAGTAAGTAGCTTATGATCAAATCTCTGATACTTTAACTCGTTTACATTTAGAATATTTTCGTGTCGTGTCAATTATATAATTTGTGCAGTTAATATAATCACATTACATGATTTTATAGCTTGAGACTTACAATTAGCAAGTTAGTGATGATAGGAGTTTTTGTGCTACTTATGTATTTGAGTTCTCAAACTTTTATTTCATTTGTCTAAGAATTGAAAATTGCATTAAAAAGCATGTGAGAGATTCAGGTTGCTCTATCAATTTCTAATGGACAGAAACCACATTCAGCTTATTTCATTCCCTTTAGACGTGTTAACAGATTGCGTGAGTATGTACGTCCACATGATCACGAATTCCCATATGTAAAAGAGAAACGTAATTTAATAATGGGTTAATACCCTGAAAAACCCCAAACTGGTATACTTATGACAAATTTACCCCAAACTATTTTTTTGATCACTAAAAACCCCAAACTGGTATATCTTTGACAAATTTATCCCAAACCGGTACACTTGCGACAAATTTACCCTATGTTAATTTTCGTTAAATTTTATTGTCAAATTATTAAGTTAAATGACACGTGATAATTGACTAGTATACCAATTTGAGATTTTACGTTTTATTTGTCACAGTTTACAATTTTTGTGATTTTTTTTGTGGTATTAATCCAATTTAGCAAATGGTATATTTGTCATAAATTTACCAGTTTTGGGTTTTTTGCAGTTGAATAAATTAGTTTGGGGTAAATTTGTCATAAATGTACTAGTTTATGATTTTTTATGGTCGTCGGGTAAATTTGTCACAAGTATGCCGGTTGGGGTTTTTCATGGTCAAAAAAATAGTTTGGGGTAAATTTGTCATAGATGTACCAGGTTTGGGGTTTTTTTAGGGTATTAACCCTTTAATAATTATCCTTTTATACTAATATGAGTTGTGGAAACATTTAGAATTAAATGTGATATCATCATTAAATTATCTTTTTGGTTTTATTGTCATAAAACATGAATGATCCCGCAATTATTATTTCGAGAAGTCTCCCAACTCTGAATTTTACACGTATTCTTACATATAAAAGCGATTATAGAGTTATTTTCTCGTTGATTAAAATAAGGATCTTAAATATCTTGAAATATGTATATAAAACAGTTTAAAATTTACTTCGAAAAGGCATTTGTATGAATTGATATTTGTAGAGAGTGCTAGATATTTTGAAAAATTAAAAGAAAAAAGACTAAGATAGGTGGAATGTCAATTTTTTTAGAGAAAAAAGAAGATTGAGAATGTTTAAATTGTTAAATCTTAGTATTCTCTTCTTCTTTTTATTCTTTGGATAAGAATTTTCATTTCTACACGAGAAAGCTATCGCAGGTTTCATTTCTAAACAAGAATTAATTGTCATATTTATGATTTAAAGTGAGTTCGAGAATCAATAACCAAATTAATGTTAAAACGGTTTTCGACTTAATAGTTATATTAAAGTTTTGTAACAGTTATAAAGTCAATACCAAAAATAAAGTTTTGTAATGATTATAAATTAATACCTGAAATAATACTCTGTAACGATTACAAAATTAATATCCAAATTAATACTCTAAAACGGTTTCAAAATTTACGTTAGAATTCAAAGTCTAAAAGCGAATTTAGACGTTACGGCAAAATTAATGCTCTAAAACGGATTTTGAGTTAATAAGCCGAAAGAGGCGATCAAGAGAGGACCAACTCAATCAAATAGTCACACACAAGAGTAATTACTAGCACAATTATCGTGGTGAGCTCTCTCAAATTTCTCTCTATCATTTGATGCAAGTTAGTGGCGGGTTTGAACTAGAGGCCCGATATTAATGGGGCTTGAACTGAAGAACACCAAAACCAGAGTACATTAGAACTAGTGCCACAAGAAAATCAGACGTGCGTAGTCAGGATTTGAAGAACATCCAAACTAGCTCTACGAAGACACCAGACGTTTGCGTTTTGGATCTGAACATATCAAAAGAACATTAAAACAACATCATGAGAATATCAAACGTCCGTAGTCGAAATTTGAAGAACGTTAAAATCAACACTACGAGGACATCAAGCACTTTTGATCAAAATCTGAAAAACGCTGGTAGCCTTCTTTTCACTTCTATTTGCTTATTATTAAAATACACGAATAATATTAAAAAGATACGTGTATGAGTGTTTTTACATCCGCCATCAATCGGCAAGTGTTCTTGTTTTTGAAAGAAAGTCCAAACGGGAGGCACCTAAAGTTGATCAGTAAAAGCAGAACAGCGGGCAAGGTTATCCGGACAAGCAATTACAGAAATAGCAGGGAAAATTTTCACTCATAGCGTTCTTCCAAAAGTCTTCGTGGACAGCTGTGTGTCTGTACGTGCAGAAGCAAATCTCATGAAGATAGCGGCAGTTTTTGTCCAGTTGCTCTCTCCATAGTTCCGTATCTCAATTATATATCAAGCGAGACTTGGAAAATATCTTGGTAGCACAAATCAATGTCGCCTTCGAAGTATCAAACCTTACAGGATTCTTATGGTATCGTGAACACTGGGGCATATCTACTAGGTCTTCCCTCCTTTTTTCTGGGGACCCCCTCGGGTGTCTTTCAAGCCACCAACATTTCCACATGCTTTGTCTTCTGACTTGTCAGCTCCACTCCTCTAGTCGCAGCTCAAAAAGAATCATTTATTATTCAGACAGATAAATAATTAATGTGAAAGTTTGTTAATTTCTTTTATGGATAATTTACACTCAAAAGATATAGTTTCAATAACTATCGATCAAATTTGTCATATCATATCCAAAATTTACGCAACTTTGGGATTGATGCGACCGCAATTTTTGGATCTATCATCTTTTTTTCTCATTTATTCTCTTTTTTCTGGTCCCCACGCACCTTTCCTTTCACACTACCAAACGTTTGGGTTGCGGTCAAGGCCGATGCGACTGCAATTTTTTGGGTCCATCCTCTTTTTCTCTTTAGGTGGACCCCACGTGTTTTTCTTGCACCCCACCAAACATTTGCACCTGTGTTGTCTTCTTAGTGGGTCGATTCCATTCCCACAACGGATCAAGAAAACATTTCCATTCCCAACTTGGCAGATTCGGTCTCAAGAGAAAAAGAACAAAAAGTGTGTTGGCACACCCTCTCCCCACCGCGGCCTCCCCAGCGTTGCCCCCCCCCCTTCTCTCCCTCTCCCTTATTGTTTTTCAATCTTTTTCCAATATGGCGGCGTGGTGCTGCATTAACATTGTTCATCAAACATAAGAGAAAACGTTAGTCGAATTTAAGAGAGAAATCATAATCAACATTGCAGTAAAAAAAAAAAAAACCAAGAGTAATAGTACACAGCGGTTCCATTTGCACGAAAGTCGAAACCTTAACCCTCATTCATTGTTATGTTGATGGGAGGAAATCAAAATTATGGCAAGTGCAAGTAGAATTGACCCAATAAGAAGATAAAGCTGGTGCAAATGTTAGGTTATATGAAAGAAGAGACGCGTGGGTTCTTGCAAATGTTGGGTGTCAACCTGCACACAACACGGCAATCTCAAAGTTGTCAGGAGTTCGCTTCAATCAACCTCCACATCAATAAGCCTATTCATGCACAATGGTGGTTTTGGAGGAAAAAAAATGGGAAGGCCATGTTACATCGAATTTCTCTCTGCATTCCATGGAAATTAAAGTGGTAGCATTTCATTCCTTGTGCATATATTGATTACAAAATATTTATATTAAACTTACTACTCCCGACAAGTAGCTTACGAGCAAATCTCCAGTACTTTGACTTGTTTACATTTGGAATATTTCCATATTGATTACAAAACTTACGTGGTTAACCTAATCATGTTGCATGATTTTATAGTTTGAAATTTACAATTAACAGGACGATAATGATAGGAGTCCTTGTGCCATTTACGTATTTGAGTTCTTGAACTTTTATTTCGTTCATTTAAGAATTAAAACTTGCATTAATTTTTTTTTTTAAGAGATTCCATCAATTTCTAAGGGACAGAAACCATAGCTGCCTTCTTTAATTCCCTATAGACATAATAACAGATTGCATGAGAATATGTCTAAATGATCATGAATTCCCATGTGCAAAAGAGAAACATAATTTATTAAATATCCTTTTTTGCTAATATGAGTGATTGAAAAATTTAGAATTAACATGTGATATCATTCATTAAATTATCTCTTTGGTTTTATTGTCACAAACGTGAATGATCCCAGAATTAATTACTTCAATAAGTCTCCCAACTCTAATTTTTACGTGTATTCTTACATATAAAGGCAATTATGAAGTTATTTTCTCATTGATCAAAATAAGGATCCTCAAATAATATCGTTTAAAATTTTCTTCCAAAAGGTATTTGTATGAATTGATATCTATAGATAGTACTACATATTTTGAAATATAAAAAAAAAAAGGACTAAGCAAGGTGCAATATCAAATTTTTAGAGAAACAAAAAGATTGAGAATGTTTTGTAAGATTCAGGCCGCACAGTTGAGACTTGAGAACGTTACCTCTGTGTAAATGTTGAATCATTACCTAAAAATTTTTGTTCCCATCATTCGAGTACAATGCAAGAATATAAGGAACACAAGTAAAGTATTGAATTAACAACATAAATGCCGTTTGTAGCTTAAAACAGATTGCCGTTATCTATATCGAACGAGTTGAACTTTAAATAGTTGTAACGCTCCATAATTTTATATATACCATGAAGGAAAAGTATTTAAAATAGAAAAAGAAATTTGGCTGCTGGGATTCGAGCCCAAGTCTCCACAGCCGAATAACTAAACTACAGCCCCCCCATCAAAACAAAAAATATATATATCAATTCAGTATTGATGGGTGGTTCACACTTGTAATCACAAACTAGACCAATTCAGGCGGTTCCCAATCCCATCCGGTTCTTTTGCTCACCTCGGGTGGTGCAAAGTGGCTTGGAGTCCACTTCAATCAGCCCCCGCAGCAGAAGGCTCTTAATGCACATGACAGAAGAACACGGAGAAGCAGAGGACATCTGACTATCTATAATAGCGTAGGGTACAACAGACACAATTTTGAGGGATAAGTACACTAATGGTGCCATAAGTTGTGTACGACGCTCACTTTGGTGCCAAAAGTTTCCGTCGGATAATTTAAGTGCCAAAAATTTTGAAAAACGCTCACTTTGGTGCCAACGCCGATCTGATCGGCTGGAAATCTGACGTGGCCTTTTTTTATTAATTTTTTAAGCTGATGTGGCTCGCCGGAAAGTATAGTCAGCATTTAAACAACAAAACAACGCCATTTTGTGTCTTTCCCCCAAATTCAAAACCCTAAATCCCCAAACGACGCCGTTTTGTGTTGTCTTCTTCCCCGAACAGATCCAGCAACACCAATAGCGCCAAACCAGCAACACCAATAGCGTAGAACCAGCAACACCAGTAATTTTCTAGAAAAGAAACCACGCATTCGCCTTTGCCCTCCCCCAATAGTTTTCCCCCATTTTCAATCACTTTATCAACCTTTCAAATCCCTGAATCTCAGCCCCACCACCGCCTTTTCCCAAGAAATATCATTGGGTGCAGAGGAAACGCGAGCTCGAAGAATCTCCAGAAGCACGAGCGATTCGGCCAATGGTAGCCGCGAAGATCTAGAACGCCACGGAGGTTGTTAGCGAAGCTAGCTGCGATGAAGGCGGCGGCCGTGGCCCCGCCATCCCCTCCTCCGCCCTCATTGTCGAAACCTCCCCCTCTCTCGGGATTTTCTGTTCGTTTTTTTTTTCTTTTGTCTTGTTGTGGCAAGCAACTACGATGGAGGTCGAGGGATGGCGGCCAAGTGACGGTGGCCGAGGGACGGCGGCCAAGTGACGGTGGCCGAGGGACGACGGCTGAGCGATGGCGGACGAGCAATGGCGGACAAAAAAACCCTAATTTCAATCTCCAAATAAAATAAAAAAAATGGCGTTGTTTTTGTGAGGCTATCAATGTAGGACGGCAAAACGACGTCGTTTTCTTAAGGAAGACGGAAAACGACATCGTTTAAAAGGCTTCTCGATTTTTTTTTAAAATATAAAAATCACGTAATCATTTTGGCCGGAATTTGTCATTGGTGGCACCAAAGTGATCGTTTTTCCTCCGATTTGGCACTTAAGTGATCCGGTGGAAACTTTTGGCACAAAGTGAGCGCCGTACACAACTTATGGCATCATTAGTGTACTTATCCCAAATTTTGAAGAAAATAAATGAGAATAGTCACCCCTATTTCTCCTTTTGTTTTTATCTTTTGTTTTTCTTTTGAAAGAGTGGGTACTCAACACGGCATAGGCATTTGAATTTATTTTTTTCTAAATGAAGGGGGAGCAACTCGCGTTTGCATCGTCCATTCTGAAATATAAGGATCGGACTAGTAAGTAGTAAGTAGCTTATGATCAAATCTCCAATACTTTAACTCGTTTACATGTGGAATATCTTTGTGTCAATTATATAATTTGCACAGTTAATTTAATCACGTTACGTGATTTTGTAGCTTGAAACTTGCAATTAGCAAGATGGTGATGATAGGAGTTCTTGTGCTACTTATGTATTTGAGTTCCCAAACTTTTATTTCATTTGTCTAAGAATTGAAAATTGCATTAAAAAGCATGTGAGAGATTCGGTTTGCTCCATCAATTTCAAATGGACAGAAACCACGTCCAGCTTATTTAATTCCCTTTGGACATGTTAACAGATTGTGTGAGTATGTATGTCTACATGATCATGAATTCCCTTGTGTAAAAGAGAAACGCAATTTAATAATTATCCTTTTCTACTAATATGAGTTATGGGAACATTTAGAATTAAATGTGATATCACTTTTAAATTATCTTTTTGGTTTTATTGTCATAAAACATGGATGATCCTGAAATTATTATTTCGAGAAGTCTCCCAACTCTAAATTTTACACTTATTCTTACATATGAAGGCGATTATAGAGTTATTTTCTCATTGATCAAAATAAGGACCTCAAATATCTTGATATATGTATATAAAACAGCTTAAAATTTACTTGAAAAGGCATTTGTATGAATTGATATTTGTAGAGAGTGCTAGATATTTTGAAAAATTAAAAGAAAAAAAGACTAAAATAGGTGGAATATCAATTTTTTTTTTTAGAGAAACAAGAAGATTGAGAATGTTTAAATAGTTAAATCTTAGTATTCTCTTATTTCTTTTATTCTTTGGATAAGAATTTTCATTTCTACACAAAAAAGCTATCGTGGGTTTCATTTCTAAACAATAATTAATTGTCACATTAATGATCTAAAATGAGTTAAGAATTAATAACCAAATTAATGTTTTGAAACGGCTTTAGACTTAACAGTTAATTTTGTAACAATTACAAAGTCAATGCCAAAAATAAAGTTTTGTAATGATTATAAATTAATACTCGGAATAATACTCTCTAACGGTTATATAATTAATGTCCAAATTAATGTTCTAAAACGGTTTCAAAATTTACGTCCGAATTTAAAGTCTAAAAGCGAACTCAGACGTTACACGTTGAATTAATGCTCTGAAACAGATTTTGAGTTGATGAGCCGAAAGAGGCGATCATGAGAGGGCCAACTCAATTAAATAGTCACATACAAGAGCAATTGCTAGTACAATTATCGTGGTGAGCTCTCTCAAATCCCTCTATCATTTGACGCAAGTTAGCAGTGTGTTTGAACTAGAGGCTTGATATTAGTGGGGCTTGAACTAAAGAACATCAAAACCAGAGTACATCAGAACTAGCGCCACGAGAAAATTAGACGTTCTTAGTCAGGATCTGAAAAACGTCCAAACCGGCGCTATGAAGACGCCAGGCGTTTGCATTCTGGATTTGAACATATCAGAAGAACATTAGAACAACATTATGAGAAGACTAGACGTCTGCAGTCGGTAGTTTGAAGAACATTAAAATCAACGTTGCAAGGACATCAAGCGTTTTTTTTATCAAAATTTGAAAAACGTCAGAATCAAACTTTTTTAGCACAGTATGAGAATAATATGATTAGCCTTCTTTTCAATTCTATTTTCTTATCATTAAAATACACGAATAATATGAGTGTTTTTACATCTGCCATGAATCGGCAAGTGTTCTTGTTTTCGAAACAAAATCCTTGATCACTAAAAGCAGAACAACGGGTAAGGTTATCTGGACAAGCAATTAGAGTAATAGCAGGGGAAATTTTCTCTCATAGCTTTCTTCCAAAAGTTTTCATGGACAGCTGTGTGTTTGTACGTTGATTGCAGAAGCAAATCTCATAAAGATAGCAATAGTTTTTGGCAACTGTCCTCAACCGGAGGAACTGAGTTGGCCTGTGGTTGAGGACAGTTGCCGTAAGGTGTGCCAACTTAGCTGTAGACATCTCACCTACCCTTGCTCACCCCAGGTGCGGGAGGTTATTATACCTGTCTACTCGGCGGTAGCCAAAATTGAAACCCTGACGTGGTGTTTACCTTCACTACCGTAAGGTCCCATAATTCCCTGTCTATCTTTGTTTTTCCGACAGAGAGGGAATAGAAGGACAGCACAGGGTCTCCCACCCCAGGGCGGATCTCCTGCCTATTTCCTCCATGAGTCTTTTAAGGACTTGCTCAAGTCCATCTCTCTCCATAGTTCCGTGTTTCAATTATATATCAAGCGAGACTTGGAAAATATCTTGGCAACACAAATCAATGTCACCTTCGAAGAATCAAACCTTACAAGATTCTTATGGTATCGTGAACACTAGGCCATATCTACTGCGGTCGCATCGACTGCAATTTTTGGGTCTTCCCTACTTTTTTTGGGGACCCCCCCTCGGGTGTCTTTCAAGCCACCTAACATTTCCACATGCTTTTATCCTCTGACTTGTCAATTCCACTCCTCTAGTCGCAGCTAAAAAAGAATCAGTAGCTCCATAGGTAAAGACGCTTAGGATGCGTTTGGTAACGATTCTGTTCTCGGAAACAAATTCTGACAAAAAATAATTAGTTTTTATTCTATTCTTGGGAACTGATTCTGAGTAGAAGAATGCATTTGATAACTTGTCAAAATTTCGATTACGGAATAGAATTGCGTTTAGAAGATCGCGTCTTCATTGATTACGCTTTCCAAATTAATTTCTTTTAATTTTTAAATAAATTATTTACTTTTTTACTTTTTTTCTTTTCTTTTTTCTTTTTTCTCCTATTCTTCTTATTCTTCTTGTGGCCGGTCACCGGTCCGAGGGCCAATGACCTCACTGGAGCGTCGCCAGCCCTCGTCGGCCGAGCCTTGTCGGTGGCTAGGCCTGCCTCACCGGGGCCGGGCGAGACTTGCCTGGCCATCGGCGGGGCTGGGTGAGCCTCGCCAGGGCTGGGTGAGGCCCGCCTGGCCACCGACGGGGCTGGGCATCGCGAGACTTGCCCAGCCCCGACGAGGCCGAGCCTCGCCGGTGGCTGGGCTTGCTTCCAGCGAGCTCACTGGACCGGCGGACAGCGGCGGGCGATGGTGGACGGCGATCGCAGGATGGTGGAAGGGAAGAAGAAGACCTTGATTCTTTTTTTTTATTCTCAAACCGAGAATCACATTTTTTTTTTTTATTCTCAATTCTTGTCCAAAACTGTTCCCGGGAACAAAATTTTTATCAAACTCGATTTTGTTCCCAAATTGATTCTGGAAACAAAAAATCAGAATAAGGCACTATTTGGATGGTTACCAAACAGTGTCTTAGCGTCAAGCATTCAAATGAGACGATGATAATTTAGCTCATATTATATTATATGAAATTAGACTAATTTCTATTGTTCGATAATTGGCACGTCAATCCTTTTTTTTTAATGATGGAGGTTCCCTGCGCAAGTCAACCTATTCCGATTATATAAAAAAATTGACTACAACAGGAGAACCAGATTTTTATATAAAATGCTTGCTTCTATCTCCCTTTCTCGAATAACTGCTCCGAGCGGCTACAACTAGCAGTGATTGATTACAAGGTAAGCCGGTTCCCACATTGGAACCGGGAACCACTCACGATGGATTGGTTCCACGAACTCGGAAACAGTCGTGTTTTGATGAAAGTGATGTTGAGAAGAAGGTGGGCTTTCATTTTCAGCATTCCCAAGAGGTTTTCCCTAAATACAGCAGTGGTGGTGATGGCGTCGAAGCCAAGAACGCGACTGAAAGCGAAGTGGTTTTCCGTTTGCGTGCTCTAGGATACTGCATAAGTAGCTTGGTAAGAGAAGTAAGAGAAATTGACAAGGCCATGAAAGAACTCGTGCAGTGGGGTAATCCTACTGACCAAAATTGTGAACTTGCACAACTTGTTTTGTAAGATTCAGGCCGCACAGCTGAGACTTGAGAACGTTACCTCTATGTAAATGTTGAATCATTAACTAAAAAATTTTGTTCCCATCGTGCGAGTACAATGCAAGAATATATGGAACACGAGAAAAGTATTCACTTAACAACATAAATGCCGTTTGTAGCTTAAAACAGATTGCCATTATTAATATCGAAAGAGTTTAACTTTTAATAGTTGTAACGCTTCATAATTTTATATATACCATGAAGGAAAAATATTTAAAATAGACAAAGAAATTTGGCTGCTCGGATTCGAGCCCAAATCTCCACAGCCGAATCACTAAACTATAGCCTCTGATCAAAACAAAAAATATACATATCAATCCAGTATGGATGGATGGTTCTACACTTATAATAAAAAACCGGACCAATTTAGGTGGTTCCCAATCTCATCCGGTTATTTTGCTCACCTCTAGGTGCAACCAGAGAATCAAATGTTTACGGAAGTTTATTTAGACAAAAGTTGTTGCTTGGGAGGATTCAGGTTGCATTCTTCCTACCGCTGATTTTATTGGTCATTCAAAAGCCACCATTGCTGTAATCTTATTTTCTGTTTTCCACTTTTTTCTTTTGCCAGAATCCCGTAATCTTACTTTTTTTTGTCTCCTTACGTGCTCACGAAATTAAATGCATATATAAAAAGGATTAGATAATAGATTGAGATTTACTCTAAAAATAAAAGGGTTAGTTATTTTTTCCATGAATGAAATGAGTGAAGGTAATTATTCTTTGAAAGGAGCAAATAGATGCTTGAATTGTTGATATTAATTGTTATTTTTTTTATATAATTTTATGAAATAGATGCTTGAATTTTGTCTAAGACTCTGTATTGAGTTGGATATGACTGGTATCCTTTCTTGCCTGATGGAGAGTTGAGAGATGTTTGTGCGAGAAGCTCTGTTGGTTTCTTGATAAAAGAATGCTAAACATATCGATGAGTATGTCTTTTTCTCGGTGAATGATTATAGGGTAAGAGGCAGGCATTGCATTTTATCAAAATATGTGCCTTTTTTAAAAATGGCATCTTAAAGACACGAAACAAATCCTGACATAGAGGCATGCTATGTTTCCAGGTTTTCTAATATGGTGGTCATGTGATGCTACATCAACGTTACATATCTGAGAAAAAAAAATGAAGAAGGAAACATTAGTCAAATTAGCGGAGGAAATCATAATCAAAATTACATGAAAAAACTAGAGTAACGGTCCTCAGTGATTCCGGATGCACGAAAGTCGAAACCTTAAGCCTCATTTTTTGCTATGTTCATGGGAGGATTATGGCTAGTGGGAATGGGATGAAAGACCTCGACGACCGTCGCAAAGTGGTCGGGAGTTCACTTCGATCAACGTCCACAGCAGAAGCCTATCAATGCACATGACAGAAGAAGATGGAAGCTGAGGACATTTGACTTTCTATAATAGAGTATGGCACAACAGACACGACATTGAAGAATTTATTTGGGAACAGTCTTTGTTGTGAAAAAAGAAAAACAATGGTATAATAAAATAGACATGATAAAAAAATTAATTGAATATCGTGATTCACATCTATAAAAAGAGTAGTAATGAATTTTATTATAAAGCAAGCGATACATGGAGATTATAATAACACCAAGTCACTTATATATTCTTAATGTTTCCTATGACCCAATTATACCCAAATAACTCACACCATATTTTTCTCCCACAATTTCTCGCGAAAGAATTAAACAAATCTTAAACTCACAAAATTTAATTAGCTGAACACTGATACTTTTTAGATGTACTTCACGAATAAGTTTTGCCACACGAATATGCTGCCAAGCACCCACTCCCTATGGACGTGACGCACAAATTGCGCCTAGGGCACTCACTGAAAACAGTGCTTCAAGATTGCTCTCAATACGTGATCAAAGGCTTTTTCAATACTATTTTTATGTCCAAATGAAAATGAAAACAAAAAGTGAGATAAATTTTCTCCAAACAATATAGGGCAACCTGCTTTTGGCCTTTCCCCTTTCTTTCTTCAATCCCTTTTTTGTGGACCCCACACGTCTTTCACACTCCACCCGACGCTTGCGTGCGCTTGTCTTCTCATCGTTCACTTCCACTTCCACTTCCTACCAGCGAGAAAATTTTCTTCCCAACCCGTAACATTGAGCACACAAACGAGGAGGAGGAGGAGGAGGAGGTAAGGCTATATCGAAAATGGCAGAAGCGGTGCTCTTCAACCTTGCTACCGACATACTGAAGCTCGCCGGTTCCATCACTTTTTCGAAGATCCAACTTGTACGAGGTGCGAAGAATGAGCTCGACAGTCTTAAGGACACCGTCGAGACCATCCGAGCTGTGCTTTTGGATGCCGAGAAGCAGCAATGGCGCAACCACCAGGTCAAGCATTGGCTCGAGAGGCTCAAGGACGTGCTGTACGACATACAGGACTTGCTCGATGATGTTGCAACCGAAGATTTGAGGCGGAAGGTCACTGCCGGCAACAAGGTATCAAAAGCGGTAGGCATTTTCTTTTCTAAATTGAATCCGCTTGCACACCGCCTCAAAGTGGCTAATGAGATTCGGGAACTTAGGGAGAGACTAAATCAGATTGCAGATGATAAGAAGTTTCATTTAGAGCAGCATCTGAGTGAGGAAACAATGGCCATTGCGAGAGGAAAGAAACGTGAAATTTCCACACCTGACGAACAAATAATTGGTAGGGGAAAGGACAAAGAAAAGATCAAACAACTTTTGTTTGATTCCTCCTCTAGCGATACTGTGTCATTTGTTTCCATCGTTGGTAAAGGAGGTCTTGGAAAAACTGCGCTTGCACAACTTGTGTACAACGACGGGGAGGTGGAAAAACATTTCAATCTTAAGATGTGGGTGTGTGTATCTGATGTCTTTGATGTGAATTTGATTATCAAAAAAATTCTTGAATCAACGACCAGTCAAGATCATGAGAATAAGCCCTTACATCAATTGCAAACTCTTCTTCGTAAGACTCTAGACAAGAAGAAATACTTGCTTGTTTTGGATGACATGTGGAATGAAAGTCGGCTCAAATGGTTGGAGCTTGGAGATTGGCTAGAGGGTGGTGAACAAGGAAGCAAGATACTTGTAACCACTCGCAGCCACAAAGTTGCAAAGGTCATGGATGCAAAATCAGTTATCCATGTTCTACATGGCTTACCTGAAGATAAGTCATGGAACTTATTTAGGAAAATGGCTTTTGGAGATGGGACAAAATCATTAGATCTGGAATTGGAGAAGACAGGACGAGATATAGTTAAAAAATGCGCCGGGGTTCCCTTGCCATTAGAACTATAGGATGCCTTTTGTATGGCAAAGAGAAAGATTTATGGCTCCGTTACGAAGGGCGTGAACTTCCAGAAATACTAGAATTTGATGAGGATGATTGTGGAATTTTGCAAGTCCTCAAGTTTAGTTACGATCATCTCCCGTCAAGCTTGAAACATTGTTTTGCATATTGCTCATTATTTCCGAAAAATCATGTCTACAAGAAAGAAGTGATGATAAATCTTTGGGTGGCACAAGGCTTTATTGAGTCACACAACGGAGAGGATAACCTAGAAGAGGTCGCCGAAAATTACTTGTCAGAACTACTATGTAGGTCATTCCTCGATGTTGCAAAAAAAAAAAGCGACGATGGTGAGGTCGTATCTTTCCGGATGCATGATCTCATGCATGATCTTGCCCAAAAAGTTGCTGGAGGTGAATGCAAGATTGTTAATTTTAAAGGAGGAGATAATGATGGAGGAATTCGACATGCATTGTTTATTTCAGAGAATTTCTCTAAAGAGAGAATGGTCTCCTTGATCAAAACATCTAAATTGCGAACATGTCTCTATTTGGAAGGTAAATCTTCTGTACTCAAATCTCCCAAAGTTTTCTTCGGGTGTAGACACTATCGAGCATTGGGTTTGGGTAATATAGATATTCCTCTCCTCCTTCGTCCTTTGGAAATTTGAAGCAGTTAAGGTTTCTTGATATTTCTGCGAACCAATCTATCCAGAATTTGCCGGATTCAATCATGGATTTGGTGAACTTGCAGAGTCTTAAACTCTTTGAATGTACGAAACTTCAAACATTTCCAAGAGATTTGAGGAAATTGGTCAATCTTAGGTACCTCCTAATTAATCGATGTAAATCACTGAGCCGCCTACCACCCCTAAGTGAACTCCCTTCACTAAGGACGTTGATTTTCGAGCACTTTTATGCATTGGAATTCTTTCAACAGACAAGTGACCCGAAGCAATCTAATACTACACGCCCCTTCTTCCCATCTCTTGAGAGACTATCCCTATCCCATTGTATTAGCCTAAAAGAATGGTGGGCAGGAAAGCATCCGTTAGACAATTCACGGTCATGCTTCCCAAAACTTCGTTTCATGGAAATCCAAGACTCTCCTCACTTAAGTTTTGTGCCGCCATTCCTCCAATTGTTGGAAGGACAATTCATGGCCAATCCAAATTGTCCATCACAAGGAACAGTGGAATCCACATTCGTCCCTTTCTCTAAACTAAAGCATCTATGTCTTGACCTTATGGATCTAGAGTACTCGATGCTTAACACTCTGCTTCGATGGGTCAGTAATCTCAAGTCATTGAGGCTCAGTCGTTACAACTTAAGGAGTCTCTGGGGTGGCATGCAGCACCTTTCCTTGCTCCAAGAACTAGAAATATGGGCTTGTGAAGGACTCGATTTATCATGCCAAGAAGATGATCATGGCACCCAATGGCAATTCCTTACGAAACTTCGTGTCCTTAAAATTTCAAGTCTTTGGGATTCAACGGCATTACCTGAGTGGATTCAACATGCCACGACTCTGCAATCTCTTGAGATTTCTCATTGTGAGAATTTGATGAGTTTGCCAGGATGGATTGGAAATTTCTCTTTGCTCGAAAAGCTTTTATTACTTGATTGTCCAAGTTTGACGCACTTGCCATATGAAATGCGCAACCTTACACGCTTAAACGAATTGAGAGCTTATAGCCTCGATCTGCACCCCTTGCTTGACGGAATCACACTTCCGATTCGCATAGAAGGTACGGGAAAAGACTTATGTCACCTATCAAGTGTTCCTTTTTCAACTATTTCACCTTCTTTATTATTTGACTAATTTCTCTTCTCTTCACTATATTGGCAGCGCAAATATCTATGAAAAGAAGGAAGCGTCCCTCCCCTCCAGTTCGCCACCACCTTCCTCGTCATGTGGCGCGTGCAGAACAAACACCTCCTCTGTCTCCTCGTCTTGCTCGTAGAACCTCCTCACTCCCTCCCTCCTTCTTCTCCTCCATCATCGCCGTCGGAAAAACCCCAGCGTCTACGACTTTGAACAGGTCGCGGTCGATTCCACCGAGCTCGATGATCGGGAAGCTGAGATTCTCGGATCCGCCGTTCAATTCGGAGCTGCCTTCGGATGTCTCGTGCGGATGGATGAATAAATTCTGGGGATTTCCGTGATCCCGGCGTCAACGAGGCCTTTGACGCCGGCTTTTGAGTGGCCGCTTGCTCTGTCGTAGCTCTCTGCTCGCCTGAGTTGGAAAGCCAAATCGATGGTAGTCATTCTTCCCTTCTCTCTCTTTCTCCCTGCTGCAACTCAACTTTCACCGTTGTTGACACCTAAATTTTGACTAATCATTTAGTAATTAATTGCATAAAAAAATTTAGGGATTAATCTTTAACCCCTAAAAAAAAAAATAGTAAAATTGCATTTCATGTAGTTGCATTTACATCGGTACCAAAAGGCAACAAGAAGCGGGGGCTCGCGATCGAAGGGATGGTCTCTCTCCACCGGTCTCGAGCACGCAAAAAGAGTGAAAGTCAAAAAGAGAGGAAGGAAGTTCTTTCACGTCCATTTCTTCTCCCTCATTAATGCATGCACATGCACGCACAAAATAGGGAGGACGTGAAAATTCTAGAGAAGCCGCAAGCGTGAAGAAAGCAAAGAAAAAATTCTCCACTGCACACGCGAGAATGCCAGAGAAAGTCTGCAAGAAGATGGGCTCACAATTTTATAATATTTTATAGTGAGTTGTTGCAAGGAATTCTCTCCTTCCTGGAGAGCAAATCGGCTGGAGAAGAAAGAAGTTCCTGCACGTCCATTGTCTCACGCTCATTAATGCATGCACATGCATGCGCAAGAATTCGGCGGACGTGAGGAGCCTCGAAGAAGCAAAGAAAAGTCAACAGTTGTGGCTAAATAAATGAGTGTCAGGCGGCGGCCTCCTTATTTGAAAAAAGAACCGGACGTGAGGAGCAAGGAAAAATTACGGCCACCTCCTATTCACACTAAAGTCGGTTGGACTTCAAGAGCCCTATAAATACGCAAGGGGGGAGGCCACGCAAAGGGGGAGAAAGGAGGGAATGAAAAAAAAAATTCGTTCGAGAGGTTTGTCAGGGGAGCGAAAAAGAAAAATTTTTTGTTGTGAAGGGCTTCTCTTTCGGTCAGACGAGTGAAGGGAAGGGAGTGTGTTAGAGAAAAACCAAAAAGAATGTGAAGTCAGAGAGGGCAACAGAGAAAGAGAAAGGACATAAAAGATTAAAAAAGGGGAGAGGGTGTCTTCGGCCTAGGGGGTCATCTTCTTCGGGAGTTCCTTGCCCGCACACCTGTAGCCGCACCTCCATTTGTCCCTGCAACGCCCATCGCCAGAGCTCCGAGCCCCTGTCGTTGCGCCATGCCCGTCACCAACGCCTGCTGCCGCCGACTCCTCCTTCCGGCGAGTTCCGAACGCCGCCGATGCTGTAGTTCCGTGCCTTCGCTCGCCCGCCTCCTACATCTCGAAGCCACGAGCGACGCTCGCAAGTTGCAGCACCCGTCACTGCGCCCACTGTCGCACCGCCACAGCTGCTGACTTGCAATCGCTGGAACCCCGAGCGTCAGCCACGCCTCCGTTCGACCTGCTGCTGGTCCCCTTCGCTGCAACCCCCCGAACACGACCTGCAGAAACCCGCGAGCCTACCGCTGTCGCCCACCGCCTCCGCTCGAGCCAGCACCTGACGACGCTCCTCTCTGCCTGTTCCCGACGCCGACACCCCTGCTCCGCCTCGCCGTCGCCGACTGCGGCGCGCCGCCGAAGCCCCGAACGCCGACCCTGCGCTCCTCCTCGCGCCCACGCCTCGTCCCTGCTGCGACCCGACGCCACGGAGCTCACACCGCGCTCAACCGTCGATCTTCGCCCAAGCGGTACCGCGACCCGACGCCCTTGCATTCTTCGCTTTCCACCGCTCCGCATCCGAACGCCGAGCCACCGTACGTACGTCCGATGCCCTACCTTCGCCGGTGATCCGCTTCGCCCGACCCGGTGCCCGAGCTCCGCCGGGGACGCCTGCAGCGGCCGAAGTTTCGCTGCCGTTCGTTCCGCTCGCTCGTCGACGCCCAAGCAAATCCACTCCGAGCCTCCTCCGCGCGAAGTTGCCCGGCCGCCGCCGTGCCACTTCGACCATCGACCGACGCTGCAGCGCACCCCGCGACTTTGCTGCCGTCGGTCCGCCCGCCGTCCCGGTCCACTGCCGCCCGGTCCTCGCCGGAGCTCCAAACGCCGGTGACTACCGCTCTGGCGAACCACCACGGTTGCCAAACACCGTGGAAGGCCAAAGCAAGAAAACAAAAAAAAGGAAAAGCAAATTAGGTAGTTTTTTTTATCTACTTTATTTTGTTATTTTATGTTACTTTACTTTTTTAGTAGAATTATTCCTTAATATAAGATTGAGAATGTTCGACATGAAATAGCCTGTGAAATTTGTGATTGACAGTCGATTTTCAGGCTTTCGAAATCCGACTTGCAATTGCTTGAAAAATCGCCAATCCGATCTCACGCCGAGATTCGATTTGTGATTTATTTAAAATTGACCAACCCGATCTCATGCGCGAGATATGGTTCGTCAATTTGAATGTCAATCTTGCTCGATTTCTTTGTCGTCTTTGTTTAAGTTAATTTCGCTTTCATAAAATAAAAAAAAATCCAAATCAAAAAAAATGTAGGCTAGAATTTGGTGTATTTCCTGTTTTAGGGTTTGCATATTTAGAATAGGAATATCAATCAATTTAGGTTGCTAGTTTGGGTGATCCGGCAAAGTACGGAGAACCACCATCATGGAGTATATTTCCCACTTTAGCACGAAAAGCGATGGGAGTTCAGCTCTGCAGCAGTTCAAGCTGTGAGCTTGGCAGTGGCAAACAACTGGTGCTACAAATTGGAAAGGTCATGTCTTTTTCAGCAGAAAATAAACCCGAGCGTGATACAAGTTTGCTGGCTAGTTTATAACTTTTCATATTCATATTATGTCTTGGCTTTCATATGCAAAATACTTCATCAATTGACTACGATATGATCAGAGAGCATGAAGCTCCAATGTCAAGTCCATCTCAATTGATCATGTGAATCCCATGTTACCAAGCAATAACTTCCTTCAATTCAAGTTCAAGAACAATATTGAATATTTTATGCTAGTACTTGTATCATTTTCCCTCCCTTGAATATTTTAATATAATCTGCGTTGGCTGGTCTACGCAGGCTTGTGTTGACAATGGAGTTCCATGGATCCACAGATATTCGCCAGAAACGACAAGAGCCTCGATGCGGACGCCTTTCCGAGCACTCCGCCGTCGGAAAATTATCTTCCAATATCGTCTTCTTGAGATTTCTCTCATTCTCTCTGCCTCGCTTCGCTTGCGCTGCCGCTGACCCCTGTGCCGGAAAAAAAGAGAAATGGCGCCGGAGCTGATACTCGCCTCCGACGGTGGTTACGACCGGCAAGCCGAGCTGAAGTCCTTCGACGACTCGAAAGCCGGCGTCAAGGGCCTCGCCGACGCCGGGCTGACCAAGATACCAAGATTCTTCGTCCACGACCACCTCGACCTCGAGCTCGACCGCGCCTCGGAGTCGCTAGGACCGAGCCCGAGCGTTCCGGTCGTGGACTTGGGAGGTGCGGGCCGGGGCTGGAGCCCCGGTGAGCGGAAGCGGACGGTCGGCCTGGTCCGGGAGGCCTGCGAGACGTGGGGGTTCTTTCAGGTGGTGAACCACGGCGTGCCGGCGGCTCTCACGGAGGAGATGGTGGAAGGGATCCGGAGGTTCCACGAGCAGGACCTCGAGGCGAAGCGCGAGTGGTACTCGCGGGATTACGGCGGGAGGAAGGTGCTGTACAACAGCAACTTCGACCTGTACCGGGCCCCGGCGGCGAACTGGAGGGACACGCTGACCTGCGCCTTGGCTCCCCGTTGTCCGGATCCTCAGGAATTGCCTGCTGTCTGTCGGTAATCTCTGGGTGTGCGTGCTTGAAGGGCTGAAACTAATTTTAGTTTTGGGACTTGCGATATAAAAGCTTTCAAATTTAGCTTTGCGATACCCACATGTGTCGTGTGAGAGAAATTGAAAGTTCCAAGATAGTTTTCTTTGACGCATAGCAATTCAGTGGAGGAAAAGAAAGAAAGCGAAGAAGCTCTAGCCTAAAATCCATGCAAAAACAATAAAAACTCTAACTCTACAATGACAGAACTAGCAATCCGAATTTCACTCAGCAGATTTCAGGGAAAATTTTCACAAACGGAAAATGGGTCAAATGACATGCAAATGATGCAAAATCAGCATCACTAGAAAGATTAAGATGCTCTCTAAGACTTTCTAAAAGATGTCGAGTTCGATTAGGGTTGAGTTCATGGTCAAATGACAGCAATTTCCAAGTGTGCAAATCAGTTATAAGGATGGCAGAAAATGATGCATGAAAATTATGAAAATTGAACATGACGTAGGGTTGAATGTGATCATTTAACCCTAGACCGATGCACAAAAAAACCACACAAATCCATTAACATTTATAGGTGACTTACCATTAAGAAGCACTTCTGACAAATTACATGACAATTGGCAAAAATACACTTCAAGTGCTAAAAGTTGGCACAAATGGATATTTAAGTGCCAAAAGTTACGAAAATGACACTTGTGCCAAAATCGGAGAGAAATGGATCACTTAAGTGCCGATCCGGCCAAAATCCTGCAAAAATGCTGACGTGTGCAATTTCTGACGAAGTAAGTACAAAACGGTATCGTTTTGCACGCTGACGTGTCTAGACAATGCAAAAATGACATCGTTTTAGTGCTAACATGGTAAAAAATTAATAAAAAAATTAATGAAATTTAATGTAAAACTAAATTTATTTAAAACATTTAAAAATACAAATACAAATATTAAAAAATAAAAAAAAATAAAAAAGGGGGTAGGTGGCTGAGGGGGAGGGTTGTGATATCTTGATTTTTGGGCTCTATTTTCGATTGAATAAGTTGGGTTTTTCATCGACGCGCTTTATAGATCTTTTCTAAGTTGGCTACTCACGAGATAACTAGCCTATCGATGAAGTCAAGGAATATAAACGCAATAGACTTGAGAATTCGATCAAGAATCGATCATCGCCGTGTTAGTCTGCAAGGGTCAATATGGCACTGTCGAAATCGATCAGAGATCAGAGATAGGTCAATTCGATTGAGATATGTGATCAAAGCGTAGGTGATTTCACATGATTGCAAAATTCTCGTCGATCGGCACTAAACCAATTTTTTAGTCGTTTTGGTACCTTGTGTCCGTATTTGAAACCTTGAGATTTTCACGACAACCAAGAGTCGCCAATGTGTCGAAAATGTACAATGTGGCTCGAAAATAATCGACCAGAGGTCAATTGCACTAAAAATTCCTAAAACTACCCAATAGGTTAGGTCACGCTAAAATCGTGTCGATTGAAATTAATCACGAATTTGAACCCGATTTCAGAAATTGAAAACTTTTTCGTGTCACGATTTATTTTAGGAATGTCGACTCATCCTTCGAAGAATTTTCCGCGAGCTCGGGAAATTTACGGAAAATCAATTCAGACGATTCGGAAAAGAAAGGGAATTCGGTAGGCCATTTTCAAGTACAACAGCAACTTCGACCTGTACCGGGCCCCGGCGGCGAACTGGAGGGACACGCTGACCTGCGCCTTGGCTCCCCGTTGTCCGGATCCTCAGGAATTGCCTGCTGTCTGTCGGTAATCTCTGGGTGTGCGTGCTTGAAGGGCTGAAACTAAATTTAGTTTTGGGACTTGCGATATAAAAGCTTTCAAATTTAGCTTTGCGATACCCACATGTGTCGTGTGAGAGGAATTGAAAGTTCCAAGATAGTTTTCTTTGACGCATAGCAATTCAGTGGAGGAAAAGAAAGAAAGCGAAGAAGCTCTAGCCTAAATAAGTTTTCATCTATGTTCTTCTATCCTAACTGTTTTGTAGTGTGTTAGAGATGCCAAATACTTCCCTAAGTCAGTGTAGAGGTCTAACAGATGGATTGTAGAGTATCCTGTTTACAACTGTGGAACTTCCAGTTAGCTCTTGCAACATTAACTGAGCTAAGTCAATTCCGTTCATGATATTTCTATGTGGATGTTGTTTTTCTTCACAATCTTTTGGTCTTAGCTAATTATTTTGACAACTGTGCTAGGAGTACATGTGAGAATGACTTGATAAAATTTCGCCCTTTTAAACAAGTTTGATTACGTATGCTATATTTATGTGTGATTGATATTCCAGAGTATTTGGTCTTCACTTTGCCATGTCCTCCTCCATCTTGCAGCTGATCTCGAATGATAAGTTCATTAGCGTGAGTCACAGAGTTCTGGCCCAGAAAATCGGGCCAAGGATTTCAGTGGCGTGTTTCATGAGGCAGCATCTCCCTCCAGAGAATTCTTCAAGGTTGTATGGCCCTATTGAGGAGCTGCTATCAGAAGAAAATCCTCCAATTTATCGGGAAACTACGGTGAAGGACCTCGTCACTCACTACTATGCAAAAGGACTTAATGGTGTATCTGCACTGGAACATTTCAAGCTATGAAATATATTGTATACGACAATTCAAGGATGTTCTCTCTTGAATGACAGTTGGACACATTTGATCTGTGTAGTTTTTCAGAGCATTAGCTCCCCGGCAAAGCATCCAGATGTTGTTAAATTGAATAGAGTATATGTTTGTAGTGCCTGGCAAGCTCGTGCTTATGTAACTATCGTGCATTTAGAAGAGGCTTTCTGCTTTGGAAGTAAAAATAAGAAATGGAATCATGGTTAGGTTTACCATACTTGTTCTTGTCGATCCCTTCAATCTGTGAGTTGCCTGAGTCGCCAAGTTTACTGATCCAAAGTGAAACTCTGTAGAGGATTATCTTGTTCGACTGATCTATGATGTTTAGATCATGGATGAAGAAGAAGAGAAGCGGGGGGGGGGGGGGGTTGGGGTTAGGAATTGGAAGTGCTCATTTCCGAGCTTTGTTTTGGTGGTCGTGGATAATTAGTTGGATTATATTTCAAATAAACTATCATAAGGAAGACTACTCTTTTGAAATCGGTGTTTTAGTGCTTCACGTATTTTTCACACCTGTGGCAGGGTTTCCTATCTTACTTAAGAGTGTAATGCTTTATCTACGATATTAGCAGTCAAATGTCATTAACAATTTTGATGGTTAGATCACTAATGTTTTATGTTAGCCTACAGCTCGGGCACGATGGATTGCCATGCGCAGGGGCACGACACCGTAGAACAACCCTTTTTTAGGAGCGTTCTCATGGGGCATTTGGCTAGCCTAAATCGCCACTTTGGTGAGTTTCTAGTCAATTTCGATCACGTAACATTGGGGGTATGCCTTTCTCCCTCATTTTAAGTATAGTTTAGGTGATGATACAAGGCCACTTTCAACCGAAGTTTCAGTTATTTCGGAGGCAAATACATATCTTTGTATTAACTTGCTTCCTCATTCCATATCTTTTCTCAGTCACTTCAAGGTTGGAGCAGTCACCGTCTTGGCTTTATTATTGCTTGTATTCGATATAGGTAACGAGTCATCAGATTCCTCTTATCAACATTCCTTGCTCGTCGTCTTTAACTCGCCATTCGAATCCCTGTCCCAGTCTTCCAATTGCTGCACAAATACCAGCATGACTTGCTCATTGAGAAATCCTCTCGGGCTCCCATTTTTCAAGATCCTCCCATTGTTGTTTCTCCGAGTTCCAACAACGTGAGGATCTTGAAATTCCCAGCATCATCTTTCTTTTCAAGATAACTCGTCCTCGTCTTTTCTCTGCCGCGTCTTCCTCTACAACTCCAAGCAACATCTTCATTGTATTCTTGCTTGTCAGTCTTGTATTCTTTTTTTTTTTGTTGGTAAAAGTAAGCAATATATTGGGGAAGCCAAACTGTACAAACGAGACGGCTTCAAAAACTTGCACTCATGAAGAACAGGCTCTAAATGAGTGACAGGAAGCCGCAAGAAAAGTCAAACGGCTACAACAAGAACAGCAAGGAAAGGCCCAGGCGGCAAGCACAATTGGCAGCCAAAGGCAACCAAACCGGCCAAAAACTCTAAGTCTGATCCCTAGAGAAGATAATGGGGTCAACATCCCAAGAGCGTTGCAACCTTCTATTTTTGATGGAGTCCTCCACATCTCTGAAGGTGACCGCCTTGTCTTTAACAACTTGAAGGAGATGCTTCTTCATGGCCGGAACAGAAACTTGCTCCCCCCTGAAGAGAATGCCGTTCTTGTTCTTCCAAATAATATGGCACATCGCACCAAAAGAATAGTGAGCAACACACTTATAAAACTCCTTGCCCGAAAGCATAGTTATGGCCCAACGCAGATTATCAAGCCAAGGTCTATTCCGCCAAGGAAGATTACACCTAGCCGCCCAAAAGAAAGCAATACTAGCCGTAATGCGACATCCAAAAAAGAGATGATCTATAGAGTCAGGCATAACATTGCAAAAAGGGCAGGAAGTAGCATCAATCCTACCATAAGATATAAGGAAAGATTGGGTAGGAAGCCTACACTTGGTGATGAGCCAAAGGTGAAATTGGTATCGTGGCAGGATATCATTGTTCCAGATGAAAGAATGCCAATTGACACGTGCCTTCTTCCGCCTTAAAGCCTCCTAAGCCGAGCCGACCGAGAACATGCTGTTCGAGCTCTCTCTCCAACAAAAACGATCTTGGTCTCCAGACAAGAAAGGAAGTGGAGAACCCCAGGACTCCAACATTGCCTTGACAGCCTGGCCATCTTCAGAGAAAAGGTCAGCCATCGAGGCCTGTCTAGAGAGACCAGAGCTGTAGATGATCGAATATGAGAAATATAAGTTCAAGGGGCCCTTAGGGTGCCAGTTGTTGAACCAGAGTGACACTGATAGGCCATCACCTATCATCCAAAAGAAGTTAAGCCAAAATTCTGTCTTGATTTGAAGAATCTTCTTCCAAGCCCAAGAACAACAAGTTGGCTTCGTAGAGACCCAGAAATTCTTTCTTTTTAAGAAGGTGGAATGGATCCACTTGCACCACAGTGACTCCTTATCTAAAAACAAGATCCAGATATGTTTGAGCATGGCCGCCTTATTGTACTCATGCAATCTGCGGATGCCAAGACCGCCCTCCGCCTTAGGAAGGCATACATCATCCCAGGAGACCTTAGCACCCCCTCTGCCCAACTCGGGGCCTCGCCAAAGGAATTGTCTAAGAATACGCTCAATCTGGTCCAGCACTGCCGCAGGAAGAATAAAGACACTTGCCCAGAAGGCTTGAATAGCATGGAGAACTGACCTGATCAGTTGAAGACAGTCGGCAAAAGACAGAAACCTATGAGTCCAGGACTGCACCCTCGAGGTGATGCGCCTAACTAGAGCAGCGCAATCTATCTTCCTCAGCCTCGAAGTAATAATTGGGACTCCTAGGTACCGAACTGGTAAGCTCCCTTCTGTGAATCCAAGAACTTGCAAGATTTGATTCCTTAAGGAAGGCGAGCCTCCTGACAAGAACACCTCACTCTTCCTCGGATTCGATAATAGGCCACTCCAAGCAAAGAACGTTTGTAGACCTTCCTTGAGGAGTGTCACAGACGGCACATGCCCTTCACAAAAGAGGAAAACATCATCTGCAAAGAGCAAGTGTGAGAGGGAGGTAGGCCTGTATCTCCAAAAGAAACTGAAGTTCGGCTGAAGCGAACACCTCCTGAGAATCCCCGAGAGAATCTCCATAACCAGAGTGAATAAATAGGGAGATATGGGATCGCCTTGGCGCAGGTCACGCCCACTAGGGAAGAAGCCATGGAGCTCCCCATTTAACGCAATAGAAAACCGAGGAGTCAGCACACAAGTCATGATGAGCTGAACCAAACGATCAGGGAAACGAAAAGCAAGGAGGACACTCTCAAGAAACTGCCAATCTATGGTATCATAGGCCTTTCTAACGTCGACTTTAACAGCACACTTCGGTGAGTAAGGCTCCAAATGGAAGTTAGAAAATAGTTCTTGAGCCAAGAGGATGTTATCCCTGATCCTGCGCCTCTTAACGAAAGCACTTTGACTCGGGCTCACTAGATCCTTCAGCACAGAAGCAACCCTGTTCGCCAACAATTTTGTAATTAGCTTGTAAATAGTATTACAACACGCAATAGGTCTAAAGTCGTCAACTGTAGTCGCATTCGGCACCTTCGGCACCAAGCCAAAATGGTGTTGTTGATTTCTTTAAGGATTCTTCCCGAGGTGAAGAAGTCCATAACGGCTGTCGTGACCAGCTGACCAACCGTCCCCTAGTTCTCCTTGAAAAACTCAACCGTGAAACCATCTGGACCTGGGGCCTTACCCCGAGCAAGAGAGAACAGAGTGTCTCGAATCTCCAAGTCGGTGATCGGCCGAGCAAGAAAGGTGATATGGTCATCATTAAGCTGAGAGTTGATGATCTACCGAATCTCTGAAACTTGAGGAGTAATGTGCTCCACCCGAGGCATAAAGAGGTCTTGGTAGTGCTCCACAAAATGCTGCTGGACAAGCTGCGAGTCACTGATTTGGTTGCCGAGAGAATCTACCATAGAAAGAATTCTGTTTCTCACTTGTCTCTTACTGACATAATGGTGGAAGAACTTTGTATTTCGGTCTCCCTCCTTCAGCCATCTTATTCTAGCTTTCTGTCTAAAGAAAGACTCCTCCTGAGAGCGAAGTTCCAAGAAGGCTCGGCGTTGAATCCTCGGCAGTCCTTACGGAAATATTAGAAAAGGAATTTCTATTGAGCTGTTTAAGCCGACACTTCAGGGCCTTCAGCTTGCAAACAAGCCTGTACATAGGAATCCCCTCTCCCGGCGAGTCCTAAACTTGCTTCACAATTGTCTTAAAATCTGGGTGCTTCATCCAAAAATCAAAGAATTTGAATGGCCTCCTCCAAAACACCGGGTTCTCGACCTTGACCACCATAGGAGAGTGGTCGGAAATCCCAGGAGCGAGAAAGGAAGCCTCCGAGAAGGAGAACACCTGGCTTAACAGGAGTTCACCAAGACTCTATCAATCTTTCTGGTCTTGCGAGAAGGGCCCGTAGAAGTAGACCAAGTGTAACGGAACCCCACATACCTGAGGTCTTCCAGTTCCGCCTGATCTAGACACTGTCCGAACTCATCAAAGCACGGCAACCATAAATCCGAACCTCCAAGCCTGTTCAAGGGGTCCTTAATAGCATTAAAGTCCCCCATAACAAGCTTTGGCACATTCTGTAAAGTAGAACTCCTACGCAGAAGATCCTCCCAAAGAGGTCTCCGGGAGGTGAATGAGTGCTCAGCATAAACGATAGTGACACAACAGACAGCTCCCGAATCCAACCATCTGAGATTCCCATGAATCGCCTGGTCCGAAGATGAGAAGGGTTCAAGGAGACAATGGAAGGGTTCCAGCCAACCCAGATCCTTCCTCGATGGGAGTGCTCAAGATTAGCCACCCAACACCAATTCGACATCAAACTACCAAAGATAGCTTCAAACATATTATGGGGAACCTTAGTCTCAACTAAACCGATCAGAGCCAACTGATTTGCCAAAACAAAATTCCAAACCTCCACTTGTCTAAGAGGGGCAACAAGACCCCTAATATTCCAGCAACCTATATACATATTTACAAACAAAAGGAAGAAAGAGGGTTACCTCCTTTTGTAGACGCTTCGCCGCGTGGATGGCGGAGTAACACAGACCGTTGTAGGGGGAGGGTTAGGAGCGAGAGCGAGTAGCTTGTCTTGTAAGGTCTTAGGCCTGTTGTTAGCAACAGATCGGAGAGGGGCCTGGAGAAAGCAGATCCTCATTTGAAGAACAGCCCACCTCAACCGATTCACCTACCACCTCTCCCGGGCTAGGCAACTCAGGATAGAGAGTCTTCGAAGGGATGCCTATCTCATCCGTAGAAGCAGGGGCAACTTCAGCCTGATTCAGACCAATTATGGGGCCTTCGGGGGCTTTGCGAGAAGTAGAAGGCAGCCCTTTCTCCACTGCCACAGCCTTAAGCTTCAGAGCACGGCCCTCATTGCTCGTATTAACCTAGGAGGTCGAGCTGAAATCCACTGGGTGAGGGGGCTTCTTCTTCTTGCTTTTGACCTGCTTCCAAGCCTGCTCATGTACCACCGGGGCATCCGAAACAGGGGCAGGGGGCTGGACAAGGTCCGAAGAAGCAAGGGCCATATTGGCCTGCACCGACGATGTCCTCAGGCCAGAGGGATTGGGAGAGATCTCACATTTGTGGCCAAACACGCCACACTTGAGGCACTCCACGGGCCTCCACTCATACTCAATTGTAATCGAATGAGATACTCCATCTACATTCACAACAACCTCCGAGACCTTGGGTTGTTTTGCTTGGATATCCACGCATACTCGGGCAAAAGAAATTCTCCTCATACCCTCCGTATGTTGATCAACATAAATGGGCTTACTAATGGAGCTTGCTATGGCACTAATAGCCGGCGCGGACCATAGGTCAAGAGGAAGATTATTGAGTCTAATCCACACCGGAACTGAAGACTGCCTATCTTTTTTAAGTTCCAACAGCAGCTTCCACTGTTGCAAGATAAGAGGCACCCGTGCTATGGTTAGAGGCCCCTCTTCCAAAATCTTCCTGCGGAACAAAGGGTCCGGAAAGTGAAAGAAGAAGAACCCCTAGTCATCGGCCAGTACATCGACCAGCTTAGTCCCCTAGGTATTCTTCAACGCATCCTCTACGAGCTGAAACGGGAACCTCTTCCCTACAAAGTAACCAACCAAGTACTCGCTCCACTTGGGGTCCACAGCCTGCAACATCGCGCCGGATAAGTTCACAACAGGTTTCTCACCCACAGAAGAAGGTGGGACAAAAGATAGCTCATAGCCCTTTGCTTCTAGTTGCGCTACAATGGCCCATGACTGGGCTTGGGGAGGCCTCGAAGAGCTAGCCAGCTTAGCTGGGGCCTGACGCTGCTTAGAAGGGGCACGAGCACGACTACGGCCCCTATAACGCCCATCACGAGGTGGCCTCGACTGCAGTCCAAGTCTAATCCCATCACCAACTGGTGAAGGCTCGACACCAGGTTGAGAGGGATGACTAGACTTCTCAGCAGGCCGGCCTTCTATAGTGCAAGAAGGAGGGCTAAGCCCTTTATCCCTCACAGTACCACGGTGGGCCTCAACAAGGAGGCCACTTCTCTCGGCCGAGGTAGACGCCATAACAGAACAACCCTCCAATAGCCCAGCAACTCTCCAGCACAAGGAAGAGAATCCATACCAAGGAAGGAAGCAAAGGGCCGAGGAAGGGTGGTGAGAGCCAACAAAACCACCGCTAGCCCTTGAAGCAGCTCGAAGCCCGCACGAACAGCAGAACAGGGCACCGAAACGGGCAAGAGAAAGGGCTTCTTCAAGCACGACTTGGGGGGGCAAACTGGACGAAACCGTTCAGTGGAAAGATGGATGGCAGGCAGAGGAAGAAGCCCACCAAAAATCGAGCCAAACCGATGGTAGAATCTCACGGGACGAGCAGAAGAGGGGACGGTATGAACAGTGAGCAGATCGCCCAGTAGAGAGGAAAAAAGGAACAGTACCCGAGAAAGAAACAAATGGCCCATATTATTAGTCTTGTATTCTTCGTTGTAAGAGAGAGCAAGAAAGAAAGATTTAACTCCATTAATGCGGTCCCAGAGGCGACAATGCCTTTTTCACCTGCGAAGTTAAAATATGTTGTTTTTCACATAGACAAAGCAAACTTTTTGGTTTTGCTAGAGAAATCCCACATTGAATAATTCGTGTGATGTAAATCAATTAATATATATTGGTTGGACCATAACTCATTAATTTAAACTTTTGAGTGAAGGTAGATCCAATTAATTATGTTGATGGGCTCGAACTCTGGAAATTGTAGGGACATATTCATGGACTACTCCAAGAGAGTGAGGAGCTTAGGCGTGTTGCTGTTGGAGCTCTTGTTGGAGTCTCTTGGGCTGAGGCTAGACAACCTCCAGGGATGGACTGCTTAGAGGGCCTCGTGGTCAAATGCCACTACTACCACATTCGAGGCCTCCAAGTCCTTCATGACAATCATCGTCCCATTTCTTTTATTCTAACTTTATTCTTATTAAGCCCATCGGAGTTGCGACAAGGCCCGAACCCAACTCTTCTCCTGCCCATTCCCATGCGCTGCCCCCTTCCCATCAAAGCAGGCGGTCTGTGACGTAAGAAGAGGAAGGCCGAAGAGGAAGAGCCCGTGAGCGAGAGAGGAGCGACGGGTGGGTGATGGGAGCGAGTCCGCACCTTCCAGAAGCCGTGAGGGATAACGACGCGTAACCGAAAAAGATTTGCGAGGGGGAGAGAAGCGGATTCTCGCTGAAGAAAAGAGCAGGGCTCGGCCGGGTGGGACGGTTTTTACAAAAAAGAACCAGATCGTGAACAGAGAGAGGAACGATATCGCGGAGGGAGAGGGAGAGAAAGGTTCACACTTCACAGAGAGAAACGTTGGCCCCGGGAGTAGACGAAGAGGGATCGCAGTCGGCCACATCCTTCACCCGTAGCAGAGTATAGCCTGCTGCTTCGCTGGAGGAGAAGGAGAGCACCGTCCAGGTTTTAGACACGTCTCTTGTGGAATTACTACTATTAGGGAATGTTGATGAGTCTCTTTTCGTTTTAGACACGTCCAGGTTTTTCTTTTATGATGGATTATGTGGTAGTGTTCAGCTTTATTATTAGGAGATGTCTCATGCGGGTAAAATATAAAGGAACTTATCCTGTGCTTGAGCTGTTTCTCCCCGATGTTTATGGTGTGAGTTGTTTAAAGGTTCAGATATCAAGTGGCACCAGAACCGAATTCGGACCTCCGTGTAGAATCTTGAAAAAGTTTTCTAGGGCTGGTTGCCTGCGGGTCATGTCATTGTTTGAACTGGTAGACTTTGAGTTGAGGAGGCTATATTGGCTAGTTAGTGTCCATGTAGTTGAACCAGCCAGGCTGTGAGATGCCATGACATTCATTACACTAGAAATTTTGCATTCATCATTAATTCCTTGGTCTTTTTGAAATTTCTATGAGGTTACATGTCAAACATATTATCTTATCGGAAGCTGCCTATGACCATTTTTGTGAGAGTACTAGGCAATTCGGCTTTAATCATCAAGGGCTCGTGGTAGACATGGTATTTTGCCGCTGGAGAGCCTTTTTACAACTATTTTACTTCAAGGAGTTGTTTTGGTTGTTCTAGCAATAACATTTTTTGTATTATCTAGTTTGTCTTCTTCGTTCTTGCAGAAAAGGCATCAATGACAGCGAACAAAGGTGTCATTGGGACCACCGTAAGTGATGCAAGGAGGATTGCTTTCTCTTGCGTAGGGGAACTTTTACATGAGCCTCCTTTCATTCTTTTGGTGTTCAAGTTACTTTTTTTGAACTTAATTTATATACGCATATAATGTATAGTCATTTCACTTGCAGGTTGGTTTTGAGAACCAAATGATGCTTCTGGTACGATTAAACTAGGCTGAGATAGAAAGCTTTCTTGAGACTTTCTATTCATCTGATTATTAATTTGTTTTCTTTAGGTAGAGCAAATATAAGAAGAAAAGCTTTGGCTGATGCCAGCAATGTTTGAAAAAGTGACGTTTCTGATAAAGTTGTATGCAATGGGTCCAAACCAATGTGAATATTGCTATATTTTGATAGGGAGTTTTCTTTCTTCCTTTATCTTATTTATGTTTTTACCCTATCTGTTTTTGGCATGTTAGGTGAAGATTTCACGGTTCTTGACAATTGACATGACTATGGAATTTTGTGGTTCTCCATTAGCTTCCTAATTATGCGAGTAGCTCTAACCCCATTAAACACAATGTATTGCAGGAAGTACCATAGTGAGGGCTTCACATCTTTGCAATGGTATGCTTAGAGATCTTTTCCACTTCACATATTTGAAGGGGTTATATCTAGTCGTAAAAGTTGGAAGTTTTTGTTTTGGATGCCTACAGTGAAATGCATTCAGCGCTTCTACTTTTCCTTTGGCTTTGTTTTTAATAAAGCACTCAACACTTTTCTTTGCCACAGTGTTTTGGTGGATCCAAGCATTAGGAAAGCAGGAGTTGCGAAAGAGAATCTTTTGTGGTGGTAAGTTGCATTTCTGCTTCCTGTTTTCCCCTTCTTTTGCTGTCGGCTATCTAATATACAAGTGATAGTATTTTTTCTTGTCCTGAAGCAGCCTAGCATTTTGTTTCTGAACGTATCAGATTAATCGATTCTTACAATTTGAAATTTGGTGAGTAGCAATAAATAGGTTGGGGGTGTGGTTTATTTATTATACCTTTGTATGTCGTATTTCTAAGACTTGGTAAGAGGACGGAAAACTGAAGTGTTTGTTATTGCTGTCCAGACTTTATTGTCATGTTGAAATAGATAGTAATGTTGTCACTCTTGACACAAGGAGTAGTTGTATTTAAAGCCCCAGTGATTACCCAGTAATAGCTCAAATGGGAATTCACGAAATAGAGACATAGGAAAGTGGTCACGATTTGATGGTGATGGTGAAGAAAAGAGCAACTGAAGCACTTAAAGGAGGAATAGATTTTCATCTGAAGCGATAAAATTGGAAAAGAAAAAGGGCAACAGAAAGGAACTTGTATTAAAATCTGAACTCGCTTTTGTCATGTTGAATTGGTCGGGTCTGACAATCCATTTTTAGGATAAAATCTTTTCCGTGTACCACAAAATATGGGGTAATTGAAGTGCCTTGAACCAGTTTTGAACTTCCTTAGACAAGGATAGAATAGCACCTTAAACTGTACTACATAAGGAGTAGCACTAGTCTTAACTACCAACGAGGCCTTTTGGTAGTAGTTTCTGTTGTGCTAGGGACAAAATTTTTCGAGGGATGGTAGTGTGGTTACGCCTTAGAAAGGACAATATTGGGTTAGGCTGAGGGATGGCAGTGTGGTTGCATCTGTATCCTAAATAAGCCTTTTTTGGGCAAAGCCCAAGAGAACAAAACTGTGAAGGAATGGGGGTAGGTGAGTCCTCAGCCTAAAGTGGACAATGTTGTTGGCAAGGAGGTTGGCCCTTACAAATAACATTTTTTATGTGTATATGTTTTTTCATTGAATTTTGGCAGAATTAGGATTAATGATCGAGATGGCAACATAGTACCATAAGATAATCAATGACCATGCTTTGAGACCAAGTAAATCCGTTCATCAATTTCATCCCAATCATCAGATTTCCCGGAGTTTTCGGCTAACATATCGGCTATGGCTCACCCTTTGACGGACTTTTGTGCCATGCTTTGAATATCAAACTCAGAGAGTAATATTTGCCATTTAGTGAGCCTTCCAATCTATGCGGACTTCTCCAAAAGATATTTGATCGAGTCATTCTTAGTCATCAGAAGGATGCGGTGGTGCAGAGTGTATTGCCTCAATTGGTGTAAAACCCAAATCAAGGCTACACAAGTTTTTTCCACTTCAGGATATCGGATCTCGAAAGTAGTAGACTTCTTATTGAGGTAATAAATGGCATGTTCTGTTCCATCCTTTGGTTCTTTTTGTGCTAACATGGCTCCTAAAGACTTTTCGTGAATGGTGAAATACAAGATCAGAGGCACGCCTATCCACAATTCAAAGACATCATACAGAAAAAGCTGAATCAAATTCAGCTTTACTTGTTGGGCCATTAATATTCCAACAATATCGTCACTTTAAAAAAGAAGGAATAAAGAAACAATGCTAATAACGGTAACCAAAATCTACATACAAAAACTTATTCGAGAAGAATCAACATATTTGGAAGTCAAGAAAATATTCAGTGATTTGCTAGTTTCATGTCATGGCGTGCATTGATATGAGTTGTTGCAATAGAAAATTGACATATACCTTGATTAGAAAAAAAATGAAAACACATATTTTCTCTCTCCTCATCTCCATCACAACACCATCTCTCCGGCCACTTAAGAATCCACCGCCCAACTTCGGCGAGGGAAACAAAGACGAGAAAAAGCATTGAAATGACACAAGCAGAGAAAAGAAGCACCTGTGAACTCCAAGTGCTGCTTTTGATATCATTTGAAAATAGTCAATATCCGAATCTCAGGCCAATACCAACAATCACAACAAGCCCAGGTCGAGAACAAATCCAATATGCATAATTTAATTTATGAGAAGTTAAAAACTTAGTATAACATTTGTAAATGAGATTCTCCTCTCGACTGTTATAGTCAACTTTGCAAAAACCATGCCAATCATCATCCCCTTCTTCTGCCTAGACATGGTCGAGCGGCGGAAGTTGCTACTAATTAGCGTCGGGGGATGATTGCATCGCTTGCCATCTTCAGTACATGTCTCACCAGCATTGACCGCAATGGCACGAGCGACACGAAGCCTAAATGGGTAGTAGCCTAATGCCTTCCCTTGTTGTTTTATGTGGCATCGTTCTCAATCGACATAGGCCTAATCGCGTCGGTCTATCATTTAGAAGTGTTTCCAATCGAGGTTGTTTGCCCTTAAAGTCTCTGTGAACCAAGTGCTAAGTGTAATCTCGACGTTATTGTTCATTTTGCTATACAAGGCGATCACCCTCAATGGGGTCATCTTCGTGTTCATGGCAACGTCGTGCTTAAGGAGCATGTACGTTGGCGTTGTCATGCCGTATACAAGGGGTAAGACCCTAGAGAAGATGTGGTGGTTCTTTGAGAAATGCTTTGTGTGGAGGTTGATCATGATGGAAACAGAGACAAGAAGGAACATTGAAATGACATAGGCATCAAGAAAAGTGGCACCTATGGACTCTAGGTGTTGCTTTTGATCTCTTTTGAAAATAGTCGATATTCGAATATTAGGTTAATACCTAGCTCAAGAATAAATCCCATATGCATGATTTAATTAATAAGAAGTTAAAAACTTAGTTGACATCTGCCAATGAAAATCTCCTCTTGACCGTTATAGTCCACTTTGCAAAGACCGTGCCAATCCTCATCTCCGTTTTCTACCTTGATGTGGTTGGGCGGCAGAAGTTGCTGCTAATCAACCTCAGGGGATGTTAGCATCACTCGCCGTTCTTAATACATGCCTCATCGGCATTGATTGTGGCGGCATGAGCGACACGAAGCCCAAATGGGCAGTAGCCTAATGCATCCCCTCATTGTTGTTTTATATAGCATCATTTGCAATCAGCATAGTCCCGATCGTGTCAGTTTATAGTTCAAAAGTGTTTCCAATTGAGCTTGCGTACCTAGGGCTCGCAATTGAAGTCACCGCAAACCAAATGCTAAGTGTAACCTTGATGTTATTGTTCATTTCACTATACAAGGCGATCACTCTTGGCAAGGTTGCCTTCATGTTCATGGCAACGTCATGCTTAGGTAGTGTGTACATCTACATTGTTATGTCCGAGACAAGGGGTAAGACCCTAGAGGAGATGTGGCGATTCTTTGGGGAATACTTCATGTGGAGGTTGAGGGCAAAGGAAATACAGACACGAAGGAGCATCGAAATGACATAGACATCGAGAAAAGTAGCACCTGTGGATTCTAGGTGCTACTTTTTATATCTTTTGAAAATAGTTGATATCCGAATCTTAGGTCAACGCCAACAAATCACAATGAGACCTAGGCCGAGAACAAATCTCATATTATGATTTAATTGATGAGATGTTAAAAATTTAGTATGACCTCACTAATGAGAATATCCTCTTGACCGTCATGGTCCACTTTGTAAAGATCGAGCCAATCTTCATCCCTGTCTTCTACCTAGACAAGGTTGCGAAAGTTACTACTAATCATCCTTGGAGGGATGATTGTGTCACGTGCCATCCTAGGTACATGACTCACCTACCTCAACTACAGCACCCCAAATGGGCAGTAGCCTTATGCATCCCCTCATCGCTATTTTATGTAGCATTGTTCGCAATCAGAATAGGCCCGATCATGTCGGTCTATTGTTCGGAAGTGTTCCCATTGAGATTGCATGCCTGAGGGCACACAATCGGAGTTGTTGTGAACCAAATGCTGAGTGACAAAAGCATGAGCATCACATAAGAGAACATCACTGAAGAAGCTCTCGTACCTCTTAAAGAAAGTTAACTAGAGAAGCATATGGCCAAAAGTAAAAAAACGGAAAAAATAAAAGCAAAACCAAATGATTGCAATGAAAATAAGAGAGGATGATGAAAGAAATAGATAAGGCAAAGAGCTATATGCTAATATGTAAAAAATAATTCTGTCCCTAGCCAAAAGAGATGGTTACTATACAAAGGTGATGGCGTTGTGCTGCATTACTATTTGTGGAAGCACCACAAGCCTCCCATTTCCCCCAACCCAAGCTCTAAGTTTGTTACTTCTCATCAATTAAACCATGCATATGGGATTTGTTCTCGGCCTCGGGCTTGTTGTGATTGTTAGTATTAGTCTAAAATTTGGATATGGATTATTTTCAAAAGTTATCAAAAGCAGCACCTCGATGTTGGTATTAGTCCTAGGTGCTGCATTTCTGGATGCTTATGTTATTTCGATGCTTCTTCCCGTCTCTATTTTCCTCACCTTGAACTCCACAAGAATTCACCGATGAACTGCTACATCTCCTCCAAGGTCTTCCCCCTTGTCTCCGGCATAACAATGTAGACGAACACGCTCCTTAAGCACGACATTGCCATGACCACGAAAGCAACCCCGCGAAGGGTGATCACCTTGTATATTGGAATGAACAATAATGTCGAGATTAACACTCAGCACTTGGTTCGCGACGACTATGATTGCGTCTCCCTGGGAACACAACCTCAATGGGAACACTTTCGAACTATAAACCGATGCGATTAGGCCTTTGCTAATTGCGAATGATGCTACATAAAACAATAAGGGCATGCATATGGCTACTACTAATTTTGGTTTCGTGTCGCTCATGCCGCTCTGGTCGATGCTAGTTAGGCACGTACTGAGGATGGCAGGCGACGCAATCATCCCCCTGAGGCTAATTAGCAACAACTTTCGTCGCCTGACCACGTCTAAGAAGTAGATGGGGATGAGAATTGACACAATCTTTGCAAAGTGGATTTTGATGGTCAAGAAGAGATTCTCATTGGCAAAAGTCACATTGATTTTTTAACTTCGCATCAATTAAATCATGCAGATTTGTTCTCAGCCTAGGGGTCGTTCTGATTGTTAGTATTTGCCTGAGATTCGGATATGGGTTATTGTCAAATTCTATAAAAAGCAACACCTAGAGTCCACAAGGTGTTGCTTTTCTTGATGCTTGTGTGATTTTAATATTCCTCCTTGTCTTTGTTTCCCTTACTTGAACCTCCACACGAAGAATTCTCCGAAGAACCACCACATCTCCTCCAGGGTCTTCCCTCTTGTTTCCAGCATAACAACGTAGACAAACACACTCCCTAAACAGGACACTGCCATAAGTATGAAGGTGACCCCGTCGAGGGTGATCGCCTTTTATAATGAAATGAATAATAACGTAAATATTACACTCAGTGATTAATTCGCGATGACATCAATTATGTTCCCCTAGGCATGTAACATCAATGGGAACACTTCTTAACTATAGATTGATGCGATTGGGCCTATGTCGATTGCGAATGATGGTACATAAGACAATAACCGGGGGATGTGTAGGGCTACTGCCCATTTGGGTTTCATGTTGCTCGTGCCGTTGCAGTCGATGCCGATGAGGCGTGTACTGAGGACGGCAAGAGACGCAAGCATCTCCCCGAGGCTGATTAGTAAAAACTTCCGCCGCCTAACCACATTTAGGCAGAAGACGAGAATGAGGATTGGCATGCTCTTTGCAAAGTGGACTATGACGGTCAAGAGAAGATTCTCATTGGCAAAGGTTATACTAAGTTTTTAATTTCTAAGGCCGAGCATGAAAAGGCCCATATGTATGAGCAAGAAAATCTTAAAAACTTAGTATAACCTCTTCCAATGAGAATATTCTCTTGACCGTCATAGTCCACTTTGCAAAGACCATGCCAATCCTCATACTTGTCTTTTGCCTAGACGTGGTTGGGCGGCGGAAGTTGTTGCTAATCAGCCTCAGGGAGATGCTTGCGTCTCTCGCCGTCCTCAGTACATGCTTTGTCAACATTGACCACAGTGGCACGAGCAACATGAAACCCAAATGGGCAATAGCCCTACACATCCCCCGGTTATTGTCTTATGTACCATCATTCGTAATCGGCATAGGCCTAATCACATCAATCTATAGTTAAGAAGTGTTCCCATTGATGTTACATGCCCATGGGAACACAATTGAAGTAATCAAGAATTATTTACTGAGTGTAATCTTGATGTTATTATTCATTTTGCTATACAAGGCGATCACCCTTGACGGGGTCGCCTTTGTACGTATGGCAATGTCCTGTTTAGGGAGCGTGTTCGTCTATGTTGTTATGTTGGATACAAGAGGGAAGACCCTGGAGGAGATGTGGCGGTTCTTAGGAGAATTCTTCGTGCAGAGGTTCAGGTGAGGGAAACAAAGATAAGAAGGATTATCAAAATCACATAGAAATCGAGAAAAGCAACACTTATGGACTCTAGGTGTTGCTTTTTATATAATTTGACAATAACCCATATCTGAATCTCAAGCAAATACCAACAATCAGAGCGAGCAAGCCCTAGGCTGAGAACAAATCTGCATGATTTAATTGATGCGAAGTTAAAAAAATCAATGTGACTTTTGCCAATGGGAATCTCCTCTTGACCATCAAAATCCACTTTGCAAAGATCGTGCAAATTCTCATCCCCGTCTACTTCTTAGACGTGGTCGGGCGATGAAAGTTGCTGCTAATTAGCCTCGGGGCGATGATTGTGTCGCTTGCCGTCCTCAATACGTGCCTAACTAGCATCGACCGAAGCGGCATGAGCGAGACAAAACCAAAATTGGTAGTAGCCATATGCATCCCCTTATTGTTTTATGTATCATCGTTCGCAATTGGCAAATGTTTAATTGCATCGGTTTATAGTTCGAAAGTGTTCCCATTGAGGTTGTGAGACGTAATCGGAGTCGTCGCAAACCAAGTGCTTAGTGTAATCTCTACATTATTGTTCATTCCAATATACAAGGCGATCACCCTTCGCAGGGTTGCTTTCGTATTCATGGCAATGTCGTGCTTAAGGAGCGTGTTCATCTACATTGTTATGCTGGAGACAAAGGGGAAGACCTTGGAGGAGATGTAGCGATTCATCGGGGAATTCTTGTGGAGGTTAAGGCGAGGAAAAAAGAGACGGGAAGAAGCATCGAAATGACATAAGCATAAAAAAATGCAGCACCTAGGATTAATACCAACATTGAGGTGCTGCTTTTGATATATTTTGAAAGTAATTCATATCCGAATCTTAGACAAAGACTAACAATCACAACAAGCTTGAGGCCGAGAACAAATCCCATATGCATGATTTAATTGATGAGAAGTAACAAACTTAGAGCTTGGGTTGGGGGACATGGGAGGCTCGTGGTGCTTCCACAAACAGCAATGCAGCGCAACGCCATCACCTTTGTACCGTAACCATCTCTTCTGGCTAGGACATAATTATTTTTTACGTCATAGCATATAGCTATTTGCCTTATCTATTTCTTTCATCCTCCTGTCTTATTTTCACCGCAATCATTTTGTTTTGCTTTTGTTTTATTCTGTTTTTTACTTTTGGCCATATGCTTCTCTAGTTAACTTTCTTTAAGAGGTACGAGAGCTTCTTCAATGATGTTGTTCTATTGTGTGATGCTCATACTTTTGTCACTCGGCATTTGGTTCACAAGGACTTCAATTGTGTGCCCTTAGGCACGCAGTCTCAATGGGAACACTTCGGAACTATAGACTGACGCGATCGGGCCTATTTTGATTGCGAACAATGCTACATAAAATATCGATGATGGGATGCATAAGGTTGCTGCCTATTTGTGGTTCGTGTTGCTTGTGCCGCTACGGTTGAGGTAGGTGAGTCATGTATCTAGGATGGCAAGCGACGCAATCATCCCTCCAAGGATGATTAGTAGTAACTTTCGCCGCTCGACCATGTCTAGGTAGAAGATAGGGATGAGGATTGGCTTAATCTTTACAAAGTGGACCATGACGGTTAAGAGGAGATTCTCATTAGCAAGGTCATACTACGCTTTTAAATTCTCATCAATTAAATCATAATATGGGATTTGTTCTCAGCCTAGGGCTCATTGTGATTTGTTGACATTGACTTGAGATTCAGGTATTGACTATTTTCAGAGCCAATGTCTACCACTTTGCTGATTTGTTTGAAGATGGTTTGGTTGGCACTATTGGTGAAGATGAAGAGCCTATAGTTCCCGTTTTGTAAGGGATATTCCATTTATTTTTCCCCATGAGGGAATTCCATTGATTTCATTTGTTTACGCTTGTAATAATCCCGATCATAAACTCTATGGTTCCAGGATGATATATGTTGTAATGCAATTTTTGCATATCAATAAAATTCACATTTTGTTAATAGACATGTGAGGTTTCCCAAATTAGTCCTATGATGATGCTTTGACGCTTGAGCGTTCACACGATCTATAGTTTCAAAATGTTTTAGCGGAACGAGGATGTCCAATGACATGAGGGCTAGTTCCCAATAAATTTTTTCAAAAACTCGAATTTGAAAATAAAATTTTCATGACATTTACATACATTGCATTCATTTATATGTATATATACTAACCATTTTTTGATTGCATCTCAAACATGACATTTCACATCATGATAGTCATTTGCATGGCTCGGATTTGCATTCAAAAGATTTTGACGAACCCCGATTATTCTGACTCAGAGAATGAAGATGATTATCGAGTTATTGAAAAGGAATGGCTCAGACATGAAGAGTCCAAACCTCCTACAACCGAACAACCAATCACCGTGAATTTAAGAGATTCAAATAACCCTAAAGAAACCAAGATTGGGGAAGGTCTCTCTCAATCGGATGCCAATATATTAATTGGACTTTTGAAAGAGTACCAAGATGTTTTCTAAGGGAAAAGAACAAAAGAGTACCAAGATGTTTTTGATATATGGTTTGCTGCTCCCGAATCTACAGTCCACAAATGTTTCGCTACATGGTTTGTTGATGTCTAGATGGTGATCCTTTTGTGGTGTCGCTCATTGGATTGATGATGGTAGGGTGGACTGTTGATAGATTTGGCTGCCGTCGGACAATTATCTTGATGGCATTCTTCATTTTCTTCTTTGGGGCTCTCCCAATAGAGTTCGTTCCCAACAACTTCTTTATCTCGTTGGACCAATTCACTGTTCACATAAGAGTTCGCTACACCCTCATGATCGCCTCCTCTATGTGGCTGAAATCTCCTCTAGCCTTCTCCCATGTGACTTCTTCACCTCCTTATTTGTGGCACTTATCAAATTCTATTTTTAGAAAAATTCTGTAGCATCTTTTCAATTTTCTTATATGTTATAAATTTGTCTTTTTTGTTATGTGAAAATCACTTTTTTATACATTTATATATGTTTCATCATCATTGCGGTCCGCGCCATGTGGAATTTCCTTGGTGGTTGGTCATGCAAAGATGCTCGGAAGATGCGAAACGCATCCTTGTTAGGATCTTTGATTTTGGGAAGGAGGTTGCACTCCTAGTTGACAAAATCAAGAAGGCCACTGCCATCCAAAGAGAGTCCAACAACAACGTTGTTTATGTGCAGAGCAATAACATGAGGGACGTGTGGCGGGAGCTCTTTCACCCGACCCCGTCACTCTACCACATGATCATATTTGCGATTGGTATCCATGTCTTCCGATAGACATGTGGCTTGGACATTGTTCTCCTGTTTAACCTCTGGATATTTGAGAAAGCTGGTGTTAGCATCGCCGACAAAAAACTGTTATGGAATATTACAATTGAATTGGTAAAGGTGGTATTTACCTTCATAACTATTCTCCTTGTTGATTGGGATGGGCGACGACGGTTTTTGTTGTGCAGCATTGGTGGGATTATTGGATTTTTCCTGTTTCTGGGTACTTATTTAATTATGATTGACCAAAATGACATAGAGTTTATTGACCAAAGGGACATGAATCACTTGTCAACGTGGTGCATGACTTCATTATTCTTCTGTGTGGCGTATTACTTGGTAGGTGTGGGATTGGTCATGTCCATTTACAATGCTGGCTTATTCTCACCACAATGATGTGCACAAGGAAGTACAATTAGTTTCACCGCAAGCCAACTGTCAAGTGTAGGGGTATCATTTTTATTTGTCATACTTGTCCAATGATGGGGCTACTTTTTTGTTTGTGATGGGTGCCATACCATCTTCGTGTGGATTTTCAATTTCATCATGATGCCCAAAACCAGAGGTACACCCTAGAAGAGATGGCCTAACATTTCAAGTAATACATCGGATGGAGGTTTAGGAATCAAGAAACTAAATTTTCGAGAACAATGGGGCGACGCAATGAAGGCAGCCAATGCTTGTGTTGCCACCTCCTTGAAGCGGATTGCATCCACTTAGAGATTTGGCTAATAGATTATTAAACCTAAACTTAGCTCAAGACAAACTTAACTACAAAATTATCATCATTACTTAGATGCAGTTTACCATATTAAAAAATCAACAGGTAAAATAAATATTCAAGAACGGAGAGACAGATTCACCTTGTCAGATTTTACACACATCATCTCAGTAAAACATACATTGGTAATAATTAGGCAAAACATAAACCAAATATGGGGCCTATGCCTAGAGCCATGCGAAACCCCTAGGTGGATCCAACCCTCATGACACAAGAGTTTGCTACCTTCATTGTGTCACCCCAATGTTTTTGTCAATTCAATTTCTTGGTTCCTAAACCTCTAACAGAAGTATTGCCCGAAATGTTGGGCCATCTTCTCTAGAGTGCACCCCTGGTTTCGGGCATCATGATGTAAGGAAAATCCACGCGATGATTGTACCCATCAAGAACAAAAAAAGTAGCACTGCCAAAGGTAGTTGCCTTGGACAGTAGTACAAATAAGAATGATATCCTTGCACCTGATAGTTGGCTCATGGCGAAACTAATTATGCTTCCTTGCACATGTGGGTGTGGCGAGAATAATTCAATGTTGTAAATGGATGTGATTGATCCATGCTTATTGAATCACATGCCACATAGAAGAACAATGAGGTCATGCATCACCTGGACAAGTTGACAAGTGATTCTTGTCCTTTTGGTCAATAAGCTTGATATTACTTTGCTCAATCATTATTAGACAAGTATCCAAAGACGAGATATCTAATAATCTCGCCAATATTGCACAACAACAATTGTCATTGTCCAATCTAGTCAACGAAGAGAGTACCTACGAAGGTAAATATCGCATTTACCAATTTGACTGCAATAATTCATAACAATTTTTTGTTAGCAGCGTTGACATTGGCCTTCTTAAATATCTTGGAGTTAAATAGGAGAACAATGTCCATGTCACATGCTTGTTGGAAGATATGGATACCAATCGCACAAATAATCACGTGGTAGAGGGACACAGTCGAGTGAATGAGCTCCCGCCACACGTTGCTCATACTAATGCTTTACCTATTGACAACGTTGCCATCGGACTCTCCTGGGATGATGGCAGCCTCCCTGATTTTGTCAATTAAGAGTGTAGCCTCCTCCTTAGAGTCGAAGATCCTAGCAAGAGACATGGCAATTCAATTTATTGGTTCCTGAAACTCCACCAGAAGCATTACCCAGAATGTAGGGCCATCTCTTCTACGGTACACCCTTGGTTTTGGGTATCATGATGAAAAAGAAAATTCATGCGATGGTGGTATAGCGCCCACTGCGAACAAAAAAGTAGCCCCGACAAGGGTAGTTGCCTTGAATAGCAATACAAATAAGAATTATATCTTTGCACCTGATACTTGGCTCGTAGCAAAATTAATTGCACTTTCTTGTGAACGTAGGTGTGGCAGGAATATTCAATGTTGTAAAAGTATGTGACCAATCTCATACTTACTAAGTAACATGCCACATAGAAGAACAAGGAAGTCATGCATTACGTGATTATTGCCCCTTTGATCAATAAGCTTTATGTCACTTTGGTTAATCATAATTAGATAAGTAACTAGAGACAAGAGAGGCCCCATAATCTCGTCAATGCTGCACAATAACAACCGTTGTCGCCCCGCCCAACCAACGAGGAGAGTACCTATGAAACAACTAATCAATCAAGAAGAATCGGACCCATATATGACAGTAAAACACCAAAATCAATAAGCACGGTGGAATTAAAGCGTACCTATTCGAGCCATTGCTTTACTTAAAGAAAAATAGATCACTCTGATAATTAAAGATCTATTGAAATGTCAGATCTTCCTCTCTATGACCAATTTCAGTATAGTAGCTTTCAATGGGATTAAAACAACTTATAGGTATAACCTACCCTTTTATAGGCTAGAGATGGGATCTAGCAATCCCTAATCAATAGTGTGTCAACTGGGCCATTCCCATTACGGGCTTCAATTAAACATAATTGCCTACACTTCGCTGCTTAACTGGCCTATTATTAATAGATGCCAAAACCCAATTCAATAAGATCATTCAATGGTTTAACAAATATTGGAATATCCATTAACCTGATTATTTAAAATATAAGTAAGTAATTAATGCAGCGCACAAGTGAATACCACATTTAACAATTTGACAGTAATAATCTATAACAGTTTTTTATTGGCGACGCTCACACCAGCCTTCTTAAATATCCAAGGTTGAATAAAAGAATAATGTCTATGCCACATGCCTGTCGAAAGACACAGATACCAATCGCATAGTTGATCATGTGGTAGAGGGATGAGATCACGTTAAGTAGCTTCCACCATACGCCCTTCATGTTAATGCTCTGCAAATGACCAATGTTGCCGTTAAACTCTCCTTAGGATGGCGGCAGCCTCCCTGATTTTATCAACTAAGAGTGCAGCCTCCTCCTTAGAGTCAGAGATCCTAGCGGAAGAGATGGCAATTTGTTGATTCCTTCCACCAAAAGTATTGCCCAAAATGTTGGGCCATCTCCTCTAGGGTGCATGCCTAGTTCGGGCATCATGATGAAAATGAAAATCTACACAATGATGGTATGGCGCTTACTGCAAGCAAAATAGCCTTGTCGAGGGTGGTTGTCTTGGACAGTAGTACAAATAAGAATGATATCCCTACACTTGATAGTTGGCTCATGACAAAACTAATTGTGCTTCCTTGCGTATGTTAGATGTGGCGGAAATAATTTAGCATTGTAAATGGATGTGACTAGTTCTACACCTACTAAGTAACATGCCACATAGAAGAACAATGAAGTCATGTACCACATTGATAATGATTCTTGTCCCTTTGGTCAATGAGCTCCACATCACTTTGGTCATCTTTAATTAGATAAGTACATATGATCATGTGGTAGACGGATGGGGCTGGATGAAGGAGTTGTTGCCACACGTTCCTCATGCTAATGCTCTGTACATGGACGATGTTGCTATTGGGCTCTCTTGGGGTGACAGTAGCTTCCCTGATTTTGTCAACTGAGAGTGTTGCATCCTCCTCGAAGTCAGAGATCTCAATAGAAGAAATGATGATTCAATTTCTTGGTTTCTAAACCTTTACCAAAAGTATTGCTCGAAATGTCGAGTTATCTCCTCTAGGGCGCACGGTCGATTTCGGGCATCATGATGAAAAAAAAAATCTACTCGATGATGGCATGGCACCCACCACGAATAAAAAAGTAGCCTCGCCGAGGGTAGTTGCCTTGGACAGTAGTACATATAAGAATAATATCCTTGCACTTGACAATTGGCTCGCGGCGAAACTAATTGCACTTCCTTGTGCACAAAAATGTAATCGGAATATTCAATGTTGTAAATGGAGGTGACCGGTCCCACACCTACTGAGTAACATGCCACATAGAAGCATAATGAATTCATGCACGACATTGATAAGTGATTCTTATCCCTTTGGTCAATAAGCTCCATGTTACTTTGGTCAATCATAATTAGATAAGTACCTAGAGATAGGAAAGCTCCCATAATCCCGCTAATGTTACATAACAATAACCAACGTCGACACGCCCAATCAATGAGGAGAGTACCTACAAAGCTAAATACCACGTTTACCAATTCGATTGCAATATTTCATTTTAGTTTTTTGTTGGCGACGCTGACACCGGCCTTTTCAAATATCGGGGGGTTAAATAACAGAACAATGTCCATGCCACATGCTTGTCGGAAGGCATGGATACCAATTGCACAGGTGATCTTGTGGTAGCGGGATAAGGTCGAGTGAAGGAGCTCTTGCCACACGTTTCTCATGCTAATGCTCTGTACATGAAAATGTTGCCAATGGACTCTTTTGGGATGGCAATAGCCTCCCTCATTTTGTCAACTAAGAGTACGGTCTCCTCATCAGAGTCGAAGATCCTAGCAGAAGACTTGGCAATTCAATTTCTTGGTTCCTAAACCTCCACTAAAAGTATTGCCCAAAATGTTCGGCCATCTCCTCTAAGGTGCACCCTGGTTTCGGGTATTGTGATGAAAGAGAAAATCTACATAATAATGACATGGCGCCCATCGTGAACAAAAAAGTAGCCCTCTAATGGTAGTTGTCTTGGACAACGGTACAAATAAGAATAATATCCTTGCACTTGACGATTGACTCGCGGCGAAACTAATTGCGCTACCTAGCACATATTGATGCATAATTCTTCTTAGGCATATTTGGCAGAGTTCACGTGAATTTTGGTGACCCCTGTTGTATATGGTTGACGTTTTGAGGTACATAGATATTTTAGAATAGCAAAAAATGAAAGTGCCTCCTGAATAAATAAGGATTACAGGCCGAAAGAAGAGTATCGTTGAGAGAATGGTTTGGTTGAATTTGAGGTCCTCACAAGAGCTTCATTTTCAAAACAATGAGGATTACCCAAGAGTTGAGATTGCATAGTTGTGAGATAGCATCATTAAAGGGCCAACTTTGGTCGTTTTATGAATATCATCCTTGACTAGTTATGACTATTATTCGTAATTAGTATTTTCTTTATGCTATGAATTTTAATTAGTTAGCTTTTTTTTTGTCAAAGATTAGTTAGCTTATGTGGTTATTAGTACAGTTAAGCATTGAAAATTACAATAACTAATTCAAAGAATCTCGAAAAAAGTAGGTGTGAATTGTTTTAAGAGTTAAAAAAGATTTTGGAAAACATAAGATAATAGAAATAGGGATAGGGTAGGCTAGGAGGGGGATAGGAGTTAGACCACGACAAAATTATTCTCGGGCGAAGCTTTCCTCAAGAATCATAGCCTCAAGGGATGTTGATTTGAGGGTGTGACATCCTTGATTCGGGCTATTATCTCGAGCACGAGGATTGGACTAAGGATCGGTATGTCAACAACGAGAATAGGCTGTGAGCCAATCCTAGGGATTGTTCATGAGCCAATTAGTTAATTAAGGGCAAGGCGACTCTGGATAAGGATTATGTTAGACTAAAGCATTTGACCATGAAAGGACCATTCGACCATAAAGATCGATATGGATGGTCACATGTTTTCATTAGTCGATTAATGGACAGATATAGATCGATTCAGCTAGAGTATACACTGGTAGCAGGTGATTTGGTATGGTCACTATGCCGTTCGTGAGAAACCCTAATCCAATTCCACACAGCTATGAACAGAGAAGTTGATTGATCCTATACGATTACATGACAATTGAAGGTCATTCATGAATCAACCTGGCTCAAACATAGGTTACATGTAGAACCTCGGACAGACGTTGAACTCAATTTAGGACTGACCTATGTTTGAGCCTGTCTAAGGTTCTACGTGTGACTCATGTTTGGTCCTGGTCAATCCATGAATAACCTTCGGTTGTCATGTAATCATATAGGATCACCTCGCAATTGGCGTACCGATCCTTGTCAATTCCTCATGCCCGAGATAACGATCCGAATGGAGGATGTTACACCCTCAATTGACATCCCTTGAGGCTGTGGTCCTTGAGGGAAGCTTCACCTGAAAACAACCTTATCATGGTTTAACTCCTATCCCTCTCCTAGCGTACCTTGCCCCTAATTCTGTTATCTTATGTCTTCCATAATTTTTTTTAACTCTTAAAACAATACATACCTATTTTTTTTCGAGATTCTTTGAATTAGTTGTTGTAATTTTCAATGCTTAAATATGCTAATAACCACATAAGCTAACTAATCTTTGACAAAAAAAAAAAAAAACATAAGCTAACTAATTATGGTTGAGGTCATAAAGAATATACTAATTACAAATAATAGTCATAACTAGTTAGGGATGATATTTATATAACAACCAAAGTGAGCCTTTGACAGTGCTATCCCACAACTAAGCAATCTCAATTCTTGGGTGATCCTCCCTGTTTTGACAGTGAAGCTCTTATGAGGACCTCGGACCTCAAATTCAACCAAACCATTCTCTCAACGATACTCTTTTTTTAGCTTGTAATCCACCTTATTTAATTGGGAGGCCCTTTCATTTTTGGCTATTCTAACATATTTCCATCCCTCAGAATACCAACCATATAGAACAACGGTCACCAAAATTCACATGAACTCTGCCAAATATGCCTCAGAAGAATTATGCGTCAATGTGCGTAGGGAAGCACAATTAATTTCACTGTGAGCCAACTGTCAGGTATAAATATATCATTCTTTTTTAAGGCAACCACCATCGGCAGGGTTACTTTTTCGTTCACTGTGGGCACCATATCATTATTGCGTAGATTTTCTCTTTCGTCACAATGTTTGAAACTAGGGCACACCCTAGATGAGATGACCCAATATTTCGGGCAATATTTCTGGCGAAGGTCCAGGAACTAAGAAATTGAATTTCCATCTGCTAGGATCTCCAACTCTGAGGAGGAGGCTGTACTCTTAGTTGACAAAATGAGGGAGGTTGTCGCCACCTCAAGAGAGTCCAACGGTAATGTTGTCCATGTGTAAAGCATTAGCATGAGAAATGCGTGGCGGGAGCTCCTTCACCTGACCTTGTCCCTTTACCACAAGACCATTTGTGTGATTGGTATCCATGTTTTCCGACAAGCATGTGGCATGGACATTGTTCTCTTATTCAACCCTCGAATATTTGAGAAGGCCAGTGTCAGTGTCGCCAACAAAAAAACTATTAGGAAATATTGCAGTCGAATTAGTAAAGGTTGTATTTACCTTCGTAGGTACTTTACACATTGACTAGGCGTGTCGACGTTGGTTATTGTTATGTAGCATTAGTGGGATTATGGGATCTCTCTTGTATATGGGTATTTGTCTAATTATGATTGATCAAAGTGACATGAAGCTTATTGACCAAAGGGACAAAAATCACTTTTCAACGTGATGCATGACTTAATTGTTCTTTTATGTGGCATGTTACTCAGTAGGAATGGGCTAATTAATCCATTTACAACACCGAATATTCTCGCTACACCTACGTGCACAAGGAAGCGCAATTAGTTTCACCGCGAGCCAACTATTAGGTGCGGGGATATTATTCTTATATGTACTGCTATCTAAGGCAACCAACGAAGCTACTTTTTTGTTCGTGGTCGGCACTATGCCATCATTGTTTAGATTTTTTTATTTATTTATCATGATGCGTGAAATCGGGTGTGCACCTTAGAGGAGATGTCACGCCTCAATCCTCGGGCGTGCGCCCATCCCTCACTTGGTCGATTAATAGCGATGTCCCAGAATGCATCGCCGACCCTTTCATTTTAATACGCATGCGGAAGCATATAAAATCCCCAAACAATAAAACAATGGGATAGGAAAATATGATTGCAAATTTCACACTTTAAAAACAACCACACTTATATACATTGCAAATCATAGTGCAAATATATACAAGGCGAATTGTTAAGTCATGTTTTAAACCACAAGTTCATGAAACATGTCTGCAGAAAGGAATCAACTTCCATCAAAAGAGAATTGTCCTATGACTAACTAGTCAGACAGGACCGTCAATTCTTCAGGCTTCACCTTCTACTCTTCAGGCCTTTGGTCCTTTACCAACGCCATCTAAGGACCTGAAAATGGTTATACAATAACCAGTGAGACAACGTCTCGGCAAGTTCTACCCCCTAAGACTCGATTAGGAAGCCAATACACCTTAGGGCTGCTTAAGCACAACACGAGTCAGATGACTTACCTTGGCCTCAGTTCCTTCTTGCAAGTTAGTATATATATCAAATATACACGATCACATCACATCACCCAATCAGATCGCATTATCGATCAATCGACTTAGTCGATTACATGTCATCATGACCTTCCCCTGGTCGGTACATTCAATACTATTTATAAAGTCTGACCTTAGTCTAGGATTGCTCACCCAAAGCTGAAAATAGATAGTATAACTCGCCCAAAGTTGATAATATAGTATACAGTATATATGCTCGCCCAAAGCTGATAATATAGTATATTGTATATATGCTCACAAAAGCTGAATGATTAGGGCCCCCGGGTCATCATAGTATATTATATATGCTCGGCCAAAGCTGATAATAAATTGCTCACCCAAAGCTGATAATATATGCTCACCCAAAGCTGATACTATGGTATACTATTTATATGCTCGCCCAAAGCTGATAGATAAGGCCCCCTGGCCAACATAGTATACCACTTTAGACATATAGCCAACTTCTCATTTTTATAATACCTGATAAAAATAGCCGTGTGTGGGTACACAGTCGGCCTTAGCCAAAATATAATAATTTCATCTTTACGAATATCCCACCAATTTCAACAGCCCATTACAAAATTTTGGCGCTGTAAACCGACGCTCGATTAATTTCCAATCAATTACCACAATTGATTAATTTAGGAATAAAATCCTAAAATCAGAATTAAATCGATTTAGCACAATTTAGCACTCAAATAAATAAACAGACTATACCACAATAATCAGCATAAAATTCCGGACGCGCCTATCCCGTCTAATTTTCGGAAAATAAATAAATAATTAAATAATTACAGAAATTATTAAATAAATACAATAAATCCAATTTAGGCCCGTAATGCCTAATTGGACACCAAAACGGACCCGAAAAATTTCCGAGATTCGTTCAATAAATACTAGGACCTATATCCTTGCTAACTACACTAATCATTTGCCTAACATGCATTGATAAGTCTCTAATGTAATTACTATAATCTAATCTATCCACCTAATTGCACTTAATTAAATCTAATCAACCCCTAAGCATCATTAGCATACTAAGCAAGGTTTAGTGAGCAAAAATCACTTGATTAACGAGCGGGTTGGATCAAACCGACGAGAATGTTGCAGGGGTCGTTTTTCTCCAAAGCGGGCCTAGGTTTCGAGGCCCGGAAACACCTCAAAACGGGCCATAAAGGTGGCTGGAAACCCACTGAAAATAGCCTTTGTTCTAGTTGTAAAAACAGAGAAAACAAGGTTGGTTAGGGCGGCAAGGTTCGGGAAAGGTAGCAGGGTTGGTCTCGGGTTCAAACAAGGGCAAATCGGAGGCAAAGGGAGCTCCGGCAGTAGCTTGAGCTGCACGAGATAGCCCTGGGGATGCACGGCAGAGGCTGGGACATGCACGGCTAGGCGGTGGCTGGACGTGGCAAGGTGGACGGCGCGCGGACGGCTCTCGCGGGCGAACGACGTGCGACGGCGATGAGCAGCGTTCCAGGCGGTCCGACGGCTTCTTTGGCTGTTCTCTGCTGGCTAGGGTGTCGAGCAAGGTAAGGAGAGAGAGAGAGGTGGGGTGGACGGCAGCTAGGGAGAGAGAAAGGGAAGGGATAAGGGGGGTGGGCCACCATGGCCATTTTCTTCCAATCTCTTGTCCCCTTGACCATTTATGGCCATGCAACCTTCCTTGGCTCTCCTTAGGCCACCAAGGCACTTCTCATAACCCCTGAAACGGTCCAAAATCATAAGGGACGGAGGAGTGTACGAATTTGCATGGTTTCTCCTCAAATCAGTCACTTACTGATTCTCAAATCAACTCAATTCGGTCTCAATAAATCCCGTTGTTGAGTCAATACTCAATTTAGTATTTTTCCTCACCCCTTGAACCATCTTGCATCCCAAATTTGCGATAAAAAACGATCCCTAGCATTTTTTGAACAAAAACGGTCCTATGTCGACTTTTTCCCAAAAAATCTCGGGTTGCAAAAAAATCTTCTGAGACTGAGTCGACGTTCCTAGAATTTATTGTAACATGACAGAATCTTCAATTTCTAAAATCGGACTCAAATTCGCGATTAATTTCACTTAGGCGCGTTTTTAGCGTGACCTAGGCTACCGGGTAGTTTTCAGAAATTTTTAGTGCAAATGACCCATGGTTAATTTTCTTCAAGCCATAATGAACCCACTCGGCACATTGGCGACTCTCGGTTGTCGTGAAAATCTTGAGGATTCAAATACGGACACAGGGTACCAAAATGACAGAAGAATTAGTCTAGGGCTGGTCAACGAGAATTTTCCAATTTAGTGGTGTCACCCACAATTAGCCACACATCTCAGTCGAACAGACCTATCTCTGATTTCAAATTGATTTTATACTGTGCCGTAATGGCCTCTAAAGATGAGCACGGTCGAGAAGTCGATTTCTGGTCGAATTCTCAAGTTTATTGCCTTAAAATTCCTTAATGGCTTCCATAGATAGTCTAGTTATCTCGAGAGTGATAAGCTCTGAGAACAACCCTATAGGCGCGTTGATGAAATGCCCGATTTTTTCAATAGAAAACAGGACTGGAAAATCTGGGATGTCACAGGAGATGACCTAACATTTCAGGCAATACTTCTGATGACGGTTTAGGAACCAAGAAATTGAATCGCCATGTCTTCTGCTAGGATCTCTGACTCGGAGGAGGAGGTTGCATTCTTAGTTGACAAAATCAAGGAAGCTACCACCATCCCTAGGGAGTCCAACGATGACGTCCATGTGCAAAGCATTAGCATGAGGAATGTGTGGTGGGAGCTTCTTCATCCGACCCTATCTGTCTACCACATGATCATTTGTGCAATTGATATACATATCTTCCTAAAGGCATGTGGCATGGACATTGTTCTCCTATTCAACCCCCTTGATATTTGAGAAGGTCGGTATCAATGTCGGCAACAAAAACTTGTTATGGAATATTTCAGTCGACTTGGTAAAGGTGGTATTTACCTTCATAAAACTTTTCCTCATTGGTTGGACTGGGCGACAATAGTTGTTGTGCAATATTAGCAAAATTATGGAGTCTCTCCTATTTTTGAGTATTTGTCTAATTATAATTGACCAAAAGGAAAAAAATCATTATCATCGTGGTATGTGGCATGTTATTTAGTAGGTATAGGATTGGTCATATCCATTTGCAACGCTGAATTATTCCCGCCTATGTACATAAGGAGGCATAATTACTTTCATTGTGAGCCAACCGTTAGGTGTAGAGATATCATTTTTATTTATACTGTTGTCCAAGGCAACCACCCTCAAGAGAGCTACTTTTTTGTTTGCGATGAGTCCTATGCCATCATTGCATAAATTTTCTTTTTCATCATGATGCCCGAAACCGGGGGTGCGCCCTAGAGGAGATGGCCCAACATTTCGGGCAATACTTTTGGTAGAGGTGTAGGAACTAAGAAATTTCCATGTTTTATGCTAGGATTTTTGACTTTGAGGAGGAGGCTACACTTTTAGTTCACAAAATCAGGGAGGTTGCCACCATTCCAAGAGAGTCCGACGATAAGCATGTGGGATGTGTGGCGGGAACTCCTTAGGCCGATCCCATCCCTCTACCATATGATCATCTGTGCAATTGATATCCATGTTTTCCACCAGGCATGTAGTTTGGATATTGCTCTCTTATTCAACTCCCGAATATTTAAGAATGCCGATGTCAACATCGCCAACAAAAACACTGTTATGAATTATTGCCGTCAAATTGTTAAAAGTGGTATTCACCTTTGTAGGTACTCTTCTTGTTAATTGGGTGGGGCGATAGCTATTATTGTTGTGCAGCGTTGGCAGGTTATGGGGTCTCTCCTGTCTCTGGATACCTATTTAATTATGATTGACCAAAGGGACAATAATCACTTATTAACATAGTCCATGATTTCATTATTCTTCTATGTGGCATGTTACTCAGTAAGTATGAGACTGGTCACAACCATTTACAATATTGAATATTTCCACCACCCCTATGAGCACAAGGAAGCACAATTAGTTTTGCCGTGAGTCAACTATTAGGTGCAAAGATATCATTCTTATTTGTATTGTTGTCCAAGGTAACCATTCTCGGCGGGGCTACTTTCTTGTTTGCAGTAGGTGCCATGCCATCATTGCGTGAATTTTCCTTTGCATCATGATGCCTAGAATTGGGAGTGCACCCTAGAGGAGATGGCCCCACATTTCGAGCAAGGCTTCTGTGGAGGTTCAGGAATCAAGAAATTGAATTACCATGTCTTCTGCTAGGATCACCAACTCCAAGGAGGAGGCTGCACTCTTAGTTGACAAAATTAAGGAGGTTGTTGCCATCCCAAGAGAATCCAATAGCAACGTTATTAATGTGTAGAGCATTAGCATGAGTGACGTGTGGCAAGAACTCCTTCACTCAATCCCGTCCCTCTACCACGTGATTATTTGTGCGATTGGTATCCATGTCTTCGAACAAGCATGTGACATAAACATTGTTCTCCTATTTAACACCTAGATATTTGATAAGGTCAGTGTTAGCACCCAACAAAAAATTGTCATGAATTATTGCAGTTGAATTGGTAAATGTGATATTTACCTTCATAGGTACTCTTTTTGTTGACTAGGTTGGGCAACGATGGTTGTTGTTGTGCAGTATTAGCGGGATTATTGGATCTCTCCTGTCTTGGGTATAATTATGATTAACCAAAATAATAGGGAGCTTATTGGCCAAAGACACAAGCATAACTTATTAACATGGTGCATACTTCATATGTGGCATGTCACTTAGTAGGTATGGGATCAATCATATCCATTTACAACACTAAATTATTCTTGCCATACTCACGTGCGTAAAGAAGCGCAATTAGTTTCGCTATGAACCAACTGTCAAGTGTAAAGATATCATTCTTATTTGTACTATTGTCTAAGGCAATCACCTTTAGCGGTGCTACTTTTTTATTCGCAGTGGGTACAATCATCGTGTGGATTTTCTTTTCATCACGATGCCCGACACTGAGGGTGCACTCTAAAAAAGATGGCCCAACATTTTCGTGCAATAGTGGTAGAGGTTTAGGAATCAAGAAATTAAATTGCCGAGAACATTAAGGCGACTTAATGAAGACATCAAACTTGTGTCACGGCCTCCTTAAAGTGAGTTGGATCCACTTAGGGGTTTCGCATGGTTCTAGGCATAAGCTCCATATTTGGTTAATATTTTGTCTAATTGTTATAAATGTCTATTTTACTGAGATGGTGTGTGTAAAATCTATCAAGGTGAATTTGTCTCACCGCTGTTGAATATTCCATTTGTTGATTGTTTAATATGGTAAATAGCATCTAAGCAATGATAATAATTTTGTAATTAAGTTTGTCTTGAGTTAAGTCTAGACTTAGTAATCCATTAGTCAAACCCTTAGGTAGATCTAACATGTTTTGGGGAGGTCACGACACAAGTATTTGCTGCCTTCATTACGTCGGCCCCATTTTTTTCAACAATTCAATTTCTTAATTCCTAAACCTCCACTAGATGTATTAATCGAAATGTTAGACCATCTCCTTTAGGGTGCACTCCCGGTTTCGAGCATCATGATAAAAATGAAAATCCATGCAATGATGGCATGCCGCCCATTGCGGAAAAAAAAAGTAGTCCCACCCTTGTACGGCAGTACAAATAAGATTGATACCTCTACACCTGATAGTTGGCTCGTAGTGAAACTAATTGTGCTTCCTTGTGCATGTAGGTGTGGCGGGAATAATCTAGTGTTATAAATGGATGTGACCGATCCCATACATATTGATTAACATGCCACATAAAAGAATAATGATGTCATGCACCATGTTGACAAGTGATTCTTGTCCCTTTGCTCAATAAGTTCCATGTCACTTTGGTCAATCATAATTAGATAAGCACCCAAAGTGAGGAGAGACTCGATAATCCCACCAATGTTGCACAACAACTATTGTCGCCTAGCCCGGTCAACAAAGAGAGTATCTATATAGGTAAATACCAAATTTACCAATTCGACTGTAATATTCCATAACAGTTTTTGTTGGTAGCATTGATATCGGCCTTCTCAAATATCTAAGGGTTGAACAGGAGAACAATGTCCATGCCACAGACCTGTCGGAAGACATGGATACCAATGGCACCTATGATCATGTGGTAGAAGGACGGGGTTGGGTGAAGGAGCTCCTGCCACACATCTCTCATGCTAATGCTGTGCACTTTGACAACATTGTTGTCGGACTCTCATGGGACGGTGGCAGCCTTCTTGATTTTGTTAACTAAGAATGCAACCTCCTCCTCAGAGTCGATGATCCTAACAAGGATGCGTTTCGCATCTTCCGAGCATCTTTGCATAATCAACCACTAAGGGAATTACACATGACGTGGACTACAATGATGATGAAACATCTACAAATGTGTAAAACAGTGATTTTCCCATAACAAAGAAGACAAATTTAGGGAGAAGTACACTATCAGTGCCAAAACTTGTGTACGACGCTCACTTTGGTGCCAAAAGTTTCCGTCGGATCACTTAAGTGCCAACAAATTTGAAAAACGATCATTTCAGTGCCAACGTCGATGAAATTGGCCGGAAATCCAACGTGGCACTTTTTTATTAATTTTTGAAGCCGACATGGCTCGTCGGAGAGTATAGTCAGCCATCTAAACAACAAAACAACGCCGTTTCACGTCTTTCCCCCAACTTAGAAACCCTAAATCCCCAAATTGAGAGAGAGAGAGAGAGAGAGAGAGAGAGAGAGAGAGAGGGGGGGGCACGTCGTCTTCTTCTTCCTTGAAGACCAACACTAGTAGCGGCACTAGCAATGGCACCAGCACCAGCAGCGGCACTAGCAACGGCACTGCCACCAACACTAGCAGCAGCGCACCAACGGCACCTTTGGCCCCTCTTCTTTCTCCTCCTCCTCTGCCCTCGCTTCCTATTCTTCCTACCACTTCTTGCTTGAGCAACAATCTCAATCTCTCCTCGCTCACCTGGTCGAGCAACTACAATGGTGGCGAAGTGATGGTGGCCGAGCAATGGCGGGCGAACGACGGTGGCCAAGTGACGAGCGGCGAAAACCCTAATTTCAATCCCCGAAACCCTAATTTCAATCCCGATGAGCTATACGGCGTCGTTTTTGTGAGGATGTCCACGTCTAACGGAAAAACGACGTCGTTTCTTGAGGATGATGGAAAACGACGTCATTTTAAAGCCACTGCGACTTTTTTTCTTTAAATATAAAAGCCATGTAATTAATCTAGCCGGAATCTCTCGCTGGTGGCACCAAAGTGATCATTTTTTCTCCAATTTGGCACTTAAGCGATCCGATATAAACTTTTGGCACGAAAGTGAGCGTCGTACACAACTTATGGCACTAATAGTGTACTTCTCTCACAAATTTATAACATATAAAAAAGTAGAAAAGATGCTACAGAATTTTTCTAAAAATAGAAATTGATAAGTGCTACAAATAAGGAGGTGAAGAAGTCACAGGAGAAGACAAAGGAGATTTCAGCCATGTAGAGGGAGGCGATCATGAGGGTGTAGCTGACTCATTTGAACAGTGAATCAGCCCAAAAAGATGAATAAATTGTTGGAAGTGAACCCCATCAGGAGAGGCCCGAACAAGGAAAAGAAGAATGCCACCAGGACAATTGTCCGGCGGTGATCGAATCTATCGATGGTCCACCATGCCTTCACTGATCTAACGAGCGACACCACATAAAGAATCACCATCTGGACATTAACATGGTCATTGATAATCTTATGGTCCTTTATTATGTATGCTGCCATCTCAATCATTAATCCTAATTTTGCTAAAATTCAATGAAAAACACATACACATAATAGATCTTATTTGTAAGGGCCAACCTCTAACCCTATTTGCTAACGACATTGTCCGTTTTGGGCTAAGGATTCACCTGCCCCCATGCCTTCATGGTTTTATTCATCTAGGTTTGCCCAGAAAAGGCATTGTTTAGGGTACAGGTGCAATTGCACTGCCATCCCTCAGCCTAACCAAATATAGTCCTTTCCAAGGCGCAGCCACACTGCCATCTCTTGAAAGGTTTTGTCCCTAGCGCAATAGAAACTATTCCCAAAGGGTCTTGTTGGTAGTTAAGACTGATACTACCTTTTATGCAACACATTACCTCACTATCCTCAAGTGATATGGGATTTGATTCATTTATGCTCCCTTTGCCATCCTCGAGGTAGAGCGCACTCCCATCCCTTGTAGGATTGGGTTGTTACATTATTTATATCATAATTATTGAAAAAACAATCAGTGCCCATTTTTCATTGAATTTATTTTCACAATATATGTGATTATAAGATAAAAACGATGAGAATAATAAGTGTGATGGATTTATCTGGGATTAACTTGCTTGGCAAAAAAAATATGAATTATGTTATCTGAAATTAAGTCAACTATCCTTTTTCTATTTTTACTTTTTTTTTTTTCATTTCCCATTAGCATAAAGCTAGAAAAAATAAGGACAATGAGACTAACCATAACCCAATAATATAGACATGATGGAGGTGGCGATCGCGCATCTTCATGTGAACTTGTTCACGAGCGGCCTTGTTGTAGGATGATTGGAGTTCTCAGTCAACTCCAATTAAGTGTTGTTGTTGACACCAGAATCACTTAATATGATTGTTGATATCTACAAAGTCAATTTAACGACTTACTAAGTCAATAAGTGATGTATCTAAAAATATAACATTTTTTTTTTTAAAGTTTTCTTGCGTATATGATAAATACACAATATTGGCACATTGACATATACTTCTTCAATACCTCTTAGGGTATGACGCCCGGTGTCTTCGCGAGGTGAACTGACATAATATGATGCCTGAACTTGAGCATTGATCCCATAGTTTCAAGATTTATGAATTTGTTCAAAAAATGTATTTGTATATAATTTGCTCATGTTGATTTGGTCGGGTAAAGAATATTACATCACATTGTTAAAAGCCTTGGAACATGATTCCTCATAAACTCAACATAAAGAAGTTGAGTTAGATTAGGATGAGCTCAATTTTACTCATTTTCTTAAGTGAGGAAATTAACTTAGGCTAAACTGACCCTTTATGTTTCAATGTCTTAACCTAATTAAATGATGTTCAATTTTTATAAAACACCGATGGATCTGAAGCTTATTAGTCTACTTTGAATCTTTAAAAGACAACTTTTTGAGCTCAGGTCCACATTTCTCAAAATTACCAAAGTCCCTTAATTAGTCAATTTTTATTACTAAATTACATTTGGTTATTTGAAAAATTGATTGTCCTATCAGACCAACTAAGAATTTTATGAAAATTACCTTGTTTGAAATTTCTTAATGTCATCAATAACTTCTTCATTCATGAATTTTCAAGATTTTATCTTTAAGGCCACCAATTCCCAAAATACCGAGCCATGCTCAAACAGAAAGCTAATTCCGGAATCTCTATCCTTGATTTTGAGGTAGATTTGACCTAACAAATGGTATTTAATTTGGGCTTATGACCTATCAAAATGAAGCTTTGAATGTCATAATCATTTCATTGGCTGATTGCTTTTCAAGATTTTGAGGTTTATTAGAGCTAATTATTCAATTAAACTCAGTGAATCATTGGACTCCAAAATGCAGGTTCTTTTAACATACCTTATATTGAACAATCACTTTCTAAACTACTCTCTCAGCATACATTGACTCTAAATCAATTTTAGACATCTCTATTAAGTGAGTCCTTAATAACTAGCAAGTCTCAATAAACTTCAAGTAGATTCTTGGTAAATTTAAGCAAACTTCATTTTATTTTCAATAAAACTCAGTGTCGCGACCTACACCTCGATAAGGAGGGAGTAGAGGTATTTTCAAATTCGAGCCAATGGCCTTTAGTTGACTTAGGTTTTCCCAAACCTATGCCCTAAGTAGCACTGACATGGACACACGACACGCGACACGACACGATACGACACGATATGCCGACACATCATTTCTAAAAAAAAAGAGAATTTCGACATGTTAGGATACGTTATATATTAAATCAATATTTTTATATATATGATAAATTATTATATTTAAATTCATAAATAAATAATAAAAAAGAGCCTAGAATGAATCTTCACTAATAGCAATAATAAATTTATTCATAAGAAATTATAAAGACATTTTCTGACTTTAACAAAAGTTATCGATAAAACAAATGACTAACGAGAGATTAGAGTCAACTTATTGAAATAAATTTATGATTTTTTACGATGATCAAAATTTGTCATTATTTAACATCCAGTGCTTTTATTTTTTGGAATCACTTTTTAATTCACCTATTTCTAAGGGGGTTCTTTCGGTCCGTTACCTAGGAGTTCTAATCATCACGTCAAGGCTATGGAAGGCGGACTGCGCTGCTCTTGTTGGCCGCATCACGGCAAGTGTTCGATCTTGGAGACACTAGTTCTTATCCTTTGCGGGCCGCCTCCAGCTGATTAGGTCAGTACTACATGCTATCCAGGCTTATTGGGCAAGTGTGTTTGTTCTACCTACAAGAGTGCTGGACTAGATTAAACGAATACTCAGACAATTCCTCTGGAAGGGTCTGGAGTTGGGCAGAGGAGGAGCCAAGGTTGCCTAGGACGATGTTTGCTTCCCAAAAGAGGAGGGGGGGTCTGGGGATCCGGAGATTGCGTGATTGCAACAAGGCTTCTATGGTGAAACACATATGGACTTTGTTCACGAATAAGGAATTGCTTTGGTGCAAGTGGATCCACTCCACGTTCCTTAAAAAGAAGAACTTATGGGTGGTTAAGAAGCCGACCTTTTGCTCTTGGGCCTGGAAGAAAATTTCACAACTCAGAGCAGAAGTTTGGCTCAGTTTCTGGTGGAGAATTGGGGATGGCCTTTCTACGTCACTTTGGTTTGATAACCGGCATCCTAAGGGGCCGTTGAATTTGGTTTTCTCGAATGTGTTTATCTATAACTCTGGCCTTTCTAGAGAGGCTTCAGTTGCAGACATCTATGCGGAGGATGGCCAGGCTTTAAGGTCAGTGTTGGAGTCGTGGGAGATTCCCCTCCCCTCCCTCTCTCTTAACCAAGATTGCTTTTGCTAGAAGGATAATATGGCAGGGTTCACGATGGCCATGGCGTGTGAGGCCTTTAGGAGGAAGAAGCCCCGAGTTTTATGGCATCGTTTCATTTGGAACAATGCCATTACACCCAGGTACCAATTTCACCTTTGGATTGTCGCCAAGCATAAGCTTCCCACCCAAGCTTTCCTCCTCTCTTATGGCAGGATTGATACTACTTTTTGCCCCTTCTGTGAGGAGGTGCTTGACTCTATTGACCATCTGTTTTTTGAGTGTCAGGTCACGGTTGGTTTGGCTTTCTTTTGGGCAACCAGATGTAACCTTCCGTGGCGAAACCGGTCTTGGGATGAAAATCTCCTTTGGGCCACAACCTTTCTTGTGGGCAAGGACTTCTTCGAAAGCATGGCATCATTTTCTTTTGTCTCTCTCTGTCATATCATTTGGAGGAATAGGAATAATATTCTCTTCAAAGATGAGCTGCTTTCCATTCCGACTGTTGACACCTAAATTTTGGCAACCCGTTTAGTCATTTATTGCATAAAAATTAGGATTAATTTTTAACCCCTAAGAAAAAATTTTATAATTCAATTTTAGGTGCATTTATTTTTAATTTACATGTTTTGCATTTTATTTTTAGGACTGGTGGTGGATGGGTTTGAATTAATATTTCTGAGCTCTAGCTTGGCAGGCCGAATTAGGCCCGCAGAAGGAGTAAATTAGCCCAAGCCCGTTGTTTTTTTTAATTAATTATCTCATGGGAAATTGAGATTTGATGCGATATTACGGTGGTTTTTGGAATCGGTTTGCAATCTTATCTTTAGTCTTTAGATGATAAAATCGTTTGGACTATTAAGGAGATAAGGAAAATAAGAGGATTTTTGGTGATTGAGAGGTTATAGACTATCTTCGTGTATATTGAAAAAATGAGATCAAATATTCTACGAAGATCACCTACTTTTACCTATAAAAGCAACATGTACGGAGAAAGATGGGGGCTTTTCTTGGTTTTCAAAGTCAAAATCCACTGAAAGGGAAAAGAATTTTGGTGCTTTAGGGAGCCATCCGTGGAGTCCTTGAGAGAAGGAGAGAAGCGCAAAAAGGGAAGAAAGGAAAAAAGTGAAAAAAAGTAAAAGGGGGTAAAGGTGATTGGACATTTACTGTTCATCACCCCCTTCCTTCTACCGTTTCCACTTCTGCCTCCCTCCTGCCGGATCCGATTCTGATCCGCCCTCCTTGCGACAGCCGGCGCCGCCTCACCGCGCCACCACACTAGATGGCCCCGCTTCCGATCTACGCCTGCACCTGAAGTATCTCGGCCCGCGACGCCCTTCGCCAGTGGTCCGAGCTGCTGCCGCACGCATCTACTCTGCCCTGATCCGACCACGAATCTGCCCAGCCTGAAGTCCGGTGAAGCTACTGCTTTCCTCCCCGTGCCGCACCGACCCACGATTCCGACGAGCCGTTGCCGCCCAACGCCACCCCTGCATCAATGGTCACAACAGACCACCTCCCCGCCGGACACTGCACCACGCCATCACTGCTCTCTGCTTAGTCCCCGCATCCACTTGGAGTCCGATCTACCGCACCGGAGTGCCGATCTCGCCCTCGACTTGCTGCCGACCCACGACGCCAGGCCCAGATCCGAGCCCCCACACGTCTGAGTGACATCTTTGCTGCCAGGCATCTCCGATACCGACACCGCCCGAAGCCGAAGCCCATTGCAGCCTCAGCTCGAGCCTGCACTTCCGCCACCGGACCGACGACCCGCTGCCTAGAGACCAGCCGCACGAGCAAGCTGTGTTTGGAAAAGGGAAAAGAAGAAAAAACAAAAAAAGAAGAAAAAAACAAAATAATAAAAAAGGAAAATTAGGTAGTTTATTTATTTATTTATCTCTTTCTTGAATTTTTATTAATTTTCCTTTATAGCTTGTTTTTTAGTAGAATTGTTCCTCAAATATATGATTGATATTCCGACATGAAAAAGTCCCTCAAGCTAGGGATTGATAGTCCGATTTTCGTGCCCGAAATCCGACTCGTAATCCCTTACAAAAATCGACAATCCAATCTCACGCCCGAGATTCGATTCGCGATTTAATTTTAAAATTGGTCAACCCGATCTCATGCGCGAGATATGGTTCGCCAATTTTTGGATATCAACATTATCTTGCTTGATTTGATGTCGTGGTGTTTGAGTCAGTTTTATTTTCGTAAAAGGAAAAGAAAAAAATCAAAAAAATTGAATTAGGATTAGGTTTGTTTTTTTAATTATCTTGCATGTTTAGAATATGGATTTTATTTTGAATCATGAAAAAGAAAACAAAAAAAAGTGCATTCATTTGGGATGTTAGGTTTTTTTTTTTATTTGAATTGCATGTTTAATTATGTGTTAGTTTTAATTTCGAATTTCATAAAAGAAAAAAATTAGAATCGGGGCATTCTTTGTACGTCATGGCATATTAGAGTTTAGATTGATTTTTGCATTCTAGGTTAGAGTCTACTAGGTTAAGATAAGATCTTAGTTTAAATTAGGATTTAGTCTGAACGAATCCTTAATATAAGCTAAATAGAATCTTAATCTAGATAGTTATTTTTTGCATTTTCCTTAATTTCGAATTTCATGAAAAAAAAATTATTTTAGGTTGAATTAGTTTCAATTTTTTAGGACGGATTCCATGTTTTTTTTAGAATATAAAGGATCCTGTGCACGTCATATAGAATTAGGCCCATAAAATGCACGTCATTTAGTGATTATTGCTAGGTTCATTTAATTAGAAATTTCCTGTCATTAGAATTAGGTCATTTTTGTTAATTTAGATTGCATATTTAATTATTGCATGTTCATTAAGAAATCATTAGTTTTTTTTACTCATTCATATAGTTTAGGACATATTGCCATGCCATATTATTTAATATTAGATTAGAAGCATTGCATTGCATATGGACTATATTCTCGTTAAAAAAGTGAAAATAAAAATTGAGTAATTGCTTGTTAATTAGAAATCATATCTAAGATTGCTTATATGAATTCTGATTTAACAACGCAGATGCTTTCGTTGCTATGAGATAAGTCCTGCAATTTATTTACTGCTTTACTTTGGTGTTAAATTGATGGTTTGCGCACCCGCATGATCATCTCATATGTTAGGGAAATATATTTAAAAGAAATGGTACTGAAAGGGCATTAGAGAAATCTAGTGTAATCAAGTTCTCGTACCCAAAATCTCCGGTTCGTGGGAGTAAAGTAAAACTCCCGTTACTTTACTTGGGTTTCTAATCGACCCACCAAAAAATACATTAGTGGCGACTCCTAGATAAAATCTATCTGCATGTTAAAAATTTGAACCTAAGTCGCGAATTGGTATGGGCTTGGGAGAGCTCGAGTTAAGTCTAGGCTTAACAATCCATTAGCCATACCCTAGGTGGTTCAACCCGAAAATTTGGTCGCGACACCGGCCATGAAGAATCATCTCCTCAAAGTGGTCAAAGATAAGGCACTCTCTTTTAGGGATGTGGAAGATTCCTTCAGGAATAGGAGACTACAGCGCAGCTGGGACTTGGATCCGAGTATCTTTGCTCTGCGCGTTTCCCTCTCGGGTGACTAGCCGTCTCTAGACCGACCGATGTTGGTCGTCGTGTCGTCGTGCTTGTCTGGTGGTTGTTCATGCCATCTGGGTCTCTTTCTTTTCTTTTCTTGCTCTTGCCGCTTGGCCTCTTTGTCGGCTTCCTTCCACTCATAATGAGCTTGTTCATCTTGAGTGCAAGTTTCTGAAGCCGGTTCGTTTGTACTTTTTGGTCTTCCCCATTTATATATTGCTTATTTTACCAAAAAAAAAATATATAAATTTATCTATCATTCAGTACTTTTTTTGGGCCCCACCCATTCATTTCATCCTTGTTTCTTCCCCCACCCCAACCATCACTTGGCCCTTGTCACTTCCTTCTTTTGCTTGAAAATTGAAATCACCTTCCACGAGGCTCCATCCTTCCCTTCCTCAAAAAAAGAAAAGAAAAGAAATCACAAATTCTTTTCACCCTCAAGCTCTCGTTTCTTCCCCGCAGACATCACCTCCTTCCCCTTGCTCTTCTTCTTAAAACTAAAAAGGAACCTTAGTAAAGTAGCAACCCACAAACCCTAATAGTCATCTCCTTCTCCCCCTTGCTCGGTCTCTGCCTCTTAATCTCTGCTTCCTCTTGGTCGCCTCATCATAATCACTTGTCGCCTCACCTCCGGCCCTCCCTCCTTTGCAGTCGTAGCCTTGCCTCCAGCCCTCCATTGCGACATCGCAGTTCTCCATCTTGGCATCACAATCGCAGCCTTCTCGATTGTCTCAGCTTTTGCTCTTCCTCTGGCCCTCCCTCGTCGTTGCTCACGGCCTTGCCCTTGCCTCCATCCTCCATCGCCTTCTTCCCTTCACACTTGCAGATGCGCCCAAGAAACCTTCGGACACGCGCGTCAAAGCGTGTTGGAAAGAGTTGATCACGCGTCGGAAATCCGACACGTGTTGACCATGTGTCTAAGCGTGTTCGAGTGTGTCAGACACGTGTCGGGTGTCCGACACTACACGGAGACCCTTTGAACGTGTCCGTGCTTCATAGCCTATACTTTGCGTGACATTGACTGCTCATTTTTCATTTAATTGATCTTACGTGAATTTCTACATAATGAGTCGCCACTAGTCTTTTTAGGTCGATTATAAACAAAGTAAGATTTGAGAAATTATGGGAGAAGTACACTATCAGTGCCATAAGTTGTGTACGACGCTTACTTTGGTGCCAAAAGTTTCCGTCAAATCACTTAAGTGCCAAAAATTTTGAAAAATGATCATTTCAGTGCCAACGCCAATCTGGTTGGCCAGAAATCCGACGTGGCAGTTTTTTATTAATTTTTTACGCTGATGTGGCTCACCAGAGAGCACAGTCAGCATGTAAACCACAAAACGACGTCGTTTGGTGTCTTTCCTCCAAGTCAAAACCCTAAATCCCCAAATCGAGAGAGAGAGAGAGAGAGAAGGCATGGCAGCGTCGTCTTCTTCCCTAAAGAACAACACCAGCACCAGTCACTCTCTGAACAGAGCCCAATCCACCATCTCCATCTACGCCCTCCTTGTTTCCCTCGCACTCCTCGTCTTCTCTCTCTCTCTCTGCACCTTCGACCCCCCTTCTTCCTCCTCCTCCTCCTCCTCCTCCACCCTCGCCTCCTATTTTCCCATCGCTTCTTGCCCGACAAACAACCTTAGCCTCTCCTTGCTCACCTAGTCGAGCAACTAAGACAGAGGCCGAGCGACGGTGGCCAAGCACAGTGGCCAAGAGACGGTGGCCAAGCAAGCTAGGTCGGCGAGGATTAAACAAAAAAAATCCTAATTTCAATCCCAAATGAGTTGTGCGGCATCGTTTTTGTGAGGCCATCCACATCTGACGGCAAAACAACGTCGTTTTCTTAAGGAGGATGGAAAACGATGTCATTTAAAAGGCTTCTCGATTTTTTTTTAAAATATAAAAGCCATGTAATCATTTTGTCCGGAATCTCTCGCTGGTGGCACCAAAGTGATCGTTTTTCCTCTGATTTGGCACTTAAATGATCTGACGGAAACTTTTGGCACCAAAGTGAGCGCCGTACACAACTTATGGCACTGATAGTGTACTTCTCTCGAGAAATTATCAACAAAAGAAGACCTAGAGTGTCAAAATTTGGCACGGGGACACTTGGGCTACGTTTGGTAATGCTCTCAGGAACAGGTGTTTCCATTCTTTTATTCTTGGGAGCAGAAATAGAACAAAAATGCGTTTAGTAAATTTTTTGTTTCTAGGATCAAATATGTTCGAATTAAAACAGGAAGCAAAAAAAAGTTGCTTTTTGTTCCCGGAAACAACTCAAGAAACAAGAATCAAGAATCAAGCTGTCACGCCCCGAACCTCGGGCACGCACACATCCCTCGGCGGTAGATTAAAAATGCGACGTCCCAGGACACGTCGCCGACCCATTCTTTTTATCTTTCGATTAAACACATGCGGAAGCGAATTAAATACAACACCCAGTCAATCATCAAAAACAGGGATAGTAAAACATGCCGGCGATATTCACAAACTACGCTTTATACATATATCAAGTTAACCCTCCGAGTTCATATTTACAAGTCTATCAAAAGTGAACTCTTAGGCGACCGACTAACAAAAATGGGTCGAGGTCGGGCTAACATCCAACTGTACAACTCCTACCAACTTTTACAACCTCCGCCCTAATATCCAAACCCAGCTCCAAGCAAGATGTCGGGTAAGTCACCAGGTGAACACGGCTCCTCGAGCCCTACCAGCTCGGTATCTGGATTTACCACGACACCTTCCGGGATGTCTATGTCCATGGGGTCAGTGTCTTGCTCAACCCCATTTCCTACGTGCGGCCCATCAAAACTGTGCATGGGACCCTCCGATCACCATTCAAATTCGTAACATACCAAGCTTGGAAATGGTGGGGCACGTCACAGCCCAAACCCTCGTCGACCCAAACCGTAGTCACAACACACTCACGGAATCGGTCGGTCTCAAGGATAGGGTAGATGGTATTATCTACCTCCATATCCCATGGAACCCCAAACCGTGCCGAACACGCCTCCATACTAAGGACTTGAAAAAAGGATTAACCACGACGGGGTGAGATAAATCTCAATGAGCCAAAATCCTAAACCCCGATTAGGATGCAAATTCGCCTCGAAGGCGGTCCTAAACACACACCATACAGAATTTACCTCGCCTCGGCGCATCCTTGCATGTTAGCTCATCACACATGTTATTATCAATGCAACAAGCGTAATTTAATAACCGAAACACATCATTTCATTCACATGGGTCCCGATTATAAGGTAAAACCATTATGACACGTACTATACCATGCCACACAATTTTGCCCCATAATCAGGCGCAACTATCACAACCATTCAGGCGTGTTCCAGTTATTATGACCCATTGGCCACGGCCAACTCAACAGTCGGCGGTCATCTGGCGTAACTGGGCATCATCTCGCTCCATCGGGCACGACAACGTCTATGCCTAGATGGCATTCCATAAAGGAGCATCGACCCTGCCTCCACTGCAACCGGCATCCGTTGACGTAAGGCATCCGAACTTAATCAGACATCACCTCCCCGACTCTCGTTGGGTGACAGGTTCCGATAGTGACCACACGAGCACATACTTGGCCAAGAACACCTTGCTTTGTGTTCAAATACCTTGTTTTCAAATAATGAACTTGGCCACTTTTTCTTTGTATTAAAAAATCCCCGATAAAATAATCGTGTATGGTCACGTATTTAAATCGAACCATTAAACATAGTACGCTCCCATTTTTCAAACTCCACGATTTTATATAGTACATAAAAATTGGTGTCGAAAAATTGACACCTGGCATTTTTCCATTTAAAAGCCCATAAAATCGAGTTTTGCAATAATAATCGACAACTACCATCAAGCAATCAATTGCATGTATGAGCCATCAAATTCACATATAAATTCATCCACAATAACGAGCGTAAAATTTCACGAAACGGTTAATCCGTCACTAATTACACTAATTGCGTTTAATTAAATAAATTACGATTAATTAAGCTAATCCACTTAATTAACCTTACCATGATTAATTAACCTAACCATAGTTAACTAACCCAACCTAAGCTACTAACCTAACCAAGCTAACTAAACTAACCTAACCGGGCTACTAACCTAACCTAACTAAGCTAGTTACACTAACCTATGATTAACAAACTAATCCTAGTTAACACTAATCTAACCCCCTAAGCGCAATTAACAACATAATCAAGGATTAGGAAGTTAACTCACCAGAATTCAACAGCGGCGGGTTCACGGCAACAGCAACGTGACAACGGTGAAAACCCGAGACGACCGTGTCTCCAACGGAGGCTCGGCAGAGGCTGAGATCAGCTCTACAAGTCTCGGCCAAAGAGGGAGTTTTGTGGAGCTGCTGGTCGGTTTGGATGAGCACTAGTGGCTGTGGCGGCGAAGCTGGACGAGCGGCTGCTATTGGTGGTAGTGGCGCAATGGAGATGGGTGGATGGAGCTGGGCTGGTTGGCGGGATGTTGGAGGTGGCGCGGCTGTGGGACTGAGGGCGAATGCTGGTGAGGCGGTGGGTGAAGGACGGCGGCGGTGAGGGCTGGGCTGAAGGCGTGAAGCTAGTGAGGTTGGGACGGTGCTGGTGGTGCAATAGAGTGGGCTGAGTTGCTGGCCTAGACGGACGTGGCTGCTGGTGTTGGTTGGCATGAAGAGGGCGGCTGTGGACGCTGGTGGAGAAGCTAGGACGAGTGGACGTGGGGCTACTGGTCAAGTGGCTGGGCGGGTGCTGGAGGTGTGAAGGTGGCGGTGTTGAGGCGTTGGTGCGTGAGGGCGTGTTGTTGGGAGGAGGCGGTGGATTGTTGTTGCTGAAGTGGGGCGGCAAGAAATGAAAAGAAATGGGAAAGATGCGTAAAGAAGAAGATGGAGAAGGAGGGGTCAGCTAAGGTAGAGAGGAAGTGCATGCACAAGAGGGAGAGAGAGAGAGGAAAAATTGGAAGTCCATGCAACAACCAATAAGAAGCCTAAAGAAATATCTATGCACTCATGACTTTGGCCTCAAAGCCTTCATGCCCAACAAGTCAAGTGGCCATCCAATGGGAAATTAGCTTTAATTTCCCCAAACAAAGCCAAATAAGGGGTAGAAATAACCCATTTCTTCAACCATCCGAATTTCCCTTATTTTTCTTTTTGTCCGAAATCGATTTTTCCGAAAAATTCTGGACTCGCACAAAACTTGCCGAAAGATTAGACGACATCCTATAAATGAATCGCGACACACTTGAATGTCCGATTCTCGAAACCAAATTCAATTTCGTGGTTAAAATCGACCAAATGCGATTTTAGTACGACCTAACCTATCGGGTAGCTTTTAGGGATTTTAGCATGTTTAACCCATGGTCGATAATTTTCGATCCACGTTTGTGCATCTCCAACTCATAGACGATTGTGCATCTCCAACTCGTAGACGACTCTCGGTTGTCATAAAAATTGCGAGATTTCAATTTTGTGTCCTAAGTATAGTATCGATAGAAAATCAATTTACTATCGTTTGACGTGAATATCGCAATCATGCAGAACCGCCCACAATTCGACTACGTGATTCTTTCGAATCAACCTATATCCATTCGCTAATCGATTTACAACGGTGTTGTATTGACCCTTGCCAATTATTACGGTTGAGCAATCGATTTCCGATCGAATTCTCTAGTATGTCGCGTTTATATCCCTTAACGGACTCACCTAATAGATTAGTTAACTCGTGAGGGGCCAGCTCAAAGTAAATTAACCATAAGCGCGTCAACGAAACAACCATTTCATATATTCGAGACGGGGTCAAATTTCAGGATGTCACACAAGCTTTTTTTTTTCCTTGTATTTTCTTCATTTTCTTTTCTTTTTTCTTTCTCTTCCTCTCTTCTTCCCCTAGCCAGTCGCTGACCCCTGGTAAGGCTCCCGGTGAGGCCCCCCGAGCCTTGCTCAACCAAGGCGATGCCCAACCTTGCCCAGCCACGGCAAGGCTCAACCTCCTCGATGGCTAGGCAAGGTCACCTCGCCTAGTCATGGCGAGGCTCCTTCGAGGCTGGTGACCTTGTCGACCTTTGTCTAGTCGGTCACCAGCCGGCGATCGACTGGAGGAAAGAGAAGAAAAAGGAAAAAAAGAAAAATGTAATCAAATTAAAAGAAATTCTAAGTCATAAAAATATATAACGTCATACCAAATGCATTTCTCTCTTGCTAATAGAAATTTTGTGTAGTTACCAAACATATTTAAATACTCAAAAACTATTATTGAGAACAGAAATAGAAAATAGTGTTTTTGAAAAAAAATAAAATTATTCCCCAGAACAAAAATTTTACCAAATGTACCATCGGATGTCCAAAGTCATGAAAAGTGATATTTAAGTGCCAAAATTGGAGTAAAATGGATCAGTTAAGTGCAAACAGCAAGAAAGTCCAGCTAAAATACTACATAGTGACTTTCCAACGAGACAAATGTAAGATGACATCATTTTGTTGACGTGGTTAGAAAATTAATTAAATTAAATTTTAAACTAAATTTATTTAAAAAAAGAGGAAAAAGATGAAGATTGTAGGCGATTGAGGACTTAGCTCTCACCACCGCCTCCTCGCTATTGTCGGAAGGGTTGGTGACGGTGGGGGGAGGGTCGTCGAGGTCACTGGGCCCTGGCCATGGGCCGGCGGCCCCAGCCGACCAACGGTGAGGGCTTGCAAGCCCTCATTAGATCTAGGGCGAGGGTCACGGCTCTCCCCAATCCGACGAGGGTCGACTAGTGATGATGGGGGGAGGGTCGGTCGGGGTCACTAGGCCCTCGCCACCCATCCATCGGGGTCACCAACCCTTAGCCAAGGCCTAGCGATCCCGATCGACCCTTCCCCCACCACCACTGGCCTTTCTCGGCAACAATGGGGAAGCGATAGCGAGGGCTCAGCCCTTGCCTTTGGCCTCCTCCTACTTCTCTCTCTCTCTCTCTCTCTCTCTCGGTATAAATATTTACTTTATTATTATTTATATTAAAATTCAAAAAAAGACAAAACAATGTTTTTTTCTTTGTCGTTGACTCAGCTCTCCGACATACCACATGGGCGAGTTATTTTATTAAAAAATTGTTACGTAAGATTTCCGGCCACCTTTGTTGGACTTGGCACTCAACTATCTCATTTTTTTTTAAAAAAAAGTGGCACTCCCTTGTGCTAAGTTTTAGCACTCCAAGTGTCCGGCACTCGAAAAATATCTTATTTTTTGTGCAATCAAAAATAATGAGAATGGGACTTGATTACATTAGTCCTAAGATTAATGCCCTTTCAATACATAAACTTGATTACATTCTTACTAATGTCAAGACTACCAAAGACTTTTGAGTTTCAACCTAATCAATCTAAAACTGAAAAGAAACAAGGCATCCAAAAATCCCCATTGTAAAGCCCTAAAGGCTTATTAAATCACGAATTTTAATTTTTTTAAGGATTGTTCACATTTTAAAAGAAAACTACTCAAAAAACCAATCTTCTATGGCCTTTTCCAAAGGTTTATACTTTTTATGAATTTTTTTAAATTTTTTAAATTTTTTGGATTTTCTAAATTTCTTTACTATTTTACAAATTTTTAATTTTTATGAATTTTTGGAATTTTCTGAATTTTTATGAGTTTTTTTTATTTTTTATTCGATTTTTTAAACTTTTTTATCTTTTTATTAATTTTTTATTATTATGAAAAAAAATTCAGATCTGGTCAAGAGGCCTGGCTCAACTGAGTCAACTTGGACCCTATCGATCTGGCTTGGAGCAAAATCTGGATTATCCCTAAGGTCCATTCTAAATTAACCAAATCGGCCCATAAAGTTTTTTTAAACTCACAATTTCTCTTCTCAACCCAGTCTATCTTTCTCGTGCACCCGCCCCATCTAATGAATCCTTAACCCAATCCTTCATCTCCTAACCCAACATGTGATATTCCAAGACCATCTTCAATTAAAATTCGACCAACCCATTAACCCTTATGGCCTAGTCTTAGTTTGCTCAATCCTTAACTCCCAACCCAGCCTTTTTATCTTATTTTTATTATTTCTTTTTTCTTTTCTGTTTTTATTCTCTTTTTTTCCCATGTCTTCTTCCTGAAGCCATCTCTGTGCAACTCCTTTTCCCCAAACTTGCAAAAGACTATGATCTCACACTTAACTTATACAAAAATAGGGAAATAAAGTGCCAAGGAGGAGACTTACTCGACCGAATGTCAACAGTGACGAAGATGACAAAAGAGGCCATGAATGGCAAATATGCTTCTGCTCTAGCCTTATTTTACTCATAAGCAATTGATCTTTACCATAAGAGATGTCCTCCTCGACCCCTTTCTCTCTGGCGAAGTATATCTCTCTATTTCTCTCTCTTTTTCTATGAGATCTTCGTTGATCTGTTTCTCTCCTCACTTCCCAGAACCCCAAAACTCCAGAACCCACTCTCCCTCAACCCTCTATAATGCACTCTCTCTTTTCAACCAGTCTCTCCCGCCTTTAGCCAGGCGAAATTCTCTTTTTTTTGTTATCCCTAATCGTGTTCGGTCGGTCACATGATGATTTAATGTTAGTTCATCAACAAAAAATGAACTTATTGAATTGGTTAGGGTTAGGGATTCTTCTTCCCGTCTGAAGGGACCACCTAGAAGTCCAACGCTTGCGGTTATCCCAAGGTGTCTTGTTAACTTTGTCATTTTCAATGTATTGGACTCTTAGGCCCTGTTTGGTAACCATCCCAATAGTAATTGATTCTGATTTTTTGTTTCCAAGAACAGTTTGGGAACAGAATTGCGTTTGGTAAAATTTTTATTCCAGGGAACAGATTTGGAGTAGAATCAAGAATGAAAAAAAAGAGTTGATTCTTGTTCCGGGAACAAATCTAAGAATCAAGTCTTCTTCCCTTTTCTCTTATTCTTCTTCTCTTTTCCTCTTCTTCATATACCGCCATCCTGCAATTGCCGTCCGCCGCCGTCTGGTCTGGCAAGCTCACCGGAGGCTCGCTTGGCTAGGGTGAGGTTCAGCAAGCTCGCCGGAGGCTCGCCCGGCTAGGGTGAGGTCCGGCGAGCTCGCCAAAGGCAAGCCTAGCCACCGACGAGGCTCAGCCTCACTAGATCTAGCGAGGCTTGCCCAGCCTCGCCAGTGGCCAGGCGAGTGGCGAGGTCGAGCCTCAGTGGGGTTGGGCAAGCCTCGCCGGTGGCCAGGCAGGCCTCGCCCAGCCCCGGCGAGGCCTGCCTAGCCATCGACGAGGCTCGATCGATGAGGGTCGGCCTCGCCGAGGGCCGACGACGCTCCGGTGAGGTCACGACCCTCGTACGGCCGGTCGCCGGTTCAACGACCGGCCACTTGAAGAAGAAGATGAATAGGAGAAAAAGGAAAAAAAGTAAAAAAAGTAAAAAAATTATTTAAAAATTAAAAAAAAATGATTTGGAACAGAATCAATGAGCATGGTACTAAACGCAATTCTATTCCAGAATCAGAAATTTTGAACAGTTGCCAAACAGCTTAAAATGCTTAGAAATTGTTCCCAGGAATAAAATAAAATAAAATTCATTTCTGATCAAAATCTATTCCCAGGAATAAATTCGTTACCAAACGCGCCTTAGTTTCTCTAATTTTTGTGGGCTTAAATAATTTATAATTTCTAGATTTGACTTTAGTGTTTTGCTCTTCTTTTATTTTGCTTCAAAAGGATATCAAGTCTCCACATAAAAGACATCAAATTTGATAAATGAAATTTGCTTAGTGTAATTTACTTGAAACTCGAATAGTTGAAAGCTCTTGAAAATTTAGAAGATTTTTTACTTCGTTCTTGAAGAGTTGGAGCTTTTTAAAGTCCACATTCTAGAAGAGTTGCAGCCATCAATCTAGAAGATATTCTTTGGATGTCTAAAAGAGCAACCATTAAAGTTCCTATCCTTTTTTCTCATTTTATCCATTCATGTTCATCTGCTTCCTCACCAATATCGACCATCCTACAGTCCTTATCTAAGAAAACTTAAAACATAAAAGTTGTAGATCCAAGAGTTTTTGTACTTTTGGCTTTGGAATTAGCTCATTCCAATCTTTTTCGAGAAAGTTATGACCATTTTCCCAGACTAATGCATATATGAATCTTTTTTTTTGTTTTTTTGTGACGGGGTCTCCATATGTGTAAGTCACTCTCTGGATCCTATCATTTGGATAGTCAAGCTTGGACTACATCGGAATCAAGTGTAGGAACTCAATCATTAACCCGCATATGACCGATTGTGATTGTTTTCCCCTATTCCAAGGATAACTTATATCTTACTTCTTGGTCACTCCATTGAGCTTACAAGAAACGTTTGGCGAGATGTCCCAAATACACTTGCTACATACACAATGGTCCCTACCTTGCACATGCATATCAAACCACTCGAATCAACTAGTTAGCCCATCTCGATCTTTCTTTTTTTCGTACCAAGTCAAAGTAAAGGATCGTTATAAAATAATCGACAGACATTAAAAGATCTACTAATTTAAACAAGAAAAAAAATTATAATCGAAGAATTATGACATGAACTCTCTTATCAGTTTGGTAGTTGTTATCAAAGAAAATATTTTTTTAATCAATAAGTCTATTGAATTGATTACTGATTACTAGGATTTTCTTAATGAATATGTTTTTGGGGGGGGGGTGGAATGCAAAATCTTTCAGTAATTTATTTTATATACAATTGAGTCCAATGCATGATGAACAAACATTTTGCTATCATTCGAATAGGAGTTACGTGGCTTATATAGTCTACTTCATGATCGTTCATAGATCCATGAGCTTCTATGACAAATTTATCAAACCGTCTAAGTTAGATGAATACCTTAGTTGGTGTTATTTTTATGTCAAAAGAATTATGAAACCTTTTTTTTTTCTTTATCTTCAATCCTAGGATACTTTCCGCTTTTTTTAATGTAATATATATTTCAAAAGATAAATTGAAGTGGTGATTTTATTATTTGCCAAAACACCGTATAATAAGAATAATATATGGACTACAAAAGTAACAACGCAACGAAAATATAAAACTAAAAGATAAAAAATTGCTGACTGTCATAAATCCTTTTTTTTCTTTTTGCGACATAAAAATTCATAATGAAATTAGCTAGAAATATAATAAATATCTTGGTATGTGGCCTCTCATCTCCTATCTTGGGCAAGCCTAAAATGAACCCTCCAAAAGTTGGAGTTGTCCGCCGGAATTGAATAGAAACAAGAAAGAAGAAAGCATTCTCTCCGAAAGAGAGGAACCGGAATCAAAGTAGAAGAAAGAGGAATGATTGGATGATTCAGAATGGGCATCTGAAAGTTGTGACTCGTTGCCGGTCCGACGACTTAGATCGAAGCTGTGCAGCTCAAGGGTGGGGTTATTACATAGGAAGGAATTGAGGTGTCGTGTGTAGTATTGGTCTTTTGCTGATTTGATTTTCGTTGTTTTGCTATGTAAAATTGATTATCAGCCTTTTCTTGCTATAATTATCCAAGCGATGAGCGTTGTAGAGAAGTTGAAGTCATAGTTAGTCTCTGGTTATTCCAACGCTTCAAGTCCTTTCGGTGATTCTAACCTCAATGAGAAGTGTAAGTTTTCATTTCTAATTTGAGAACTGTCCTTGAAGTGATTGTTAGTTCAAGCTTAGTAACTGTCACGCCCCAACCCTCGAGTGCATGCCCATCCCTCGGTGGTTGATAAATATGCGACGTCCCAGGATGCGTCGCCGACCCATTAAATTTTAATGTGCATGCGGAAGCGAAACAAATCCCCTGACAACCAAAAGCTTGGGATAGGAAAGCAGGCCACAATTCACAACCAAAACAAGCCTTTTATAAATACACAAGGTTTATATATTCAATACTGGTCTATCTACAAAAGACCGGCTCAACAAAAAGGGAATTGTCCTATGACCAACTAGTCAGACACGTTCGCTGATCCTTCGATCTCCACCTCCCCAAACTCTGGGCTTTGGGTCCTTCACGACCGCCATCTAAGGACTTGAAAATGTTGAGCCTACGACGGGGTGAAATCATGTCTCAGCAAGTTCACCCCCTAAACTCCAACCAGGAAGAAAATACGCCCCGAGGGCTACTTAAGCACAAGTACAAGTCAGAGGACTTACATTTGCCTTAGATCCTTCCGACAAGTCAGTACAATTCGTATAATCGTCCAAACATTTCAATCTAATTCAACGATTAATCAGTCAACTCATTCAACTCCACACCATCGATACCATCCATAAACTCTATTGATTTGAACACTGCTCACCTAAGCTAATATAGATGGTCTAGCTCACCGAAGCTGATAGATATGTCCATATATCATTGATCACCAAAGCTGATGTCTATATTGCTCACCGAAGCTGCTAGATAACATTTATGCTCGCTGAAGCTGATATCTATAGTGCTCATCGAAGCTGCTAAAGTATTATTGTTCACCGAAGCTGCTATAGATCTATATTGGTGTTAATGTTCTCCGAAGCTGTTATAAATCTATATTGCTCACCTAAGTTGATCGATGCTCACCTAAGCTGAACCACAATAAATTACTCCTGGCCAAGGATATTGTGCTTTGCACATCAATTCCTCAATTAAATACCTAACTTGGCCTAATTTCATCATGTTAAAATGTACTTGATAAAAATAATTGTGTGAGTACACAATCGGCCTGAGCAAAAAATATAATATCTTTATTTTAGAATATCCCACTATTTATACAGTGTTTGAAAACATTTTTGGCATTGTAAACCAACGCTCCGGTAATTTCTAATTAATTACTGAAATTATTAAATTTTGGGATAAATTCCCAAAATTACAACTTTAATTCAAATTACACAATATAGCATTCAATTATATAAATCAATCACACCATTGCAATCGCACGAAATTCCGGTCACCGGCTATCCCGATCTAATTTCCGGAAAATAAAATTAAATAATTACCAACATTAATTAATTAAATACCAATAAATGCTAAAAATACAAACCTAGACCGAAAATGCTAAATTAAATACCGAAATGTGCTCGGAAAATTTCCGAACCAATTTAGATAATTAATACAACCTGTCTAATCTCTAATTAATCTAATTTAACAACCTAACATGCAAAATTGGCTAATTAAATTACTAATATAATCTAACTAACCACCTAAACCTTACTTAACTTAAACTAATTATCCCCATAATTAACTCCCTAAGCAGAGTTTAGTGGGTAAACTCACTGGATTTACGGGCCGGTGTGTCCACGGCAACGACGACGCGGAGACAAGTGATAAACTCCGAAACGGCGACGCCAACGGAGGCTTGGACCGGGCCAAAATCGGCCACACAACTGGCTGGATTTTTGCGGCTTCGAGTGAAGAGGACACGAGCTGGCTTCGGTGGAGTCAACTTCGAGGAGGGGCTGCCGCTCGGTTGACTTGGTGGATAGATGGTCGTGCGGGAGAGAAGCCGAAGGAGAGGGGGCGCTGCTGGCAACGGCAGCTTGCTTCGATGGGATTTTGCAGACGTGGAGAGGAGCTGCGGGCCAACGAAACCAGCGCCCAAAGGGGTTTTGGTGGGGTGTTGACCGAACGGGGGAGTTTGAAACGTGGACGCGTGGGCGTAGGGAAGAAATGGGCGAAGAGAAATGGAGGCAAATTCGGTGGAGATGGGATGAAATTGTGAGGGTGTGGGCTGCAGATTCAAAGGAAAATGAAAGGAGCAAGTGCGGAAACCGAAAGGGGTCGGCGGGCAAACAATCGAAGAAGAAGGGGAGGGGAAAGAGAAAGAGAGAGAGGGAGAAAAGTCATAGCAAAATATCTCTATATATTTTTTTTTTTGGGTGCTAGAGGAACCGCTTTGGCTGACAGCCGCCACGTAAACCCTCGGTGACGTTAGCGGGGAAACCACCACCCCGGCGCCACGCGTCAATCACCTAATAGCCCGCCAGCCCCCTTGCAACTTGCGTCGTAAAAGTTTCGAACTCCTGACTTTCCCTCAAAGGACTGAAGCCTACCCAGCGGAGCCACCACGGTCGGTGGTGCAAAATATCTCTATTTCATCATTGAATTGGTCCCCAAAGTCCACATGATTATCTTCATGGTCCCCTAATACTTTCTCAACATTTTAATCCCACAAATAACCAATATGATGCCAAATTTGCAGCCCCCATATTAGCATCCGAATTTCATCAATTTTGGGCTTCCATTTCTTCATCAAATTTCCCAATTTGAGGTCCAATTTTGTTGAAGAAAAAACCCACACAATTTCTACACTTTCCTTTCACCATGTGGCTCAGTAAGGAGGCCAAAAATCCCTTCGATTTAGCCCATCCGAATTTCCGTTATTTTCCGAATCGTCCGAATCGATTTTCCGTAAAAATCCCGAACTTTCCGAAAATTCCTCGAAAGATGAGTCGACGTTCCTAAAATAAATCGTGATATGACAGAACTTTTAATTTATGAAATTAGGTTCAAATTCACGGTTAATTTCTATCTAACGCGATTTTAGCGTGACCTAACTTACCTAGTAGTTTTCAGGAATTTTTAGTACAATTGACCCGTTGTCAATTTATCTCGAGTCACAATGTATATCTTCAACTCATTGACGGCTCTCGGTTGTCGTGAAAATCTCAAGATTTCAAATACGGACACAGGGTACCAAAACGACAGAAAAATCGGTTTAGTGCCGATCGACGAGAATTTTGCAATTAGGTGGAATCACCCACACTTAATCACACATCTTAGTCGAATCGATCTATCTCCGGTCTCTGATAGATTTTCGACTGTGCCGTAATGACCCTTGTAGATTATCATGGTCGAGTAGTTGATTTCTGGTCGAATTCTCAAGTCTATTGCGTTAAAATCCTTTAATAGCTTCCCTAGATAGTCTAGTTATCTCATGAGTGATCAGCTTAAAGAATAGCACTATAGACGCGTCGATGAAATGCCCGATTCATTTAATTGAAAACAGAACTGAATTTTCAAGATGTCACAGTAACTCTGAGATAATGCTTTTATTGCGAGTAGAAAATCATGTCCCGATTTCATTTCCATCATTATATCACACTTTTATTGTGAGTAGAAAATCATGTCCCGATTCCATTTCCATCATTATATCACACTAGGCAAGAATTATGTGGCTGGTGCTTTTGAAAGTGAATGCTGATTTTGCCCTTTTCAAGAACGGCATGAGCCTTTAATTGTTGGCCATTTTAAATAGAGAAAAACATAATTTTGATTTATTTTTGGCATTGTTGGGAATAGGTTTTAGAGGCATAATTAAGGAAATCCGTTCCCAAGGCCCATGAAGCTGGATTTTGCTAGTGAACGATTAACACCCGCACTAATGGCGAGTCAAGGCGAAAATCAATGTAATTGAGGATCAAATTATGGAGAGAGGACCCACTTCTTGACTGTTTAGGGTTTCAAAAGCTTGTTGTGAATTGAAAAAATGTTTTAAAGTGGTTGGCGATCAACTGAAGATTATAAACTTCAGGAATCAAAGCCACTGAAATCGGTGTCGTTAGTCTAAAGACAAACAAGGCTTTGGCTTTCAACCACACACCATACGCATTCTCGTTACTTTTAAATCACCGTTTGGGGAACAAAGTTGATGGGCTTCTGAACACGGAATATCCCATAAGGGCTGGGTGGTTTTATGCAACTGATTAGAAGGGGGAGCTTGAAGATGTTAGCCCACTTTTGATTCGTGAAGACACAGTGGGCCACCTGATCATGACTGAACTGGGCCGAACAACTTGTATTCAACGATCAGAGCTCGAATGTCCCAGGAAATATTTTTCTGTAAGGAAGAGATGCAGAATCCTTCTTGAACAATTAGTGTCGTCAGTACAAGTTTTAGAATTTCGATTTGCTCAGTAGTCATTTGTATTGATTGTATATGGAACGGGATTTTTTTTTCATGCTACCATTGTGTCGAAGGACCATATTGAGAGCCTATGTTGCTATAGACTTCTTATTTGAACAAGCAAATTGATTTAATCTGCAGAAATCAATTTGATATCAATTTGCAAATGGGGATTACACTTGGACATCAGTTTCAGAACTGGCTGTGGCCGGTCGGACATAGATATAGATGATGCTCATTAAGTTTTTGAAGTACTCTAGTATAGAAGATGAGCTGGCTAAGGTTCCTCATAACTCATGTGGTCCAAGATGATGACCCCCTTTTCAATTGTCTGATTGCTACTTCAAGATCATCACTTCTGTTATTTTAAGCCATTCGTTACCAAAATGCTTTTCCAATAAGCCTGCATTTAACCGGGCAATGCATAGGAAAGGCCAAACCCAAATCTTGAAAGTTCGATGAACTTGCTATACAATAATTGCTTTTTGCTTCTTGGCCTTGTTCTTGAATTCCAGTCGCTTTCATTGTGATGCAACGTACACAATTGTTCTCTTCTTTCTCCTCAACTGTTTTTGAATCCAGTCATTAAATACCACAGGACCTTTGTCTTTCAATTTCTTCCATATTTAATGTAAGATCGGACTTGGAACTCTTAAGTGTTTCCACTAAGGAAGAAAAATGGAAGTACTCAGCAGAGATGAAGCGCATGAAAAAACACAGAAGTACGATCGGATGCGCGAGAAAAAGGCTTTCGATGAATCAAAGGCAGGTGTCAAGGGCCTTGTTGATGCTGGGATTACAGAAGTTCCTCGCATTTTCGTAGATCACCCGGAGAACCTGCAAAGTGCACTAGCATCGAGCAACGGCCACTTCCATGTTCCTATAGTTGACCTCGCAGATATTGCGAGAGATCCATCTCGGCGCAAGGAGGTTGTAAATGAAGTTCAAAGTGCATCCAAAACATGGGGTTTCTTTCAGGTGGTGAATCATGGGATCCCCACGACTGTTCTGGAGGAGATGCTGGATGGAGTGCGCCGTTTCCATGATCAAGGTGCTGAAGAGAAGAGACAGTTCTATTCGCGAGATTTCACGACAAGCGTCGCCTACCACAGCAATTTCAATCTGTATAAAACAGAGGCGGCTAATTGGAGGGACACCCTATTCTGTGTTATGGCACCTAATGCTCTGGAGGCAGAGGACTTGCCAGCGGTATGCGGGTAAGCTATTCCACAGAATATATAACCGCAATCTCTTATAATAACTTGTTGGGGTGTCTGCTTCTAACGGACTAGGAATTTGTGACGAATTGACCCACTAAATCTTTGAACACCCTAGTGACATAATGCTGGAATTCTCAAAGCAAGTGATGAATTTGGGAACCACCTTGTTCGAACTACTGTCGGAGGCGCTAGGGTTGAAGCCGAACCATCTGAAGGACATGGAGTGTGCCAAGGGACTCGTCCTTCTGAACCAGTACTACCCCAAATGCCCACAACCAGAGCTCACTCTGGGGACCAGCAGGCACACAGACAGCGACTTCCTCACCGTGCTCCTGCAAGACCATGTTGGAGGCCTCCAAGTTCTTTATCAAAATCAGTGGATCGATGTGAGCCCCGTGCCGGGAGCACTGATAGTTAACATCGGTGATCTGCTTCAGGCAAGTCTCACCTAACGTACTCTCTCTCCCTACGTTTTATCACTAGAGGCCCTGTTAGGCACACGAATGAATCAACAAACAGCATTTTATGCCTTAACTCTTTATCCAACAGTTGAGTGTGCACTTCTAATCACAAACCAGACCATTTTTTTCAGCTTATCTCAAATGACATATTCAAGAGCTCCGAGCACAGAGTTGTGGCGAACATGGGGCCGAGAGTGTCTGTGGCGTGCTTCTTTTACACGGCAACGCCGCCATCGCCAAAACTGTACGGACCCATTAAGGAGTTGATTTCCGAGGGTAATCCACCAAAGTACAGAGAAACCACCATCATGGAGTACGTTTCCACCTTCAGCGCGAATGCGAAAGGCGATGGGACTTCAGCTCTGCAGCAGTTCAAGCTGTGAGTTTGGCAGTGGCAAAAATCTGGTGCTACAAATTGGAAAGGGAATGCCTACATTAGCAGAAGTTAAACCCGAGCGTCCTACAAGCTTGCTGGCTAGTTTATTACTTTTCATTATTCATATTATGTCTTAGCAGAAATAAAACCCGAGCATTATATGAGTTTGCTGGTTAGTTTATTACTTTAAATTATTCATATTATGTCTTAGCTTTGATATGCAAAGAGACTTCATCATTTGACTATGTCATACGATGGAGCCACTTGGTGCAAGTGCTTTAGACACTATACTCAATATACCCGAATATTCATAGCATGGAGATCCAATGTCAAGGCTATCTATCATATGAATCTCACATTCTCGGACCCACATAATTAATGATTGATGTGGCGCTGGTCTACATAGTTTATAAACCAAGCACCGATTTTCTTCATAGATAGATTTGCGCCAGCATTGTTAAACTAAAGAACTAGGCTGGAACAACAATTTGATCTACAACGTTCCAGTTTTCACACTTGATGTGTATTTAAGTAGAAAACTAAATCCAAATCCTAATATTGAATCCGAGGTTATCCGTCAGCACTTGGAAGTCCTATATTCTTGTAAACTCGTTCTTCTGAGAATATCGTTACACCTACTTCTTCTTCTTCATCTCAAGAAGCGATGGGGTTTATCTTGGAGTGGCCAAGAGAAGATGAGGCTGTGTTATCTAGCATGAGGAGATCTATTGTCAATATAGACAAGCAAATTGGATAAAATTAGTTGGAAGGGAGGAAAGGAAATCAAATATCGGAATATACATTCATTTGAATACTAGATTTACGTGGTTCGGTTTGAATATCGGAACATACATTCATAGGGAGAGTAGCACAGAATTCCATTATAGAAATAAGTGATATGATGGAAATTACAATCATTTGAGTACTCAAACACTCTCCTAGTATTTTTTAACCCTCAGTTACACCTAATAACTCACAGTGTTTAGCCTCTCGCAATTTCTAGTAAAACTTTTCTCAAGGATCTAAACAAATTCTACTCACAAATAAATATATTTGGCTAAATCACTCAGGTGTAATTACAACAATACTCAATCCTCTCAGCCACCAAAGAACTTGGCACACTCTCTTCTCTCTGGCCACCAAGGACTTGGCGCACTCTCAACCACCAAAGGGACTTGATGCTCTCTCGGCCACCTCGGCACAATTCTTGTCCCACGTCTGTCACTCTCTTTTGTAATGCAAAAGTAAGTCTTCATCATTCAGTGGCAATGACCATTGAATAATCATTATTACACTTCAGGATGCTCACATGGGAAAGAGACATCTCGTATATTGGCCTCTCTTCCCAGGTTCAAAAAGTCTACCTTGCATTTATTAAGATGGGCTCCAAGCAACTTCCTTTTTAATTGCTCTTTCGACGGAGGCTTCCACATGCTTCTTCACACGGATTCCTTTATTTCATATGTAGAAAGAGGAATACCCATATTTGGTGCTTGGGCAAATCTCTTCATTGACTTCGATCACAACTTCGCATAGAAAGAGAGTCAATAAAACACGCAAGTTTTCTTCACTGCTTTCTACACATGCAGAGAGATAAATGCAAAATGAAATCCATATGCAATTTTCTTCTTCTCACAATTGGGGCTAAACATAAATGCAATCATGTGTAGCCGGACCAAAGAAGTCTTACAAAATCACAAGGTCAGTCAGTCTAACTTTTTTACATCGAGTATTGTTCAATGGGCTCAAACTCGAGACATATTGTAAACAATCTCCACCTTGGCTCAATGTTTAAGTCAAGTCACAATCGCTTCAATGAAAAACTCGCCACTACTCTCCCACAGCCCCAATGGGCTCAACCCATGGAATGCTTCCAAGTCCGAGCCACGCTTAAACTTTGCCATAACTGTGGACCTCATCAAGATGCCAACTCCACTTGCATAGTTAGCTACTCCATAAGGATTTCCAACATAACCTCCCGTACCACATATAAAACAAAACCATCATTGCTTCCATATTTGACAGAAGGTCAAACATGCACATTGTCAAATTTAGTAGCTGTAGCAACCGTTGGCTCTACTAACTCCATCTCGCTACAAGTATCATATGTGTTGATTATTCTACTAGTACCTACTACCTGAAGAGTTTTTGGTTGTCACTCCACCTTGAGCTAAACACCATCCAGATCCATATCAACACTACCACAAACACTCTTAGCCAAAAGTACTAGAGACTTGTCAAAGGTAACTTCTCTGCTATCAACAGGTGATTTTATATCAAGGCACCACAACCGACCGCCCTGCTTTGTGCATAGCCATGGAATATGCCTTGCCCTTCCATCAAGCTTACAATCATTCACTCGAAAATAACACATGCAACTAAACATTCTAAGAATAGAATAACTAGCAACATTACTTGACCACACTTCTTCGAGAGTCCACCAGGCATTAGCAATCAATGGGGACCTATTTACCTAGTAGCTTACCGTACTAAGCACGTCAGCCAAGATTCTCCTACCAACACTAGCATTAGAGATCATTTTATCGTCCGTCTTCAGTAATGATCTGCTAATCAGTTCTGCAAATTGTTATGGTTTACCGGTACTAGCGCGGTGTTTCATTATGCCTTCATTCATGCATAATTTATTTACTAGCTTTGAGCAAACCTCCATGCTATTATTAGTGCATATATGCTTGATCGACTTACCAGTCTTCGTCTTAATCAAAGTTTTCAACTGCATGTTCCTGACAACGGCATCAAATTTGTGTACAAACACCTAGGTCTTTATCAAGTAGTCGATAGACTCTTGAACAGATGTATTTGACGTCTTCGAACTAAAACCTGTCACTGTGTCATCTTGAAGTTCATACAGGTTTCCGTACTTGATTCCTCTCAATATCACCAGGGCACCTCAAACAACCTTTACATTCCACCTTCTAAAAATTACCCGTAGCCAGCTGAATCTAAGGCACTTAAGGAAATTTTTTTTTTTCAACTCCAGAATGTGCCTTACTTTAGTCAATATCCTCAAAATACCATCATACATTTTGATGTTAACATCACCAACACCCACAACATCACACTCAACATTGTTCGCTAATTGGACTTTAGCATTTTCCATGCACTGATAAGTGATAAACCAGTTCCTATTTGGTATAGCGTGAAATGAACAACCAAAATCCATTATCCATCACAAATGATGAATCCTCAATGACAGACAAGACACAATCTACATTATCAAAATTATTCTCAGCTACAATTGCAACATCATCTATAGACTCAACTCTAATTCCCTTATCCTTTTCATTTTTTAGCATAATAGAGTCTCTTCTACCATGCCCACTCTTGCCACAATTCTAATAGACAACTCCTATAATCCTAAATTGACTATGTCTATTTGTATTTATACTGCTCCTATTAACACATGTATTAGTTGTTCCTCTACTTTCACCTACTAAGGCAATCTGTATAGGTTCACTAAATTTTTTCCTAAGAATGTCTTCACTCAAAATCAAATCACGAACCTCATCAAATGTCAGGCTCCTTGACCCAAAGGAATTATTAATAGCAGTAATAGTAGTATTCCGGTTATTAGGTAATGAGGATAATAGAATCAACGCACATATCTCATCTTCAAAGTTGATCTCAACCAAACTCAGTTGGTTAATGACTTCATTGAATTCGTTGATATGCTCAGCCACTAATGTATCTTTGCCCTTTCTAAGTAAAATAGACGTTGCATCAAATATACCTTTTTGATCGCAAAGGGTTCTTGTACATATTTGACAGGGTTTTCATTAGTTCCGTAATGGTTTTCTCCTTCACGATGTTAAACATGATGTTACGAGCCAACGTCAACCGAGTAACACCCATCACTTGTCTATCCAGCAATTCCCACTCGGCATCCTTCATCGAGTATGATTTCTCCCCAAATAATGGTAAGTGTAAATTTTTCTAGTACAGATAATCTTCAATCTACATCTTCTAGAAAGCAAAATCGTTCCCATCAAATCGGTGATTCTCACCTTTTCTTCTTCCATCATTATCAATTCGCTTCAAGTTAGCCAAGACTGGCTTTGATATCAATTGATGTGAATATAGACAAACGAATAAGATAAAATTAGTTGGAAGGAGGGAAAGGAAATTGAACGTCAAATTTACGTGATTTGGTTTGAATATTGAAACTTACGTCCATGGGAAGAGTAGTATGGAATTCCACTATAAAAACAAGTGAAACAATGGATATTACAATCACTTGAGCGCTCAAACATTCTCTCTGTGTTTCCCAGCCCCTAATTACACCCAATAAGTCATACAGTATTTAGTCTCTCACAATTCTTAGTGAAACCTCACTCAAGGAATTAGACAAATTCTACTCACAAGAATTTGTCTAGCTAAATTACTCAGGTGTAATTACAACAATACTCAACCCTCTCAACCACCAAAGAACTTGGCGCACTCTCTTCTCTCTAGCCACCAAGGACTTGGCGCACTCTTAGCCACCAAAGGAACTTGGCGCTCTTTGCGCCACCTCGGCACAATTCTTGTTCCACATCTCTTGCTCACTTTTATAATGTAGAAGTGAGTCTTCATCATTCGGTGGCAATGACCATAGAATAATCATTATTGCACTTCATGATGCTCACATGAGAAAGAGACATCTTGTACGTTGGCCTCTCTTCTCAAGTTCACAAAGACCACCTTGCATTTATTTAGATGAGCTCCATGCAATTTTCTTTTTGCATTTATTAAGATGGCCTCTCGTTTTCTTTTCTTTTCTTTTCTTTTTCCTTTTCCTTCACTGATTATCGGCCACTGCTATGGCTAGCAAGCCAAACCTTGCCAGCCTCAGATGAGGCTCCACCTCACTAGATCTATTGAGGTCAAGCTCGCCAAGCAAGCTTGAGTCTCGATAAATCGGCAAGGTCTGAGCCTTGCTAGTCGTTGACGAGGTCGATTCACGCTGGATTGGCGAGGATTGACCTCAGTGAGGTCTCGACCTCGCCCAATCAATGAGCTCAAGCTCGCCTGGTCGGCTGTTGCCGTCGTCAACCACTGGCGAATGAAATGGAAGAAGGAAGAAGAAAAAAAAATAAAAGGAAAGAAAAGAAAAATAAAAGTAATTTCGATTTTTTAAAAATATTTTTATAAGATGAAGAGAAAGTGTCAGTGAACCTAATGGGTTGAGTTAATGAGTTGAAAATGGGTTCTAAACTCGACCACAACCTAATCAACAAAAAAAATCATTCGGACGACTTCACCGAAGGACGGTGGTCCGGTAGCGCGTATTATAGAATGCTTCACACAACAATCAAATTAACCGAAACAAAACGCCTTCTTCATACGCGTCCTAATCTCAGATTTATGAGCTTTGTTGTAAATGCGCCTCTTTTCGGCCTAGCGACCTCTTCGTCGGAGTGGCCTCACACGTGACAGAGAAATAGGGCGGGTTCTTCTCGCCATTGCTCACCAACAAACGACTTGAAAACGAAGACCCAACACGAAAGTCAGACTTGAGAATAAATCCAGCCTGTGGAATCGGAAGGTTGTCGTCGAGGCTTTCTCCGGAGAAAACGTCGTGCAAGAGGCTAGCGGAGAATCCGAGGGAATTGAAAGCGATGCGACAGTGAGAAGAAGGAGAAGAAGAGGCGCTGAGGCAGAGGGCTTTGAATTTGCAGGGAAGAGATGAGCTCGCCATCTCTTTCCATCACGAGATGGAGAAGGAGACAGAGGATGCACAAAGAAGCCCGAGAAATCATTTTCTTAGTTTTAGAAGGGTATTTTCCGGTCAATGGAAAATCGTGGAAAAAGTTTTCCTAGAAAAATATTTTTAGTGAAACAATTGAAGCCTTAATTAAGAATGAATTTCAATCAGAATACAAGTGTCCATCCAGGAGGTTATCGTCATTTCAGTTTCATCACCCGATACTCCTAATCGAAAGGAGTCGTCAGTCCCAAACGAAGCTCAGACGCCTTACACAAACTTCCTCGTATGTAGAGATGGGGTCCAACGGAAAAGAAGCTACTTCCAATCCATTGAATAACAAATCCATAAAAAGAATAATAAAAAAGGGGTAGACCGTAACGATGACCATGACCGTGGCTATCCCAAAGAGGCAATACTAAACGAAAGAAATTAAGCTTTTGCGATAAGCTAGATGCATCTAAAATTAGACCAAAAAAGTAATTGGCTCATCAAGCTCGAGAGATAGAAACGGAATAAGAAGATTTTAGAATGCAAATCGTGATAATTATCCGAAGTTCGACAATTCAATTTTATCAGCAACGAGTCTTCTCAGTATCAATAAACAAAGAAAACCAACAAATAGACATACATAGCCATTAACAGTGTCCAACCGACCCGAGGACCAAATCCTGCCGAAAAAGCATGAAAGCACCTCATGCGCTATCCCAAAAGAAGACACTGAAGACGTGTAAAACAAAAGAGGAGCAAACTAGGCATTGGCTGGAGCCAATTCTAGGCTAGGGAAAAAAGCATGATGCATACAATCGTACATACCCTATCTCTATGATTTACTAGAATCCAATTTGAAATTGCAGCACACACGTCAGAATGAAGAGGAACAAGCCATACCTTGTGTGGACCTTTGCAGACAAGAAAGAACTCTGCAAGAAGAGCTTGTCCTATGAATTGATGCTTATGCTGCAACTTCACATGAGGCACGGTGTTGCCTCAACCAAACTCTGACTTGCGAAGGAAAAGAGAAACTAGAAACTGATCGTTTTACCTTAACTAGAAAAGTGGAGGACAAATTTCATTCAACCCAATAATTGCCTAAAATCCAATTAGCAGGACCGAACTTACATTCAAAAAATCATCAACTTAGCCCCATTAAAAGACGTGCGATCATCAGCTGTCAAATCCAGATGAACTTTCAACCTGTTAAAAGAATTACAACTGGATAATAATCATCAAGACACTCCATAAAGATAATAAACTGCAGAACGAGTAAGTGCCCACAAGGTTGTCAAAATTTCATTACATTGTTCGTCCAGATGATGATCAAAAGACTGCAATATAGATCATCAGTCCTCCAAAAAAGTCCAATTGCCCTATTCTATGTAGCCAACTAACCAAGTTTCATTGTACTAATTATCCTCAGACAAAATGAATGCTCCAAGAGGAAGAAGCCACTGCCAATTCACCAAATAATCAAATCCAGAATCAGCACATTAACAAATTAACCGAAAGATCAACGATGAATAAATAGACGATAAACTAATGATGCCCATAACCATGGCAGAATCCTGGAGGCGAGGTAAAACCTTGGGAAAGTTCCATAGCATAAACAAAGCATGTAGATCGAATAAAAAGACTTGGTAAATGGAAAAAATACCCATTCCATGTACTGATGGTTACAACATTCAGCCAGCCACACTTAACAAATATATAATCAGAAACTACCAATACAAAAGAAAAGTGAAAGGGAAATATATTTGTGGAAGCAACATTCCTCTCCACTATCAAGGCAGAAATTCAAAGGTCAATAAAACAATTCAATTTAATCTGGTAAAAAAGAAATAGATCTATATGAAGATTGCCTTCTCATAGACTTGATTTCTATGGCAGAAAAAGACCTAGATATGGCCGGTATATCAAACACCTAGTGGAACTCTCATTCTTGTGTAAACCGTTGTTGTAGAATTCTTTATAAAGAATGATGACATAGAGGCAATATGTAACATCTATTTTGACAGAGCATATATAATCTAGTAAAGATTTTTTCAGTTTCTCTTATTTTTTCTCAATAATAATACATCATCCTTTCGGTTTAGAATAGTTGAATGTCAAGAGGATGACTTAGTTTTATTAAATATTCATCATGATTTGCGACAAGAAGACTCCGACCTACAACAGAAGAGCTAATCCTTAAAAATAGAGGTATTATAAACCAGATATTTGTGGAGTTTAAGCAGCTATAGACAATCCATATAGAAAGATTCCGACATCACTTGTCACCCAAATCCACAAAGAAGATCAACCATTAAGTAGCTCACCTGAACATAAATACATTAGATTATAAACTCCTGCATTCACCAACTGGAGAACTTGAATTCTTTAATTGTTTGATACATTAGCATGCTCACATAACATTCTTAATGAGATCGCTCCAAACTTTATCAAGCGCCCATCAAAAGACTCAATAAATCCACACAGCCTGGAAGCCACCAAACTGATTGATATGATCAGAGGCAGACTTAAACCTTAATGAGGTTGATAAACCTTTTGACTATAAGCAGAACGTTCACCAACAATTTTCAGGAAATAGACCCAGCAAGATGTTTATTTGTACCTTCAAAGCAAATATCAAAGCAAAAGAAATCGATCATAAAGCAACTTTTTAATATCTCAATTACAATAAAGATGACTCCAAACAACCCTCGTAGAGTTGATGAGAAAGAGATACATCTAGAACTGTATAATAAATGGAGATCTATTGACTCAGAGCCCTACAGAGCTGCAAGAACTATGCTTGATGAATAAATTAAACAATACGTATGCAGTAGAAGGTCACCATCCGTACACAAGGATATCATAAGAAATGCGAAGAGGAAGTAGACTAAACTTCATGCTTACCAGATATGTTAAAACCTCAACCAAAGCTTATTCCCAGCAGGATGGTTATATGCCACTTCAAATTCACCCATCTTAAAGAACTACAAAATATGACAAATATGCCAACTAAGCACCCAGTGTCTGATCCTCCCAGCCTGACCAGCCATTTACTGACCACAACTTAAACGAAACAACACGGTTTTGTGATGGACAAGAAATTGAGAATATCAGCAGCTGGTCAGAGAGCAAGCAATGCCAATGGAAGATATGTTTCAATGGCTATGCTGCATCATCCCCCACCAGTACATCTTTTTTCAGAATGAGATGCCAACAGTCTGCAACAAAGTAATATCAAGGTCCTTGCAGAAAAGTCTTCCTAGTCCCAACGATCAAAGAGAACCTAAAATCAAGTTGGCACTACAAACTCAAAACAACCTATTTCACCTACAAATCATTTCATTTGTAAAAATGTCCCAAACAATGTTCCTCAAAAAAAAAAAAAAAAAAAAAAAAAAAAAAAGAATGCATACAGCTATGAAAAATTTAGGCTAAGCAAATCCACTTTTCTTATTTCAACTAAGAAGACTAAAGTACTCTCTCGTTGTATGTACTTCAAATAGGTGGCCATCCAATGACAACTAGAGATCTTACATCGAAGTTCAAACCCTCAAAGCATAGTGAAGGTAGTCCTTAGAGACCATATCATAAAAGCATGACCAAAGTGATTAGGGATGAACCAAATACATGCACATGGAGAATGACCACATAATGTAAAAAAAAAAAAAAAAACACAAATTGAGAAGGCATGATAATGGAGAATGAACAATTCTTGAATAAAGAAATTTTCATTTTGTCACCCTCAATGTCATTTTCTTCATGATGTAACGCAGATCTAAGTCCTATCATAAGCAGACAACGCGATCGAACATTTCTTGAATAATGAATGCTTCTTGACACACTCGATAGCCATTCAATTCATGATGTAATGAAATTCTCGGTCATATTATAAGCAGACAACACAAATATTAGAACAACTCATCTATGCATATGGGGGCAAATACCTATTTTGTTACCACAATGCTAAATAAGATTAGAGAAAAAGGGATGATAAGTCACATTAACATACTATATGACAGATGTGCCAAAGAATGAAGAGCTTGTCCAATCAAAGAGATTGCTCCAAGATAAAAGTAACTACTACCAATCTTCTGTATCATAAATCCAGAATAGCTCGTGAAACAAGTAAATAGAAGGAGCATGAACACAGATGATGTGCATGATCCAGGCAGAATTTCAAGAGGCAACGCGAAAATGAAGAAATTCTCTGCAGCAAGCCAGAAACTTGAAGACATAAATCATCTGATTAATGTTAAGTTACTTTAATTGAGTTTCCTTTATTATCAGAATTTTTTGCAGCAATCAGTGGTTTCTACATGGGTTAATTGATGGAGCAATCATCTGATTAAATTAGTGTTGTTTTGTTTCTTGCAAAATTAGTGGTAGATATATTTATATTGAGATTATCATCATGAAGAAAAATGTTCAAATTACCACTATTAAATTAAATGGATCCTCAAATTACTTGTTAGCCAGAAACTTCTAAAATTCGATCGAGACCATTCCTCAACAACCACCTATAGCACATAAATCATCTGATTAATAAAAACATTTCACCAGAGATTCTGTACCAAAAGAAAACATGGCAATCATGTAAATTGAAAGCCTAAGAAAACTAGGTATTGTGTGGAGCTGGAACAACCAAAAAAAGCAAGACGAATAAATCCCACATAAGAAAGATACTGCGCATGCACATAATAAACTATCAAAAATGATTTAGACACAGCAATCGAATTAGTGATTATTGCGCTTGCATATGAGAAAGAAGAGGAACTAACCAGAACTTAGTGGACCTCAAAGTTTCCTGCCCTGTAAAAAATCCTTACAATGGAAGAGAGTTAATGATTAAACCCAAACAAAAACCAATAGAAGTGTTCAAAGAAAGAAGAGCCTGACAAATGAAATAAAGATTATAGGCTAGGAAGAACCATCCCAGGTTGAAGACATTCCCCATCGAATCTGAAGAGATTTGCATTGACCAAAAACTCTTGCCAGTGGAGGAAAAATAGCCCTGATCATCTCACCTTCACTGAAAAAAATACAGAATCTGAGAACAAACTTCATTCAAACCAAAGACTGCCTAGAAACCAAGAAGTGGCTGCTTATCCAATTTTAAACGATCATCAAGTTAGCCAAAAGAAAAAAGCAGTAGATCACCACATTTCTAACCTGGCTTAATCCGACTCCTGTAGAAGGATTAGAACTTGAAGCTAGATATAATAAACTGAAGACGAATTTCAGTCAAAGCTAGAAAATGCCTAGAAATCTTCACAATTTCAGTCCATGGCCCATCCTGAAGACCACTCAGCAACTGAACCAAACAGGACTGCAAAAATGGATCATCACTCCCCTCCAAGAAGCCTAAACACAATATTCAATGCATAATGACCAGTTTTATTGTACTTATCATCCATAGAAGATGAAAGAGATCATTGAACAAACAACATCAACTACAATTGAAAAACACTACATATTACAGCATTTAGTAAAATATTTGGGAAAGTACTCAAGTAAATGCAAAAAACAGAGTGTAAAAAAAAAAATGTGGGAAAAAACCTATCGTGCACAGTTCCATATAATATAGAGGAAAAAATGGCAGTAGGTCACACCAGCATACTACCTCAGCATCAAAGATTACCATCTTAATCACTCAACAACATCAAATATAATCTAATTTAAGTACAATAAAAAACCAGGCAAAAGTTCTCCAACACTAAGCCAAATTTACCACACTAAATTCAAATAGACTTACACCAAGTCAATACATATGCAAGAAATGTATTTCTGAGTGAATGTGCACCTAAGAAGATCGAAAGCAAAAAGTTCAGTGAAAAAATAACATTCACAATAGTTTCATGATAGAAAAAGAACTCATACCAGTCATAGTACCAAGCCAATGAAAAGTTCTTCATCCAGTCCCACAGAGAAAGGCTCTAATCTGCCAAAGCACAGAACAGCTATATCTTACAACATTCAAAAGAGCCATCCAAAATCAGTTAACAGAAGAAATAAATCAAAAGTCAGAAGTGCCAACCAAACTAAGATTTTCCAATTATCTATTGTAAGAAACCATGATGAATAAAACCTACACAAACTATCGACATGATTTACGAGCAATCCAATCAGTGATTGCAGTTCACATTGAGATAAGAATGAAGAGAAGCAAGCGAGAACTAATGTGGACCTCATGCTTTCCAGACTCCTAAACAATTCCTACAACTGAAGAAAGTCTATGGTTGTTGACCTTCCAAAACCAACTGAACTCACATAAAAATGCCAAAGAATCAAGATCTTGTCCAAGCAAATCATTACTCTAATATCCAGCTAGAAAAAGCCATCGCGGATTGAAGAACACTCCACATTGTAGTTAATTCTGACCTACAAAAGAAAGAGAACTGAATAACATCCTCTTTGATGAAAATTGAAGGGACTAGAATCAATTGGAAGCATTCACCATCTGGACTCACCCTTTCAGAAAAGGCAATCAATCATCACTTAATTTGGTTCGAACAACTACAAAAGGACTTGTTTATTTTTCTGTTTTGTCATTTCATCTAACCTAAACCATCCACTTGTATATAAACAAAGCACAGTTAAGTGGTTTGGCCAGTATGAACTGCACCCACAGATCAAAAAAAGATCACATAATCAGTATGAAGCAAGAATTACAACATGGCTGCCGCCTAGATGCCAAAAACAAGTCTATTGCTCCCGTGGCAACACATGTTTCCCGCAATCTCAAGGCATCCATCACTACTTGAGCAGCAACAAAAGGATCTGGTTCTTCTCTTATCTGGCCACACCACAATGAAAGCCCAATAATTCTTATCTTCTAGATGTTCTGTTGACTTAATTACGACAAAATAAAACAGAAGTGTTCAAAAAGAGCAGACAATTTTAAACCACAGATAGGATGTGCTCTGCAACAGAGATTGTTCTTTGAATTAGACAACTTGGATTCTCTCTAGCCAACCTATCAGCATTAGCACTCTAATAAATTCAACGGCCACCCCATTGTTGAGAATAGCCTTCCTCACTGCAATTTTCCATTTTTTTCTAAGGTTGGCACTATAGTTGCATAATCTGCAAAAAAATTTCTTTCGCCATAGAAACTCCTTTTTAAATATGAAAACAAACGTGACACTGGAAGTATAATCCAAAATAAGAATCACAGCACATAAGCTAGTACAGAGGATGTGTCGATCTAAATCTCACCTCTGCCAAGTCAAGTGAACTTGAGATTGAAACATGACCTCACTAACCTGTCCAAATCTTAGCAACATGGATATGCAGAAAGTTTGTGAACAGTTCAGTAATGTTGGATTGACAATACCTTCTTGCAGTTAAGCCCAGTTACGCAACCATATATAAGAAAGAGCAAAATCTGTGGCATTCCATTATCAACAATGCTCGATATTTGTCCGCAATGATGAAGAAGGAGCTGAGAGCACACATATCAATGCACCATGCTAGAGATTCAACATCAGCAAGACAGGGACACGCAAATAGAAAGTCCCAGTTTCTTCAAATAAACAGAGTCAGAATCGGCAAGACAACCCTCTTCTCCCACTTTGTCATCCGAAGAAAGAGATGATCATATAGAGAGAAACTCCCAGTTCCTTTTCTCAGTTAAAGAATGAGGGAGCATCCATAAAATCTTTTTAGAACTCGGTAACTAGTGATTATATTGGATTATTTAGATGCAGTACCATAAGCTCAGAATATGTCTGACAGAAGACCAAAGTACGCCTCACAGAGACTCTGCACCATTCAATAACAGGAAATAAACCAACAAAATCTGTAAGTTGGGAAGACCAAAGTAATGTAAGCCATTTAACAGGAGGAAGATTGTTAGGGTAATGAGAAATAGAATGATATCCATCTGCAACCGATGGGGAAGCTGCCACTACGCTGACAAGAGAGAGTGCTATGACATTCACCTGAATAATAAAATGGGGAAAAAAACAACCAAGGTCCTCATACTGAAACAGAAAAAAGAAATCAAGTGTGGAGTGAAAAAAGGCTTAATTGCATGACCGGTTGCCATTTGTGATGATCAGCTCGCACAATTTTAGTTGCAGCCTCCTGACAGAACTTTTGGCTCAATATAGATCTGGAATCTGAATCCAACACCTAAATAATAAAATGGGGAAAAAAGCAGCCAATGTCCTCGTACCAGAACAGAAAAAAGAAATCAAGTGTGGAGTACCCGAAAAGGTTAATTGCGTCATTGAATACCAGTTGTGATGATCAGCTCACACAACTATAGTTGCAGCCTCCTGACAGAACTTTTGACTCAACATAGATCTGGAATCTGAATCCAAAAGGGGAGAAGGCAACAAAACTATACAGACTTCATTCAATAATTCTTACTTGTATGACTCCAACAAACTAAAATTAATATAAAAAAAGAATGATACAAGGTACCAACTTGCTTCTCCCACACTAAGTTGGTGAATCACTTTTTCCCAAAAAATATAGCATAAGCAAACTTTCCTTTTTGAAGAGGAATAAACAGACCAGTTACACTTGGTCTACTTCTTCGGGGGCTTCTCGGAAGGCGAGGAAGATCGATAGGGTTTTGGTCAACCCTGCTTGGATGCTTTCCTTTTCCTTCTCGGAGGCTTTGTTTCTTGCTCCTGGTATCTCGGACCACTCTCCTATGGTGGTCAAAGTGGAGAACCCGGTTCTCCGAAGGAGGCCTTTCAAATTTTTTGATTTCTGGATGAAGCACCCGGATTTTGGGACAATTGTAAAGGATGTTTAGGAGGCTCCGACTATTGGGGTTCCTATGTTTAGATTGGTTTGTAAGTTGAAAAGCCTGAAAAGTCGTCTCAAGCGCTTAAACAAGGATTTTTTTGGGAATATTTCCATTAGGACTTCTGAGGCGAGGAATGCTTTGAATCGGACTCAGCATGACCTACTTCAAGATCCTACCAATGATGAGCTTGCAGTGTTAGAGAAGTCTCAACGACGTACCTTCTTGGAGCTTCGCACCCAAGAGAAGTCCTTCTTTAAACAGAAAGTGAGAATTAGATCGCTTAAGGAGAGAGACCGTAATACGAAATTCTTCCATCATTATGTCAAGAAGAGACAGTTGAGAAACAGGATTCCTTTTGTCATGGATTCAACGGGTAACCAAATCATTGATCCACAGCTTGTCTAGCGACACTTTGTAGAGTACTTCCAGGACCTCCTCTCACCTCGGGTGGGTGGAGAGATTCCTGAGGTTAGCTAGATTCAGAGCGTAATTCGTTGTCAACTAAATGATGATCAGATCTCCTCCCTTGACCGGCCTGTCTCTGACCTTGAGATTAGAGATACATTATTTTCTCTAGCTCGGGGTAAAGCTCCGGGCCCGGATGGTTTCACAGCAGAATTCTTCATGGAAAACTGGGACTTGGTAGGGTAGCTAGTTACAACAGCCGTAGGGGACTTCCTTGCCTCCGGAAGACTTTTGAAGGAGGTAAACAACACCATTTTAGTATTGGTGCCCAAGGTTCTCAATGCATCTTCCGTAGATGACTACAAACCTATTGCTTGTTGCAATACTATTTACAAGCTTATTACTAAGGTGCTGGCGAATAGGATTGCTGCAGTGTTGAAGGACCTCATTAGCCTGCCTCAGAGTGCTTTTGTTAAAGGACGGCGTATTAAGGATAATATCCTTTTGGCCCAAGATCTCTTTTCCGGTTTCCAACTTTAGTCGTATACTCCTAAGTGTGCAATTAAAGTGGATTTCAAGAAGGCCTATGATACCGTGGATTGGCGGTTCCTTGAGAGTGTACTCCTTACGTTTCGCTTTCCTACTCGCTTGGTGCAGCTCATCATGACTTGTGTTCGTACGCCTTGGTTCTCAATTGCGTTGAATGGGGAGCTTTATGGGTTTTTTCCTAGTGGACGTGGCCTACGGTAGGGTGATCCCATTTCTCTTTATTATTTACATTGGTGATGGAGGTGCTTTCGAGTATTCTTGATAGAAGCTCACGGCAACCGGGGTTTAGGTTCTTTTGGAGGTGTAAGCCTACTTCCCTTTCGCACTTGTTTTTTGCAAATGATGTGTTCCTCTTCTGTGAAGGCCACTTGCCTTCTGTCTCGCTCCTCAAGCAAGGCCTTCAAACTTTCTTATCCTGGAGTGGCTTCCTTCCGAATTCGAGGAAAAGTGAGGTTTTCCTCTCGGGTGGATCGCCCTCCCTTAAAAGTCAAATACTCCTGGAGCTTGGCTTTCAAGGAGGGGTTTTGCCGGTCCGGTACCTGGGAGTTCCGATTATCACGAGCAGGCTGGGTAAGGCCGATTGTGTTGAACTTGTGAGACGCATTATGGCGAGGGTGCAATCCTGGACTTAGGGGTGATCGGGTCCAGGGTGGGTAGGGTCTAGACCTGGACCCTGTACCCGACCCTGTTAAAACCGGTTCTCTTTTTTTGGACCCTGTACCCGACCCTGTTTGCATTGGACCCTATTCTCGACCCACCCTGTTTTTCCGGTCCGGGAACAGGGTTAACCCTGTTTATATTGGAACCTGTTTTGCAAAAAAATTACTGTACAACACTCATATGTAAACACCCGAGCAACTCACCTTCGATGTGGACAGCTATTGGCAATTGCATATAATGATTCATCGGTGATGAATGTGCTGCCGATATTCAGATGTTGCAAAGCGTAGCTCTTGCAATCTGCAGAAATGGCTCAATCGGAAGCTAAATTTACATACATATGCGGTGGACAACGCTACACAACACGTCCACGAGGGAGCATGTGTTGAGACAAAAAATCAGGTGTATGGATCATGATTGTTTTATAGAATGATGCTCAGTGACAAACTGTTGCGACACTTCATCGATCTAAAGAGTAGGTCTCTCAGGATAAACCGACTACCATATGTCGAGATGATGGGGAAAGCACACAAGAAGTTCTAAGCCTCGTGCATCAAAAGGACTTGATGGTCAAACTTTTTTCCAAAAAGTTAGGACTGGATTGTGAGAGAACTTCAAGCTCGCTTATCCCATAGACAAGTGGCATGTGAATAAAACAGATAATCATCAACAGAGCAAGGTATTGACAATTTCAAGTTCTTGCACTGATTTTTATCAGATTGCACAATATGACTAATAAGCAACGCCAACACTATCACTGAGGAACACTAGCATCAGAACTCTGAATGAAGAAACGACCATCAACACCCAGAAATCGCTCCAACCACAGAACAAGACTAAAGCCTACACACATAACATCTGCAGAAGCGAACCATCACTTCGAAACGACAAACATACCAGCTTAACAACACCTTGGTCAGTGACCCCTGTCATCCCCAACAGAGAGATGGACGTAAGCTTCACCGCGCATTTCGTCAGTGAAATTCTGTACAGCCCTTCATCGGTAATATGGCAGCCCCAACAAATCTTCGAACTGCGGACAATTCAGTCAGCAAAAGTTCAAAAATCCATAGAGACACATCATAAGCTAATCATCAAACAATTCCTAAGTAACTAATCCTCCATGTACCAATCTCCAAATTCAAGAAGAATCCTAACAAACTGCCAACAACCCTCCATCAATCATGCTTTGCACGGTAAATGAGAGACGAGACAAAGACAGAGGGAGTACATGTCGAGTTCACAGAGGGCGTATGCGCGGCGAACGCCGCGGGCGGTGGAATCGTCGTCCATCTTCAGCCCCGCGAAGCTGAGCCTCTCCCTCCGCCCCAGCGACAGCTTCACCCCACGCTTCCATTTCCTGCACACCCGGCTCGCCCTGCGAGGAAATTTCAGTTTTTGATCACAACCCACATCTCAGAATCATCAACACCACACGGAACCGCAGACAAAACAACTTCTTTCCCCGGAACCAGAAAGCAAGAATGGGAACTCCCCGCGGTCAAGAGCACGTACCGTGCCAAATCGGCGAAGGACGGGATCATGAAGAAGACATGCGCCAGCACGTCGACGGGCAAGCGGTCGATCTCTGCTTCCCCCTCCTCCACCTCCTCCTCCTCCTCTCTCATCCCTGCGGCGAGACGACGGAGACGCTAGAGAGAGAAAGGGAGATGGAGATGGAGCTTCTTGGTAGAGAGAGAAAGCGTCGTCGTCGTCTTTCCTTATTTAAGGCGAAGGGGACGGAGGAGGAAGGGCTACTGTGGGTTGCTCGAAGATGCGACAAGGTGGGCTTGCAGACGCGAGATCTGCGGGTCAGGGGCGTCGGCGAGGCAACAGCAGCAGGTGGAACGGCGAGATCGAACGGAGGCGGCGTCGGCGCTCGGGTGTGAGCTCGGCGGGGGTCAACGGCTTCGCGGGTAGAACCAGTGGAGCGGAGCTTCAGATGACCGGCGGAACGGCGGCAGTGGTGCGAGCGCGAGTGGTGCGACGAGAGCGGCAGAGGCGGCGTCGGCTTCGCGATTTCGGGAGGGGAGCTCGGAGCAAGGCTGGCGAGCAGCTAAGAACCGGGTTGACAGAGGCGGTGTCGCAATTTCGGGGGGCGACGGTGGGCGAGCGGAACCAGGATCGGCGGACGCCGAACGAGCGGAGGTCGCGAGCTGCCGTCTGCGCGAGCTACCGTCTGCGGGTGTCGCGGGAGGAGAGGAAGCCGGTGAAGATAGAAAGTAGAAATTAGGGTTTTGATCTTTTTGGGGGGGCTTACAAACCGGTCCTCCAACCGGTTCCCAAACCGGTCTGGTCGATCCGGTTCCCGGGTGGGTAAACCCTCGGAACCGGTTCCCGGACCGGTTCAAACAGGGTCTCAGGTTTGGGAACCGGTTTCCGGACCTGTTTCAACCGGAACCGGTTCCCGACCCTATTTTCCGGGTGGGCTGGACCGGGAACCGGGTAAACCCAGTCCGTTTGCACACCCCTACCTGGACTCACCGGTTTCTCTCCTTTGCTGGGTGTCTCTAATTGATCAGGTCAGTTCTTCATGTCATCCAGGCCTATTGGGCCAGTGTGTTTATATTGCTTGCCTCGGTGCTTGACCAGATTGAGCGTGTTCTGAGACAATTCCTTTGGAGAGGTCCCAAGTTAGGGAGAGGAGGAGCTAAGGTTTCTTGGGATGAAGTGTGTCTCCTAAAAAAGGTCTGGGTATTCGTAGACTCCGTGAGTACAATAAGGCAGCTATGCTCAAACATATCTGGAACTTGTTCTCAGATAAGGAGTCAATGTGGTGCAAATGGATTCATTCGACGTTCTTAAAAAACAAAAACTTCTAGGTGGTAAAGCAGCCGACCTCTTGTTCTTGGGCTTGGAAGAAGATTTTGCAGATGAGGGAGGAAGTCAGGCTAAATTTTTATGGAAGATAGGAGATGGTTCATCTGTGTCACTATGGTTTGACAACTGGCACCCTTGGGGGCCTTTAAACTTGTTTTTCTCAGACGTGCTCATTTATAGTTCCGGGCTCTCCAGATTGGCTACGGTGGCTGACCTTTTTTCCAACGATGGCCATGACTCAGGACAGAGATTGAGTCATGGGGGTCACCTCTTCCTCCCTGTCTCAGTGCCATGACCGTTTTCATTGGAGAGGGGAGTCGTCGGGCTTGTTCTCGGTTGCTTCGGCGTGGGAGGCTATTCGGTGGAGGAAACCCCGCGTCAGTTGGCATGCCTTCATCTAGAACAATGCTATCGTGCCACGATATCAATTTAACCTTTGGCTCATTACTAGGCATAGGCTCCCTACCCAAGCTCTCCTTTTATCTTATGGTAGAATTGACACTGTTTCCTACCCTTTTTGCAATGATATGCCTGACTCAGTTGATCATCTCTTTTTTGGATGTCATATTACTTCTAGGCTTGCTTTCTTTTGGGCGACTAGATGTAATCTTCCTTGGCGTAATGGATCTTGGGAGGAGAACCTGAGTTGGGCCATTTCCTTACTCTCGAGGAAAGATTTTTATAAGTGTATTGCTCGTTTCTCTTTCGGTGCGGTTTGCCACATCATTTGGAAGAACGGGAATAATATCCTATTCAGGGGAGAGCCGATTTCTGTTTTGGCCATGAAGAAGCAACTACTTAGAGCCGTGAAAGATAAGGCGCTTTCCTTCAGGGGTGTGGAGGATTCCATTAGAAGGCTACAACGTTCTTGGGATATCGACCCCATTGTTTTCTCTTATGGGGACCTCCTGCTGGCTGGTTGATTTTTGGGCATGGTGGTTGCGGTGCGCTCTCGTCACGTTTGGTGTTAGTTTTCCTCGACCTTCCTACCCGGGGGGGGTTGTTTTTTGCTTGTTTTTCTGGTGTGGCTTTACGCCGCCTAGCCGTGTACCGGCTTTCGTTTGCCGTGCTTGTTTTGTTGGTTGTGCGGCTCTGTTTTTGCCACGGTTGGTCCTTTTACGTCCCAAGATCCTTCCACTCGGGTTGTTTTTCTTCTTGAGTGTAAGTTTCGGTGCTTAGGGATTTTTCTGTACATTTGCCTGTCCTCAATATAATTATTACCCTTTCTACCAAAAAAAAAAAAAAAAAAAACCAGCCACAGAATTCATCAAAGTCTCTGCCTATACATGTACAAGCAACAGGATCGTCAAGAGTCAATTGAAAATTTTTAATGATAAGACTATCAACAACACTTTAACCCAACTAAAAACATGACGAGCTAAGAAGATGCAAGATTATGTAAAGAGACCGGACCTCAAATCTGCCAGGAACATACTTATGATGGATTTGCTGTCACCGTTGCCCTGTTATAGTTTGCCCTAAGATCTGCACAATTATGCTTGATCTATATTCAGCCAATCACAATTGTTGTAGTTGTCCTAATAATAATATCTCAAAAATTTGCTCGACAAAGTAAGAAATCGACAACAAATTGGAGCAGCTCCACAAATCCTGTGCAGGAAGCGTGAATTCCTATGCGAGGTCTTGAGAACTGTTTATCCTCAAATTCAACATCAGCTAACTTAGTCATAGCTCGAACATCATACGACCTGCCAAAAAAAACAACAGCATACCATCTCAATCAAAGAGTAGGTGTAAAAAAGGTGATAAAAACATCTTAACCATCATCCAAATTCCCACATTCATGATTCTTGCAGATGTAGTTTGAAGGTTTATCAATGCCAGCTTCCTGAGAAGAATTTGGTACTGCTTGACAAGTTTTGGAGATTAATTGGAGAATCCATGTGCAGGGATTGAGGAAACTTGTGGCCAAGTATTCACAATGTCAATAAACAAGATATGGAAAATCATTTGTGAGGCTAATTTAGATCAGGAGAACATAAGAGCATCCAGAAGAGAGAGCTCCCTGGGAGAGTGATTACAGAGTGATCCAAACAAATTGAATGTAGACATGGATAATCCGATCTGCCAAAACTAGTGAATAACTGCAATCAATATCCCACATCGTAAGTGTAGGGTTAACCATCTGATAGAGATAAGGGACATGGTCTCTAGTCCATAAAGTCAAACCCCCAACATTGTGTGCCACCTAATGACCAAGAGAGCAACAACTACAATTGGAAGCACAATTCAAAAGCACCAGCTTTGGACACACAATTTAATTGTAGTTTATCCAGTGAATTATGCAGACAAAGACAAGAAACGCAACATTATTTGCGGCAAGAAGAGTCCAACCTACAAGCGGAGAACTACACATTCCATGCATCTCCTTTAAAGATAGAACCAGATCCATCTGGGTTCTCAAGCAGCTATAGACAATCCAAATTAGAAGGATCCAAATTTCAGCCGATGGCTCCTATCCACAAAGAAGACAATTTGGCAACTCAACTAATCGTGACTGTCTCCTCTTTTCACTCACTTGTCAAACTTGAATTCTTTGATCACAGAATCCTATACCACCTTCACACTACACACTTAGCTGAAGAGATCGCTCCAAACTGGAGCAAGCACCTGTCAACGGCTGAATAAGTCCATACATTTCATGCAAGCAATTTTATTAATTAAAATAACCAGAGGGAAACTTGAACCAGATAATGTTGATGAACCTCAAGACATTCATACAAATTCAAATGGGACCTAAACCAATTCTGTTCTCGCAATAGACCACCCAGATACTACAATCTGTGCCTTCAAAGGCAATATAACAAATCAAACGAAACTATTTGACAATTCCAATTAGAAGAAAAATGAACACAAACCACCCTTGTATAGCCGACAAGAAAAAAGATGCATTTAGAACCATAAGATAAATTATCTGGCAGACAAATCATCTACAAAAAAAGGATCGTGTTGCAAATGGTGACCTTATTTTTAAATAGATATAACAGCTATGCTTGATGGGTAAAATAGGTTATAAGTACAAATTAATATCACCATCCAAGTATTGAAATATCGTATGAGATCAGAAGGAAAGGTAGAAACTTCCTGCTCAACTTTTCCACTTGAGCAAGTGTGATGTTCATTGTTGATAAAATAAAATAGAAATAATGCAGACATTAATCATCTGATCAAAATTTGATAAGAATCAAAAGGGTAAATGGGAACGTTTTTCCCAGTTGCAGCAAATAGACAGCATAAAAAAAGCAGGCTGAACTCCATGATCACCAAATATGTGAAAGCCTCAAACCAAATTTTATCCCCTGCAGGAATATGTTCTGCTAATTCAATTTCACTCAACTTAAAAACATACAAAATATGACAAACAGAAGGCAAAGAAGAAGGATCGAGAGTGTGGTTCAGGAACGATGTCTCCTCTGAAGAGTACTCGGCAGAGGATGTAAAATAAAGAGCAAACAAGAGAGGAATTGCATGCACAATCAAAGATACAGCACGAGAATAAAGGATGAGGACACGAGGGAGGGACTATTTCTAGGAAGGACACCAGCGTTAGATTTTCGACAGCAATGATCCAAAGTGAGCATACACAATGCATAGAAAGAACCATGACAGTTCATACATCAACCAAACTCTGACCTCCGAAGGAATGAGAATTGGTTTTCACATGAATCGGAAGATAGCAGGACTGAAGAACAAACTCTATCAAACCAGTAACTGTCTAGAAAGGCGGTAGCTTTATCTGATTGTGAGAGATCATCAACTCAACATCACAAAGATAACGCAACAGATCACCACTTCTCCAGCCCAAGAATTGGAACTAGCCCATGATCATCTCCCAAAGTTATTAAAAAAAGAAAGAAAGAAAAGGAATTAAGAACAAATATCAATCAAAACCGATAATTGCCCAGAGAAAAAAGAGGTGATCAGAGACTAGTAATAGTTCATCATCTCAACCAAAGAAAAATGGAAGCAGATCCTCAGTCCTCCAAAAAGCAAAAACGCTTTGTTTTATGAAACAAACTGACCAGTTCGCTCCAATGGGAAAAGAATCCACTGCGAATTCACCAAACAACAATCAATCGTATGATAAATCCATACACGATCAAAGGAGGAGCTAAACCAACCAATTCCCAACAAAAGACAGCGAGACAGATCCTCAGTCCTCCGAAAAGCCCAAACGCTTTGTTCTATCAAACAAACCGACCAGAGTCTTCATTCATCGTCCTTAGACAACATCTCAGACAAGCAGTTCGCTCCAAGGGAAAGGAATCCACTGCGAATCCAGAAGCAGGTCATAAAACAATTAAACAGAAAAAAAAAAATCAATCGTTTGATAACCCATAAAGAAATCAGAGGAGGAGCTAAACTAAACACTCCCATGATGCAAAGATCGACCTGTCGAGGAATCGATAGATGTTAAAAAGACGAGCTCAGACCAAATAATCCCGATTAACCATTGGCATCGTCCCGGAGAGAGACCAAGCGAAACCCTCGCCAATCTCCGCAACATGAGAAAACAAGTTTCTGCAATACACAATCAGAGCGAGAAAACAATCCATCATGCCCATCAACAATCAATCGACGACTAAGAACGGAAGAAGAGACTGACCTTCTCCGAAGAGGATTTCGCAGGCCCGTCACGCGAGAGAGAACGAACGAGAGAGAGAGAGAGGAACGAGAGCATAGCCAGAAACGCCTGACGAGACTGGAAGAGTATGAGGAACAGAGTAAGGACGATCGGGTCAGGGGAAGGGGACGCTCGCAACGGTCGTCTTTTTTTCTTTTAAGAAGACTATTTTGAGTTCGAAGTAGAGTCATGCCTCCAAAAGATCATATTAGGAAAGTTCATAAGGAATTATACGTCTACTAGTATTAACGTTACTTTTTCCACGTGAAACTAATTGTGAGACTTTTTTAGAACTTTACATATTCTTTATATAGTATGATATTAAATAATTAGTATCAATTTTACTTGTTATGTCATTATTACATAGATTTATTTGTATTCTATATTATAATATACTTTAAATTTAAATAATTTAAAAGCATTATGTTAATTAGGAACCTTTCTTATCATACATAACATTTTAATGTCTGCTGAAAAAAAAAAATTACTGTGAAAAGGAGACTTTTTGAATTTTCTATTATTTTTTTTAAAATATTAAATTTTTGAAAAAAAAATAAAAGAAATGCATGCATGCCACAAATCGGGGTTCATAAAGAATTATATGTTTACTAATAATTAACATTACTTTTTCCATGTGAAACTAGTTGGCTCTTTCTAAAGAGAGTTTTTGAGAATTTTACATATTCTTTATATAGTATGATATTATAACATAAATTTACTGGTATTCGATATTATAATATACTTTAAATTTAAATAAGTAAAAGTTATTATGTTAATTAGGAATAACATTTAATGTCTGCTAAAAAAAAATTACCATGAAAAAAGGCTAATTTCCAAATTCTCGGTTATTTGTTTTAAAATATTAAAATTTTGAAAAGAGAAAAAAAAATGCTTACACATCACGAAGTGCTCTCAATAAGTAAATCATTTTGAAAGCGCCCTTAATTTTTTTTTTTTTTTTTTTTTTAAGAACAAGTGTTAGGGAGGAAAAATTGCAATTTTCCCTTCAGCAATTGTTGTATATATCCCACATGCATATAACTACTCAATTTGTAGAGTCCACCTGCGATGGTGGTTACGATCGAGGACTCTGCGATGGTGGTCACGATCGAAAAGCCGAGCTGAAGTCCTTCGACGACTCGAAGGCCAGTGTGAAGGGACTCGCCGATGCCAAATTGACCAATGTACCCCTACCTTTACAATAAGATTTAGAGAGGGCTAATTTCCATCCTTCGATGATTAAATCCATTTTTATTTTCATTAGACAGACAAAATCGTTCTTGACAATATCTATATTTGTACAGTTTCTTTTAGCTTAGAAAGTTTATAGTTGCTTTCGACCATTAAAAAAAAGAATTATTGTTGCTTAGAGAATGAAGATTAGCTTCTTACTCATCATCATTAATCTTATCGCAACTTATCCATTTTTCATCATTTCTACCTCAAATGGTAACTTTCATGGTGAACTTGTTTTACGGTTAGTTTAAAAACATAATCAAGCCTTTTATATGTTATATAATTTTTCATATTATTTATTTACATAGTTTTGCATAGACCATGGGAGAGTGAAAAGAGCATCTAAAAAGTATCTAAAAACAATGATGTAAAATGCTTTTGTAGATACCTTGATATTTTTCTCGTAAACTCCTCGTCCAAAACGAATTACATGTAAAAGTCATTTTGACGTTTTATTTAATGCAAAATTTTTATTTAATTATTTTTCATCTATTAAATTCTGCATTAGGGAGTGTAGTAGCAATTTAATTCTGACAAATCTTTGTAAGAGTGATTTCTTTATTTCATCTGAACATCTCATCATGTGTATATAAAAAGTCGATAGCTCGGTGGCAATATGCACAATACAAATAAAATTTTATAATGTTAAAAAGCTGTTGATGTTCAAACTTGTTTTGATTTTCTTATAATTAATCCATAAATTTGCTTGACAACTTGAAAAAGAATAAGATTTTCTGGAAATTTCTTGTTTCAAGAAAGCTAATATGTATAGTGTTAAAGAAAAAAGTTCTTTTAAGACCATGTTGGTGGTCTGGTGATCATACCGACAGTAGCTTTATCTCCATTCTTCTTCAAGACCATGTTGGTGGTCTCCAGGTTCGCCAACAGAATCGATGGGTCAATGTAACCCCAATTCCTAGAGCCCTCGTTATAAACTTGGGAGACATGATGCAGGTCAGTAGACAGGAGATTTGCAACTTCCATTTCTATCAGTGAGTTTCTTGTTCCTATGTTCTTGCATGAGCCGATGCATTTCTAGCCTCATCAGCGCTTCTCCGTCTTGGCTGATTTGACAATTTAGTCTTTTAATGGACATCGAGGCGGAAAAGGGGCTTGCTTTGGCGATCCAATCTCAATTAGTAGATTGTTGTTTTAGAGCGTGTTTGGCTTTTGATCTTCTCATCATCACTTCACTATTTCCTCCACCATCTTGCAGCTGATCTCAAACGATAGATAAGTTCGTAAGTGTTAGTCACAGAGTTCAATGGCGTACTTCCTCAGGCATCTCCCTCCGGAGAATATTTCAAAGTTGTATGGCCTAATTAAGGAGTTGCTATCAGAAGAAAATCCCCCGATTTATCGAGAAATCGCAATGAAGGACTTGGTCACTCATTATTATGCAAAAGGACTCGATAGCACATTTGCACTTGAACATTTCAAGCTATGAATTATGTTGGACATGAGAATTTGAGGGTCTTCGCTATGGAATGACAGTCGTACACATCTGATCTATGCAATTTCTCATTGCATTTGCCCTAGGCAAAGCATCTAGATATAGCCAGATAGGATAGATTATATGTTGGTAGGGTAGTGCCCATCGACCTCATGTATATCACACATTGAAGAAAGCTTTTTTGCTGAACTTGAGCTGCTCGGGTGGGGTTGTGAGGGGCAGGGCTTTTGCGAAGCCAGAGGGATTTTATAGTTTCAACTCATATTTTCTTGATAGTTTGGGCTTGAACTTATGAAGAGCTACTGCAATGTATAATCTCTTTTTCTTAAAATTGAGAGATGTAATAAAGATGTGTGATGTGTTAATTATTGTAGAATTTTCTGTTAGATGTAGCTCTAATTTAAGAGTGAAGCATGATAGAAGCTTGTGTCCCAATTTTTTTTCCTTGCTTCCACTCTATTTTTTTTCCTCGCTTTTACTCTGTTACTTTGTGATTGTGCATTGAACCCTAACAGTTTCAATGGCTGTAGCTTGGTAGTCATGTGATAGCAGGTAAAATTCAATGCCAGCATCTAAGGGTGATCGCATGCCTTCTTCCACGTCAAATAAGTGGAATTCCACCTGATTTTCGCATCTGCCGGCAGCGGCAGTTTCTCGTGTCCCCTTCCACTTTGCATGCACAACGACCCCATATGTCGTACCCCTGATGCCAATGCTTGGCCCACCTCTATATACGATGTGTGCAAAATTCATGCACTCCACCTTGCACAAAGAGATTACTTGACGTGATACATGGCATCGTGCATGGCAAAAAACACGTCGCACACTGGCCGAAACCGTTTGAACAAGGTCCCAGCGACAGGTTTGCCACAGTGACATTGTCTGAAGATAATCTTTGTCCAACATGTCAAAGTATTGACCGCCCTCGTTGAGCTCGGACATTAAAGCTTCATGCTTATCTTGGTGCTTCCTCAGATGGCCAGTCCCACATCCGAATTTCGTGAATAACTTTTTCCTACAAATCGTGCATGCCACCAACTTCATGCTTATCAATGGATGTTCGACACCGTGAAGCCTGCGCCGCATCGTCCAAAGTTCATTCCTCGTCAGAGTTAGCTGTGAAGCCTGCGCCGCATCGTCCTAAGTTCATTACTCGTCAGAGTTAGCTATAAAGTTTTGCCGAGGGAAGGGATGTCGACATCCCCTCAGGGAGGAGTGTGAGCCACTATCGCCACTTCAATTCACAAATAATCATCTAATTGTCATGTCTCGTCATAAGTGGGTTCCTATGTAGCCAGGAGTGAAGAAATTGAAGTGCCGAAGGTGGTCGGCCAAACTTCCAACTCACTGTGTAAGTGACCGTGACCGTTGGGCCGACCACATTTTTAAAAAAATGGTGGAGGTCGTCTCCAATATCCTCTGCACTGCAGCTCCTTCCATGTAACATCACTGTTACTCACATATTTTCACCGATCAACATGGCAGCGACCCACTCAGACAAAGCCCCCGACCAAGCAGAGCCGAGATACGATCGCGAGAGCGAATTGAAAGCCTTCAACACCTCAAGGACCGGTGTGAAAGACCTCGTTGGCTCCAGAGTCTCCAAGCTCCCTTATATCTTCGTCGACCACCAGCCTTGATCGCCCAACCGCTCCGATCTTCAGCATTCTGATCGTGGACTTGGAAGGAGTTCATGAAGATTCCAGCAAGCGCAAGGAGATGGTCTGCGGAGTTTGCCAGGCGTGCGAGGATTGGGGCTTCTTCCAGGTGGTGAATCACGGGATTGGAGATGGCATCCTGAGCGGAATCATCGACGAGAGGAGGTTTCACGAGCAGGAGGGCGAGGTGAAGGAGGAGTTGTATTCTAGAGATCAGCCGAAATAAATAGAAAATGTTCAACTACGGGGCACCAATTAGGTGCAAACCATTTACTTACATAAGCAGCCCAAAAGATTAAAGCCATACATAAAGTAGCTCCCAAACCAAAAGGGAGCTCAGACAGGACAAACCATCAATTATATGAAAGCAATTAACATAAAACAATGACATAAAGTTTCGAATATCTTGAAATCATGACAAGCCCGAAACATACATGTTTAGAGCTCATCGTCTATATTAAAACGTTCCTTCTTTAAACTTTTGCCAGAAAATATGCCAATATCTTAATTTAAGGAGGGATTACACCAGCAGATTTCTGTAAGTAATAAATTCATCAATTTTTCTTTCAGCATAGACAAAGCTCTTAACACCTGTTTATATAGTCAGACATGAAATTCTGTCACCATGCAAGAATGCTCAAAAAGCTACAATTTTCTGCAAATGTTTAAAGCATAAGCAAAACTGACCTTTCTTCTACAGCAGGAATGAGACCCTCAGTCAAAGCCACTCCACCAATCTAAATCACAAAACCGTGTCATTATTCCCAGTCAATTTATAGCAATTCAAAGAACATCGCAGGGTATGCACAAGACTTACCAGTTGTATGCTGCGGAACAGTTTTCTGTTGAGATCGACACACGCTGTCAAAATAATATAAAAAGGTACTATACATAACACGTGACACTCCCTGCAAGCAGAATTGAAGAAATTGCGAAGGACCTACCAGTTGAAAGAATACTACTAGTGATTGCTTTGGCAAGGCCAACCTTCTCTTCCTTCTTAGGTTTTGTTTGAAATATCATGCAGCCGTTTCACATTGGCAATCCAATGTTAAACCCACGATCGAGGCTATCCGCCATGTCTGGTCGTCTGGGATAATCAACATGCCGAGTTACTTCTAGCATATCCTCATAATCATTAAACCTTGCAAAACAACCACCATTTTGGAGAATGTTTATCATGATTAAACTTGATCTGAAAAGTTCTTAGAAGTAACAATTTCACTCACCAAGAAGGAGGTGGTGGAGGATATACATCTGCCGTGAAAAGCATTGGATAAAAGAAACCCATAGGAGGTACCTAAATAGAAAAGAACCATCAGTACATCTCTAGAAAGCTATACATCTAGGAAGCAAAGTAATATAGAGATGGGAACTCAGTTTGGGAAACATATATTGAGAGCAGTAAGCCTCGTCCTATGAGATGCAGCTGCCATCCCGTCCTCATATGAGTTAATAAATGCTACAACATCAACCTCCCCCTCCTCAGAGCATGAAACTTAGTCTGCGGACGAATGCTAAGACACGACTTGTCTGAAAGAGAGCATGCCACACATGTTTTTGTGTATACTGTGATAGGTATATATGGTTCCTCCACTGAATAAAGCCCCATTCTCATATGGGTTTCTACAATTAAAAGTGGAGCATGGGCAAACTTTTTCAGTGCTCACGATTATAAGAATTCCGACTCACACCGAATCTTAATTGCCAAATCAGAGGGATTCATAGACAACTCACTTGGATGTGACAGTAGGATTCTTTCAGTTCGTTTAGCATCAACATATCTACAGGCTTGGCCAACATCTTAGTGTCAACTTGAGGCCATGTTTGATGATATCTCTGGGTCCATATGAGGCATCTAAATATATCCTGAAGCTCATTACTCATTGAATATCATAATCAATGGTTGTTCATGAAATAGTTTCGAGTCCAATTAAACAATAAAATAGATATACTGGACAAAAAGTACAAAGTTGCATGCTGAATTAAGTTATCTTAAGATAAAAAAAAAGTATATTGGTCAAAAGCTCTCTATCTGTAGTGTGGTACCACATAACAATAGCCAGACCTCACATGATACAACCATATAATGCTGGTGGTTTCTCTGTTGAGTTTTCTGCAGTTAAGAACAACGTTGTGGAGAGCGTGATCCTACTCATGATCGATGAAGGTTTCTAAGGAAACGGATTGTAACATCATATGGTGGATAGTAAGATCCTAAAAAATTACACCAGCAACACAGAAATCTTGGATTGTCCTATGACGTTTGTTAATTATGAACATCGTGCAACATTAAAACTTCAAAACAGTGCGAATTTATAGTTTATATACTTCATAAACAAGAAAAATCAGTACTTTCTATTACCTGAATATTGGATATACATATTTAAAGGTCAAAGTATGTCAAAGTTGGATCAATGGGATCAGATGGGATCAGCACAATGGCATCGATCCTATGATTTTTCTTAGCTTAGGATTGGGAACATGTAAAGATCCTAGCTTATTAAGGTCCTCCTTAAGATTCCAATCATTTCTTACTTTCAGATGAACTTTGGGAATTGGATGAGAATGCATGCTAGCAAAAGTGAGGAGAAGAGGAGATTGAAGCATTCCATTCCTCCCACGGTATTATTGCTGATTTAAAGAGGGAAGTGTTGGAAGCTTATAGAAGGAGAAGCAAAACACAGCGTTTACTTCAAACCTTGTTGACTTTTCGAGAGAGGTCATTTACTGAGAACCATGTTTCGCAGTGGTGGCAAACCTCAGTAACTTTCTTAACAATTAGTCTATCTTATGCTTTCCAACAGAAGAGCAACTGTTCAGTTGTGGACAATCAGTCTATCTTATGAAAGAGACGAGCTGACCCTAGAAGAGAAGGTACACCATTCACCACATTTTTAACCGTGCTACTTCGCTCACACTTTAGCTTGCAACATCAAACATGCGCCGAAAACGAGCTAATTTGGAGCAAAATACTATAGCCACTTCAGATTCAGCCGTCATTTTTTTCAGATAGAACGAAAAAGAAATATTACAGCAATGGAGCAGTCACTGTCTCAGCCCCTATCCACCACGACATTATGAGCAGACCACACTCCTTTTGAATTGGCTATATAAGAAGTCCTTAATTTTAATGGGAACTTCATCAAGTCTCTGCATTCCTTATTGTTGGTGTCAACCATTGTGACAATCCCCTACATTGAAAAATAATAGGAGTCGGCATAGAAAGTTCAACCGAATGTTGCATGGCTACGGTTATCAGCACTTGGTCATCAGATTTGATTTTGAGAATTCTAATGTTGCTCTCAAGAGCCACTCTCACCTTGCACCGCTTTGCCTCTGTTGAGTTCACGGATGCAAATGGCGGCCACTGCCATGCCTTCGACTTCTAGAACCAAACCATCTGTGTTCAGCTTGAACTATCCATCCAGCGGGGGGTTCCATCGGACTCTCCAAGTTCCGTAAAAAAACTGACTTCAGCTTGCTATCCATGGTAACATTAAAATCAGAAACTTTAGTCCTAGCTTGCATGATCAAATTAGAGTTAGGATAGCCATCATCAAGATTTTTCCTATTTCCATTTAGCCAAAAGAGTCCGAATCACCATTGGGAACAAAATTTTCCCAGAATATTGAGATTTCTGCACTAGCATTTGGCGGTAACTTTCTCTGTTTCCTTTTGTGAATTTCGCCAAGTGAGACCTTGGATTAGTGATGCCATGGCCCAGATGCATTTGGGTTTCTAAACCTTGGAAGGCCCACAGATTACAGACATAGATGCGAAAATTGCCCGACCGAAACCAAAGACCGGATTCTTCTTCTTCTCTTTCGCCAATCACACTGTAAGAAGATTTGCCCTGTTTTTCTTTTACCTTCTTTTGGCCAGGCCTGCATCCGTGAAAACAAGAAGGGGTTGCATTCTGGGTGAACAAAAGCAGGCAAGGAAGGAATCATTTTAGCGCTAAGACAGTCACTCTCAGTCAGTGCATCGTCCATTCGATTCCCAATTTCACAGCAAGAGACATTAAGAGAAAGAGAGATGGAGGGAGGTGGGAAGTGGAGATCAAATTGAGAGACGATTACACAGCCTTTACTGCCTAAACCTTCTTGTCAATTAAATACGGACATGGTTTATATTCGTATAACTCTGTTTGAATTGAAGTTGTTGACTTCTGCATTTGTCTGCGATATTTTCTATCTGAAATTGGCAAAGAACCCGTCTCTTTTAATTAAAAGCTGAAGAACGACTTTTAATGAGAGATATTTCGTCGCGAGAGAAATTCCGGTGGAACAAACTGGTAATCAATTTTTCTTTCACTGTGATACTAATTGACAAGGAAATGCGTTGCCTGACACAATCATAGACGAACTCCAATAACAGATATCTTGATGCATTAGAAGCTGAAGACTGCAAAACAATACACATAGAAGGCAGCAACGGCCATTCATACATACGTCCTCACATAGACACTTAGACATTCAAGCTCTTTGGGTAGACTTCTATTCTTTTTTGGGCGGCGCCAGGTGGAGATTATTTGTTGATTGTGTTTTTTGGGTGCAGGAACTGAGCTGACAGTACTTGAATTCTAGAGTATACTACATCCAAGGGTGCAGTGGCTCTGCAGTCTCCTCTTGGATAACAATGCTGTATAGATTTACATAGAACAAGAGGAGAAATTTATAAGTTATCAAGAAAAAGTCATCAAACTCTTTCAAGTCCTTTACTAACCGTCAAAGAAACAAAACTTCCTCAGAGGACACTATGCCCATAAAAATGAAAACACTTCATTATCTTGAATACCGTATGAAGAACAAAAAACAGTCAAGAGAATTGCCTTAAAATACTGGAACTTCAAGTAGCCGACTCAAACGATAGAATAATAAGATAATCGAACGATGAAAACAGTGAAGTTCACAAAAAGGGCCTCCTCTAAGTCTGCCATGTGATTTTAAAGATTAGGTGGAAGCGAGAAAGCAGCTTAACTCGGGGGATGAAGAACTAGGTCCAACAATTTTTTCAAAAAAGCTTGCAAACCTTGCGCTGGAAAGAGCTGCTGTTCGTGACCTCCTCATCCAAGGACGGAATCTTCAACAACGATGCTATCTGAGATACACTAACCCACATGTTAATACTGAGAAAATTTAAAAATTTCAAAGGCGATTTACACTGTCAAAACTAAGGACAAACAGCAGAAGTCAACTCACAATATCATGAGCCTTCTCTCGCGCCATGTGTTGCGCCGTCGTAACTTGAGAATTGAGCATCTGAACACCCCAAAACAACAACAACGAAGTCAGAAGGAAACCCAACGAATTCAGAGAACGCTCAGCTCAACCCAAACCATCAACCCCCGCAATGCCAAACCCAAACACACCCGAAAAACCAAACAAAAAGAGGAAGTCATCAACATCCTGGGACCTGGTCTTGCACGTTTCGCTCGGGGAGCTGCCTGGTGTAGCACGCGATGCAATGAGGGACGACGAAAGGCGCGTCCTGCTGAGCGAGACCCACTCCGATGTTCGCAGAACCTTTAAAGGTCGAGCAGGTGGGAGGAGTACCAGGGTTGATGACGACTAGTTTGGAGCCTCTCTCCGAGATTCAGTGAAGAAGCTCGACGACTCGAGTAGTCATGCAGAGAGAGAGGAGATGATCGCCATGGCGAAGGGAAGCGAGGTCGAGGAGCTTCTCGTCCGAGCGTCTCTCGCGCTCTCTCAAAGCGAAAGAGAACTGACTGGCTAACTGAAACGTAAGCCGACGATGCCCCCGCGAGTGCGACGGTTCTTCTTGAATCGCGAACGAACGAGGGCTTTAAGCATTACACGTAGTCGAACTCTTGTGCCTTTGTCTGGGTTTATATATAGTTTTGCTTTATAATTTAGTTGGAATATTGAAAAAAAGTATACAAGTTTAACAAAACTATATATTTATGACGTTGACACGGACGAAAATAAAATGGAAATTTGTATTTTGGTTTAATTCTTACGGTTGTTGTTATTGTTTTTTTTTTTTTTTTGACCGAGGAACACGGGAGACCCCTTACGGGGTCACACAATGCTTGGTGGCACCGTCAGACGTTGTCACAAGCCACTATTTAGATGTAAACTTCAGGGGAGACTGGCCCAACAACCCACCGACCCCCGCTTAAATCATGGAATTGCTTTGGGAGTTGTGGTAGACGTGAGTCAAAGCTCTGACGTGCAGGATCAGGAGGCCAGTTCTCAACTAGCGCAGCCATGCGTGGATGGGTATTTTTATGGTTGTTTGGATGTCATAATATCCAATATAAGAATGCTCACAACAGTACGCTAATTGAAATGCTAATTGGATTATTTTAGTTTTAGTACTTTTCTCAAGGGGAACCTTTGTGTGTGGAAGAATAGGAATGCACGTTACATGAACTTTCTTAATTTTGGATTTTCAATTTTTGCATTGTTTTTAATTTCAAATAGTAGCCATATTATTAATTATTGATTCGGAGCTCTTCCGATGTTGCGTGCATCGACGTAAGTGAAAAAAAAAAATTGGATTTTCTCTCGAGCAAATAAAAGAACGAAATAAATTTGGATTTTCTCTTGTGAAGAAACTAATTTATTACTTATGATTTTCAATAGATATATGTAAATAACTAATTTATCTGTTTTTTATATGTCATCATGCTTCGTTATATTAAATACAATGTTTCCATAGTTAAGCAACCATTTACGAACTAGTTACATATCTTATGGTTTAATCAATCATGCTTGTTCATATAAAAACGAGAATGCATGGGATTCAAACACGTGGCATGATCGTCGAAGTCTATTCTATGCAATTGTCAGACACATGACGTGATGGTTAAGCAAACATTTATGAGCCCCACCCCACCACAACGACCTAGTTGCAAAATATTGCGCAACCATTGGGTCCCTAAGAGCCTCTTGGAGGAGGCGATCAATGGACTGGACAAGTTTTTCGAGCAGGAGACGGATGCTAAAAAAACAAAATTTACAAAGAGGGTCATAAAAAACAGCAACATGGGACTTCACAATTTTATTTTATTTTTGGCCAAAGGGACTTCATAACTCAGTCGCTGCTGATTGGAGGAACAACATATTTTGCTTCATGACTTTCCGTTGCGTGTTTTTCACCTTTCGAAAAGGGAAAACTAAGAGAAAGTTCACGAAGTGAATTGATAAAAGACAATTCGCAAAAAAATTGCAGTGGTTCATACAATTGTAGAGTAAATGGTTTTCACTGCATGATACTTGATGGCCTTTTCTATTTTCTTCAACAAATCAAGGGCTAAACTAGTAAGCGCACGAAACTTGAGTTATTCACTTACTTTTCCATTGAATCGGCCAGAATAGATGTTGAACACTCATGAAATGAAATTGCCTGGTTACTTCATTCAGCCAGCGAAGGCAATTGCTACCACTAAATATGTACAAAGTTTCTCACCCAAATTCCACCACCTGTCATAGCATATAATCTTACATCTAGTCTCAATCAATGATATGAATCAGTAAGATGATCCTCAATGACTGATCATTTTCATTGATGGGAACCTCGGAGGTGGTCCCGTTCTTTTTAGGTGACAAAAAGGATGTTCCTTGACGGTTGACTTTATTCGCATTCTAGTGGTAGCAGTAGCAAACTTTTGCACCTGAGTTGATACAAAATATCAACACCCTTTGTTGTATTCTCTAAGAATCCGTCCACCCATACTTTTACAGCAGCTCTAGTTCAGTTTTCTAATGCATCGCAACATCTTTGGCAGAGAAATGCTGGAGTACTCAAAGAATGTGATGAGACTGGGCTCTCGTCTGATTGAGCACTTACCAGAATCCCTAGGTGTCCAACATACTTTTACAGCAGCTCTAGTTCAATTTTCTAATGCATCGCAGCATCTCGAGTAACGCTAGAGAGGATGGTCCCGTCCTATGATTTGCAAGTCCCCATCCTAACAAGACTTTTCAATGCATGGACTCCAGAAAGAAAGCAAGAAGGGTTTTTCCTCTAATCAGTAGAACCACATCTTTTCGCAGTTTAGCTTCTCATGTCCAAAGGCACATGATTGTTAAATTAGCTGCTCACAGAGCTTAGTACCTTAGTTTCAAAAGGGTTCACTTTTAGATGATTTATAAAACTATTGCAAGTCTCAGCATCAATCAAGGTTGTCCAAGATTCACCAAGTTGTTGTCTGTTATACTCAAATGAACATTGAAATTTCTATATGCTTACTAGATCATATGGACCTAGCTCGTAGATAATAGTTATGTTTACCTCGGAAGTCTAGAAACACTCTTAAAGTGATGACAAAGAGAGGGCTACAAACCAAAGATGCCTCTACATATAGATTTCTGTAATTGCAGAGCAGTCAAGGGCTAAGACAACATCGAATCGTCCTGTCATCTATCATTGTTCAACTCTGTCCTAACAGATTTTATTTTCATAAATTGCAAAACTTTGTGTACTAGCCGCCCAATCCCCCAAAGAATCAGCCATCATTAAACAGCATTGTCATTTTCTCAGTTCGGGGTAGCTCATAAGCTATGACTTTCTCCTTCCATTTTTTATGAACCTCATAATTCTAAAGTCAAGCGGAACCTCGCAATGGATGTCACTGTTCTCTTCATTTCTCTTCTCTCAATCAATCAATCAGCTATAAAGAAGATGCTCATATCATGCATTGACATTATAATGTCTCCATAACACTCAAGTCATAATCCAAATGTCTCCATAACATTCGATTCATAATCCAAACTTATTACACATTCACACTGAAAATTGAATTGCAGGAGAGAGAGAGAGAGAGAGAGAGAGGAACAATGCCTACCGTCGATTTGGCCTCCGACTCCGGCGAGCAGAAAGCTACGACAGAGCGGGCGACGACTCGAAAGCCGGTGTCAAAGGCCTCGTCGACGCCGCGATCACCGAAATCCCTAGAATTTCCTCATCCGACCACAGGAGACATCCGAAGGCAGGCAGCTCCGAATCGAGCGGCAGATCCGAGAATCTCAGCTTCCGGATCATCGACCTCGGCGGACCCGGCCAAAGAGGAAGGAGGCGATCGACAGGATGCGACGCGCGTCGGGGACGCTGGGGTTCTTCAGGCGGCAAGTGATGGAGGAGATGAAGGAGGGGAGGGGGAGTGAGGAGGTTGTACAAGCAAGACAAGGAGGCAAAGGAGGCGTTTGTTCTACACGCGCGACATGACGAAGAAGACGGTGGCGAACTGAAGTGTGAGTGGAGAGACGCTATCCTACTTTTTGATAAATATTTGCACTGCGACCTGCGAATATACGGTGAAGAGAAGAGAAATTAGTTAAATAATAAAGAATGTAAAATAGTTGAAAAAGGAAAACTATTAATAGGCGATATTAGTCTTTTCTCGTACCTCTAATGCTTATCCGAATCGGACGAGTCAGCGTCCGAAGCAATGAGTAGGGTGTGCACATCAGTTAGGCACCTTCGATCCAAGAAGGGACAATTATGAATTCTCAATTTCTTCAAATGTGTGAGGCTGCGGATCTCATATGGTATATGCTCTAATCTTTGACAGTAAGATAATTCAAGCTCTTCGAGTAAAGAGAAATTTCCAATCCATTTTGGCAAATGTCTTAGTCTCGACCAATATGAAATATTGAGAGATTGCAGAGTTGTCACATGTTGAATTCCCTCAGGTAATACCACCAAATTTGAACAGCCTGTGATGGTAAGAGCACGAAGATTCATAAGGAATTGCCATTGGGTGCCATGCTCATCTTCTTGGCGCGATAAATCCAGTCCTTCACAATCATAAATGTAGAGTTCCTTGAGCAAGGAAAGGTGTTGCATCTCACGAGAGACACTCCTTAGGTTGAAATTGGTGATGGTCATATACTCAAGGTTACTGGCTGATCGGAGTAGAGTCTTAATAATGAAGGGCTCTGGATTTATATCAATACTACCAAGTTCTAGATATTTTAGTTTAGGGAAAGGAATGAATGCGACTTCCATTGTTCCTTTTGATGGGCAATTTGGATTGGGCATCAATTGTTGTTCTAACATTTTTGTGTCATCTATCAACAAGTATTCCACCTGGGGAATGATGGTATAGAATTCAAGTTGGGACAATCAAATATACGCACGAACCGAAGTTTTGGGAAGGATGACCGTGAGTTGTCTGACCGATGCTTTTGATGTGCTCCCATTTCTCGCATTCTTCCCCACCATCCTTTTAGCTCTTTGCAGCAGGAAAGTTCTAGACTCTCAAGAGATTGAAAGAAGGGGAGTGAGGTATTAGATTGCTCTCGGTCACTTGTTTGTTGAATGAACTTTAACACATATAAGTATCGGAGACTCAACGTCCTTAGGGAAGGGAGTTCACTTAAGGGTGGTAGCTGGCTTAGTGACTCACAGAACTCTATAAAGAGGTGTCTAAGTTTAACCAATTTTCTCAAATCTCTTGGAAATGTTTGAAGGAGCCCACAATTCAAGAGTTCGAGGTTTTGCAAGTTCACCAAATCAGTGATTGAATCCGGCAAACTCTTGATGGATCTATTCCTAGAAATACGAAGAAATCTTAATTGCTTCAACTTTCCTAAGGAGGAAGGAGGGAGAGGAATATTTTGATATTCCAAATACAACGCTCGACAATGTCCACAATTGGAGAAAACTTTCTTATAGTTGAGTACAGAGGATACTTTGATAGAGTTGACTACATAGCATTCACTTTCTAAGAGAAATGTCCGCAATTTGGATGTTATGAGGAGGGACATCATTTTCTCTTCAGAGAGAGTCTTTGAAATACACGACACATGTCGAATTCCTCTATCATTATCTCCTTCTTTAGAATTAATAGTCTTGCATTCACCACTGGCAACTTTTCGGGCAAGATCGTGCATGAGATCATGCACCTTGAATTGTTTGACCTTGTGGACATCGCCATATTTCATTGTTGATTCAACCTCGAGGAATGACCTACATATTAGTTCTGACAAGTAATTGTTGGCGACCTCTTCAAGGTTATCCTCCCCGTTGCGTGACTCAATAAAGCCTTGTGCCACCCAAAGATGGATCATCAAATCTGCCTCATAGACATAATCTTTCGGAAACAATGTTTCAAGCATGATGGAAGATGATCATAACTGAACTGGAGGACTCGTATAATTCCTCCATCAATCGCATCAATTTCTGGTATTTCTGGAAGTTCATGCACTTTATAACGGAGCCATTCATCTTTGTTTTTGCCGTACAAAAGTCCTCCTATAGTTCTAATGGCAAGGGGAATCCCGGCGCATTTTTTAACTATATGTCGACCCATCTCCTCGAGTTTTTGGTCTGATGATTTTTCCCCATCTCCAAAAGCCATTTTCTTAAATAAGTCCCACGACTTATCGTTAGTTAAGACACCGAGATCATGGATCTCTGATTTCACATCCATGACCGTTGCAACTTTGCTGCTGCGAGTGGTTACAAGTATCTTGCTTCCTTGTAAACCACCCTTTAGCCACTCTCCAAACTTCAGCCATTCATGCCGATCTTCATTCCACAAGTCATCCAAAACAAGCAAGTATTTCTTCCCACTTAAAGTCTTATCAAGAAGACTCGGCAACTGGTCTTCACGCTTATTCTCAAGATCTAGACGGTTTGCTGATTTAAGAATTTCTTTGATAATCGAATTCACATCGAAGACATCAGTTACACACACCCACCACATCTTGTCAAGCCCAAAATGTTCTATTACTTCCCTATCATTGTACACTAGTCGTGCGAGTGCGGTTTTTCCAAGACCTCCTTTACCAACTATGGCAACAAATGACACACTCTGGCTAGGGGAGGAACTAGAGGAGGAATCAAACAAAAGTCGTTTGATCTTTCCCTTGTCCTCTTCCCTACCAATTATATCTCTGTCGGGTGATAAATTTTCAGGTTTCTTTCCTCGCACAATGGTGATTGATTTCTCACTCGGATGCTCCTCTAAACGGAACTCCTTATCTTTTGCAATCCAATCCAGTTTCTTCCTAATTTCCTGAATCCTTTTAGCCACTTTGTAGGGCCGTGCTAGGTGATTTGAATTGGAGAAGAAAAAGCGTACCACTTTTGACATCTTGTTTCTGGGAGTGACCTTCTGCCTCAGATCTTCGGTTGCGACATCGTCCAGCAAGTCCTGTGCGTCGTACAACACGTCCTTCAGCCACACGAGCCAGAGCTTGACCTGCTCGCTGTCCCATTGTTTCTTCTCGGCATCCAAAAGCACAGTTTGGATGGTCTTGACGGTGTACGTGAGACGGCTGAGATCATCCCTCACACCTCGTACACGTTGGATCTTCGAAAGGATGTTGGAACCGGCGAGTTTCAGTATGTCGTTGGTGAGGGTGAAGAGCACTGCTTCTGCCATTTCCAAAGGCAAAAGCGGGGGCTGAGAAGTGTTTGAGAGGAGGTTGCAGAGCTGATGCTTTTGTGGTGAGACAATGGTCTGGTGGTGCCTCGCGATCAACTTCAGGCACGAATATATGGCAAGGCCAACGGCATCTCCATCTTACTTCATGCTCAGTTAATCCACCGGATGAAATAGCATAGCTTGCAACAGAGAAAAAGAATATTGTGAACCAGTTGTTTCTTTGTGAAAAGCCCAAACTACATATTCATGGAATAATTTCAAGTTGCGGCGCTATTTCCACCCCCTCCATTGGCTTCATCCACACCCTTGATGGTTAGAATGACAGAAATACCAAAATCATGGGACCCACGTTTCTCTCTCAATTTTGTCTGATCAGAAGACTCAGTTTCAAGTTCAACAGGTTCCTTAATCCTTAAGCTCCTCTTTGGTTCCAAGTTCACACTTCCTCTCTCTCCCTCTCCGCTGGGGGAAAAAAATGTATGGCCGGACTAGGACAGCTCCGAAGCCCATTTCACTTCTGTCCTGTCCTTCTCTGCAAGATCAGAAGCGTCATACAAGCGTGGAACGATTTCTTTCGATCATGTTTTTTTGAACTGATTGCGATGTGATGTTGCTCTCAGATGCACAAAGGAGGCTCTCGACACGAGAGCGAAGCTCATTGTGATCAATCCAGAGTACTACTCAGCTTGGAATTACAGGAAGCTCGCGGTTTAGCACAATTCTCTCCCCGCCCCTCGGGTGTGCGCCTCTGTCCTCGTCCGCCACAACCTCCAAGCCCGCGCCACTGTAATTGCTCGGATGAGTTCAGAGACGAAAAGCTAGAAACGGAGATGCGAGATCTGACGCGGTGCATGCGGCTACGGCTGGGAAATTTCATTGAACAACATCTGGGCATGGTGGTCAGTTGAGAGGATGATGCTAGCGACATAACGAGGATGATGCTGGCGATGCTCCGCCCAGTTAGTCGAGGGGGTAACAGTGTACACCGTCGTGGACGGGGTGATGATGCCGGTGAGTGGTCACGACGAGCATCAAAGAGTCGGAAAAGTTCTCGACTCTTGAAGCCAGGGGCGCCGAAGGCCATAGCGCTCGCCTCTCTCTCTCTCTCTCTATGCCCGATCTCTCTCTTTTCCATATCTCCTCATTGCTGGCACCTCTCCGTGATTGGAAATGGACACTGCCGCCGAGTGCCCACAGCTTCGGATTGACGTCGATCCCGTCGACTACCTCAAACAAGTCTCGAGCCAAGCAATCATGGCAGAGCCATAGGCAGAATCAGCTGAAGACGTAATCGAGTTTGCTGAAGATATCTTTCAAGACTATGTTAGACAATTCATATAATTCTTTAATGCTGAAATTCATAATAAAACAGTGATATTTGATTTTCATGATTTTCACAAATAAATGAAGACGTACCTTTTTCCATAGCGTCGTTACCCTTTGATGATAATCGATATGAAAAAAACGAAGAACTCGAATCAAATGAAGAAATCCGATTTCTCTCCCTTAACCCACTAAACTTTAATGTATTCAATCGATGGAGGAGAGAATACCGAATTTTTTATGTTATTGTTGTTCATGTGGGCGGAGAGAGGACCGGACTCTATTTATACGTTCTTTGAATAGGTGCCTTCCATCAAAGCGCCTTTTCAACTTTCATAAAAGTTATACCTTTTCGTTTATTAGAGTCGCAACTTCTCATAGCCAATATATTATTTATTTTATAGCATTTCAACTATTATTAAACCATATAATAAATCATATCATGTGGGCCACAATAATTCTTACATTCTCCCACTTGGCCCATATGATTTTCCTTTCATGGTTTAATAAAGACTGTAATGTGCACAATAACATTATGCTATAAAATTTTCATTAAATTGGCAAACACATAATAATCACAATTAAGTAAAGAAAACTAATGCGAGTCATAGCGGTTGTATGTCATTAATCGACATAGTCCCTTCTATGCACTACAACTATAGCACTTTACTTAATATGATCCATAAATGAGAAGTACAGTAATAGTCCAACTATAATGTCTCTTTAGAAACTATCATGTTTAACATTTATTTATTTCCATAATATATACTAAATAGAAAACAGGAAATATCAGAAACACGTAAATGAGCTCAAAGTGTCAAATACATAAACTTAATATAATCATAATACAAACATTAATGACGTCCAATAATGCCCATATTTTCAACATGCTCATTAAATGTTTTGGGCGGCAGTCCTTTTGTTAAGTGATCTACTATCATAAGATTGGTGCTAATGTGTTCAATTGACACTCTTCGTTTCTGAACTTCTTCTTTAACAGATAAGTATTTGATCTCCATATGTTTAGCATCCTTAGAATACTTGTTGTTCTTAGAGAAGAAAACTGCTGTAGAGTTATCACAATAAATTTTCAGTGGCTTGGCAATACTGTCGACAATTACAAGCCCTGAAATAAAATTCCGCAGCCATAATCCATGAATAGTGGCCTCAAAGCATGCCAAAAATTCAGCTTCCATAGTGGATGTAGCAATAACTAACTACTTCGCACTCTTTCATGAAATTGCCCCTCCAGCCAGAAGAAACAAGTAACCAAACGTTGATTTTCTTGTATCGGTACATCCGGTTAAGTCTGAATCTGAATATCCAATCACCTCGAGATGATCAGATCTTTTATAAGTGAGCATATGATTCTTCGTTCCTTGCAAGTATCTAAGAACTTTCTTTGTAGCTTTCCAATGATCCATTCCAGGATTACTTTGATACCCGCTTGACATTCCTACAAAGAAACCGATATCCGGTCCGGTGCAAGTTTGTGCATACATTAAGCTCCCCACAACAGATGCATAAGGAATATTTTTCATTTGTTCTCGTTCCAATTCACTTTTTGGACACTGCATAAGACTAAATTTGTCATCTTTTTGAATTGGAACTATTCCTGCTAAACATTTACTCATATTAAATCTCTCTAAAATTTTCTCGATGTAGGCTTTCTGAGACAATCCTAATAATCCTTGTGATCTATCACGGAATATTTCTATTCCTATCACATATGTTGCCTCTCCCATATCCATCATTTCAAAATTCTTAGAGAGAAATTTCTTGGTTTCATGTAACAAGCCAAGATCATTAGCAGCAAGCAAAATATTATCAACATACAGAACTAGAAAAATAAACTTGCTCCCACTAATCTTCATATATATACATCGATCAATGATGTTTTCCTTAAATCCAAATGAAGTTATGGTATCGTTAAACTTAAGATACCATTGCCGGGAAGCTTGTTTAAGTCTATATTTTGACTTCTTTAATTTACATACCATGTGTTCCTTTCCTTTAACTGAAAAGCCTGCGAGTTGATCCATATAAACCTCTTCTTCTAAATTCCCATTAAGAAATGCGGTTTTTACATCCATTTGGTGTAACTCCAAGTCATAATGAGCCAACAAAGCCATAATGATTCTAAATGAGTCCTTCTTAGAGATCGGTGAAAGTGTCTCTATAGTCAATGCCTTCCTTTTACGTAAAACCCTTTGCAACAAGTCTGGCTTTATGTCGTTCAATATTGCTTTTTGAGTCGCGCTTGGTCTTAAAGACCCATTTACACCCGACCTTTTTACATCATTTAGGCATTTCAACAATATCCCAAACTTGATTTTGATGCATGGATTTTAATTCTTCTTCCATGGCATTAAACCATTCATTAGAATTTTTACATTCCATGGCTTGGGAAAATGAATCTAGATCATTTCCAATTCCTAGGTCAATTTCTGACTCTTGTAGATAAACCATATAGTCATCAGAAATAATCGACCTCATTTCTCTTTGAGATCTTCTTAATGCTATTTCTTGTGACTCAGCTATTGGAGGTTCAATGTTGACATCTCCATTATGAAGTGTTTGTTCATTAATTTGTTGTTCTCGATTATTGTTAGGTTGTACTATAATATCAGGAACAACAACTTTAGAAGCTTTGGATACAGGAATTTCTATCCTTACTTCTTGAATGCAAGCATTACGCACTCTTTCACTCCCACTAATGTCACAATTCTTAATGAACCTAGCATTTCCATATTCAACAATTCTTGTACTATGATTAGGACAATAAAATTTATACCATTTGGATTTCTCTGCATAACCAATGAAATAACCACTGGTCGTTCTTGAATTCAATTTCTTTTCATGTGGATTGTAAATTCTTACTTCTGCTTGACAACCCCAAACATGCAGGTGTCATAAACTAGGTTTCCTTCCCGTCCATAGTTCAAAGGGAGTTTTTGGAATTGCCTTACTAGGAACCCTATTTAATAAATACATAGAAGTCTTTAAAGCATACATTCACAAAGATAAGGGTAAAGATGAATGGCTCATCATACTCCTAACCATTTCCATTAAAGTACGATTACGCCTTTCTGCTACACCATTTTGTTGTGATGTACCTGGCATTGTATATTGGGCACAAATGCCATGTCTTTCGAGGAATTTAGCAAATGGACCTGGACATTGTCCCGATTCATCATACTTTCCATAATATTCACCGCCTCTATCCGATCTTATTATTTTCACCTTTCTATCTAATTGCCTCTCAACCTCTTTAATATATACACTTCAAGTGCATTCATTGATTGAGACTTACCATGTAATAGATAAATGTAACCATAACGTGAAAAATCATCAATAAAGGTGATGAAATAGCTTTCCTTACCAAAAGATGGAACATCGAAAGGACCACATATGTCAGTATGTATAATTTCAAGAAGCTCTGTGCTTCTTATGGCACTTTTCTTAGCGTACTTTGTTTGTTTACCTTTAATACAATCAATACACACTCCAAGGTTAGTAAAATCCAAATTTGGAAGAATTTCATTCTTCACTAATCTTTACATTCTTTCCTTGGATATATGACCCAAACGTTTATGCCACAAGTAAGCAGAATTCTCATTCACCAAACTTCGTTTAGTGCCAACATTATGATGCAAGGTCATTAATGTCTTAACAAAAGTATTATCAAGTCTAAATTTGTAGAGATCATCACATAAAGTTCCAGTTCCAATAAGAGTATCACTCTTAAATAAACTGAAAGATTCACAACCAAACTTACAATAAAATCCCGCTACATCAAGTCTTGGCAATAAACTAAATTGCGAGAAAATGTAGGTACATAAAGAGTTCGAAACAAATCCAAATAATGCCCAGTATCTAAGATCAAACGATAAGTGCCAATGCCTTCAACTGGTGCTTTGTTTCTGTTCCCCGTAATCACATAACTTTCATTTGGCTTTATAATTTGGATCGTAAGAAATCCCTGCATCATATTTGACACATGAGTGGTGGCACCAAAATCAATCCACTAAGTATTATGAGGAACTTCAGTAAAGTTTGATTCAAAACATACTAAAACACAAGGCTCACATTTCTTTTCGAACCAAGCCTTATGTTTTAGACAATCTTTCTTCAAGTGTCCAATTTTGTTGCAAAATTGACACTTAATAAGATTGTGTTCCTTCTTGTGGATTTGAGAAGCCTTTGAAGAGTCATTCAGGACATGTAATCCTTTCTTCTTGCTCCTTCCACCTTTCTTCTTGAAATTCCTTTGAACTTCTTGATGACTTGAGAGATGAACAGAATGAGCCTTTTGATTCTTTATCCTTATTTCCTCTTGAACTAACATATTGGCCAATTCATTCACATTCCACTTATCCTTTATAGTGTTGTAATTCATTTGAAATGACCCATATTGTTCATGAGGCAAGGAATTAAGTATAAACTGTACTAAAAAGTACTCATCCACATTCATTCTTAAAGTCCTTAACTTTGCTGCCAAATTCGTCATCTCAAGTATATGCTCATGCATGGTACGTGAACCATCATATTTCATGGCGGTTATGTGCTCGTCAATGTACCAACAAGTGACTTATCAGCAGTTTAAGAACGCTCTTCCACAAATTTCATAAATTCCTTAGCATTAGCAGTCTTAGGAAGAGAAGTCTTTAAGTTGTTTGCAACTGTCATTCGCATGAACATTAAGCTCAGTCTGTTCGATCTTTCCCAAGCTTTATGGAAAGACTTTTCATCATTGCTACTTTTATCAGTAATAGCAGCTGGTTTCTCAACTTGAAGCGCTAAATCAAGATCCATGACACCTAAATGAAACTGGACTTGTTCACTCCAATCAGGAAAATTCATCCCATTGAATAAGGGAACAGATGAGGCATGCGAATGGAGTGAAACATGTATAGATACTACAAATGTGCAAGAAAATACTCATACATTAATGCCTTGAGAATATCACCTAATCAGATTCAAACTAAATTTCACATGCACATCATAGTTCTCCTTTGGGCGATCCTATGATATACAAATATATATAAACCATAATGATGCTAACAACTTTTATTTGGTAATTGTAAATATATCTTATTAAAATTTATTTGCTATCTTTGGATATACAAACAAATTTAACAAGTCATATTAATTACCAACTATCATGTTCATGAATTATAAGAAAATAATTAACCTTTGGGTTAATCCCTAAGTTCTTATAATAAATGAACTTCATTATACCCATAACACCAATAATGATATGAAATATATCAATTTCATATATAGCATCAATTAATCATGGGTAATTGAATAAAACAATTTACAATATCAAAAAATTCAAAAGACTTCAAGGTTTGGCCACTTTGGTGACTAACAAACTATTCATAATATGAATTTTTAATATTGTAAAATACAAATATTTACCAAATTGCACATAAGGATCAAAACGTAATCAAAGCATAAGGGCAAAATCATAAAATCATAATTCTATAAGGGCATAACCATAAATTTAAAATCCAGGGGCAAAATGGTAAATAATTAGTAATGGCAGAATCGCAATTATAAATAAATAGGGCAGATAAAATGAAATAAAATTAAAACAGCGCCACGGTACGTTAGGCGCCTGCTTGGCACGTGCCTGCATCTGCTGCGAGCGTGTGCCGCGCACGCGCGCGTCCAACGTACAGGCGCCTGCAACGCACGCGCCTGGCAACTGCCGCACGTGTGGGGTCCACGCGCGTAGCGGTTGAGCGCGCATGAGAGCGCGTGGTGCGTGGGTTCCACGCGCCTGCAACTGCAGCGCGCGCGTGAGGCCCACGTGCCTTCTTCCTCGCGCCCAGAATCGATTTCCGCCGGTTTTCGCCGTTTTCTGCCGCGATTTCACCGCCGTTTCTTCTCCAGCAGCCCATCCCCTACACAAATAAATAATGGGTTTTGAAGAGCATGCCGGCACAACCACATGGGTCCAAGTTTCGGCAAAAATGACCAAGATATTGGCCCCAAATCAAACCAAAATTTCTCATAACACAATCCTTTAACCACCGCGACTTCCGCCGCCCGATTAGCCTCCGGCGAACACCGATATACCGGAAAAACTCATGCCTAATGTTCCTCATGGCAGTGCGACTGTATGGGTCCGAAATCAAGAGGTGGGTTGCCGGATTTTACTCGGAATCGGAGAATTTCTATCTTGCCCTTAAAATTCCGAATTCCTCCATTTTTGTCCTTAAAATTCCGAATTACTCCATTTTCGTCCTTTTCTCCATAAAAACGTTCCATCATTCAGATTTTCTTTGAGAGAACCCTCCCAAAACATTTCAACAACAACAAATAGTACGAATATGATCGTTCAACAAATCATCATGCATAAATCATAATATTTCTATAAACGGAATAATCATGAGATCATAAACCACGCTCTGATACCAAATGTTAGACAATTCATATAATTCTTTAATGCGGAAATTCACAATAAAACAGTAATCTTTGATCTTCATGATTTTCACAAATAAATGAAGACGTACCTTTCTCCATAGCGTCGTTACCCTTTGATGATAATCGATATGAAAAAAACGAAGAACTCGAATCAAATGAAGAAATCCGATTTCTCTCCCTTAACCCATTAAACTTTAATATATTCAATCGATGGAGGAGAGAATACCAAATTCTTTTATGTTATTGTTGTTCATGTGGGCGGAGAGAGGGCTGGACTCTATTTATACGTTCTTTGAATAGGTGCCTTCCATCAAAGCGCCTTTTCAACTTTCATAAAAGTTGTACTTCTTCGTTTTATTAGAGTCGCAACTTCTCATAGCCAATATATTATTTATTTTATAGCATTTCAACTATTATTAAACCATATAATAAATCATATCATGTGGGCCACAATAATTCTTACAGACTATTTTGCATTTGTTGCATCATGGGGTAAGTGTTTCCCTTTCATAGACCTTGTTCTTGTTTATCACTCGGATACCCATTGCATTCTTGCTGTCCATCTAAGTCGATGGTTGATGTATGTTTACGCCTCAGTTTTAGGATTATTTACGAAAAAAAAATGACTTGATAGATTCTTACTTTTATTGAAGAAACATTGGATTTCCCTTGACCTATTACACCTTAGATGACGAAGAGCAAGTGTGGCAAATCTACCGAAACGGTCATGAAACATTCTTTAGTTTCATAGAAATTATCATCTTTAAGAATATAAAATGGCGTTCTTGATCGACACGACTTGGTATCATCATTTCTTGGAAATTCTTCAATGCAGGATGGAAGCGAAATTAGGCCACCTGCTCTTCTCCCTTTAATGAGATGACATCAAGATTCCAAGGTTGCCAAATTCTGAAGAACGGCGGGCCGAAGCGAGGTCAAAGAGCTTCTCGTCCGAGCGTCTCTCGCTCTGTCTGAAAGCGAAGGAAAACTGGCAACTGAGACAGAAGATGATGCCAGAGCGAGGACGTTTTTGGGTTAATTGCTAACGAACGAGGCCTAAACACTAGAGTAACGAAAGTTTGTTTGGTGCGGTCTTGCCCAACCCAGAGGCAAAGAGAGCCGAGGTCATGATCCAGTTTTGTGATTTAACTCAGGGGCTTCATCCGTTTCATTAAAAAATAAATGATTTAAAAAATATATTTTCTAAAAAATAATCACTTGAAATAATTAATCAACAAAAAATATTTTCGTTATTCACAACAATTCATAACTAAACATTTTCTAGATGATGAAAATGTTTTTTTTATTTATTAATCTTTGTGAGTGATACAAGCAATTATTTTTACAATATATTTTTCAAGTTATTTATTTTCACGAAACAAATGCACCCATGATTTTTTTTCTTTAAGAAGATCATAACACAAGGAACTGAAATCCTTTATTAGACTACTAATCTTCATGGGTATGTATAAATCGAACACATCGACGTGTACTAGTTAAGGTTCCATCCACTCACAGAATTGGCAGAAACAACTTGGGCGACGAATGTGATTTGGACACTGAATTAATCCGCAAGTAAATCAGATATTTTACCATTAATTTTGGAGGTGTTATGCATACTAATCACTAGGTTTTTTTTTTTTTTCATCACTACCACCACTACTACTACGACTACCACTACCACGACTACTACTACTACTACTACCACCACTACTACTACGACCACCACCACCACCACCACCACCACCACCACCACCACCATGGCAATATATCAAAGAGCTCATGAATCAATAACTAATAATACAGTGACTATTTAAAATTATAAGCAATGCAAAAACTGGAGATCCAAATATAACATGCTTTCCTTTTTTTCCACACATGTTAAATAACTAATTAATATTTTTTTTTATATTTCATCATGCTTCATCATATTAAATACAATGATTCAATATTTAAGCAAACATTTACAAGCTTTTTTCATAGCCTAAACTTCAGTTAATCATGTTTCTTCGTACAAAAATGAGAATGCATAGGATCTAAACATGTGATGAAATCGTTAAAATTCATTCTATCTAATTATCAGGCAAAAATCCCTATTGGAAAACGTTCTACATCATCCCTATTCTCCTTGGAGATTCCAGATTCCTTAGTATGTGCTTTCGAGGACCTGGCGACAATTTCATAGTCGAGGAACAAGGAATTCTTGAGTTTTGTTCGATCTCTTCTTGGACCAACTTTCCCTTAAAAGTATGTTCACGACAACCTTGATAACCCTCGCATTTAGCCTCTTCTCTAGATCAACAATGACGAATATCCACTATCACCGCTATATAACCATGTAAAGCGAACTTCATTGAGACCTAACTCGCTCAAACACGGTAATCCCTTGTAATAGAAAACACAATGGTCACTTCCACAGACGACGAACATGACCACGCGCGCGAATTGTGAGCGTTCGATGAGACGAAAGATGGAGTCAAAGGCTTTGTGGACACTTGGATCACCCAAGTGCCCTGCATATTCGTCTGGTTGGCCGACAATACTTTGCATCGCAACATCTCTGGCAGAGAAAGGCTGATGTAGTACTCAAAGCGAGTGGCGAGACTGGGCTCTCGTCTGTTTGAGCTCTTATCAGAAGCCCCAGAACCCCACCCAAATCACTTGAAGGAGATGGAGTGTGGAAGGGGACACGCGATCATGTGCCCCTACGATCTGCCATGCCCACAGCCCGAGTTGACCCTGGGTGTGACAAAAGCATCAGGCAATGACTTCCTCGCGATTCTCCTCCAAAATCAAATCCGAGGACTTCAACTGCTTCATGAGAACTAGTGGATCGACATTCCACAGCAGAGATCTTTTGCAGGTAAGTAGCTTTGGCCAAATATCATTGTTCATCTCTGAACTCCTCTGAAACCGTGTTCTGATTGGTCAACATACGACAATCCTCTTCTCCTCCTCATTACTGTACTTTCTCATGTGCTAAGATGGTTAAAGAGCTCTCAAGAATTTACCATGGCATCTTCCCTGTAGCAATAGCATAATTTCTTCATAATCTGCACTTTTCTTTGGTTGGACGAATCTGCATTTATCATTCCCAAATGCCTTGTGCATCAAGTATACGGACAGAGCTATTTGACTAATCCAAACTTAATTTTAACTCGGTTGTATTGTGCTAGCCCTCACATTGACAGGTTCAAAATTGTCCAAACGAGATATGCATGCGGAGCACTTTCCACAGAGGTGGTCAATGTGGGTCCTAGAATCTGCAGTTTTCTGCATTCATCGACATGAAGACTGCAATCATAGCTATATCTAGAAACTGTCCATTCATTTCTCACCTGAGAACTAACAGACCGAGAATGGTTCACTAATTGTTGCATACGCAGCTCATAACAAACGACCGGTTTAAGAGTATTGAGCACCGAGTCATGGCAAATAAGAGAGGCCCGAGAGTGTCGGTGGCATGCTTTTTCGGCCACACTCCTCAGCCATCTTTGAGGCTGCATGGACCCATCAACGAATTAACATCAGCAGACAACCCACCAATCTACAAGGAGACTACACTTCCAAACTACAATGCCTATTACATTTCCAACGGCGTATATGGAACTTCTGCCCTTCCAGATTTCAGGCTGTACACCTTGTGAATAGGAAGATAAGGAGATAACGGGCTAGGGATATTCATGGTATTAGGTGGAATATCTCTTCATTGGCTGTGTTAGTGGAGAAGCAATTTTTTTTATGTGTTAGCATCTGAAATTAAAAGTCAGTCCGTATGTTCATCTCTGTAAAACTGCCAAAGAACAGGATTGCCTTCACTGCTCGGTCCTTGATGCTTATATTGCTTCATTTGATAGCACCAACACAACTCTCAAAAAACACGATCCTTTTCAAACAAAATCAGAACCTAAATAAGAACACAAAATAGAGGGAGAGGAAATTTAACACATACCTCTCTTAAATGGAAAGAAAGATGCTATCTTTAGATTAAACTGTGCCGGATACTCGTATGACAGCTAAAACACTAATCTACCACGAGAAAATTTGTGCTTTCAGGAACATCTCTATTTGGTTCAGCTTCGGATTTTGAACTTGTATATTGGCGGGCAAGGATAAAAAGCGGAATTCATCTATGTACACTTAGAATTTCCATGAAACAGCAGGTTTCCATTATGACACGACGGTATCTGAAACTTAATTGATATAATAGAGTCAACATCGCACTAAGATGACATAATGATTGATCCAACCGCTGAGACGACATCAAATCGTGCATTGCAATGTCTCCATAACATTCAGTTCAAAATCCAAACTTGTCTCCTAGAAATATACATTCACAGTTGTCGCGACCTCCCCGAAGCGGGTTTGACCACCTAAGGGTTCGGCTAATGGATTGCTAAGCCTAGACTTAGCTCGAGCTCTCCCAAGCCCATACCAATTCGCAACTTAGGGTTTAAGTTCTTAATATGCAAATGATTTTTATCATGGAGTCACCACTAATCTATTTTGGGTGGGTCGATTAGAAACCCAAGTAAAGTAATGGGAGAATTACTTCACTCCTACGAACCAGAGATTAAATGAGTTCGGGGACTTGATTACGCTAGATTTCTCTAACGCCCTTTCGGTACCTTTTCTTTTTATTTCAAAAATATTTTGCAGGCAGCTTGAATTGATTTTAATTTATCTTCCTAACATGTGAGGCGATCATGCGGGTGCGCAAACCGCCAATTTAACACCCAAAAAGCGATGAATAAATTGCAGGACTTACCTCATAGCAACGAAAGCATCGCATTGTTAGATCGGAATTCACATTAACGAGACCTAGACATGATTTCTAATTAACACGCAATTACTTAATTTTTGTTTTCACTTATTTAATGAAAATCATGTTTTATGTAATGCATGCTATTAATCTAAAATGACATGACATAATAACATGGCCTAAACTATATGATGCAATATTTTTGTGTTTTCTCAATAAGCATGCAATCTATTCTAAATAATGAAATTAATTTATTTAAAGACAACAATTTTTTTGGTATTTTTTTTATGAAATTCGAAATGAAAATTGTCTAATAATTAAATGTGCAATCTAAATTAACCAAATGACCTAATTCTAATGACGAGGAATTTCTAATTAAATGATCCTAACAACAATCACTAAATGACATGCATTTCATGAATCTAATTATATATGACATGCACATGACATTTTTTCCTTTTTTTTCTTAAAAAATGCAATTTATCCTAGAAAATAAAACTAATTTATTCCAAGACATTTTTTTGTACTTTTCATGAAATTCGGAATTAAAAAAAATGTGAAAATTATCTTATCTAAATTAAAATATCATCTAATTTGTATTAGGAATGAGGTTAAGCCAAATCCTAATTTAAACTAGAATGCTATCCTAATTTAGAAATTCCTAACTAAATTGCCATCTATCTAAAAAATTTCTCTCAACTTAAATTAAAAAAAAAACTACTATCTAGAATTAAACTATATGAAATTTTACCCTAAAATGCAATGACATGCAAAGAATGCCATAATTCTAATTTTTTATTTATTTATGTTTTTGTACTAATTTCGAAATTAAAAATTGTCAAGTAATTAAACATGAAACCTAAGTTAAAAAACTAGCAACCTAAATTGATTGATATTCCTATTCTAAATATGCAAACCCTAAAACAAGAAATACACCAAATTCTAGGCTACATTTTTTTTTATTTGGATTTTTTATTTTATTTTATGAAAGCGAAATTAACTTAAACAGCACGACAGCAAATCAGAGCAAGATTGAAATTCAAATTGACGAACCATATCTCGCGCATGAGATCGGGTTGGTCAATTTTAAATAAATCGCAAATCGAATCTCGGGCGTGAGATCGGATTGGCGATTTTTCAAGCAATTGCGAGTCGGATTTCGGGCACGAAAATCGGACTGTCAATCACAAATTTCATAGGCTATTTCATGTCGAACATTCTCAATCTTATATTAAGGAATAATTCTACTAAAAAAGTAAAGTAACATAAAATAAAAAAATAAAGTAGATAAAAAAAACTACCTAATTTGCTTTTCCTTTTTTTTTTTGTTTTCTTGCTTTGGCCTTCCACGGTGTTTGGCAACTGTGGTGGTTCGCCGGGGGGCAGCTGGTCACCGGCGTTCGGAGCTTCGGCGAGGACCGACGGCAGGTGGACCGGCAGCGGCGGGACGGCAGCGGCAGGCGCGGGGTGCGCTGCGGCGTCGGGTCGATGGTCGGGCGGCACGGCGGGAGTATGTGAGCAACCGCACGGAGGAGGCTCGGAGTGGATTTGCTGGGCGTCGGACGAGCGAGCAGGAATGAACCGCAAGCGAAACTCGGCTGCTGCAGGGCGTCCCTGGCGGAGCTCGGGCACTGGGTCGGCTGAAGCGGATCACCGGCGAAGGTAGGGCATCGGACGTACGTACGGTGGCTTGGCGTCCGGATCTGGAGCAGTGGAAGGCGAAGAATGCAGGGGCGTCGGGTCGCAGCAGGGACAGAGGCGTGGCAGCGAGGGAGGAGCAGCAGGTCGGCGTTCGGGGCTTCTGGCGCTGCAGATCGGCAACGGCAGAGGCGGAGCAGGGGCGTCGGCGTCGGGAATAGGCAGAGAGGAGCGTCGTCAGGTGCTAGCTCGAGCGGAGGCGGTGGGCGACGGCGGCAGGCTCGCGGGTTTCTGCAGGTCGTGTTCGAGGGGTTGCAACAAAGGGGACCAGCAGCAGGTCGAACGGAGGCGTGGCTCTTCGTGGTCCGGGAGTGGCGGTGACGCTCGGGGTTCCAGCGACCTGCAAGTCGCAGCTGTGGCGGTGCGGCAATGGCGCGCAGTGACGGGCGGGACTCGGTGACGGGTGCTGCAACTTGCGGGCGTCGCTCGTGGCTTCGAGATGTAGGAGGCGGGCGAGCGAAGGCACGAAACTACAGCATCGGCGGCGTTCGGAACTCGCCGGAAGGAGGGAGTCGGCGGCGCGGCGTTGGTGACGGGCGGGGCGCAACGACGGGGCTCGGAGCTCGGCGATGGGCGTTGCGGGGACAAATGGAGGTGCGGCTACGGGTGTGCGGGCAAGGAACTCCCGAAGAAGATGACCCCTAGGCCGAAGACACCCTCTCCCCTTTTTAATCTTTTATGTCCTTTCTCTTTCTCGTTGCCCTCTCTGACTTCACATTCTTTTTGGTTTTTCTCTGACACACTCCCTTCCCTTCACTCGTCTGACCGAAGGAGAAGCCCTTCACAACAAAAAATTTTTCTTTTTCGCTCCCCTGACAAACCTCTCGAACGAATTTTTTTTTCCGTTCCCTCCTTTCTCCCCCTTTGCGTGGCCTCCCCCCTTGCGTATTTATAGGGCTCTTGAAGTCCAACCGACTTTAGTGTGAATAGGAGGTGGCCGTAATTTTTCCTTGCTGCTCACGTCCGGTTCTTTTTTCAAATAAGGAGGCCGCCGACACTCATTTATTTAGCCACAACCGTTGACTTTTCTTTGCTTCTTCGAGGCTCCTCACGTCCGCCGAATTCTTGCGCATGCATGTGCATGCATTAATGAGCGTGAGACAATGGACGTGCAGGAACTTCTTTCTTCTCCAGCCGATTTGCTCTCCGGGAAGGAGAGAATTCCTTGCAACAACTCACTATAAAATATTATAAAATTGTGAGCCCATCTTCTTGCAGACTTTCTCCGACATTCTTGCGTGTGCGGTGGAGAATTTTTCTTTGCTTTCTTCACGCTTGCGGCTTCTCTAGAATTTTCACGTCCTCCCTATTTTGTGCGTGCATGTGCATGCATTAATGAGGGAGAAGAAATGGACGTGAAAGAACTTCCTTCCTCTCTTTTTGACTTTCACTCTTTTGCGTGCTCAAACCAGTGGAGAGAGACCATCCCTTCGATCGCGAGCCCCTGCTTCTTGTTGCCTTTTGGTACCGATGTAAATGCAACTACATGAAATGCAATTTTACTATTTTTTTTTTAGGGGTTAAAGATTAATCCCTAAATTTTTTTATGCAATTAATTACTAAATGATTAGTCAAAATTTAGGTGTCAACAGCTGCCCCTCTTTGAAGGTGAGCTCGTAGAGGTTGCCTTCAAAGATAAATTGAGACCTAAATTTTGATCATGCACATGCAATGAATGACTCTCAAAGTTTTTTTTTTTTTTTTTTTTTTTGGGAAAATGAATCCTATTTTGAAATTATATGATGCATGGAAATATTAATGCAAATGATAAAGGAACTTACCTGGAATAACTTACCTTCGAGTAACTCAAGATGGATTGGTGTTACATGTCTAGGACCCGTACCATTCTACGGTCACCCAGAATAGTAACATGGCTTTGCAAAAAGACTGCTTTCCCAGGACCCGTACCATTCTACGGTCGCCTAAACGGGGATTCATTTTCCAGGACCCGTACCATTCTACGGTCGCCTGAATGGGGAAATAAATGTTGTCTAGGACCCGTACCATTCTACAGTCGCCTGAATAGATGTTGTCTAGGACCTGTACCATTCTACGGTCGCCTAAACTGGGATTCACTTTCCAGGACCCGTACCATTCTACGGTCGCCTAAACGGGGAAAATTTTTGAGACATCCAGATCCAGACTGAGATGTCAAGAATTTGGGAACTTAACCAATAGACACTCAATGTTAACGAAATATATCCATTTAACAGCAGTATCTTGGGGTAACAGTCGAAGTTCCCTTTATCCAGGTGAGATGAATATTGGATTAAGAGGATTCGAAATACCTAGATCCAGACTAAGGTATAACGAGAAAGATTGAAAGCATTCATATTCAGAATGAAATGCTTAACAAAAATTTTTGAGACATCCAGATCCAGACTGAGATGTCAAGACTTTGGGGACTTAACCAATAGACACTCAATGTTAGGTGAGATGAATATTGAATTAAGAGGATTGGGAACTTAACCAATAGACAGTCAATGTTAGGTGAGATGAATATTGGATTAAGAGGATTCGAAATACCTAGATCCAAACTAAGGTACAACGAAAAAGATCGGAAAGCATTCATATCCAGAATGAAATGCTTAGCGAAGAGTTTTGAGACATCCAGATCTAGACTGAGATGTCGAGAATTTGTGAACTTAACCAATAAACACTTAATGTTAGGTGAGATGAATATTGGATTAAGAGGATTCGAAATACCTAGATCCAGACTAAGGTACAACGAAAAAGATCGAAAAACATTCACATCCAGAGTGAGATGCTTAACGAAGAGTTTCGAGACATCCAGATCCAGACTGAGATGTCAAGAATTTGGGAACTTAACCAATAGACACTCAATGTTAGGTGAGATGAATATTGGATTAAGAAGATTCGAAATACCTAGATCCAGACTAAGGTACAACGAAAAAGATCGAAAAACATTCACATCCAGAGTGAGATGCTTAACGGAGAGTTTCGAGACATCCAGATCCAGACTGAGATGTCAAGAATTTTGGAACTTAACCAATAGACACTCAATGTTAGGTGAGATGAATATTGGATTAAGAAGATTCGAAATACCTAGATCCAAACTAAGGTATAACGAAAAAGATCGGAAAGCATTCATATCCAGAATGAAATGCTTAACGAAGAGTTTTGATACATTCAATTTCTGAAAAGGAACTCGGGCTATAGAAGCATGCCGAATCGGTGAAAGGGACTCTGGGCTACGGAAGCACGCCAGATAATGAAAATGGACTCTGGGCTATGAAAGCACGTCAAGCCAGTATAAAAGGAATCCGGGCTACGGAAGCACGCCGAATTAATGAAAGGGACTTTGGGCTACGAAAGCACGCCAGGCCAATATAAAGGGACATCGGGCTACAGAAGCACACCGTGTCAATCATGAGGGACATCGGACTATAAAAGCACGCTGAGTTGATGAAAAGAACTCTGGGCTACGAAAGCACGCCAGGTTGGTAAAGAGGGACATCGGGCTATGGAAGCACGCCGAGTCGATGAAAAGGGACTCTGGGCTACGGAAGCACGCCAGGTCATATCAAGGAACTCCAGGCTATGGAAGCACGCCGAGTTGATAAAGAGGGACATCGGGCTATGGAAGCATGCCGAGTCGATGAAAAGGGACTCTGGGCTACGGAAGCACGCCAGGTCATCTTAAGGAACTCTGGGCTATGGAAGCGCACCGGGTTGATGAAAGGAACTCTGGGCTACAGAAGCACGCCAGGTCAATATGAAGGACACCGGGCTACGGAATCACGCCGGGTCAGTGAAAGGGGACTCTGGGCTACGGAAGCACGCCAGATCATCTTAAGGAACTCCGGGCTATGGAAGCACGCTGGGTTGATGAAAGGAACTCTGGGCTACAGAAGCACGCCAGGTCAGTATAAATGGACATCGGGCTATGGAAGCACACCAAGTCGATGAAAATGACTCTAGGTTACGAAAGCACGCCAGGTCAATATTATGGAAATCCAGGCTACGGAAGCACGTCGAATCAATGAAATGGACTCTGGGCTACGGAAACACGCCAGGTCAATATAAATGGACATCGGGCTATGGAAGCACGCCGAGTCGATGAAAAGGACACCGGGCTACAAGAGCACGCCAGGTTGGTAAAGAGGGCTTCGGGCTACAAAAGCACGCCGAATCTCAAGGCTTCAAGGAGCGACTTGAACGTCAAGTATTACTCTATCTTCAAGGAAGTATTATCTGTCAGACATTATTAGAGCAAAACTATATGCATTCATCAAAGAGGTAGACAATATGAGCTACTTTAAAATGCACATTTCAAAATTCAGTGAGGCTTTCATCAATTCAATCAAAGTTTATGCATAATGATTTTACCATATTTGCATCACCCAAATTTCCACATGAGAGAATTGTTGTTCAAGACAATGACATGGATTTCTTAAGAATACTAAATGAGAGACTTTCAGTTAGAAAGGATTTTCACTCACTCTCATTCAGAAGAGCTATTTTAGGAGAATCACACCATCTCACTATCATCATACCAACAAGGGTTCGAGTATTCTCGCAAGCAGTACGACCTTACCAATCTGAGAGGTCTTTAACAGGGACCGTAATGTGGGCTTGGTCAATGGCTTAACAAAGGGACTCTTTGAGTCAAGGCTATTGAAAGGACAACTCCGCAATCATCTTCGGGTTTACAAGTCAAGAACCCTGCAAAATGAGAAAGAAATAATCTTGCTTGCACTTCTTCGAGCAATGCTTAAGACATGTGAACTCCTATGTTAATTCAAGTGCCCTAATCAGAAGAGACTTTGCAAGGGACGTAACGTAGGCTAGGTTCATGGGTTGAGAAACGAAAGGCTTGTTAGGCTCAAAATGTGTTTAGAGGGTTCAGAGTTGGTGATCATCTTGACATTGCCACCAATCTTCTTCTTCACCGTCGAAGATTTTCTTTGTATCAAAACTCCATTGATTGTAACATCTCAGCATTTGAGTTCTTTATGTACCGCCTCATAAGGGATGCGACTTTCTACAACCAATGTTTAATTTTTCTCTTGGGGCATTGATCTTGCTTTTATCAAGCACATTTCTTTCATGCCTTTAATTCTCATTCATTTTTTCTTCACTTCTTTTTTCATGGGCATTGGCCTTGCTTTTACCAGGCACATTGCTTTTTCATGCCCCTTAGTTCTATTTTTATTTTAATTCTTGCGCACAATGCATGCGTCAAGCGATTACACTTTAAATGACATTCGAACTTTCAAGGGTCTTTATCTGCCTTTTGCCTTGCCCCAGTGTGGGGGATGATCACCAACTGAGTTTAAAGAAATGAAATTGTAGGCTCAAGTGGGCTATGCAAAGGATATAAGTATATAGGATAGAGAAAGAAATGCTCTTCGTCATCTTAAGGCATTTAAATTACCACATGAATTCAATGTAATAGCACGACTTAAAGATTGATACAAGCGAGAGCAAGAAAATTTCTTTTCATTTTCCTCACCTCATGATGTTGTCTCACCTCCAATTTGTCTCGATGTGGGGTGGTTCTTGACAAGGATAATTTGAAAAAAATCTCCATAAGTGTATGGGACTTAAAGGAGTTAAGCAATGGATCACCTGTAGTGTTTGGGATAGAGAAATGAATTGCCCCTCATCATTTTGGTCATCGTACTTTTTGCGAGAGAACTCTTTACCTTGTAGATATGGAACTTTCTGCACTCCTCTCACAAATGTATAAGTAGGGAACTGTGTATAGGATAAGGCTTGCATTTCATCATCCTGACATATCTCATTTTGCATTCTTAAGCATTTGATATCACTCCAATGAATTGTCCATCTTGACAAATCTCCACATGAAATTGGTGAGTTAAATAGGTAAAATCACTATGGAAATTCTTTTTTCAAAAGAGTCCATCAACTTTAAGCACGAAAGGCTTTTGTGACTTCAAAACAGATAAGTTACCACACTCAAAACATGGTTTCAAATATTCATTCAGGGAATTGCCCCACAAAGGGACTGTCTCAGCAATGGGTGTCCTTGGATTATCCCTATCAATCAAGACTAAAAATCCGCTTTTGCCCTAAAATCTGCCATGCCCCCAATTTGTCATATGATGTGCATTTTTCAGATGCTTTCTCATCAGGCCAAGAAAGTAATACTCTGAAATATAAAGTAAATGAGTCAGAAAATTAAACAGGGCTAACCTAATGCATGCTTTTGGAAAGGGCTTTGAAAAATGATATTTTTTTTTTAGGAAATTTTTTGGATGAGGAAGCATGAAGAAGCCCAGTCCTCGGAATTCTCCTTGGATGATATTTTCTTTTCATTGTTGGATATCGTCACCGGACTGGTTTGGTGTACCCCATCATGTCCTCAAAATTGTAATTACATTGAATTACATTATTGGAATGGAAAATGCAAACAAACAAATCCTAGAAATGAAAGCTATAACTCAAGTCTTAGAAAGCATGAAATCCTAAAAAAACTTGAAATCCTAGAAAGCATAAAAAAAGACTCCTTCGTAGAGGAGTGTGAAGATGAGAACTTCTTCACTCAGTGCCAGCATTTGTGCCTTCGTCATGGTTGGGCAGAGGATCTTTCTGATTATTGCTGAAAGAAAACGCCTTTGTATCCAAGAGGTCCTGGACCCTATGCTTCAAAACATAGCAATCATCAATGGAGTGACCAACCTCTCCCATGTGATAGTCACACTTCTCGGAGGGATTATATGCAGGATAATGCTCAGGATTTGGTCGCTTTGGCTCCGTAGAGAGTAATCCCTTCTTTTGGAGGACAGGCAAAACTTTGGATAGGGGTCCAGGAAGAGATGTGAACTGTCTTCTAACATTACGTCATCGACCAGAGAGTTGATGTCCTCCACCTTGTTGCTCAGTAGAAATCTTAATTGCTGAAGTGCGATTGGATGTATTCGGTTAAGAATAGGTCACATTAATTTCAGCTTCAAGGTTCTCCTTCTTGGTAGAAAACTTATTGTTAGATGGCTCAGTAAACCACCATTCTCTTATCCCCATCTCAATTTGTTCTCCCACGAGAACAAGTTGGTTGAAACATTCGACGTATGTGTTAGCCATGAATGGACCTAGACTTAGAACCAGGGAAAGCTTAGTCAATTTCCTGCAGGTATGCCTTCCCACAGTGGGCGAACAACTCCTGTTCAAGCCCTTCAGGGATAGCCTTTTAGCGTAAAAACCACTCAGCCCTTTAGTTCGAGCCTAGAGACACTCAGAGATGCCAGGATGGAGTCGTTTCTAATCTACCAGAGCTGCATTTCTCAGAGGATCCTACCAGGCTGGAGAAGAAGAAGAATTTAGAAAGGCATAGAGGTTTTGCACAAAACACTCACTTTACTTCAGGGGACTCTGCCCAACACAATACACCCTCCTTGTCTTTTATAGACAATAAGAGGTCACACCCAAACAAGGACCAAACACAAGTCCGAAAACAAACAGAGGCACCGGAAACTTCCAGGAGGGAAATTATTCGCACACTATGAACAGTAACTGTACTGTGAACAGTACTTTCCCTAGCCTAGTGCTACAGTAAAAGTGACTTGCTACAGTGAAATTGTACGGACATCAGCGGTTTTAGCGGTCTCGTCTGTCACGAGCATTGTAGTCATAGTCGGAGTCATCCGAGCTGTGTACTGTTGCTAGGCAATGTTCATCATATTTTTGTTCAAGTGCCTCAAGGTCTTCTGGTGAGAGGATTTGGTTCAGCTGGTGTGATGAGGATGCTTCTTCGTGTGCCCAGTTTGATGCTTCTTCTTGTGCCCAGTCTGTATTGTCATCTCCTGTAGTGTCGGCAGGAATACTTGGCTGGGGCCAGTTTGAAGGTTGAGCATAAAAGGATGTGTTCATGCTTTGGGATAGGGATAAAGGTCCTTGGTCATAGGGATCCTGGGAAAGAGGACCTCCCCACCGAGCATAGGGGTCCTGGGTTGATTGGACAATATCATCTGCTTCTGTCATATCATGCTCCTATGATGACGCGGCTTCTCTAAACTCTTCGAGTGCTTCCTTAGATTCTGGGGCTAGGTCATAATGATCCCATGCAGCAGGTTCATTATAATTCCAGACATCTTCAGGGATGGTCTTGTTTTCCTGGCAGAGGATTCTTTGGAGTTCTCGGTATTGGTGTCCACAAAATTTAACAGGTCTTGGGTAAGACTTGTGGATCCGAGCCTCTCTGCTGTCCAAGTGAGGTTTATAGGATGTAGTTCCTATTTCCTGTGGGGCATGGATGATGCTGCCATTATTTCTAGAGAAATACCATGGTCGTCGAAAAAATAAGATGGTGTGAACTTCGGGATTTGGTGTCATGGTTCTTAGTTCTTTCTCCAGAATTTGTTTCCAATAGGTAGGAGAATAGAACCAGTTGAGAAAGTCTAAGAGATTTTTTATCACTTTCTCTTTCAACATTTCTTCCGAGTAAGAATATTCTGGTGAGGTTGGCAATGAATCTTCTGGTTGGAATTTCAATGGCTATTAGGTACTTATTGGTTAAGTACCATAATAACGTTTTGAGTTGCTCAGGGAAATCATCTTCCTTCCAGATGAGAGGATGTATGAATGGAAAATCCGAATTTAACCCAAAAGGATAAAGAATCGAACCTCCATTGAATCTGAGCAGTCGCATGACATTGCCACATGAGGTTTCCAAGATTCTCAGAAAGACTGTCATTCTGGATTTGTTCGATAATCTCTTGTGGATACTTCCAGCTTGGCAAGTCTTTGATCTTCTCTATCTTGTATTTCACACCATGATTGAGCATATGGAAAGCGGGTCTTTTGATGTACATGTTGATTTCTCTTTTGTTGCTTTTGGCCTTGACAAGAAGTCGGCAAGCACATTCTTCTTTCCGGGAATATGTTTGGTTTCAAAAGAATATTTTGAAAACCATTCAGCCCAACGAAGCAATTGAGAGTTTGGGATTTGCTTCTGTTTGAACTTGGTCATCTGTGGGAAAGATGCCATGTCTAACTCCACTAGAAAATGGTGGCCGATGAGATGGAATTCGAACTTTTTGATTCCATTTTTTAATGCTAAAATTTCCTTGAAAGTGGAATGATAGTGCATTTCAGCTTGAGAAAACTTTCCACTTTTATGAGCACAAAGATGCCTCTTACTATCAATTTCTTCAAGCGGGATGGCTGCCCGGTATTCGTCAAATCCGGCGTCGGTTGGAGAATTCTCTTTCTGTCGATGGTATTTGCGCGGTGGGAGATTTTGCATGATCTCCTTGAGTTCAGCGACTGCTTTAGTCTGAGCTTTTCCCCAAGGTAGGGGATGTTTCTTTAGCATTGACTGGAGTGGGATCAGCAGCTTTGCAATGTTTGGAACGAAATCCCTGAGATAATTAATTATCCCAAGAAATTGCTGGACTTGCTTTGTCGTGAAGTTCTCTTCTGGAAACTTCAATAATTCTTGAGCAATATGTGGCCCTGGGTAGTATGTACCTTTGTTGAGTGCATACCAAGAAATTCAATTTCTGTCTGGGCAATATTCATTTTTCTTTGAGAAAGCATAATGCCATGCTTTCTTACGATTTCGCAAACTTGCTCAAGAAGTTGACAATGTGGACTTGCTCATTAGGGTTGTAGAGCGGGATGTCGTCAATATAGATTGCTGCACTTGACAAGATTGGTTGGAAAATTCGGCACATGGCCTTTTGGAAGAGAGACGATGCTACTTTTAGGCCAAAAGGAAGAACTTTCCATTGGAAGTGCTGGTTTGGAATACATAATCCTGTTTTGGATCTATCTTCAGGATGGATGCCCAATTGCCAAAATCCGGCTTTAAGGTCGAATTTGGAATAGATGTGGGCCTTGGTTAGGCCGATAAAGAGAGTCTCGGAGGGTAAAGGGAACTTATCATCTTGGAGAAAGCAGTTGAGAGGTTGGTAGTTGATTACCAATCTCATTTTTCCTCTGTTTTGCTCTGCACGCTTATTGACATAAAAGGCTTCACAAGCCAATTGAGAGTTGGAGATTTCGTTAAGGCCTTGTTGCAATAATTCTGAGCATTCTCTTTGAGCTAAAGCCTGGTGTTCTGGCTTCATTCCCATGTGACTTGCCTTGGTCGGATTGATGTCCTCATTTTTTTTGAAAGGAAGGCGAACAAAGAATTCTGAATTTTCCCATAAGGGATGAGAACATTTTTGAGCAAATTCAGAATGAGATTCTGAACAAGATTCTAACAATTTTTGCATAATCGGATCTAATAGACTCATCTGGATGGAAAAGAGTCTCTGAATATTGACAAACTCAGAGAATTGGTCTTTATACCTAAGACCTTTTCCAGGAATGATGCGAAGTTGAGAAATCTGAGTCATAATGTCCCACCCGATTATCAAATCTTTATTGGGGAGATTTGATCCAAATATCTTTGTGGTTATGGAACACTGAGGGAAAAACTGAACAGTCACAGGAGTGGTTCTGACATTTGTGGAGAAAGTATATCCAGAAGCAGAGTTGAAATATCGGACATAAGGAGTCCAATATTCTTCAGGCAGAACTTTAGTGTCTAAAATGGAACAACTTGCTCCGGTATCAATGAGTGCAATAACAGTGATTGGCTTGGCAAATTTCGAAGTGAGGATTTTCACGGGGAAATGGGGACAATGGTTTTGACTTGAAAATATGTCGGGGTTTGTTACGAAGATGTGGGGGATATATGGAAAATATCTTGGATTTTGAGTCGAAATCAATTTCACTTGGAAGTCGGTAAGAAGGAATAACACAAAGAGTTTGTTCGGATGGTTCTTCATCGGCGAGAGAATAAGGATTCAATATCGTCATTTTCAAGAGAAATTCCGTTTCACTTTTGATGTGATGAATAAGACGATTCGACCTTTTCTTGCTTGAGGACAATTTTTGGCAAAATGTCCTTTCTGATTGCAGATGTAGCAACGATTTGATTTCTTGTGGCCTTTGCGATCTTTACTTTTACGGAGGTATCGCCATTTCTTCTTTTTTCGGAAGTTCTTGGAGCTATGCTTAGATTTGTTCATCCAAAACCTCTTAAAATGTTTCTTTTTCTTAGAAAACTTTCCACAAGTTCCATCACAATCTTGCTTGGAGCATTTGATCTTCAATTTACGCGAGAGCGAGTTTGCTTCAAGGCCTTTGTCGTGCTGTGATGTAGGTGCGGACCATCTGACGCTTTAGGCACAATTCTTCAAGGCATAGATGGATTTCTTGTTGTATCTCTCCTAAGGGAACATCCTGTATGCGTGTTTGTCTTCCGAAGAAAACTCTTTCAACCATTTGGGATAGTTCTTTAGGGATGGAAGATAAGAAAACATACTTTAAGTTTGAATCGGCTCAATCGGTAGAAAAGCTTGAGCATTTCTCGATAATGCTTATCAAGATATTTTTTCTGGAGAGAGCAACATTTTCTTTCAAAGAATTCTCTTCTTTTCATTTCTACTAGGTCACCGGGCTTTCCTACGAAGAAATGATATAGGAGAGTAATGGCATGGCTAAAATCAGGTGACATTAAGAAATGAATTTGGTCTTGTTCTGACACTGACTTCCACCAGAATTTGAGGCTTCCTGTGAACCTCGTGACAAAATTATAAAGGACATCATTCATGTCATGATTGGTGATGGACTGGGTGGTTAGCCAAGCGTGGAATTCTTCTAGTCTTTCTGGCCATTTATGATAAGGAATGTCATCGATGGTAAAAAACTGTTTTGATGCCATGGACACATTACGCCGGGATTGTTTATGTTAACAACCTCACGGTTCGAATAGTTTGATTCCATATATTGATGAAACTACGGCTCAATAGGAGTGGGATCAATAGCAGAAATAGAAAAAGATGAAGATGAAGATGATGACGAGATATTGAATCGATTCGCATCGAGGTGTTAGGAAAAGTTTGCTCTGCTGGAAAAATAATCGGCCATCGTGATGGGCGGAATGGCGAGATCGAGGCTGTTCTCGAGTACTTAAATCCTTTAGAAAAGATTCTAATGGATTTGATAGCATCATCTAATCTGGCTTTTCTTTTATCACTAGCGAGCATGATTCTGCCGGCACTTGTTCTTTTCCTTTGTCCTTTCTAGATTTTTGAGACGATTTCGCATTTCTGCTACATCTGGTTCTTTTCTGAAGGGATCTTCTGGGATGTTGGCAAAAATAGATTTCTGGGGTGGTGGAGGCAAATATCCAGTTCTTACTGAGGATGCAAGTGGATCAAAAGGTCTGAACCTTCCTTCTTCAAGGAGTTGGATTTGTCTTTTGAGCTTTTCTATCTCCGGCTTTGGGCTCTCTAGATGATGATACTTGAAATGTTGTCTGATTCCGGGCGTGCAGCCTCTTTTGGAAATCGAGATCATTTTTTTGGTACTTTCATCATACTTTCGGAGATCTTGTTGCACATTCCCAATCTTGGAGTCAATGGCTTTGAAGGCATTGTTTTGTGCTAACGGGGTCTCGATTGCCAATTTAGAACGACTTCGGCGGCGGGAGTTTTTCTCGTGCCTTCCTTGTTCATCCACATCGGTGGGAGTGGGTATTTTAGGAGTATGGCGATATCTTCCTTGTGGGTCAATGAATTCTTCCGGAGCCGGGAATGAGAGTTTCGAACTTTCTCGGATGAGGGGAGGAAATTCTGCTTCATGGAACATGGCTATGGAAGAAGTGGGAGGTATATCTGCTGGAGTCTCAAGTGGGTGAGAATGTTTCTTAGCCCATTTTAGGATTGGCTTATAAAACGGGGAGAGAGCTGGCTTTTTCTAAGGAGGAGATGGTGGGGATGACGGTGGGTGAGTTGGTGAGACTGAAGGTGGAACAGCAAACTCTGGTGGTGGAGGTGGTGCATAAGAGACCATGAACTGGTATTTATCACATTCGCCAAGAGTATCAACGGATGAGTCTCCATTTAAGTAGGTGAATAATGAGATTGGTAATCAACTACCAACCTCTCAACTGCTTTCTCCAAGATGATAAGTTCCCTTTACCCTCCAGAGACTCTCTCTTTACTGGCCTAACCAAGGCCCACATCTATTCCAAATTCGACCTTAAAGCCGGATTTTGGCAATTGGGCATCCATCCTGAAGATAGATCCAAAACAGGATTATGTATTCCAAACCAGCACTTCCAGTGGAAAGTTCTTCCTTTTGGCCTAAAAGTAGCATCGTCTCTCTTCCAAAAGGCCATGTGCCGAATTTTCCAACCAATCTTGTCAAGTGCAGCAATCTATATTGACGACATCCTGCTCTACAACCCTAATGAGCAGTCACATTGTCAACTTCTTGAGCAGTTTGCAGAAATCGTAAGAAAGCATGGCATTATGCTTTCTCAAAGAAAAATGAATATTGCCCAGACAGAAATTGAATTTCTTGGTATGCACTCAACAAAGGTACATACTACCCAGGGCCACATATTGCTCAAGAATTATTGAAGTTTCCGAAGAGAACTTCACGACAAAGCAAGTCCAAAGAATTTCTTGGGATAATTAATTATCTCGGGGATTTCGTTCCAAACATTGCAAAGCTGATCCCACTCCAGTCAATGCTAAAGAAACATCCCCTACCTTGGGAAAAGCTCGACTAAAGCGATCGCGAACTCAAGGAGATCATGCAAAATCTCCCACCGCTGCAAGTACCATCGATAGGAAAGAGAATTCTCCAAACTGACGCCAGTGACGAATACTGGGCAGCCATCCTGCTTGAAGAAATTGATGGTAAGAGGCATCTTTGTGCTCATAAAAATGGAAAGTTTTCTCAAGCTGAAATGCACTATCATTCCACTTTCAAGGAAATTTTAGCAGTAAAAAATGGAATCAAAAAGTTCGAATTCCATCTTATCGGCCACCATTTTCTAGTGGAGTTAGACATGGCATCTTTCCCACAGATGACCAAGTTCAAACAGAAGCAAATCCCAAACTCTCAATTGCTTCGTTGGGCTGAATGGTTTTCAAAATATTCTTTTGAAACCAAACATATTCCTGGAAAGAAGAATGTGCTTGCTGACTTCTTGTCAAGGCCAAAAGCAACAGTAGAAATCAACATGTACATCAAAAGACCTGCTTTCCATATGCTCAATCATGGTGTGAAATACAAGATAGAGAAGATCAAAGACTTGCCAAGCTGGAAGTATCCACAAGAGATTATCGAACAAATCCAGAATGACAGTCTTTCTGAGAATCTTGGAAACCTCATGTGGCAATGTCATGCAGACCTGTTCAGATTCAATGGAAGTTCGATTATTTATCCTTTTGGGTTAAATTCGGATTTTCCATTCATACATCCTCTCATCTGGAAGGAAGATGATTTCCCTGACCAACTCAAAACGTTATTATGGTACTTAACCAATAAGTACCTAATAGCCATTGAAATTCCAACCGAAGATTCATTGCCAACCTCACCGGAATATTCTTACTCGGAAGAAATGTTGAAAGAGAAAGTGATAAAAAATCTCTTAGACTTTCTCAACTGGTTCTATTCTCCTACCTATTGGAAACAAATTCTGGAGAAAGAACTAAGAACCATGACACCAAATCCCGAAGTTCACACCATCTTATTTTTTCGACGACCATGGTATTTCTCCATAAATAATGGCAGCATCATCCATGCCCCACAGGAAATAGGAACTACATCCTATAAACCTCACTTGGACAGCAGAGAGGCTCGGATCCACAAGTCTTACCCAAGACCTGTTAAATTTTGTGGACACCAATACCGAGAACTCCAAAGAATCCTCTGCCAGGAAAACAAGACCATCCCTAAAGATGTCTGGAATTATAATGAACCTGCTGCATGGGATCATTATGACCTAGCCCCAGAATCTAAGGAAGCACTCGAAGAGTTTAGACAAGCCGCGTCATCATAGGAGCATGATATGACAGAAGCAGATGATATTGTCCAATCAACCCAGGACCCCTATGCTCGGTGGGGAGGTCCTCTTTCCCAGGATCCCTATGACCAAGGACCTTTATCCCTATCCCAAAGCATGAACACATCCGTTTATGCTCAACCTTCAAATTGGCCCCAGCCAAGTATTCCTGCCGACACTACAGGAGATGACAATACAGACTGGGCACAAGAAGAAGCATCACACTGGGCACACGAAGAAGCATCCTCATCACACCAGCTGAACCAAATCCTCTCACCAGAAGACCTTGAGGCACTTGAACAAAAATATGATGAACATTGCCTAGCAACAGTACACAGCTCGGATGACTCCAACTATGACTACAATGCTCGTGACGGACGAGACCGCTAAAACCGCTGATGTCCGTACAATTTCACTGTAGCAAGTCACTTTTACTGTAGCACTAGGCTAGGGAAAGTATTGTTTACAGTACAGTTACTGTTCATAGTGTGCGAATAATTTCCCTCCCGGAAGTTTCCGGTGCCTCTGTTTGTTTCCGGACCTGTGTTTGGTCCTTGTTTGGGTGTAACCTCTTATTGTCCATAAAAGACAAGGAGGGTGTATTGTGTTGGGCAGAGTCCCCTGAAGTAAAGTGAGAGTTTTGTGCAAAACCTCTATGGCTTTCTAAATTCTTCTTCTTCTCCAGCCTGGTAGGATCCTCTGAGAAATGCAGCTCTGGTAGATTAGAAACGACTCCATCCTGGCATCTCTGAGTGTCTCTAGGCTCTGAACTAAAGGGCTGAGTGGTTTTCTGCTAAAAGGCTATCCCTGAAGGGCTTGAACGGGAGTTGTTCGCCCACTGTGGGAAGGCATACCTGCAGGAAATTGACTAAGCTTTCCCTAGTTCTAAGTCTAGGTCCATTCATGGTATCCAACTTCATCACTTCTTTATCAGTAGGCTCAGGAGTGATTTGAGCTGCCATATTTCGCCACCTCACGGCATACTCTTTAAATGATTCGCTCCTTTTCTTCTCCATCCACTCAAGATCTTCTCGGGAAGGTGCAATGTCCATATTGAACTTATACTGCTTGAGAAATGCGTCAGCCACTTCATTCTAGGTGTCGAGAAGATTGACTTTCATCATCACGTACCAGTTCAGTGCGGGTCCAGTCAAGCTCGCATGGAATGATTGGATCATGAGGGGTTCATTCTTGACATGTTGGGCCATGCGTACATGGTACATCTGTAAATGAGCCTTTGGGCATGAAGTGCCATCGTATTTCTCAAACTCTGGCATTTTGAACTTGCTTGGTACTTTGACCTTCTCATAAACGGACAAGTCGATCAGAAGTGAACTTTGCGACTCTTGTAATTGCTTCACTTTCTCCTCGAGTTTTGCAAAGCGTTCATCTTGCTCCATCTTAAGGGCATTGTCAGGCTTAGTTTTTTCAGCAATGACCAACAACGGATCATCTTCCAGCTCAGGCATGTCGTCATCACCAATTTGGGCCCTACTTGCCTGCTTCAGGACTACTATTTCGGGGAGAACCGGTGCAGGAGTCGAATCCACTCGGAGGAATTGGATTTGAGTTGTCAGAAGCTGCATAGAGGTGACTAACTGTTGGATTTGGTCTTCCATAGTAGAGATACGATCACGCATTTCCACTTGATCGGCCATTCTGGCTTTTAACCGTGTAATAATGGACGAACGTGAGGGATCCGTTATCACCTATTCAAATGAATGAAAATATGTAAGCACGAGGTGTAAATAGAGAGCCAATCCATGACAATGATCTAATGGATTTTTCATTTTTTTTTCTTTCATGAAAAGTCTGTGCAAGAAGGGAATTTCCTAAAAGTAACTAGAAAAATAAAAAAAAATAGGACACCCTAGCATGAACCAAATTTCCTAAACATGAACTAGGAAAAGCCAAATTTTGAAACTCCCTAATAAGAACAATAAAGACATTAATTGAAAACAGATTCTCCAAAGATTTTTTTTTTTTAATTTTCCAAATGATTCATTGCATGTCAATTTCCTCATTTTATTTCTGATTGAAAAAGGAATTAGATCGAATGACTAACCTAGATTGTCATGGACGGACCAAAAGTATGACAAAATAAGTAAATTGCATAGTATAGGGATAGAAGACTTACTTCACCAAGAAAAATCGACAGCAACCGAATAGACAAGCACATGAGATGTGAGGCTCGATTTCTATTCTAGACAGGCTTAGCAAAGTAAAGCCACAAGGATGATCGGACTAGCCGCAGGCATGCGAACTAAGTCGGGTCCTCATGACTCCGGCTCGGTCAAAGAGCCAACCTGGGTTGTGGGCATGCTAACCGAGGTGGGTACTCTTGACACCAAAAAAGAAACTTCGGGATTGAGATGGACGACTCATACCGTGGGCATGCGGTCGAAGTGGTATCCATCTCAATACCATCCTAGATGATCCTATGCGGCCCAGGTCCAGCGGCGGGTTGTGTGTGCAATAGTGTAGTGCTAAATGTACGGCATGCACAACAGTTTAGATCAAGCAACACTTCATAAATGAAAGTAAACCATACATTCCTACACCTCCCTGCAAAACAAAGGTCAGCAAACACTTCCCCTTATACCTCCCATCCTGCAAGAACATTTAACACCTTAAATATTAGGGACGTACCTGGGATCCTCGCTGCCAAATAAAAATATTTTTTCAGATACAAGAGAGAATTGGCCTAAGTCCACTAAGAGTTTTAACTCAAGTCCCCAGCGGAGTCGCCAAGCTGTCGCGACCTCCCCGAAGCGGGTTTGACCACCTAAGGGTTCGGCTAATGGATTGCTAAGCCTAGACTTAGCTCGAGCTCTCCCAAGCCCATACCAATTCGCAACTTAGGGTTTAAGTTCTTAATATGCAAATGATTTTTATCATGAAGTCGCCACTAATCTATTTTGGGTGGGTCGATTATAAACCCAAGTAAAGTAATGGGAGAATTACTTCACTCCTACGAACCAGAGATTAAATGAGTTCGGGGACTTGATTACGCTAGATTTCTCTAACGCCCTTTCGGTACCTTTTCTTTTTTATTTCAAAAAATATTTTGCAGGCAGCTTGAATTGATTTTAATTTATCTTCCTAACATATGAGGCGATCATGCGGGTGCGCAAACCACCAATTTAACACCCAAGAAAGCGATGAATAAATTGCAGGACTTACCTCATAGCAACGAAAGCATCTGCATTGTTAGATCAGAATTCACATTAACAGACCTAGACATGTTTTCTAATTAACACGCAATTACTTAATTTTTGTTTTCACTTATTTAATGAAAATCATGTTTTATGTAATGCATGCTATTAATCTAAAATGACATGACATAATAACATGGCCTAAACTATATGATGCAATATTTTTGTGTTTTCTCAATAAGCATGCAATCTATTCTAAATAATGAAATTAATTTATTTAAAGACAACAATTTTTTTTTGTATTTTTTTTATGAAATTCGAAATGAAAATTGTCTAATAATTAAATGTGCAATCTAAATTAACCAAATGACCTAATTCTAATGATGAGGAATTTCTAATTAAATGATCCTAACAACAATCACTAAATGACATGCATTTCATGAATCTAATTATATATGACATGCACATGACATTTTTTTTTTTTTTTCTTAAAAAATGCAATTTATCCTAGAAAATAAAACTAATTTATTCCAAGACATTTTTTTGTGCTTTTCATGAAATTCGGAATTAAAAAAAATGTGAAATTTATCTTATCTAAATTAAAATATCATCTAATTTGTATTAGGAATGAGGTTAAGACAAATCCTAATTTAGAAATTCCTAACTAAATTGCCATCTATCTAAAAAATTTCTCTCAACTTAAATTAAAAAAAAAAACTACTATCTAGAATTAAACTATATGAAATTTTACCCTAAAATGCAATGACATGCAAAGAATGCCATAGTTCTAATTTTTTTATTTATTTATGTTTTTGTACTAATTTCGAAATTAAAAATTGTCAAGTAATTAAACATGAAAGTCCAATTATCTTATTATTCTGTCGTTTGAGTTGGCTACTTGAAGTTCCGGTATTTTAAGGCAATTCTCGACTGTTTTTCGTTCTTCATACGGTATTCAAGATAATGAAGTGTTTTCATTTTTATGGGCATATTGTCCTCTGAGGAAGTTTTGTTTCTTTGACGGTTGGTAAAGGACTTGAAAGATTTTGATGACTTATTCTTGATAACAAATTTCTACTCCTGTTCTAGGTAAATCCATACCGCATTGTTATCCAAGAGGAGACTGCAGAGTCACTGCATCCTTGGACGTGGTATACTCTAGAATTCAAGTACTGTCAGCTCAGTTCCTGCACCCAAAAAACACAATCAACAAATAATCTCCACCTGGCGCCGCCCAACAAAGAATAGAAGTCTACCCAAAGAGCTTGAATGTCTAAGTGTCTATGTGAGGACGTATGTATGAATGGCCGTTGCTGCCTTCTATGTGTATTGTTTTGCAGTCTTCAGCTTCTAATGCATCAAGATATTTATTATTGGAGTTTGTCTATGATTGTGTCAGGCAACCCATTTCCTTATCAATTAGTATCACAGTGAAAGAAAAATTGATTACTAGTTTGTTCCACCGGAATTTATCTCGCGACGAAATATCTCTCACTAAAAGTCGTTCTTCAACTTTTAATTAAAAGAGATGCAGAAGTCAACAACTTCAATTCAAACAGAGTTATACGAATATAAACCATGTCGGTATTTAATCGACAATAAGGTTTAGGCAGTAAAGGCTGTGTAATCGTCTCTCAATTTGATCTCCACTTCCCACCTCCCTCCATCTCTCTTTCTCTTAATGTCTCTTGCTGTGAAATTGGGAATCGAATGGACGATGCACTGACTGAGAGTGACTGTCTTAGCGCTAAAATGATTCCTTCCTTGCCTGCTTTTATTCACCCAGAATGCAACCCCTTTTTGTTTTCACGGATGCAGGCCTGGCCAAAAGAAGGTAAAAGAAAAACAGGGCAAATCTTCTTACAGTGTGATTGGTGAAAGCAAAGAAGAAGAATCCGGTCTTCGGTTTCGGTCAGACAATTTTCGCATCTATGTCTGTAATCTGTGGACCTTCCAAGGTTTAGAAACCCAAATGCATCTGGGCCATGGCATCACTAATCCAAGGTCTCGCTTGGCGAAATTCACAAAAGGAAACAGAGAAAGTTACCGCCAAATGCTAGTGCAGAAATCTCAATATTCTGGGAAATTTTTTTTCCCAATGGTGATTCGGACTCTTTTGGCTAAATGAAAATAGGAAAAATCTTGATGACAGCTATCCTAACTCTAATTTGATCATGCAAGCTAGGACTAAAGTTTCTGATTTTAATTTTACCATGGATAGCAAGCTGAAGTCAGCTTTTTTACGGAACTTGGAGAGTCCGATGGAACCACCCGCTGGATGGATAGTTCAAGCTGAACACAGATGGTTTGGTTCTAGAAGTCGAAGGCATGGCAGTGGCCGCCATTTGCATCTGTGAACTCAACAGAGGCAAAGCGGTGCAAGGCGAGAGTGGCTCTTGAGAGCAACGTTAGAATACTCAAAATCAAATATGATGACCAAGTGCTGATAACCGTAGCCATGCAACATTCGGTTGAACTTTCTATGCCGACTCCTATTATTTTTCAATGTAGGGGATTGTCACAATGGTTGACACCAACAATAAGGAATGCAGAGACTTGATGAAGTTCCCATTAAAATTAAGGACTTCTTATATAGCCAATTCAAAAGAGTGTGGTCTGCTCATAATGTCGTGGTGGATAGGGGCTGAGACAGTGGCTGCTCCATTGCTGTAATATTTCTTTTTCGTTCTATCTGAAAAAAATGACGGCTGAATCTGAAGTGGCTATAGTATTTTGCTCCAAATTAGCTCGTTTTCGGCGCATGTTTGATGTTGCAAGCTAAAGTGTGAGCGAAGTAGCACGGTTAAAAATGTGGTGAATGGTGTACCTTCTCTTCTAGGGTCAGCTCGTCTCTTTCATAAGATAGACTAATTGTCCACAACTGAACAGTTGCTCTTCTGTTGGAAAGCATAAGATAGACTAATTGTAAAAAAAGTTACTGAGGTTTGCCACCATTGCGAAACATGGTTCTCAGTAAATGACCTCTCTCGAAAAGTCAATGAGGTTTGAAGTAAAGGCTGTGTTTTGCTTCTCCTTCTTTAAGCTTCCAACACTTCCCTCTTTAAATCAGCAATAATACCGTGGGAGGAATGGAATGCTTCAATCTCCTCTTCTCCTCACTTTTGCTAGCATGCATTCTCATCCAATTCCCAAAGTTCATCTGAAAGTAAGAAATGATTGGAATCTTAAGGAGGACCTTAATAAGCTAGGATCTTTACATGTTCCCGACCCTAAGCTAAGAAAAATCATAGGATCGATGCCATTGTGCTGATCCCATCTGATCCCATTGATCCAACTTTGACATACTTTGACCTTTAAATATGTATATCCAATATTCAGGTAATAGAAAGTACTGATTTTTCTTGTTTATGAAGTATATAAACTATAAATTCGCACTGTTTTGAAGTTTTAATGTTGCACGATGTTCATAATTAACAAACGTCATAGGACAATCCAAGATTTCTGTGTTGCTGGTGTAATTTTTTAGGATCTTACGATCCACCATATGATGTTACAATCTGTTTCCTTAGAAACCTTCATCGATCATGAGTAGGATCACGCTCTCCACAACGTTGTTCTTAACTGCAGAAAACTCAACCGAGAAACCACCAGCATTATATGGTTGTATCATGTGAGGTCTGGCTATTGTTATGTGGTACCACACTACAGATAGAGAGCTTTTGACCAATATAATTTTTTTTATCTTAAGATAACTTAATTCAGCATGCAACTTTGTATTTTTTGTCCAGTATATCTATTTTATTGTTTAATTGGACTCGAAACTATTTCATGAACAACCATTGATTATGATATTCAATGAGTAATGAGCTTCAGGATATATTTAGATGCCTCATATGGACCCAGAGATATCATCAAACATGGCCTCAAGTTGACACTAAGATGTTGGCCAAGCCTGTAGATATGTTGATGCTAAACGAACTGAAAGAATCCTACTGTCACATCCAAGTGAGTTGTCTATGAATCCCTCTGATTTGGCAATTAAGATTCGGTGTGAGTCGGAATTCTTATAATCGTGAGCACTGAAAAAGTTTGCCCATGCTCCACTTTTAATTGTAGAAACCCATATGAGAATGGGGCTTTATTCAGTGGAGGAACCATATATACCTATCACAGTATACACAAAAACATGTGTGGCATGCTCTCTTTCAGACAAGTCGTGTCTTAGCATTCGTCCGCAGACTAAGTTTCATGCTCTGAGGAGGGGGAGGTTGATGTTGTAGCATTTATTAACTCATATGAGGACGGGATGGCAGCTGCATCTCATAGGACGAGGCTTACTGCTCTCAATATATGTTTCCCAAACTGAGTTCCCATCTCTATATTACTTTGCTTCCTAGATGTATAGCTTTCTAGAGATGTACTGATGGTTCTTTTCTATTTAGGTACCTCCTATGGGTTTCTTTTATCCAATGCTTTTCACGGCAGATGTATATCCTCCACCACCTCCTTCTTGGTGAGTGAAATTGTTACTTCTAAGAACTTTTCAGATCAAGTTTAATCATGATAAACATTCTCCAAAATGGTGGTTGTTTTGCAAGGTTTAATGATTATGAGGATATGCTAGAAGTAACTCGGCATGTTGATTATCCCAGACGACCAGACATGGCGGATAGCCTCTATCGTGGGTTTAACATTGGATTGCCAATGTGAAACGGCTGCATGATATTTCAAACAAAACCTAAGAAGGAAGAGAAGGTTGGCCTTGCCAAAGCAATCACTAGTAGTATTCTTTCAACTGGTAGGTCCTTCGCAATTTCTTCAATTCTGCTTGCAGGGAGTGTCACGTGTTATGTATAGTACCTTTTTATATTATTTTGACAGCGTGTGTCGATCTCAACAGAAAACTGTTCCGCAGCATACAACTGGTAAGTCTTGTGCATACCCTGCGATGTTCTTTGAATTGCTATAAATTGACTGGGAATAATGACACCGTTTTGTGATTTAGATTGGTGGAGTGGCTTTGACTGAGGGTCTCATTCCTGCTGTAGAAGAAAGGTCAGTTTTGCTTATGCTTTAAACATTTGCAGAATTGTAGCTTTTTGAGCATTCTTGCATGGTGACAGAATTTCATGTCTGACTATATAAACAGGTGTTAAGAGCTTTGTCTATGCTGAAAGAAAAATTGATGAATCTATTACTTACAGAAATCTGCTGGAGTAATCCCTCCTTAAATTAAGATAATGGCATCTTTTCTGGCAAGAGTTTAAAGAAGGAACGTTTTAATATAGACGATGAGCTCTAAACATGTATGTTTCGGGCTTGTCATGATTTCAAGATATTCGAAACTTTATGTCATTGTTTTATGTTAATTGCTTTCATATAATTGATGGTTTGTCCTGCCTGAGCTCCCTTCTGGTTTGGGAGCTACTTTATGTATGGCTTTAATCTTTTGGGCTGTTTATGTAAGTAAATGGGTTTGCACCTAATTGGTGCCCCGTAGTTGAACATTTTCTATTTATTTCGGCTGATCTCTACAATACAACTCCTCCTTCACCTCGCCCTCCTGCTTGTGAAACCTCCTCTCGTCGATGATTCCGCTCAGGATGCCATCTCCAATCCCGTGATTCACCACCTGGAAGAAGCCCCAATCCTCGCACGCCTGGCAAACTCTGCAGACCATCTCCTTGCGCTTGCTGGAATCTTCATGAACTCCTTCCAAGTCCACGATCAGAATGCTGAAGATCGGAGCGGTTGGGCGATCAAGGCTGGCGGTCGACGAAGATATAAGGGAGCTTGGAGACTCTGGAGCCAATGAGGTCTTTCACACCGGTCCTTGAGGTGTTGAAGGCTTTCAATTCGCTCTCGCGATTGTATCTCGGCTTTGCTTGGTCGGGGGCTTTGTCCGAGTGGGTCGCTGCCATGTTGATTGGTGAAAGTATGTGAGTAACAGTGATGTTACATGGAAGGAGCTGCAGTGCAGAGGATATTGGAGATGACCTCCACCATTTTTTAAAAATATGGTCGGCCCAACGGTCACGGTCACTTACACAGTGAGTTGGAAGTTAGGCCGACCACCTTCAGCACTTCAATTTCTTCACTCCTGGCTACATAGGAACCCACTTATGACGAGACATGACAATTAGATGATTATTTGTGAATTGAAGTGGCGATAGTGGCCCACACCCCTCCTGAGGGGATGTCGACATCCCTTCCCTCGGAAAAACTTTATAGCTAACTCTGACGAGGAATGAACTTAGGACGATGCGGCGCAGGCTTCACAGCTAACTCTGACGAGGAATGAACTTTGGACGATGCGGCGCAGGCTTCACGGTGTCGAACATCCATTGATAAGCATGAAGTTGGTGGCATGCACGATTTGTAGGAAAAAGTTATTCACGAAATTCGGAGGTGGGACTGGCCATCTGAGGAAGCACCAAGATAAGCATGAAGCTTTAATGTCCGAGCTCAACGAGGGCGGTCAATACTTTGACATGTCGGACAAAGATTATCTTCAGACAATGTCACTGTGGCAAACCTGTCGCTGGGACCTTGTTCAAACGGTTTCGGCCAGTGTGGGACGTGTTTTTTGCCATGCACGATGCCATGTATCATGTTAAGTAATCTCTTCGTGCAAGATGGAGTGCATGAATTTTGCACACATCGTACACGGAGGTGGGCCAAGCATTGGCATCAGGGTTACAACATATGGGGTCGTTGTGCATGCAAAGTGGAAGGGGACACGAGAAGCTGCCGCTACCGGCAGATGCGAAAATCAGGTGGAATTCCATTTATTTGACGTGGAAGAAGGCATGCGATCACCCTTAGATGCTGGCATTGATTTTTAGCTGCTATCACATAACTACCAAGCTACAGCCATTGAAACTGTTAGGGTTCAATGCACAATCACAAAGTAATAGAGTAAAAGCGAGGAAAAAAAAATAGAGAGTAGAAGCAAGGAAAAAAAATTGAGACACGAGTTTTTATCATGCTTCACTCTTAAATTAGAGCTACATCTAACAGAAAATTTTACTAAATTAACACATCACACATCTATTATATCTCTCAATTTTAAGAAAAATAGATCATATATTACAGTAGCGATTCATTGGCTCAAGCCTAAATTATCAAGAGAATATGAGCCGAAACTATAAAATCCCTCTAGCTTCGCAAAAGCCTTGCCCCTTACAACCCCACCCAAGCGGCTCAAGTGCAGCAGAAAAGCTTTCTTCAAGGTGTGATATACATGAGGTTGATGGGCACTACCAACATATAATCTATCCTATCTAGCTATATCTAGATGATTCGCCTAGGGCAAATGCAGTGAGAAACTGCATAGATTAGATGTGTATGACTGTCATTCTATAGTAAAGACCCACGAATTCTCATGTCCAACATAATTCATAGCTTGAAATGTTTGAGTGCGAATGTGCTATTGAGTCCTTTTGGATAATAATGAGCGACCAAGTCCTTCATCATGATTTCCCGATAAATGGGGGGATTTTCTTCTAATAGCAACTCCTTAATCAAGCCATACAACCTTGAAATATTCTCCGGAGGGAGATGCCTGAGGAAATACACCACCAAACTTTGTAACTAACGCTTGTGAACTTATCTATCGTTTGAGATCAGCTGCAAGATGGAGGAGGAAATAGTGAAGTGATGATGAGAAGATCAAAAGCCAAACACGCTCTGAAACATCAAACTACTAATTGAGATTGGATCGCCAAAGCAAGCCCCTTTTTCGCCTCGGTGTCCATTAGAAGACTAAATTGTCAAATCAACCAAGATGGAGAAGCGCTGATGAGGCTAGAAATGCATCGGCTCATGCAAGAACACAGGAACAAGAAACTCATTGATAGAAATGGGAATTGCGAATCTCCTGTCTATTGACCTGCATCATGTCTCCCAAGTTTATAACGAGGGCTCCAGGAATTGGGGTTACATATTTTTTTTTTTTGGTCAAAACACTAGAACCATTTTATTCATTAACAGCAGTACTACATAAGTGTTGATGACAAGAGTCTAGGCATAATAAATCCCAAAGGTGTTGGGGGGCTTAGATAGCAAATTACATGGGAGTATCCCTTTTCGGAGGGCTTTAGCGGTCCAATCTGCAACTTGGTTGGCTTCTCATGGACAATAGGCTAAGGAAATGCTTTATAATTGAGCTAATAAGTCTTTGCAATCCTAAAAAAAACTCCTCAGGGCCCTTGGGCTTTGGCTTGGTTCAGTGAAGAATCTAACAACATATTCATTATCTGTCAAAACTTCCACATGCAGCACCCCATTTAGCTCCAGCTCAGTAGTTTCTGCTAGCCACGACAAAGCTTCCTTCGCCGCTATGGCCTCTCTCAAGGGCTGAATTAGCTGCAAACTTCTTTGCGAATCCCACCATTATCGCTCCCCTGTAATCTCGACACACTCCCACCGCCGATTCCTCCAAAGAGCCGTCAATCCATGACCCATCCAGGTTGAATTGGGGTTACATTGACCCACCGGTTCTGGTGGCGGACCTGGAGGGCCGGAGGCCACCAACATGGTCTTGAAGAAGAATGGTGATAAAGCTACTGTCGGTATGATCACTAGACCCAAGGGTTAACTCCGGTTCCGGACACCAGGATAGAAATGGTCGATGAAGTAGAGTCCCTCCTCACAGTGAATGTTTCTCAAATAGTTCAGAATGAAGCCAAGAGCTTTGGACAACAATTCGAATACCGTATACGCCAATTCCAGGATTCTGCTCTTGTACTCGATCATCATGTCTCCGCAAGTCGATTGAGAAACCAGTATGCAATGAACATCAGGCAAATCAATCTTCACCTTATTCTCTCAAGAAGGATCCTATCAATAATGATGTACTCAGGAACTAATGTCGGCAGTATTTTGAATTGCATAAATTGGTTTCACATGTGGGGATATATATGAACCGGGTCAATATACTTTGCATAAAAACCCGGCTCAATTACTAAATCATCACATCCTAAATCATAAAGTGGGGCTATTTCAACCCATTTTATGTCTAAGTCCAACCATTTAGTAGAACGAGACAAAATTGCCCTTAAACATCTAAGCAAAATTGAAAATAGTGAACGCTAAATTTATTTACTCTCTTTCTTTTCTTTTCTTTTAAAGTTTTTCTGTCTATGAAGATCTAAATGTCATAATTAGAAATGGCACATGTTTTTTGTTATTACCGTGCATATTAAAAGAACTTTTTTCTTTTTAATTTAACACTATACATATTAGCTTTCTTGAAACGAGAAATTTCAACAAAACCTTATTCTTTTTCAAGTTGTCAAGCAAATTTATGGATTAATTATAAGAAAATCAAAACAAATTTGAACATCAACAGCCTTTTAACATTACAAAATCTTATTTGTATTGTGCATATTGCCACTGAGCTATCTGACTTTTTATATACACATAATGAGATGATTGAACGAAATAAAAAAACTCTCTTAAAAGATTTGTCGGAATAAAATCGCTACTACACTCCCTAATGCAGAATTTAATAGATGAAAATTAATTAAAAAAAATTGCATGAAATAAAAGGTCAAAATGACTTTTATATGTAATTCGTTTTGGACGAGGAGTTTACGAGAAAAATATCAAGGTGTCTACAAAAGCTTTTTACATAGTTGTTTTTAGATACTTTTTAGATGCTCTTTTCACTCTCCCATGGTCTATGCAAAACTATGTAAGTAAATAATATGAAAAATTATATAACATATAAAAGGCTTGATTATGTTTTAAAACTAATCGAAAAACAAATTTACCATGAAAGTTACCATTTGAGGTAGAAATGATGAAAAATGGATAAGTTGTGATAAGATTAATGATGATGAATAAGAAGCTAATTTTTATTCTCTAAGCAACAATAAGTAATTTTATTTTTTGGTCGAGAGCAACTATAAACTTTCTAAGCTAAAGGAAACTGTACAAATATAGATATTGTCAAGAACGATTTTGTCTGTCTAATGAAAATAAAAATGGATTTAATCATCTAAGGATGGAAATTAGCCCTCTCTAAATCTTATTGTCAAGGTAGGGGTTATTTAGGCTACAGCTTGTGCGCATTCTTTCATTTCTTCTGCTGACTTGCCATTATTCCAGAAAAATAAATAAAAGAAAAACCATTTTGGAACCTTTGCAAACGGTCAGACAGACACGTGCACGCAAAAACACGTACACAGCGATCCCCGACAGAGACACGCACAGACCTTACCGACGGACGGCAGCAAACTCCTGAGGATCCGGACCACGAAGTTGCTGTTGTACATCACCTTCCTCGACCCGTAGTCTCGCGAATACCACTCGCGCTTCGCCTCGAGGTCCTGCTCGTGGAACCTCTTCACCCCTTCGACCATCTCCTCCATGAGGGCCGCCGGAATGCCGTGGTTCACCGCCTGGAATCTCCCCCACCTCTGGCACGCCTCCCGGACCCGGTTGACTGTCCTCTTTCGCTCACTAGGGCTTCGAATTCGGCCGACGCCTCGGAAGTCTATGACAGGAACGCTCAGGCTCGATTCTCGTGATTCTGAGGCACGATGTAGCTCGAGCTTCAGGTAGCAAACAACGAAGATTCTGGGTATTTTGGTCAATTTGGCATGGCGAGTCCCTTCACGCTGGCCTTCGAGTCGTCGAAGGACTTCAGCTCGGCTTTCCGATCGTAACCACCATCGCAGGTGGACTCTACAAATTGAGTAGTTATATGCATGTGGGATATATACAACAATTGCTAAAGGGAAAATTGCAATTTTCCCCCATAACACTTGTTCTACAAAAAAATAAATAAATTAAGGGCGCTTTCAAAATGATTTACTTATCGAGAGCACTTCGTGGTGTGTAAGCATTTTTTTCTCTTTTCAAAATTTTAATAGTTTAAACAAATAACCGAGAATTTGGAAATTAGCCTTTTTTCCATGGTAATTTTTTTTAGCAGACATTAAATGTTATTCCTAATTAACATGATAATTTTTACTTATTTAAATTTAAAGTATATTATAATATTGAATATCAGTAAATTTATGTTATAATAACATAATAAGTAAAATTGCTACTGATTCTTTAATATCATACTATATAAAGAATATGTAAAATTCTCAAAAACTCTCTTTAGAAAGAGGCAACTAGTTTCACATGGAAAAAGTAATGTTAATTATTAGTAGACATATAATTCTTTATGAACCCCGATTTGTGGCATGTATGCATTTCTTTTCTTTTCTTTTTTAAAAAAAATTAATATTTTAAACAAATAACAGAGAATTCAAAAATTCACCTTTTCACGGTAATTTTTTTTTCAGCAGACATTAAATGTTATGTATGATAAGAAAGGTTCCTAATTAACATAATAATTTTAAAATATTTAAATTTAAAGTATATTATAATATCGAATACAAATAAATCTATGTAATAATGACATAACAAGTAAAATTGATACTAACTATTTAATATCATACTATATAAAGAATCTGTAAAATTCTCAAAAAGTCTCTTTATAAATAGACAATTAGTTTCACATGGAAAAAGTAACGTTAATATTAGTAGACGTATAATTCCTTATGAACTTTCCTAATATAATCTTCTGGAGGCATGACTCTATTTCGAACTCAAAATAGTCTTCTTAAAAGGAAAAAAAGACGACCGTTGCGAGCGTCTCCTTCCCCTGACCCGATCGTCCTTGCTCTGCTCCTCATACTCTTCCAGTCTCGTCAGGCGTTCCTGGCTATGCTCGCGTTCCTCTCTCTCTCTCTCTCTGGCGTGACAGGCCACTGCGAAATCCTCTTCGGAGAAGGTCAGTCTCTTCTTCCGTTCTAGTCGTCGATTGATTGTTGATGGGCATGATGATTGTTTTCTCGCTCTGATTTGTTACGCGTCTGGTTGCAGAAACTTGTTTTCTCGTGTTGCGGAGGTTCGCGAGGGTTTCGCTTGGTCTCTCTTCGGGATGTGCAGAATTCTTAAGCTATGACTTATGAACAGTGCATGTGAGATGGAGAATTCCATTAGGACAAAAATTTGTGCAATTCTGGATTGAGCAAAATGAGTTGGAGTCTTTTGTTTAACGCTGCATATGAACTCTGTGCATGTCTTCAATGGGTTTTGCAATCAAGAACGCACCCTACATTTGTGTCATGGAAAGGTGGAACAATAAGATAAGCATTGTATAACATTTTCTCACTTTTTCTCTATAAGAAGATGAATTTTGTCTAAGATTTTATACATTTAGTGAGTTGAATATGACTTAGTTCCTATGCCTAAGGGAAAATTAAGAGCTGTTCTGTTGGTTTTTTTATTAAATTATGCAAAACATATTCACCACCATCTCTTTTTATTGGTGAATTTTAATGTCAGTAAAAGCAGTTAGTAAAAGTAGACATTGCATTTTCAAAAAGTATGTGCCTTTTTGAAAAATGACATCTTAAAGACACGGAAAAGCTTCTTTAAATAGAGACATGCCATGTTTCCAAGTTAATGCGAACTCTTCACATGGTGGTGATTCTTTCCTTAAGTCAGACCTTGTCATGGTCTCTTAAATAGTGTATCGAAGCACTGGCTAATTTAAATTTTTTCCCCAATGTTGATGTCCATCAATCAAATTTGCAACTTCTTAATGACAAGCTTACTTGTTTCAGGAAGTTGTAGCCTTTCTTAAGTGGTCATCATGTTATTAATTTTGAGTACAATCCATGAAAATTGTTGGGTCAAATCTAGTATAACACTAGCTTTTGAAAGAATATTGTTGGGAGCGTTTTGACTGGCTAAGTATTCCTTTTTTACTGTGACATGCTTTGTTCTTAAGAGAAATTAGCAATTCTTGATATTGGTTGAGACGCTTGGATACATTGCATGGACTGGTTTCAGATTGGAATCCATGTTGGGAGTAGCGGAAAGTACAAGGACTCTTCCCAGATTTGCCTTAATAAGAACTAAACTTAAATTCTTGAAAGGTAAAACAACTGAGGCTTATGGCTACTTCCATTAAATTGGTCTGCTGATATGCTCTCATTATGACTTGCGGGATATTATAAGTTTATATAAGCATCTCGCTGCTAGATGCTGGAAACTGCATTTGAAGACGTCGGTTGCTGATCTCCGTGGGTCTAAATACACTTACGTGTCTACCGGGCAGCATCAGATGTTGAAGTTTTAGATCATTTTCACTTGCAGAGAGGTTGCAGCAGGTGGCTTCCCCTTCTACGTGATCCACGAGTCAGGTCATAAACCTGCTGTTTTTGGGTCCATCCTCTTTTTTCTGTTTAACCCCTTTTTTGTGGAACAACCACCACAACCACCCCCTCCCCCCCCCCCCGCGGCCGCGGGGTCTTCGACACCACCAAACGTTTGTACACACTTGTCCTATCCTCTTCTACTTTTTAGTCGATTCCATTTCCCCTTACTAGGATTCAATCACAAGAGAAAATGAACAAAAAATGTGTTCTCCATCCCCGTTTTCCGATATGATGGTCACGTGGTGCTACATCAATATTGCATATCTGCAAAAAAGAAACAAAAAGAAACATTTATCAAATTAGCAGAGGAAATCATAATCAACATTACAAGAAAAAAAAAACTAGTGTAACGGTCCTCAGCGATTCCATATTATGGGGAGAAATCAAATAACCGCAAGTGGGATCGGAATTGACCCAATGAGAAGATAAAACAGGTGCAATTATTTAGTGAGGTGAAAGAAAGACGCGTGGGGTCCTCGTAAATGTTGGGTGGCGTGAAAGACCTCCACGGCACGGTTGTCCCAAAGTCATCAGGAGTTCACTTCAATCACCCTCTACAGCAGTAAGCCTATTCATGCACAATGATGGTTTTGAAGAAAAGAAATGGGAACACTCCTGCTTGGGCTAAGTGGCCTTGTTATGTTCAACTTCTCTTTCCATTCCATGGAAATTAAAACAGCAATATTTCGTTCCTTGTGCATATATTGATGAAAAAATATTCTTGTTCTAGACGTATTAAGCTACTCTTATTTCTTCTTCTTTTTTGTTTCTATTTTTTTCCCCTTTGAAAAAAGTGAGTACTTAACAGGGCATATGTAATTTTGTTTTTCCTAAATGAAGGGGAGAACCTATTTGGAATACAAACATGGAGATCTATGGTACTTTGACTTTTCTTACATCATCAATGACAGCTTACGCGATTAACCTAACCATGTTGCATTGTTATGTCATGTGAAATTTGCAATAAAATTTGTTACTGTCATTGCCGTCGTTATCATTTCCTAAGAAATTCATTTTCTTGGCGAATGATTATGGCAGTAGAGGTATACATAGCGTTTTCAAAAAATGTGTCTTATGGCATCTCAAAGACACAGAATAGCTTCTACGACATGACTTCTTTCCATGTTAATGCAAACTCGTCACATAATGGTAATTCAAATACCAAATCGAACCTGTCATGGTCCCTTGGATAGTGTGTTTGAACACTAGTTAACTTAAATTTTTTCACCAATATTGATGTCCATCATTTAAACTTGCAACTTCTTGTTTCATGAAGTTGTAACCTTGAGTGGTCATCACACTAATAATTTGTAGTGCAATCCATGACAATTGTTTGGTCAAAATCTGATATAACCCTAACCTTGTCATGGTCTCTTAGATAGTGTGTTTGAACACTAGTTAACTTAAATCTTTTCACCAATATTGATGTCCATCATTTTTTTTTTTGGTCGAAAACGGAATAATTTCATTAACATAGTAAAGAAGTGAGGCCCGGAAAATGGGCGTCATTACATAAAAGGTCCAACAAAGTTTGAGGAGGATATGAGGCCCAATTCAGAGGTAAGTAGCCATTTTTGTGGGCTTTAGCTACTCAATCCGCTACAAGGTTGGCTTCTATGAGGCAATGGACTATTTGCACATGTAGGAAGGCCCACATTTTATCCTTGCACTTACTGACAACAGATTGAGTTTCCCAACTCAACACTTCTGAACTGTTCATCACTTTTACCAGTTGTAGATTATCTGACTCAAAAATCATCTCTTCGTGTCTTTTAGAAAAGAAAAAGTTCAAAGCCTCCTATAGAGCTAGGGTTTCAGCCATCAAAGGGGAAGATGCTCTGACCAAAACAGCTGCTCCTCCGACCAATCTTCCTCCCGAGTCTCTACAGATGCAAGCTACGAAATTTCCCATTGAACCAGGTGTGTATGTTCCATCTATATTTACCTTGTATGCTCCTTTCGGCGGTGGAATCCAAATCTGGGGATTTTCAGCATCTTGAATTTCAGATCTTCCATTTTCAGAGAGCTCCGAGCTCCCAAATCTACCATCTTCATGGACTCTCGATCTCTCAGCATACCGACGGACTGGTGTTTTATGCCGAGCTCGCTGAACTTCCCTTCCAGATCTGTTTCGCGACCCAGCCCCAGCTTCAGCTACCGGCAGTCTGTTGGTCAGTCGCGGCTCTTTGGTCAGCCCAAGGCAGAGCGCGCTCCTCAGCCCTACTGGTTTGCTGCCCGATTCTCCCTCTGCTCTGGCAGATTTGTGAAGCGGTACCCTGTTCCAAGATTGTTGGTCTTCATTTTCCACCCGGCATCCCAACCCAGCTAATGCAAGCCCTTTTTGCTCGTCACTGGAATTTCTCGGTTCAAAGAGTGACCTAGAGGGCAGAGTTCCTCTCGAGTCTTCTTCTCTATATGACATTCCTCCATCTTCTCCGTGTTCCGATTCTCTAAATACGGGTTGCGACTTTCGTATCCCCGATCCACCTTCTACACACCCCGATTCACCTTCATCTCGATGGTTTGATTCTCCACTTCGATTTCGCAGCTTTCTTCTCTCTAATCTCCTATCTACTCCGGCATTTATCTCGGCCCCCATCAGTCGGTTTCGAGATTGCAGCTCATGTGGTTCGATGTTCCCCTGTCTCAGCTCTGCATTTCGTACCATATGCCATATTCGGGCTTCTCCTCTTTGAAATTCTGCAGCTCCTCTGTCTCGTCCCCTGCTTTTCTCTGGGTTCCAGCGGGTGTAGCTTTTAAGTGCCGCTTGAGCTAAGTCTATAATTGCCAAAGCCACTGGTACTTTACCTCGAAAAATGGCCTGGTTTCGAGCCTTCCAGACATTCCATAACGTAGCAGCCACCAAGTTCAGATTTAATGGGTGAGTTGCCTTCTCTTTTAGATTGTTAAACCATTCTTTGGTCCTTGTCAAACCCTGACTGGATATCTTAACATGCAACACAGGATTATCCCATATTTGTCTTGTCCAAGAACATAGCAGGAAGAGTTGCTCAGCCGTTTCCCTTTCATGACTACACAATGGACATATGGGGTCAGGTAATATTTTCCTTCCAAACAGATTATCCTTCATTGGGAGAGCGTTTTGGCATAAATTCCACATGAAAATTTGTATCTTAGGTGGAGTATGCAGCGTCCAAATATTCTTCCAGAGTGAGGGGGGAGGTTGAAACGATGTTGTGGCTTGGCTCGCATTACATTGCTCCATGGTTTTCTTTATGCAATGATACCCACTTTTAACTGTATATTTTCCTGCTTGATTACCGGTCCATACAAGCTGATCTTCTTCTGTCTGAGGATTAATTGGTATATAGTTAGAATTTCTTCTGCTAAATTATCCTCAAAATGTGCTGCTGCGGACCTTTCATCCCATCCGCCTTCCTCTTTATTAATAAGTTCCGATACTAAAGAGGGTTCATTAATGTTTATAGGACCCTCAATAATACCTCTTTGCAGCCATTTATCCTCCCTGATCTTGATCTTTGATCCATCTCCTACTTTCCACATTACTTGGGGAGCTATTGAATTTCTTCCATAGACCAGGCTTTGCCAACCCCACGAAGGGCGAAGGCCCTTAGCTGCATGCCAAAAGTCTGTCTGAGGATAGTATAATCCCTTAAACAAGCTGCTCCATAGAGAGGTTGAATTTTGTCCTAGCCACCAAGCCTGTTTCCCCAACATTGCTTTATTAAAAGAAAGAAGATCTCTGAAACCCATTCCACCTTTATCTTTTCTAGTCTTTAAGATATCCCAGCTCCTCCAATGAATGCATGTTTTCTTCTCATTAGTCTTCCACCAAAATGAAGCAATTTTCTTTTCAATAGCCTTGCGATAGAAACTGGGATTTTAAAAACTGACATTGCATATTGTGGTAATGCTTGAGCCACTGTTTTCAGTAAAATTTCTTTACCGGCTTTTGATATAAGCTTTTCCTTCCAACTTTCCAGCTTTGAGTTAATTCTCCCAAGAATCCATGCAAACATTTGCTTTTTCGACCCTCCCCAATCTAAAGGAATACCCAGATATTCGCCAGTTTTGTCAATAATAGGAACCCGCAATTCCCTTGCCATGTTCTCTTTCAAAGATTGAGGACATCCCCTACTGAAGAAAATACCGGATTTGTTTAAATTAATCTCCTATCCAGCAGCTAGACAATACTGATTCAAGATCATGGCCAGATTTTGACATTCAAGAATAGTGCCTTTCAGAAAAAATATCGAATCATCGGCAAATAGTAAGTGAGAAAGAGTAGGGCAACTTCTATTTAGCTTAATTCCTGTGATACTACCATTTCCCACAGCCTCTTTCATCAATGAGGATAATACATTTGCCACAATAATAAATAGATAAGGAGATAAGGGATCCCCTTGCCTGAGCCCTCTGGAAGGTTGAAAATACTGAAGAGGTTCTCCATTAAAGTTGACGCTAAATGTGACCGTAGTAACACATTGCATTACCCATTTCACCCATTTCTCATCAAATCCAGTCTTTAGTAGGCATGCCTCCAAGAAATCCCATTCTACTCGATCATAGGCCTTCTTCATGTCTAATTTGAGAAGTGCTTGGAATTTCTTTTTTCTGCTTCTGAGTCTAATTTGATGCAGGACCTCCTGAACAATAAAAATGTTATCCTGAATTTGCCGCCCTCCCACAAAAGCGCTTTGTTCCGGTGCTATAATTGCTAGTAATAAAGTTTTAAGTCTATTAACCAGCACTTTGGAGATAATCTTCTAGCCAAAGTTGCATAAGCTAATTGGCCTATATTGGTCTAACCTCTTCGGATTCGGAACCTTCGGGATTAGGGAGATAGTTGTTCTGTTTAGAGCTGGTGATAGATAGCCGGTGTTCAAAAAATTCTGCACCTCCTCGAACATGTTCCATCTAATGTCTTCCCAGTTATGATGATAGAAAAGTCCATTAAGACCATCCGGGCTGGGAGCTTTAGTGGATCCTAGCTGAAATGCTACTTCTGTCACCTCTTTTAAATTTATTTCAGCAAGTAACATTCTGTTCATATCATTTGTGACTAAGGCAGGCAGTTGGTTTAGCACTGGTTCGAAATTCCAGGGGCCATTGGATTCGTAAAGCTTCCTGAAAAATTGTAAAGTATGTTCCTTCAACTGATTCTGCTCAACTAGCCATGCATTTTCTACATTTTGAAGCATGGAAATTATGTTCCTCTGTCTTCTCTGAATAGTTGTTGCGTGGAAGTATTTTGAATTTTGATCCCCCCATCTCAACCAATTGATTCTAGAGCGTAACCCCCAATACATTTCTTCTTGCCGCCCAAGCTCTTCAATTTCTTCTTGCAACTTTTTAAAGTGTTCCTTGTTAAAGGAATCTGAAGTGTTATTAGTTAGGCACACTATTTCCTGCTGCAACTTGCTGATTTCCTTCTTTCCATTCACAAACTTCTTTTTGATCCATTTAGAGAGTGCAGTTTGAACAACATGTATCTTCCCTACCAAACCTTCTTGGTGCTGGATTAGAGGAGCCCAAGAATTTAACACCACTTCCCTACATTCGTCATTCTCAAGCCAAAAGGCCTCAAATCTGAAAACTCTTTTTCTTCTAGCTTGATTCGATTGACATGAGAGGATAATAGGATTATGATCCGAGCCTACTGCAGGAAGGGCGAAAGCTTCAGCTTCTGGGTACATTAACCGCCATTCTATCGTACATACTACTCTATCTAATCGTTCTTATACATAATCTTCCCCTTCCCTATTGTTGGCCCAAGTAAACGCACATCCCTTACTGTCTATATCCATTAAGGAACATGCATCCAGACAATCCCAAAAAGCTGTCATCCTGTAGTTTTCAGCCATTCGCTTCCCCACTTTTTCCCAATAGAATCTCACTTCATTAAAGTCCCCCAAGCACACCCAAGGTAGAGTGTTTTTAGCACTTATCTGTCTCAATCTCTCCCAAAGTTGCAACCTCTTTGGGTATGTATATGGAGCATGAACGAAGGTAATCCTCATCTTATTACCCCTGACCCCTTCTTCACATTTCATATTGATAAAACTTTCAGCCATTGAATCAACTTCTAGTGTAATCCGATCATCCCACATAATAGCCAAACCTCCCGCCGTACCCACAGGATCAACTATTAAGCAACTCTGAAAATGAAGCCTTCTTTTTACTCTTTGCACAAACTCAGTTTTATTTTTAGTTTCCATCAGAAAAACCAAAGAGGGCCTGAATTGAGCCATTAAGGCTCTCAATTCCCGAACTGTCCATCATTTAAACTTGCAACTTCTTGTTTCATGAAGTTGTAGCCTTGAGTGGTCATCACACTAATAATTTGCAGTGCAATCCATGACAATTGTTTGGTCAAAATCTGATATAACCCTAGCTTTTGAAAGAATATTGCTAGGAGTGTTAAGTATTCCTCTTTTATTGCAGCATGCTTTGTTCTTAACAGATATTAGGAATTCTTGATATTAGCTGAGATGCTTGGATACATCGTATGAAATGGTTTCAGAATGGAATCCATGTTGGGAGCAGCAGAAAGTACAAAGACTCTTACTGTGTCCAAGCACAAGTAACATGTTAAATAAATTCTTGAAAGGTAAAATAACTGAGGCTCATGACACTCCCATTAAACTGGTCAGGCATCTTATCAGAGTTTGAACATTTGTATTCTCCTTCCAATTTTGCATTCAAGTTTCCTTAGCGCCCTCGGCAAGAGTATATCTTCTGCTATGTTTGTCACTTCATTTGCTCGGTGTCAGAAAGCAAAATGTTAGAGCATAACAGTGGTATGTGGATCTCAGTGGTTGGCCTTTACCTTTCCTGTTTGAGTTACAGATCAAAGTTTCCACAAAAATCGACCAGCTCGTCATCAAGTAATTTCTTCGCCCTCTCCTTCTTTATAAGCTGACAGAAGTAGAGCGGGTGTAAAATCTTTTGGGTGCAATGAAATTTAACTTCAGCTTTTCTATCGAGTTACAATCGGTATGGACAATTCTTGCTTTTCCTTCGTATTTTGCCATGGCGATGAAGCGTTTCATATGCATTCATGGAAACCCCATTAATGTGTACATTTTCATGGTTATTAGGTAAACTTGTAATAGCAAAACTTGAAACTCAATGTTTGGAAAAATACTTTGTCAAAAATGAACGTTTGTATAATTTACATCAACAAAACAAATGAAAAGTATATTCTTCATCGATGAAAATATTAGGCATAAATTGTTAATAATAAAAATATTTTTAATAAAATTAATAATTTGGAAAACACTTTCGTAAAAAATGATTACTTGTATTGTTTACGAAAATAACTTTAAACGTAAAAGGTTATTGATTATTAAAATATTTTATTGATTAATTATTCTAAGCGATGTAAACAAGTATTTGTCAATGAATCATCTATTATTTGGACACAAATAAATAATTAATGTGAAAGTTTGTTAATTTCTTTTATGAGTAATTTACACTCGAAAGATATGGTTTCAATAACTATCGATCAAAGTTGTCATATCATATCTGAAATTTACGAAATCTTGGGATTGATGAGATCACAATTTTTGGATCTATCCTCTTTTTTCTCATTTTGTCTCTTTTTTCTGGTCCCCACGCGTCTTTTCCTTTCACGCTACCAAACGTTTGGGTTGCGGTCAAGGCCGACTGCAATTTTTGGTCTATCCTCTCTTTCTCTTTAGGTGGATCCCACACGTTTTTCTTTTCCTTTCACACTACCAAACGTTTGGGTTGCGGTCAAGGACCGCAACTTTTGGGTCTATCCTCCTTTTCTCTTTGGGTGGACCCCACTCGTTTTTCTTGCACCCCACCAAACATTTGCACCTGTGTCATCTTCTTATTGGGTCAATTCCATTCCCACAACGGATCAAGAAAAAATTTCCATTCCCAACTTGGCAGATTCGGTCTCAAGAGAAAATGAACAGAAAGTGTGTTGGCACACCCTCCCCCACCCCAACCCCCCAACCCCGTGCCCCCCTTCTCTCCCTCCCCCTCCCTCTTCCTCTCCCTTACTGTTTTTCAATCTTTTTCCAATATGGCGGTGTGGTGCTGCATTAACATTGTTTGTCAAACATAAGAGAAAACGTTAGTCATATCAAGAGAGGAAATCATAATCAACATTACAATAAAAAACCAAGAGTAATAGTCCACAGCGGCTCCATTTGCACAAAAGTCGAAATCTTGACCCTCATTCGTTGTTGTGTTGGTGGGAGGAAATTAAAATTGTCGCAAGAGCGTGCAGAATTGACCCAATAAGAAGATAAAGCTGGTGCAAAAGTTAGGTTATGTGAAAGAAGAGGCGTGGGTTCTTGCAAATGTTAGGTGTCGACCTCCACGACACGGCAATCTCAAAGTTGTCGGGAGTTCACTTCAATCAACCTCCATATCAATAAGCCTATTCATGCACAATGGTGATTTTGTAGGAAAAAAAAAATGGGAACGCTCGCGCCTACTTGGGCTAAGTGGCCATGTTACATCGAATTCTCTTGTTGCATTCCATGGAAATAAAAGCGGTAGCATTTCATTCCTTGTGCGTATATTGATTACAAAATATTTATATTAAACTACTACTCCCGACAAGTAGCTTACGATCAAATCTCCAGTACTGTGACTTGTTTACATTTGGAATATTTCCATATTGATTACAAAATTTACGTGGTTAACCTAATCATGTTGCATGATTTTATAGTTTGAAATTTACAATTAACAGGACGGTAATGATAGGAGTCCTTGTGCCATTTACGTATTTGAGTTCTTGAACTTTTATTTCGTTCATTTAAGAATTAAAACTTGCATTAAATTTTTTTTTTGAGAGATTCCATCAATTTCTAAGGGACAGAAACCATAGCTGCCTTCTTTAATTCCCTATAGACATAATAACATATTGCATGAGAATATGTCTAAATGATCATGAATTCCCATGTGCAAGAGAGAAACATAATTTATTAAATGTCCTTTTTTGCTAATATGAGTGATTGGAAAATTTAGAATTAACATGTTATATCATTCATTAAATTATCTCTTTGGTTTCATTGTCACAAACGTGAATGATCCCAGAATTAATTACTTCAATAAGTCTCCCAACTCTAATTTTTACGTGTATTCTTACATATAAAGGCAATTATGAAGTTATTTTCTCATTGATCAAAATAAGGATCCTCAAATAATATTGTTTAAAATTTACTTCAAAAAGGTATTTGTATGAATTGATATCTATAGGCAGTGCTACATATTTTGAAATTATAAAAAAAAAAAAAATGACTAAGCAAGGTGCAATATCAATTTTTTAGAGAAACAAAAAGATTGAGAATGTTTTAATTGATAAATCTTAATATTCTCTTATTTCTCTTATTCTTTGGATAAGAATTTTCATTTCTACACAAGAAAGCTATTACAAGTTTTCATTATTTGAGGGCATTTGAGTTTTCGTTCGGGAACTGCTCTCAATACGAGACCAAAGGCATTTTTATTTTCATGTTCAAATGGAAATGAAAACAAAAAAACGAGAAAATTTTCTTTAAACAATGCAGGGGCGACCGGCTTTTTTGACCCATAGGCTTTTGGTTTTTCCTCTTTCTTTCTTCAGTCCATTCATTGTGGACCCCACACGTCTTTCACACCCGACCCAACATTTGCACGCGCTTGTCTTCGTATTGCTCTTCCGTTCCCACTGGTCGACTGAATTTTATAATGAGATGCCGTTGGCCTTCCTATATAACTTCGCGCATGAAGTAGATCACGAGGCACCACCAAACCGTTGTTACCCAACAAAAGCATCAACTCTGCAGCCTCCTCTCAAGCACTCCCTAACCCCTGTTTTTGCCTTTTGGATATGGCTGAAGCAGTGCTCTTCAACCTCGCCACCAACATACTGGAACTCGCCGGTTCCAACACCTCTTCGAAGATCCACCTTGTACGAGGTGTGAGCGATGAGCTCAACAGTCTCAAGCGCACCGTCGAGACCATCCAAGCTGTGCTTTTGGATGCCGAGAAGAAACAATGGGACAGCGAGCAGGTCAAGCTCTGGCTCGCGAGGCTGAAGGACGTGTTGTACGACGCACAGGACTTGCTGGACGATGTCGCAACCGAAGACCTGAGGCGGAACGTCACTCCTGGCAACAAGATGTGGAATGTGGTACGCGTTTTCTTCTCTCAATCGAATCAGCTTGCACAGCGCCACAAAGTGGCTAAAAAGATTCAGGAACTTAAGAAGACACTGGATCAAATTGCAAATGCTAGGAAGTTTTATTTAGAGCCGCGTCCGAGTGAGGAAACAATGGCCATCGGGAGAGGAAAGAAAACTGAAAATTTCGCACCCGACAGAGAAATAATTGGTAGGGAAGAGGACAAGGAAAAGATCAAACGACTTTTGTTTGATTCCTCCTCTAGCCAGAGTGTGTCATTTGTTGCCATAGTTGGTAAAGGAGGTCTTGGAAAAACCGCACTCGCACAACTAGTGTACAACGATAGCGAGGTAAAAGAACATTTTGGGCCTGATAAGATGTGGGTGTGTGTATCTGATGTCTTTAATGTGAATATGATTATCAAAGAAATTCTTAAATCAGCAAACTGTCAAGATCTTGAGAATAAGCTTGAAGACCGGTTGCCGAGTCTTCTTGATGAGACTTTAAGTAGGAAGAAATACTTACTTGTTTTGGATGACTTGTGGAATGATGATCGGCATGAATGGTTGAAGCTTGGAAAGTGGCTAAAGGGTGGTTTACAGGGAAGCAAGATACTTGTAACTACTCGCAACCACAAGGTTGCAATGGCCACAGATGCGAAATCAGATATCCATGTTCTCTGTGGCTTATCTGAAGAGAAGTCATGGGACTTATTTAGGAAAATGGCTTTTGGAGATGGGGTAGAATTATTAGACCCAGAACGCGAGAAGATGGGTCGAGATATAGTTAAAAAATGCACCGGGGTTCCCCTTGCCATTAGAACTATAGGATCCCTTTTGTATGGCAAAAACAAAGATGAATGGCTCCGTTATAAAGTGCATGAACTTCTAGAAATACCAGAAATTGATGCGGTTGATGGAGGAATTATGCAAGTCCTCAAGTTCAGTTATGATCATCTCCCGTCACGTTTGAAACATTGTTTTGCATATTGCTCATTGTTTCCGAAAGATTATATCTATAACAAAGATATGATGATCCATCTTTGGGTGGCGCAAGGCTTTATTGAGTCACACAATGGAGAGGATAACCTTGAAGAGGTCGCTGACAATTACTTGTCAGAACTACTATGTAGGTCATTCCTTGATGTTGAATTTACAATCCAATATGGCGATGTCCACAAGGTCACACAATTCAAGGTGCATGATCTCATGCACGATCTTGCCCAAAAAGTCGCTGGAGGTGAATGCAAGACCGTTAATTCTAAAGAAGGAGATGATGATAGAAGAATTCGACATGTATTGTTTATTTCAAAGACTTTTTCTGAAGAGAAAATGATGTCCCTACTCAAAACATCCAAGTTGTGGACGTTTCTCTTAGAAAAAAAATACTCTGCAAACGAAGGATCCTCTATACTTAACTGTCACAAAATTTTCTCCACTTGTGGACATTGTCGAGTGTTGTATTTGCGACATACAAATATTCCTCTCCCTCCTTCCTCCTTAGGAAAGTTGAAGCAATTAAGATTTCTTCATATTTCTATGAATAAGTCCCTCAAGAGTTTGCCAGATTCAATCACTGATTTGGTGAACTTGCAGACCCTTAAACTCTCTAAATGTTGGCACCTTCAAATTTTCCAAAAGATTTGAGAAAATTGGTCAATCTTAGACACCTCATAATTTTTTCATGTCACTCAATAAGCCGCCTACCACCCCTGAGTGAACTCCCTTCCCTAAGGACGTTGAGTCTCGAGTTCTTGGATGTGTTAAAGTTCGTTCAACAAACAAGTGAACCAGAGCCATCTAATACCACACTCCCCTTTTTTCAATCTCTTGAAAGACTGAGACTCTCTTGTTGCAAAGAGCTGGAAGGATGGTGGGGAAGAATGCGAGAAATGGGAGCACATCAAAAGCATCGGTCAGACAACTCACGGTCATTCTTCCCAAAACTTCGGTTCGTGCATATATTGTATTGTCCCCACTTGAATTCTATACCATCATTCCCCCAGGTGGAATACTTGACGATAGATAGCACAAAAATGTTGGAACAACAATTGATGGCTAATCCAAATTGCCCATCAGAAGGAACAGTGGAAGCCACATTCATTCCTTTCCCCGAATTAAAATATATAGATCTTAGTAATACGATATGAATCTAGAGCCCTTCATGCTTAAGACTCTACTTGGATCGGCCAGTAACCTCGAGTATATGAGAATCTACAATTTCGACCTAAGGAGTCTCTTTCGTGAGATGCAGCACCTTTCCTTGCTCAAGAAACTCAACATTTGGAATTGTCAAGGACTCGATTTATCTTGCCAAGAATACGAGCATGGCACCCAATGGCAATGCCTTACGAATCTTCATGCTCTTATCATTGGAGATTGTAAAGATTTGGTGGCATTACCCGAGGGAATTCAATATGTGACAACTCTACAATCTCTCAAGATTTTATACTGGTCGAGGTTAAGACATTTGCCGGAATGGATTGGAAATTTCTCTTTACTCGAAGAGCTTGAATTAAATAACTGTCAAAGATTAAAGCATATACCATTTGAGATAGACAACCTCATACGTTTGAAGAAATTGAAAATTCGTAATTGTCCCTCATTGGATCCAAGTTGCCTAGCTGGTGTGCACATCCCAATCATTGTTTAGGAGGATGATGAATGGTACGTGCCCGGCCCACTGATTGCTCCGGAGGATGACTCGCCCGATTCGGACTAGCATCAGAGGTACGAGAAAAGACTTACATCACCTATCAATAGTGTTCCTTTTTCAACTATTGAATTCCCTCTTTATTATTTAACTAATTTCTCTCCTCTTCACTGTATATTCGCAGTTCGCAGTGCCAATATTTATCAAAAAGAAAGATAGCGTCTCTCCACTCACACTCCAGCTCGCCACTATCTTCCTCGTCATGTCGCGCGTGTAGAACAAACGCCTCCTTTGCCTCCTCGTCTTGCTCGTACAAACCTCCTCACTCCCCCTCCCCTCCTTCATCTCCTCCATCACTGTCGAGTGCCGCCTGAAGAACCCCAGCGTCCCCGACGCGCGTCGCATCCTGTCGATCGCCTCCTTCCTCTTTGGCCGGGTCCGCCGAGGTCGATGATGGGGAAGTTGAGATTCTCGGATCCGCCGCTCGATTCGGAGCTGCCTGCGGATGTCTCCTGCGGTCGGATGACGAAATTCTAGGGATTTCGGTGATCGCGGTCTCGACGAGGCCTTTGACGCCGGCTTTCGAGTCGTCGCTCGCTCTGTCGCAGCTCTCTGCTCGCCGGAGTCGGAGGCCAAATCGATGGTAGGCTTTGTTCCTCTCTCTCTCTCTCTCTCTCTCTCTCTCTCTCTACCTACTGCAATTCAATTTTCACTGTGAATGTGTAATAAGTTTGGATTATGAATCGAATGTTATGGAGACATTTGGATTATGAATTGAGTGTTATGGAGACAGTACAATGTCAATGCATGATATGAGCATCTTCTTTATAGCTGATTGATTGATTGAGAGAAGAGAAGTGCAGAGAACAATGACATCCATTGCGAGGTTCCGCTTGACTTCAGAATTGTGAGGTTCATAAAAAATGGAAGGAGAAAGTCATAGCTTATGAGCTACCCTGAACTGAGAAAATGAAAATGCTGTTTAATGTTGGCTGAATCTTTGGGGGATTGGGCGGCCAGTACACAAAGTTTTGCAATTTATGAAAACAAAATCTGTTAGGACAGAGTTGAACAATGATAATGACAGGACGATTCGATGTTTTCTTAGCCCTTGGATCAATGCTTGCGTCGTCTTAATGTGATGCTAACTCGATTAGATCAATTAAGCTTCAGATATGTCGCATCTTAATGCAAACCTACTGTTTCTTAGAAAATCTAGGGAGTGTACATAAATTTTTGCCTTGCAGTTGATTCTGGTTATTGTTGTTGAGCGAGTTGGAAGCTGGCAAAAATTCCACTTTTTATCCTACCTGCTAATATACAAAGTGGAATTCAAAGTTGAACCAAACAGAAATGTTCCTGAAACCGCAAATTTTCCCGTGGTAGATTAATGCTGTAACTGTCATACAAGTATTCAACACCGTTTCATCTAAAGTTAACGTATTTCTTTTGATCTTAGAGCGGTATGTATTAATCTTCCTCGCCCTCTATTTTGTGCTCTCTTTTTGGTTCCGCTTTTATTTAGAGAATGACTTTGTCTTTTGGAGTTGTGTTGGTGCTCATAGATCTATCATTTGAAGCGATATAAGCATTAGAGACCGAGCACTGAAGCAGCGCAATCTTGTTCTGTGGTAGTTTTACTTAGGTGAACAGATGGACAGACTTTTATCTTTAAGTACAAACATCAATAAGACCACATAAAAAGGTTCACACGGTCTACAGCTTGAAATCAGGAAGTGCAGAAGCTCCATACAGGCCTTTGGAAATGTAATGGGCAGTGTAGTCTGGGAGCGTAGTCTCCTTGTAGATTGGTGGGTTGTCTGCTGATGTTAATTCCTTCCATGGGCCCATACAATCGTGAAGATGGTCAGGGAGTGTCGCCGAAGAAGCACGCCACCAACACTGTTGGGTCTCTCTTGTTTGCCTTGATTCGGTGCTCAACACTCTCAAACCGGTTGTTTGTTATGACTTATGGGCTGCAAATGCAACAATTAGTGAACTGTTCCTCAGTAAGGAACGTAATTTCTATCTACTACTATGATTGCAATCTTGATGTTGATAGATACAAAAACTGCAGAATATCTAGAACCGACATTGACCCCTCCTGTGAAAAGCAAAGTTTTCAAACAAACATCTGTCTCATTTAGACAATTCCAAACTTGTCAATGCGAGGCTAGCATGATCTAATGGAGTTGGAATCAAGTTTGGATTAGTCAAACAGCTCTGTTAGAATACAAAAGAAAAGTGCAGATTGCGAAGACATAATGTTATTGCTACAGGGAACATTCCATGGTAATTTACATCCTGAGTTCTCAAGAGCTCTTTAACTAACTTAGCATATGAGAAAGTACAGTAACGAGAATGAGAAGAGGATCGCAGTGTGTCCACCAATCAAAATACGGTTTCAGAAAAATTCAGAGATGAACAATGATATCTGGCCAAAGCTACTTGCCTGCGAAAGATCTCCGATGTCAATAACTAGTGCTCCAAGGAATGGGGGAACGTCGATCACTGGTTCTCATGAAGCACTTGAAGTCCTCCAATTTGATCTTGGATGAGAATAGTGGCACATGATTGTGTTAGAGCCGTTAAATGGGTGGGTTGGGTCGGGTTATTAATGGTCCGACCCAAATCGGCCCATTTATGATCCATTTATGCGTAATGTAAATTTTCCGACCCATACCTAACCCAACCCATACCTAACCCATACCCGACCCAACCCATATTAATAAAATATTTTCATATTTAACCAAATTTAGAAAAACTTATTCTTATGTTTTTTTTAAAGATTATATTAGTAAAATACTTCCAAACTTATTTCTTAATGGACAATTTTTAAAATTGTATTGCTAAAATAGTTTTATACAACACAAATTTAATGAACAATTTTTATAATTTTTAAAATAATTATTTTAAAAAATCGAATTTTAATTATTTTTTATTTTTTAAAAATTAAATTTTTAATTATTTTTATTTTATTTTTTAAATATACTTTTCTTTTTCTTTTTCTTTTTTCTTCTTCTCCTTCTTCTTCTTCTTTGGCCAGCCGCTGGCCACGACGATGGCCGGCGACCGGCCACGTGAGCCTCGAGCTCGCCGGCGTTAGCGAGCCTTGAGGCTCGCCCGATTTGGCGAGCTCGCTTTCGACTCGGCGAGCTCGAGGCTCGCCTGGCCGCTGCCGGCTATCGCCGTGCAAGCAACCGGAAGGAGGAAGGAGAAAGAAAAAAAAAAATGGAAAAAAAAAAAAGAAATGAAAAAAAAAAGAAAAGAGAAAATTAAAATAAAAAAATTATAATTTCGATTTTTACAAAAAAAATATTTTTATAAAGTTAAAGAGGGAAGAGAGAGATTATAAGGTTTTTGTTGAAAATGGGTTTTCCACCCAACTCATTTAAAACCCACTTAAGACCCACCTATCTTGAACCTTTAATTATGAAATCCATTTAACTACTTTTTGTCAAAAACAAGTGACCCATTTATGACCCATTTATGATTTAAATGGGTCATATATGGGTCGATGACCCATTTTAACACCTCTAGATTGTGTGTCCCTTTCCACACTCCATCTCCTTCAAATAATTTGGGTGGAGTCCTAGGGCTTCGCATAAGAGCTCAAGCAGACGAGAGTAAAGTCTCCATCCGCATTTCTCTGCCAGAGATGTTGCAACGCATCAGAAAACTGAACTAGAGCTGCCGTAAAAGTATGGTCGGATGGATTCCCAAAGAATACAACCAAGGGTATTGGCATTTTGTATCAACTTGGGTGCAATAGTTTGGTTCCACTACCGCTAGAGCACGAATAAAGTCAATTATCGAGGAACATCCTTTTTTCTACCCAAAAAGAATGGAACGAGCACTTCTGAGGTTCCCGTCAGTGAAGATGATCAATCACTGAGGATCATCTTACTGATTTGTCTCCTTGATTGAGAATAAATGCAAGATTATATGCTATGACGTTTAGTGAAATGTAGGCAAGAAAATTTGTACAGATTCAGCGGTAAAAATTGCCTTGGCCGAGTGAACGAAGAACTGGGCACTGTCATTCCCTGAGTGTTCGACACCTATTCCGGCCAATTCAACCAAAAAGTACGCAAATAACTCAAGGTCCATACACTTGCTAGTTTAGCCCTTGATTTAGTGAAGAAAATCGAAAAGACTATCAAGTACCATACGGTGAAAACCATGTTCTTTGCATCTACTACAATTCTTTTGCATACTATCTTCGTTGATTCACTTTGTGAACTTGTTCATGAATTTTCCATTTCGAAAGGCGAAAAACAAAACAGATGCTCATTGGCTCACCCGCAAGCTTCGGGCAACTCCTCGTGCTGGGGAGGCTCCAGTCCCATGAAGCAAAAACATATATCTGAACAATCAGCGGTGACTGAATTATGTAAGTCCCATGTTGCTGTTGTATATGACCCTCTTAGTGTAAAATTTTTTCTTGGCCTCCGTCTCCAGCTTGAAGAACCTGCGCTACTCGTTCATCACCTCCTCCAAGAGGCTCTCAGGGACCTCATGGTTGATCACCCGGAAGAAACCCCTTTTTTCCAATGCTTGCGCAATCTTTCGCAACGTCTTGTCGTGACTGGTGGGGCCTGCATTCACGCATCCGAGGTCGATGAGCGGGATCTCTCCGCAATCCTCGCGGCAAGCCAATTTGTCAGGTGGCTGAACGAATATGCGTGGGACTTGGGCAATCCCGGTGCCCACGAGGCTTTTAACTCCGGCTTTCGTCTCGTCGAATACTCTCAATTCGTTAGCTCAGTCGTTTTCGTCGTCTACGGCAGTGATCATCGTGTTCTCTGTAATAAGGGATTACGTGTGTATGAGCGAGTTAAGTCTCGATGAAGTTCGCTTTGCGTGGTTATTTAGTGAAGATATTGGATATTCATCATTGTTGATCTAGAGAAGAGCTAAGCACGAGAAACATAATGGCCATCGGGAATTGACTGAAAATAATGCGGCGTTTTCTTTTAAGTGAAAGTTGGCCCAGGAAGATATCAAACAAACGTTGGAGTTGGTAACAAAAGAGTTCCACGTTTCTCAAGTATAACTTTATTTGTTGCCAAGCCCTTGAAAGCACGTATGAAAGGAAGGATAATGACGTAATTAGTCCCTAAACTTTGATCTAATTTATAATATAGCTACAAAATTCTTAATTTATTCAATGTGGTTCATAAACTTTAACTCAATATATAATATGGTCTTTAAACTTTTAATTTGTTAAATAAAATCATTGGATTGACATGAGAGGATAATAGGATTATGATCCGAGCCTACTGCAGGAAGGGCGAAAGCTTCAGCTTTTGGGTACATTAACCGCCATTCTATCGTACATACTACTCTATCTAATCGTTCTTTTACATAATCTTCCCCTTCCCTGTTGTTGGCCCAAGTAAACGCACATCCCTTACTGTCTATATCCATTAAGGAACATGCATCCAGACAATCCCAAAAAGCTGTCATCCTGTAGTTTTCAGCCATTCGCTTCCCCACTTTTTCCCAATAGAATCTCACTTCATTAAAGTCCCCCAAGCACACCCAAGGTAGAGTGTTTTCAGCACTTATCTGTCTCAATCTCTCCCAAAGTTGCAACCTCTTTGGGTATGTATATGGAGCATGAACAAAGGTAATCCTCATCTTGTTACCCCTGACCCCTTCTTCACATTTCAGATTGATAAAACTTTCAGCCATTGAATCAACTTCCAGTGTAATCCGATCATCCCACATAATAGCCAAACCTCCCGCCGTACCCACAGGATCAACTATTAAGCAACTCTGAAAATGAAGCCTTCTTTTTACTCTTTGCACAAACTCAGTTTTATTTTTAGTTTCCATCAGAAAAACCAAAGAGGGCCTGAATTGAGCCATTAAGGCTCTCAATTCCCGAACTGTCCATCATTTAAACTTGCAACTTCTTGTTTCATGAAGTTGTAGCCTTGAGTGGTCATCACACTAATAATTTGCAGTGCAATCCATGACAATTGTTTGGTCAAAATCTGATATAACCCTAGCTTTTGAAAGAATATTGCTAGGAGTGTTAAGTATTCCTCTTTTATTGCAGCATGCTTTGTTCTTAACAGATATTAGGAATTCTTGATATTAGCTGAGATGCTTGGATACATCGTATGAAATGGTTTCAGAATGGAATCCATGTTGGGAGCAGCAGAAAGTACAAAGACTCTTACTGTGTCCAAGCACAAGTAACATGTTAAATAAATTCTTGAAAGGTAAAATAACTGAGGCTCATGACACTCCCATTAAACTGGTCAGGCATCTTATCAGAGTTTGAACATTTGTATTCTCCTTCCAATTTTGCATTCAAGTTTCCTTAGCGCCCTCGGCAAGAGTATATCTTCTGCTATGTTTGTCACTTCATTTGCTCGGTGTCAGAAAGCAAAATGTTAGAGCATAACAGTGGTATGTGGATCTCAGTGGTTGGCCTTTACCTTTCCTGTTTGAGTTACAGATCAAAGTTTCCACAAAAATCGACCAGCTCGTCATCAAGTAATTTCTTCGCCCTCTCCTTCTTTATAAGCTGACAGAAGTAGAGCGGGTGTAAAATCTTTTGGGTGCAGTGAAATTTAACTTAAGCTTTTCTATCGAGTTACAATCGGTATGGACAATTCTTGCTTTTCCTTCGTATTTTGCCATGGCGATGAAGCGTTTCATATGCATTCATGGAAACCCCATTAATGTGTAGATTTTCATGGTTATTAGGTAAACTTGTAATAGCAAAACTTGAAACTCAATGTTTGGAAAAATACTTTGTCAAAAATGAACGTTTGTATAATTTACATCAACAAAACAAATGAAAAGTATATTCTTCATCGATGAAAATATTAGGCATAAATTGTTAATAATAAAAATATTTTTAATAAGAGAGGAAATCATAATCAACATTACAATAAAAAACCAAGAGTAATGGTCCACAGTGGTTCCATTTGCACAAAAGTCGAAATCTTGACCCTCATTTGTTGTATGTTGATGGGAGGAAATCAAAATTGTGGCAAGTGCAAGTAGAATTGACCCAATAAGAAGTTAACACTGGTGCAAAATTAGGTTATATAAAAGAAGAGACGCGTGGGTTCTTGCAAATGTTGGGTGTCAACCTCCACAACATGGCAATCTCAAAGTTGTTAGGATTTCACTTCAGTCGACCTCCACATCAGTAAGCTTATTCATGCACATTGGTGGTTTTGGAGAAAAAAATGGGAACCTCACACCTGCTTGGGCTGAGTGGCCATGTTACATTGAACTTAAAGTTACATTCCATGGAAATTAAAGCAGCAACATTTCGTTCTTTGTGCATATATTGATTACAAAATATTTATGTTAAGCTACTACTTCTAACAAGTAGCTTATGATCAAATCTCCAATACTTTGACTCGTTTACATTTGGAATATTTCTGTATTGATTACACAACTTGCGTGATTAACCTAATCATGTTGCATGGTTTTGTTGTTTGAAATTTACAATTAACAAGACAATAACGATAGGAGTCCTTGTGCCATTGACATAGTTCTCAAACTTTTATTTCGTTCATTTAAGAATTAAAACTTGCTTTAAAAAACATTTGAGAGATTCCGTTTGCTCCATCAATTTCTTAGGGACAGAAACCATAAGTGCCTTCTTTAATTCCTATAGACATAATAAGAGATTGCATGAGAATATGTCTAATGAGCATGAATTCCCATATGCAAAAGAGAAACGTAATTTATTAATTATCCTTTTTTTACTAATATAAGTGATCGAAAAATTTAGAATTAACATGTGATATCATTCATTAAATTATCTCTTTTATTTTATTGTTACAAACGTGAATGATACCAGAATTAATCATTTCGATAAGTCTCCCAACTCTAAATTTTACATGTATTCTTACATATAAAGGCAATTATGAAGTTATTTTCTTATTGATCAAAATAAGGATCCTCGAATAATATCGTGTAAAATTTACTTCCAAAAGGTATTTGTATGAATTGATATTTATAGAGAGTGCTACATATTTTGATTTTTTTTTAAAAAAAAAAAGACTAAAAGAGGTGCAATGTCAAATTTTTTAGAGAAACAAAAAGATTGAGAATGTTTTAGTTGTTAAATATCAGTATTCTCTTCGGCCGAAAAAAAAAATAGTATTCTCTTACTTCTCTTATTCTTTGGATAAGAATTTTCATTTCTACACAAGAAAGATATTACAAGTTTTCATTATTTGAGGGAATTTGGGTTTTCGTTCGGAAACTGCTCTTAATACGTGACCGAAGGCTTTTTCAATACTATTTTCGCGTTCAAACGAAAACGAAAACAAAGAAGCGAGAAAATTTTCTCTAAACAATACTGGGCAACCTGCTTTTAACCCATACGCTTTTGGCCTTTCCTCTTTCCTCCTCCTTTCTTCATTTCCATTATTGTGGACCCCACACGTCTTTCACACACCACCCAACATTTGCACGCGCTTCTCTTCTTAGTGGTAAATTCCATTCCCACTGGTTGACTGAAATTTATAATGAGGCACTACCAAACCATTGTTGACCAACAAAAGCATCAATTCTGCAACCTCCTCTTTCTAGCCCAGAAAAAAGGAAAACTCTGCAACCTCCTCTCAAGCACTCCTTAACCCCTGCTTTCGCCTTTTGGAGATGGCAGAAGCAGTGCTCTTCACCCTCACCAACGACATACTGAAACTCGCCTGTTCCAACATCTTTTTGAAGATTCAACTTGTACGAGGTGCGAGCGATGATCTCAAGGGTCTCAAGTACACCGTCAAGACCATCCAAACTATGCTTTTGGATGCCGAGAAGAAACAATGGGACAGCGAGCAGGTCAAGCTCTGGCTCATGAGGCTGAAGGACGTGTTGTACGACGCACAGGACTTGCTGGACGATGTCGCAACCGAAGATATGAGGCGGAAGGTCACTCCCGACAACAAGATGTCGAAAGCGGTATGCTTTTCCTTCTCCAAATCAAATCAGCTAGCACAGCCCTACAAAGTGGCTAAAAGGATTCAGGAAATTAGGAAGAAACTGGATTTGATTGCAAAAGATAAGGAGTTCCGTTTAGAGGAGCATCGGAGTGAGGCAACTGTTGCTATTGTGAGGAGGAGGACAACTGACTCTTTTGTGCGGAAGGATGAAATAGTTGGTAGACAAATTGATGAGGAGAAGATCATCGAATCTTTGCTTGATTCCTCTTCCAGAGAGAGTGTTTCGATTGTTTCCATAGTCGGTATGGGAGGACTTGGAAAAACCTCGCTTGCTCGGCTGGCGTACAACAATGACAAAGTTAGAAACTGCTTCGAGCTTGAGATATGGGCGTGTGTATCCGACGTCTTTGATCAGGATTTTCTCATCAAAGAAATACTGAAATCTGCCCGAGGTACGTATCAATGGGATCCTGAGTTGAAGAAAGATCTGGAAGACATTGATAAAAAGTGTAAGGACGAATTGCAGGGGCTTCTTCGTAAGGCACTTGACGGGAAGAAATACTTGCTTGTTTTGGATGACTTGTGGAATGAAGATCGCACAAGATGGTTGGAGCTTCAACGTTTGCTAATGGATGGTTCGGGGGAGAGCAAGATACTCGTAACCACACGTAGTAAGTCAGTCGTGCATGCTACAGATGCAAAATCAGTTATCCATCATCTAGATGTCTTATCTGAAGGTGAGTCGTGGGAGTTATTTAAGAAAACAGCTTTCGGAGATGGGGAGGAATCATTAAACCAGAAACTAGAGATAGGTCGAGATATAGTTAAAAAATGCGGGGTGTTCCCCTTGCCATCAAAACTATAGGCAACCTTTTGTATGCCAAAAAGGAAAAGGAGTGGCTCTATTTCAAAGAGCATGAATTCTCAAAAATAGATATGTTGAACACTGGAATAATGGAAGTCCTCAAAATCAGTTACGATCATCTTCAGCCAGGGCTAAAACATTGTTTTGCATATTGTGCATTGTTTCCAAAAGATTTTGTCTTCAATAAACAAGACATGATACAGTTGTGGATGGCACAAGGTTTTATTGAGTCATCTGGGTCATTGGATGAGAACGAAGAGCTAGAAGAGATCGGCAATGGTTATGTCTCAGACCTACTATGTGGGTCATTTCTTGAAGTCGAGGAGGCCAATCCTTACACAGGTGAGGTGGAAATGTTCAAGATGCACGATCTCATGCACGATCTTGCCTTGAAAGTCACGGGAAATGAGTGCAAGATGGTCAATCTCAACAAAGGCAGTATCGATGAAGATATTCGACATGCATTATTTGATTTCGAATTATCGCTGCAGGAAGTGACTCCTCTACTAGAAGCAACCAATCTACGGACATTTCTCCCTTTAAGAGGAATAAATAGGTTGTCCCCAAATGAAGTAGGTTCGACCCCTACCTGGCGCGTTCACCCTTCTTCTTTTTTCACCAAAAAAAAAGATAGCTTGTCCCCAAATGAATGTCATTGGATTTTCTCCAAGTTGAGGCATTGCCGAACGTTGCAATTGAACGATCTAGATTGCATCCCTCTTTCGTTGGGAAGTCAGTTGAAGCACTTAAGATTTCTTGAGGTTATTAGGAATAGCTCCATCAAGAGTTTGCCGGATTCAATCACGGATTTGCTGAACTTGCAGACCCTTAAACTCTCCGAATGTTGGAATCTTAAAACATTGCCCAAAGATTTTTGGAAATTGGTCAACCTTAGATATCTCTCAATTGTTCATTGTCACTCACTGAGCCACCTACCCTCACTAAGTAAACTCTCTTCCCTAAGGACTTTGAGTCTCATGTCCTTGACGTCATTGGAGTTTGACCCTCTTCAACTGCAATCTAGTACTACACGGCCCTTCTTCCCATCTCTCGAGAGTTTGACCCTTTGCAACTGCCCGAAGCTGAAAGGACGGTGGAGAAGAAGGCAGGTGATGATGGCATTTCAAGAGCATCACTCAGACGATTCACGGTCATCCTTCCCAAAACTTCGGTCCATGGTAATACAGCGTTGTGACGCCTTGGACTTCGTGCCACCATTCCCCCATGTGGAATACTTGAAGATAGATGACACTAAAATCTTGGAAGATTGGTTGACCAGTCTAGGTGGCCCTTCAGAACAAGCAGTGGGATCCACATTCGTCCCTTTCTCTAAACTAAAGCATCTACAACTTTATGGTACGGATTTGGAGCCCTCGATACTTGAGAGACTACTTCAATTTGCCAGTAATCTCAAGTCCATGGAACTCCATAGTTACCGCCTACGGGATCTCTCTCCTGGCAAGCAGGACCCTTTCTCTTTCTATTTCTGTTTTATCGAGGAATCAGAAAGTTGCAACCTAAGGGATCTCTCTGGTGGCATGCAGCACCTTTCCTCGCTCCAGGAACTCGGCATTTGGGGAAGGGTAGAACTTGATTTATCATGCCAAAAAGACAAGCGAGGCACCCAATGGCAATTCCTTACGAAACTTCGTGTTCTTAAAATCTCATACAATCTGAATTTGGTAAGATTGCCCGAGTGGATTCAACATGCCACAACTTTGCAATCTCTCGAGATTTTTATGTGGCCGTGTCTGACAAAGTTGCCAAAATGGATTGAAAATTTCTCTTTTCTTGAAAAGCTTGTAATATCTCATTGTCAAAGTTTAGAGCATTTACAATTTGAGACGCGCAACCTCACACACTTGAAGGAACTGAGAATCATTGATTGTCCCAAGCTGAAAGAGGTGCCTAATATATGCGCACGTTCCGGTCAGTGTTCGGGAGGGGAAGAATCGGAACGATTAGCACAGTAGAGGTACGAGAAAAGACTTATATCACCTATCAATAGCGTTCCTTTTTCAACTATTTCACCTTCTTTATTATTTAACTAATTTCTCTTCACCATATTATTGGCAGCGCAAATATTTATCAAGAGGAAGAAAGCGTCCCTCCACTCCAGTTCGCCGCCCCCTTCCTCATTAAGTCGCGCAGCGTGTAGAACAAACACCACCCTTTGCCTCCTCGTCTTGCTCGTATAACCTCCTCACTTCCCCCACTCTTTCTTCCCCTCCATCACCGCCGCCGGAAGAACCCCAGCGTCTGCGACGCGCGTCCCATCCTTTCGATTGCCTCCTTCCTCTTGGCCAGGTCCGCCGAGGTCGGATTCTCGGATCCGCCGTTCGATTCGGAGCTGCCTTCGGATGTCTCGTGCGGTCGGATGAAGAAGTCCTGGGGATTTCTGTGATCCCGGCGTCGACGAGGCCTTAGACGCCGGCTTTCGAGTCGTCGCTCGCACTGTCGTAGCTCTCTGCTCGCCGGAGTCGGAGGCCAAATCGATGGTAGGCATTGTTCCTCTGTCTGTCTGTCTGTCTGTCTCTCTATCTATCTACTGCAATAATGTGTAATGAGTTTGGATTATGAATTGAATCTTATGGAGACATTTGGATTATGATTTGAGTGTTATGGAGACATTACAATGTCAATGCATGATATGAGCATCTTCTTTATAGCTGATTGATTGACAGAAGAGAAGTGAAGAGAACAACCACATCCATTGCGAGGTTCTGTTTCACTTATGAGCTACCCCTAGCTGAGAAAATTACAGTGCTGTTTAATAATGGCTGATTCTTTTGGGGATGGGGCGGCTAGTACACAAAGTTTTGCAATTTATGAAAACAAGATCTGTTAGGACAGAGTTGAACAATGATAGACGGCAGGAGGATTCGATGTTGTCTTAGCCCTTGACTTCTTCGCAATTACTGAAATCTATACGTAGAGGAATCTTTGGTTTTTAGCCCTCTCTTTGTCATCACTTTAAGAGAGTTTCTGGACTTTTCGGGTAAACATAACTATTATCTACGAGCTGGGTCCATATGATCTAGTAAGCATATAGAAATCTCAATGTTCATCTTAGTGAAACAGACAACAACTTGGTGAATCTTGGACAACCTTGATTGATGCAGAGGCTTCCAATAGTTTTATAAATCATTTAAAATTGGACCCTTTGAATGTATATTTCGTGTAGATGAGTTTGGATTATGAATTGAATGTGATGGAGACATTTGGATTATGAATTGAGTGTTATGGAGACATTACAATGCCAATGCATGATATGAGCAGCTTCTTTATAGCTAGTTGATTGAGAGAAGAGAACAATGGCATCCATTGCGAGGTTCCATTTGACTTTAGAATTATGAGGTTCATAAAAAAGGAAGGAGAAAGTCATAGCTTATGAGCTACCACTAGCTGAGAAGATGACAATGCTGTTTAATAATGGCTGATTCTTCGGGGGATCGGGTGGCTAGTACACAAGTTTTGCAATTCATGAAAACAAAATCTGTTAGGACAGAGTTGAACAGTGATAGATGACAGGACGATTCGATGTTGTCTTAGCCCTTGGATCAATGCTTGCGTCATCTTAATGCGATGCTAACTCGATTAGATCAATTAGGTTTCAGATATGTCGCATCTTAATGCAAACCTACTGTTTCTTAGAAAATCTAGGGAGTGTACATAAATTTTTGCCTTGCGGTTGATTCTGATTATTGTTGTTGAGCGAGTTGGAAGCTGGCAAAAATTCCACTTTTTATCCTACCCGCTAATATACACAGAGTGGAATTCAAAGTTGAACCAAACAGAAATGTTCCTGAAACTGCAAATTTTCCCGTGGTAGATTAATGCTGTAACTGTCATACAAGTATTCAACACCGTTTCATCTAAAGATAATGTATTTCTTTTGATCTTAGAGCGGTATGTATTAATCTTCCTCTCCCTCTATTTTGTGCTCTCTTTTTGGTTCTGCTTTTATTTAGAGAATGACTGTCTTTTGGAGTTGTGTTGGTGCTCATAGATATATCATTTGAAGATATAAGTGTTAGAGACCGAGCACTGAAGAAGCGCAATCTTGTTCTGTGGTAGTTTTACCTAGGTGAACATATGGACAGACTTTTATCTTTAAGTACAAACATCAATAAGACCACATAAAAAGGTTCACACGGTCTACAGCTTGACATCAGGAAGTGCAGAAGCTCCATACAGGCCTTTGGAAATGTAATGGGCAGTGTAGTTTGGGAGCGTAGTCTCCTTTTAGATTGGTGGTTTGTCTGCTGATGTTAATTCCTTCATGGGCCCACACAATCGTGAAGATGGTCGGGGAGTGTCGCCAAGAAGCACGCCACCGACACTGTTGGGTCTCTCTTGTTTGCCATGATTCGGTGCTCAACACTCTCAAACCGGTTGTTTGTTATGAGCTGCAAATGCAACAATTAGTGAACCGTTCCTTACTTAATTTCTATCTACTACTATGATTGCAATCTTGATGTTGATAGATACAAAAACTGCAGAATATCTAGAACCGACATTGACCCCTCCTGTGAAAAGCAAAGTTTTCAAACAAACATCTGTCTCATTTAGACAATTCCGAACTTGTCAATGCGAGGCTAGCATGATCTAATGGAGTTGGAATCAAGTTTGGATTAGTCAAACAGCTCTATTAGAATACAAAAGAAAAGTGCAGATTGTGAAGACATAATGTTATTCCTACAGGGAAGATTCCATGGTAATTTACATCCTGAGTTCTCAAGAGCTCTTTAACTAACTTAGCATATGAGAAAGTACAGTAATGAGAATGAGAAGAGGATCACAGTGTGTCGACCAATCAAAATACGGTTTCAGAAAAATTCAGAGATGAACAATGATATCTGGCCAAAGCTACTTGCCTGCGAAAGATCTCCGATGTCAATCATTAGTGCTCCAAGGAGTGGGGGAACGTCGATCACTGGTTCTCATGAAGCACTTGAAGTCCTCCAATTTGATCTTTGGATGAGAATAGTGGCACATGATTGTGTGTCCCTTTCCACACTCCATCTCCTTCAAGTGATTTGGGTGGAGTCCTAGGGCTTTGGATAAGAGCTCGAGCAGACGAGAGTAGAGTCTCCATCCGCATTTCTCTGCCAGAGATGTTGAAACGCATCAGAAAACTGAACTAGAGCTGCCGTAAAAGTATGGTCGGATGGATTCCCAAAGAATACAACCAAGGGTATTGGCATCTTGTATCAACTTGGGTGCAATAGTTTGGTTCCACTACCGCTAGAGCACGAATAAAGTCAATTATCGAGGAACATCCGAAAAGAATGGAACGAGCACTTCTGAGGTTCCTGTCAGTGAAAATGATCAATCACTGAGGATCATCTCACATATTTGTCTCCTTGATTGAGAATAAATGCAAGATTATATGCTATGACGTGTAGTGAAATTCAGGCAAGAAAATTTGTACAGATTCAGCGGTAAAAATTGCCTTGGCCGACTGAACGAAGAACTGGGCACTGTCTTTCCCTGAGTGTTCAACACCTATTCGGGCTGATTCAACCAAAAAGTACGCGAATAACTCAAGGTCCATACACTTGCTAGTTTAGCCCTTGATTTATTGAAGAAAATGGAAAAGACTATCAAGTACCATACAGTGGAAACCATGTACTTTGCATCTACTACAATTCTTTTGCAGATTATCTTCGTTGATTCACTTTGTGAACTTTGTTCATGAATTTTCCCATTTCGAAAGGTGAAAAACGCAACAGAAGCTCATTGGCTCACCTGCAAGCTTCGGGCAACTCCTCGTGCTGGGGAGGCTCCAGTCCCATGAAGAAAAAACATATATCTGAACAATTAGCGGTGACTGAATTATGTAAGTCCCATGTTGCTGTTCTATATGACCCTCTTAGTGTAAAATTTTTTCTTGGCCTCCGTCTCCAGCTTGAAGAACCTGCGCTACTCGTTCATCACCTCCTCCAAGAGGCTCTCAGGGACCTCATGGTTGATCACCCGGAAGAAACCCCTTTTTTCCAATGCTTGCGCAATCTTTCGCAACGTCTTGTCGTGACTGGTGGGGCCTGCATTCACGCATCCGAGGTCGATGAGCGGGATCTCTCCGCAATCCTCGCGGCAAGCCAATTTGTCAGGTGGCTGAACGAATATGCGTGGGACTTGGGCAATCCCGGTGCCCACGAGGCTTTTAACTCCGGCTTTCGTCTCGTCGAATACTCTCAATTCGTTAGCTCAGTCGTTTTCGTCGTCTACGGCAGTGATCATCGTGTTCTCTGTAATAAGGGATTACGTGTGTATGAGCGAGTTAAGTCTCGATGAAGTTCGCTTTGCGTGGTTATTTAGTGAAGATATTGGATATTCATCATTGTTGATCTAGAGAAGAGCTAAGCACGAGAAACATAATGGCCATCGGGAATTGACTGAAAATAATGCGGCGTTTTCTTTTAAGTGAAAGTTGGCCCAGGAAGATATCAAACAAACGTTGGAGTTGGTAACAAAGAGTTCCACGTTTCTCAAGTATAACTTTATTTGTTGCCAAGCCCTTGAAAGCACGTATGAAAGGAAGGATAATGACATAATTAGTCCCTAAACTTTGATCTAATTTATAATATAGCTACAAAATTCTTAATTTATTCAATGTGGTTCATAAACTTTAACTCAATATATAATATGGTCTTTAAACTTTTAATTTGTTAAATAAAATCATTGGATTTTTTTATATTTGTTCAACTTAATCCATGAATTATATAAGTAGCCCTATATTGGATATTAATAATATATTATGACATCAAGACAAATACAAAATCTTCATAAAGTCCAACCGCAAAATTAAATTAAAATAATCACAATTTTGTGATATTTCTATTTCACGTAATTTACAAAAAAAAAAAAAAAATCTCAAATCATAACAATATGTACACTAACGTATTTCAAGCTACCTAGAGATGCATCACTAACAAAATTTCATTTTATCTTCATTTGCATTGATATCATTAATATGTAGTTTTGTTAAATTTGTATACTTTTTCAAAATTCTAACGAAATCATAAACAAAACTGTATATAAAACCCGTGCAAAGCACCAAAGTTCAACTAGTAGTATGATATGCATAACACCCTGAAAATTAATGGTGAAATATCTAATTTTGTGGCTAGTAAATTCAAATTTCTCATCACCCAAGTTACATCTACCATCCCCGTGCGTGAATGGAACCTTAACCAGTACTACAAGCCGATGTGTGTGATTCACAAATACCCATGAAGGTTAGTCTAATAAAAGATTTCAATTCCTTGTGTTTCGATTTTCTTGAATATATTTATTTCAGATAAAATGAATCATTTAAAAAACTTCTTCTTAAAAGTCATTTTTTGTGTCACTTATAAATATTTATGAGTAAGATAACATATTTATTATCCATGAAAATGTTTAGTCATAAATATTATCGATTACGAAAATATTTTTAATTGAATATTTATTTCAAGTGATACAGACAATTAATTTTAGGAAATCACAAAATGCGACGAAGAACTTGGCGCTCTTTCTATCACACAGCCTCTGCCTCTGGGTTGGGGTGGACCGACCCAAATAAACTTTCGTTACTCTCGCGTTTAAGCCTCGTTCGTTAGCAATCAACAGCAAAACCGTCGTCCCTCTGGCATCATCTGCTTCTGTATAAGTCGCCAGTTCTCTTTCGCTTTCGGAGACAGCGAGAGACTCTCGCGCGAGAAGCTCTTCGACCTCGCTTCGCTTCGGCCATGGTGATCATCTCCTCTCTCCTCTCCTGACGTCTGCTCGAGTCGTCGAGCTTATTCACTGAATCTCTTGCAATTTCATTTTTTTTTTGTTTTTTCAGAATTATTTGAAGACGGCGATCCCTTCGCAGCGTATCTCGGAGAGAGGCTCCAACCTCGTCGTCATCAACCCACATACCCCCCTCTCTCTTATATTGAATAGCTCGACGCGTTGAATTCTGTAGCTTGAACGCGGCTCGTTTCTTCCTTTGCTTTTTTATAGGTTCTGCGAACATCAGAGTGGGCCTCGCTCAGCAGGACGCGCCTTTCGTCGTTCCTCACTGCATCGCCCGATACACCAGCCAAGTCCCCAAGCGAAACGTGCAAGATCGGGTCCCACATGGTTCGCGACTTCCCTTTTCTTTTGTTCGGTTTTCCGTGTGTGTTTGGGGTTTGCGTTGAGCTGAGCGTTTTCTAAATTCGCTGGGTTTCCTGCTGCTTCGTTGTTGTTGATTTGGAGTTTTTAGATGCTCAGTTCTCAAGTTACCTCGGCGCAACACATGGAGCGAGAGAAGGCGTATTATATCGCGAGTTTACTTCTGCTGTCTGTCTTTAGTTGTGACAATGTAAATTGCTTTACATTTTCTCGTTATTAACATGGGGGTTAGTGTATCTCAGATGGCTTCATTGTTGAAGATTCCATTCATGGACGAGGAGGTCGCGAACTATGGCTCTTTCCAGCGCAAGGTCTGTAAGCTTTTTGGAAAAAGGTTGCCCTTAGTTCTTCATCGCCTGAGTTGATCTGCTTTCTCGATCCTACTTGATCTTTACAATGATATGGAAAACTTAGAGGAGGGCTTTTGTGTGAACTTCACCGGTTTCATCGTCCAATTATCATTTTATTCTGTCAGTTGAGTCGGCTACTCAAAGGTTTAGTATTTAAGCAATTCCCTCAACCTGTTTTTTGTTTTAAGTATTTTTGTTTCTATGAGCGTATTGTCCTCTGAGGAAGTTTTGTTTCTCTGATAGTTAGTAAAGGACTTGAATTATTTTAATGTCTTTTCCTTGATAACTTAGTATTTTCTCTCCACTTGTTCTATGTAAATGTATACTGCATCGTTATCCGAGAGGAGACTCTGCTGAGGCACCGCCCCCCGGATGTAGTATATTCTAGAATATAAGTACTGTCAGCTCATTTCCTGCCCCACAAAAACATACACATTTACACAAACTAATTAAGAAATGATCCATCCAGTGCCACCCAAAAAAGAAAAAGAAGTGCATCCAAAGTGCTTGGATGTCTATATGTCTATGCACCCTGCAGATGCAATTTTCTTACCAAAGAAACTTGTGCGAGTCCCTCAACCGGCTTGCCAGCGAGATCCCACGGACTTTGTCAGGAGGATCCCGAATTCTCCTTCAAAGAGTTCGCTGGCAAGCCGGAGTCTGTCGTGCTGATGAACCAGGATGAGAAGTCATTTGACGGGAACCGAACCTCTTTTTCAGGAATTTTAAATGTGCGCATTTTGAACAGATGTTGTAAGAAACCTCAAAATGAAAGAAACAGATGATTGGATTTTCAACAAAATCTAGCCTTGGATTATGCACAGAGAATCAAGACAGTTGATTTGATCACATCTGAACTAAAACTTGTGAAACAGGTGAGATATATTGTGGTCCAATTAGTACAGTCTAATTGACTTCAAATGGCATCTTCCTTTTTCCTATGAAATTACTAAAACATAAGCACGAATCATACTGTTTTCTAATGATATAAAATTTTCTGGTAAAAAAATTTAGCTACATAATTTATATTGGTCATTCCCTTAGATGCATTATCTACAAATTTAAGTATGTAGCCGATTTTAGTAGAAGCTCGAGTCATTTGTGAAATAAATAAATAGAACATGTCTTCTATCCTAATTAAAACGATTCATCCATCTATGATATCAAATGTACATCAAACTGCTTTGTTGAAGGCTAGGCGATGCAATAGATGGAAGAGTTTGCAGACTTCATCGCTTTACATATTATTTCTATATCAGATCTTCCCTGTTCCCATCGTATTTGAATCTAATGTTCAGAGAGAGAGAGAGAGAGAGATGGCGCGCATGATAAATACAAGACTCCATAACGCTGCATCCCACAGCTCGTCCTGCATTCCTGCGAGTCTTTGAGGCTGACCTTGCAATGGCCCGCCCTTCTTCAGAGTTTGGCAAACTTAGAATCCAGTGTCAACGGCCCTAGCCTGTAGTCAGTCTACTGAAATTGTTCTGTTGGGTGCATAGTGCGTTGTTTTGTTTAAGGATGTGTGGAGTTGACTCCCAGCTAGAGCAAAGGTCTTGGGCATTTTATAAGTAATCAAGGTTGCTAAAATGACCTACAGAGTTCGTGGAAGCATCCCTCTTTCCTCTGCAACTTCATCTCACCTGCATTTATGATTGCCGAGCTATATGAATAATCAAGTTTACATTTTTATACAATGGTTGCATAATGCAATATGATTTTTATGCTGATATAGAAATCTGCAGCATGTGCTTCTTTATATGACTTTCAACTTAGCTTTGCGGATAGCTAAAAGGATAAAGACTTGCCAAGTACTCCATTGGATAATTTGTGGTGAGGAAGCTCTGAAAATATCACCCATAGAGCCGGCTGTTTGCACCGTCCTATCCGAAGTGGTCATTTTAACATCGGGCCATGCTATTTCCACCCCGGTTTTTGCTTTAAAACTCCTTTTTACAGTGTTTTCCTATATGGCCCCTGCTGTCCCTCTTTTGGTTTGACTGCTTCCTTTTCTTTCCTTGCTGGTCCCACCTTCTTCAAAGGAACCTATGCCTGACTGCAGATGCCGGCTTCACTACATTATATTCCTTCTTTCAAAAGGATCCAATGCTCTGTAATTGATATCGTGTTAAGGTGGCGCTTGCTGACTGTAATGCTTAGATATGCACCCTGCAGATGCAATTTTCTTACCAAAGAAACTTGTGCAAGTCTCTCAGCCGGCTTGCCAGCGAGATCCCATGGACTTTGTCAGGAGGATCCCGAATTCTCCTTCAAAGAGTTCGCCGGCAAGCCAGAGTCTGTCGTGCTGATGAACCAGGACGAGAAGTCATTTGACGGGAACCGAACCTCTTTTTCAGGAATTTTAAATGTGCGCATTTTGAACAGATGTTGTAAGAAACCTCAAAATGAAAGAAACAGATGATTGGATTTTCAACAAAGTATAGTCTTGGATTATGCACAGAGAATCAACACGGTTGATTTGATCACATCTGAACTAACTTGTGAAACAGGTGAGAAATATTGTGGTCCAATTAGTACAGCCTCAAATTAACTTCAAATGGGATCTTCCTTTTTCCCATGAAATTACTAAAACATAAGCACGAGTCATATTGTTTTCTAATGATATAAAATTTTCTGGTAAAAAAATTTTAGCTACATATTTTATATTGGTCATTCCCTCGGATGCATTATCTACAAATTTAAGTATGTAGCCGATTTTAGTAGAAGCTCGAGTCATTTGTGAAGTAAATAAATAGAATATGTCTTCTATCCTAATTAAAACGATTCCTTCATCTATGATATCAAATGTACATCGAACTGCTTTGTTGAAGGCTAGGCGATGCAATAGATGGAAGAGTTTTGCGCAGACTTCATCGCGTTACAATTATTTCTATATCAGATCTTCCCTGTTCCCATCGCATTTGAAAAAAAATATAATGTTCAGAGAGAGAGAGAGAGAGAGAGATGGCACGCATGATAAATACGAGACTCCATAACGCCGCATCCCACGGCTCGTCCTGCGTTCCTGCGAGTCTTTGAGGCTGACCTTGCAATGGCCCGCCCTTCTTCAGAGTTTGGCAAACTTAGAATCTCTATGTTATCTTGTTAAAGGGAGAAGAGCAGGCGTGCTAATTTTGCTTCCATCCTGCATTCCAAGAAATGATGATACCAAGTCGTGTCGATCAAGAACACCGCATTATATTCGTAAAGATGATAAATTCTATGAAACTAAAGAATGCTTCATGACTATTTCGATAGATTTGCCACACTTCCTCTTCATCATCTAAGGTATCATAGGTCGAGACATCCAATGTTTCTGCAATAAAAGTAGGAATCGGACAGTCATTTTCTTCTTATTTAATCCTAAAACATACGTCAACCATAGATTTAGATGGACAATAAGAATGCAATAGGTATCAGAGTGATAACCAAGAACAAGCTCTATGAAAGGTTTACACTTACCCCATGATGCGACAAATGCAGAATAGTCTCGAAAGATATCTTTAGCGAACTTGATTACGTCTTCAGCTGATTACGCCTATGGCTTTGCCAAGATTTGCTTGGATCGAGACTTGTTTGAGGTAGTCGACGGGATCAACCTCGATCCAAGGCTGCGAGGGCTCAGCAGAAGCCTCCATTTCCAATCACTGGGAGGTGCTGGCAATGAGGAGATATGGAAGAGAGAGGGGCGCGCACTACGGCCTTCGCTGCCCCTGGCTCCGCTCTCGCCGTTCTCAATCAACTCACTCCTGGCATCAAGAGTCGAGACCTTTTCCGACTCTTTGATGCTCGTCGTGACCTTTTCCAACTTGACGGGGTACATAGTTGGGCAGAGCGTCGCCGGCATCACCCTCGTCATGTCGCTGGCATCGTCCTCTCAACTGACCACCATGGCCAGATGTTGTTCAATGAAATTTCCCAGCTGTAGCCGCATGCGCCGCGTCAGACCTCGCATCTTCATGTCTCGCTTTTCGTCTTCAAACTCATCCGAGCAATTACAGCGGCGTGGGCTTAGAGGTTGTGCGGATGAGGACAGAGGCGCACACCCGAGGGGCGGGCAGAGAATTGTGCTAAACCGCGAGCTTCCTGTAATTCCAAGCGGAGTAGTACTCAGGATTGATCACAATGAGCTTCGCTCTCATGTCGAGAGCCTCCTTCGTGCATCTGAGAGCAACATCACATCACAATCTGTTCCAAAAAACCTGATCAAAAGAAATCGTTCCACGCTTGTATGACGCTTCTGATCTTGCAGAGGAGGCCAGGACAGAAGTGAAATGGGCTTCAAAGCTGTCCGAGTCTGACCATGCACTTTTTACCCGGCGGAGAGGGAGAGAGAAGTGTGAACTTGGAACCAAAGAGAGGCTTAAGGATTAAGGAAGCTATTGAACTTGAAACTGAGTCCTCTGATCAGACAGAATTGAGAGAAAAACGTGGGACCCATGATTTTGGTATTTCTGTCATTCTAACCATCAAGGGTGTGGATGAAGCCAATGGTGGGGTCAGGTGGATTTAGCGCCGTCACCTTGAAATAATTCCATGTATATGTACTATGGACCTTTCACAAAGAAACAACGAGTTCACGCCATTCTTTTTCTCTGTTGCAAGCTATGCTATTTCATGGAGATGCCGTTGGCCTTGCTAGATATTCGTGCCTGAAGTTGATCGTGAGGCACCACCAGACCATTGTTTCACCACAAAAGCATCAGCTCTGCAACCTCCTCTCAAACACTTGTCAGCCCCCGCTTTTGCTTTTGGAAATGGCAGAAGCGGTTCTCTTCAGCCTTGCCACCGACATACTTAAAAGCCTCGCCACCGAAATGGCGAAACATGGAGGTTCCTTCGCTTTTCAGAAGATCATGTTGCTCTGCTGTGCCAAGGACGAGCTCCAAAGCCTCGAGCGCACCGTCCAGACCATCCAAGCTGTACTTTTGGATGCTGAGAAGAAGCAATGGCATAACAACCAGGTCAAGCTGTGGCTCACGAGGCTTAAGGATGTGTTGTACGACATACAGGACTTGCTCGACGATGTTGCAACCGAAGATCTGAGGCAGAAGGTCACTCTCGGCAACCAGATGTTGAAAGCGGTACGCATTTTCTTCTCTAAATCGAATCAGCTTGCACACCGCCTCAAAGTAGCTAATGAGATTCAGGAACTTAGGAAGAGACTGGATCTGATTAAAAATGATAGGCAGTTCCATTTAGATGCACATCCGAGTGAGGAATCAATGGCCATTGTGAGAGGAAAGAAACCTGAAATTTAATCACCCGACAGAGAAATAATTGGTAGGGAAGAGGACAAGGAAAAGATCAAACGACTTTTGTTTGATTCCTCCTCTAGCCAAAGTGTGTCATTTGTTGCCATAGTTGGTAAAGGAGGTCTTGGAAAAACTGCACTCGCACGACTAGTGTACAACGATGGGGAAGTAGAACATTTTGGGCCTGATAAGATGTGGTGGGTGTGTGTATCTGATGTCTTCGATGTGAATTTGATTATCAAACAAATTCTTAAATCAGCAAAGTGTCCAGATCTTGATAATAAGCCTGAAGACCAGTTGCCGAGTCTTCTTGATGAGATTTTAAGGAGGAAGAAATACTTACTTGTTTTGGATGACTTGTGGAATGAAGATCGGCTTGAATGGTTGAAGCTTGGAGAGTGGCTAAAGGGTGGTTTATGGGGAAGCAAGATACTTGTAACCACTCGCAACCGCAAAGTTGCAACGGTCATGGATGCGAAATCAGACATCCATGCTCTCGATGGCTTATCTGAATGGAAGCCGTGGGACTTATTTAGGAAAATGGCTTTTGGAGATGGGGTTGAATCATTAGACCCAGACCTCGAGGAGATGGGTCGAGAAATAGTTAAAAAATGCACCGGGGTTCCACTTGCCATTAGAACTATAGGAAGCCTTTTGTACAGCAAAAACAAAGATGAATGGCTCCGTTATAAAGTGCATGAATTTCCAGAAATACCAGAAATTGATGCGGTTGATGAAGGAATTATGCAAGTCCTCAAGCTCAGTTATGATCATCTCCCGTCATCCTTGAAACATTGTTTTGCATATTGCTCATTGTTTCCGAAAGATTATGTCTATGAGGCAAATATGATGATCCATCTTTGGGTGGCACAAGGCTTTATTGAGTCACGCAAAGGGGAGGATGATTTTGAAGAGGTCGCCGACAAGTACTTGTCGGAACTAATATGTAGGTCATTCCTCGAGGTTGAATTAACAATCAAATATGGCGATATCCACGAGGTCAAACTATTCAAGGTGCATGATCTCATGCACAATCTTGCCCAAAAAGTTGCTGGAGGTGAATGCAAGACTGTTAATTCTAAAGAAGGAGATAATGATAGAGGAATTCGACATGCATCATATATTTCAGAAACTTTCTCTGAAGAGAAAATGATGTCCCTACTCAGAACATCCAAATTGCGGACGTTTCTCTTAGAAAGTGAATGCCATGTACACAACTCTAACAAAGTATCCTCTATACTCAACTACAACAGAGTTTTCTCCAGTTGTGGACATTGTCGAGCGTTGTATTTGGAATATAAAAATATTCCTCTCCCTCCTTCCTCCTTAGGAAAGTTGAAGAAGTTAAGATTTCTTCATATTTGTATGAATGATTTCATCCAGAGTTTGCCAGATTCAATCACTGATTTGGTGAACTTGCAGACCCTTAAACTCTCGTATTGTACGTGCCTTCAAACATTTCCTAGAGATTTGAGGAAATTGGTCAAACTTAGACACTTCTTAATTGATCATTGTAACTCACTAAGCCAGCTGCCACCCCTGAGTGAACTCCCTTCCCTAAGGTCGTTGAGTCTCAGGTTCTTGGATGTGTTAAAGTTCGTTCAACAGACAAGTGACCCAGAGTCATCTAATACCACACTCCCCTTCTTTCAATCTCTTGAAAGTCTGAAACTGTACTACTGCAAAGAGCTAAAAGGATGGTGGGGAAGAATGCGAGAAATGGGAGCACATCAAAAGCATCGGTCAAACGACTCACGGTCATTCTTCCCAAAACTTCGGTTCGTGGATATAGACAGTTGTCCCCACTTGAATTCTATACCATCATTCCCCCAGGTGGAATACTTGATGATAGATGGCACAACAATGTTGGAACAACAATTGATGGCCAATCCAAATTGCCCATCAAAAGGAACAGTGGAAGCCACATTCATTCCTTTCCCTAAACTAAAATATCTAGAACTTGGTAATATTGATATGAATGTAGAACCCTTCATGCTTAAGACTCTACTCCGATCAGCCAATAACCTTGAGTATATGAGCATCGGCAATTTCAACCTAAGGAGTCTCTCTTGTGAGATGCAGCACCTTTCCTCGCTCAAGGAACTCAAGATTTGGGATTGTCAAGGACTGGATTTATTGTGCAAAGAAGACGAGCATGGCACCCAATGGCAATGCCTTACAAATCTTCGTGTTCTCGCCATCACAGAATGTTCAAATTTAATGGTATTACCCAAGGAGATTCAACATGTGACAACTCTGCAAACTCTCCACATTTCATACTGTTCAGAGCTAAAATATTTGCCAAAATGGATTGAAAATTTCTCTTTGCTCAAAAAGCTTGAATTATTTAACTGTAAAAGATTAAAGCATATACCATATGAAATACGTAACCTCACACGTTTGAAGAAGGTGAGAATTCGTGAGTGTCCCTTATTGGACCGAAGGTGCCTAGCTGATGTGCACATCCCAATCATTGTTTGGGAGGACGGTGAATCGTACGTGCCCGGCCCACTCCTTGATTCGGACGATGACTCGTCCGATTCGGATTAGCATTAGAGGTACGAGAAAAGACTTATATCGCCTATCAATAGTGTTCCTTTTTCAACTGTTTTACCTTCTTTATTATTTAACTAATTTCTCTCCTCTTCACTGTATGTTCGCAGGTCGCAGTGCAAATATTTATCAAAAAGAAGGATAGCGTCTCTCCACTCACACTCCAGCTCGCCAGTCGCCACCATCTTCCTCGTCATGTCGCGCGTGTAGAACAAACGCCTGCTTTGCCTCCTCGTCTTGCTCGTACAACCTCCTCACTCCCCTCCCCTCCTTCATCTCCTCCATCACTGCCGCCTGAAGAACCCCAGCGTCCCCGACGCGCGTCGCATCCTGTCGATCGCCTCCTTCCTCTTTGGCCGGGTCCGCCGAGGTCGATGATCCGGAAGCTGAGATTCTCGGATCTGCCGCTCGATTCGGAGCTGCCTGCCTTCGGATGTCTCCTGTGGTCGGATGAGGAAATTCTAGGGATTTCGGTGATCGCGGCGTCGACGAGGCCTTTGACACCGGCTTTCGAGTCGTCGCCCGCTCTGTCGTAGCTTTCTGCTCGCCGGAGTCGGAGGCCAAATCGACGGTAGGCATTGTTCCTCTCTCTCTCTCTCTCTCTCTCTCTCTCTCTCTCTACTGCAATTCAAGTTTCACTGTGAATGTGTAATGAGTTTGGATTATGAATCGAATGTTATGGAGACATTTGGATTATGATTTGAGTGTTATGGAGACAGTACAATGTCAATGCATGATATGAGCATCTTCTTTATAGCTGATTGATTGATTGAGAGAAGAGAAGTGAAGAGAACACTGACATCCATTGCGAGGTTCCGCTTGACTTTAGAATTATCAGGTTCATAAAAAATGGAAGGATAGCTTATGGGCTACCCCGAACTGAGAAAATGACAATGATGTTTAATGATGGCTGATTCTTTGGGGGATTGAGCGGCCAGTACACAAAGTTTTGCAATTTATGAAAACAAAATCTGTTAGGACAGAGTTGAACAATGATAGATGACTGGACGATTCCATGTTGTCTTAGCCCTTGACTTCTTCGCAATTACAGAAATCTATATGTAGAGGCATCTTTGGTTTGTAGCCCTCTCTTTGTCATCACTTTAAGAGTGTTTCTGGACTTCCCAGGTAAACATAACTATTATCTACGAGCTGGGTCCATATGATCAAGTAAGCATATAGAAATTTCAATGTTCATCTGAGTATAACAGACAACAACTTGGTGAATCTTGGACAACTTTGATTGATGCTGAGACTTGCAATAGTTTTATAAATCATCTAAAAGTGGACCCTTTTGAAACTAAGGTACTGAGCTCTGTGAGCAGCTACTTTAACAATCATATGCCTTCGGACATGAGAAGCTGAACTGCGAAAAGATGTGGTTATGATGTTACTGATTAGAGAAAAATCCCTTCTTGCTTTCTTTCTGAAGTCCATGCGTTGACAAATCATGTTAGGACGGGGATTTGCCTTTGCATTGTTTCACAGGGCGGGGCCATCCTCTTGAGCGTTGCTCGGTAAGGCCAAAAACTAAGAGCATGCTTGACTTTTACTTCATCATGTACTAGGCTCCACAGTGTTTGAACATATTCCCAGACAACATGTCAGTGTTTGTGACCTGTGAATTTCAACCGGATGCAATGCAAGTATAAAAGTGATGTGGGTCAACAAGCCTAAACGCATAGAAGAACCCGATCGATCCTTAGATTGGTGCTCAGTGCACGTACCTGTCTATAGCAGCATGCAGTTTAAAGGAATTGAATCATGAAACTATGATGACTAGTGCTCCAGGTATTGGAGGAACGTTGATCCACTAGTTCTCATGAAGCATTTGGAAGTCCTCCAATCTGATCTTTGGAGGAGAATTGTGAGGAAGCCATTGTTTGAATGCTTTTGTCACACCAGGGTCAACTTGGGCTGTGGACGTGGCGGATAGTAGGGGCACATGATCGCCCGTCCTTTTCCACACTCCTTCTCCTTCAAATGATTTGGGTGGAGTCCTAGGGTTCAAACAGACGAGAACCCATTCTCGATCACATGCTTTGAGTACTCCAGCATTTTTCTGCTAGAAATGTTGCGATGCATTAGAAAACTGAACTAGAGCTGCCATAAAAGTATGGTTGGACTGATTCCAAGAGAATACAACAAAGGGTGTTGATATTTTGTATCAACTCAGGTGCAAAAGTTTGCTACTGCTACTGCTAGAACGCGAATAAAGTCAACCGTCATGGAACATCCTTTTTTTTTTCCATACAAAAAGAACGGAATGACCACCTCCGAGGTTCCCATCGGTGAAAATTATCAGTCATTGAGGATCATCTTACTGATTTGTATCATTGATTGAGACTAGATGCAAGATTATATGCTATGATGGGTAGTGGAATTTAGGTGAGAAACTATGTACAGATTCAGCGGTAGCAATTGCCTTCGCTGGCTGAACGAAGTAACTGGCTCTTTCATTTCATGAGTGTTCAACATCCATTTTGGCCGATTCAATGGAAAAGTAAGCGAATAACTCAAGTTTCGTACGCTTGCTAGTTTAGCCCTTGATTTGTTGAAGAAAATAGAAAAGGCCATCAAGTATCATACAGTGAAATCCATTTACTCTGCGATTGTATGAATTACTGCAATTTTTTTGCAAACTGTCTTTTACCATTCACTTTGTGAACTTTCTCTTAAGTTTTCCCCTTTCGAAAGGTGAAAAACACGCAATGGAAAGTCATGAAGCAAAAGATGCTGTTCCTCCAATCAACAGCGACTGAATTATAAAGTCCCTTTGGCCCCAAAAAAAAAAAAAAAAAACTACCAAGTCCCATGTTGCTGTTTTTTATGACCCTCTCCGTAAAAAAATTTTTTGGCATCCGTCTCCTTCTCGAAGAACTTGCACGATCTGTTGATCGCCTCCTCCAAGAGGCTCTCAGGGACCCATGGTTGCGCAAAATATTGCAACTACGTCGTCGTAATGGGTGGGGCTCGTAAATATTTGCTTAACCATCACGTTATGTGTCTGACAGTTGGATGGAATAAACTTCAACAATCATGTCGCATGTCTGAATCCTATGCATTCTCGTTTTATTATGAACAAACATGATTAATTAAACTATAGGATTTGTAAAGAGCTCGTAATATTTGCTTAACTATCGAAACATTGTATTTAATATAATGGAGGATGATGAAATATAAATAAGAGATCAATTAGTTATTTAAATATATCTATTGAAAACCATAAGTAATAAATTAGTTTCTTAACAAGAGAAAATTCAAATTTATTTTATTCTTTTGTTACTGGAGAGTTGTTTCTTTCCACTTACATGCAAAAATGTGATTGATGCACGCAACATCGGAAGAGCTCACGAATCAATAATTAATAATATGGCGACTATTTGAAATTAAAAACAATGCAAAAACTGGAAACCCAAAATTTAGAAAGATCATGCAACATGCATTCCTATTCTTTCATAGACAGAGGTTCCCCTTGAGAAAAGTACTAAAAACAAAATAATCCAATTAGCATTTCAATTAAAGACATTATGACTTCAATACAACCGTAACAATTAAACTAAAGTACAGATTTCCATTTTATTTTCGTCTGTGTCGATGTCATAAAGACATGGCTTTGTTAAACTCGTATACCTTTTTTTTTTTTCAAAATTCCAAGTTAACTTTAAAGCAAAACTATATATAAACCCAGACAAAAGCACAATAGTTCAACTTCGTGTAGTGTTTAAGCCTCGTTCACGATTCAAGAACCGTCGTCGCACGCGCAGGGGCATCATCGGCTTCCGTCTCAGTTAGCCAGTCAGTTCTCTTTAGCTCTGAGCGAGCGCGAGAGACGATCGGACGAGAAGCTCCTCGACCTCGCTTCCCTTCGCCATGGTGAATCTCCTCTCTCTCCATGACTACTCGAGTCGTCGAGCTTCTTCACTGGATCTCTCGCAGTTCCCTATGTTTCTCATTGCAAGTGATTATTTGAAGACGGCGAATCCTTCGCAGCTCATCTCGGAGAGAGAGGCTCCAATCTCGTCGTCATCAACCTGGTACTCCTCCCACCTGTCTCTTTCTCTTGTATCGAGTACCTCCCTCCTTTGAAGAAAACCCCTGCTCGACCTTTATAGGTTCTGCGAACATCGGAGTGGGTCCCGCTCAGCAGGACGCGCCTCTCGTCGTCCCTCATTGCATCGCCCGCTACACCAGCCGGCTCCCCAAGTGAAACGTGCAAGACCAGGTCCCACGATGTTGATGACTTCCTCTTTTTGTTTGGTTTCTCGGGAGTGGTTTGGCATTGCGGGGGTTGATGGTTTGTGTTGAGCCGAGCGTTCTCTGTGTTCGTGGGTTTCCTTCTGACTTCGTTCTTTTTGTTTTGGGGTTTTCAGATGCTCAATTCTCAAGTTACGACAGCGGAACACACGGCGCCAGAGAAGGCTTACAATATTGTGAGTTGACTTCTGCTATTTGTCCTTAGTTTTGGCAGTGTAAATCGCCTTTGAAATTTTTAAATTTTCTCAGTATTAACATGTGGGTTAGTGTATCTCAGATAGCATTGCTGTTGAAGATTCCGTTCTTGGATGAGGAGGTCACGAACAGTAGCTCTTTCCAGCGCAAGGTTTGCAAGCTTTTTTGAAAAAATTGTTGGACCTAGTTCTTCATCCCCCGAGTTAAGCTGCTTTCTCGCTTCCACCTAATCTTTAAAATCACTTGGCAGACTTAGAGGAGGCCCTTTTTTGTGAACTTCACTGTTTTCATCGTTCAATTATCTTATTATTCTTTCGTTTGAGTCAGCTACTTGAAGTTCCAGTATTTTAAGGCAATTCTCTTGACTGTTTTTTGTTCTTCATACGGTATTCAAGATAATGAAGTGTTTTCATTTTTATGGGCATAGTGTCCTCTGAGGAAGTTTTGTTTCTTTGACGGTTAGTAAAGGACTTGAAAGAGTTTGATGACTTTTTCTTGATAACTTATAAATTTCTCCTCTTGTTCTATGTAAATCTATACAGCATTGTTATCCAAGAGGAGACTGCAGAGCCACTGCACCCTTGGATGTAGTATACTCTAGAATTCAAGTACTGTCAGCTCAGTTCCTGCACCCCAAAAACACAATCAACAAATAATCTCCATCTGGTGCCGCCCAAAAAAGAATAGAAGTCTACCCAAAGAGCTTGAATGTCTAAGTGTCTATGTGAGGACGTATGTATGAATGGCCGTTGCTGCCTTCTATGTGTATTGTTTTGCAGTCTTCAGCTTCTAATGCATCAAGATATCTGTTATTGGAGTTCGTCTATGATTGTGTCAGGTAACCCATTTCCTTGTCAATTACTATCACAGTGAAAGAAAAATTGATTACCAGTTTGTTCCACCGGAATTTCTCTCACGACGAAATATCTCTCACTAAAAGTCGTTCTTCAGCTTTTAATTAAAAGAGACGGTTCTTTGCCAATTTCTGATAGAAAATATCGCAGACAAATGCAGAAGTCAACAACTTCAATTCAAACAGAGTTATACGAATATAAACCATGTCGGTATTTAATTGACAAGAAGGTTTAGGCAGTAAAGGCTGTGTAATCGTCTCTCAATTTGATCTCCACTTCCCACCTCCCTCCATCTCTCTTTCTCTTAATGTCTCTTGCTGTGAAATTGGGAATCGAATGGACGATGCACTGACTGAGAGTGACTGTCTTAGCGCTAAAATGATTCCTTCCTTGCCTGCTTTTGTTCACCCAGAATGCAACCCCTTCTTGTTTTCACGGATGCAGGCCTGGCCAAAAGAAGGTAAAAGAAAAACAGGGCAAATCTTCTTACAGTGTGATTGGCGAAAGCGAAGAAGAAGAATCCGGTCTTTGGTTTCGGTCGGACAATTTTCGCATCTATGTCTGTAATCTGTGGGCCTTCCAAGGTTTAGAAACCCAAATGCATCTGGGCCATGGCATCACTAATCCAAGGTCTCGCTTGGCGAAATTCACAAAAGGAAACGGAGAAAGTTACCGCCAAATGCTAGTGCAGAAATCTCAATATTCTGGGAAAATTTTGTTCCCAATGGTGATTCGGACTCTTTTGGCTAAATGGAAATAGGGAAAATCTTGATGACGGCTATCCTAACTCTAATTTGATCATGCAAGCTAGGACTAAAGTTTCTGATTTTAATGTTACCATGGATAGCAAGCTGAAGTCAGTTTTTTTACGGAACTTGGAGAGTCCGATGGAACCCCCCGCTGGATGGATAGTTCAAGCTGAACACAGAATGGTTTGGTTTTAGAAGTCAAAGGCATGGCAGTGGCCGCCATTTGCATCTGTGAACTCAACAGAGGCAAAGCGGTGCAAGGCGAGAGTGGCTCTTGGGAGCAACATTAGAATTCTCAAAATCAATTCTGATGACCAAGTGCTGATAACCGTAGCCATGCAACATTCGGTTGAACTTTCTACGCCAACTCCTATTATTTTTCAATGTAGGGGATTGTCACAATGGTTGACACCAACAATAAGGAATGCAGAGACTTGATGAAGTTCCCATTAAAATTAAGGACATCTTATATAGCCAATTCAAAAGGAGTGTGGTCTGCTCATAATGTCATGGTGGATAGGGGCTGAGACAGTGGCTGCTCCATTGCTGTAATATTTCTTTTTCGTTCTATCTGAAAAAAATGACGGCTGAATCTGAAGTGGCTATAGTATTTTGCTCCAAATTAGCTCGTTTTCGGCGCATGTTTGATGTTGCAAGCTAAAGTGTGAGCGAAGTAGCACGGTTAAAAGTGTGGTGAATGGTGTACCTTCTCTTCTAGTTCTAGGGTCAGTTCGTCTCTTTCATAAGATAGACTAATTGTCCACAACTGAACAGTTGCTCTTCTGTTGGAAAGCATAAGATAGACTAATTGTAAAAAAAGTTACTGAGGTTTGCCACCACTGCGAAACATGGTTCTCAGTAAATGACCTCTCTCGAAAAGTCAACGAGGTTTGAAGTAAACGCTGTGTTTTGCTTCTCCTTCTATAAGCTTCCAACACTTCCCTCTTTAAATCAGCAATAATACCGTGGGAGGAATGGAATGCTTCAATCTCCTCTTCTCCTCACTTTTGCTAGCATGCATTCTCATCCAATTCCCAAAGTTCATCTGGAAGTAAGAAATGATTGGAATCTTAAGGAGGACCTTAATAAGCTAGGATCTTTACATGTTCCTGATCCTAAGCTAAGAAAAATCATAGGATCGATGCCATCGTGCTGATCCCATCTGATCCCATTGATCCAACTTTGACATACTTTGACCTTTAAATATGTATATCCAATATTCAGGTAATAGAAAGTACTGATTTTTCTTGTTTATGCAGTATATAAACTATAAATTCGCACTGTTTTGAAGTTTTAATGTTGCACGATGTTCATAATTAACAAACGTCATAGGACAATCCAAGATTTCTGTGTTGCTGGTGTATTTTTTTAGGATCTTACGATCCACCATATGATGTTACAATCCATTCCCTTAGAAACCTTCATCGATCATGCGTAGGATCACGCTCTCCACAACGTTGTTCTTAACTGCAGAAAACTCAACCGAGAAACCACCAGCATTATATGGTTGTATCATGTGAGATCTGGCTATCGTTATGTGGTACCACACTACAGATAGAGAGCTTTTGACCAATATACTGTTTTTTATCTTAAGATAACTTAATTCAGCATGCAACTTTGTAGTTTTTGTCCAGTATATCTATTTTATTGTTTAATTGGACTCGAAACTATTTCATGAACATCCAATGATTATGATATTCAATGGGTAATGAGCTTCAGGATATATTTAGATGCCTCATATGGACCCAGAGATATCATCAAACATGGCCTCAAGTTGACACTAACATGTTGGCCAAGCCTGTAGATATGATGATGCTAAACGAACTGAAAGAATCCTACTGTCACGTCCAAGTGAGTTGTCTATGAATCCCTCTGATTTGGCAATTAAGATTCGGTGTGAATCAGAATTCTTATAATCGTGAGCACTGAAAAAGTTTGCCCATGCTCCACTTTTAATTGTAGAAACCCATGTGAGAATGGGGCTTTATTCAGTGGAGGAACCATATATACCTATCACAGTATACACATACCATGTGTGGCATGCTCTCTTTCAGACAAGTCGTGTCTTAGCATTCGTCCGCAGACTAAGTTTCATGCTCTGAGGAGGGGGAGGTTGATGTTGTAGCATTTGTTAACTCATATGAGGACGGGATGGCAGCTGCATCTCATAGGACGAGGCTTACTGCTCTCAATATATGTTTCCCAAACTGAGTTCCCATCTCTATATTACTTTGCTTCCTAGATGTATAGCTTTCTAGAGATGTACTGATGGTTCTTTTCTATTTAGGTATCTCCTATGGGTTTCTTTTATTCAATGCTTTTCACAGTAGATGTATATCCTCCACCACCTCCTTCTTGGTGAGTGAAATTGTTACTTCTAAGAACTTTTCAGATCAAGTTTAATCATGATAAACATTCTCCAAAATGGTGGTTGTTTTGCAAGGTTTAATGATTATGAGGATATGCTAGAAGTAACACGGCATGTTTGATTATCCCAGACGACCAGACATGGTGGATAGCCTCTATCGTGGGTTTAACATTGGATTGCCAATGTGAAACGGCTGCATGATATTTCAAACAAAACCTAAGAAGGAAGAGAAGGAAGAGAAGGAAGAGAAGGTTGGCCTTGCTAAAGCAATCACTAGTAGTATTCTTTCAACTGGTAGGTCCTTCGCAATTTCTTCAATTCTGCTTGCAGGGAGTGTCACGTGTTATGTATAGTAGCTTTTTATATTATTTTGACAGCATGTGTCGATCTCAACAGAAAACTGTTCTGCAGCATACAACTGGTAAGTCTTGTGCATACCCTGCGATGTTCTTCGAATTGCTATAAATTGACTGGGAATAATGACACGGTTTTGTGATTTAGATTGGTGGAGTGGCTTTGACTGAGGGTCTCATTCCTGCTGTAGAAGAAAGGTCAGTTTTGCTTATGCTTTAAACATTTGCAGAATTGTAGCTTTTTGAGCATTCTTGCATGGTGACAGAATTTCATGTCTGACTATATAAACAGGTGTTAAGAGCTTTGTCTATGCTGAAAGAAAAATTGATGAATTTATTACTTACAGAAATCTGCTGGAGTAATCCCTCCTTAAATTAAGATATTGGCATCTTTTCTGGCAAAAGTTTAAAGAAGGAACGTTTTAATATAGACGATGAGCTCTAAACATGTATGTTTCGGGCTTGTCATGATTTCAAGATATTCGAAACTTTATGTCATTGTTTTATGTTAATTGCTTTCATATAATTGATGGTTTGTCCTGTCTGAGCTCCCTTTTGGTTTGGGAGCTACTTTATGTATGGCTTTAATCTTTTGGGCTGTTTATGTAAGTAAATGGGTTTGCACCTAATTGGTGCCCCGTAATTGAACATTTTCTATTTATTTCGGCTGATCTCTAGAATACAACTCCTCCTTCACCTCGCCCTCCTGCTTGTGAAACCTCCTCTCGTCGATGATTCCGCTCAGGATGCCATCTCCAATCCCGTGATTCACCACCTGGAAGAAGCCCCAATCCTCGCACGCCTGGCAAACTCTGCAGACCATCTCCTTGCGCTTGCTGGAATCTTCATGAACTCCTTCCAAGTCCACGATCAGAATGTTGAAGATCGGAGCGGTTGGGCGATCAAGGCTGGCGGTCGACGAAGATATAAGGGAGCTTGGAGACTCTGGAGCCAATGAGGTCTTTCACACCGGTCCCTGAGGTGTTGAAGGCTTTCAATTCGCTCTCGCGATCCTATCTCGGCTCTGCTTGGTCATGGGCTTTGTCCGAGTGGGTCGCTGCCATGTTGATCGGTGAAAGTATGTGAGTAACAGTGATGTTACATGGAAGGAGCTGCAGTGCTGAGGATATTGGAGACGACATCCACCATTTTTTTTTAAAATGTGGTCGGCCCAACGGTCACGGTCACTTACACAGTGAGTTGGAAGTTTGGCCGACCACCTTCGGCACTTCAATTTCTTCACTCCTGGCTACATAGGAACCCACTTATGACGAGACATGACAATTAGATGATTATTTGTGAATTGAAGTGGCGATAGTGGCCCACACCCCTCCCTGAGGGGATGTCGACATCCCTTCCCTCGGCAAAACTTTATGGCTAACTCTGACGAGGAATGAACTTAGGACGATGCGGCGCAGGCTTCACAGCTAACTCTGACGAGGAATGAACTTTGGACGATGCAGCGCAGGCTTCACGGTGTCGAACATCCATTGATAAGCATGAAGTTGGTGGCTTGCACGATTTGTAGGAAAAAGTTATTCACGAAATTCGGAGGTGGGACTGGCCATCTGAGGAAGCACCAAGATAAGCATGAAGCTTTAATGTCCGAGCTCAACGAGGGCGGTCAATACTTTGACATGTCGGACAAAGATTATCTTCAGACAATGTCACTGTGGCAAACCTGTCGCTGGGACCTTGTTCAAACGGTTTCGGCCAGTGTGCGACGTGTTTTGTGCCATGCACGATGCTATGTATCACGTCAAGTAATCTCTTTGTGCAAGGTGGAGTGCATGAATTTTGCACACATCGTATATAGAGGTGGGCCAAGCATTGGCATCAGGGGTACGACATATGGGGTCGTTGTGCATGCAAAGTGGAAGGGGACACGAGAAACTGCCGCTGCCGGCAGATGCGAAAATCAGGTGGAATTCCACTTATTTGACGTGGAAGAAGGCATGCGATCACCCTTAGATGCTGGCATTGATTTTTACCTGCTATCACATGACTACCAAGCTACAGCCATTGAAACTGTTAGGGTTCAATGCACAATCACAAAGTAATAGAGTAAAAGCGAGGACAAAAAATAGAGAGCGGAAGCGAGGAAAAAAAATTGGGACACAAGCTTCTATCATGCTTCACTCTTAAATTAGAGCTACATCTAACAGAAAATTCTACAATAATTAACACATCACACATCTCTATTACATCTTTCAATTTTAAGAAAAAGAGATTATACATTGCAGTAGCTCATCATAAGCTCAAGCCCAAACTATCAAGAAAATATGAGCTGAAACTATAAAATCCCTCTGGCTTCGCAAAAGCCTTGCCCCTCACATTGCCACCCGAGCAGCTCAAGTTCAGTAGAAAAGCCTTCTTCAATGTGTGATATACACAAGGTCGATGGGCACTACCCTACCAACATATAATCTATCCTATCTAGCTATATCTAGATGCTTTGCCTAGGGCAAATGCAATGAGAAACTGCATAGATCAGATGTGTACGACTATCATTCCATAGCAAAGACCCTCGAATTCTCTATGTCCAACATAATTCATAGCTTGAAATGTTCAAGTGCAAATGTGCTATCGAGTCCTTTTGCATAATAATGAGTGACCAGGTCCTTCATCGCGATTTCCCGATAAATTGGGGGATTTTCTTCTGATAGCAACTTCTTAATCAGGCCATACAACCTTGAAATATTCTCCGGAGGGAGATGCCTGAGGAAGTACGCCATTGAACTCTGTGACTAACACTTACGAACTTATCTATTGTTCGAGATCAGCTGCAAGATGGTGGAGTAAATAGTGAAGTGTGTTAGGGAAATCCCTTATGATGTTTTGAAGATGACAAAATAAATCAAAGGCTACTAATATGTTTGATGGTTGAGTAATAGACTATGCAGATGATAGAACGTGTAAAAGATATTATCAAAGTCTATTCTTGGAAGAACCAGAAGACAGACTCTATGCTGAAGCAGAATATGTTCAGACTCAGATTGTAAAGTCTATCGCACTCAGACTCAGATTGTAAAGTCTATTACTCTCAGACTTTACATACAGATTCGAAATAACGTAACACAAGCCCAATCATATAACAGCTAGTGATCTGGTTTGGATTTCACATCAAGATTGATTTGATTGACTCAATCTAATTGATTGACAATTGGATCTTGAAGACAAGAACTTTCCAAACGAATAAGCTTTACTTATGGAAACCAAGATTCCGTTTGTATGGGCGATCGGAATCAATTTGGGATTTTACCTTTGTCACTCAACGGCTACTAAATCTTCTAGATACGGTCTGTCCAATGGGTATATTGGAAGACGATCCTCAAGATACTGTCCAACGGCTAGTTTGGAAGTGGAGGAGTATTTAAGGAGATGAAGGACCGATGAGCAAGTAAGAGACGGAGCATAGAATTTATAATTCCAAAGTCCGAGCGATCTTTGTTCATACACTTGTCTTTGGTGAGCTTAATCGTTTGTGATCGTGAGAGAAATACCAAAAGAGTGACTTAGTGAGATAGTGTGATCTACTACTAAGTGTTTGCACTCAAAGTTGTAATCTCTTGTTGATTGCATAGTGGAATCCAGCAAGAAGGCTGTTAGCGTGGGAGAGTGAACGTAGGCTTGGATTAAGCCGAACCACTATAAACCTTGTGTTCTTATTCTCTTCCTTAACTCCTTTGTTTTGTTCGAAGTTTATTTTATTCCGCATATATTTGCCAAGGTTTATTTTAAACACCTATTCACCCCTTTAGGTGTTCATACTAGCACTCTCAATTGGTATCAGAGCCAAGTGCTCGGTTTATAAAAGTGTTTTAACTTTTGAGCTAAAGATCTTCTATGGCTAGTATCTTGGCACCAGGACTAATGGAAGGGCAAAGCAACACCAGGCCACCATATTTTGATGGAAAGGAATACAATGTTTGGAAAAACAAAATGAGAGTATTCCTAAGATCCAGAGATCCTTTGCAATGGGATGTTGTGGAAAAAGGAATCAATCCCACTGCTGCATCTACATCAAATAAGATTGGCAAAGACAAAGAAACCAAACCCCCCGCTCCTATGTCTCGGATGGAGTTGTCCAAAAGAGAAGCGCTTGATGCTAAAGCCATTTATTCTTTATATTGCGCTTTGTATCCTATTGAATATAACATAATTTCTTCATGTGAAACAGCAAAAGAAATTTAGGAAAGACTTCATGTTACATATGAAGGAACCGATCATGTAAAAGAGACAAAAGTAAACTTCCTGCTAGGCAAATATGAATCCTTCAAGATAAAGCAAGGAGAGTCGATTGGAGATATGTTCAACCGTTTTACAGAAATTGTAAATGGTTTAGCATATCAAGGTCAGCAAATTTCTGCCCCAATGAAGGTCAACAAACTCTTGCGAGGTCTCTCAAAAGATTGGAACCATGTAAAAACCTCAATCCGGGAGACTCAAAGGATTATGCCACTCTCCGTTGATGAATTGATTGACACTCTTCAATCCTATGAAGTGGAACAAATCAACGACAAAGATCCCGAAGGTAAGAAATCCATCGCTTTAATATCTAATGCTGATTTTGATGACACAGACTCAGAATCCGATGAGGAAATCGAGGTAAGCCATTCAAAAATTCCTCTCAAACTTTCAAAATATATAAATGAGATGTGCTTAAATCTTAAATCTTCTCTTAAAATGATCTTTGAACTTAAAAAGGAGAATTCTCGGCTTAGGCAACATGATCTTTCTCAAAAAGAAAATTTTGAAATTTTGCAAAAAGATTTTCTACAAACAAAAGAAAATCGAGATTTACTTGTCAAAGAAAATGATTCTTTGAAGAAAGAATTTTCAAATATTTCGACAAGATTTTCAAATGGTTCAAAAACATTAGAGCATATCATCTCTATACAAGTACCTTACTATAATAAGTCGGGACTTGATTTCAATAAGGAAAGTGATTCTCTAATTGATTTTCCTAAAGTCAAGGAGAGACTTAGACAAAGACCTCCAAAGGCATTTTACAAAAATCATTTTCAAAAAGTGTTTGTAAAACCTGTTGGTGGAAATGCCCTCAAGTGTTCAAATTGTGGAGATTTGGAACACTTTGAGAAAGAATGTTCTAAAGTCTGGAGATCTGTCAAGAAAGATTGGATAAAAACAGCATACTCTACTAACTCTCATGGACCCAAGAAAAAATGGGTACCAAAGAAAAGATGAGTTCTTTTTGCAGGAAATAAAGGAAAAGAAGAAATTGGTAAGGAATGTTTTTGGGCACATAATTCTCATTATGCTTGAAATTCGATATATCATTGGTTGATTCAGATTTTATAATGATCATATTTTTTGATTTGCTTTATTGAAGAAAGAATCGTGTGATTCGAGAGTTGAGATTTGATACGTGTGGTTATTTTTGATATTTTGCTTAGAGACAAATGAATTTATTTGGCTTGATTTTATACTCTCAGATTTTATCATATTTTGCCAAATAGAAATATGTTTTACGTGATATTAATTTATTATGCAAAATATTCTTTCTTAAATATTCAAGGATTTCATTCTCCCTGATTTTATTATACTATGACTAAGTGAGAATTTATTTTTCAAAATATCATTGTACATAATATTCTTTCTTTGAATACTTTGTTATGTTGAATAAAGAAAGAATATTTGACTATGGAGATTTCATATTTTGCTCTAACGGAATGGAAGGATCCAAATTGATGAATACCAAAAAGAAAATGAGTTGATTACAGGAAATTCAATGAGGCAAGAATGATTGCAAATCTACGTAGATTTTGGTGCAATAAGAAAAGAATTTCAAGCGAAGATTGGTAATGTTTTTTCAATGATATATTTCAAACATATACCATGGGTAAGAGAATATTTTTGATCATCCCGCCTTACAAATTTCTACGTGCTTTTATCATAACTTGGGATGATTGTTTATTATATTGCAAATATCTTTTGTCATAAATATAAGGTATTGCAATTTTGGCACGTGACAGAAATATCTATTTTCATTTTGCAAAATGCATATCTGAAATTTATGCTCAAGGAAATCTCTTTGATCTCAAAAGATATTATTGCATATATATGGATACTCTTGCTATATTCTTAGAAGATATATCATATCTAGCAAGTTTGATCCGCAAATCAAAGGAAGGTATTACGTGACATTTTTGCAAAGATTGTTATCTATACAAGATTTTGCAGGTTGAAAAAGAATCTTCCATATGAATTTTGGAAAGCTAGACTTAAAAATCATGGAGATTCTATACTATCTTCTGGAGGCTCAAAATTCCCTTCCTTATGCAAAGTTTTTGCAAATATTGTTAAGGAAATCCCTAATGTGTCATACAAAAGGTTGAGTAGTTCTGAATTTTAATTTTATATATGCTATTCAATTTATTTATTTGAAGAAAAGGCATTATATATTATGTGGATATTATTACAGCTTATTTGTGCAAAAAGTTCGTTAAGATTATGCAGGTTGAATTCGAGAAAAGCTTGATTGAAGAAAATAAATTTTTGCCTCGAATTTAAAAATGCAAATGATCGTTGTGGATATTGTTGCTACGAAGGATATAATGGAAAAATATTCTGCTCAACGTGCACAAGCAACAATTGTTTCTATTCGCAAATATTGTCATGATGACAGGGGGATAAAGCGAATCCAAAAATAAAAGGAAAAGAATCGAGATCACCTCAAAAAGGCAACAAATTGAGGGGGAGCATTGATCAATTATGGAAAGATCTTTTTGAATCGATCGTGATCTTGATTATTATGGAAGGAATGAAAGGTAAATCTGTCAGAATTTGTTAAGTTCTAAAAAATCCGGTTAGTGCATCTTTTATTACCTTTTGTCATTAATAAATCTTTTATTGATATTATCATTTTATTATGACAAAAATGGTACGTGAATTTTATGATGCATCCGTGATTTTTATTGGATATTTGCTGATATATATGATCGAAGTGAGCTATATTGCATATGTTTAATATTTGATTTACTTTATAAAAGCTGATTTTTGGAAATTGTGATTCATGCAAGATATTTGTTATCATTCTCTACGTGATACCTTTTCCATTATTATCGCTTTTTGATTATGACAAAAAGGGGGAGAAGATATGAATATGCATATGTATTGATTGGTTGATATTATTTATTGCATAATATTGAGCTGCAATTATTTTTCTATATATTGTTATGCTCAATCTATTTGCTATCTTCTGACATCCTTTGATTTAAATTAATATCTTTAAAAGTATGTTTACAAATCTGCATATTCAGATATTGTTTTGCCATCATAAAAAAGGGGGAGATTGTTAGGGAAATCCCTTATGATGTTTTGAAGATGACAAAATAAATCAAAGGCTACTAACATGTTTGATGGTTGAGTAATAGACTATGCAGATGATAGAACGTGTAAAAATATTATCAAAGTCTATTCTTGGAAGAACCAGAAGACAGACTCTATGCTGAAGCTGAACTAGAAGACAGACTCTATGCTAAAGCAGAATATGTTCAGACTCAGATTGTAAAGTCTATCGCACTCAGACTCAGATTGTAAAGTCTATTGCTCTCAGACTTTACATATAGATTCGAAAGAACGTAACACAAGCCCAATCATATAACAACTAGTAATCTGGTTTGGATTCCACATCAAGATTGATTTGATTGACTCAATCTAATTGATTGACAATTGGATCTTGAAGACAAGCACTTTCCAAACGAAGAAGCTTTACTTATGGAAACCAAGATTCCGTTTGTATGGGCGATCGGAATCAATTTGGGATTTTACCTTTGTCACTCAACGGCTACTAAATCTTCTAGATACAGTGCTGTCCAATGGGTATATTGGAAGACGATCCTCAAGATACTGTCCAACGGCTAGTTTGGAAGTGGAGGAGTATTTAAGGAGATGAAGGACCGATGAGCAAGTAAGAGACGGAGCGTAGAATTTATAATTCCAAAGTCCGAGCGATCTTTGTTCATACACTTGTCTTTGGTGAGCTTAATCGTTTGTGATCGTGAGAGAAATACCAAAAGAGTGACTTAGTGAGATAGTGTGATCTACTACTAAGTGTTTGTACTCAAAGTTGTAATTTCTTGTTGATTGCATAGTGGAATCCAGCAAGAAGGCTATTAGCGTGGGAGAGTGGACGTAGGCTTGGATTAAGCCGAACCGCTATAAACCTTGTGTTCTTATTCTCTTCCTTAACTCCTTTGTTTTGTTCGAAGTTTATTTTATTTCGCATATATTTGTCAAGGTTTATTTTAAACACCTATTCACCCCCCTTTAGGTGTTCATACTAGCACTCTCAAAGTGATGATGAGAAGATCAAAAGCCAAACACGCTCTAAAACAACAATCTACTAATTGAGATTGGATCGCCAAAGCAAGCCCCTTTTCCGCCTCGATGTCCATTAAAAGACTAAATTGTCAAATCAGCCAAGACGGAGAAGCGCTGATGAGGCTTGAAATGCATCGGCTCATGCAAGAACATAGGAACAAGAAACTCACTGATAGAAATGGAAATTGCAAATCTCCTGTCTACTGACCTGCATCATGTCTCCCAAGTTCATAACGAGGGCTCCAGGAATTGGGGTTACATTGACCCATCGATTCTGGTGGCGGACTTGGAGACCACCAACATGGTCTTGAAGAAGAACGGAGATAAATCTACTGTCGGTATGATCACCAGACCACCAACATGGTCTTAAAAGAACTTTTTTCTTTAACACTATACATATTAGCTTTCTTGAAACAAGAAATTTCCAGAAAATCTTATTCTTTTTCAAGTTGTCAAGCAAATTTATGGATTAATTATAAGAAAATCAAAACAAATTTGAACATCAACAGCTTTTTAACATTATAAAATTTTATTTGTATTGTGCATATTGCCACTGAGCTATCTGACTTTTTATATACACATGATGAGATGTTCAGATGAAATAAAGAAATCACTCTTACAAAGATTTGTCAGAATAAAATTGCTACTACACTCCCTAATGCAGAATTTAATAGATGAAAAATAATTAAATAAAAATTTTGCATTAAATAAAACGTCAAAATGACTTTTACATGTAATTCGTTTTGGACGAGGAGTTTACGAGAAAAATATCAAGGTATCTACAAAAGCATTTTACATCATTGTTTTTAGATACTTTTTAGATGCTCTTTTCACTCTCCCATGGTCTATGCAAAACTATGTAAATAAATAATATGAAAAATTATATAACATATAAAAGGCTTGATTATGTTTTTAAACTAACCGTAAAACAAGTTCACCATGAAAGTTACCATTTGAGGTAGAAATGATGAAAAATGGATAAGTTGCGATAAGATTAATGATGATGAGTAAGAAGCTAATCTTCATTCTCTAAGCAACAATAATTCTTTTTTTTAATGGTCGAAAGCAACTATAAACTTTCTAAGCTAAAAGAAACTGTACAAATATAGATATTGTCAAGAACGATTTTGTCTGTCTAATGAAAATAAAAATGGATTTAATCATCGAAGGATGGAAATTAGCCCTCTCTAAATCTTATTGTAAAGGTAGGGGTACATTGGTCAATTTGGCATCGGCGAGTCCCTTCACACTAGCCTTCGAGTCGTCGAAGGACTTCAGCTCGGCTTTTCGATCGTGACCACCATCGCAGAGTCCTCGATCGTAACCACCATCGCAGGTGGACTCTACAAATTGAGTAGTTATATGCATGTGGGATATATACAACAATTGCTGAAGGGAAAATTGCAATTTTTCCTCCCTAACACTTGTTCTTAAAAAAAAAAAAAATTAAGGGCGCTTTCAAAATGATTTACTTATTGAGAGCACTTCGTGATGTGTAAGCATTTTTTTTTCTCTTTTCAAAATTTTAATATTTTAAAACAAATAACCGAGAATTTGGAAATTAGCCTTTTTTCATGGTAATTTTTTTTTTAGCAGACATTAAATGTTATTCCTAATTAACATAATAAATTTTACTTAGTATATTATAATATTGAATACCAGTAAATTTATGTTATAATATCATACTATATAAAGAATATGTAAAATTCTCAAAAACTCTCTTTAGAAAGAGCCAACTAGTTTCACATGGAAAAAGTAATGTTAATTATTAGTAAACATATAATTCTTTATGAACCCCGATTTGTGGCATGCATGCATTTCTTTTATTTTTTTTTCAAAAATTTAATATTTTAAAAAAAATAATAGAAAATTCAAAAAGTCTCCCTTTTCACAGTAATTTTCTTTTTTCAGCAGACATTAAAATGTTATGTATGATAAGAAAGGTTCCTAATTAACATAATGCTTTTAAATTATTTAAATTTAAAGTATATTATAATATCGAAAACAAATAAATCTATGTAATAATGACATAACAAGTAAAATTGATACTAATTATTTAATATCATACTATATAAAGAATATGTAAAGTTCTCAAAAAGTCTCACAATTAGTTTCACGTGGAAAAAGTAACGTTAATACTAGTAGACGTATAATTCCTTATGAACTTTCCTAATATGATCTTTTGGAGGCATGACTCTACTTCGAACTCAAAATAGTCTTCTTAAAAGAAAAAAGACGACCGTTGCGAGCGTCCCCTTCCCCTGACCCGATCGTCCTTACTCTGTTCCTCATACTCTTCCAGTCTCGTCAGGCGTTTCTGGCTATGCTCTCGTTCCTCTCTCTCTCTCTCGTTCGTTCTCTCTCGCGTGACGGGCCTGCGAAATCCTCTTCGGAGAAGGTCAGTCTCTTCTTCCGTTCTTAGTCGTCGATTGATTGTTGATGTGCATGATGGATTGTTTTCTCGCTCTGATTGTGTATTGCAGAAACTTGTTTCTCATGTTGCGGAGATTGGCGAGGGTTTCGCTTGGTCTCTCTCCGGGACGATGCCAATGGTTAATCGGGATTATTTGGTCTGAGCTCGTCTTTTTAACATCTATCGATTCCTCGACAGGTCGATCTTTGCATCATGGGAGTGTTTAGTTTAGCTCCTCCTCTGATTTCTTTATGGGTTATCAAACGATTGATTTTTTTTTTTTTCTGTTTAATTGTTTTATGACCTGCTTCTGGATTCGCAGTGGATTCCTTTCCCTTGGAGCGAACTGCTTGTCTGAGATGTTGTCTAAGGACGATGAATGAAGACTCTGGTCGGTTTGTTTGATAGAACAAAGCTTTTGGGCTTTTCGGAGGACTGAGGATCTGTCTCGCTGTCTTTTGTTGGGAATTGGTTGGTTTAGCTCCTCCTTTGATCGTGTATGGATTTATCATACGATTGATTGTTGTTTGGTGAATTCGCAGTGGATTCTTTTCCCATTGGAGCGAACTGGTCAGTTTGTTTCATAAAACAAAGCGTTTTTGCTTTTTGGAGGACTGAGGATCTGCTTCCATTTTTCTTTGGTTGAGATGATGAACTATTACTAGTCTCTGATCACCTCTTTTTTCTCTGGGCAATTATCGGTTTTGATTGATATTTGTTCTTAATTCCTTTTCTTTCTTTTCTTTTTTTAATAACTTTGGGAGATGATCATGGGCTAGTTCCAATTCTTGGGCTGGAGAAGTGGTGATCTGTTGCGTTATCTTTGTGATGTTGAGTTGATGATCTCTCACAATCAGATAAAGCTACCGCCTTTCTAGACAGTTACTGGTTTGATAGAGTTTGTTCTTCAGTCCTGCTATCTTCCGATTCATGTGAAAACCAATTCTCATTCCTTCGGAGGTCAGAGTTTGGTTGATGTATGAACTGTCATGGTTCTTTCTATGCATTGTGTATGCTCACTTTGGATCATTGCTGTCGAAAATCTAACGCTGGTGTCCTTCCTAGAAATAGTCCCTCCCTCGTGTCCTCATCCTTTATTCTCGTGCTGTATCTTTGATTGTGCATGCAATTCCTCTCTTGTTTGCTCTTTATTTTACATCCTCTGCCGAGTACTCTTCAGAGGAGACATCGTTCCTGAACCACACTCTCGATCCTTCTTCTTTGCCTTCTGTTTGTCATATTTTGTATGTTTTTAAGTTGAGTGAAATTGAATTAGCAGAACATATTCCTGCAGGGGATAAAATTTGGTTTGAGGTTTTCACATATTTGGTGATCATGGAGTTCAGCCTGCTTTTTTTATGCTGTCTATTTGCTGCAACTGGGAAAAACGTTCCCATTTACCCTTTTGATTCTTATCAAATTTTGATCAGATGATTAATGTCTGCATTATTTCTATTTTATTTTATCAACAATGAACATCACACTTGCTCAAGTGGAAAAGTTGAGCAGGAAGTTTCTACCTTTCCTTCTGATCTCATACGATATTTCAATACTTGGATGGTGATATTAATTTGTACTTATAACCTATTTTACCCATAAAGCATAGCTGTTATATCTATTTAAAAATAAGGTCACCATTTGCAACACGGTCCTTTTTTTGTAGATGATTTGTCTGCCAGATAATTTATCTTATGGTTCTAAATGCATCTTTTTCTTGTCGGCTATACAAGGGTGGTTTGTGTTCATTTTTCTTCTAATTGGAATTGTCAAATAGTTTCGTTTGATTTGTTATATTGCCTTTGAAGGCACAGATTGTAGTATCTGGGTGGTCTATTGCGAGAACAGAATTGGTTTAGGTCCCATTTGAATTTGTATGAATGTCTTGAGGTTCATCAACATTATCTGGTTCAAGTTTCCCTCTGGTTATTTTAATTAATAAAATTGCTTGCATGAAATGTATGGACTTATTCAGCCGTTGACAGGTGCTTGCTCCAGTTTGGAGCGATCTCTTCAGCGAAGTGTGTAGTGTGAAGGTGGTATAGGATTCTGTGATCAAAGAATTCAAGTTTGACAAGTGAGTGAAAAGAGGAGACAGTCACGATTAGTTGAGTTGCCAAATTGTCTTCTTTGTGGATAGGAGCCATCGGCTGAAATTTGGATCCTTCTAATTTGGATTGTCTATAGCTGCTTGAGAACCCAGATGGATCTGGTTCTATCTTTAAAGGAGATGCATGGAATGTGTAGTTCTCCGCTTGTAGGTTGGGCTTGTAGGTTGGACTCTTCTTGCCGCAAATAATGTTGCGTTTCTTGTCTTTGTCTGCAAAATTCACTGGATAAACTACAATTAAATTGTGTGTCCAAAGCTGGTGCTTTTGAATTGTGCTTCCAATTGTAGTTGTTGCTCTCTTGGTCATTAGGTGGCACACAATGTTGGGGGTTTGACTTTATGGACTAGAGACCATGTCCCTTATCTCTATCAGATGGTTAACCCTACACTTACGATGTGGGATATTGATTGCAGTTATTCACTAGTTTTGGCAGATCGGATTATCCATGTCTACATTCAATTTGTTTGGATCACTCTGTAATCACTCTCCCAGGGAGCTCTCTCTTCTGGATGCTCTTATGTTCTCCTGATCTAAATTAGCCTCACAAATGATTTTCCATATCTTGTTTATTGACATTGTGAATACTTGGCCACAAGTTTCCTCAATCCCTGCACATGGATTCTCCAATTACTCTCCAAAACTTGTCAAGCAGTACCAAATTCTTCTCAGGAAGCTGGCATTGATAAACCTTCAAACTACATCTGCAAGAATCATGAATGTGGGAATTTGGATGATGGTTAAGATGTTTTTATCACCTTTTTTACACCTACTCTTTGATTGAGATGGTATGCTGTTGTTTTTTTTGGCAGGTCGTATGATGTTCGAGCTATGACTAAGTTAGCTGATGTTGAATTTGAGGATAAACAGTTCTCAAGACCTCGCATAGGAATTCATGCTTCCTGCACAGGATTTGTGGAGCTGCTCCAATTTGTTGTCGGTTTCTTACTTTGTCGAGCAAATTTTTGCGATTTTATATATTAGGACAACTACGACAATTGTGATTGGCCGTATATAGATCAAGCATAATTGGGCACATCTTAGGACAAGCTATAACAGGGGGATGGTGACAGCAAATCCATCATAAGTATGGTTCCAGGCAGATTTGAGGTCCCGTCTCTTTACATGATCTTGCATCTTCCTAGCTCCTCATGTTCTTAGTTGGGTTAAAGTGCTGGCGATAGTCTTATTATTAACAAGATTTCAATTGACTCTCGACAATCCTGTTGCTTGTACATGTATAGGCAGAGATTTTGATGAATTCTGTGGCTGGTCTTTTTTTTTTTTTTTGGTAGAAAGGGTAATAATTATATTGAGGACAGGCAAATGTACAGAAAATCCCGGCACCGAAACTTACACTCAAGAAGAAAAACAACCTGAGTGGAAGGATACTGGGACGTAAAAGGACCAACCGTGGCAAAAAACAGAGCCGCACAACCAACAAAACAAGCACGGCAAACAGAAAGCCGGTACACAGCTAGGGCGGCAGAAAGCCAGACCAGAAAAACAAGCAAAAAACAACCTCCAGCTAGGTAGGAAGGTCGAGGAAAACTAACACCAAACGTGACGGAGCAGCGCCTGCAACCACCACGCCCAAAAATCAACCAGCCAGCAGGAGGTCCCCAGAAGAGAAAACAATGGGGTCGATATCCCAAGAACGTTGTAGCCTTCTAATGGAATCCTCCACACCCCTGAAGGAAAGGGCCTTATCTTTCACGGCTCTAAGTAGTTGCTTCTTCATGGCCAAAACAGAAATCGGCTCTCCCCTGAATAGGATATTGTTCCTGTTCTTCCAAATGATGTGGCAAACCACACCGAAAGAGAAACGGGCAATACACTTATAAAAATCTTTCCCTGAGAGTAAGGAAATGGCCCAACTCAGGTTCTCCTCCCAAGATCCATTACACCAAGGAAGATTACATCTAGTCGCCCAAAAGAAAGCAAGCCTAGAAGTAATATGACATCCAAAAAAGAGATGATCAACTGAGTCAGGAATATCATTGCAAAAAGGGCAGGAAGCAGTGTCAATTCTACCATAAGATAAAAGGAGAGCTTGGGTAGGGAGCCTACGCCTAGTAATGAGCCAACGGTTAAATTGATATCGTGGCACGATAGCATTGTTCTAGATGAAGGCATGCCAACTGACGCGGGGTTTCCTCCACCGAATAGCCTCCCACGCCGAAGCAACCGAGAACAAGCCCGACGACTCCCCTCTCCAATGAAAACGGTCATGGCACTGAGACAGGGAGGAAGAGGTGACCCCCATGACTCAATCTCTGTCCTGAGTCATGGCCATCGTTGGAAAAAAGGTCAGCCACAGTAGCCAATCTGGAGAGCCCGGAACTATAAATGAGTACATCTGAGAAAAACAAGTTTAAAGGCCCCCAAGGGTGCCAGTTGTCAAACCATAGTGACACAGATGAACCATCTCCTATCTTCCATGAAAATTTAGCCTGACTTCCTCCCTCATCTGCAAAATCTTCTTCCAAGCCCAAGAACAAGAGGCCGGCTGCTTTACCACCTAGAAGTTTTTGTTCTTTAAGAACGTCAAATGAATCCATTTGCACCACATTGACTCCTTATCTGAGAACAAGTTCTAGATATGTTTGAGCATAGCTGCCTTATTGTACTCACGGAGTCTACGAATACCCAGACCTTTTTTAGGAGACACACTTCATCCCAAGAAACCTTAGCTCCTCCTCTCCCCAACTTGGGACCTCTCCAAAGGAATTGTCTCAGAACACGCTCAATCTGGTCAAGCACCGAGGCAAGCAATATAAACACACTGGCCCAATAGGCCTGGATGACATGAAGAACTGACCTGATCAATTGGAGACACCTAGCAAAGGAGAGAAACCGGTGAGTCCAGGATTGCACCCTCGCCATAATGCGTCTCACAAGTTCAACACAATCGGCCTTACCCAGCCTGCTCGTGATAATCAGAACTCCTAGGTACCGGACCGGCAAAACCCCTTCTTGAAAGCCAAGCTCCAGGAGTATTTGACTTTTAAGGGAGGGCAATCCACCCGAGAGGAAAACCTCACTTTTCCTCGAATTCGGAAGGAAGCCACTCCAGGATGAGAAAGTTTGAAGGCCTTCCTTGAGGAGCGAGACAGAAGGCAAGTGGCCTTCACAGAAGAGGAACACATCATTTGCAAAAAACAGGTTCGAAAGGGAAGTAGGCTTACACCTCCAAAAGAACCTAAACCCCGGTTGCCGTGAGCTTCTATCAAGAATACTCGAAAGCACCTCCATCACCAATGTAAATAATAAAGAGAAATGGGATCACCCTACCGTAGGCCACGTCCACTAGGAAAAAACCCATAAAGCTCCCCATTCAACGCAATTGAGAACCAAGGCGTGCGAACACAAATCATGATGAGCTGCACCAAGCGGGTAGGAAAGCGAAACGTAAGGAGTACACTCTCAAGGAACCGCCAATCCACGGTATCATAGGCCTTCTTGAAATCCACTTTAATTGCACACTTAGGAGTATACGACTAAAGTTGGAAACCGGAAAAGAGATCTTGGGCCAAACGGATATTATCCTTAATACGCCGTCCTTTAACAAAAGCACTCTGAGGCAGGCTAATAAGGTCCTTCAACACTGCAGCAATCCTATTCGCCAGCACCTTAGTAATAAGCTTGTAAATAGTATTGCAACAAGCAATAGGTTTGTAGTCATCTACGGAAGATGCATTGGGAACCTTGGGCACCAATACTAAAATGGTGTTGTTTACCTCCTTCAGAAGTCTTCCGGAGGCAAGGAAATCCCCTACGGCTGTTGTAACCAGCTACCCTACCAAGTCCCAGTTTTCCATGAAGAATTCTGCTGTGAAACCATCCGGGCCCGGAGCTTTACCCCGAGCTAGAGAAAATAATGTATCTCTAATCTCAAGGTTAGAGACAGGCCGGTCAAGGGAGGAGATCTGATCATCATTTAGTTGACAACGAATTACGCTCTGAATCTAGCTAACCTCAGGAATCTCTCCACCCACCCGAGGTGAGAGGAGGTCCTGGAAGTACTCTACAAAGTGTCGCTAGACAAGCTGTGGATCAATGATTTGGTTACCCGTTGAATCCATGACAAAAGGAATCCTGTTTCTCAGCTGTCTCTTCTTGACATAATGGTGGAAGAATTTCGTATTACGGTCTCTCTCCTTAAGCCATCTGATTCTCGCTTTCTGTTTAAAGAAGGACTCCTCTTGGGTGCGAAGCTCCAAGAAGGTACGTCGTTGAGACTTCTCTAACACTGCAAGCTCATCATTGGTAGGATCTTGAAGTAGGTCATGCTGAGTCCGATTCAAAGCATTCCTCGCCTCAGAAGTCCTAATGGAAATATTCCCAAAAAAATCCCTGTTTAAGTGCTTGAGACGACTTTTCAGGCTTTTCAACTTACAAACCAATCTAAACATAGGAACCCCAATAGTCGGAGCCTCCCAAACATCCTTTACAATTGTCCCAAAATCCGGGTGCTTCATCCAGAAATCAAAAAATTTGAAAGGCCTCCTTCGGAGAACCGGGTTCTCCACTTTGACCACCATAGGAGAGTGGTCCGAGATACCAGGAGCAAGAAACAAAGCCTCCGAGAAGGAAAAGGAAAGCATCCAAGCAGGGTTGACCAAAACCCTATCAATCTTCCTCGCCTTCCGAGAAGCCCCCGAAGAAGTAGACCAAGTGTAACTGGTCTGTTTATTCCTCTTCAAAAAGGAAAGTTTGCTTATGCTATATTTTTTGGGAAAAAGTGATTCACCAACTTAGTGTGGGAGAAGCAAGTTGGTACCTTGTATCATTCTTTTTTTATATTAATTTTAGTTTGTTGGAGTCATACAAGTAAGAATTATTGAATGAAGTCTGTATAGTTTTGTTGCCTTCTCCCCGTTTTGGATTCAGATTCCAGATCTATGTTGAGTCAAAAGTTCTGTCAGGAGGCTGCAACTATAGTTGTGCGAGCTGATCATCACAACTGGTATTCAATGACGCAATTAACCTTTTCGGGTACTCCACACTTGATTTCTTTTTTCTGTTCTGGTACGAGGACATTGGCTGCTTTTTTCCCCATTTTATTATTTAGGTGTTGGATTCAAATTCCAGATCTATGTTGAGCCAAAAGTTCTGTCAGGAGGCTGCAACTAAAATTGTGCAAGCTGATCATCACAAATGGTAACCAGTGATGCAACTAAACTTTTTTTTCACTCCACACTTGATTTCTTTTTTCTGTTTCAGTATGAGGACCTTGGGTGCTTTTTTCCCCATTTTATTATTGGGGTGAATGGCATAGCACTCTCTTGTCAGCATAGTGGTGGCTTCCCCATTGGTTGCAGATGGATATCATTCTATTTCTCATTAACCTAACAATCTTCCTCCTGTTAAATGGCTTACATTACTTTGGTCTTCCCAACTTACAGATTTTTGTTGGTCTATTTCCTGTTATTGAATGGTGCAGAGTCTCTGTGAGACGTACTTTGGTCTTCTGTCAGGCATATTCTGAGCTTTTGGTACTGCATCTAAATAATCCAATATAATCACTAGTTACCAAGTTCTCTTATCGAAACTCTAATTATTGTGCACATAGAAAGATTTTATGGATGCTCCCTCATTCTTTTTCTGAGAAAAGGAACTGGGACTCTCTCTTTGGATGATCATCTCTTTCTTCGGATGACAGTGGGAGAAGAGGGTTGTCTTGCTGATTCTGACTCTGTTTATTTGAAGAACCGGGGACTTTCTATTTGCGCGTCCCTGTCTTGCTGATGTCAAATTTCTAGCATGGTGCATTGATATGTGTGCTCTCAGCTCCTTTGTTTCTTCATCATTGCTGACAAATACCGAGCATTGTTGATAATGGATAGCCAGAGATTTTGCTCTTTCTTATATATGGTTGCGTAACTGGGCTTAACTGCAACAAGGTATTGCCAATCCAACGTTACTGAACTGTTCACAACTTTCTGCATATCCACGCTGCTAAGATTTGGACAGGTTAGTGAGGTCATGTTTCAATCTCAAGTTCACTTGACTTGGCAGAGGTGAGATTTAGAATGACACGTCCTCTGTACTAGCTTGTGTGCTGTGATTCTTATTTTGGATTATACTTCCAGTGTCATGTTTGTTTTCATATTTAAAAAGGAGTTTCTATGGCGAAAGAAATTTATTTTTTGCAGATTATGCAACTATAGTGCCAACCTTAGAAAAAAATGGAAAATTGCAGTGAGGAAGGCTATTCTCAACAATGGGGTGGCCATTGAATTTATTAGAGTGCTAATGCTGATAGGTTGGCTAGAGAGAATCCAAGTTGTCTAATTCAAAGAACAATCTCTGTTGCAGAGCACATCCTATCTGTGGTTTAAAATTGTCTGCTCTTTTTGAACACTTCTGTTTTATTTTGTCGTAATTAAGTCAACAGAACATCTAGAAGATAAGAATTATTGGGCTTTCATTGTGGTGTGGCCAGACAAGAGAAGAACCAGATCCTTTCATTGCTGCTTAAGTAGTAATGGATGCCTTGAGATTGCAGGAAACATGGGTTGCCAAGAGAGCAATAGACTTGTTTTTGGCATCTAGGCGGCAGCCATATTGTAATTCTTGCTTCATAATGATTATGTGATCTTTTTTTGATCTGTGGGTGAAGTTCATACTGGCCAAACCACTTAACCATGCTTTGTTTATATATGTTTGGATGGTTTAGGTTAGATGAAATGACAAAACAGAAAAATAAACAAGTCCTTTGGTAGTTGTTCGAACCAAATTAAGTGATGATCTATTGCCTTTTCTGAAAGGGCGAGGCTGGATGGTGAATGGTTCCAATTGATTCTAGTCCCTTCAATTTTCATCAAAGAGGATGTTCTTCAGTTATCTCTCTTTTGTAGGTCAGAATTAACTACGATGTGGAGTGTCCTTTAATCCGCGATGGTTTTTTCTAGCTGGATATTAGAGTAATGATTTGCTTGGACAAGATCTTGATTCTTAGGCATTTTTATCTGAGTTCAGTTGTTTTTGGAAGGTCAACAACTATAGACTTTCTTCGGTTGTAGGAATTTTAGGAGTCTGGAAAGCATGAGGTCCACATTAGTTCTGGCTTGCCTCTCTTCATTCTTATCTCATATGTGAACTGCAACCACTGATTGGATCGCTCGTAAATCATGTAGATAGTTTGTGTAATTTTTATTCGTCATGATGCTCTTACAATCGATAATTGGAAAATCTTAGTTTGGTTGGCACTTCTGACTTTTGATTTATTTCTTCTGCTAACTGATTTTGGATGGCTTTTTTGAATGTTGTAAGATATAGCTCTTCTGTGCTTTGGCAGATTAGAACCTTTCTCTGTGGGACTGGATGAAGAACTTTTCATTGGCTTGGTACTATGACTGGTATGAGTTCTTTTTCTATCATGAAACTACTGTGAATGTTATTTTTTCACTGAACTTTTTGCTTTCGATCTTCTTAGGTGCACATTCACTCAGAAATACATTTCTTGCATATGTATTGACTTGGTGTAAGTCTATTTGAATTTAGTGTGGTAAATTTGGCTTAGTGTTGGAGAACTTTTGCCTGGTTTTTTATTGTACTTAAATTAGATTATATTTGATGTTGTTGAGTGATTAAGATGGTAATCTTTGATGCTGAGGTAGTATGCTGGTGTGACCTACTGCCATTTTTTTCTCTATATTATATGGAACTGTGCACGATAGGTTTTTTCCCACATTTTTTTTTACACTCTGTTTTTTGCATTTACTTGAGTACTTTCCCAAATATTTTACTAAATGCTGTAATATGTAGTGTTTTTCAATTGTAGTTGATGTTGTTTGTTCAATGATCTCTTTCATCTTCTATGGATGATAAGTACAATAAAACTGGTCATTATGCATTGAATATTGTGTTTAGGCTTCTTGGAGGGGAATGATGATCCATTTTTGCAGTCCTGTTTGGTTCAGTTGCTGAGTGGTCTTCAGGATGGGCCATGGACTGAAATTGTGAAGATTTCTAGGCATTTTCTAGCTTTGACTGAAATTCGTCTTCAGTTTATTATATCTAGCTTCAAGTTCTAATCCTTCTACAGGAGTCGGATTAAGCCAGGTTAGAAATGTGGTGATCTACTGCTTTTTTCTTTTGGCTAACTTGATGATCGTTTAAAATTGATAAGCAGCCACTTCTTGGTTTCTAGGCAGTCTTTGGTTTGAATGAAGTTTGTTCTCAGATTCTGTATTTTTTTCAGTGAAGGTGAGATGATCAGGGCTATTTTTCCTCCACTGGCAAGAGTTTTTGGTCAATGCAAATCTCTTCAGGTTCGATGGGGAATGTCTTCAACCTGGGATGGTTCTTCCTAGCCTATAATCTTTATTTCATTTGTCAGGCTCTTCTTTCTTTGAACACTTCTATTGGTTTTTGTTTGGGTTTAATCATTAACTCTCTTCCATTGTAAGCATTTTTTACAGGGCAGGAAACTTTGAGGTCCACTAAGTTCTGGTTAGTTCCTCTTCTTTCTCATATGCAAGCACAATAATCACTAATTCGATTGCTGTGTCTAAATCATTTTTGATAGTTTATTATGTGCATGCGCAGTATCTTTCTTATGTGGGATTTATTCGTCTTGCTTTTTTTGGTTGTTCCAGCTCCACACAATACCTAGTTTTCTTAGGCTTTCAATTTACACGATTGCCGTGTTTTCTTTTGGTACAGAATCTCTGGTGAAATGTTTTTATTAATCAGATGATTTATGTGCTATAGGTGGTTGTTGAGGAATGGTCTCGATCGAATTTTAGAAGTTTCTGGCTTGCTGCAAAAAATTTCTTCATTTTCGCGTTGCCTCTTCGAAATTCTGCCAGGATCATGCACATCATCTGTGTTCATGCTCCTTCTATTTACTTGTTTCACGAGCTATTCTGGATTTATGATACAGAAGATTGGTAGTAGTTACTTTTATCTTGGAGCAATCTCTTTGATTGGACAAGCTCTTCATTCTTTGGCACATCTGTCATATAGTATGTTAATGTGACTTATCATCCCTTTTTCTCTAATCTTATTTAGCATTGTGGTAACAAAATAGGTATTTGCCCCCATATGCATAGATGAGTTGTTCTAATATTTGTGTTGTCTGCTTATAATATGACCGAGAATTTCATTACATCATGAATTGAATGGCTATCGAGTGTGTCAAGAAGCATTCATTATTCAAGAAATGTTCGATCGCGTTGTCTACTTATGATAGGACTTAGATCTGCGTTACATCATGAAGAAAATGACATTGAGGGTGACAAAATGAAAATTTCTTTATTCAAGAATTGTTCATTCTCCATTATCATGCCTTCTCAATTTGTGTGTATTTTTTTTTTTTTACATTATGTGGTCATTCTCCATGTGCATGTATTTGGTTCATCCCTAATCACTTTGGTCATGCTTTTATGATATGGTCTCTAAGGACTACCTTCACTATGCTTTGAGGGTTTGAACTTCGATGTAAGATCTCTAGTTGTCATTGGATGGCCACCTATTTGAAGTACATACAACGAGAGAGTACTTTAGTCTTCTTAGTTGAAATAAGACAAGTGGGTTTGCTTAGCCTAAATTTTTCACAGCTCTATGCATTTTTTTTTTTTTTTTTTTTTTGAGGAACATTGTTTGGGACATTTTTACAAATGAAATGATTTGTAGGTGAAATAGGTTGTTTTGAGTTTGTAGTGCCAACTTGATTTTAGGTTCTCTTTGATCGTTGGGACTAGGAAGACTTTTCTGCAAGGACCTTGATATTACTTTGTTGCAGACTGTTGGCATCTCATTCTGAAAAAAGATGTACTGGTGGGGATGATGCAGCATAGCCATTGAAACATATCTTCCATTGGCATTGCTTGCTCTCTGACCAGCTGCTGATATTCTCAATTCTTGTCCATCACAAAACCGTGTTGTTTCGTTTAAGTTGTGGTCAGTAAATGGCTGGTCAGGCTGGGAGGATCAGACACTGGGTGCTTAGTTGGCATATTTGTCATATTTTGTAGTTCTTTAAGATGGGTGAATTTGAAGTGGCATATAACCATCCTGCAGGGAATAAGCTTTGGTTGAGGTTTTAACATATCTGGTAAGCATGAAGTTTAGTCTACTTCCTCTTCGCATTTCTTATGATATCCTTGTGTACGGATGGTGACCTTCTACTGCATACGTATTGTTTAATTTATTCATCAAGCATAGTTCTTGCAGCTCTGTAGGGCTTTGAGTCAATAGATCTCCATTTATTATACAGTTCTAGATGTATCTCTTTCTCATCAACTCTACGAGGGTTGTTTGGAGTCATCTTTATTGTAATTGAGATATTAAAAAGTTGCTTTATGATCGATTTCTTTTGCTTTGATATTTGCTTTGAAGGTACAAATAAACATCTTGCTGGGTCTATTTCCTGAAAATTGTTGGTGAACGTTCTGCTTATAGTCAAAAGGTTTATCAACCTCATTAAGGTTTAAGTCTGCCTCTGATCATATCAATCAGTTTGGTGGCTTCCAGGCTGTGTGGATTTATTGAGTCTTTTGATGGGCGCTTGATAAATTTTGGAGCGATCTCATTAAGAATGTTATGTGAGCATGCTAATGTATCAAACAATTAAAGAATTCAAGTTCTCCAGTTGGTGAATGCAGGAGTTTATAATCTAATGTATTTATGTTCAGGTGAGCTACTTAATGGTTGATCTTCTTTGTGGATTTGGGTGACAAGTGATGTCGGAATCTTTCTATATGGATTGTCTATAGCTGCTTAAACTCCACAAATATCTGGTTTATAATACCTCTATTTTTAAGGATTAGCTCTTCTGTTGTAGGTCGGAGTCTTCTTGTCGCAAATCATGATGAGTATTTAATAAAACTAAGTCATCCTCTTGACGTTCAACTATTCTAAACCGAAAGGATGATGTATTATTATTGAGAAAAAATAAGAGAAACTGAAAAAATCTTTACTAGATTATATATGCTCTGTCAAAATAGATGTTACATATTGCCTCTATGTCATCATTCTTTATAAAGAATTCGACAACAACGGTTTACACAAGAATGAGAGTTCCACTAGGTGTTTGATATACCGGCCATATCTAGGTCTTTTTCTGCCATAGAAATCAAGTCTATGAGAAGGCAATCTTCATATAGATCTATTTCTTTTTTACCAGATTAAATTGAATTGTTTTATTGACCTTTGAATTTCTGCCTTGATAGTGGAGAGGAATGTTGCTTCCACAAATATATTTCCCTTTCACTTTTCTTTTGTATTGGTAGTTTCTGATTATATATTTGTTAAGTGTGGCTGGCTGAATGTTGTAACCATCAGTACATGGAATGGGTATTTTTTCCATTTACCAAGTCTTTTTATTCGATCTACATGCTTTGTTTATGCTATGGAACTTTCCCAAGGTTTTACCTCGCCTCCAGGATTCTGCCATGGTTATGGGCATCATTAGTTTATCGTCTATTTATTCATCGTTGATCTTTCGGTTAATTTGTTAATGTGCTGATTCTGGATTTGATTATTTGGTGAATTGGCAGTGGCTTCTTCCTCTTGGAGCATTCATTTTGTCTGAGGATAATTAGTACAATGAAACTTGGTTAGTTGGCTACATAGAATAGGGCAATTGGACTTTTTTTGGAGGACTGATGATCTATATTGCAGTCTTTTGATCATCATCTGGACGAACAATGTAATGAAATTTTGACAACCTTGTGGGCACTTACTCGTTCTGCAGTTTATTATCTTTATGGAGTGTCTAGATGATTATTATCCAGTTGTAATTCTTTTAACAGGTTGAAAGTTCATCTGGATTTGACAGCTGATGATCGCACGTCTTTTAATGGGGCTAAGTTGATGATTTTTTGAATGTAAGTTCGGTCCTGCTAATTGGATTTTAGGCAATTATTGGGTTGAATGAAATTTGTCCTCCACTTTTCTAGTTAAGGTAAAACGATCAGTTTCTAGTTTCTCTTTTCCTTCGCAAGTCAGAGTTTGGTTGAGGCAACACTGTGCCTCATGTGAAGTTGCAGCATAAGCATCAATTCATAGGACAAGCTCTTCTTGCAGAGTTCTTTCTTGTCTGCAAAGGTCCACACGAGGTATGGCTTGTTCCTCTTCATTCTCACGTGTGTGCTGCAATTTCAAATTGGATTCTAGTAAATCATAGAGATAGGGTATGTACGATTGTATGCATCATGCTTTTTTCCCTAGCCTAGAATTGGCTCCTGCCAATGCCTAGTTTGCTCCTCTTTTGTTTTACACGTCTTCAGTGTCTTCTTTTGGGATAGCGCATGAGGTGCTTTCATGCTTTTTCGGCAGGATTAGGTCCTCGGGTCGGTTGGACACTGTTAATGGCTATGTATGTCTATTTGTTGGTTTTCTTTGTTTATTGATACTGAGAAGACTCGTTGCTGATAAAATTGAATTACTTCAGTGCATGCTGGTAGCATCTAATTTGAAATGTCGAACTTCGGATAATTATCACGATTTGCATTCTAAAATCTTCTTATTCCGTTTCTATCTCTCGAGCTTGATGAGCCAATTACTTTTTTGGTCTAATTTTAGATGCATCTAGCTTATCGCAAAAGCTTAATTTCTTTCGTTTAGCATTGCCTCTTTGGGATAGCCACGGTCATGGTCATCGTTACGGTCTACCCTTTTTTTATTATTCTTTTTATGGATTTGTTAGTCAATGGATTGGAAGTAGCTTCTTTTCCGTTGGACCCCATCTCTACATACGAGGAAGTTTGTGTAAGGCGTCTGAGCTTTGTTTGGGACTGACGACTCCTTTCGATTAGGAGTATCGGGTGATGAAACTGAAATGACGATAACCTCCTGGATGGACACTTGTATTCTGATTGAAATTCATTCTTAATTAAGGCTTCAATTGTTTCACTAAAAATATTTTTCTAGGAAAACTTTTTCCACGATTTTCCATTGACCGGAAAATACCCTTCTAAAACTAAGAAAATGATTTCTCGGGCTTCTTTGTGCATCCTCTGTCTCCTTCTCCATCTCGTGATGGAAAGAGATGGCGAGCTCATCTCTTCCCGGCAAATTCAAAGCCCTCTGCCTCAGCGCCTCTTCTTCTCCTTCTTCTCACCGTCGCATCGCTTTCAATTCCCTCGGATTCTCCGCTAGCCTCTTGCACGACGTTTTCTCAGGAGAAAACCTCGACGGCAACCTTCCGATTCCACAGGCTGGCTTTATTCTCAAGTCTGACTTTCGTGTTGGGTCTTCGTTTTCAAGTCGTTTGTTGGTGAGCAATGGCGAGAAGAACCCGCCCTATTTCTCTGTCACGTGTGAGGCCACTCCGACGAAGAGGTCGCTAGGCCGAAAAGAGGCGCATTTACAACAAAGCTCATAAATCTGAGATTAGGACGCGTATGAAGAAGGCGTTTGTTTCGGTTAATTTGATTGTTGTGTGAAGCATTCTATAATACGCGCTACCGGACCACCGTCCTTCGGTGAAGTCGTGCGAATGATTTTTTTTGTTGATTAGGTTGTGGTCGAGTTTAGAACCCATTTTCAACTCATTAACTCAACCCATTAGGTTCACTGGCACTTTCTCTTCATCTTATAAAAATATTTTTAAAAAATCAAAATTACTTTTATTTTTCTTTTCTTTCCTTTTTTTTTTTTTTCTTCTTCATTCTTCCATTTCATTCACCAATGGTTGACAACGGCAACGGCTGGCTAGGCGAGCTTGAGCTCATTGATCGGGTGAGGTCAAGACCTCGCTGAGGTCAATCCTCGCCAATCCAACGAGAATCGACCTCGTCGATGACTAGCAAGGCTCAGACCTCGTCGATTTATCGAGACTCAAGCTCGCTTGGCGAGCTTGACCTCAATAGATCTAGTGAGGTGGAGCCTCGTCTGAGGCTAGCAAGGTTTGGCTTGCTAGCCATAGCAGTGGCCGATAATCGGTGAAGGAAAAGGAAAAAAAAAAAGGAAAAGAAAAAGAGAGGCCATCTTAATAAATGCAAAAAGAAAGTTGCATGGAGCTCATCTTAATAAATGCAAGGTGGTCTTTGTGAACTTGAGAAGAGAGGCCAACGTACAAGATGTCTCTTTCTCATGTGAGCATCATGAAGTGCAATAATGATTATTCTATGGTCATTGCCACCAAATGATGAAGACTCACTTCTACATTATGAAAGCGAGCAAGAGACGTGGAACAAGAATTGCGCCGAGGTGGCGCAGAGAGCGCCAAGTTCCTTCGGTGGCTAAGAGTGCGCCAAGTTCTTTGGTGGTTGAGAGGGTTGAGTATTGTTGTAATTACACCTGAGTAATTTAGCTAGACAAATTCTTGTGAGTAGAATTTGTCTAATTCCTTGAGTGAGGTTTCACTAAGAATTGTGAGGGACTAAATACTGTATGACTTATTGGGTGTAATTAGGGGCTGGGAAACACTGAGAGAATGTTTGAGCGCTCAAGTGACTGCAATATCCATTGTCTCACTTGTTTTTATAGTGGAATTCCATACTACTCTTCCCATGGACGTAAGTTTCAATATTCGAACCAAATCACGTAAATTTGATGTTCAATTTCCTTTCCCTCCTTCCAACTAATTTTATCTTATTCGTTTGTCTATATTCTCATCAATTGATATCAAAGCCAGTGTTGGCTAACTTGAAGCGAATTGATAATGATGGAAGAAGAAAAGGTGAGAATCACCGATTTGATGGGAACGATTTTGCTTTCTAGAAGATGTAGATTGAAGATTATCTGTACTAGAGAAATTTACACTTACCATTATTTGGGGAGAAACCATACTTGATGAAGGATGCCGAGTGGGAATTGCTGGATAGACAAGTGATGGGTGTTACTCGGTTGTCGTTGGCTCGTAACATCATGTTTAACATCGTGAAGGAGAAAACCACTACGGAACTAATGAAAACCCTGTCAAATATGTAAAAGAAACCCTCCGCGATCAAAAAGGTATATTTTGTGGCATCCCAAAATTTCAAGGCAACTTCTGGATGCATTACGACATATGGAAAGGTGATGGAAGTGTTATTGATTTATGTTATGGCCTTTAGACCAAAGAATTTTATTAGATTAATGCCGAGTATTTTAATGGAGAATTGTTTGGATAGAAATATATCTTATGTTAATGGATGATCAAGGTTGGTGTTATAGGACAATTTGATAAGGAAGATTTTGTTCTTGACTATGCACTTTATAGATTTGATTTTTTATGGATTAATGTCACAAAGTCTTTTGGCCATTTTATTTTGCAATTAGGTATTTATTTAAATGAGGATTAAGATGTATTATTAAAAGTAAACTTGGGCCATTTAAGTTTGGACTTTAGGCCCAAGAGTGTTGGGCCTAAAGTGGGCCAAAAGGGGGCGGCCCATAGAGCTCATGGGGCTGTCGACCAAGCTGGCCCCAAGCCCAGCCGGATGAAGCCCATCATGTGCATGGGAGGATTGCCAAGTGTTATCCCCCTTAGTCCAAGTGTTTTACATGCAAAATCAATGATTGTTAATCGTTGAAGGGAGGAAAATTGAGAGAACCGGTTTGATGATGAGGGGGGGAGTGTCGACCGAGAGGAAGGAAGAGAGAGAGGGTTACCGAGAGAGAGAGAGATCGAGAGAGAGGGAGAGCAGACGTGCGAGAGAAGAAGAGGAGGAAGGAGGAGCTCGTTCGCCGCCGTTCCTTCGCCGCCTTGCCCACCGTTTGTCGCTGTGTTCGTTGCTTGCTGTTGTGCTCGGTTTAGAGGCAAGTAGAGTCCTAAAATCTACCCTTTGCTTGCTGTGATTGTGTTGTGATGTGTGATGAATTTTCGGAAGTGATGAGGTGAGGAATTTCGAAGCTATGGAAGCAAATGCTTGAGCGTAGTAATCTGTTTTTGGGAAAAACAGTTCGACCTTCTATGATTTCGTGAGTTGCGTGTGATTTTATTGTAGGAATTTCACTTCGATCTCTTCATGAAAGTTGTAGAGGACTTCTTGTAGTATAACTTATCAAAAATTGAGGGAAAATGAACAAGGATAAGTCGGCGAAATCATTTTTCTTTGAAGAAACTGGATCTGGGAAACGTTACATTGATCTAGCATGATTCTGTGAATTTTATAAAATCATCCAGTCGAAATTTGATCTTGTGTCCTTAATGAAAGTTGGTTATGACATTTTAAGGAGTAACATACTAAAATTTTAAAGGAAATGGATGAGTTTAGGCTGGTGAAATGATTTTATTTGAAATGGTCAGATCTGGGAAATTTTTCCGAGGGTTAGAGACGGCTACGGTGACTATAGTTTTTAATCCATCACGAATATTATTTCGAGTTATTCATGAGATGTTTACTTCTGGACCTTGTATATAACATATAAAATTTTCAGAATTTTTGGAGTTGATTTAGGATTTTTACCGAATTTGTGAATAAAACTGTGTATGGTAATATTCCGAGATTTTAAGGACTGGGGTGCGTGGATTGTACCGAATTTTGTGATGCTCTTCTGATATGGTGTCCTTCACGAAATATTTTCCTCTAGATCTTTTATATAACATGTCAAAGTTTTAGAATTTAATAAGGTTGTTTACTAATTTTTCAAGAATTATGATCAATGGAGCGCAATCTGTTTTTATCCGAAAATTGCTGCACTTTCAAAAATAAATGAAATTTGCTCCATGTGATATGATGTCTTGAGTGGTTGATTTATGCTGCATATGTGGTGACATATGGCATGTTATATGACATTAAAAGTTGGTGGAGACTCTTGATATTGATGCATCAAATGCCATGTTGGAATTGAAATACATGTGTGAATGTAAATTGAAATATTAACGAGACCGTCGGAGGTGTGAGCTGACGATGCCCCGGGAGTGTCGGGATGCCCGGAGTGTGTGTGCCGGATGTCCTCGGGAGTTTCGAGATGCCCGGAGTGTGTGTGCCGGAAGCCCTGGAGGTGTGTGCCGGGGGGATACCTCGTGATGCTAGTTGGGGTAAGAGATGCCCGGAGTGTGTGTGTCGGATGCCCGGTTGGATGCGAGCGATAAATTGTGGGATGCAAACATTGGTCCCTAGATGAAGAATAATGAGATCCTTGTGAAAGATAAGAATTGAAATTGAATCATGTGCATGGGTGTATGCATATGGCATGATGCATGGTCTGCTTATGAAAGTAAATTGATGCTGTTTGATATTGAAAATGCGATTGTGAAGGCGTGAATGGATCTCATGTGATGTATGCTTGATAGCATGGATGATGTGAATCATGGTGATATATGCACGTTGCATAACGATATATGCATGGCTGCGTGATGATATGCATGGCTGTAAGGTGAGGTATGCTTGAACGCATGAAGGATATGTGTTTTATTCTTGATTGTTCTGCTTGACGCATTATGTAGTTTGGTGGATCTTTACTGCTGAGTGGTTGTACTCACCCCTTTTGGGGATTAACATTTCAGATTAGAAAGATGCCTTTGCTCCCGGTTACACGTGGTACTTATTATGGATTGCCCTCTGATGTCGAGGTGGAGTGCACGGAGCATTCCTGTGTTAGTATACCTGGTCTGGTGTATGTTCGAGTTCGTGTCTTGGTGATGTATGATGTAGGGCTGGCTGATGGCCCAGTTGTCCAGGAGTTTTTGTCTGTTCATGTCCGGCGTGGTGGAGTGATGCTAGGGATGCTGCCGCCGCCGCCACCCGATGCACCGAGTTGGGTGTGATGGCGCATGTGACTGGAGGGAGCTGACACTTTTTGGGGATGGCCGACACTAGCTGATGGATAGATGTTCACATCTGATGTTTAGTCGGGTTTCTTTTGAGTATCGCCGAGCTTAGCTATAGCCTTGGCCCTTTTGTTACTCCGACTTGTAAAAATCCATCTTCATATGTAAATAAAAAGTGATTCGGCTTTAGCTTTTATATATATATGAAAAGTTATAGTTGGTGTGTATTGCATCGTATTGTTTAGTTTGTGTACGGGTTTGGGAGATGATAAGTATGTTTCTGTTATATGAACTTCGCTGGGACCGATCTAAAGGATGTAAACCCCCAGGTTGTGTGGACCCGCTGCAACTGAAATGGTATCAGAGTTGAAATGTTATTTGGACAAGTGTTAGGTGAGCGAGCCGTGGCGACCCAAGCAGATCGGGGGCCGTTCGAGGGGTGCCACATATTTGATGCGACATCTATTTTACTTAGAATGGGCAAAGATATATTAGTGGCTGAGCATATCAACGAATTCAATGAAGTCATTAACCAACTGAGTTTGGTTGAGATCAACTTTGAAGATGAGATATGTGTGTTGATTCTATTATCCTCATTATCTGATAACCAGAATACTACTATTACTGCTATTAATAATTCTTTTGGGTCAAGGAGCCTAACATTTGATGAGGTTCGTGATTTGATTTTGAGTGAAGACATTCTTAGGAAAAAATTTAGTGAACCTATACAGATTGCCTTAGTAAGTGAAAGTAGAGGAACAACTAATACATGTGTTAATAGGAGCAGTATAAATACAAATAGACGTAGTCAATTTAGGATTATAGGAGTTGTCTATTGGAATTGTGGCAGGAGTGGGCATGGTAGAAGAGACTCTATTATGCTGAAAAATGAAAAGGATAAGGGAATTAGAGTTGAGTCTATAGATGATGTTGTAGTTATAGCTGAGAATAATTTTGATAATGTAGATTGTGTTTTGTCTGTCATTGAGGATTCACCATTTGATGGATGGATGATGGATTTTGATTGTTCATTTCATGCTACACCAAATAGGAACTAGTTTATCACTTATCAGTGCACGGAAAATGGTAAAGTCCAGTTAGCGAACAATGTTAAGGCACATTCCGGAGTTGAAAAAAAAAATAATTTCCTTAGGTGCCTTAGATTCAGCTGGCTACGGTTATTTTTTAGAAGGTGTAATGTAAAGGTTGTTTGAGGTGCCCTGGTGATATTGAGAGGAATCAAGTACGGAGACCTGTATAAACTTCAAGATGACAAAGTGACGGGTTTCAGTTCGAAGACATCAAATACATCTGTTCAAGAGTCTATCGATTACTTGATAAAGACCCGGATGTTTGTACCAATGCACAAATTTGATGCCGTTGTCAGGAACACGCAGTTGAAAACTTTGATTAAGACGAAGACTGGTAAGTCGATCAAGCATATGTGCACTAATAATAGCATGGAGGTTTGCTCAAAGCTAGTAAATAAATTATGCATGAATGAAGGCATAATGAAACACTGCGCTAATACCGGTAAACCATAACAATTTGCAGAATTGATTAGCAGATCATTACTGAAGACGGACGATAAAATGATCTCTAGTGCTAGTGTTGGTAGGAGAATCTTGGCTGACGTGCTTAGTACGGTAAGCTACTAGGTAAATAGATCCCCATCGATTGCTAATGACTGGTGGACTCCCGAAGAAATGTGGTCAAGTAATGTTGCTAGTTATTCTATTCTTAGAATGTTTAGTTGCATGTGTTATTTTTGAGTGAATGATGGTAAGTTCGATGGAAGGGCAAGGCATATTCCATGGCTATGCACAAAGCAGGGCGGTCGATTGCGGTGCCTTGATATAAAATCACCTGTTGATAGTAGAGAAGTTACCTTTGACAAGTCTCTAGTACTTTTGGCTAAGAGTGTTTGTGGCAGTGTTGATACGGATTTGGATGGTGTTTAGCTCAAGGTGGAGTTACAACTATAAACTCTTTAGGTAGTAGGACTAGTAGAATAATCAACACATATGATACTTGTAGCGAGATGGAGTTAGTAGAGCCAACAGTTGCTACAGCTACTAAATTTGACAATGTGCCTGTTTGACCTTTTGTCAAATATGGAAGCAATGATGGTTTTGTTTTATATGTGGTACGGGAGGTTATGTTGGAAATCCTTATGGAGTAGCTAACTATGCAAGTGGAGTTTTTTTTTTTTTTTTGATCTTGAACTATGCAAGTGGAGTTGGCATCTTGATGAGGTCCACAGTTATGGCAAAGTTTAAGCATGGCTCGGACTTGGAAGCATTCCATGGGTTGAGCCCATTGGGACTATGGGAGAGTAGTGGCGAGTTTTTCATTTGAAGCGATTGTGACTTGACTTAAACGTCAAGCCAAGGTGGAGATTGTTTACAATATGTCTCGAGTTTGAGCCCATTGAACAATACTCAATGTAAAAAAGTTAGACTGACCGACCTTGTGATTTTGTAAGACTTCTTCTTTGGTCCGGCTACACATGATTGCATTTATGTTTAGCCTCAATTGTGAGAAGAAGAAAATTGCGTATGGATTTCATTTTGCATTTATCTCTCTGCATGTGTAGAAAGCAGTGAAGAAAACTTGCGTGTTTTATTGACTCTCTTTCTATGTGAAGCTGTGATCGAAGTCAATGAAGAGATTTGCCCAAGCACCAAATATGGGTATTCCTCTTTCTACATATGAAATAAAGGAATCCGCGTGAAGAAGCATGTGGAAGCCTCCGTCGAAAGAGCAATTAAAAAGGAAGTTGCTTGGAGCCCATCTTAATAAATGCAAGGTGGCCTTTTTGAACCTGAGAAGAGAGGCCAATATACGAGATGTCTCTTTCCCATGTGAGCATCCTGAAGTGTAATAATGATTATTCAATGGTCATTGCCATTGAATGATGAAGACTTACTTTTGCATTACAAAAGAGAGTGACAGACGTGGGACAAGAATTGTGTCGAGGTGGCCAAGAGAGCATCAAGTCCCTTTGGTGGCTGAGAATGTGCCAAGTTCTTTGGTGGCTGAGAGGGTTGAGTATTGTTGTAATTACACCTGAGTGATTTAGCCAAATATATTTATTTGTGAGTAGAATTTGTTTAGATCCTTGAGAAAAGTTTTACTAGAAATTGCGAGAGACTAAACACTGTGAGTTATTAGGTGTAACTGAGGGTTGAGAAATACTAAGAGAGTGTTTGAGTACTCAAATGATTGTAATTTCCATCATATCACTTATTTCTATAATGGAATTCTGTGCTGCTCTCCCCATGAATGTATGTTCCGATATTTGAACTGAACCACGTAAATCTAGTATTCAAATGAATGTATGTTCCGATATTTGATTTCCTTTCCTCCCTTCCAACTAATTTTATCCAATTTGCTTGTCTATATTCACAATAGATCTCCTCATGCTAGATAACACAGCCTCATCTTCTCTCGGCCACTCCAAGATAAACCCCATCGCTTCTTGAGATGAAGAAGAAGAAGTAGGTGTAACGATATTCTCAGAAGAACGAGTTTACAAGAATATAGGACTTCCAAGCGCTAACGGATAACCTCGGATTCAATATTAGGATTTGGATTTAGTTTTCTACTTAAATACACATCAAGTGTGAAAACTGGAACGTTGTAGATCAAATTGTTGTTCCAGCCCAGTTCTTTAGTTTAACAGTGCTGGCGCAAATCTATCTATGAAGAAAATCAGTGCTTGGTTTATAAACTATGTAGACCAGTGCCACATCAATCATTAATTATGTGGGTCTGAGAATGTGAGATTCATATGATAGATAGCCTTGACATTGGATCTCCATGCTATGAATATTCGGGTATATTGAGTATAGTGTCTAAAGCACTTACACCAAGTGGCTCCATCGTATGACATAGTCAAATGATGAAGTCTCTTTGCATGTCAAAGCTAAGACATAATATGAATAATTTAAAGTAATAAACTAACCAGCAAACTCATATAATGCTCGGATTTTATTTCTGCTAAGACATAATATGAATAATGAAAAGTAATAAACTAGCCAGCAAGCTTGTAGGACGCTCGGGTTTAACTTCTGCTAATGTAGGCATTCCCTTTCCAATTTGTAGCACCAGATTTTTGCCACTGCCAAACTCACAGCTTGAACTGCTGCAGAGCTGAAGTCCCATCGCCTTTCGCATTCGCGCTGAAGGTGGAAACGTACTCCATGATGGTGGTTTCTCTGTACTTTGGTGGATTGCCCTCGGAAATCAACTCCTTAATGGGTCCGTACAGTTTTGGCGATGGCGGTGTTGCTGTGTAAAAGAAGCACGCCACAGACACTCTCGGCCCCATGTTGTTCGCCACAACTCTGTGCTCGGAGCTCTTGAATATGTCATTTGAGATAAGCTGAAAAAAATGGTCTGGTTTGTGATTAGAAGTGCACACTCAACTGCTGGATAAAGAGTTAAGGCATAAAATGCTGTTTGTTGATTCATTCGTGTGCCTAACAGGGTCTCTAGTGATAAAACGTAGGGAGAGAAAGTACGTTAGGTGAGACTTGCCTGAAGCAGATCACCGATGTTAACTATCAGTGCTCCCGGCACGGGGCTCACATCGATCCACTGATTCTGATAAAGAACTTGGAGGCCTCCGACATGGTCTTGCAGGAGCACGGTGAGGAAGTCGCTGTCTGTATGCCTGCTGGTCCCCAGAGTGAGCTCTGGTTGTGGGCATTTGGGGTAGTACTGGTTCAGAAGGACGAGTCCCTTGGCGCACTCCATGTCCTTCAGATGGTTCGGCTTCAACCCCAGCGCCTCCGACAGGAGTTCGAACAAGGTGGTTCCCAAATTCATCACTCGCTTCGAGAATTCCAGCATTATGTCACTAGGGTGTTCAAAGATTTAGTGGGTCAATTCGTCACAAATTCCTAGTCCGTTAGAAGCAGACACCCCAACAAGTTATTATAAGAGATTGCGGTTATATATTCTGTGGAATAGCTTACCCGCATACCGCTGGCAAGTCCTCTGCCTCCAGAGCATTAGGTGCCATAACACAGAACAGGGTGTCCCTCCAATTAGCCGCCTCTGTTTTATACAGATTGAAATTACTGTGGTAGGCGACGCTTGTCGTGAAATCTCGCGAATAGAACCGTCTCTTCTCTTCAGCACCTTGATCATGGAAACGGCGCACTCCATCCAGCATCTCCTCCAGAACAGTCGTGGGGATCCCATGATTCACCACCTGAAAGAAGCCCCATGTTTTGGATGCACTTCGAACTTCATTTACAACCTCCTTGCGCCGAGATGGATCTTTCGCAATATCTGCAAGGTCAACTATAGGAACATGGAAGTGGCCGTTGCTCGATGCCAGTGCACTTTGCAGGTTCTCCGGGTGATCTACGAAAATGCGAGGAACTTCTGTAATCCCAGCATCAACAAGGCCCTTGACACCTGCCTTTGATTCATCGAAAGCCTTTTTCTCGCGCATCCGATCGTACTTCTGTGTTTTTTCATGCGCTTCTTCTCTGCTGAGTACTTCCATTTTTCTTCCTTAGTGAAAACACTTAAGAGTTCCAAGTCTGATCTTACATTAAATATGGAAGAAATTGAAAGACAAAGGTCCTGTGGTATTTAATGACTGGATTCAAAAACAGTTGAGAAGAAAGAAGAGACCAATTGTGTACGTTGCATCACAATGAAAGCGATTGGAATTCAAGAACAAGGCCAAGAAGCAAAAAGCAATTATTGTATAGCAAGTTCATCGAACTTTCAAGATTTGGGTTTGGCCTTTCCTATGCATTGCCCGGTTAAATGCAGGCTTATTGGAAAAGCATTTTGGTAACGAATGGCTTAAAATAACAGAAGTGATGACCTTGAAGTAGCAATCAGACAATTGAAAAGGGGGTCATCATCTTGGACCACATGAGTTATGAGGAACCTTAGCCAGCTCATCTTCTATACTAGAGTACTTCAAAAACTTAATGAGCATCATCTATATCTATGTCCGACCGGCCACAGCCAGTTCTGAAACTGATGTCCAAGTGTAATCCCCATTTGCAAATTGATATCAAATTGATTTCTGCAGATTAAATCAATTTGCTTGTTCAAATAAGAAGTCTATAGCAACATAGGCTCTCAATATGGTCCTTCGACACAATGGTAGCATGAAAAAAAAATCCTGTTCCATACACAATCAATACAAATGACTACTGAGCAAATCGAAATTCTAAAACTTGTACTGACGACAGTAATTGTTCAAGAAGGATTCTGCATCTCTTCCTTACAGAAAATATTTCCTGGGACATTCGAGCTCTGATCGTTGAATACAAGAATTGTTCGGCCCAGTTCAGTCATGATCAGGTGGCCCACTGTGTCTTCACGAATCAAAAGTGGGCTAACATCTTCAAGCTCTCCCTTCTAATCGGTTGCATAAAACCACCCAGCCCTTATGGGATATTCCGTGTTCAGAAGCCCATCAACTTTGTTCCCCAAACGGTGATTAAAAAGTAATGAGAATGCGTATGGTGTGTGGTTGAAAGCCAAAGCCTTGTTTGTCTTTAGACTAACGACACCAATTCCAGTGGCTTTGATTCCTGAAGTTTATAATCTTCAGTTGATCGCCAACCACTTTCAAACATTTTTTCAATTCACAATAAGCTTTTGAAACCCGAAACAGTCAAGAAGTGGGTCCTCTCTCCATAATTTGATCCTCAATTACATTGATTTTCGCCTTGACTCGCCATTAGTGCGGGTGTTAATCGTTCACTAGCAAAATCCAGCTTCATGGGCCTTGGGAACGGATTTCCTTAATTATGCCTCTAAAAGCTATTCCTCTTGTCCACAGAGTGACGATAATTCCCAACAATGCTAAAAATAAATCAAAATTATGTTTTTCTCTATTTAAAATGGCCAAGAATTAAAGGCTCATGCCGTTCTTGAAAAGGGCAAAATCAGCATTCACTTTCAAAAGCACCAGCCACATAATTCCTGCCCTGTGTGATATAATGATGGAAATGGAATTGGGACATGATTTTCTACTCGCAATAAAAGCATTATCTCAGAGTTACTAAGCTTGAACTGACAATCACTTCAAGGACAGTTCTCGAATTAGAATCACACTTCTCATTGAGGTTAGAATCACCGAAAGGACTTGAAGCGTTGGAATAACCAGCGACTGACTATGACTTCAACTTCTCTACGACGCTCATCGCTTGGAAAATTATAGCAAGAAAAGGCTGATAATCAATTTTACATAGCAAAACAATGAAAATCAAATCAACAAAAGGCCAATACTACACACGACACCTCAATTCCTTCCTATGTAATAACCCCACCCTCGAGCTGCGCAGCTTCGATCTAAGTCGTCAGACCGGCAACGAGTCACAAGTTTCAGATGCCCATTCTGAATCATCCAATCATTCCTCTTTCTTCTACTTCGATTCCAGTTCCTCTCTTTCGGAGAGAATGCTTTCTTCTTTCTTGTTTCTATACGATTTCGGCAGACAGCTCCAACTTTTGGAGGGTTCATTTTAGGCTTGCCCAAGATAGGAGATGAGAGGCCACATACCAAGATATTTATTATATTTCTAGCTAATTTCATTATGAATTTTTATGACGCAAAAGGAAAAAAAAGGATTCATGACAGTCAGCAATTTTTTATTTTTTATTTTTTATTTTTGTTGTCTTGTTACTTTTGTAGTCCATATATTTATACGGTGTTTTGGCAAATAATAAAATCACCACTTCAATTTATCTTTTGAAATATATATTACATTAAAAAAGTGGAAAGTATCCTAGGATTGAAGATAAAGAAAAAAAAAAAAAGGTTTCATAATTCTTTTGACATAGAAATAACACCAACTAAGGTATTCATCTAACTTAGACGGTTTGATAAATTTTTCGTAGAAGCTCGTGGATCTATGAACGATCATGAAGTAGACTATATAAGCCACGTAACTCCTATTCGAATGATAACAAAATGTTTGTTCATCATGCATTGGACTCAATTATATATAAAATAAATTACTGAAAGATTTTGCATTCCCCCCCCAAAAAACATATTCATTAAGAAAATCCTAGTAATTAGTAATCAATTCAATAGACTTATTGATTAAAAAAAATATTTTCTTTGATAACAACTACCAAACTCATAAGAGAGTTCATGTCATAATTCTTCGACTATAATTTTTTTCTTTTTTAAATTAGTAGATCTTTTAATGTCTGTCAATTATTTTATAAAGATCCTCTACTTTGACTTGGTACGAAAAAAGAAAGATCGAGATGGGCTAACTAGTTCTAATGGCTATCTATCTACTTGGCAAATTTGAAGAATGGAGAAACGAGAATACTACTGACATATCTTCTGCTTGTCAGTTCTCTAAATCTAACAAATGTTAGAAAAGCAGGCAATTTTACCCACGGGCTCAATCTTTTTTTCTTTTCTTTTTTTTTCTGTATATTTCTCTATTTTTGTTGGGCTCCAATTCTTTCTTTTTCCCTGGATGGGGTCCACTGCATCCGCGTGTCTTCATGTGCGGGGTCAAGTGAAGGAGAGCTCTCTCTCTCTCTGGAATTTTAAGTTTACCGTTTCCACAATTTCTCGGAGAAAAAGGTGCTATCAATTGAAGGGAAAATTTGAACCCCAGACAGGACTGATAGATTGTCATGTAAGATCTTTCTTTCGTTGGTCACTGCTCGTATTGATTTAAACACGCCACATAATTCAAATGGTCCAAAATAGCCATCTATGGGGCCTCATTAATGATAAGATTGATATGAAAGAGGAAAAGCATACATCTAACGGGTATCAATCGATAAAAAGATTTCTATGCATCTTCAATGACTATTGTTTCTCCTTTTCTTTTTGTGTGTGCGTGTCAAATAAAACATTCATTATCTTTTTTTACAAGAATTCTCTGAATTTTGAGTATTTTCATGAGCTTAGTGGCAATCTGGTGAGAGTTAAGACATGCCACCCGGGGCAGCTAGCTTGGGGAAGACAACGTTGTGGGCTTGTTAGGTTCTTATGATGTGGGCTTAGTTTATCTTGAAAGAATTGAGCTTAATTCTAGTTCGAGTCTGTTTGGCATGGTTTGCTCAAATAGAGATTATGGGCTTTTGTTTATTTGGGCTGAGCTTGAGTTTTTTTGAAAATGGACTTGATATCAAAGCCCAAGTGTATTCATAGTTTGATACTAGATTACCCACGTTCGCGTAGGCCGTAGAGCTCAGCTTGGGAGATTTTAGTAATTACTTTGATATAACTTTAGTTTTAATAGTTTAGTCTTCTAGGAGAAGATACAATTTGATTTGAATTTAGCTCATGGGATCGAGTGGAATGTGCTTTTTCTATCTTCTTTTATTTATTTATTTTAATTCTCACTTTATGAACTTTTATTGTTTTGTTGGTTTTTGTAGAATGGGATTTGGCTCAGTATTGTCCATTTTTAATTGTCCATTTTTAATTTCAAGGTATCTTTAAATATGAAAGTTGTCACTATATAAGTTTTCATTCCAAGACTCAATCCAATTAATCCGTAGTGTCTACCAACTTTATCGTATTCTTTTTTATGTATGTTGAAATTCTTCATTCATTTGAATTGGATACCAATTACAATGATCAAAATTATATCACATCACCATTGCTAAGAGTTATGAAGATGGAATCCTTCATTCTTCCCAATGATATGGTAGTGAAGATTCTTGCTTCAATCGTTGCCAACTCCATGGACGATTTTTTTCAATGCAAAAATGAGGCACCAATCTAATCAAACATTTCAAAAAAGTATTTTCTAAGAGGTAATTAATTTATTAAAGGATGATGATTTGTGGAAAATTTAAAAACCTGGGACTTACCAATTACAGCCTCTGCGGAAGCAAGCTCCACTACAAGTTCCTGAAAACATTTCATGCTCTAGGTAAAATTGCAAATTCTAGCCCTTGAATTAGTACATGGGGGTGTGTTTTCCAGCTACTCGTTTATAGCTAGCTTGGGGAAGACAAACCTGTGGACTTGTTAGGTTCTTATGACGTGGCTTAGTTTATCATTGAAAGAATTGGACTTAATTCTAGTTCGAGTACGTTTGGCATGATTTGCTCGGATAGAAATTATGGGCTTTTGTTTATTTGGGTTGAGCTTGAGTTTTTTGGTAAATGGACTTGATATCAAAGCCAAGTATATCCATAGCTAGATACCAGATCACCCACATTCGGCCGAGGCCCTAGAGCTCAGCTCGAGGGGCTTTAGTAATGACTTTGCTATAGCTTTAGTCTTAATAGTTTAGTCTTTTAGGAGAAGATACAATTTAATTGGAATTTAGCTCATAGGATCAAGTGGGATGTGTTTTTTCTATCTTTTTTTTTTTTTTTAATTCTCACTTTATGAACTCTTATTATTTTGTTGGTTTTCGTAGATTGGGATTTGGCTCAATATTGCCCACTTTTAATTTCAGGGTATCTCTAAATTTGAAAGTTATCACTATATAAGTTTTCATTCCAAGGCTCAATTTAATTAGTCCGTAGTGTCTACCAATTTTATCATATCCCTTTTTATGTATGTTGAAATTCTTCATTCATTCAAATTGAATACCGATTACACAATCAAAATTACATTACATTAATATTGGGAAAATTACCAAAAAAATCCTAAACTTATTACAATTGTGTCAATTCACTCATAAACTTTTTTTTTACTAATTTAGTTCTAAACCTTTTGCAATTATGGAAGTTTAGTTCTTTTGGCCAAAATTAACCGGCCGGCACGTACATGGCCGCGTAGGCCGATGACAATTTTTTAAATAATATTTTATTTTTCAAATTATTTTATTGATTTTTTATCTTCTTTTTTTTCCTTCTCTCTCTCTCTCTCTCTCTCGCCTTCCTCCTCCCTCTCTCCTTCTTTGGCTCCGATGACCAGCTAGAGGGGAGGGCTGGCCGGTCGCTGGACCGAGGCGGCCTGAGCGAGCTTGCCTCACCATCACTAGGTCCCCCTCGTCGATCAGGAGAGGGCATGGGCGAGCTCGCCCTCGCCTAGCAATGGCCAGGCAAGCCCTCGCCAGATCTAGCGGGGGGCTCACCTTGGCCCGACAATCGGCTGGCCCTCCTCTCTAGCCGATCGTCGAAGTCAAAGAAGGAGGAAGGAAGGAGGAGGGAGGAGAAAAAAAGAGAGAGAGAGAGAGAGAAAAAAAAGAGGAAAAAAGATAAAAAGTCAATAAAATAATTCGAAAAATAAAACATTATTAAAAAAATTATCGCCCGCGTCGGTCGGCAGCCACGTCAACATCGGTCCTCTAATTTTGGCTGGAAAGACTGAACTGGCATAATTGCAAAAGATTTAGGACTAAATTGAACAAAAAAATAATTTTATGACTGAATTAACACAATTGTAATAGGTTTAGGACTTTTTTGGTAAATATCTCAATCACCATTGCTAAGATTTATAGCGGGAGAGAGATGGCTAGGCACACCAGGCGAAGAGCCGAATTTTTTTCTCTCCCCCTTCTTCTTCCTCCCTACGCTCAGTACTCAAATCCTCTAGATTTGCTGAGGAAAGTAACTACTCTATGCTATTGTCTTCATAATTAACTGCTAGCACTCCTAGCCATAGGGATCACAAGACCCCTCCTCCATCGTTTGTTTGTTTAATTAGGTCCCAGATTGATATAGTTCTTATTTTCTGGAAACTTTTTTACCTCATTTGCCCAGCTAAAGAACAAAGAATTACCTCTCAATAGTCAATGCCCCGAGTGAAGTTAAGAGGTGGACAGAATGGGGGAAAGAGAAAACGAAAGAAAGAGAACACAAAATTCTTCATCTTCTTTCTCCTTCAATATCCACAATCTCCATTATTCATCAGAAGCACATATGCACCTGAGTCACAGAGAAAAAATGGTCGACACTCTTAGGTAAAGATCTTGCAACGAAGTGTACTCTCCATTACAAGTACATACACATTATCTACGCCCTTCGCTCTGTTCCTCTTGCCCTTATTTGTCTTGATCTACGATGATGAAGGCAGCGGCTACACTCATGTCGATCTGTTCTTTGTTGGCATGTAATTGTGCCGGAAGTGTTTGGCAAAAGATTCATGTCGAGATCAACAACAATTTGCTCACCGGAAATACTTCGAGGGTTCAATGCAAATCCAAAAACGACAACCTTGGAATCCATGACATAACGCACACAAACAAGTGGGGATTCTCATTCATACCCAATTTCATCGAAGGTACATTGTTCTTTTGTGGTTTTTCATGATCCAGTTGATTCGAGTGGTTTGATATGCATGTGCAAGGTAGGGACCATTGTGTATGTAGCAAGTGTATTTGGGAGATCTCACCAAACGTTTCTTGTAAGCTCAATGGAGTGACCAAGAAGTAAGACATAAGTTATCCTTGGAATAGGGGAAAACAGTCACAATCAGTCATATGCGGGTTAATTATCGAGTTCCTACACTTGATTCCGATGTAGTCCAAGCTTGACTATCCAAATGATGAGTGACTTACACATATGGAGATCCCGTCACAAAAAAAATAAAAATAAATCATATATGCATTAGTTTGGGAAAATGGTCATAACTTTCTCAAAAAAGATTGGAATGAGCTAATTCCAAAGCCAAAAGTACAAAAACTCTTGGATCTACGACTTTTAAGTTTTAAGTTTTCTTAGATAAAGACTGTAGGATGGTCGATATTGGTGAGGAAGCAGATGAACATGAATGGATAAAATGAGAAAAAGGATAGGAACTTTAATGGTTGCTCTTTTAGACAGCCAAAGAATATCTTCTAGATTGATGGCTGCAACTCTTCTAGAATGTGGACTTTAAAAAGCTCCAACTCTTCAAGAACGGAGTAAAAACCCTTCTAGATTTTCAAGAGGTTTCAACTATTCGAGTTTCAAGTAAATTACACTAAGCAAATTTCATTTATCAAATTTGATGTCTTTTATGTGGAGACTTGATATCCTTTTGAAGCAAAATAAAAGAAGAGCAAAACACTAAAGTCAAATCTAGAAATTATAAATTATTTAAGCCCACAAAAATTAGAAGCACTTAGAAACTAAGGCGCGTTTGGTAACGAACTGTTCCCGGGAATAGATTCGATCGAAATGATTCTTTTTTATTCGTTCTAGGAACAATTTCTAAGCATTTTAAGGCTGTGCATGATAAAATTTCTACTTCTCTATTTCTCTGTTTCTCGTGCTCCCCCATGGTGTTTTGAAACAATCTGTTTGGTAACGCAATTTGGTTTTTCTATTTAAACGATTTCTATTCCGAAATTGATAAAAAGAAGAAATTAGAAGCTAAAATTTTTAACTTCTCAATTTCTGAAATAGAAATTGAGAAATCAATTTCTGGCTAGAAATCAATTTCTATTCCAGAAATTTTGTCATGCGCACCCTAAGCCATTTAGAAACTGTCCAAAATTTCTGATTCTGGAATAGAATTGCGTTTGGTACCGTACTCATTGATTATGTTCCAAATCAATTTTTTTTTTATTTTTAAATAACTTTTTTACTTTTTTTTGTTTTTTACTTTTTTTCCTTTTTCTCCTATTCTTCTTTTTCTTCAAGTGGCTGGTCGCTGGTCCCCGACGACCTCACCGGAGCGTCGCCGGCCCTCGTCGACCGAGCCTTGCTGGTGGCTAGGCCAGCCTCGCCGGGGCTGGGCGAGGCCCGCCTGGCCACTGGCGAGGCTCGCCCAACCCCGCCGAGGCTTGGCTTCGCTACTCACCGGTGGCCAGGCGAGCCTCATCGAGCCCCGGCGAGGCTCGCTTGGCCACCGGTGGGGCTGGGTGAGCCTCGCTAGGGCTAGGCGAGGCCCGCCTGGCCACCGGCGATGCTGGGTGAGCCTTGCCTGGGCCAAGCGGGCCTCGCCTAGCCCCTGTGAGGCTCAGCCTCGCTAGATCTAGGGAGGCCGAGCCTCGCCGATGGCTGGGCTTGCCTTCGGCAAGCTCGCTAGACCTCGCCCTGGCCTGGCGAGCCTCCGACGAGATCGCCGGACCGGCAGATAGCCGATGGCGGACGGCAATTGTGAGATGACGGTAGATGAAGAAGAAGAAGGGAAAAGGGAAGAAGACTTGATTCTTAGATTTGTTCCCGGAACAAGAATCAACTTTTTTTTTCTTTTTATTCTTGATTCTACTCCAAATCTGTTCTCGGGAACAAAAATTTTACCAAACATAATTCTGTTCCCAAACTGCTCCCGGGAACAAAAAATCAGAATCAATTACTATTTGGATGGTTACCAAATAGGGCCTAAGAGTCCAATACATGGAAAATGACAAAGTCAACAAGACACCTTGGGATAACCACAAGCGTTGGACTTCTAGGTGGTCCCTTCAGAAGGGAAGAAGAATCCCTAACCCTAACCAATTCAATAAGTTCATTTTTTGTTGATGAACTAACATTAAATCATCATGTGACCGACCGAACACGATTAGGGATAACAAAAAAAAAGAGAATTTCGCTTGGCTAGAGGCGGGAGAGACTGGTTGAAAAAAGAGAGTGCATTATAGAGGGTTGAGGGAGAGTGGGTTCCGGAGTTGTTGGAAGTGAGGAGAGAAACAGATCAACGAAGATCTCATAGGAAAAGAGAGAGAAATGGAGAGATATACTTCGCCAGAGAGAGAGGGGTCGAGGAGGACATCTCTTATGGTAAAGATCAATTGCTTATGAGTAAAATAAGGCTAGAGCGGAAGCATATCTACCATTCATGGCCTCTTTTGTCATCTTCGTCACTATTGACATTCGGTCGAGTAAGTCTCCTCCTTGGCACTTTATTTCCCCTATTTTTGTATAAATTAAGTGTGAGATCATAGTCTTTTGCAAGTTTGGGGAAAAGGAGTTGCACAAAGATGGCTTCGGGAAGAAGACATGGGAAAAAAAGAGAATAAAAATAGGAAAATAAAAAGAAATAATAAAAATAAGATAAAAAGGCTAGGCTGGGAGTTAAGGACTGAGCAGACTAAGACTAAGCCATAAGGGTTAATGGGTTGGTCGAATTTTAATTGAAGATGGGCTTAGAATATCACATGTTGGGTTAGGAGATGAAGGATTGGGTTAAGGATTCATTAGATGGGGCGGGTGCACGAGAAAGATAGACTGGGCTGAGAAGAGAAATTGTGAGTTTAAAAAAACTTTATGGGCCGATTTGGTTAATTTAGAATGGACCTTAGGGATAGTCCAGATTTTGCTCTAATCCAGATCGATAGGGTCCAAGTCGACTTAGTTAGCGTGCTTCTGTAGCCCGGGGTCTCTTCTTCTTTTTATGACACGGCGTGCTTCTATAGCCCGGGATCTTTCCTTCTTCTTATGACGCGGTATGCTTCTGTAGCCCGGAGTCTTTCCTTCTTCTTATGACACGTCGTGCTTCTGTAACCCGGGGTTTTCTTCTTATGACACGGCGTGCTTCTGTAGCCCGGGGTCTCTTCTTCTTTTTATGACACGGTATGCTTCTGTAGCCCGGGGTCTTTCCTTCTTCTTATGAGACGGCGTGCTTCTGTAGCCCGGGGTCTTTCCTTCTTCTTATGACACGGCGTGCTTCTATAGCCTAGGGTCTTCTTATAAAACGGCGTGCTTCTGTAGCCCGATGTCTTTTTCTTATGACACGGCGTGCTTTTGTAGCCCGGGGTCTTTTTCCTATGACAGGGAGAGCTTTGTAGCCCGAAGAGCTTTTGTAGCCCGGAGAGCTTTGTAGCATGGAGTCTCTCTTTTTTCTGATGACACGGCATGCTTCTGCAGCCCGGAGTCTTTCTTCCTCTTATTGACAAGACGCGCTTCCATAGTTATGAGTCTTTTCCGTCGACCTGATACGTGCCTATGCACCTAGGGTCTCTCTATCGCCAAAATAATTTAGGTGTCTTTTGTCTTTGAATGGAACCTCTTCGAGCTCCCATTCAAAGAGGGGCAGCTGTTGACACCTAAATTTTACAATTTTATTTAGGACTTAATCGTGTATAAAATTAGGAATTAGTCACTAAAAAAAAAACTACAAAACAACAAAACAAAAAAAACACAAAACAAAAAAAAAAACAAATCAAAAATAAAAAGAGAAAAAAAAGTAAAAAAAAAACGTGGAGGGGCCGGGCCGAATCTCGCCTTGGCTCGGCCCATGCCGCCTTCTCCCTCTTCCTCTTCGTGCATGAAACCCTAGCAGGAGGGGGGGAGAAAAAAACACAGAGCGGAGAGAGAGAAGAGAGGACGGGGAGAGAAGATGTGAGGGGACGTGGGAGAGACAGAAAAAAAAGGGGGAGGATTGTTCATCTTCCTTGCTGCTCCTCTCCCAACCGCGACGCTTCGGCCTGCTGGCCTCCGCTGCGCCAATCGCCACCGCCGTTCCGCTGCCTTCGCGTTGCACCTCCATCATCCGCAAGTGTCGACGCTGCTGCTTTTGCTCCGCCAACCCGCGCCTCCTCTGTTGCTCGTGCCACGACAGCACTGCTGTCCTGATCTTCCCGCTTGAGCGCCCCGACGACGGCAGATCTGAACTGGTCGTCGCTCCACCACCGAGCGAGCCCCACACCAGCTCGCGCCTCCTCTACTGCTCGTGCCGCGCCACCACCGGGGTTCCCCTCGCCCGGGAGCTCATACCGTCCTCCAACGCCAGCAGATCTGAGCCGGTCACGACGCCACTGTCGCCCTGCCACCGCACCTCAGCCGCGCTGCCATGACTGACCTCCGGCATAGCATCGCCGCGCCACTGCTGCCAAGAAGCCCTAGAGGGGAGGTATGAGCCGGGTCAAAGAAACGGGTAGGGTTTTGATCTGTCCGGGCTGGGCTTGTGCGAATGGGTTGACACATCCTTGGGCCGGGCCCATCCTTTTTAAGGAAATAGGGCTATTTTGATTTGGGCCGAGCTTCTTTTAAAAAAGAGAAAAAAAAAAAGGTAAAGAGGATCTCGGGCCGGGCCTGTACTACGGGCCCGCGCCGCAGGCCCGATCGGGTCAGACCCGAGTCCAATCAGACCGGACTGACCCGGTTCGCCTTTTTGAAAAAGAATTAAAAATTAAAAATTATTTTAAAGATTTAATTTTTTAAATTAGAAATTAATTAAAAAATATATTTTTTTAAAAAAATTAAATTAAAAATTTCAAAAATCCAAAAATTGTAGAGTTTGGTTAGGATTTACTATGTATTGCCTTTTAGTGTAATTAGGGCTTTATTTATTCATATATTGATTATATTGCATGTTTAGTTTGCATATTCTGTTATGTTTAATTGCACATGTTTAATTTTATGGTAATTAGGATCTTGGTACTTTAATGATTGCGTACTCGCATGATCACTTCACACGTTAGTGAGTAGGTATAAAATCAATCCAAACTGTCTGACAAAAATCATTTCTTTTAAAATGAACAAGATTAGGTACCGAAATGGCACTAATTGGATAATTATTGTAATCAGGTCCTCGACCCTAGATTCTCTGGTTGCGTAGGAAGGGAGGTATACTCACATACCTCACTTGGTTTCTAGCCGACCCCAATAGGTTAGTGGTGACTCCTTTTTGCAAAATTCCTAAAAATATTCCAATGTCACAGGGTATGGGCTTGGGAGAGCCCGCGTCTAATCATGGGCCTTTGGTCCATCTTTTAGGCAATACCTCTAAACCTGTTCCCTCCTCCTGAGGGTAGGTCGCGACAGGCCCAAAGGAGATTTTCATCCCAAGATCAGTTCCGCCACGGAAGGTTACATCTGGTTGCCCAAAAGAAAGCCAAACCAACTGTGACTCGACACTCAAAAAATAGATGGTCAATAGAGTCAGGCACCTCCTCATAGAGCGGGCAAAAAGTAGTATCAATCCTGCCATGAGAGAGGAGGAAAGCTTGGTGGGAAGCCTATGCTTGGCGACAATCCAAAGGTGAAATTGGTACCTGGGTGTAATGGCATTATTCCAAATGAAACGATGCCATAAAACTCGGGGCTTCTTCCTCCTAAAGGCCTCCCATGCCGTGGCCACCGTGAACCCCGCCGGATTATCCTTCAAGCAAAAGCAATCTTGGTTAAGAGAGAGGGAGGGGAGGGGAATCTCCCACAACTCTAACACCGACCTTAAAGCCTGCCCATCCTCCGCATAGAGGTCTGCAACTGAAGCCTCTCTAAAAATGCCAGAGTTATAGATAAACACATCCGAGAAAACCAAATTTAGCGGCCCTCTAAGATGCCAGTTATCAAACCAAAGTGATGTAGAAAGGCCATCCCCAATTCTCCACCAGAAACTGAGCCGGACTTCTGCTCTGAGTTGTAAAATTTTCTTCCAAGCCCAAGAGCAAAAGGTCGGCTTCTTAACCCCCCAAAAGTTCTTCCTTTTAAGGAACGTGGAGTGGATCCACTTGCACCAAAGCGATTCCTTATCCGTGAACAAAGTCCAGATGTGTTTCACTATAGAAGCCTTGTTGCAATCACGCAATCTCCGGATCCCCAGAACCCCCCCCTCCTCTTTTGGGAGGCAAACATCGTCCCAGGCAACCTTGGCTCCTCCTTTGCCCAACTCCAGACCCTTGACAGAGGAATTGTCTGAGTATTCGTTCAATCTGGTCCAGCACTCCTACAGGTAGAATAAACACACTCGCCCAATAAGCCTGGATAGCATGTAGTACTGACCTGATCAGCTGGAGGCGGCCTGCAAAGGATAAGAACTGGGTGTGCCCAAGATCGAACTCTCGCCATGATGTGGCCAACAAGAGCAGCACAGTCTGCCTTCCGTAGCCTTGACATGATGATCGGAACTCCCAAGTAACAGACCGGAAGAACCCCCTCGAAATAGGTGAATTAAAAAGTGATTCCAAAAGTGAAAGCACTAGATGTTAAATAATGATAAATTTTGATCATTGTAAAAAAATATATATTTATTTCAATAAGTTGACTCTAATCTCTCGTTAGTCATTTGTTTCATCGATAACTTTTGTTAAAGTCGGAAGATGTCTTTCTAATTTCTTATGAATAAATTTATTAATGCTTGTTAGTGTAGATTCATTCTAGGCTCTTTTTTATTATTTATTTATGAATTTAAATATAATAATTTGTCATATATATAAAAATATTCATTTAATATACAACGTATCCTAACATGCCGGAATTCTCTATTTTTTTTAGAAATGACATGTCGGCGTGTCGTGTCGTGTCGTGTCGTGTCGAGTGTCGCATGTCGCGTGTCCGTGTCGGTGCTACTTAGGGTATAGGTTTAGGAAAACCTAAGTCAACTAAAGGCCATTGGCTCAAATTTGAAAATACCTCTACTCCCTCCTTATCGAGGTGTAGGTTGTAGGGGTGTCAATGGTTCGGTTCGGTTCGGTTTTTCAAAAAAACCGAACCGAACCGAACCGTTAGAAAAATCTTCCAAACGAACTGAAATTTCGCGATTCGGTTCTGTTTTTCGGTTTGCAACCTTTGGTTTTTTGGGAGAAGAGAGATAGAGAGAGAGTCGAGAAACTAACGTCGACGGAAAATGGCTGTTGCGGGGTGGGATCTAAAAGTGGCAGCCGCAGAAGACGTAGAAGAAGCAGAGGGTGGAGACGAGGACGACGGCCTCCAGGATGGACACGAGCTTGAACACGACGTCGTCGAAGAAGGAGAGCTGGATGTTGACCCGCTTCCACCGGAACTTCACCCTCGCCCACCACGACGCCGCCCGCTCCCTCCGCGCCGCCCTGCCCCCCTCGGCGACCACAAGCACCCACCTCCTCTTCCTCCTCCGCCCCCGACTCCGCCCCGCCCTCGCCTTCACCCCCGGCCACGCGCGCCACCGTCGCCCCGACACCGCTGACGTCTCGATCTCCGCCGCCGCCGCCGCTGCCTCCTCTTCCCTCATTTCGCCTCGAATTGCTCCTAAATCACGGCACTCCGGCGCCAACGACGAAATGGGTTTCTCTCTTCTCGCTTCTCTCACCCCCTCACTCCTTCTCTCTCTCTCTCTCTCTCTCTCTCTCTCTCTCTCTCTCTCTCTCTCTCTCTCTCTCTCTATGTCTCCTTGGCGGTTCGCTTTCTCTCTCCACAGCACACAGCTCCACGAGTTGCCGCTGCCGACGAAGAAGGAGAAGAAGAAGAGAAAAGGGCGTGGTGGAACGGGAGGCGGGGCTTTGAAATGGAAGGCCTGGAGGCCACGGCGTCCCTTAATCGGTCGCCGTCCTTGTCACTGCCGTCGTCGCCGTCCCTGTCACCGTCACAGTCACATTTGTCGTCGTCGTCGCCGTCGCACCTTCAAGACGAGAGGAGACGGGAGAGAAATAGGGTTGCCCTTTGCCATTTTAGTTAATGGTTCTATTTTTTGGTTTGTTGGTTCGGTTCAGTTCGGTTAACCGATAAAAACCGAACCGAACCGAAAAATTTCTATTTTTAATGAAAACCGAACCGAAAAAATCAAATTTTTCGATTCGGTTCGGTTCGGTTTTCGGTTCGGTTACTGACACCCCTAGTAGGTCGCAACACTGAGTTTTATTGAAAATAAAATGAAGTTTGCTTAAATTTATCGAGAATCTACTTGAAGTTTATTGAGACTTGCTGGTTATTAAGACTCACTTAATACAGATGTCTAAAATTTATTTAGAGTCAATGTATGCTGAGAGAGTAGTTTAGAAAGTGATTGTTCAATATAAGGTATGTTAAAAGAACCTGCATTTTTGGAGTCCAATGAGTCACTGAGTTTAATTGAATAATTAGCTCTAATAAACTCAAAATCTTGAAAAGTAATCCGCCAATGAAATGATTCTGACATTCAAAGCTTCATTTTGATAGGTCATAACCCCAAATTAAATACCATTTGTTAGGTCAAATCTACCTCAAAATCAAGGATAGAGAATCCGGAATTAGCTTTCTATTTGAGCATGGCTCGGTATTTTGGGATTTGGTGGCCTTAAAGATAAAATCTTGAAAAGTCATGAATGAAGAAGCTATTGATGAAAATTAAGAAATTTCAAACAAGGTAATTTTTCATAAAATTCTTAGTTGGTCTGATAGGACAATCAATTTTTCAAATAACCGGATGTAATTTAGTAATAAAAATTGACTAATTAAGGGACTTTGGTAATTTTGAGAAATGTGGACCTAAGCTCAAAAAGTTGTCTTTTAAAGATTCGAAGTAGACTTAATAAGCTTCAGATCCATCGGTGTTTTATAAAAATTGAACATCATTTAATTAGGTTAAGACATTGAAACATGAAGGGTCAGTTTAGCCTAAGTTAATTTCCTCACTTAAGAAAATGAGTAAAACTGAGTTCATCCTAATCTAACTCAACTTCTTTATGTTGAATTTATGAGGAATCATGTTCCAAGGCTTTTAACAATGTGATGTAACATTCTTTACTCGACCAAATCAACACAAGCAAATTATATCAAATACATTTTTTGAACAAATTCATAAATCTTGACACTATGGGATCAATGCTCAAGTTCAGGCATCATATTATGTCAGCTCACCTCACGAAGACACCGGGCGTCATATCCTAAGAGGTATTGAAGAAGTATATGTCAATGTGCCAATATTGTGTATTTAAAAACGTTATATTTTTAGATACATCACTTATTGACTTAGTAAGTCGTTAAATTGACTTTGTAGATATCAACAATCATACTAAGTGATTCTAGTGTCAACAACAACACTTAATTGGAGTTGACTGAGAACTCCAATCATCCTACAACAAGGCCGCTCGTGAACAAGTTCACATGAAGATGCGCGATCACCACCTCCATCATGTCTATATTATTGGGTTATGGTTAGTCTCATTGTCCCAATTTTTTCTAGCTTTATGTTGATGGGAAATGAAAATAAAAGTAAAAATAGAAAAAGGATAGTTGACTTAATTTCAGATAACATAATTCATATATTTTTGCCAAGCAAGTTAATCCCGGATAAATCCATCACACTTATTATTCTCATCATTTTTATCTTATAATCACATATATTGTGAAAATAAATTCAATGAAAAATGGGCACTGATTTTTTTTTTCAATAATTATGATATAAATATTGTAACAACCCGATCCTACGAGGGATGGGAGTGCGCTCTACCTCAAGGATGGCGAAGGGAGCATAAATGAATCAAATCCCATATCACTTGAGGATAGTGAGGTAATGTGTTGCATAAAAAGTAATATCAGTCTTAACTACCAACAAGACCCTTTAGGAATAGTTTCTATTGCGCTAGGGACAAAACCTTTCGAGAGATGGCAATGTGGCTACGCCTTGGAAAGGACTATATCTGGTTAGGCTGAGGGATGGCAGTGCAATTGTGCCTGTACCCTAAACAAGGCCTTTTCTAGGCGAACCTAGATGAATAAAACCATGAAGGCAAGGGGGCAGGCGAATCCTTAGCCCAAATCGTATAATGTCGTTAGCAAATAGGGTTAGAGGTTGGCCCTTACAAATAAGATCTATTATGTGTATGTGTTTTTCATTGAATTTTAGCAAAATTAGGATTAATGATTGAGATGGCATCATACATAATAAAGGACCATAAGATTATCAATGACCATGTTGATGTCCAGATGGTGATCCTTTATGTGGTGTTGCTCGTTAGATCAGTGAAGGCATGGTGGACCATTGATAGATTCGATCGCCGCCGGACAATTGTCCTGGTGGCATTCTTCTTTTTCTTCTTCGGGCCTCTCTTGATGGGGTTCACTTCCAACAATTTATTCATCTTTTTGGGCCAATTCACTGTTCAAATGAGTCAGCTACACCCTCATGATCGCCTCCCTCTATGTGGCTAAAATCTCCTCTGTCTTCTCCTGTGACTTCTTCACCTCTTTATTTGTAGCACTTATCAATTTCTATTTTTAGAAAAATTCCGTAGCATCTTTTCTATTTTTTTTATATGTTATAAATTTGTCTTTTTTGTTATGGGAAAATCACTATTTTACACATTTGTAGATGTTTCATCATCATTGCAGTCCACGTCATGTGTACTTCCCTCGATGGTTGATTGTGCAAAGATGCTCGGAAGATGCGAAACGCATCCTTGTTAGGATCATCGACTCTGAGGAGGAGGTTGCATTCTTAGTTGACAAAATCAAGAAGGCCGCCACCGTCTCAAGAGACTCCGACAACAACGTTGTCAATGTGCACAACATTAGCATGAGCGATGTGTGGTGGGAGCTCCTTCACCCAACCCCATCCTTCTACCACATGATCATAGGTGCCATTGGTATCCATGTCTTCCGACAGGTCTGTGGCATGGACATTGTTGTTCTCCTGTTCAACCCTTGGATATTTGAGAAGGCCGATATCAATGCTATCAACAAAAACTGTTATGGAATATTATAGTTGAATTGGTAAATTTGGTATTTACCTATATAAATACTCTCCTTCTTGATCGGGCTAGGCAACGATAGTTGTTGTGCAGCATTGGTGGGATTATCGGTCTCTCCTCACTTTGGGTGCTTATCTAATTATGATTGACCAAAGTGACATGGAACTTATTAACCAAAGGGACAAGAATCACTTGTCAACGGGGTGCATGACATCATCATTCTTTTATGTGGCATGTTACTCGATATGTATGGGATTGGTCACATCCATTTATAACACTAGATTATTCCCACCACACCTACATGCGCAAGGAAGCACAATTAGTTTCACTACGAGTCAACTATCGGGTGTAGAGGTATCATTCTTATTTGTACTGCCGTACAAGGGTGGGGCTGCTCTCTTTTTTTTTCCACAGCGGGCGGCATGCCATCATCGCATGGATTTTCATTTTTATCATGATGCTTGAAACCGGAAGTGCACCCTAGAGGAGATGGTCCAACATTTCAATTAATACATCTCATGGAGGTTTAGGAATTAAGAAATTGAATTGTCGAAAAAAATGGGGGTTGACGTAATGAAGGCAGCGAATACTTGTGTTGTGACCTCCCCAAAACGTGTTAGATCCACCTAAGAGTTTGGCTAATGGATTACTAAGTCTAGACTTAACTCAAGACAAACTTAATTACAGAATTATTATCATTGCTTAAATGCTATTTACCATATTAAACAATCAACAAATGGAATATTCAACTGCGGTGAGACAAATTCACCTTGTTAGATTTTATACACACCATCTCAGTAAAATAGACATTTATAACAATTAGACAAAATATTAACCAAATATGGGGCTTATGCCTAGAACCATGCGAAACCCCTAGGTGGATCCAATTCACTTTAAGGAGGCCGTGACACAAGTTCGATGTCTTCATTAAGTCGCCTTAATGTTCTCAACAATTTAATTTCTTGATTCCTGAACCTCTACCACTATGCACGAAAATGTTGGGCCATCTCCTTTAGAGTGCACCCTCAGTGTCGGGCATCATGATGAAAAGAAAATCCACGCGATGATTGTACCCATTGCGAATAAAAAAGTAGCACCGCTAAAGGTGATTGCCTTAGACAACTGTACAAATAAGAATGATATCTTTACACCCGACAGTTGGTTCATAGCGAAACTAATTGTGCTTCTTTACGCATGTGAGTATGGCAAGAATAATTTTGTGTTGTAAATGGATATGACTGATGTCACGCCCCGATCCTCCGAGCGCATGCCTATCCCTCATTGGTCAATTAAATAGCGACGTCCCAGAACGCATCGCCAACCGATCAATAATTAATCGATTGGCGATTAATGCACATGCGAAAGCAAATAATTAATCCACAGACAACAACAAGATGGGATAGAAAAGTAGGGCCATAATTTTTCAAACTGAAAATCACAACACACTTATATACATATCCAACTATGTCATATACAATAACAGCCAATCTATAAACAAGGTCTGCAAAATGGGGGAGGGGTAGAGGCTACATATCCTCTAATCAGTCGATTCTTCGACTAAGTACTCCGGGGTTCTTGGATCTGACAGGTCTGGGTCCACCACTGAACCACCTGGAGGGTTAGCCATACCCTTTCCAAAAGCTACTTCCAGCACGTACAAGGGAACTTTGGACTCCGGTATGGGCCCCTCTCTCTGTCTATTCCGCTCCTGGCGATACCATGATCTGTATTGATGGGGGACCTTTTTGGGTAGACCCGCATCGACCCAGACCACGGACTTCACCAACTCATATACCCATCCCCTTGGGTCACCATGAAACGGAATGAAACACTTCTGCTCAGTGACCTTCTTCGGCTGTCCAAAATGCTCGGGAGGAGCTGCCATCTAGGGACCTGTAAATGTGACATCCAGATTTTCGGGTTCTAATTTCGACTGGATTGATTTTATGAGAGTTATTTGAGAGAAATTCAAGAGGGGAAATTGGATGCGGAAATACAAGAATCAAGAATTCTAGTTTGGAATTTCCTTTGGGATTAAAGGAGCGTATTCAAAAGAAATTGAATCAAGAATTTTCTAATTGAGAAAATTCTTTTTTGAAATTATTCTCATATCCCTTTCCTATTTGATGTCTCTCTTTCCTTCTTTCTTCCTTTTTCTTTCTCTCTCTCTCTCTCTCTTTCTTCACGTGCGGAATCCCCTCCACCGAATGCCCCCTTGCCGGTTCCAACTTCTCTTCTACTTTTCCTTTTGCTTTTTGACTTTTTCGAACTTATCTTCTCTCTCTTGTCTTCTTTTCTCTCTCTCTCGGTACTTGCTCTCACTCTCTCGATACCCTCTCTCTTCCGCCCCTCTTGTTCGAACAAATCAGAAGCAGAAACAAGGCCAGCAGCGTTGAAGGAGCTGCAGTCGCGCCGGAGCATCGTCGCCGCCTCACGCCGCACGCTGCCTCGCCGAACCGCCGGTCGCTCGTCCCCGCATGAACGCGTGTGCAGCCGTGCTTGGCCGCGCCTCTCACCTCTCCTCCGTGTGACCTCAGCTTCCATCCTCCTCTGTTCAGCTCCGTTTTGGCCAGCACAAGCCGCGGATTGGCCACCTCCGGCCACCGTACGCCGTCACCTCGACCCGCCGGAGTCCCCTCGCCCTCCGCCGGCCTTGCCTCGCCACCTCAGCCCCGAATTTGGCCTCAACCAGCAGCTCACAGAGAGTTCGAAAATGGTTATGGCAGCGGACGTTTGTCCCGTTTTGGCCGTCTTCCCGAGCCCGGATGCTCGGCCCGCTTTGAGGAAAGTTGATCCTCGCGTCGTTGCCGTCATTTTGAGTGAGTTTTACTCACTAATGCCTTCTTAGTTTTCTAATTACTCTTAAAGGTTGATTAGCGTTAATTAAGCGTAATTAGGTTGTTAGATTAGAATTGATTAGCGATTATTAGTTAATTGCTTTGCATATTAGTTGTTTGGTTAGTGTATTTAGATAAAGAATTGCCTATAGTATTCATTGGATGCTTCGTGGGATTTTTCCTGACCCTTATCGGGTGTTAATTAGGCATGCTCGGAATTAAATATTAATTTTCGAAATTAATTATTTAATTATTTATTTTTCCGGAAATTCAACCTGGAATTTTAAATATGATCGTGGCGCTTTTTATTTAATCGAAGCTTTATATTGAAATTGAATTTATTGTATTTATTTATTTAAATTTCGAAATTAATTATTTAATTATTTATTTTCCGGAAATTCAACCGGGATGGCTGCCATCTAGGGACTTAAATCGATTGTGCAATTTAAGGAATTATTCCTTAATTGATTGAAATTGTTATCCCTATTTAGCATTGATAATGCATGAGTTGTAAAGAAAGAATTGTGAGAGTGAACTAAGAACTCTATTGTCTCGCGTGGTTCGGTGATGAAGTTCACCCCATGGTTCGGTGATTAAGGATATCACTGTGCGAAAACGGCGTCTTAAAGAACGATGTAGACTAGGAAGGAAATACGCCCCAAGGATCTATGCCTAAGCACAACCACAAAGTCGTGATCTAGAAATGATCCGAATGACTTGTAATTGATTAGGTCGATTGATCGATGATTCGATCTAAGTGTGATGTGATGTGATCCATTGCTTACCTTTGCCTCAATCCCTTCCTGCTAATCGTCGTTATTGAATAACCATTTCGGGACCTGGATGAGGAATATGCAAATAACCATCCAATCATTTTGACCATGAGATTGAGATCCCGTCCCGGTCTTGTCAAACCTTATGCATGTGAATAGATGTTAGATCGAACCATCGATCAATCGATATATAAATGAAAGGGTCTACATAGTCGATTCCATGTCATCAAGACCATCTCTCGGTCCACTTATTCAATACTATCTATCACAACCATAAGTCGGAAGGACGATCATATCCCCGGTTAATTGCTCACCTTAAACCGAAGATAGATAGTATAGCTCTCTCGGTCCACCAATACTATCTCTCAGTTCGATCATATCGATATCCTAACAAGATAAATATTAGCTCACCCTAAGCTGATATATCAAGGCCCATAGGTTGATATGGTATACTTATAATGCTCACTAAAAGTTGCTAAGGTATACTGTTCACAAAAAGCTGATATATCAAAGCCCGTAGGCTAATATAATATATCGGTATACTACTCACCCTAAACTGACATATCAAAACCCGCAGGCTAATATAGTATACCATCTTGATCACCTAACCATTTCACCATTGTTATCATACCCGATAAAGATAATCGTGTGTGAATACACGATCGACCTTAGCCAAAATACAATTTTCTCCCACTTGGAAATCCCACTATTTATTATAATGCCTAAAAACATTTTTGGCATTAAAAACTGACGACTCGGTATTTTCTAATTAAATGCTGAAATTATTAAATTTTGGGATAAATACCCAAAATTGCAAATCACACTCAATTTGCATCATCCAGCACTCAATTAAATAAACATATCACACCACTACAATCAGCATAAAGTTCCGGTCACCGGCTATCCCGATCTAGTTTCCGGAAAATAATAATTAATTAAATAATTTCAAAATTTAATTAATAAATGCTAATAAATAACAAAAATGCACACTTAGGCCGGAAAAGCCTAATTAAATACCAAAACGGGCCTGGAAAATATTCGGCCCTATTTAAATAAATACTATAGCTTATCTACTCGCTAATTGCACTATTCTAACCACCTAACATGCAATATCGATTAACTAAATTGCTAATCCATTCTAACTAACCACATAATCCCTAATTACCTTAAACTAATCAACCCTTAAGCATAATTAACTTTCTAAGCAGGGATTAGTGAGTAAACTCACTTGATTAACGAACCGGTTGAACTAAAACGACGGCGAGGCGAAGAGGATTGATAAACTCCAAAGCGGGTGCGACTTTCGAGGTCCGGACCAAAGCGGGCCAAACAGTGCTGGCGAGACCCACGGCTTCGGTTCTGGTCTTGGCCGAGAGAGGTGGAACCAGTGGCTGGTTCGACAAGACGAGCGGCGGAGGCAGCAACGATGCTCGACGACGACTTCGGCGATAGGTGGTGGCTAAACGGCGACGAGGTGAGCTCCGGTGACCTCCACACGAACTCGAGTAGCCAACTAGATGGCAAACAGGAAGTAACAACACAGCTGGGCTCCCGGGACTCCAACGGCAGCGACGAGCGAGCAACGGTGCACGGCGACGATCGAACGGGCAACGGGGGTGGTCGGACGGCAAGGGCTGGCTGCTGGTCGGTTTTCTAGGTTGAGGAGCTTCGAACAGCAAGGGGAAAGGAGGAGGGGGTTGACGAATGAGGAGGAAGGAGGGGGGAAACCGGTTGGCCTTGGAGGGGGCCACCTTAGTCTCCTCTCTATCTCTTTGTCCCCTTGGTTGACCCACCAATGCCCAGCTAGTTTCCTCAACATTTTGCAGCCACAAGACTTCCTATAGAAGTTAATGAAAAGATCCAAAGGTGGTGTCCATGGGGGAGCTACGAAATTTCAAGATCTACCCACCAAATTGGATCAATCCTCCTCTAATTGAAGTCAATTTCGGCCCTATAAAATCCACCGACGTATCCTCGATCAAATTGGCATTTTTCCTCGCCAATAGAACTTACTTGCATCCCAATTTTGTGATCGAAAACGGTCCTCGAAATTTCCCGGACAAAAAACGGCCTTACTTTGAAATTTCGCCGAAAATCTCGGTTGAGTAGAAAAATTTCGGAGGATGAGTCGACGTTCCTAAAATGACTTGGGACATGAAAGAACTTTCAATTTCTGAAATCGGATTCAAATTCGTGGTTAATTTCAATCTAGCGCAATTTTAGCATAACCTAGGCTACCGGGTAGCTTTCAGAAATTTTTAGTGCAAATGACCCGTGGTCGATTTTCTTCGAGCCATAATGAACCTCTTCAACACATTGGCGACTCTCGGTTGTCGTGAAAATCTCGAAATTTCAAATACAAACACATGATACCAAAACGACAGAAAAATTAGTCTAGTGCCAATCGATGAGAATTTTTCAATTTGGTGGAATCACCCATGTTTAACCACACATCTTAGTCAAACCGACCTATCTCTGATTTCTAATCGATCTTTACTGCACCGTAATGATCTCTACAAATGAGCACGGTCGAGAAGTTGATTCCTGGTCGAATTCTCAAGTCTTTTTCGTTAAAATTCCTTAATGACTTCCTTATATAGTCTAGTTATCTCAAGAGTGATCAACTCTAAGAATAGCATTATAAGTGCATCGATGAAAGGCCCGATTTATTAAATTGAAAACAAAACTGAAAATTTCATGATGTCACAACTGATCCCATACCTACTAAGTGACATGCCATATATGAAGTATGCACCATGTTAATAAGTTATGCTTGTCTCTTTGGCCAATAAGCTCCATATTATTTTGGTTAATCATAATTATACCCAAGATAGGAGAGATTCGATAATCCCGCTAATACTGCACAACAACAACCGTCGTCGCCCAACCCAATCAACGAAAAGAGTACCTATGAAAGTAAATATCATAGTTACCAATTCAACTACAATAATTCATGACAACTTTTTGTTGGGTGCTAACACTAGCCTTATCAAATATCTATGTGTTAAATAGGAGAACAATGTCTATGTCACATGCTTGTCAGAAGAAATGGATACCAATCGCACAAATAATCACGTGGTAGAGGGACGGGATCGAGTGAAGGAGTTCCTGCCACACGTCACTCATGCTAATGCTCTACACATTAATAACGTTGCTGTTGGATTCTCTTGGGATGGCAACAGCCTCCTTAATTTTATCAACTAAGAGTGCAGCCTCCTCCTCGGAGTCGGTGATCCTAGCAAAAGACATAGTAATTCAATTTATTGGTTCCTGAACCTCCACAGAAGCATTGCTCGAAATGTGGGGCCATCTCCTCTAGGGTGCACTCCCGATTCCAGGCATCATGATGCAAAGGAAAATTCACGCAATGATGGCATGGCGCCTACTACAAACAAAAAAGTAGTCCCGCCGAGGGTGGTTACCTTGGACAACAATACAAATAAGAATGATATCTTTGCACCTAATAGTTGGCTCGCGGCAAAACTAATTGTGCTTCCTTGTGCTCATAGGGGTGGTGGAAATATTCAATATTGTAAATGGTTGTAACCAGTCTCATACTTACTGAGTAACATTCCACATAGAAGAATAATGAAATCATGGATTATGTTAATAAGTGATTCTTATCCCTTTGGTCAATAAGCTCCATGTCACATTGGTCAATCATAATTAAATAAGTATCCAGAGACAGGAGAGACCCCATAACCTGCCAACGCTGCACAACAATAATAGCCGTCACCCCACCCAATTAACAAGAAGAGTACTTACAAAGGTGAATACCACCTTTAATAATTCGACGGCAATAATTCATAATAGTGTTTTTGTTGGTGACGTTGACATCGACGTTCTTAAATATTCGGGAGTTGAATAAGAGAGCAATATCCAAGCTACATGCCTGGTGGAAAACATGGATATCAATTGCACAAATGATCATATGGTAGAGGGATGGGATCGGCGTAAGGAGTTCCGGCCACACGTCCCTCATGCTAATGTTCTGTAGATGAACAACATTATCGTTAGACTATCTTGGAATGGTGGCAACCTCCCTGATTTTGTCAACTAAAAGTGTAGCCTCCTCTTCAAAGTCAAAAATCCTAGCATAAAACATGGCATTTCTTAGTTCCTACACCTCTACCAAAAGTATTGCCCGAAATGTTGGGCCATCTCCTCTAGGGCGCACCCCCGGTTTCGGGCATCATGATGAAAAAGAAAATTTATGCAATGATGGCATAGGACTCATCGCGAACAAAAAAGTAGCTCTCTCGAGGGTGGTTGCCTTGGACAACAGTATAAATAAAAATGATATCTCTACACCTAACGGTTGGCTCACAACGAAACTAATTGTGCCTCCTTACGTACATAGGCGGGAATAATTCAGCGTTGCAAATGGATATGACCAATCCTATATTTACTAAATAACATGCCACATACCACGATAATAATGATTTTTTTCCCTTTGGTCAATTATAATTAGACAAATACCCAAAAATATGAGAGACTCCATAATTTTGCAAATATTGCACAACAATCGTCATTGCCCAGTCCAATCAATGAGGAAAAGTTTTACGAAGGTAAATACCACCTTTACCAAGTCGACTAAAATATTCCATAACAAGTTTTTGTTGCCGCCATTGATACTAACCTTCTCAAATATCAGGGGGTTGAATAGGAGAACAATGTCCATGCCACATGCCTTTAGGAAGATATGGATATCAATTGCACAGATGATCATGTGGTAGACGGATAGGGCCGCATGAAGAAGCTCCCGCCACACATTCCTCATGCTAATGCTTTGCACATGGACAACGCCATCGTTAGACTCCCTAGGGATGGTGGTAGCTTCCTTGATTTTGTCAACTAAGAATGCAACCTCCTCCTCGGAGTCAGAGATCCTAGCAGAAGACATGGCGATTCAATTTCTTGGTTCCTAAACCGCCATCAGAAGTATTGCCTAAAATGTTGGGTCATCACCTCTAAGGTGCACACCTGATTTCACGCATCATGATAAAAAAAAAAAAATCTAAACAATGATGGCATAGTGCCAACCACGAACAAAAAAGTAGCTTTGCCGGTTGCCTTGGACAGCAGTACATATAAGAATAATATCCCCGCACCTGATAGTTGGCTCGCGGTGAAACTAATTGCACTTCCTTGTGCACATAGGTGTAAGGAGAATATTCAGTGTTGTAAATGGATTAATTGGCCCATTCCTACTGAGTAACATGCCACATAAAAGAACAATTAAGTCATGCATCACGTTGATAAGTGATTTTTGTCCCTTTGGTCAATAAGCTTCATGTCACTTTGATCAATCATAATTAGACAAATACTCATATACAAGAGAGATCCCATAATCCCACTAATGTTACATAACAATAACCAACGTCAACACGCCTAGCCAATGTGTAGAGTACCTACGAAGGTAAATACAACCTTTACTAATTCGATTGCAACATTTCCTAATAGTTATTTTGTTGGCGACGCTGACACCAGCCTTCTCAAATATTCGAGGGTTGAATAAGAGAACAATGTCCATGCCACATGCTTGTCGGAAAACATGGACACCAATCACACAAATGGTCTTGTTGTAAAGGGACAAAGTCAGGTGAAGGAGCTCCCGCCACACGTTTCTCATGCTAATGCTTTACACATGGACAACGTTGCCGTTGGACTCTCTTGAGATGGGGACAACCTCACTCATTTTGTCAACTAAGAGTACAGCATCCTCCTCAAAGTTGGAGATCCTAGCAGATGGAAGTTCAATTTCTTAGTTCCTGGACCTCCACCAGAAATATTGCCCGAAATATTGGGTCATCTCATCTAGGGTGTGCCCTGGTTTCAAACATTGTGATGAAAGAGAAAATCTACGCAAAAATGATATGGTGCCCACAGTGAACGAAAAAAGTAACCCCGCCGATGGTGGTTGCCTTGGACAATAGTACAAATAAGAATGATATATTTATACCTAACAGTTGGCTCACAGTGAAATTAATTGCACTTCCCTACGCACATTGATGCATAATTCTTCTGAGGCATATTTGGAAGAGTTCATGTGAATTTTGGTGACCGTTGTTCTATATGGTTGGCGTTCTGAGTGATGGAAATATGTTAGAATAGCCAAAAATGAAAGGGCCTCCCGATTAAATAAGGTGGATTACAGGCTAAAAAAGGAGTATCGTTGAGAGAATGGTTTGGTTGAATTTGAGGTCCTCATAAGAGCTTCACTGTCAAAACAAGGAGGATCACCCAAGAATTGAGATTGCATAGTTGTGGGATAGCACTGTCAAAGGCCCACTTTGGTTGTTATATGAATATCATCCCCTACTAGTTATGACTATTATTTGTAATTAGTATATTCTTTATGACCTGAACCATAATTAGTTAGCTTATGTTTTTTTTTCTTTTTTTGTCAAAGATTAGTTAGCTTATGTGGTTATTAGCATATTTAAGCATTGAAAATTACAACAACTAATTCAAAGAATCTCGGAAAAAATAGGTATGTATTGTTTTAAGAGTTAAAAAAAATTATGGAAGACATAAGATAACAGAATTAAGGACAGGGTACGCTAGGAGAGGGATAGGAGTTAAACCATGATAAGGTTGTTTTTAGGTGAAGCTTCCGTCAAGGACCACAGCCTCAAGGGATGTCAATTTGAGGGTGTGACATCCTCCATTCGGATCGTTATCTCGGGCATGAGGAATGGACAAAGGATCGGTACGCCAATTGCGAGGTGATCCTATATGATTACATGACAACCGAAGGTCATTCATGGATTGACCAGGCCCAAACATGAGTCACACGTAGAACCTTAGACAGGCTCAAACATAGGTCATTCCTGAATTGAGTTCAACGTCTGTCCGAGGTTCTACATGTAACCTATGTTTGAGCCAGGTCAATTCACGAATGACCTTCGATTGTCATGTAATCGTGTAGGATCAATCAACTTCTCCGTTCACGGCTGTGTGGAATTGGATTAGACTTGTTCACGAACGGCATAGTGACCAAACCAAATCACCCGCGACCAGTGTATACTGTAGCTAAATCGATCTATATCAGTCCATTAATTGACTCGTGAAAACATGTGACCATCCATATCGATCTTTATGGTCGAATGGTCCTTTCATGGTCAAGCGCTCTAGTCTAACGTAATCCTTATCCAAAGTCGCCTTGCCCTTAATTAACTAATTGGCTCATGAACAATCCCTAGGATTGGCTCACAGCCTATTCTCGTTGTTGACATACCGATCCTTAGTCCATTCCTCGTGCTCGAGATAACGGCCCAAATCAAGGATGTCACACCCTCAAATCGACATCCCTTGAGGCTATGATTCTTGAGGAAAGCTTCGCCCGAGAATAATTTTGTCGTGGTCTAACTCCTATCCCCCTCCCAGCCTACCATATCCCAATTTCTATTATCTTATGTTTTCCAAAATCTTTTTTAACTCTTAAAACAATTCACACCTACTTTTTTCGAGATTCTTTCAATTAGTTATTGTAATTTTCAATGCTTAACTGTACTAATAACCACATAAGCTAACTAATCTTTGACAAAAAAAAATAAGCTAACTAATTACAATCCATATCATAAAGAAAATATTAATTACGAATAATAGTCATAACTAGTCAGGGATGATATTCATAAAACGACCAAAGTTGGCCCTTTAACGATGCTATCTCACAACTATGCAATCTCAACTCTTGGGTAATCCTCGTTGTTTTGACAGTGAAGCTCTTGTGAGGACCTCAAATTCAACCAAACCATTCTCTCAACGATACTCTTCTTTCAGCCTGTAATCCTTATTTATTCAGGAAGCACTTTCATTTTTTGCTATTCAAACATATCTACGTCCCACCATATACAACAGCGATCACCAAAATTCACGTGAACTCTGCCAAATATGCCTAAGAAGAATTATGCATCAATATGTGCTAGGTAGCGCAATTAGTTTCGCCGCGAGTCAATCGTCAGGTGCAACCATATTATTTTTATTTGTACCGTTGTCCAAGACAACTAGCATTAGAGGGCTACTTTTTTGTTCACGATGGGCGCCATGTCATGCCTGAGATGCAATCAAAAAATGGTTAGTATATATACATATAAATTAATGCAATGTATGTAAATGTCATGAAAAATTTATTTTCAAATTCGAGTTTTCGAAAAAAAATTATTGGGAACTAGCCCTCATGTCATTGGACATCCTCGTTCCACTAAAACATTTTGAAACTATAGATCGTGTGGACGCTCAGGCCTCAAAGCATCATCATAGGACTGATTTGGAAACCTCACATGTCTATTAACAAAATGTGAATTTTATTGATATGCAAAAACTGCATTACAACATATATCCTGGATCCATAGAGTTTATGATCCGGATTATTACAAGCGTTAACAAATGAAATGAATGGAATTCCCTCACGGGGAAAAATGAATGGAATACGACTAAAAATGAAATGCAAGAACTAGAATCATCCCTCACACAACGGGAACTGTAGGCTCTTCATCTTCACTAATAGGGCCAACCATACCATCTTCAAACAAATTAGCAAAGTGGTAGACATTGGCTTTGAAAATAGTCAATATCTGAATCTCAAGTCAATGCCAGCAAATCACAATGAGCCCTAGGCTAAGAACAAATCCCATATTATGATTTAATTTATGAGAATTTAAAAGCTTAGTATGACCTCGCTAATGAGAATCTCTAGTTGACTATCATGGTCCACTTTGTAAAGATCGAGCGAATCCTCATCCCTGTCTTCTTTACCTAGACGTGGTCAAGCGGCGAAAGTTACTACTAATCATCCTTGGAGGGATGATTGCGTCGCTTGCCATCTTAGGTACATGACTCACCTACCTCAACCGCAGCGGCACAAGCAACACAAACCCCAAATAGGCAACAACCTTATGCATCCCCTCATCGCTATTTTATGTAGCATTGTTCGCAATTAGAATAGGCTCGATCACGTTGGTTTATAGTTCCGAAGTGTTCCCATTGAGATTGCGTGCCTAAGGGCACGCAATCAAAGTCCTTGTGAACCAAATGCCGAGTGACAAAAGTATGAGCATCACACAACAGAACAACATCACTGAAGAAGCTCTCGTACCTCTTAAAGAAAGTTAACTAGAGAAGCATATGGCCAAAAGTAAAAAACAGAATAAAACAAAAGCAAAACCAAATGATTGTAGTGAAAAGAAGACATGAGGATGAAAGAAATAGATAAGGCATAGAGCTATATGCTATGACGTAAAAAATAATTCTGTCCCAGCCAGAAGAGATGGTTACCGTACAAAGGTGATGGCATTGCGCTGCATTGCTGTTTGTGGAAGCACCACAAGCCTCCCATATCCCCCAACCCAAGCTCTAAGTTTGTTACTTCTCATCAATTAAATCATGCATATGGGATTTGTTCTCAGCCTCAGGCTTGTTGTGATTATTAGTATTAGTCTAAGATTCGGATATGAATTACTTTCAAAAGATATCAAAAGCAGCACCTCAATGTTAGTATTAGTCCTAGGTGCTGCATTTCTTGATGCTTATGTCATTTCGATGCTTCTTCCCGTCTCTGTTTTCCTCGCCTTGACCTCCACAAGAATTCCTCGATGAACCGCTACATCTCCTCCAAGGTCTTCCCCTTTGTCTCCGGCATAACAATGTAGACGAACACGCTCCTTAAGCACGACATTGCCATGAACACGAAAGCAACCCCGCAAAGGGTGATCGCCTTGTATATTGGAATGAACAATAATGTCAAGATTACACTCAGCACTTGGTTCGCAACGACTCCGATTGCGTCTCCCTGGGAACACAACCTCAATGGGAACACTTTCAAACTATAAACCAATGCGATTAGGCATTTGCCAATTGCGAACGATGCTACATAAAACAATAAGGGGATGCATATGACTACTACCAATTTTGGTTTTGTGTCGCTCATGTCGCTCCGATCAATGCTAGTTAGGCACATACTGAGGACAGCAGGCGACACAATCATCGCCCTGAGGCTAATTAGCAGCAACTTTCGTCGCCCGACCACGTCTAAGAAGTAGACGGGGATGAGAATTTGCACGATCTTTGCAAAGTGGATTTTGACGGTCAAGAGGAGATTCCCATTGGCAAAAGTCACATTGATTTTTTTAACTTCGCATCAATTAAATCATGCGGATTTATTCTCAACCTAGGGCTCGCTCTGATTGTTGGTATTTGCTTGAGATTCAGATATGGGTTATTGTCAAATTATATAAAAAGCAACACCTAGAGTCCACAAGTGTTGCTTTTCTCGATTCCTATGTGATTTTGATAATCCTTCTTATCTTTGTTTCCCTCACCTGAACCTCCGCACAAAGAATTCTCCTAAGAACCACCACATCTCCTCCAAGGTCTTCCTCTTGTTTCCAGCATAACAACATAGACAAACACGCTCCCTAAACAGGACATTGCAACCACTGGGGGTTCACCCCAGTGGCCACCCTTCCAACTTGGAACGGGGAGGTGGGGGGTTCAAATCCCCACTTTCTCAGGGGGGTTTGGGGTCGATTTCATTTCAGGAGTGGGTTTCGACTCCCACGCCCTGCAAGGAGGCAGGGCAAAAGTCTGAAAGTTAGTGTTAGGCTAGGATTAGAGTAGGACCGACCAAAAAAAAAAAGGACATTGCCATAAGTACGAAGGTGACCCCGTCGAAGGTGATCGCCTTATATAGCAAAATGAATAAATAACATCAAGATTACACTCAATAATTAATTCGTGATGACTTCGATTGTGTTCCCCTGGGCATGTAGCATCAATGGGAACACTTCTTAACTATAAATTGATGCGATTGGGCCTATGCCGATTGCGAATGATGGTACATAAGACAATAACTAGGGGATGTGTAGGGCTACTGCCCATTTGGGTTTCATGTTGCTCGTGCCTCTGCGGTCAATGCCGATAAAGTGTGTACTGAGGACGGCGAGAGACGCAAGCATCTCCCCGAGGCTGATTAGCAACAACTTCCCGCCCAACCACATCTAGGCAAAAGACAAGGATGAGGATTGGCATGGTCTTTGCAAAGTGGACTATGACGGTCAAGAGAATATTCTCATTGGCGGAGGTTATACTAAGTTTTTAAGATTTTCATGCTCATACATATGGGGCTTTTCATGCTCGGCCTTAGAAATTAAAAACTTAGTATAACCTTTGCTAATGAGAATCTTCTCTTGACCGTCATAGTCCACTTTGTAAAGACCATGCCAATCCTCATTCTTGTCTTCTACCTAGATGTGGTTGGGCGGCGGAAGTTGTTACTAATCAGCCTCGAGGAGATGCTTGCATCTCTCGCCATCCTCAGTACACACCTCATCGGCATCAACCATAATGGCCTGAGCAACATGAAACCCAAATGGGCAGTAGCCCTACACATCCCTTGGTTATTGTCTTATGTACCATCATTCGCAATCGACATAGGCCCAATCACATCAATCTGTAGTTAAGAAGTGTTCCCATTGATGTTACATGCCCAGGGGAACATAATCAAAGTCATTGCGAATTAATCACTGAGTGTAATCTTTACGTTATTATTCATTTAGTTATAAAAGGCGATCACCCTCGACGGGGTCGCCTTCGTGCTTATGGCAATGTCCTGTTTAGGGAGCGTGTTTGTCTATGTTGTTATGCTGGAAACAAGAGGGAAGACCCTGGAGGAGATGTGGCGGTTCTTCGGAGAATTCTTTGTGCGGAGGTTCAAGTAAGGGAAACAAAGACAAGAATGACTATTAAAATCACACAGGCATCAAGAAGAGCAACACTTGTGGACTCTAGGTGTTGCGTTTTATATAATTTGACAATAACCCATATCCGAATCTCAGGCAAATACTAACAATCAGAACGAGCCCTAGGCTGAGAACAAATCCACATGATTTAATTGATGCGAAGTTAAAAAAATCAATGTGACTTTTGACAATGAGAATCTCCTCTTGACCGTCAAAATCCACTTTGCAAAGATCGTGCCAATTCTCATCCCCGTCTACTTCTTCGACGTGGTCGGGCAACGAAAGTTGCTGCTAATTAGCCTCCACCACTATGACAATGACCGCGCAACTAGTGTTCACTTGAGATTCCTCTATCCCATCTCACTATTCTGGTCTCATATCTACAATGGGTCACTCTTCCCAGCAACATCTCAATCTCCCCATGTACAAAAGAATATAATCAGGCACTGTTTGACTAGTTACCAAATATGGCCTTGGTAAACTCAAGAACTATCAACTTGAACCAAGTTTGACGAATCTATTACTTGAATTTAGTTCGAAAGTGTTCCCGTTGAGGTTGTGTTCCCAGGGAGACGCAATCGAAGTCGTTGCGAACCAAGTACTGAGTGTAATCTCGACATTATTGTTCATTCCAATATACAAGGCGATCACCCTTCGCGGGGTTGCTTTTGTGTTCATGGCAATGTCGTGCTTAAGGAGCATGTTCATCTACATTGTTATGCCGGATACAAGGGGGAAGACCTTGAAGGAGATGTACTGGTTCATCGGGGAATTCTTGTGGAGGTCAGGGCGAGGAAAACAAAGATGGGAAGAAGCATCGAAATGACATAAGCATCAAGAAATGCAGCACGTAGGACTAATACCAACATCGAGGTGCTGCTTTTGATATCTTTTGAAAATAATCCATATCCAAATCTTAGACTAATACTAACAATCACAACAAGCTTCAGGCCAAGAACAAATCACATATGCATGATTTAATTGATGAGAAGTAATAAACTTAGAGCTTGGGTTGGGGGAAATAGGAGGCTTGTGGTGCTTCCACAAACAACAATGCAGCGCAACGCCATCACCTTTGTACGGTAACCATCTCTTCTGGCTAGGGACAGAATTATTTTTTTCGTCATAGCATATAGCTCTTCGCCTTATCTATTTCTTTCATCCTCTTGTCTTCTTTTCATTGCAATCATTTGGTTTTGCTTTTGTTTTTTCTGTTTTTTACTTTTGGCCATATGCTTCTCTACTTAACTTTCTTTAAGAGGTACGAGAGCTTCTTCAGTGATGTTGTTCTGTTGTGTGATGCTTATGCTTTTGTCACTCAGCATTTGGTTCACAACGACTCCGATTGCGTGCCCTCAAGCACGCAATCTCAATGGGAACACTTCCGAACAATAGACCAACGTGATCGGGCCTATTCTGATTGCGAACAATGCTACATAAAATAGCGATGAGGGGATGCATAAGGCTCCTACCCATTTGGGATGCTGTGGTTGAGGTAGGTGAGTCATGTACCTAGGATGGCAAGCGACACAATCATCCCTCCAAGGATGATTAGTAGTAACTTTCGCAACCACGTCTGGGTAGAAGAGAGGGATGAAGATTGGCTCGATCTTTACAAAGTGGACCATGACAATCAAGAGGATATTCTCATTAGCGAGGTCATACTAAATTTTTAACTTCTCATCAATTAAATCATAATATGGGATTTGTTCTCGGCCTAGGGCTCATTGTGATTTGTTGGCATTGACCTAAGATTCGGATATCGACTATTTTCAAGATATAAAAAGTAGCACCTAGAATCCACAGGTACTACTTTTCTCGATGTCTATCTCATTTCGATGCTCCTTCGCGTCTTTATTTCCTTTTCCCTCAACCTACACATGAAGTATTCCCCAAAGAATCGCCACATCTCCTCTAGGGTCTTACCCCTTGTCTCGGACATAACAATGTAGACGTACACACTCCTTGAGCATGACGTTGCCATGAACATGAAGGCGACCTCGCTAAGAGTGATCGCCTTGTATAGTGAAATGAACAATAACGCCAAGGTTACACTTAACATTTGGTTTGCGGCGACTTCAATTGCGAGCCCTGGGTACACAAGCTCAATTGGAAACACTTTTGAACTATAAACTGACGCGATCGGGCCTATGTTGATTGCAAACGATGCTATATAAAACAACAATGAGGGGATGCATTAGGCTACTGCCCATTTGGGCTTCATGTCGCTTGTGCCACAGCAATCAATGCCGATGAGGCACGTATTAAGAACGGCGAGTGATGCTAACATCCCCTTAGGTTTTTTTTTTTTTTTTTGGTCGGTCCTACTCTAACCCTACGCTAACACTCACACTCAGACTTTTGCCATGCCTCCTTGCAGGGCATGGGAGTCGAAACCCACTCCTGAAACGAAATCGTCCCCACCCCAATCCCCCTTGAGGTTGATTAGCAGCAACTTCTACCGCCCAGCCACATCTAGGCAAAAAACGGAGATGAGGATTGGCACGGTCTTTGCAAAGTGGACTATGACGGTCAAGAGGAGATTTTCATTGGTAGATGTCATACTAAGTTTTTAACTTCTTATTAATTAAATCATGCATATGGGATTTATTCTCGAGCTAGGTATTGACTTGAGATTCGGATATCGACTATTTTCAAATGATATCAAAAGCAACACCTAGAGTCCACAGTGCCGCTTTTCTCGATGCCTATGTCATTTCAATGAAATCTTCTTGTCTCTGTTTCCCTCACTTTCAACCTCCACACAAAGCATTTCTCGAAGAACCACCACATCTTCTCTAGGGTCTTACCCTTTGTCCACGGCATGACAGCGCAAACGTACATGCTCCTTAAGCACGACCTTGCCATGAACACGAAGATGACCCCATTGAGGGTGATCGCCTTGTATAGCGAAATGAACAATAACGTCAAGATTACACTTAGCACTTGATTCGTAGAGACTTTAAGGGCACAAAACCTCGATTGGAAACACTTCTAAATGATAGACCGACACAATTAGGCCTATGTCGATTGAGAATGATGCCACATAAAACAACAAGGGAATGCATTAGGATACTACCCATTTAGGCTTCGTGTCGCTCGTGCCATTGCAGTTAATGCCAGTGAGACATGTACTGAAGATGGCAAGCGATGCAATCATCCCCCAACGCTGATTAGCAGCAACTTCCGCCGCTCGACCATGTCTAGGCAGAAGATAGGGGATGATGATTGGCATGGTTTTTGCAAAGTTGACTATAACAGTTGAAAGGAGAATCTCATTGACAAATGTTATACTGAGTTTTTAACTTCTCATAAATTAAATCGTGCATATTGGATTTGTTCTCGACCTGGGGCTTGTTGTGATTGTTGGTATTGGCCTGAGATTCGGATATTGGCTATTTTCAAATGATATTAAAAGCAGCACCTGGAGTTCACAAGTGCTTCTTTTCTCTGCTTGTGTCATTTCAATGCTTTTTCTCGGCTTTGTTTCCCTCGCCGAAGTTGGGCGGTGGATTCTTAAGTGGCCGGAGAGACGGTGGCTGTGATGGAGATGAGGAGAGAGAAAATATGTGTTTTCAATTTTTTTCTAATCAAGGTATATGTCAATTTTCTATTGCAACAACTCATATCAATGCACGCCACATCAATTGGTGACATGAAATTAGCAAATCACTGAATATTTTCTCGACTTCCAAATATGTTGACTCTTCTCGAATAAGTTTTTGTACGCAGGTTTTGGTTAACGTTATTAGCATTGTTTCTTTATTCCTTCTTTTTAAAGTGACGATATTGTTGGAATATTAATGGCCCAACAAGTAAAGCTGAATTTGATTCAGCTTTTTTAGTATGATGTCTTTGAATTGTGGATAGGTGTGCCTCTGATCTTGTATCTCACCATTCACGAAAAGCCTTTAGGAGCCATGTTAGCACAAAAAGGACCAAAGGATGGAATAGAACATGCCATATATTACCTCAGTAAGAAGTCTACTACTTTCGAGATCCAATATCCTGAAGTGGAAAAGACTTGTGTTGTGACAGCCTGAATTTTCAGAATTTGTTTTCGATTAAATAAATCGGGCCTTTCGTCGACGTGCCTATAGTGCCATTCTCTGAGCTGATTACTCACGAGATAACTAGACTATCTGGGGAAGCAATTAAGGAATCTAAATGCAATGGACTTGAAAATTCGACCAAGAATCGACTGCTCGACTGTGTCGATCTACAAGGGTCATTACGACACTGTCAGAATCGATCAGATATCAGAGATAGGTCGATTCGACTGAGATATGTGATCAAAGTGTGGGTGATTCCACTTGATTGCAAAATTCTCATCGATCGGTACTAAATTGATTTTCTAACGTTTTGGGTACCCTGTGTCTGTAATTGAAACCTTGAGATTTTTACGACAACCGAGAGTCGCCAATGTGTCGGAGATGTACATTGTGACTCGAGATAAATCGATCACGGGTCAATTGCACCAAAAATTCCTAAAAGTTACCCGGTAGACTAGGTCACGCTGAAAGCGCGCCGAAGTGAAATTAACCGTGAATTTGAACCCGATTTCATAAATTGAAAGTTCTGCCGTGTCACGAGCTATTTTTGGAACGTCGACTCATCCTCTGAAAAATTTTCAAAGATTCAGGGATTTTTGCGGAAAACCGTTTCGGACGTTACGGAAAATTAGTGGAAATTTGAATGAGCCAAATTAAAGGAAATTTGGACTTTCAAGCCGAGCCTTAGAGTGTCAAGGATTTATAGAAAATTGTTCGGGATTTTTCTTAGTGAAATCAGGCCTCAATTTAGACAATCGGAGAGGAAATTGAAGTATATATAGTGAAATTTGTATGCCATTTTGGAGGCTACATTTTTTGTTTTAATTTGGATATTTTTGTGGGGAATTAAAGCAAGAAAGTATTTGAGACAAGAGGATAATTTTGTGTGGACTCTAAGGGGACCAAACACTTAATGAATTGGCTAAGGTTTGAGACTTTTGTTCCCCCTCACAGCTGGCTTCTCCCTCACGCACGGCTCCCCCTCCACCTTCCTCCTTACTCGAGCAATTGGTCCTCTTCGTTGGCTTCGGTTCTGTTTTCATTTCCTCTGCGATTTCGCTTCTTCACCGAGCCAATCGCTGCCCCACATCAGCGGTCAACCTCACCGCTTTGCTCCTTTGCAGCAGACCGCACCATCTCTCTCCACGAAGTTGTTTAGGCCATCATCATCCCATCATTCCCATTTTCTCTCCATCCACGCATAACCCACCAAAGTGAAGCAGCCCATCCCCAACATCTCACCCATCATCATCATCATTCACCATCATCCAACACCCCACCACCTTCTGTTTTCCCAATCCACCGAAGCTTCAGTCAACATCTTTGCAAGTAGAGCTCCTTTGTTGACCATTCCCCCACGTGTCCAGCAGCAAGTGAGCCCACCATCACTTGCTTTATTCCACCGAGCGTCCAGGATCTTCGTCCGTGTCTTGCCAGCAGCAAAATGGAGTCAACAAACCGGTGAAGTTTGTCCCATCTTCTCTCCCTCGTGCGGACACCAGCTCAGCCATTCTTCAGCTCGTGTCTTCATCGAGCAAGCTTCAACAACGTCCCAGCAGCAAGCCCGTAGCTCAACGCCAGCGAATCCAGCGCCTGTAGCTTCAGCGATTCCTTCGCTGTTTCTGTCTCAATTGGGCCGCGTGAAGTCGATCAAGCAGACCGCCAGCCCACTTCCAATTTCGGCCAGCATCTCCAGCAGTCTTCGGCCCATCTTCTCTGCAGCAATTCGGCCCACAGTCCACCGAAGTTCAACCCACGAATTCATCTTCAAGCCAGCCCAAGAAGTCAAGCTGCAGCCCATGTGAAATTCAGCCTTTGAAGCCCAGCCCAAGTTGAAAACAAATCTCACTTTGGGCTGAGATTTGTTGGGCCCGTTTTAGGCCTGACCCGAGTGTCCGCCGACGTCGCCGAAAATTCGGATTTCAGCCACCGTCACATCGTCGTCGCGGTGAACCGGTTTCCGCAATTAACCAATGAGTTTATGCACTAAACTCTTCTTAGTAAGCTAATGACGTCTAAGGGGTGTTTAGATTTAATTAATTAGGAATTAGGTGGTTAGATTAGATTAAGTGAAGTCCAAATAAATTGTATTATTTATCTAGAAGGGTTCGGGAATTTTCTGGGTCCGTATCGGTTTTTAATTTAGTGATTTTGGCCTAAGTTGGTATTTTTAGAATTTAAATTGATTTATTTAATTATTAAATATTTTCCGGAAATTAGGCCGGGATAGCCGGTGACTGGAATTTCGTGCTGATTGCAATGGTGTGGTTAATTTCTGCAATCGAATGTTAAATTGTGAAAATTGAGTGCTGATTGGAAATTGAGTCAATTATTCCAAAATTGGTAAATTTTGTCATTTATCCAGAAAATCCCAGGTGTCGAGTTTTAAACACCGGAAATGGTTTTATATACTATATAAACCAGTGAGGTTTTGAAAAGAAAGAATATCAGTCTTTTGGGGTGAATTGACCGTATACCTACACACGACAATTTTCATGGGTATTTCTAATACGTAGAAAATAGGCCAGGTTCACCATTTTAATGGAGATATTTGAGTGCAATGTATGGTGCCCTGGGCCATGTTTGAGTGATCGTGTGTTGGTTAGAAAACCCGTCCCGAGTTCTTAAGCTAGACGTTTCCCCTATATGGGATGCCCTACCAATGGATGCCGGTCGCAATAAATTCTGGACCGATGCTTCTTTATGGAATGCTGTCGATGTAGTGACGATGCCGTGCACAATAGTATGAGACGATGCCTGACAATACCAGAGGAACACTGAATAGAAAGTAGGCCATACCATATGCCGAGAGTAAAACTAGGGACGCATAGTTGATTGAGTGTGACGTTCATGTTGTTGGAGCTTAATTGTTGCTCATATCCGTATGGCTGTCTGTGATATAAATTGTACTGACCTGCAGGGTGAGACTGAGGCGAGGTAAGTCCCCTATACTAAATGTGTGATTGAGTGGTTAGGATGCCTCTGAGTGTATTACCCTCCTAATCGGGGTTTAAAGCATGGACTTGCTGAGACATTGTCTCACTGGTTATTGAATAACCATTTTCAGGTCCTTAGAATGTGGTCGTGGAGGACCAAGGCCCCAAAGTCTGAGGAGGAGGAGTATGGAGGATCGGTGGATGCGTCCTATTAATATGTCGTAGGACAGCCTCTTTTGAGAGTCAACTTTTTTATAGGCTTTCGACTAGACTCGTTTTGTACCTGAATCTCGTTGTTTATAAAAATGTGCTTTTGTGAATTGATGTCCCGCTTTTCCATCCCGAGATGGTTACTGTCAAGGGATTTATTTTTGCTTCTGCATGTGCAATAAAACGACAAGGGTCGGCGACTCGTCCTGGGAAGTCGCAAAATTACATTGACCAAAGAAGGATGGACACGCACTCGGGGTCCGAGGTGTGACATGTGTAGCCTTGATTTGGGTTTTACACCGATTGAGGCAATACACTCTGCACCACCGCATCCTTCTAATGACAGAGAATGACCCAATCAAATATCTTTTGGAGAAGCCCGCATTGATTGGAAGGCTCGCTAAATGGCAAATATTACTTTCTGAGTTTGATATTCAAAGCATGGCACAATAGTCCGTCAAAGGGCGAGCCATAGCCGATATGTTAGCCGAAAATTTCGAGAAATCTGATGATTGGGATGAAATTGATGAACGGATTTATTTGGTCTCAAAGCATGGTCATTGATTATCTTATGGTACTATGCTGCCATCTCGATCATTAATCCTAATTCTGCCAAAATTCAATGAAAAAACACATACACATAACAAATGTTATTTGTAAGGGCCAATCTCCTTGTCAACAACATTGTCCACTTTAGGCCGAGGACTCACCTGCCCCCATGCCTTCACAGTTTTGTTCTCCTGGGCTTTGCCCAAAAAAGGCTTATTTAGGATAGAAGCGCAACCGCACTGCCATCCCTCAGCCTGACCCAATATTGTCCTTTATGAGGCGCAACCACACTACCATCCCTCGAAAAATTTTGTCCCTAGCACAACAGAAACTACTACCAAAAGGCCTCGTTGGTAGTTAAGACTAGTGCTACTCCTTATGTAGTACAATTTAAGGTGCTATTCTATCCTTCTATAAGGTAGTACAGTTTAAGTGCTATTCTATCCTCGTCTAAGGAAGTTCAAAACTGGTTCAAGGCACTTCAATTACCCCATATTTTGTGGTACACGGCAAAGATTTTATCCTAAAAATGAATTGTCAGACTCGACCAATTCAATATGACAAAAGCGAGTTCAGATTTTAATACGAGTTCCTTTCTGTTGCCCTTTTTCTTTTCCAGTTTTATCGCTTCAAATGAAAATCTATTCCTCCTTTAAGTGCTTCAGTTGCTCTTTTCTTCACCAACACCATCAAATCGTGACCACTTTCCTATGTCTCTATTTCGTGAATTCCCATTTGAGCTATTACTGGGTAATCACTGGGGCTTTAAATACAACTACTCATTGTGTCAAGAGTGACGACATTACTATCTATTTCAACATGACAATAAAGTCTGGCCAGCAATAACAAACACTTCAGTTTTCCGTCCTCTTACCAAGTCTTAGAAATATGACATACAAAGGTATAAATAAACCACACCCCCAACCTATTTATTGCTACTCACCAAATTTCAAATTGTAAGAATCGATTAATCTGATACGTTCAGAAACAAAATGCTAGGCTGCTTCAGGACAAGAAAAAATACTATCACTTGTATATTAGATAGCCGAGAGCAAAAGAAGGGGAAAAATAGGAAAAATAGGAAAAATAGGAAGCAGAAATGCAAGTTACCACCACAAAAGATTTCTCTTTCGCAACTCCTGCTTTCCTAAATGCTTGGATCCACCAAAACACTGTGGCAAAGAAAAGTGTTGAGTGCTTTACCAAAAACAAAGCCAAAGGAAAAGTAGAAGCGCTGAATGCATTTCACTGTAGGCATCCAAAACAAAAACTTCTAACTTTTACGACTAGATATAACCCCTTCAAATATGTGAAGTAGAAAAGATCTCTAAGCATACCGTTGCAAAGATGTGAAGCCCTCACTTTGGTACTTCCTGCAATACATTGTGTTTAATGGGGTTAGAGCTACTCGCATAATTAGGAAGCTAATGGAGAAGCACAAAATTTCATAGTCATGTCAATTGTCAAGAACCATGAAATCTTCACATAACATGCCAAAAACAGATAGGGTAAAAACATAAATAAGATAAAGGAAGAAAGAAAACTCCCTATCAAAATATAGCAATATTCACATTGGTTTGGACACATTGCATACAACTTTATCAGAAACGTCACTTTTTCAAACATTGCTGGCATCAGCCAAAGCTTTTCTTCTTATATTTGCTCTACCTAAAGAAAACAAATTAATAATCAGATGAATAGAAAGTCTCGAGAAAGCTTTCTATCTCAGCCTAGTTTAATCGTACCAGAAGCATCATTTTCACTAGTGCTCGTCTTTTGGTTCTCAAAACCAACCTGCAAGTGAAATGACTATACATTATATGCGTATATAAATTAAGTTCAAAAAAAGTAACTTGAACACCAAAAGAATAAAAGGAGGCTCATGTAAAAGTTCCCCTACGCAAGAGAAAGCAATCCTCCTTGCATCACTTACGGTGGTCCCAATGACACCTTTGTTCGCTATCATTGATGCCTTTTCTGCAAGAACGAAGAAGACAAACTAGATAATACAAAAAATATTATTGCTAGAACAACCAAAACAACTCCTTGAAGTAAAATAGTTGTAAAAAGGCTCTCCAGCGGCAAAATACCATGTCTACCACAAGCCCTTGATGATTAAAGCCGAATTGCCTAGTACTCTCACAAAAATGGTCATAGGCAGCTTCCGATATGATAATATGTTTGACATGTAACCTCATAGAAATTTCAAAAAGACCAAGGAATTAATGATGAATGCAAAATTTCTAGTGTAATGAATGTCATGGCATCTCACAGCCTGGGTGGTTCAACTACATGGACACTAACCAGCCAATATAGCCTCCTCAACTCAAAGTCTACCAGTTCAAACAATGACATGAGCCGCAGGCAACCAGCCCTAGAAAACTTTTTCAAGATTCTACACGGAGGTCCGAATTCGGTTCTGGTGCCACTTGATATCTGAACCTTTAAACAACTCACACCATAAACATCGGGGAGAAACAGCTCAAGCACTGGATAAGTTCCTTTATATTTTACCCGCATGAGACATCTCCTAATAATAAAGCTGAACACTACCACATAATCCATCATAAAAGAAAAACCCGGACGTGTCTAAAACGAAAAGAGACTCATCAACATTCCCTAATAGTAGTAATTCCACAAGAGACGTGTCTAAAACCTGGACGGTGCTCTCCTTCTCCTCCGGCGAAGCAGCAGGCTATATACTCTGCTACGGGCGTGGCCGACGGTGACTCGACCAGGATCAGAGCCAAACTCCGGCGATCCCTCTTTGTCTACTCCCGGGGCCAACGTCTCTCTCTGTGAAGTGTGAACCTTTCTCTCCCTCTCCCTCCGCGATCTCCCTCCTGCTCTTTTCTTCAGCGAGAATCCGCTTCTCTCCCCCTCGCGAATCTTTTCGGTTACGCGCCGTTATCCCTCACGGCTTCTAGAAGGTGCGGACTCGCTCCCATCACCAACCCGTCGCTCCTCTCTCGCTCACGGGCTCTTCCTCTTCTTACGTCACAGACCGCCTGCTTTGATGGGAAGGGGGCAGCGCATGGGAAAGGGCAGGAGAAGAGTTGGGTTCGGGCCTTGTCGCAACTCCGATGGGCTTAATAAGAATAAAGTTAGAATAAAAGAAATGGGACGATGATTGTCATGAAGGACTTGGAGGCCTCGAATGTGGTAGTAGTGGCATTTGACCACGAGGCCCTCTAAGCACTCCATCCCGGAGGTTGTCTAGCCTCAGCCCGAGAGACTCCGACAAGAGCTCCAACAGCAACACGCCTGAGCTCCTCACTCTCTCGGAGTAGTCCATGAATATGTCCCTACAATTTTCAGAGTTCGAGCCCATTAACATATTTAATTAGATCTACATTTACTCAAAAAGTTTAAATTAATAAGTTATGATCCAACCAATATATATATTAACTGATTTATATCACACGAATTATTCAATGTGGGATTTCTCTGGCAAAACCAAAATGTTTGCTTTGCCTGTGTGAAAAACAACATATTTTAACTTCACAGGTGAAAAAGGCATTGTCCCCTCCACCGCATTAATGGAGTTAAATCTTTCTTTCTTGCTCTCTCTTACAATGAAGAATACAAGAGTGACAAGCAGGAATACAATGAAGATGTTGCTTGGAGTTGTAGAGGAAGACGCGGCAGAGAAAAGACAAGGACAAGTTATCTTGAAAAGAAAGATGATGCTGGGAATTTCAGGATCCTCGCATTGTTGGAACTCGGAGAAACAACAATGGGAGGATCCTGAAAAATGGGAGCCCGAGAGGATTTCTCAATGAGCAAGTCATGCTGGTATTTGTGCAGTAATTGGAAGACTGGGACAGGGATTCAAATGGCGAGTTAAAGACGACGAGCAAGGAAAATTGATAAGAGGAATCTGATGACTCGTTACCTATATCGAATACAAGTGATAATAAAGCCAAGACGGCAACTGCTCCAAGCTTGAAGTGACTGAGAAAAGACGTGGAATGAGGAAGCAAGTTAATACAAAGATATGAATTTGCCTCCGAAATAACTGAAACTTCAATTGAAAGTGGCCTTGTATCATCCCCTAAACTATACTTAAAATGAGGGAGAGAGGCATACCCCAATGTTACGTGATCGAAATTGACTAGAAACTCACCAAAGTGGCTATTTAGGCTAGCCAAATGCCCCATGAGAACGCTCCTAAAAAAGGGTTGTTCTACTGTGTCGTGCCCCTGCGTATGGCAATCCATCGTGCCCGAGCTGTAGGCTAACATAAAACATTAGTGATCTAACCCTCAAAATTGTTAATGACATTCGACTGCTAATATCGTCGATAAAGCATTACACTCTTAAGTAAGATAGGAAACCCTGCCACAGGTGTGAAAAATACGTGAAGCACTAAAACACCGATTTCAAAAGAGTAGTCTTCCTTATGATAGTTTGTTTGAAATATAATCCAACTAATTATCCACGACCATCAAAACAAAGCTCGCAAATGAGCACTTCCAATTCCTCCCACCCCCCCCCCTCTCTCTTCTTCTTCATTCATGATCTAAACATCATAGATCAGTCGAACAAGATAACCCTCTACAGAGTTTCACTTTGGATCAGTAAGTAAACTCGGCAACTCAGGTAACTCACAGATTGAAGGGATCGACAAGAACAAGTATGGTAAACCTAACCATGATTCCATTTCTTATTTTTACTTCGAAAGCAGAAAGCCTCTTCTAAATGCACAATAGTTACACAAGCACGAGCTTGCCAAGCACTACAAACATATACTCTATTCAATTTAACTACATCTGGATGCTTTGCCGGGGAGCTAATGCTCTGAAAAACTACACAGATCAAATGTGTCCAACTGTCATTCAAAGAGAGAACATCCTTGAATTGTCGTATACAACATATTTCATAGCTTGAAATGTTCCAGTGCAGATACACCATTAAGTCCTTTTGCATAGTAGTGAGTGACGAGGTCCTTCACCGTAGTTTCCCGATAAATTGGGGGATTTTCTTCTGATAGCAGCTCCTCAATAGGGCCATACAACCTTGAAGAATTTTCTGGAGGGAGATGCTGCCTCATTAAACACGCCACTGAAATCCTTGGCCCGATTTTCTGGGCTAGAACTCTGTGACTCACGCTAATGAACTTATCATTCGAGATCAGCTGCAAGATGGAGGAGGACATGGCAAAGTGAAGACCAAATACTCTGGAATATCAATCACACATAAATATAGCATACGTAATCAAACTTGTTTAAAAGGGCGAAATTTTATCAAGTCATTCTTACATGCACTCCTAGCACAGTTGTCAAAATAATTAGCTAAGACCAAAAGATTGTGAAGAAAAACAACATGCACATAGAAATATCATGAAAACGGAATTGACTTAGCTCAGTTAATGTTGCAAGAGCTAACTGGAAGTTCCACAGTTGTAAACAGGATACTCTACAATCCATCTGTTAGACCTCTACACTGACTTAGGGAAGTATTTGGCATCTCTAACACACTACAAAACAGTTAGGATAGAAGGACATAGATAAAAGAGCTATCTTCCATTTCACTTGTTCAGATTGTAACACCAGATGTGTGTCCATGGACTATGATAACAAATTGACTGAAGGACCTACTCGTTAGATCAGCCACACAAAAAAGCACAGATTGGGCTAGAAATGCATTGGCTAATGCGAGAACATCGAAACAAGAAACTAACTGATAGAAACGTAAACTGCAAAACTCTGATAAACGGACCTGCATCAAGTCTCCCAAGTTTATTACAAGGGCTCCAGGAATTGGGGAAACGTCGATCCATTGGTTCTGATGGTGGACCTGGAGGCCACCAATTTGGTCTTGGAGAAGAATGGTGAGAAAGCCACTATCAGTATGATCACCAGTCCCAAGGGTTAAGTCCGGTTCTGGGCATGCTGGATAGTAATGGCCGACAAAGAAGAGTCCCTCCCCACAGTGGATAGCTTTCAGGTAGCTACTGTCGAGGCCAAGAGCTTCTGACAGTAATTCAAATATGGTATCTGCCAATTCCAGAATTCTGTCCTTGTACTCAATTATTACGTCTCTGCAAGTCGATTGGTTACAGAGAACAGGTGATTAATCAAATGCCGTGGAACATCAGAAGATCAATCTTTATCTCACTCTCTCAAAGACCAGGTCTATTTACTCTGCATAATAAAATCAAGCTTCTAAAATACAAGTCAATAATTCGTGTAACAGAGCAGCCATTCTTGCAGACCAAAGAGGAAGAACAGAAAAAGGAATTAATTTTTCTATTTAAACTGAATCTATCGGCACTCCGACTCCGAATCCCCCAAAGATCTACGCCCCACATGATCGTTTGCTTCAACTGATCTATGACCCCAAAGCCCCTTGAGAAAATGGCAAGAACTCCTGCCACACCGGGCACTTGTTTCACCAGGGCCAAGCAGGAGCTCCATCTATTCCCAAAGCCCCACTTTTTACTTAATTATCAGATCTTAAATCTTATTTAGGCTAGTAAATCTTATTTAGGCTAGATCTTCTTCGCTTTCTTTCTTTTCTTCCACTGAATTGCTATGCGTCAAAGAAAACTATCATGGAACTTTCAATTCCTCTCACAGGACACAAGTGGGTATCGCAAATCTAAATTTGAAAGCTTTTATATCGCAAGTCCCAAAACTAGAATTAGTTTCAGCCCTTCAAGCACGCACACACAGAGATTACCGACAGACAGCAGGCAATTCCTGAGGATCCGGACCATGGGGAGCCAAGGCGCAGCTCAGCGTATCCCTCCAGTTCGCCGCCGGGGCCCGGTACAGGTCGAAGTTGCTGTTGTACAGCACCTTCCTCCCGCCATAATCCCGCGAGTACCACTCGCGCTTCGCCTCGAGGTCCTGCTCGTGGAACCTCCGGATCCCTTCCACCATCTCCTCCGTGAGAGCCGCCGGCACGCCGTGGTTCACCACCTGGAAGAACCCCCACGTCTCGCAGGCCTCCCGGACCAGGCCGACCGTCCGCTTCCGCTCACCGGGGCTCCAGCCCAGGCCCGCACCTCCCAAGTCCACGACCGGAACGCTCGGGCTCGGTCCTAGCGACTCCGAGGCGCGGTCGAGCTCGAGGTCGAGGTGGTCGTGGACGAAGAATCTTGGTATCTTGGTCAGCCCGGCGTCGGCGAGGCCCTTGACGCCGGCCTTCGAGTCGTCGAAGGACTTCAGCTCGGCTTGCCGGTCGTAACCACCGTCGGAGGCGAGTATCAGCTCCGGCGCCATTTCTCTTTTCTTCCGGCACAGCAGTCAGCGGCAGCGCAAGCGAAGCGAGGCAAAGAGAATGAGAGAAATTTCAAGAAGACGATATTGGAAGATAATTTCAGACGGTGGAGTGCTCGGAAATGCGTCCACGTCGAGGCTCTTGTCGTTTCTGGCGAACATGGGTCGATCCATGGAACTCCATGGTCAACTCAAGCTTGCGTAGGCCAGCCGGCCTTAGTGATCTGCAGTAAAGGGAGGGAAAATGATGCACATAATTTCTGAATTTTGTCTTAACACGTGAGATAATCTCTGGATTTTCAATTTATTAAATATAGTTCTTGAATTTTTAAATTATTTAATATGATATCTGAACTTTTAATATACGTTCAATTTAATTCATGAACTATATGAAAATATTTAATATTGTCCTTCCATCAATTCAATATTGAATATTTTCATATATTTTAAGAATTAAATTGAATATGTACAAAATATTCAATGACTATATTGCATATTAGGGTAAAATCTATGGACTACATTGAATAAAGGGAAAATCTCAAATAATGGCCCAAAGTCAGCCATTTTCTTAAAAGAGGCTGAGTAGAGTGCATGCCGGATAAGGGACCCAAAGTGGTCATTCATCTCAAAGAATGACCTCACTCACGGGGTGAAATAGATGCATCTCGATGCATATTCGATGGTCTGATCGGGGTATTTTTGTCCTTTTTTTAAAATTTTTGATTGTCTTGTTCTTTATTATTATTATTATTATTATTATTATTATTATTATTATTATTATTATTATTATTATTATTATTTTGCCTTGCTTGGCTTCTGCCCCACCATCAAGGCGAAAATTTCTGGAGTCACAGAAAAAGGTCCAGAGACAAAGCTCAATATGCTCTCAAACATATCCTCATTAGATCTATCATCACCAATGCACATTACAAAGTTCGGTGGCTCGCTGCCATTAACCATTGTCATCAAAACCTTCTCCGCAACCAATCCTTTGCTTACTCCCTGCAAATATAGCAATTTAGAGAGAGAGAGAGAGAGAGAGAGAGCAAATCAAATTTACCTGAGGTTTGACTTCCACAATTTGTTGTCCCCTCTTAACAACTGCTGGTTCATTTGCGAGCACACTCTCTAGATGAGCCAACAATTCCTTGGCTTGGCATGATCCAAAATCAGAGTCTGCATCCTGATGGTGCCACACCAAAGCGCTCTCCTTGTACTCTATGCTTGAGCCATCAGTTGCCTGTGTATGATTTCATTATAGGTTCCACGATATTCTTCCAATCAAGATCAACAGACAATGAACTGGTTTCCCACTCAGCTGCACTGTTCCACCTGCAGGAGAAAAGGAGCGAAAACCCTAATGATGGGGAAACTATATTTATAACAAGAAATACATGAGATTCTGTTTTCCGCATACCTTATAAAATACTCATGCTCAGCGGCTATTCCAAGCATCTTGCACGAAGAAAGCCACTCACTTAATGATTTTCTCCCCCTCCCACTAATAATAAATACAATGTTCATTGGATCATTACAGAGTGTTCAAAACAGAAAGGACTTCAAGCCCTGGCATTTTACTGATAGAAGTTTCAGGAACAACAGTGCCATCATAATCCAGAAATATAGCTCTTCTCTGTCTTCCTATAAGAAGAGACCGCGTGATCAATTGATAACCTCCTAAAGCTGGGAGAAAGAGAGAACTCTGAATCGCAATCCCAGACCAAATGCCCAGCATCGCTTCTTGTAATGATCTCGGCATGCTCTCTCCAGATCGTGTGTGAATCTGCGTGCCCAATATGCCACGGCCAGCGAGGGCTTGATGGCCCTTGCCCGCTGCCAGCGATGGGCATCGAGCCCTTGCTCGCTGCCGGTGATGGGCGTCGAGCCCTCGCCGGCCCTTACCAGCGGCTGGCACTCGCCAGCCTTTCCCCAAGTCCGGTGTTCTTGATCTAGCCAAGAAAAAGTGAAGAGGGGACAAAGAAGACGATGAATAGGGCAACCAAAAATGGAAAAGAAAAAAATTGGACGAAAATACCCTAATTAGATAACCGGAATATACATCGGAGATGCATTTATTCATCAGCCGGCAAGTGAGGTCCTTCTTTGAGACTAAATAACCACTTTGAGTCCTTCTTTAAGATAAACTTCACTTGAGGTCTTCTTTTGAGAAAATGATGACACTTTGGATCCTTATTTGAGATTTTCCCTTGAATAAATTAAAAGTTTAGTGACCACATTATAAATTAAGCTAAAATTCGAGATCATTTATGTCGTTATCTCGTAATTGTAACCATACATTCTATAGTGGATGTTTCTAATGCAATGAATATGAGATTTTTTTATGTAATGTGAGTCACTGACACCAATCACCCCTTATCATCTTTTTTATTAATCAAACCGCTGTTGTCGTCTTGCGATTTTGAGCATGACAAGATATGTAAAAATTGAGAAATATTAAGAAAGTAAAAACACAATTTGAGAAGCCACTACTACTGGGCAGAAGAGACAGCGCTCTTCAATATTGTATTTTTGCAATGATTTGAGAGCATTTGTCACGTTGTAAATTGTAATTCTCGAATTATGTAAGTTGAAATAAGTGGCATGTCTTACTTTCTAATATGAATTTATGATATATTGAGTAAAGTCTCATAAAATACTTGTGTCGAGCGACTTGATCAGATGACATCATCTCTGTATTGGAAACACTTATATATACCTATCTTGAGATGAAAAAAATGAAACTTGAGATATAATTTGTAACATCTAATTTGCACGTATAACTGAAATTATGCACACGATTCAGCTATTGTCTCTGCAAGTTCGCGTCAAGTTCCCTGTGCCACTTAAGTTTCGTGAAGAACCATGCACTCAAACAACATTGCCGGGAACTTTTTAAAACTTTTCTAATTCATATCATTGTCCATTTACTTTGGAAAACAAAAGACTTATTGTTTAACTAATGGATTAGTATCACCCAATAACCCAAACTAGTACACATGAACCAAATTCATTGTCACAAGAACTCTTGAACCGGTAGTCTTGTGCCACAATTGATATACCTGTGCCACATTTATTCTAAATTGATGCATCTTGCCATACTTACCTAGAAACTCAAATTTATTAGATATACCAATTTCGGGTAAATATGACATGGGTGAACCTGTTTGGAATTTTTTATGGCACGAGTGTACTACAACAAGTAATTGCAAGAGATTGCGGTTGAATATTCTGCAGAATCATTTACCAGCATAGGGCTGGCAAGTCCTCTGCCTCATAAGCATTAGGTGCCATAACACAGAATAGGGTGTCCCTCCAATTAGCCACCTCTGCTCTATACAGGTTGAAATTGCTATGGTACACAACGCTTCTCGTGAAATCTCATGAATAGAAACGTCTCTTCTCTCCAGCGCCTTGCTCATGGAAGCGGCACACTCCATCCAGCATCTCCTCCAGAACAGCCATGGGGATCATTAAAAGCCTTTAGCTTGCATTGACATGGCGCTTGATACCTTTCTTTGATTCATTAAAAATCTTTAGCTCGCATATCCAACCGTACTTCTGTTTATTTTTATTTGCTTCATCTCTGCTGAACATTTCCATTTTTCTTCCTTAGTGAAAACACTTGAGTTCCAAGTTCTGATCTTATATTAAACGTTGAAGAATTTGAAAGACAACGGTCCTGTGGTGTCCCATGACTGGATGAAGAACAGTGAGAGGAAAGAACAATAACATACGTTGCATCACCATGAAAGCGATTGGCATTCAAGAGCAAGGCCAAGAAGCGACAAGCTATTATTGTGAAGCCAGTTCGTCTGACTTTCAAGATTTTAGTTTGGCTTTTTCTAAGTAGTGCTGGTCAAACGCAGGTATATCGGAAATGCATTTGGGAAACGATTGGCTTCAAATAACAGAAGTGATGAAGTTGAAGAAGCAGCCAGAAAATTGTAAACAGGCTCATCATCTTGGACTGCGCAAAGTCATGAGAAAATTATCAGTTAGCCAACTCATCTTCTGTACTTGAGTACTTCGAAAACTCAATGAGCATCATCTTTATCTATGTCCGACGGGCCATGGCCAGTTCCGAAACTGATGTCCAAGTGCAATCCCCATTTGCAAATTATTATCGAATCAAGTTCTGCAGATTAAAGTAGAGGATGTTGGTACAATGGTAGCATGAAAAGGAATCAATACAAAGCTACAGCGACATGGCTAATACACTGCAAGCAAATCGAAAATCTAAAATTTGTAGCGATCCCATTAATTGTTCAAGAAGGATTGTGCATCTCTTCCTTAGAAGAAAAATGTAAAGTTTACAGCTTGAAGTGTCTCAGAGGGGAAGTTCCATCAAGGCCATGTTCCTTGAAGTAGGCAAGATAGTCCCTCACTGTGGTCTCTCTGTAGATCGGAGGATTGTCCTCAGACAACAGTTCCCTAATCGGCCCGAAAAGCATCGACGACGGTTGGAAGCTTGTGCTGAAAAAGCAGGCACCGAGATCCTCGGCCCCACCGGGTTTGCTAACACTCTGTGCTCCACGCTTTTGAATTTGTCGTTCGTCATGAGCTGAAAGGAAGAAATAAGAGGGACAGACATCCCTTGGCAAAGAGTATCTCCCAGGATCCTCGAGACATCGCCCATGCTGTTCACATAAATTTTGGGTGTTTTGATAATTGACTCGGTACTTTGTATTCGGCGATATCAGACCGTGTGCTAGCAATGCTGTGTCATTGCCCTTCGAAATTAACTTCCGGCGCTATTTCCCCTAAAGACAATTGACATGGTGACGTTGTTTTCATTGATCCGAGGGGTTGCTTGCAAGTGGTTAAATGTTACGTCTAATATCACTATATATAAAAATACGGTCGAATCAAATCGGATGGCAAGAGAAACTTGCCTGTTGGAGGTCACCAACATTGACCACCAGAGCTCCAGGGACCGGAGGAACATCAACCCAGCAGCTGTCGTGGAGGACTTGGAGGCCTCCGATGTGGTCCTGCAGGAGCACCGCGAGGAAGTCGTTGTCGGAGTGCTTGGTCGTCCCCATCCTCAACTCGGGCCTTGGGCACGCCGGGTAGTAGTGGCATATGACCACGAGGCCCTCCGCACAGTCCATCTCCCGGAGGTGGTCCAATCTCAACCCAAGAGACTCGGACAAGAGCTCAAACAGCAACTCGCCTAAGCTCATCACTTGCTTGGAGTAGTCTATCAGTATGTCCCTACAATTTTAGTCATGAAAGTCAATTAAATTAGATCCACTTATAAAATTATGGAAAAAGTGTATTGGAAGACATAAAACTTATTACAAAAGCAAAAAATACTATTAAATCATAAAACTTGTCAAACTTGTTTAATCAAATCCTTTTCTTAAAATTTTAATTTTCAATTATACTTTTATGATAAGTTTTAGAACTTGATGCATTTGCACTTTGGTAATATGTTTTGCAACTTAATTATATTTTTTGAAAGTTTTAAAATTAAATTGCACTCTCACGACAAATGTTAAATTTTTTAGTATATTTACTTTTTATATTGAGATTTTTTTAGGTATTTCAGCGAAATATAATTAGATTTAAGAACGAAAGTCATCCCAAAGGTAGAAAGGCGACTTTGTGACTTTATGTCTCTGTGAAAAACAACATATTTTGTAACGTCGCAGGTGAAAATGGCATCGGCGACTCCGGTGGAACGGCACATACCTGCAAACCTCCGGCAGCTCCTCCGGCGACGGCGGGCTCGGCGCCATGTAGCAGAAGAAGGTGTCCCTCCAGTTCGCCACCGCCGCCGTGTACAGGTCGAAATTGCTGTTGTACACCACCTTCCTCATGACGTCCCGCGTGTAGAACGCCTTCTTCGCCTCGTCGTCTTGCTCGTAGAACCGCCTCACCCCCTCCTTCATCTCCTCCATCGCGGCCGCCGGCACCCCGTGGTTCACCACCTGGAAGAACCCCAGCGTCTCCGACGCGCGCCGCATCCTCTCGATCGCCTCCTTCCTCTTGGCCGGGTCGCGGTCGATCCCGCCGAGGTCGATGACCGGGACACTGAGATTCTCGGTGCCGCCGTTCGATCCGGAGCTGTCTTCGGATGTCTCATCCGGTCGGATGAAGATTCTGGGGACTTTGGTGATCCCGGCGTCGACGAGGCCCTTGACGCCGGCTTTCGAGTCGTCGAACGCTTGCAGCTCGCTCGTTCTGTCATAGCTCTGCTCGCTCGAGTCGAAGGCCAAATCGATGGTAGGCATCGGTACTCTCTCTCTCTCTCTCTCTCTCTCTCTCTCTACTGCAATTCAATTCACTGTGAATGTGAATTTGCTGGATAAGAGCTTGAATTATGAATTGAATGTTATGGAGACACAGCGATGCATGACATGAGCAGCCCCTTTTTTATAGCTGAGAGATGGAGATAAGAGAACAGTGACATCACGTTGGGTTGTTCCATTTGACTTTAGGATAATGAGGTCCATAAAAATGGAAGGAGAAAGTCATAGTCTACGAGCTACCACTTGCTTAGAAAAATGACAATGCTGTTTAATAGTGGCTGATTCTTTGGGGGACCAGGCGGCTAGTACACAAGTTTTGCAATTTATAGAAAGAAAAAATATCTGTTAGGACAGAGTTGACCATTGATAGATGACAGGACGATTCATTGTCGTTTAAGTGTACATAGATTTTTGCCTTGCCGTTGATTCTGGTTGTTGTTGAGCAAGTTGAAGGATGGCAAAAATTCCACTTTTTATCCTTGCCGCCAATATACAAAGTGGAAGTCGAAGCTGAACCAAACAGAAATATTCCCGAAAGTGCAGATTTTTCTCGTGGTAGATTAGTGTTTTAACTGACATATGAGTATCCGACACAGGTTTATCTAAAGATAGCATCTTTCTTTCCATTTGAGAGGGGTATGTGTTAATCTTCCTCTCCCCCTATTTTGTGTTCTTTTTCAGGTTCAGCTTTTGTTTGAAAAGGATCTTTGTTTTTTAGCATGGGTGCTATCAAATGAAGCAATATAGGAGTTAGTGACGGAGCAGTGAAGAAAGGCAATCCTGCTCTTTGGTAGTTTTACATAGATGAACACACAGACAGACTTTTATTTTCAGATGCAAACACATGAAAAAGTTGCCTTCCACTAACAGAGCGAATGAAGAGAAATCCCACCTAATACCATGAATATGCCTCGCCTGTTATCTCCTCATCTTCCTGTTTATAAGGTCTATAGCTTGAAATCAGGAAGGGCAGAAGTTCCATATACGCCCTGGGAAATGTAATGGGCAGTGTAGTTTGGAAGTGTAGTCTCCTTGTAGATTGGTGGGTTGTCTGCTGATGTTAATTCCTTGATGGGTCCATACAGCCTTGAAGATGGCTGAGGAGTGTGGCCTAAAAAGCATGCCATTTCTTGTTTGCCACGACTCGGTGCTCGACACTCAAACCGGTAATTTGTTATGAGCTGCAAATGCAACGATTAGTGAACCATTCTCAGTCTGCCAGTTTTCAGGTCAGAAATGAATGGATATAGTTTCTAGATGCTACTATGATTGCAATCTTCACGTTGATGAATACAGAAAACTGCAGAATTTCTAGGTCCCACATTTACCACTCCTGCAAAAAGTGCTCCACATACATCTCTCATTTAGACAATTTTGAGCCTGCCCATGTGAGGGCTAGCATGATACAACCAAGTTAATATCATGTTTGGATTAGTCAAATAGCTCTGTTAGCATACTCGATGAACAAGGCATTTGGGAGTGGTAAATGCAGATTCGTCCTACCAAAGAGAGGTGCAGATTATGAAGAAATTTTGTTATTGCTACAGGGAAGATGCCTTCGTAAATTCTTAAGAGCTCTTTAACTAGCTTAGCACATGAAAAAGTACAGTAATAAAGGGCGAGAAGAGGATCCCAGTGTGTCGACCAATCAAAACACAGTTTTAGAGAAGCTCAGAGATGAACAATGATATGTGGCCAAAGCTACTTACCTGCAAAAGATCTCCGATGTTGATCACTTGTGCTCCAGGAATTGGAGGAACGTTGATCCATTGGTTCTCATGAAGCTATTGAAGTCCTCCAATTTGATCTTGTAGTAGAATTGTGAGGAAGTCGTTGTCTGAATGCTTTGTCACACCCAGGGTCAACTCGGGTTGGGGGCATGATGGATGGTAGCGGCACATGATCGAGTGTCCTTTTCCACATTCCATCTCCTCAAAGTGATTTGGGTGGAGTCCTAGCGCTTCCGATAAGAGCTCAAACAGACAAGAGCCCAATCTCATCACTTGCTTTGAGTACTCCATTCGCATTTCTCTGCTAGAGAATTTTTGCTGCATATTTTAAACTGATGCCGTAAAAGTATGGTCGGACAGATTCCCAGAGAACATCAGAAAGTGTATTGGTATTTTGTATCAATTCGGGAGCAAAAGCTTGGTATTGCTATTGCTAGAATGCAAATAAAGTCAACGGCAAAGGAACATCCTATTTTCTGCCCAAAAAGAATGAAACAACCACCTCCGAGGTTCCCGTTAGTGAAAATGATCAATCATTGAGGATCGTCTTACTGATCCGTCTCATTGATTGAGACTTGATGGAAGCTCATATGCTATGACATGTGCAGCGGAACTCAGGTGGGAAATGTCGTACACATTCAGCAATAGCAATTGCTTTAGCCAACTGAACAAAGGACTGGACACTTTCATTTCCTCAGCGTTCAACCCTATGTAAGAGTTTACCTAATTTGGACTACATTAATTGATATTGTAATTTACCGTTTAACGTTTACCGTTTTACGGGGTTTGGTCTAAGGTGAGATAGAAGGTTTCTTAATTAGTCTAATATGGGCTGGCTAGTGTGGGCCAAGTTGAGCCTGGCCCGTAATGAGGGGGACTGGCTGGAAACTCTATAAATAGTGCTCAAGTCTCTCCTCTAACCCTAATTCTCATATGTATCCTCACCTAAAGAGTGTTTACCTAACACTAAACGTGAGGGGGGCCGCCTCATTAAGCCAGTGATACGGAGGGCAATAGAGGAGAAGGACTTGCGCGTGTAACATTGTGTTTCCGCTTCCGCTTCAAGTACAATGGATCCTAAAACAGGTGCGTTAATCTTTATGATCAATTATGCATGTTCTTATTCTAGTTATGGAGATCTTGGGGTTGCGCAATTCGCATCCTACATGTGGTATCAGAGCTTCCATAACCCTAGAACTCGAACGCAAAGGATTTTGCCCTAATTTGAGTTTTTCGAGATTTTTCGTAAAATAAAAATATAATTAAATTATATATTTGGACTGCTCGGTGAGACGAGCAAAACCGTGGGCGGCGCGTCGCCGGGGGAGACCCCACGCGCCCCACGCACGGCCGACGCCGCCCGGGCGTCGAGCACGCGCCCCACGCGCAAACACACGCCCTCACACGCTCCCACGCGCGAGGCGTAACTCGCGCGTGCGAAGCACACGGGTGCTGACGTCATCGTGACGTCAGCGACCTGACCCGACCCGACCCGATTCGCGGACGACCCAACCCGTGGACCCGACCCAACCCGTTGACCCGATCCGACCCGGTCAACCGGTCGGACCGGGCGGCTGGACCGGACGGTCAAGCCGGGAACCGGTTGGACCGGTTTTGACTGGCCATTGACGCCGGCGCGTGAGCTTCACACGCCCCGCACTCAGGCGGCGCGTGCAGGCGCGTGGAGGCTTCGATCGGCACGTGGTCGGTGGCGTTGGACTCGTATGATCATTGGCTATCCTATGATGTGTTTATTTTACATGTTTGATAATTTTATGGATGTGAAAATACATACGATACCTTAAATACGTGTATTTTAAGTATATTTTTGCGTATTTTTTTCTTGTATTTTCTATGATTATGGAGATACATGTGTTGGGTTAATGGTATATTATCACATAAACATTTTAAAAGTGTTATTCATTAATGATATGCAATAAAGTTTAATTTTATTAATGAATGAGCAGTGTAATTAGCATGATATGTGATTTCAGTGATATGTTGCCCCTATCACTAAAGTTAAAATCACATGTATATCGTGTATGTGAGATGTAAATTTTATATCCCTGGTATGAGAGAGTTTCAAATATTCAATTGAGTTGTGACCGCCAAAGTGGCACACTTGATTGGGTTTGAGAAATTTCAGTCTCGTATATTGATTGGGATTGTCTCCTGATCTAATGCATAGTCATACTCCCAAAGGGGGTGATTGTGTATTAGTTCATGGAAGGATACATGATGGTGTGGTGGAAGAGTGACCGATTCTAATTGTTCATATGCCCAAAAGTAATGAATTCACAAAAGATTGGAATATATTCTCATAACCGCTATCATGTGGGGAATATACAATTGCATGTTATGTATTCTGCCTAAAGGTGATTATGTAATTTTGCATGTAATTCTCTGGATGTGTACTTGTTCGTCAAGTTACACAATACTCACATGATGCTAATTATATATAAACTGCTTGTTTTTCAGTCACCTTTTCTGTAAACGGTAACTCCGTCACTATTGAGGTTCTTGCTGGTTCAAACTTTAAGAAATGGAGAGAAGATTTTCTGTTTGCTATGGAGATGGCAGATGTTCATATGGCTCTTACTGTCGATCGGCCGGCAGATCTTACTACTGAGAGTTCAGAAGCTTAGAAAGCTCTTTTTACTGCTTGGGAAAAGAGCAATAGAATTTGCTTACTGTCAATGAAGCGTTCCATTCACGAACACTTGAAAAGTGGTTTGCCTGCAGACTGCACTGCTAGGCAGATGATGGAAGCCTTGATGGCTAGAAACCGTGTCTCGCCTAATGCTGAGATAGGAACACACCTGCAAACACTATTTACTATGAAGTTTGATGGTTCTGGTGGAGTTAGAGATTATGTTATGAGGATGGTGGATTTGCAGACAAAACTTGAGGATCTCAATGTTGTTATTCCTACTGCTTGCATTGTGCATCAAGCGTTAAATAATCTTTCTCCTGATTTTGGGATTATCAAGACTAATTATAGTTCCCAAGATGAAACTTGGTCAGTTAATGACCTAATTGCAAGGCTGGTGGCAGAGGAAGAAAAATTGAAGAAAGATAAAGGGCACATTGCCCTTTATGCTTCTAATTCTGGCAGTGATAAGGGTAAGAATGTGAGAAATTATACTCATAAGGGCAATTCTGAAGTTGCTGGACCTTCCAACTATAAAGGAAATCCTGAAAGTGCTAAACCCTCTAATAGTTTGGGTCCTAAGAAAGCATTCACCAAGAAGGATGGTGTTCTTTGCTACTTTTATAGGGAGAGAGGACACGTAAGGAAACGCTGCAACAAATTATTTGACATTTGTTTATGAATCCAATCTATCTGAAGTCCCGACCAATTCGTGGTGGCTAGATAATGGTGCAACTAATCATGTTGCATTTACCATACAGGGGTTCATAAACCGAAGGACGCCAAATTAGGATGAATTAAAGCTCATTGTTGGGAACAGCATTGGAGTTGACGTCGAGTTTGTGGAAGATGTTATTTTGATTTTAGATTCTAGTTTTAGGATGGTGTTTAGAAACACTTTTTACGTACCTTCTTTTAGGCGGAATTTAGTTTCAGTGTCTTGTTTGGACATGTGTGGATACTCTTTTGAAATAAAGAGTAATACTATTTCCATGTTTTATGATTCAAATAAGATTGGGTGTTGCAATTTATCCAATGGATTATATCGATTGAGTTTATCTCCCAACGACATGTACGTTGCTTATTCAGCTGAAAAAGTTGTTTCCAAAAGGCCTCTACCTAAGGAACAGTCTTATGCATTATGGCATAAACGTCTTGGTCACATCTCTAAAGAAAGAGTAGAAAGGCTGACATATTGCCTACTCTTAAAGGTAATCTAGAGGCTTGCGTAGACTGTTGTAGAGGTAAGATGACTAAGATAAAGAAGAAATCCGCAGTACGAAGTTCTGACTTGTTGGAGGTTGTTCATACTGATATCAGTGGACCATACACGGCTACTTTGTGCAGAAATTTTTATTTCATCACATTTATTGATGACTATTCCCGATATTGATACTTATACTTGATTAAAGAAAAGTCCAAGTCTCTTGACAAATTCAAGATTTTTCGGACTGAAGTGGAGAAACAGTTGGGAAAAGTTATAAAGATCGTCAGATCTGATCGTGGTGGTGAGTATTTTGGTAGGCACGGTGATGCTAGACAACTTAAAGGGCCGTTTGCTAGATACCTAGAGGATTTTGGGATAGTAGGTCAATTTACTATGCCCGGAAGTCCTGAACAAAATGGTGTAGCCGAAAGACGCAATCGTACTCTTATGGACATGATGAGAAGTATGATTAGTAGACCCAATTTACCTAATTTTCTGTAGAGTGAAGCTTTGAAAACAGCTCTTTATATTCTAAATCGCGTTCCTACTAAAGCAGTTTCATTAACTCCTTTTGAGTTGTGGACTGGACGTAAACCCACCTTGAATCACCTTAAAGTTTGGGGATGTCCTGTAGAGGTGAAGTTATATAATCCGACATTGAGTAAGTTGGATTCTAAAACTACTCGATGTTACTTTGTATCCTACCCAGATCATTCAAAGGGGTATCGGTTTTATAACCCTAATGGAGATACAAGAATTGTGGAATCTCAGACTGTAAAATTTCTAGAATTTGATGTAGCTGAAAAAGGGTAGCTGCTCACAAACTATCGAAGATGATAATATGGTGGGGATTACTGGATCCCTGTCTCATCCTGTGCAAACAATTATGGAGCCTCCTACACCACAAACTGAGCCTGTTGCGGCTCAAGATCCTGTTGTTGAGATAGTTCCTGAAGAAATTCCTTAAGTCCCTCAAATTCAGAATGAGGTTGAAATAGCTTCACTCAGAAGATCGACTAGGGAAAGACGTTCAGCTACACCACCAGACTATCTTGTCTACCTAGGAGAGCATGATTATGATATTGGCTGTGTTGTTGATCCGGTAACTTATACAGATGCCATCTCATGTCCTCAATCAGATTTGTGGCTAGATGCGATGAAAGATGAGATGCAATCTATGAAACACAATGGTGTTTGGGAGCTTGTTGAATTGCCTGAAATTTATAAACCTATTGGCTGCAAATGGGTATTCAAAACTAAAAGGGATTCCAAAGGAAAGATTGAAAAGTTTAAAGCCAGACTGGTAACTAAAGGTTTCACTCAAAGAGAAGGAATAGATTATGAAGCAACATTTTCTCCAGTTTCTTCTAAAGATTCCTTTAGAGTGATCTTGGCATTGGTAGCTCATTTCGATATGGAGTTACACCAGATGGATGTTAAGACTGCTTTTCTAAATGGAGACCTTGATGAAGAGGTTTATATGGTGCAGCCTGAAGGTTTTGCAGCAGATGACTCAGGTAAGCTTGTTTGTAAATGGCAAAAGTCTATTTATGGCCTTAAGCAAGCTTCTAGACAGTGGTATTTCAAGTTTCATAGTATAGTCACTTCATTCGGATTTATTGAGGACAAAGTAGATCAGTGTATATACACCAAGGTCAGTGGGAGGAGATATGTTTTTCTCATACTTTATGTGGATGATATCTTGCTTGCTAGTAATGACATTGGTTTACTACATGAGACAAAGCGGATGTTATTGAAAAATTTTGATATGAAAGACCTTGGTGAGGCGTCTTTTGTTCTTGGCATTGAGATCCATAGGGATCGCTCACGCCGTTCATTGGGTTTGTCTCAGAAGGGATATATTGATCGCATTTTAGAAAGATTCAATATGTAGGATTGCAAACCAGGAATTGCTCCTATTGTTAAGGGTGATAAATTAAGTCTTTCACAATGCCCTAATTCAGATTTTAAGAAAGCCCAAATGAAGAATGTACCTTATGCTAGTGTGCTTGGAAGTATCATGTATGCTCAAGTTTGCACTAGACCAAATATTGCTTTTGCAACAGGGCTTCTAGGCAGATATCAGTCAAATCCAGGTCATGATCACTAGGTTGCTGCCAAGAAGGTTTTAAGGTACTTAAAGAGAACAAAAGATTATATGTTGATTTATAGATATGTTCCAGACTTGCAACTAGCAGGGTATTCAGATGCAGATTTTGCTGGTTGTCAAGATGATAAGAAGTCGACGACAGGATACATATTTATGTTGGCAGGAGGTGTAGTATTATGGAAGAGCGAAAAACAGAAATCCATATCTTCTTCTACCATGCAAGCGCAGTTTGTAGCATGTTTTTCAGTTACTACTCAAGCTATTTGGCTCCGGAACCTCATTAGGGAATTATCAGTTTTTGATTTTGTGGATAGGCCCATACAGCTATATTATGACAATAACTCTGTAGTGTTATTTATTAATAACAACAGAAGTCTCAAGGGGTCTAAATACATGGAGGTCAAATTTTTGACTATAAAGGAATCAGTGCAGAATGGTGACGTTGCAGTAAATTATATTCCTACAGATGATATGATTGCAGATCCACTGACTAAAGGCCTACGCCCGTGTGTATTTGATCGACATGTCATTAGCATGGGCCTAGGAGCATCTTGGAATGCTGTTATTTAGTGGGAGCTGTGTTTTATTTTTCTTTGAATAAAGTTTACATCTGTTTTTGTTACAATTTAGTAACACTTTGATATATATATGTCAACTTTTTTGCATTCAATAAATATTTTTGAATGGATTGTTATTATGTTGAATATATATTGTTAAAAGTCTCAAGATATTGCTAAAACCTTGAGTGAAGGCTAGGAGCATCCGGTTATTAGCCTTGTGCATATGTCTTGTGATTCATAAAGAAAAGTTAACCATAAGGACAAGACATATGTGGGTTCATTCGAACCATAAAGCATTCTCTAGTGACACAAGTTTTTGTGACGCTTAAGGTAAGAGAATGGTGACTGACAAATGGGATCTCTTTGAGAGATGTTATCCATTTGCCACACTACCATATTGAATCCATATAAATAAAGTTGAGAACATTCGTGACCATGGAAGGCTCTGTGTGTATTCATGCAGTTACCGCCATGATTCGGTGTTTAAGAATTTATGGGATAGGATTGACTATGAAGAATCATCTCTGGACTAATGTGCGCACATACAGTACGATTTCAATTAATATAGTCCAAGTGGGAGAATGTAAGAGTTTACCTAATTTGGACTATATTAATTGATATTGTAATTTACCGTTTAACGTTTACCATCTTACAGGGTTTGGTCTAAGGTGAGATAGAAGGTTTCTTAATTAGTCTAATATGGGCTAGCTAGTGTGGGCCAAGTTGAGCCTAGCCCATAATGAGGGGGACTGGCTGGAAACTCTATAAATAGTGCTCAAGTCTCTCCTCTAACCCTAATTCTCACATGTATCCTCACCTAAGGAGTGTTTACCTAACACTAAACGCCCTATTCCCACCGTTTTAATGGAAATGTACTTGAATCACTTACGTATCATTTACTTGCTAGTTTAGCCGTTGATTAAAGCAATTTCCTTGCAACGTATTATCCAGCAAAAAGCAGTTGCCTTGCACCAGTATGAACTATTGCAATTCTTTCGCAAACTATCTTCGTTAATTCACTTTGCGAATTTGTTCATGAATTTTCCCTTTTCTGAAAGGTGAAAAACGCAAGAGAAGCCATTGGCTCACCTGCAAGCTTCGGCAGCCCCTCGGGCTGGGGGCGCTGTGGTCCCATGGAACAAAGTATACTGTTCCTCCAATCAGCAGCTACCGCATTATAAAGGGCCATGTTTTGTTGTCTATGACCCATTTCGTGAAATATCTGGTGTAGAATCCTTTCTTGGCCTCCGTCTCCTGCTCGAAGGACCTGCGCGACCCTATCACCTCCTCCAAGAGGGTCTCAGGGACCCCATGGTTGATCACCTAGAAGAAACCCCATTTTTCCAATGCTTGCCCGATATTCCGCACTGTCTCCTCGTGACAAGTGGGCCCCGCATTTGCACATCCTAGGTCGATCACCGGCATGTCCACGTAATCCTCGCCGCAGGCCATGCTGTCGGGCAATCGGATGAATATGCAGGGGACTTGGGTGATACTGGCATCCACGAGGCCTTTGACTCCAGCCTTAGTCTCATCAAATGCTCTCAATTCGCTCGCTCGGTTGTGTTCGGGGTCTGCGGCGATGACCGTTGTGTGTTTTGTCACGAGGCCTTACCGTATTTGAGCAAGTTGGGTCTTGATGAAGATCACTTTACGTGGTTATATGGCAGTGATATTGGATATCCACTATTGTTGATTTAGAGAAAAAGCTAAAGACAAGGAACATGAAGGTTGTCAAGAACTAAGTTTTCTTTTAAATGAAAGTTGGCCCAAGAAGATGTCAAACCCTCGGAGTTGGCAACTCAAGAATTCCTTGTTTCTCGGTTAAGATAGTATTTGTCGCCAAGTCCATGAAAGCACATGTTAACGGTATCTTCAAGAAGAATAGGGATGGAAAACGTTTTCCAATTGGGATTATTACATGGTTGGATACGATAGACTTTGATAGTTGCTTGTCCAAATCTTGTGCATTCTCATCTTTTTTTATAATTTAAAAAAAAAAAAACATGAATAATTGACCCGGGGGCTATGTAAAGAGCTCAAAAATGTTTACTTAACTATCGAGACATTATATTTAACAAAATAAAGAATGAGGAGAAATAAGAAGAGATAAATTAATTATTTAAATATATTAATAAAAATCATAAGTAATTAATTAATTTCCTAACAAGAGGAAATCCAATATTATTTCATTCATTCCTTACTGAAGAGTTCTTTTTCACATTTATGCACAAACATGATTGATGCAAGCAATGGGGAAGAGCTTATAAATGTTTTCTAAACTATTGAAACATTATAATTAATAAAATGACGTATGGTGAAAAATAGAAAGAGATTAATTGATTATTAAACATAAGAATTAAAAGCCATAAGTAATTAACAATTTCCTAGCAATCAAATTAATTTTAATTCATTCCTTTCTTAAGAGTTCTTTTTTGAAATATATGGAGGAACATGATTGATGCATGCAATATCAGAAGGACTCATGAATTAATAACTAATTATATGGTGACTATTTAAAACTCTAAACAAAGCAAAAAATGGGAATCTTAAGTTGCGAAAGATCAAGTAACAAGTATCCCATTTTCCCCATATAAGTTACCCTTGAGAAAAGAATTATAAGCACAATAATGTTATTAGTATTAAAATTATGATACTCTCGTCAGCAGCCATATATTAGGTATTACGACCTAAAAAAAATACAAAATCTAATTCATGTTAGACTGCAAAAAAGAAAAAGAAAAATTAAAATAATCGCACTATTGCAATACTATATATGTAGTTTAAACATCTCCAATTATAAGAGTATGTACCCTAATATACTGGAAGCTACTTAAGGTACGTTTGGTAACCATTCTATTCTCGAGAACAATTTCCACTTAGAAATGATCATTTTTTATCATGTTCCCCAAAATAATTTTTGAGCATTTTAAGGCATTTAGTAACTACCTAAAATTTTTATTCCCAAAATAGAAACACGTTTGATAAAAACCTTAAAGTTTCTAATCCAAACATTTTCTTTTAATCTTCTAATAATTTTATTAATTTTTTTCTCTTTTTTTTTTTTTTTCTTTTCCTTTTCCCTTTTCATCTTCTTCTTCCATGGTCGACGACCAACCAAACGAGGGCCGGCGACCTCACTAGACCTTGGCCAGCCCCAAGCGACTTGAGCCACGGTGGCCTGAGCCTCGCCATGAGCTGGGCAAGGCTTGGCCTCGCCTTAGCTAGGCAAGGTCGACCTCAGCCAACCATCGGCGAGGCTTGGGTCAACGACCCTCGCCATGGGTCAACATCATCAAGGGTCAGTGATGCTCCAATGAGGTCGCTAGCCAAAAGGAAGAACAAGAAGAAAAGGAAAGAGAAGAAAATAGAAGAGAAAGGAAGAAAAATTAGGTTTAGATTCTAGAATTGCTCCCAAAAATAAAGAGACAACATTTTTCTACTTTTTAATTATGTTCCAAATTCGAAGCAAAAAATTTACCAAACAAATTTCTGTTTTAAATCTATTTCTGAAAACAAAAGAATAAAATCAGTTACTATTTGGCTAGTTGTTAAACATACCCTTTAAGATTTGTTACTTAAGAATGTGCATTGGAATATCTTCGCCTTTGTCGATATCATCAATATAGAAGCTTCATTAAACTCATATAATTTTTCCAAATTACCAACTAAATGACAACAAATCTACTTCAACTAGTTCTATAATATTCAGTTCCCAAAACAAAAAAACAAAAAAACTGGTACCATATAATATACCCGACGCCCCAAAATTGGATCAAGACTTTGGCTTCTCTCAGCCTTTGGGTTAAGCTAGACCGACCAAAATAATCTTTTGTTTCCACCACCCTTCGTCTCACTGCCATTTTCATGCCTCCGTCCATAACCCTACTCTTAAACCCAACTCGGGCTCTCTCAAGGACTTGGCGAGCCAATTCATAGAGTTGTCCAATCTTTGAAAGCAATAATTTGAAAGAAAAAATTGCTAAGAATTGGAGTCTAAATTGGGTTGAGTCTGGGCTGGGTTGGGTCGAGTAAGTGTAGTTAAAATGGCATTGTAATAAATTGGGACATGGATTAAATGGGTAAATTTGGGTCATACCATTTTCGACCCGACCTACTTGTTTGACGGCCTATGTTTTAGCCTCGTTCATTAGCAATTAAAGGGAAAATGTCATCGCTTGGGGCATCAACTTCTGTCTCAGTTGTTAGTTTTCTAAACGAGAGCGAGAGAAGCTCAGGCAACAAGAATAGGAGTGTGGCTTCTTCCCATGCTTCTTTATTTTCTCCTGTGGTTCATTGGCTCGTTTTACTTCGTTTATTTTTAGGGACAGGTTTCTTTTTTATATTTTACAATTGAGAGGGGTGGTATACCATTACTTGTAGCTAAAGATTACTCCAAGAAAGGACCTTTAAGGTCTTCAGTTAATGTAATATTATTTAGGTTGACAAGAGGAAACCTAAATTAGCTGGGATTAATGTTTTTTTAGTGAACTTTTTGCATCTTGTTGAGCAATTGGTGGCCTTTTCTTAAGCTCTAAAGCAAGGAAAAGTATCAAAAAAGTCCTAAATCTATTGCATTAGTACCAATTCAGTCATAAATATTCAATTAAACCAATTTAGTCCTGAATTTTTTCACATTTGTATCAATTCAACCCATTTTGCCAATTTAGACTAAAGTTGCTAATGTGGATGTTGAACTCCTACTTGGCACGGCCGACGTTAGGTTTAGGACTAAATTGATCCAATTGAAATGTTAACAACTGAATTGGTATGAATGCAATAAGTTTATAACATTTTTGGTATTTTTCCCTCTAAAAGCATGGATCCATAGTAAATATATCGGTCCTTTTTGCTTCAAGAGTATATTATACGAGGTGCAGTTATGTGTGATCTGTAAAGAAATTTCCTTTTATGTTGGGATGCTTGATAGGGTCATTAACTTGTCTGTTTACTTGTGACGGGCTTGAGGTTTAGAAGATCCTATAGTCAGTTAAAGAACTGCCAAAGAATGAGATGAGAGGCCGAAATAGAACTCTGGATTTAAGGTCGATCTGCATGTATCAAAATCATGCTGTCAACTTCAACTTCCCTCCTTGTTTTGGAAGTACTCATATTCTTCAGTTGGCACTGCGTCAAAGTCATATTGCAAGGTGACATTTTCTATTGGAAAGCACAAGATAGACTACTTGTAAAAAAGTTACTGAACATAGCTGCCGCTGCGAAAAATGATTCTCAATAAATGATAGGGGTGTCAATGGTTCGGGTCTTCATGATACCTCACCTGACCCGACTCGACCTGACCGGTGCCAATTAGCTGGGCTCAAATCCGCGTTGTGCATGCACAGAGAGAGGGAGATTGGGCTATTGGGTGTTAAAAAACCTTGGCTGGCCCAACTCAACTCGAACTGACCCAACCCTACCCCAACCTTAACAATACCAACATCTAAAAATCCATACCCGAAGAAGACTGAGGTTGACCCCAAAATACCCAAATTTTCAGGTTGAGTTGGGCCTGCGCAGGTCTTTTTGACACCCCTAATTAATGACCTCTCTCAAAATGTCAATGAGTTCTGAAGTAAACGTTGTGTTTTGCTTCTCCTTCTATAAGCATCTAACATTTCTCTCTTTAAATCAGCAATATTACTGCTGGAGTAATGGAATCTTTCAATCTCTTCTTCTCCTTGCATTTGCTAACATGCATCCTTATCCATGCCTGGAGTTCATATGAAACTTAAGAAATGTCACACGATGTTCATAATTAGTAACTTCTTAGGACTATTCAAGATTATTGTATCGTTGGTGTAATTTTTGGGATCTTACATTCCACCATCTGATGTTACAATCCTTCATTGATGATAAGTAGGATCCCGCTCCTGACAACCTTTTTATTAACGGTAGAAAACCCAACCAAGAAAGCACCGACAATTAATGATTGTTCCATACATCCTTGTTCCTACCGAGGGCAGTTCTACAAAAGCACCTAAAACCAGAATCAAAGCCGTTCAGCTTGTTACTGATTGTCGAAATGCTATTCCAAACAGCCTTCTTGTTATAGGGAAAGAAAGCCAATCGTTAAGGAACTTCCTTTACTAGATTGCCTCCATGGAAAATTGGCCTCCTCACTCATATTTGTCTCAGAAATGACAGAATGGCAGACCGTTGGATTGAAAACACCTATCAATAGACAAAGACCAAATAATCCTTATCTTAAGCGTGATTCACACCCTCAATAATGTAAAGAAAAATGATGAAATACCACACCGTTCCAATTCCAAATCTTAAGCACTCCAAATCATATTTCAATTTCATTGGATTGTGTCATAACCAGTACATGAAAAAATCTTGGAATTGTATCGGCTTGCTATAAGCCTTAAAAGAAATAGGGATTGACTGTTTTATGAGTGATTTTACACTTAATCCACCATGCGAGAAGAAGACAGAGCAATTTGTACTCAAGAGACTATGATGGATTAGCTATCCCTTTTTCTTTTTCTTTTTTAAACTTCTATTCTGCGAGTGCTCCTGCTCACTTCCATCATCTACGTTATGCAAGAATTTGTGTTGTCTTAAGTAGTTAAGGTTGTAGAATGTGCTTTAGATTTAGTTGTTAAATAGTTCTGGGCTTATCCCATTTATTGAGCTGAAATTCTGTAGGCTTAGTCATGTTGTTGATGGAAGAGGTATTTATCTAGATTCTTCGGTGGGCTCTTCATCCTTGGTGATATGCTTTTGGAAAAGTACTTATATAACATGAAATTGTGATTGCAACATCAATGGATGAAGGGATGAGTTTCACCTGTACCTTGAGTGGGTGGTATCCTTTTACTTCTGTGCTCTAAATCCGTCTTTTGTTAGGTACAGCAAAAAGGTTTTTCCATGGCAACATTTCTGCAAACAGCTTCCCTTGTTTTCTTGTAACTTGAGCTCATTGCCTTGAATGCATGTGTCAAGAATCCACAATCGAATAAAAAAAATTGTCAACAAGTAAAAAAGCTTATGATTTTAAGCTAAGTTCATTCCATGATATGATACTGTCTTCAATGGATGATTACTTAAAAAAAAAAAAAAAAGCCACATCCACTCAATTAATGAAGCAAAAAAGTTAGATATATCAAAAAATATATAGTCACCGTCTTTTTTGACATAAGGCGTCCACCTTTCCCTAAAGCCGAATAATCATGTTACATGAATCAAATGCTCTTCGGCCAACTCTTGATGAACGGTCCCAAATACTATAATATCAAAATGAGTCATTAAGTTACGAGGCTAACTCTTCTTAAGTTCCTTTTCTTCAGTCGTATGATGCTATTATTATTGGCATCAGACTTGCCCAGAAATATTGTTTAGGGCCCTCCTTTCCTTTGGGTTCTATGCACTTTATAAGAGGAATCCAATGTACCCTGAAAAGCTCCAATTCATGGTAAACATGCAATCATCTTAAGGATGGAACGTGCATGCTGTTTATGGTGCAAACAATAAACAATCACGACTAATGGTAACCGGATTAGGATATAACAGGTAAAGATTCATTCGATTTCCTTTTTTTTTTTAGCAAGCATTCGACTTCAAGTTTGGTTCATGTTTAAGATAAACCTTTTAGAAATATGCTACACGAAATCTTAGATCATTAAATACCAAACAAAACCCTTTGAACGAGATAGGAGGCAAGTCAAAACTGAGATGATTGACCCAACAATGAACCCAACCATGAGTTGGTCGCCATTCATCTCATGCTTTGAAGACTTCGTCATAAAGGTTAATTAGATGTGCAGGATTCTTATGCTATAACTTACCAACAGTGAATGTGAGATAGAGAATTCCATTAGGACTGAAATTTGTGCAATTTGTGCACTTCTGGATTGAGCAAAGTGAGTTGTAGTCTTTTGTTTAACATTGCATATGAACTCTGTGTGTCTTCAATGGGTTTTGCAATTAAGAACACACCCTACTTTTGTGTCATGATGCGGAGCAGTAAGATAAGCATTGTATAACATTCTCACTTTTTTTGTGTAAGAAGATGAATTTTGTCTAAGATTCTGTATATTTGGTGAGTGGAATATGACTCATTTCCTGTGCTTGATGGAGAATCGAGAGCTGTTTGTGTCAGGATCTCTATTGGTTTCTTGATCAAATTATGTAAAGCATAGTCACTACCATCTCTTTTTCTTGGTGAATGATTATGTCGGTAAAGGCAGACATTGCATTTTCAAAATGTACGTGCCTTTTTTTAAAATGGCATCTCAAAGACATGGAAAAGCTTCTTCAAATAGAGACATGCCATGTTTCCATGTTAATGCAAACTTGTCGTAAAACGGTGATTTTATCCTCAAGTCAGTTCTTGCCATGGTTTTTTATATAATGTATCTGAGCACTAGCGAACTTAAATTTTTTCACCAATGTTGATGTCCACCATTCAAACTTGCAACTTCTCATTGATGAGCTTACTTGTTTCATGAAGTTGTGGCCTTTCTAGAGTGGTCATTGAAAATTATTTGGTCAAACTCTGATCTAACACTTTGAAAGAACATTGCTAGGAGTGTTCTGACTGTTTGAGTATTCCTTTTCACTGCGGCATGCTTTATTCTTAACAGATATTAGGTATTCTTGATATTGGTTCAGATGCTTGGATACATCGTATGAACTGATTTCAAAATGGAATCCATGTTGGTAGTGGCAGACAGTACAAGGACTCTTACTAGGTGCAAGCACAATATATAAATTCTTGAAAGGTAAAACAGCAGAGGCTCATGGCTACTCCCATTAAACGTCGACTGACATCATCATGACTTATGGGATGTTCTAAGTTTATACGAGCATTTCAGTACAAAATGTTGGAAACTGCATTTGAAGACATCAATTGTTAATCTTGATGGGTCTAAATACACTTATTTGTCTACCAGGCAGCATCAAACGTCGAAGTTTTAGATCATTTTCACTTGCACAGAAATTTCAGCAGGTGGCTTCCCCTTCTACGAGATCCACGAGCCAGGTCACAAGCCTGCTGTTTTTGGGTCTATCCTCTTTTTTCTCTTTAGCCCCTTTTTTGTGGACCCCACCCGTCTTTGACACCACCAAACATTTGCACACGCTTGTCCCATCCCCTTTTACCTTTTAGTCGATTCCATTTCCACTTGCTAGAATTCGATCACAAGAGAAAATAAACAAATAAGTGTGTTCTCCAACCTTGTTTTCTGGTATGACGGTCACACGGTGCTACATTAACGTTACGTGTCTGCAAAAAAAAGGAAACATTAGTTAAATTAGGGAAGGAAATCATAATCAACACTACAAGAAAAAAAAAAAAACAAGAGTGATGGTCCTCAGCGATTCCATATTATGGGATGGAATCCAATTATGGCAAGTGGGAATGGAATTGACCCAATGAAGAAGACAAAGGAGGTGCAAATGTTAGGTGATATGAAAGAAAGATGCGTGGGGTCCTTGCAAATGTTGGGTGGCGTGAAAGACCTCCACGGCACAGCAGTCTCAAAGTCGTCAGGAGTTCACTTCAATTAACCTCCAGCAATAAGCCTATTCATGCACAATGATGTTTTTTGAAGAAAATAAATGGGAACACTTTCTCCTGCTTGGGCTAAGAGCATGTTTGATAGCATTTTTGTTCCAGAAAATAATTTCTTTTTAGAAATAACCATTTTCTATTTATATTCTATTAAACAATTTTTGAGTAAAAAAAAAAACGTGTTTGGTAACTATACAAAATTTTTATTCTCAAATAGAAAAAAGAATGGAAATGTATTTTGTATGATACAAAATTTCTTTTAATTTTTAATAATTATTTTAGATTTTTATTTTTTTCCACTTTCGCCGATTGCCGCCATTGGCAACAAGCAGGACGACAGGGGGCGGCTAATGGTGTGGGAAGAAGAAGAAAAGAAAAAAGAAAAAACTTATTTCTAAAAATTATTTCCGGGAATAAGAAACTATTTTTTTTTACTTCTTGTTTCTATTGCAAATCTATTCTTCAGCCACTAGTCTATTCTCAGAAATAGAAAAATTAGTTGATGTTATTAAATGAATTTATGTTCTTTTTTTGTTCCGGAGAATAAAAGAATAAAAAAAAAGAGTAGGCAAGTTGCCATGCACACCCTAAGTGGCCATGTTACGTCGAACTTCTCTTTGCATTCCATGGAAATTAAAGCAGCAACATTTCGTTCCTTGCGCATATATTGATAAAAAATATATTCATGTTTTTGACATGTTAAGCTACTACTATTTCTTCTTCTTTTTTGTTTCTTTTTTTCTTTGAAAAGAGTGAATACTTAACATGGCGTAAGTAATTGATGTTTTCTTTTATTTTTCTAAATGAAGGGCAAGCAACCCCATTTTCATTTACCTATTTGGAATATAAGGATCAACCCAACATGTAGCCTATGACCACATCTCCAGTACTTTGACTTGTTTACATCTGGAATATTTCGGTGTCAATGACAGCTTACGCGGCTAACCTAATCATGTTGCATTATTATGTAGTTTGAAATTTACAATAAAATTTGTTACTATTTCCTAAAAATCACATTTTCTTGGCAAAGGATTATAGTGGGAAAAACAAACATAATGTTTTCAAAAAGTATGTGCCTTTCTGAAAAATGGCATCTCAAAGACACTAAAAAGCTTCCATGAAAAGAGTGAGTACTCAACATGACATGTTTCCATGTTAATGCAAACTCATTACATAATGGTGATTTTATCCTCAAGTCAGACTTTGACGTGGTCTGTTAAATAGTGTATTTGAACATTAGCTAACTTAAATTTTTTTTCTTGCAACTTCTTGTTGATGAGCTTACTTGTTTCATGAAGTTGCAGCCTTTCTTGAGTGGTCATCTCGCTATTAATTTGGAATGCAATCCAAGAAAATTGTTTGGTCAGAATTTGATATAACATTAGCTTTTGAAAGAACGTTGCTAGGAGTGTTTTGATTCGTTGAGTATTCCTTTTTTATTGTGGCATGCTTTGTTCTTGAGAGATATTTGGAATTGATATTGGCAAAGATGCTTGGATACATCATATGAAATGGTTTCATAATGGAATCCATGTTGGGAGCAGCTAAAAGTACAAGGATGCTTTTTATGTCCAAGCACAAGCAACATCTTACATAAATTCTTGAAAGGTAAAACAAATAAGGTTCATGGCTACTCCCATTAAACTGGTCGGGTATCTCATCAGAGTTTGAACATCTGTATTCCCTTCCAATTTTGCCTTCAAGTTTCCTTGGTGCCCTCGGCAAGAGTATATCTTCGTCTGCGTTTGTCACTTCATTTTCTTGGAGTCGGAAGCATTATATTAGAGCATGACGGTGGTATGTGGATCTCAGTGGTTGGCCTTTAGCTTTTCCTGTTGGAGTTACAAATTAAGATATACAAAAATCGATCAGCTCATCGTTAAACAATTTCTTCGCCTTCTGTTGATTTTTTAGCTAAATCTCTAGGTGCAGTGAAATTGAACTTCAGCTTTTCTTGAGTTGCAGATGGTAGAACGATTCTTAATTTTGGGTCTATCCCCTTTTTTCTCTATAGTCCCTTTTTTATGGACCCGCTAAAGGTGAGAATGGTTCCTGGGTAGAACCTGGAACCTGAGGTGAAAACTCGTAGGTTCCTAATTTTAAGATATACAAGGTAAGTTCTAGGGCGACGGGTAAGTTCTAAATTCTTAGTTGAAGGAACTTGGAACCTGGAAACTGAAACCTGTAATATGGAACCTAGAACTTGAAACAAATTTTAATGTTTTTCTAGGTTCATGTGTTCGCATGCGATCTTGCGATATTCTATGCCATTCAATGATGAGTGTATAATCTAGAAGCACTAGTATGAGTTTCTATTTTATGACTAAGACTTTTACTTTATTAATAATCATATTTTACATATGTCTTTATGGTCAATGAATTATAACAACAAGTGATGGTCATTAAATGTTTTAAATCATTGTAGTTATTCAATTAATAATATAAATGGAACCTGGATAGAACTTAAAATCGAATCCAAAACCTGTAACATCGTAAGTTCTAGATTTTAGGATATGTAGGATATGTTCTAGATTTTAAAAAAATGAGAAACTTGTTTCAATGTGTAATTTCAAGTTTTACTTGTACAAAATCTAGAATTGTCCACCTCTATCTCAAGCGTCCTTTTTTTCAAACCCCCAAAAACATTTGGATTGGGGTCGACCGCAATTTTTGGGTCGATCCACTTTTTTCTCTTTAGTCCCTTTTTTCAAGACCCCATAAATCTTTCTGTCACACCACCAAACATCTGAATTGGGTCGATGCGACAGTATTTTGTGGGTATATCCCCTTTTTCTCTTTTAGTCCCTTTTTTCTGGATCCCACGTTTCTTTTCTTTCATATCACCTATCATTGGCACCTGCTTTATATTCTTATTGGTCAGTTCCATTCCCACAACGGATGAAGATACTATTTCGTGTGGTGCTGCATCAACATTGCATGTCTGCAAGAAAAGGGGGTAGGAAACGTTAGTCAGATTAAGGGAGGAAATCATAATGAACATTACAAGAAAAAATCAGGGTAAGCGGCTCCACATGCACGAAAGTCGAACCTTAAGCCTCATTCGTTGTTATGTTTATACGATGGAATCAAATTATAGCAAATGGGAATGGAATTGACCTGATGAAGAAGATAAAAGCAGGTGCAGATGTTTGGTAATATGAAAGAAAGATGCGTGGGGTCCTTGTAAATGTTGGGTGGCATGAAAGACCTCCATGGCACGGCAGTCTCAAAGTTATCGGGAGTTCACTTCAATCAACCTCCACAACAGTAGCATTATTCATGCATAATGATGGTTTTGAAGGAAAGAAATGGGAATACTCACTCTTGCTTTGGGCAAAGGGGCCATGTTACGTTGAACTTCTCGTTGCATTACACGGAAATTAAAGCGGCAACATTTCGTCCGTTGTGCATATATTGATGAAAATAATATTTATGTTCTTCACTTGTTCAGCTACTGCTCTTTCTTCTTCTTCTTTTTCTTTTGAAAGAGTGAGTACCTAACATGGCACAAGTAATTAATTTTTTTTTCTCTAGATGAAGGGGGAGCAACTCTTGTATGCGTCGTCCTTTTTGGAATACAAGGATCGAGCCGCAAATCTCTAGTACTTGACTCATTTACATTTGGAATATTTCCGTATCGATTACATAACTTGCAGAGTTAACCTAATCATATTGCGTGATTTTGTAGTTTGAAATTCACAATTAGCAGGATAGTGACGATAGGTGTCCTTGTGTCATGTACGTATTTGAGTTCTCAAACTTTTATTTCATTCATTTAAGTACTTACAAAAGCACCTAAAACCAGAATCAAAACCGTTCAGCATGTTACTGATTGTCAAAATGCTATTGAAAACAACCTTCTTGTTCTAAGGAAAGAAAGCCACTCTTTGAGAAACTTCCTTGACTAGATTGCCTTTATGGAAAATTAGCCTCCTCGCTCCATTTATCTCAGAAAAGACAGATTGGTATATGGTTGGATTAAAAATACCTATCAATAGACAAAGACCAAATGATCCTTATCTTCAGTTTGATTGACAACCTCTATATTGTAAAGAAAAAGGAGGAAATACCACACCGTTCCAATTCCCAATCTCAAGCACTCCAAACCATATTTAAATGTCATCGAGTTCTGTCGTAACCAGTGTATGAAAATATCTTGGAATTGTACCGGCTTGCTACAAGCCTTAAAAGAATTAGGGAATGACTGTTTATGAGTGATTTTACCCTTAATCCATCATGCCAGAAGAAGATAGAGTAATTTGTACTCAAGAGACTATGATGGATTAGCTATCCTTTTGTTTTTTTAATCAACTTCTATTCTCCGAGTGCTCCTGCTCACTTCCATCATCCACCTTATGCAGGAATTTGTGTTGTCTTAAGTAGTTAAGGTTGTAGGATGTGGTTTAGCTTTAGTAGTTAAATAGTTCTGGGCTTATCCCATTTATTGAGCTGAAATTCTGTAGGCTTAGTCATGTTGCTGGTGGAAGAGTTATTTATCTAGATTCTCCGGTGGATCCTTCATCCTTATTGATATGCTTTTCAAAAAATACTTTTATAACATGAAATAGTGATTGCAACATCAATGGATGCAGGATGAATTTCATCTTTACCTTGAGCGGGCGGTACCCTTGCACCTCTGCTCCAAATACGTCTTTTGTTAGGTACAGCAACAAGGTTTTTCTATGGCAACATTTCTGCAAACAGCTTCCCTTGTTTTCTTGTAAGTTGAGCTTGTTGCATTGAATGCATGTATCCAGAATCCACAATTGAATGAAAAAAAAAAATGTGAACAAGTAAAAAAGCTTATGATTTTAAGCTAAGTCCATTCCGTGATATGATACTGTCTTTAATGGATGCTTACTTTCAAAAAGCCACGTCCACTCAGTTAATGGAGCAAAAAGTTGATATATCAAAGGATATATAGTCACCATCTTTTTTTACTTAAGGCGTCCACATTTCCCTAAAACTGAATAATCATGTTACATGAATCGGAAGCTCTTCTAGCAATCCCTAATGAACAGTTCCATATACTATAAGATCAAAATGCATCATTAAGTTACGAGGCTAACTCTCTTTAGTACTTTTTTTTTCAATCATATGAGCTATTATTATTGGCATCAGACTTGACCAGAAATGTTATTTGGGGGCCTCCTTTCCTTTTGGTTCTATGCACTTTATATGAGGAATCCAGTGTGCCGCAAATGCTCCAATTCATGATAAACATGCAGTCATATCAAGGACGAACGTGCATTCTGCTTGTGGTGAAAACGATAGACAATTGAGACTAAGAGTAACCGGATTAGGATTTAATGGGTCAAGATTCATTTGATTTCAAGTTTGGTTAATGTTTAAATAAAACTTTTAGAAACATGCTATGCGAAATTTAAGATCATTAAATACCAAACAAAACCCTTTGAACGAGGTAAGATGCAAGTCTAAGCTGGAATGATTGACCCAAACATGAGTTGGTCACCATTCATCTCATGCTTTGAAGAGTTCATCATGAAGGTTAAATAGATGTGCAGAATTCTTAAGCTATGACTTACGAACAGTGCGTATGAGATAGGGTATTCAATTAGGACTGAAATTTATGTAGTTTTGGATTGAGCAAAATGAATTGTAATCTTTTGTTTAACACTGCATGTGAACTCATGCGTCTTCAATGGGTTTTGCAATCAAGAACACACCCTACTTTTGTGTCATGGAAAGGTCGAGTAGCAAGATAAGCATTGTATAAAATTTTCTCACGTTTATTGTGTAAGAAGATGAATTTTGTCTAAGATTCTTTATATTCGGTGAGTAGAATATGACTCGTTTCCTGTGCTTGATGGAGAATTGAGAGTTGTTTGTATTAGAAACTCTTGGTTTCTTGATCAAATTATGTAAAACATAGTCACCACTATCTCTTTTTTCTTGGTGAATGATTATGCCGGTAAAGGCAGACATTGCATTTTCAAAAAGTATGTGCCTTTTTTAAAAATGGCACCTCAAAGGCATAGAAAAACTTCTTCAAATAGAGACATGTCATGTTTCCATATTAATACAAACTTGTCATATAGTGGTGATTCTATCCTCAAGTCAATCCTCGTCATGTTTCTTAAATTGTGTATCTGAGCACCGGCTAACTTAAATTCTTTCACCAATGTTGATGTCCATCATCCAAACTTGCAACTTCTTATCGACAAGCTTACTTGTTTCATGAAGTTGTGGCATTTCTCTTGTTTGGCAAAATCTGATATAACACTAGCTTTTGAAAGCATATTGCTAAGAGCGTTTTGACTAGTTAAGTATTCTTTTTTTACTGTGGCATGCTTTGTTCTTAACAGATATTAGGAATTCTTGATATTGCCTGAAATGCTTGGATACATCATATGGACTGGTTTCAAAATGAAATCCATGTTGGTAGCAGCAGAAAGTACAAGGACTCTTACTATGTCCAAGCACAAGCAAAATGTTACGTAAATTCTTGAAAGGTAAAATAAGTGGGGCTCATGGCTGCTCCCATTGAACTGGTCAGCTGACATGCTTTCATTATGAGCGCGGGATATTCTAAGTTTATGCGAGCATTTCGATACTGGATGTTGGGAGATAGCGATTGCTGATCTTGATGGGTCTAAATGAACTTATGTGTCCACCAGGCAGCATCAGATGTCGAAGTTTTAGATCACTTTCACTTGCGTTGCAGCAGGTGGCGTCCCCTTCCACGTGATCCACGGGCCAGGTCATAAGCCTGCTGTTTTTGGTTCCATCCTCTTTTCGTCTTCCTTTTTTGTGGACCCCATGCGTCTTTGACACCACCGAACATTTGCACGCGCTTGTCTATCCTCTTTTACTTTTTAGTCAATTCCGCTTTAACTTGCCAATAAAGAAGATAAAGAAGGTACAATGATGGTTTTGAAGAAAAGAAACAGGAACATCCACTCTTGTTTGGATTAAAATTGTATTTGGTAATCATTTTATTTTCGAAAATAAATTTTTATTTAAAAATAATTCTTTTAATTCTGTTATTTAAATAAATTTTTGAGCATTTGAAAACATTTTGTAACCATTCAAAATTTTAATTTTGAGAAAAGAAATGCATTTAGTGAAATCTCAATTTTTTTTATGAATTAGAATTTCTTTTTAATTTTTTAATACTTTTACTATATTTTTATCTTTTATCTTTCTTTTTTTCCATCCCTCTTCTTCTTCCTCATTGATGCCGCCCAATGGCAATGGCTAAACAAGGTCCGATGACCTTGCCGGAGCCTCCATAAGCCAGGGCGAGGTCTGACAAGCTTGTCGGAGCCTCGCCAGGCTAAGGTGAGGCCTAGCGAGGCCGAGCCTCTCCTAGGCCGAGCAAGCTCGCTAAGCCACCAACTGAGGCTCGACCTCGCCTAGCTAGCCAAGGCCGGCCTTGCCTTGGTCTAGCGAGGCCAAATCTTGCGATGACCGGTAGTGAGGTTGAGCCTCGCATTGGCCAGGTAAGGCTTCGAGGAGGCTCCGGTGAGCTTGCTAGACCTCGCCCAACCAGTTCGTCGACCATTGCCATGGCCGATGACTAGCAATGAAGAAGAAGAAGAAGAGGAAAGAAAATAAAATAAAAAGAAGAAAAGAAAAAAAAAAAAAATTTGGCTTGATTTTGGAATTGTTTATGGGAATAAATAAACAAATGTTTTTCCTATTTTTTATTATGTTCCAAATCTATTTTTGAGAACAAAAAAGTTACCAAACTAATTTTTGTTTTTTCTTTGTTTTGAAAATAAAATAATAGAATTAGTTACTATTTGGCTAGTTACAGACCGTAAGTGGCCATGTTACATTGAACTTCATAAAAGAAATGGGTACACCCACAATGATGCTTCTTTGCATTCCATGGAAATTAAAGCAGCAACATTTCATTCCTTGTGCATATATTGATGAAAAAATATTTATGTTCTTGACATATTAAGCTACTCCTATTTCTTCTTCTTTTATGTTTGTTTTTTTACTTTGCAAAGAGTGAGTACTTACTACTTAACATGGCATAATCTTGTTTGGAATATAAGGATGGAGCTTGCAAATAGCCTACGACCACATCTATAGTACTTTGACTTATTTACATTTGGAATATTTCCGTATCAATTACATAACTTGCATGATTAACATAATCATGTTGCATGGTTAGGTAGTTTGAAATTTACAATGAAATTTGTTACCGTCTTCGTCATCGTTAACGTTCCTAAAAATTTCACTTTCTTGGTGAATGATTATGGTGGTAAGGGCAGATATTGGATTTTCAAAAAGTATGCAACTTTTTAAAAATGGCATCTCAAAGACACTGGAAAAACTTCTAAGACATGACATATTTCCATGTTAATGCACACTTGTCACACAATGGTGATTCTATCCTCAAGTCAAACCTTATCATGGTCTCTTAAATAATGTGTTTGAACACTAGCCAACTTAATTTTTTTCACCAATATTGATGTCCATCATTCAAACTTGCAACTTCATGTATTTCATGAAGTTGTAGCCTTTTTCGAGTGGTCACCTCACTATTAATGTGGAGTGCAATCCATGGAAATTGTTTCGTCAAAATATGATATAACACTAGCTTTTGAAAGAATACTGCTAGGAGTGTTCTAACTAGTTAAGGACACGTTTGGTAATGATTCTATTCCCAAATGTAAATGCATTCGATCGAAAATTATTCTTTTTTATTCTATCCTCAAAACAATTTCTAATAATTTTAAGCTGTTTGGTAACTCGTCCAAAATTTATAATTTTGGAATAGAATTGTGTTTGATACTTGTGCTTAATGATTATGTTCCAAAACAATTTCTTTTAATTTTTAAATTTTTTTTTTTTTTCTTTTTTTCTTTTTTTTTTTTTTTTTTTTCTTTTTCTCATATTCTTCTTCTTCTTCAAGTGGCCGATCGCCGAACCGGTGATCGGCCAAACGAGGGCCGACGACCTCACCGGAGCGTCGCCGACCCTCGTCGGCCGAGGCTTAGCCTCACCAGTGGCCAGGCCAACCTCGCCAGGGCTAGGCAAGCCTTGCCTGGTGGGGCTGGGCGTGGCCCGCTTGGCCACCGGCGAGGCTCGACCTCGCCGATCTAGGCGAGGTCGAGCTCACCCGGCCGTCCGGGGCTCGAGCCTCGCCCAAGTGGGTCTCAGGGCTCCGAGCCTCGCCCCGCCGAGGCCTGCCCGGGCCTCACCGGGGGCTAGGCTGGGCTTGCCTCCAACAAGCTCGCCAAACCTCGCCCTAGCCTGGCGAGCCTCCGATAAGCTCACCAAACCGATTGCCGGTGACCGACAGTCGGCGATGGCGGACAACGGCGGACGGCAGCCACGAGATGGCGGTAGATGAAGAAGAAGAAAAGAAAAGAAGAAGAAGAAAAGAGAAGAAGACTTGATTCTTAGATTTGTTCCCGGAAACAAGAATCAACTTTTTTTTTTATATTCTTGATTCTACTCCAAATCTGTTCCTAGGTTCAAAAATTTTACCAAACGCGATTCTTTTCTCAAACTTCTTCCGGGAACAAAAAATCAGAATCAGTTACTATTCGGATGGTTACCAAACGGGGCCTAAGTATTCCTTTTTACTACCGTATGCTTTGTTCTTAACAGATATTAGGAATTTTTTATATTGGCCGAGATGCTTAGATACATTGTATGGACGGTTTCATAATGGAATCAATGTTGGTAGCAACAGAAAGTACAGGGACTCTTACTATGTCCAAGCACTTTTTGAAAGGTAAAACAACTGAGCTCGCAGCTACTCCCATTAAACTGGTCAGGCATCTGATTAGAGTTTGAACATCTGTGTTCTCCTTCCAATTTTTCCTTCAAGTTTCCTTGGTAACCTCGGCAAGAGTATATCTTCGTCATCACTTCATTTGCCCAGTGTCAGAAGCAAAATGTTAGAGCACAACAGTGGTATGTGGATCTCAGTGGTTGGCCTTTAGCTTTTCTTGTTTGAGTTACATATTAAGGTATACAAAAAATCGATCAGCTCGTCCTTGAGCAATTTCTTCACCCTCTCTTTCTTTTTTAGCAGACAGAAGTAGAACAGGTGTGAATCTTTGGGTGTAGTGAAATTTAACTTCGGCTTTTCTATTGAGTTACAGTCGGTATGAACGATTCTTGCTTTTCCTTCGTATTTTGCCATGGCAATGAATCGTTTCGCATGCATTCATTGGATATAGTTGACCCAAAAATTTGGATACCCTTATCATTCAGAAAAGGAAATTTATCTTATCTTACTAAAGAGGTCCAAAAATATAAAGTCATTTTCAGCAACTATAGAGTAAGAATTCAACTTGGTTTAGAACGGCAACAGAAATAGAAACCCCATTAATGTGTATATTTTCATGGTTATTAGCTAAACTGGTAATAGCAAAACTTGAAACTCAACGTTTGGAAAAATACTTTGCCAAAAATTAATGTTTGTATAATTTATATCAACAAACGAATGAAAAGATATTCTTCATCAATAAAAATAGTAGGCATAAATTGTTAATAATAAAAACATTTTTAATAAAATCAACGATTTGGAAAATACTTTCATGAAAATGATCATTTAAAACATTTGTGAAAATAACTTTAAACGTAAAAGGTTGTTGATTATGAAAATATTTTCTATAGATTAATTATTCTAAGTGATGTAAATAATTATTTGTCAACAAAACATTTTTTAAATCATCTATTATTTACGACACAGAAAAATTCTGAATGTGAAAGTTTGTTAATTTCTTTTATAGGTAATTTACACGCAAAAGGTACCGTTTCGATAACTATCAATTAAATTTGTCACGTCAAGAATATCATATTCAAAATTTACGCAATTTTGGGGTCTATCCTCGTTTGTCCCTTGTGGTCCCCTTTTCTTGGGACCCCAAGCGTCTTTTCCTTTCACACACCAAACATTTGGGTTGCGGTCAACGTCGATGCGAACACAATTATTGGGTCTAATCCTCTTTTTTCTCTTAAAGACCCTTTTTTGGACCCCACGCGTCTTTTTTCATCCCATCAAACATTTGCACCTGCCTTATCTTCTTATTGGGTCAATTCCATTCACGCAATGGATAAAGAAAAAATTTCCATTCCCAACTTGGCAGGATTCGGTCTCAAGAGAAAATGAACAAAAATGTGTCGGCACCCCTTTCTCTCTCCCTCCCTCCCTCTCTCTCTCTCTCTCTCTCTCTCTCTATTGTTTTCAATCTTTTTCCAATACGGTGGTCGTGTGGCGATGCATTAACATTGCATGTCTGCAAACATAGGAGAAAACGTCAGTCAAATTAAGGGAGGAAATATAATCAACATTACAAGAAAAACCAAGAGTAATAGTCCACAACGATTCCATTTGCACAAAAGTCAAAACCTTAACCCTCATTCGTTGTTGTGTTGATGGGAGGAAATCAAAATTATGGCAAGTGGGAGTGGAGTTGACCCAATAAGAAGATAAAGCAAGTGCAAATGTTTGGTGATATGAAAGAAGAGACGCATGGGTTCTTGCAAATGTTGGGTGGCGACCTCCATGGCTTGGCAATCTCAAAGTTGTCGGGAATTCACTTCGATCGACCTCCCCAGTAGTAAGCCTATTCATGCACAGTGATGGTTTTGAAGAAAAAGAAATGGGAATGCTCACTTCTGCTTGGGCTAAGCGGCCATGCTACGTTGAACTTACCATTGCATTCCTTGAAAATTAACCATTCCGTTTCTCTGTTTTTTAATTTTTTTGTTCTAGTAAACTAGTTTGGAACATAATTCCGTTTGGTAACGAAATTTTTTTTTCTATTTTTAGAATAATTTGTTAGACTAGAAATAAGTTTAGAAAAGAAATTAGAAGTAAAACTTATTTACTTTTATATTTCCGGAACAATATTGAGCAATTATAACTCTTCTTATCGCTCGCCCTTGCTACTAATTGCCTGCCTGCCACCTGTTGTCCGCTAGGATTGATCGGTTCTCGGTTCAGTCCAGTTATGAGGTGAAACCGAGAACCGATTTCCAAATTTCGAGACCGGGAACCGAAACGACCAGTCTTGAAATCAGGTAAATTTATTGTTTTGGGCCAAAAATAAAATAAAAAATGAGAGAAATTTGGAGGAATAAGGGTTTTTTTCTTAAGAAACCGAAAAATAATATATATTCCAAAAGCGGGAATCGGGAACCAAACCGTCATCTTTGGGAACCACCCAAAACCGGCTAGTCCGGTTTGGTCCGGTCCAAACAATTCCTAGTTCAAGCGGTTCCCGTGTACACCCTTATTCTGCCACCCGCTTGCTGCTTAGTAAGCACCAGCAGGAGGGAGAATGGTACATAAATAATGCCAAACAATGCATGAACAATACATGAACAATACTTTTGCTACAAATTTCTATTTTTGAAACAAAAATATTGGATCGTTGTCAAACATGTATTTTTGTTTAGAAACTCGTCCAAAAAATAGAAATTGATTTCTATAACGTAATGATTATCATCCATGCCCCAAAGTGGTAATATTTCATTCCTTGTGCATATATTGTTGAAAAAATATTTATGTTCTTGAGGTGTTAAGCCACTTTTATTTCTTCTTCTTCTTTTTTTTTTTGAAAAGAGTGAGTACTTTTGACTTGAGCATGTCCTTGAAAGGCTTAAGGCGAAGAAACAACGGAAAAACCCCTGAGAGGTGGGACTCCCCAACGTCACTCCCGTATTTCCTCCAGCAAGGGTGGCCTTGCTCTTGCCTCTGGCCAATCGCAAAGGTCCGGTAGCTAGCTAGAGGAAGAAGAAAGAGAAGGGGAAAAAAAGAGAGAGAGAAAAGAAAATAATAAAATATATAAATAAATATTCGAAAAAATATTAAAATATTATTCAAAGTTATCAATCTCAGCGTCGGTCATGTCACGTAAGCCAACTGGTATCCCCATTAGTAATATCCGACCAAAATTAGCCGAAAGTACTAAATTGACACTAGATCAAAAAGTTTAAAATTAAATTGACAACAATGCTATAGGTTTAAGACTTTATTACTAACACTTTTCCCAAGAAACTTACACTAACACATGAGAGGATCTAATGGCAAGACGATAACAATTTCGTTTTTATCAGCAAAAGAAAATTGATTTAGAGGGCTTGATAGTTGCACCCAACAAATAGGGTGAAATAAATAAATATATAAATGTGTCTAAACACACACCCAAACAACAAAACTGAACAAAAGTGTATGGACGGTGGCGGGCTTGTGGGTTAGGGTATATCCTTTCCGTAACTTTCAAAAAAATAACTTTCAAAAAAAGATTCGCATAGAAAACAAATAAGTTTTTCTAATAGAAAAGGAGGTTTTTTTTAAATAGAGGGAAATGATTTTTGTTTTTTGAAAAGCGGAAATCATTTTCTTTCTTCTTTGGGTCAATATTCTGGAAATCTCTAAACTGGTATATCTGTGACAAATTTAGCCCATTAATTATTTTCACCACAAAAAATCCCAAACTGATATATTTGTCCTTATCCCAAAACATGGACATATCCCATTATGCCCAGCCATCCAACTGGCCTCAACCAAGCATCCCTGCCAACACTACAGGAGATGACAATACAAACTGGGCACAAGAAGAAGCATCACACTGGGCACATGAAGAAGCATCCTCATCACACCAGCTGAACCAAATCCTCTCACCCGCAGACCTTGAGGCACTTGAACAAAAGTATGATGAACATTGCCTAGCAACAGTACACAGCTCGGACGAATCTGACTATGACTACAATGCTCGTGATGGACGAGACCGCTGAAGCTGCTGGTGTCCGTACAGTTTCACTGTAGCAAATCACTGTTCATTTTTTTACTGTAGCACTAGGCTAGGGAATGTACTATTCACAGTACAATCACTGTTCATAGTGTGCGAATAATTCCCTCCCGGAAGTTTCCAGCGCCTCTGTTTGTATTTGGACCCGTGAGTTTGGTGCTTGTCTGTGTGAGACATCTTTTGTCTATATAAGGCAAGGAGGATGTAGTGTGTTGGGCAGAGTCCCCTGAAGTAAAGTGAGTGTTTTGTGCAAAACCTCTCTATGGCTTTCTAAAAACTCCTCTTCTTCTCCAGCCTGATATGATTCTCTGAGAAATGCAACTCTGGTAGATTAGAAACGACTCCATCCTGGCATCTCTGAGTGTCTCTAGGCTCTGAACTAAAGGGCTGAGTAGTTCTCTGCTAAAAGGCTATCCCTGAAGGGTTTGAACGGGAGTTGTTCGCCCACTATGGGAAGGCATACTTGCAGAAAATTGACTAAGCCTTCCCTGGTTCTAAGCCTAGGTCCATTCATGGTATCAGAGCCAAGGTTTCGTTTATAATATTATCAGTTCCATGTGCTTAGTAGGTGAACCCAGTGCTGAGAAGATCTCTTCACATCATGTCTATAGAACCAGAAATCCTTGAAGCACCCGTTTCTCTTACTCCATCTTCTTCATCAGCAGAGAATAAAGATTCAATATCGTCATTTTCAAGAGAAATTCCAGTTTCACTTTCAATGTGATGAATGAGGCGATTCTGCCGATTCTGTTGCGGCAACACTCCATTACCAAATGGTTTATCGAGTGCAGAACCATGCTCTTGATCTAAATTTCAACAATGGGAATGAAGATGCATTGTTCATCCACATCAGTGGGAGTGGGTATTTTAGGAGTATGGCGGTATCTTCCTTGTGGGTCAATGAATTCTTTCGGAGCCGGGAATGAGAGTTTCGAACTTTCTCGGGCAAGAGGAGGAAAATCTGTCTCATGGAGCATGGCTATGGAAGAGGTGGGTGGTATTTCTGCTGGAGTCTCAAGTGGGTAAGAATGCTTCTTAGCCCATTTAAGGATTGGCTTATAAAATGGGGAGAGACCTGGTTTTTTCAGAGGAGGAGATGGTGGAGATAACGGTGGGTGAGTAGATGAGACTGAAAGTGGATCAATCAACTCTGGTGGTGGAGGAGGTGCATAGGATACCATGAACTGGTATTTATCGCAAAGGTCACAAGAAATCAAATCGTTGCTACATCTGCAACCAGAAAGGACACTTTGCCAAAAATTGTCCTCAGGCAAGAAAAGGTCAGAATCGCCTCATTCATCACATTGAAAGTGAAACTGGAATTTCTCTTGAAAATGACGATATTGAATCTTTATTCTCTACTGATGAAGAACCATCCGAACAAACTCTTTGTGTCATTCCTTCTTACCAAACTTCCAGTGAAGCTGATTCTGATTCAGACTCTGAAGATATTTTCCATATATCCCCTACATCTTCAGAACAAACTCCGGACATATTTTCAAGCCAGACCCATTGTCCTCATTTTCCTGTAAAAATCCTTACCTCGAAATATGCCAAACCAATCACTATTATTGCACTCATCGATACTGGAGCAAGTTGTTCCATTTTGGATACTAAGGTTCTGCCTGAAGAATATTGGACTTCTTATGTCCGATATTTCAACTCTGCTTCTGGAGACACTTTCTCCACAAATGTCAGAACTACTCCTGTAACTGTCCAGTTTTTCCCTCAGTGTTCCATAACCACAAAAATCTTTGGATCTAACCTCCCCAATAAAGATTTGATAATTGGGTGGGACATTATGACTCAGATTTCCCAACTTCGCATCATTCCTGGAAAAGGCCTTAGGTATAAGGACCAATTCTCTGAATTTGTCAATATTCAGAGACTCTTTTCCATCCAAATGAGTCTATTAGATCCAATCATGCAAAAGTTGTTAGAATCCTGTTCAGAGTCTCATTCTGAATTTGCTCAAAAATGTTCTCATCCCTTATGGGAAAACCCAGAGTTCTTTGTTCGACTTCCTTTCAAGAAAAATGAAGACATCAACCCAACCAAGGCGAGTCACATGGGAATGAAGCCAGAACACCAGGCTTTGGCTCAAAGGGAATGCTCAGAACTATTGCAACAAGGCCTTATTGAAATCTCCAACTCCCAATGGGCTTGTGAAGCCTTTTATGTCAACAAGCGTGCCGAGCAAAACAGGGGGAAAATGAGATTAGTAATCAATTATCAACCTCTTAATCTTTTTCTCCAAGATGATAAGTTCCCTTTACCCTCTAGAGACTCTCTCTTTACTGGTTTAACTAAGGCCCACATCTATTCCAAATTTGACCTCAAAGACGGATTTTGGCAATTGGGCATCCATCCTGAAGACAGATCTAAAACAGGATTCTGTATTCCAAACCAGCATTTCCAGTGGAAAGTTCTTCCTTTTGGCCTAAATGTAGCACCATCCCTATTCCAAAAGATCATGTGTCGAATCTTCCAACCAATTTTGTCAAGTGCAGCAATCTACATTGACGACATTCTGCTCTACAGCCCTGATGAGCAGACGCACTGTCAACTTCTTGAGCAGTTCGCAGAAATCGTGAGGAAGCATGGCATTATGCTCTCTCAAAGAAAAATGAATATTGCTCAAACAGAAATTGAATTTCTTGGTATGCACCTCAACAAAGGTACATACTATCCAGGGCCACATATTGCTCAAGAATTATTGAAGTTCCCAGAAGATAATTTCACGACAAAGCAAGTTCAGCAATTTCTTGGGATAATTAATTATCTCAGAGATTTCGTTCCAAATATTGCAAAGTTGCTGATCCCACTCCAGTCAATGTTAAAGAAGCATCCCCTACCTTGGGGAAAAGCTCAGACTAAAGCAGTCGCTGAACTTAAGGAGATCATGCAAAATCTCCCACCCCTGCAGATACCATCAACAGGAAAGAGAATTCTTCAAACTGACGCCAGTGATGAATCTTTGGGCAGCTATCCCGCTTGAAGAAATTGATGGTAAGAGGCATCTTTGTGCTCACAAAAGTGGAAAGTTTTCTCAGGCTGAAATGCACTATCATTCCACTTTCAAAGAAATCTTAGCAGTGAAAAATGGAATCAAAAAGTTCGAATTCCATCTCATCGGCCATCATTTCCTAGTAGAATTGGACATGGCATCTTTCCCACAGATGACCAAGTTCAAACAGAAGCAAATCCCAAACTCTCAACTGCTTCGATGGGCCGAATGGTTTTCAAAATATTCTTTTGAAACCAAACATATTCCGGGAAAAAAGAATGTGCTTGCTGACTTCTTGTCAAGACCAAAAGCACCGGCGAAAATCAATATGTACATCAAAAGACCTTTCCATATGCTCAATCATGGTGAAAAATACAAGATAGAGAAGATCAAAGACTTGCCAAGCCGGAAGTATCCCCCGGAGATTATTGAACAAATCCAGAATGACAGTCTTTCTAAGAACCTTGCAAGCCTCATGTGGCAATGTCACACGAGACTTGTTCGAGATTCAATGGAGGTTCGATTCTTTATCCTGCGCGGTTTAAACCCGTTATCCATTTATACATCCTCTCATCTGGAAGGAAGATGATTTCCGATCAACTCAAGACGTTATTATGGTACTTAACTAATAAGTACTTAATAGCCATTGAAATTCCAACCAGGAGATTCATTGCCAACCTCACCAGGATATTCTTACTTGGGAGAAATGTTCAAAAAGAAAGTGACAAAAATCTTTTAGACTTTCTCAATTGGTTCTACTCTCCTACTTATTGGAAACAATTTTTGGAGAAAGAACTAAGAACCATGACTCCAAATCCTGAAGTTCACACCATCTTGTTTTTCCGACGTCCATGGTATTTCTCCAGAAATAATGGCAGCATTATCCATGCTCCACAGGAAATAGGAACTACATCCTATAAACCTCACTTGGACAGCAGAGAAGCTCGGATCCACAAATCCTACCCGAGACCTGTTAAATTTTGTGAACACCAGTACCGGGAACTCCAAAGAATCCTCTGCCAGGAAAACAAGACCATCCCTGAAGATGTCTGGAATTATAATGGACCCACTGCATGGGACCATTATGATCTAGCACCCGAAGCCAAGGAAGCACTCGAAGATTTCAAACAAGCCTCGTCATCACAAGAACATGATATGACAGACACAGATGATATCGTCCAATCAACACAGGACCCCTATGCTAGATGGGGAGGTCCTCTTTCCCAAGATCCCTATAACCAAGGACCTTTGTCCTTATGGATTTGCCTGGGGACATGGATACAGGAGGCTTGATCATTTTGCATGGAGATGAACAATGCATCTTCATTCCCATTGTTGAAATTTAGATCAAGAGCATGGTTCTGCACTCGATAAACCATTTGGTAATGGAGTGTTGCCGCAACAGAATCGGCAGTTTGAGGAGCTCCAGTGAGCTGAATCTGTACCTTCATAAAAGAGAGTAACTATGGATCTGAAAGAGCAATATTGAAGTTGGGATACAGAGTCACAAAAACTGTGCCAGCATTTAGGGTGGTTTGGACAGTGCCTATACAAGCATGTTGGTATTCTAAGAATCGAGTATCCAATAACGCTATTCTGGCAACAACTGGTAAACCCTTGCGGCCATGAAAAGTGAGAGCAAGACGAACAGCACCATAATGAACATGAGTATATCCCTATTGAGCCCACTGTCTAGGAAACTCTGGAGGGATCTGAAGAGTAACAAAGTACTCTTTTTCAGTAGCAGGAATGGGATGCTGGTCGAATTTGGAGGACTGAACGTACTCCTTTACTTGCTTTGGGGTTTGGTGGATAAGCTGACGGATAGAGCGGATGGGTGAAAAAGATGAAGTTGGTTTAGCAAAAGCTGAGTAGGGATTCATAAGGGGAAGTTGGGTTTCAGAAATCTTGGTGTCATCGCTAAGAGACTTCGTAAAGATAATTAGTTCGATTGCCACAAACTTCAAACCTTTGGTATATTTATGACAAATATATCCTATATTAAATTAGATTTTTTTTTTTTGATAACTCGGGAAAACTTGTAAGCCGACAAAAAAACCACACCCACGGAGGAACCTACCACCCCCGTGAAGCGGGTAAGTCCACCTGCGACTTGCTGGGAATTCGAACTTCTCCCCTTCATGAGGTGGAGAAAGCCTAAAGCCAGCCACTCAATGCGATTGTTATATTAAATTGGATTAATAACATAAAAAAATCACAAAAATAAGACGATAGTAAAATCCCAAACTAGTATATAAATCCACTATCACGTATCATCTAACTCAATAATTTGATATTAAAATTTAATGAAAACTAACGGGGGATAAATTTATTATAAGTGTACAAGTGGAGGTCAATTTATCAAATGTGTACCAGTTTAGAGTTTTTTATGATCAAAAAATTAATTTTGGGTAAATTTATATCAGTTTAAGGTCTTTCAAGATATTAACTCCTCTTCTTTCTTTCACCCATGCTGAACAATTCCTTCGTTCACTCCCTTTAATTGTTTTTAATTTTTCTTTTTTCTTTCTTTCACCAGAGGCGAGTGACGAGATCACCGGCCTACAATGAGCTTGAGCTTGCCAACCTCTAGCGAGCAGGTTCGATCAAGAAGGAAAAATAAAAAGAAAATAAAAATATGTATAAAAAAAGAAACATAAAAATAAAAAATTATTTAAAGGAGTGCATAGAGAAAAATCAAATTAGATTTTTTATATTAAATGACGGAAAATATTTTCTAGTTTATTTTGAAGTTTCAACCAAACACCTAAATATATTGTCATCTTCCTAAAAACAATTTCTTAAAAAATATTTTTTAGAAATATTACATTTTTCATGAAACAAACATAGCCTTAATTTTATTTTTATTTTTTTGGATCCCATGCATATTTCTTTCACACCACCAAACATTTGGGTCGGGGGTCGATGCACCCGCAATTTTGGGTTTATTCTCTCTTTTTTTCTTTTAATCCTTTTTCTCTGGACCCACACGCCTTTCCTTTCACACCACCAAATATTTGTGTTGCGGCCAAGGTCGATGCGATCGTACTTTTTGGGTCTATCCTCTTTTTCTCTTTAACCCCTTTTGGGTAGACACCACCAGTCTTTCTTTAACACCATCAGACATTTTGCACGTGCTTATCTTCTTATTGGGTCAATCCCATTCCCAAAACGGATCAAGAAAAATTCCATTCCCACCAGGCAGAATTCAATCTCGGGAGAAAATGAACAAAAGTGTATTGGCGCCCTCTCTCTCTCTCTCTCTCTCATATTGTTTTTCAATTTTTTTCTGATATGGCGGTCGCGTGGGTTTTCAATCTTTTTCTGATATGGCAGTCGCGTGGTGCTGCATCAACATTGCATGCATGCAAAAATAAGAGTCAACATTAGTCAAATTAGGGGAGGAAATCACAATCAACATTTCATGAAAAAACCATAGAGTAATGGTCCACAGCGGTTCCATATGCGCTCTCATCTGTTGCTTTTTTTTTTTTTTTTTTGGGAGGACACCAAATTATAGCAAAGTGAGAATGGATTTGACCCAATAAAGAAGATAAAGCAAAGTGCTAATGTTCGGTGATATAAAAGAAAGACCCGCGGGTTCTTGCAAATGTTGGGTGGCGTGAAAGACCTCCACAGCAGTCCCAAAGTTGCTGGGAGTTCACCTCACTCAATCACCACAGCAGCAAAGCCTATCAATGCACATGACAGAAGAAGATGGAAAAGCCGATGACATCTGACTCTCTACGATAGCGTAGGGTACAGACAGACACGGTTTTGAAGAAACGAAATGGGAATAGTCACTCCTATATCTCTTTTATTTTTTTATTTTTTTTAAGTGCGAGTACTTAACACAGCATGAGTAATTGATTTTTTTTTTTTAAATGAAAGGGGAGCAACCCACATTGGTGCGCACTAGGAACCGTTCGAACCGGACCGAACCAGCCGATTTTTTATGGTTCCCATGATTGACAATCCGATTCCCGGTTCCTATTCTTGGAACCGGTGGCCCGTCAATTCAATTCTCGATTTCAAGGTGGGAACCAAACCGGATCAATTTTTTATATATATTATAAATAAAACTTATTACAACTGGAATTGCAATTGAGGTAGCAATAGCCAAAAGGCCGACAAAACTCTTCTTGTGACTCTTTATTTAAAAAAAAAAAAAAAACCTACTTGTTAGTTTCTTCTTCTACCTGATGTGGGACCAAGATTCCAAGAGACCCTCATTCCTCATGCTCTCACACACTCTCTCTTACTCCCCTCACTTGCAAAAACAAGGCACTCCAAGCATCCAAGAGTCCCACATCGATTAAATACTTAAAGAGTAAAAAGAGATTATTTATAAAACCCAAGCCAAACACAATCTCCAGTCGTATTGTTCATGACATTTGTGGTTAAGATTAAGCGTGAAAAATAGGAAGTGTGATTGATATTCATGCAAGTGAAGTTTGAATTTTTTGCACGCGGAAACATGTGCAATTAGTAGTAACGAACCGTTCGGGAATCGAATTTGAATGATCGGTTCGGAGCATGGCCACTCGTTAGTGGAAAAAAAATAGTGCTGGTTTTTCCGATCAACTTCTCGGTCTTAGGACCTCCCGATCCAATTCTCGGTTTCCAAAATTGGGAAATGATTCTCCCGGTTCAGTTCTCGATCTGGTTTGATCTTGGAATCGGACCGGATTGGAAACCGATCACCCCTAACCCGCATCTGCATTGTCCCCAGGCCCTCCAATACTTTGACTCGTTTACATGTAGAATATTTCCATATTGATTACACTGCTTGGGTGATTAACTTGTTCACATCGTGTGATTTTGTAGTTTGAAACTTGCAAATAGGAGGACAATGACGATTGGAGCCCTTGTACCATTTACGAGTGATTGAAATATTTAGAATTAAGATGTGATATCATTCATTAAATTATCTCTTTGATTTTATTGTCACAAAACATGAAGTATTTTGATAAGTCTCCCCAATCTAAAGTTTATACGTATTCTCACATATGAAGGCGATTATGAAGTTATTTTCTCACTGATCAAAATAAGGATATTCAATTATTCTTATATATGAATATAAAACCATTCAAACTTTACTTTGAAAAATATTTTTGTGTGAATTGATATCTGTAGATAGTGCTACATATTTTGAAAAATTATTTTAAAAAAAGACTAAGCGAGGTGCAATATAAATTTTTGAGAGAAACAAAAAGATTAAGAATATGTTAATTGTTAAATATCTTATTTCTTTTGTTCTTTGGATAAGAATTTTCATTTCTACACAAGTTTTCATTATTTGAGTGCATTTGGGTTTTCGTTTGGAAACTGCTCTCAATACGAGACCTTGGTCCAGCCTAAGGACGTTTTATCGAAAAAATGGAAGGGTAAACTGCCGCACCTCCCCCCGGGCCTAACAGGGCTCTACTTCCCCACCATTGGGTGGGCGCGAGACCAAAGGCTTCTTCAAAATTATTTTCATGTCCGAATGGAAACAAAACCAAAAAGCGGCGAAATTTCCTCTGGACAATACAGGGGCAACCTGCTTTTTCGACCCGTGAGGCCTTTCCTCTGGTCTTTTTTTTTTTTTTTTTTCTAAACTTTCCTCTGGTCTTTACTCGTTCTTTTTTTAGGCCCTTTTTTGTGGACCCCACACCTCTTTTACACATTTACCCAACACTCGCACCCACTGGTTGACTGACTTTTATAATGAGATGCCGTTGGCCTTGCTCTATAAGTTCGCGCATGAAGTAGATCACGAGGCACCACCAAACCGTTGTTACCCAACAAAAGCATCAACTCTGCAGCCTCCTCTCCAGCTCTCCTTAACCCCTGCTTTTGCCTTTTGGAAATGGCAGAAGCAGTGCTCTTCAACCTCGCCACCGAAATACTGAAACTCGCCGGTTCCATCACCTATTCGAAGAGCGAACTTGTATGTGGTGTGAGGGATGAGCTCGACAATCTTAAGGAGACCATCGAGACCATCCGAGTTGTGCTTTTGGATGCCCAGAAGAAACAGTGGCATAGCAATCAGGTCGAGAACTGGCTCAGGAAGCTCAAGGACGTGCTGTACGACGTACAGGACTTGCTGGACGATGTCGCAACCGAAGATCTAAGGTGGGACGTCACTCCTGGCAACAAGATGTGGAAGGCGGTATGCGTTTTCTTCTCTAAATCAAATCAGCTTGCACACCGCCTCAAAGTGGCTAATGAAATTCAGAAACTTTGGAGGAGACTGGAAAAGATTAAGAAAGATAGGGACTTCCATTTATATGAGCATCAGAGTGAGGAATCAATGGCCATTGCGACAGGAAAGAAAGAAAATTTATTACCCGACACAAAAATAATTGGTAGGGAAGAGGACAAGAAAAAGATCAAACAACTTTTGTTTGCTTCCTCCCCTAGCCAGAGCGTGTCATTTGTCGCCATAGTTGGTAAAGGAGGTCTTGGAAAAACCGCACTCACACGACTTTTGTACAACGATGAGGAAGTAAAGGAACATTTTGAGCCTAAGATGTGGGTGTGTGTATATGATGTCTTTGATGTGAATTTGATTATCAAAGAAATTCTTAAATCAGCAGACTGTCCAGATCTTGAGAATAAGCCTCTAGACCAGTTGCCGAGTCTTCTTCATGAGACTCTAGATAGGAAGAAATACTTGCTTGTTTTGGATGACTTGTGGAATACAGATCGGGATAAATGGGTGATGCTTGGAGATTGGCTAGAGGGTGGTTTGCAGGGAAGCAAGATACTTATAACCACTCGCAATCATAGAGTTGCAGAGATCACGAGTGCAAAATCAGTTATATATGAACCACGTGGCTTATCTGATGATGATTCATGGGACTTATTTAGGAAAATGGCTTTTGGAGATGGGGTAGAATCGTTAGACCCAAAACTAGAGGAGATGGGTCGAGATATAGTTAAAAAATGCACCGGGGTTCCCCTTGCCATTAGAACTATAGGAGGCCTTTTGTGCGGCAAAAGCAAAGATGAATGGCTCCGTTATAAAGTGCATGAACTTCCAGAAATACCAGAAATTGATGTGGATGGAGGAATTATGCAAGTCCTTAAGTTCAGTTATGATCATCTCTCGTCACGCTTGAAAAATTATTTTGCATATTGCTCATTGTTTCCGAAAGATTATGTCTATGAGAAAGATACACTGATCCATCTTTGGGTGGCACAAGGCTTTATTGAGTCATGCAATGGGGAGGACAACCTTGAAAAGGTCGCTGACAATTACTTGTCCGAACTACTATCTGGGTCATTCCTCGATGCTCACTTAATAGTCAAATCTGGCTATGGCCGTGAGGTCGAACAATTCACGATGCATGATCTCATGCATGATCTTGCCCAGAAAGTTGCTGGAGGTGAATGCAAGATTGTTAATTTTAAAGGAGGAGATGATGATAGAGGAATTCGACACGTGTCGTTTATTTCAAAGACTTTCTATGAAGAGAAACTACTGTCCCTACTCAAGACATCCAAATTGCGGACATTTCTCTCTTTGAAAGGTGAATCCTCTGAAGGCAACTGTCACAAAGTTTTCTCTAGCTGTGGACATTGTCGAGCATTGTATTTGGACTATACAAATATTCCTCTCCCTCCTTCCTCCTTAGGAAAGTTGAAGAAGTTAAGATTTCTTTATATTTTTAGGAATCAATCCATCCAGAGTTTGCCAGATTCGATCACTGATTTGGTGAACTTGCAAACCCTTAAACTCTCGTTTTGTTTGCGCCTTCAAACATTTCCTAGAGATTTGAGGAAATTGGTCAAACTTAGACACCTCTTAATTGATAAGTGTCACTCACTAAGCCATCTACCGCCCCTAAGTGAACTCCCTTCCCTAAGGACGTTGAGTCTCAAGTTCTTGGATGTGTTAAAGTTCGTTCAACTACAAGTGACCTAGAGCCATCTAATACCACCCTCCCCTTCTTTCAATCTCTTGAAAGTCTGAACCTCCACTACTGCGTAGAGCTGAAAGGATGGTTAGGAAGAATGCAAGAAATAGGAGCACATCAAGAGAATCGGTCAAACAACTCACAGTCATCCTTCCCAAAACTTCGGTTTGTACATATATTCGGTTGTCCCCACTTGAATTCTATACCATCATTCCCCCAGGTGGAATACTTGTTGATAGATGGCACAAAAATGTTTGAACAACAATTGATGGCCAATCCAAATTGCCCATTAGAAGGAACAGTGGAAGCCACATTCATTCCTTTCCTTGAACTAAAATATCTAACACTTTTTAATACTGATGTAAATCTAGAGCCCTTCATGCTTAAGACTCTACTCCGATCGGCCAGTAACCTCGAGTATATGAAAATCTGTCATTTCGACCTAAGGAGTCTCTTTCGTGAGATGCAGCTCCTTTCCTCACTCATGGAACTCCACATTTGGGGTTGTCAAGGACTTGATTTATCGTGCCAAGAAGACAAGCATGGCACCCAATGGCAATACCTTACAAATCTTCGTGCTCTTACCATTGGAATTTGTAAAGATTTGGTGGCATTACCCGAGGGAATTCAACGTGTGACAACTCTGCATTCTCTCCATATTTCAAAATGGTCGAGTTTAAGACGTTTGCCAGAATGGATTGGAAATTTCTCTTTACTTGAAGAGCTTGAATTATCTTACTGTCATACATTAGAGCATATACCATATGAGATATGCAACCTCACACATTTGAAGAAATTGAGAATTCGTAAGTGTCCCTTATTGGATGGAAGGTGCCTAGCTGATGTGCACATCCCAATGATTGTTTGGGAGGGTGATGAAATGTATGACTCGTCCGATTCGGATTAGCATGAGAGGTACCAGAAAAGACCCATATCGCCTATCAATAGTGTGCCTTTTTCAACTATTTTACCTTCTCTATAATTTAACTAATTTCTCTTCCCTTCACTATATATTCGCAGGTCGCAGCACAAAAATTTATCGAAAAGAAGGAAAGCGTCCCTCCACTCCACTCCAGTTCGCCACCATCTTCCTCGTTATGTCGCGCGTGTAGAACAAACACCACCCTTTGCCTCCTCGTCTTGCTCAATCCCTCCTTCATCTCCTCCATCACCGCCGCCGGAAGAACCCCCGCATCCTCTCCATCGCCTCCTTCCTCTTTGGCCGTGTCCGCCGAGGTCGATGATCGGGAAGCTGAGATTCTCGGATCCGCCGCTCGATTTCGGTGATCCCGGCGTCGACGAGGCCTTTGACGCCGGCTTTCGAGTCGTCGCGAGCTCTGTCGTAGCTCTCTGCTTGCCGGAGTCGGAGGCCAAATCGACGGTAGGCATTGTTCCTCTCTCTCTCTCTCTCTCTCTCTCTCTCTCTCTCTCTCTCTCTCTCTACTGCAATTCAGTTTTCACTGTGAATGTGTAATGAGTTTGGATTATGAATTGAATGTTATGGAGACATTCGGATTATGAATTGAGTGTTATGGAGACAGTACAATGTCAATGCATGATATGAGCATCTTCTTTATACTTGATTAATTGATTGAGAGAAGAGAAGTGAAGAGAACAATGACATCCATTGCGAGGTTCCGCTTGACTTTAGAATTATGAGGTTCATAAAAAATGGAAGGAGAAAGTCGTAGCTTATGAGCTACCCCGAACTGAGAAAATGAAAATGCTGTTTAATGATGGCTGATTCTTTGGGGGATTGGGCGGCCAGTACACAAAGTTTTGCAATTTATGAAAACAAAATCTGTTAGGACAGAGTTGAACAATGATAGATGGCAGGATGATTCGATGTTGTCTTAGCCCTTGACTTCTTCGCAGTCACAGAAATCTATATGTAGAGGAATCTTTGGTTTGTAGCCCTCTCTATGTCATCACTTTAAGAGAGTTTCTGGACTTCTTAGGTAAACATAACTTTTATCAACGAGCTGGGTCCATATGATCTAGTAAGCATATAGAAATCTCAATGTTCATCTGAGTGAAACAGACAACTTGGTCAATCTTGGACAAACTTGATTGATGCCGAGGCTTGTGATAGTTTTATAAATCAATTAAAATTGGACCCTTTTGAAACTAAGGTACTGAGCAATGTGAGCAGCTAATTTAACAATCATGTGCCTTTGGACATGAGTAGCTGAACCGCGGAAAGATTCTTGGATACGCCGGGACCTCCTTCCTCTTGGCCGGGTCCACTGAGGTCGATTCCACCGAGGTCGATGATTGGGACACTCAGATTCTCGGATACGCCGTTCGATTTGGAGCCCCCTGCAGATGTCTTGTGCGGTCGGATGAAGAAATTCTGGGGATTTGGGTGATCCCAGCGTTGACATGGCCCTTGACGCCGGCTTTCAAGTCATCGCTCTCTCTGTCGTAGCTCTTTACTCACCAGAGTCGGAGGCCAGACCATGGTATTCTTTGTTCCTCTCTCTCTCTCTCTCTCTCTCTCTCTCTCTCTCTCTCTCTATACTGCAATTCAATTTTCACTATGAATGTATATATGTTGGAGATGAGTTTGGATTATGAATTGAATGTGCTGGAGACATTTGGATTATGAATTCAGTGTTATGGAGACATTACAATGCCAATGCATGATATGAGCAGCTTCTTTATAGCTGGTTGATTGAGAGAAGAGAACAATGACATCCATTGCGAGGTTCCATTTGACTTTAGAATTATGAGGTTAAGGAAGTAGAAAGTCATAGCTTATGAGCTACCACTAGCTGAAAAAATGACAATGCTGTTTAATAATGGCTGATTCTTTGGGTGATCGGGTGGCTAGTACACAAGTTTTGCAATTCATGAAAATAAAATCTGTTAGGACATAGTTGAACAATGATAGACGACAGGACAATTCGATGTTGTCTCAGCCCTTGGATCAATGCTTGCGTCGTCTTAATGCGATGCTAACTCAATCAGATCAATTAGGTTTCAGATATGTCGCATCTTAATGCAAACCTACTGTTTCTTAGAAAATCTAGGGAGTGTACATAAAATTTTACCTTGCGGTTGATTCTGGTTATCGTTGTTGAGCGAGTTGGAAGCTGGCAAAAATTCCACTTTTTATCCTACCTGCTAATATACAAAGTGGAATTCAAAGTTGAACCAAACAGAAATGTTCCTGAAACCACAAATTTTCCCACGGTAGATTAATGCTGTAACTGTCATACAAGTATTCAACACCGTTTCATCTAAAGATAACATATTTCTTTTGATCTTAGAGCGGTATGTATTAATCTTCTTCTCCCTCTATTTTGTGCTCTCTTTTTGGTTCCGCTTTTATTTAGAGAATGACTTTGTCTTTTGGAGTTGCGTTGGTGCTCATAGATCTATCATTTGAAGCGATAAAAGCGTTAGAGACCGAGCACTGAAAAAGCAAATCTTGTTCTGTGGTAGTTTTACTTAGGTGAACAGATGGACAGACTTTTATCTTTAAGTACAAACATCAATAAGACCACATAAAAAGGTTCACACGGTCTACAGCTTGAAATCAGGAAGTTTAGAAGCTCCATACAGGCCTTTGGAAATGTAATGGGCAGGGTAGTTTGGGAGCGTAGTCTCCTTGTAGATTGGTGGGTTGTCTGCTGATGTTAATTCCTTCATGGGCCCATACAATCGTGAAGATGGTCCGGGAGTGTCGCGAAGAAGCACGCCATCAACACTGTTGGGTCTCTCTTGTTTGCCATGATTCGGTGCTCAATATTCTCAAACCGGTTGTTTGTTATGAGCTGCAAATGCAACAATTAGCGAACCATTCCTCAGTGAGGAACGTAATTTCTATCGACTACTATGATTGCAATCTTGATGTTGATAGATACAAAAACTGCAGAATATCTAGAACCGACATTGACCCCTCCTGTGAAAAGCAAAGTGTTCAAACAAACATCTGTCTCATTTAGACAATTCCGAACTTGTCAATGCGAGGCTAGCATGATCTAATGGAGTTAGAGTCAAGTTTGGATTAGTCAAACAGCTCTGTTAGAATACAAAAGAAAAGTGCAGATTGTGAAGACATAATGTTATTGCTACAGGGAAGATTCCATGGTAATTTACATCTTGAGTTCTCAAGAGCTCTTTAACTAACTTAGCATAAGAGAAAGTATAGTAATGAGAATGAGAAGAGGATCGCAGTGTGTTGACCAATCAAAATACGGTTTCAGAAAAATTCAGAGATGAACAATGATATCTGGTCTAGAAGTTCTTCTTTGCAGGACGTGCCTTAGCTTGTTTTGGGAGACTTTAACGCTATAAAGGATCCCTCGGACAGACTGGGATGGTTCAAACCTTTGGTTGCCGTGCTTTGACGAATTTGGACAGTGTCTAGATCAGGCGGAGCTGGAGGACCTTCGTTATGTGGGGTTTCGATACACTTAGTTAACTTCTTCAGGTCCTTCTCGAAAGATGAGAAAGATTGATAGAGTCCTGGTAAACCCTTCTTGGAGCCAGGTTTTTTCCTTCTCGGAGGCGTCCTTCCTTGCGTCTAGGATTTTTGACCACTCACCTATGGTTGTTAAGGTGGGGAACCCGAACCTTCGGAAAAGGCCATTTAAGTTCTTTGACTTCTAGATGCAGCACCCGGACTTCAACTCAATTGTGAAGCAAGTTTGGGAGAATCCGGGTTCAGGGGTGCCTATGTATAGGCTGGTATGCAAACTGAAGGCCTTGAAAGGGCGGCTCAAGCAGTTGAATAGAGATTATTTCGCCAATATTTCCGTAAGGACTTCTAAAGCGAGGGAAGCTTTAAGGCAAACTCAAGTTGGCCTCCTTAATGATCCCACTAGCGTGGTCCTCACGGACCTGGAGAGGGTCCAGCGCCATGCCTTAGTGGAGCTCCGATCTCAAAGGAGTCATTCTTTAGGCAGAAAGCTAGAATAAAATGGCTTAAAGAAGGTGATCGGAACACAAAGTTCTTTCACCATTATGTCAGCAAGAGACAAATGAGAAACAGAATTCTCTCTGTGGTGGATTCCTCAGGCAACCAAATCACTGAACCTCAGCTGGTCCAATAGTATTTTGAGGAGCATTTTCATGATCTCCTTTTGCCACGGATGGAGCTAGATACCCCTCAGGTATCGGAGATTCGAGAGGTTATCCGCTCTCAGCTGAACGATGACCACATCACCTTTCTTGCTCGTCCTATGGCTGATCTTGAGATTCGACATACTCTATTTTCCCTTGCTAGGAGAAAGGCACCAGGGCCGAATGGCTTCACGGTTGAGTTCTTTAAGGAGAATTGGGATACGGTGGGTTAGCTGGTCACGGATGCAGTGAAAGACCTTTTCACGTTGGGGAGGCTCCTCAAGGAAATTAATAACACCATTTTGGTCATGGTTCCGAAGGTTCCCAATGCGACTACTGTCGATGACTACCGGCCTATTGCTTGTTGTAACACGGTGTACAAAATTATTACTAAAGTGTTGGCGAATAGGGTTGCTGCTGTACTAAAAAACCTTGTGAGTCCTTCTCAGAGTGCCTTTGTCAAGGGACGTCAAATCAGGGATAATATTCTATTGGCGCAGGAACTTTTCTCTAGGTTTCATGTTGAACCATATTCTCCCAAGTGTGCTATAAAAGTCGACTTCAGAAAGGCATATGATACCGTGGACTAGCGGTTTCTTGAGAGTGTTCTACTTGCCTTTCGGTTTCCTGCTCGGTTGGTTCACCTCATCATGACCTGTGTGAGGACTCCTCGGTTTTTTATCGTGTTGAATGGGGAGCTACATGGTTTCTTCCCTAGTGGGCGTGGCTTGCGATGGGGAGATCCTATCTCTCCCTACTTATTCACGTTGGTTATGGAGGTGCTCTCTGCGATTCTTGGGAGGTGCTCGCTACAACCGAAATTCAAATTCTATTGGAGGTGCAAGTCTACTTGCCTTTCACACTTGTTTTTTGTGGATGATGTTTTCCTATTTTGCAAAGGCCACCTGCCATCTGTGAAACTTCTCAAGGAAGGTCTCCATCTATTTTCTTCTTGGAGTGGACTTCTTCCAAACCCAAGGAAAAGCGAGGTGTTTCTATCGGGAGGCTTGCCGGCCTTAAGGAATCAAATCCTTCTGGAGCTTGGTTTTGTTGAGGGCAACCTTCCTATCCGTTATCTTGGGGTTCCAATCATCACGTCGAGGCTCCGGAAAGTGGATTGTGTTGATCTTGTGAGGCGCATCACCTCCAGGGTGCAGTCATGGACTCATCGTTTTCTTTCTTATGCTGGCCGTCTTCAGCTAATCAGGTCAGTCCTCCATGCCATTCAGACCTACTGGGCAAGTGTCTTTATCATTCCTGTAGCTATGCTAGACCAGATAGAGCGTATTCTCAGACAATTCCTTTGGAAGAAACCTGAGTTGGGCAGGAGGGGTGCCAAAGTCTCCTGGGAAGATGTTTGCCTTCCTAAAGTGGAGGGAGGTCTAGGTATTCGGAGATTGCGTGAGTGTAATAAGGTGACTATACTCAAACATATCTAGAATTTATTTTCAGTTAAGGAGTCGTTATGGTGCAAGTGGGTCCATTCGACCTTCTTAAAAAACAAAAACTTTTGGGTTGTTAAAAAACCGACCTGTTGCTCTTGGGCTTGGAAGAAACTTCTACAGCTCAGGAGTCCGGCTTCGCTTCCACTGGAGGATACGCGATGGCTTATCAGCGTCGCTCTGGTTTGATAATTGGCATCCCAAGGGTCCTTTGAATTTATTTTTCACGGATTCCCTCATCTATAGTTCCAATCTCTCTAGGCAGGCTTTGGTTGCTGATCTCTTCTCTGAGGATGGACGGGCTATCAGATCAGAGATTGAGTCTTAGGGTTCGCCGCTTCCCTCTTTGTCTGGAATCCAAGATCGGTTCTGTTGGAGGGAGGACTCGATAGGCTTGTTCTCGGTGGCCTCGGCTTGGGAATCCATAAGGCGAAAGAAGACTAGAGTCAATTAGCATTGTTTCATTTGGGGTAATGCCATCCTGCCTCGATACCAACTGAACCTATGGCTCATCACAAAGCGGAGGTTGCCTACACAGTCTCTTCTCATGACCTATGGTATGATGCTGCTTGCCTTTTTTACAACGAGGTGCCCAATTCTATCAATCATCTCTTTTTTGGATGTCGCATTACTTCGAGTATTGCCTTTTTTGGGCTACTAGATGCAATCTTCCCTGGACCAACAGGACTTGGGAGGAGACTCTTACTTGGGCCACTACCTTGCTCTCCGAAAAGGAGTTTTATAAATGTGTTGCCCATTTTTCCTTTGAGGCGCTTTGTCACATCATTTGGAAGAACATGAACAATATCCTTTTCAGGGGGGAGCCACTGTCTATTTCGGCCATGAAGAAGCATCTCCTTAAGGTCGTCAAAGATAAGTCTCTTACCTTTAAGAATGTTGAGGACTCTATCAGGAACAGGAGGATGCAACGCTCGTGAGATGTGGACCCCCTTATCTTTTCTTCCACTAATAGTAGTCCAACTGGGTAGGCTTCTTGTTGGTTGCTAGGTTGCTTTTGCCAGGCGTTGTTTGCCTTTGGCTTTTTGTTGGTCGCTTTGTTTGTTGCCGCTTGGCTTTTTCCACGGCTTCCTTCCACTTATAATGAGCATGTTCATCTTGAGTGCAAGTTTTGTGGAGCCGTGTCGCTTGTACATTTCGACCTATCTAATTTATTGCTGACCTTACCAAAAAAAAAAAAAAAAAAAAAAACAATGATATCTGGCCAAAGCTACTTGCCTGCGAAAGATCTCCTATGTCAATCACTAGTTCTCCAAGGAGTGGGGGAACGTCGATCACTGGTTCTCATGAAGCACTTGAAGTCCTCCAATTTGATCTCGGATGAGAATAGTAGCACATGATTGTGTGTCCCTTTCCACACTCCATCTCCTTCAAGTGATTTGGGTGGAGTCCTAGGGCTTCGGATAAGAGCTCGAGCAGAGGAGAGTAAAGTCTCCATCCGCATTTCTTTGCCAGAGATGTTGCAACGCATCAGAAAATTGAACTAGAGCTGCCGTAAAAGTATGGTCAGATGGATTCCCAAAGAATACAACCAAGGGTATTGGCATTTTGTATCAACTTGGGTGCAATAGTTTGGTTCCACTACCGCTAGAGCACGAATAAAGTCAATTATCGAGGAACGTCCTTTTTTCTACCCAAAAAGAATGGAACGAGCACTTCTAAGGTTCCCGTCAGGGAAAATGATCAATCACTGAGGATCATCTTACTGATTTGTCTCCTTGATTGAGAATAAATGCAAGATTATATGCTATGACGTGTGGTGAAATTTAGGCAAGAAAATTTGTATAGATTCAGCGGTAAAAATTGCCTTGGCCGACTGAACGAAGAACTGGGCACTGTCATTCCCTGAGTGCTCAACACCTATTCCGGCCTATTCAACCAAAAAGTACGCAAATAACTCAGGTCCATACACTTGCTAGTTTAGCCCTTGATTTAGTGAAGAAAATGGAAAAGACTATCAAGTACCATACAGTGAAAACCCTGTACTTTGCATCCACTACAATTCTTTTGCATACTATCTTCGTTGATTCACTTTGTGAACTTGTTCATGAATTTTCCATTTCGAAAGGTGAAAAACGCAACAGAAGCTCATTGGCTCACCTGCAAGCTTCGGGCAACTCCTCGTGCTGGGGAGGCTCCAGTCCCATGAAGCAAAAACATATATCTGAACAATCTGCGGTGACTGAATTATGTAAGTCCCATGTTGCTGTTGTATATGACCCTCTTAGTGTGAAATTTTTTCGTGACCATTGTGTTCTCTGCAATAAGGGATTACGTGTATGAGCGAGTTAAGTCTCGATGAAGTTCGCTTTGCGTTGTTATTTAGTGATGATATTGGATATTCATCTTTGTCGATCTAGAGAAGAGCTAAGCATGAGAGACATAATGGCCATCGGGAATTGACTGAAAATAATACAGCGTTTTCTTTTAAGTGAAACTTGGCCCAGGAAGATATCAAACAAATGATAGGAGTTGGTAACGAAAGAGTTCCACGTGTCTCAAGTATAACTTTATTTGTTGCCAAGTCTTTGAAAGCACGTATGAAAGGAAGGATAATGACATAATTAATCCCTAAATTTTGGTCTAATTTATAATATAGCTCCAAAAATTTTAATTTATTCAATGTGGTCCTTGAACTTTAACTCAATGTATAATATGGCCCTTAAAATTTTAATTTATTTAATGAAATCCTTGGATTTTTTTATACGTGTTAACTTAATCCATGAATTATATAAGTAGCCCTATATTGGATATTAATAATATATTATGACATCAAGAAAAATACAAATTTTCATAAAATCCAACTGCAAAATTAGATTAAAATAATCACAATTTTGTGATACTTCTATTTCACGTAATTTACAAAAAAAAAAATCTCAAATTATAAGAATATGTACACCAACGTATTTGAAGCTACCTAGAGATGCATCACTAACAAAATTTCATTTTATCTTCGTCTGCATTGATATCATTAATATGTAGTTTTGTTAAATTTGTATACTCTTTCAAAATTCTAACGAAATCATAAACAAAACTTTATATAAAGCCCGTGCAAAGCACCAAAGTTCAACTAGTAGTATGATATGCATAACACCCTGAAAATTAATGGTGAAATATCTAATTTTGTGGCTAGTAAATTCAAATTTCGAATCACATTCATCACCCAAGTTACGTCTACCATCCCCGTGCGTGGATGGAACCTTAACCAGTACAAGCCAATGTGTGTAATTCACGAATACCCATGAAGATTAGTTTAAGAAAGGATTTCAATTCCTTGTGTTTTGATTTTCTTGAATATATTTATTTCGGATAAAATGAATCATTTAAAAAACGTCTTCTTAAAAGTCATTTTTTGTGTCGCTTATAAATTTTTATGAGTAAAAAAATACATATTTATTATCCACTAAAAATGTTTAGTCATAAATATTATTAATTATGAAAAAAAATTTAATTGAATATTTATTTCAAGTGACACAGACGATTAATTTTAGGAAATTATTTTTAAAAAATTATTTATTTTTTGCCAAAAAAAAAATTCGGGACTAAAATCACAAAATGCGACGAAGAACTTGGCGCTCTTCCTATCGCACAGCCTCTGCCTCTGCGTTGGGGTGGACCGACCCAAATAAACTTTCGTTACTCTCGCGTTTAAGCCTCGTTCGTTAGCAATTAACAGCAAAACCGTCGTCCCTCTGGCATCAACTGCTTCTGTATAAAGTCGCCAGTTCTCTTTCGCTTTCGGAGACAGCGAGAGACTCTCGCGCGAGAAGCTCTTCGACCTCGCTTCGCTTCAGCCATGGTGATCATCTCCTCTCTCTTCTCTCCTGATGTCTGCTCGAGTCGTCGAGCTTATTCACTGAATCTCTTGCAATTTCATTTTTTTTTTTTTTTCAGAATTATTTGAAGACGGCGATCCCTTCGCAGCTAATCTCGGAGAGAGGCTCCAACTTCGTCGTCATCAACCCTGGTACTTACTCCCCTTTCTCTTATATTGAATAGCTCGACAGGACGCGCCTTTCATCGTTCCTCACTGCATCGCCCGATACACCAGCCAGGTCCCCAAGCGAAACGTGCAAGATCGGGTCCCACATTGTTCGCGACTTCCCTTTTCTTTTGTTCGGTTTTCCGTGTGTGTTTGGGTTTGGCATTGCGGGGTTTGCGTTGAGCTGAGCGTTTTCTAAATTCGCTGGGTTTCCTTCTGCTTCGTTGTTGTTGTTTTGGAGTTTTTAGATGCTCAGTTCTCAAGTTACCTCGGCGCAACACATGGAGCGAGAGAAGGCGTATTATATCGCGAGTTTACTTCTGCTGTTTGTCTTTAGTTGTGACAATGTAAATTGCTTTACATTTTCTCGTTATTAACATGTGGGTTAGTGTACCTCAGATGGCTTCATTGTTGAAGATTCCATTCTTGGACGAGGAGGTCGCGAACTATGGCTCTTTCCAGCGCAAGGTCTGTAAGCTTTTTGGAAAAAGGTTGCCCTTAGTTCTTCATCGCCTGAGTTGAGCTGCTTTCTCGAATCCTACCTGATCTTTACAATGATATGGAAAACTTAGAGGAGGGCTTTTGTGTGATCTTCACTGGTTTCATCGTCCAATTATCATTTTATTCTGTCAGTTGAGTCGGCTACTCGAAGGTTTAGTATTTAAGCAATTCCCTCAACTTGTTTTTTGTTTAAAGTATTTTCGTTTCTATGAGCGTATTGTCCTCTGAGGAAGTTTTGTTTCTCTGGTGGTTAGTAAAGGACTTGAATTATTTTAATGTCTTTTCCTTGATAACTTAGTATTTTCTCCCTACATGTTCTATGTAAATGTATACTTCATCGTTATCCGAGAGGAGACTCTGCTGAGGCACCGCCCCCCGGATGTAGTATATTCTAGAATAGAAGTACCGTCAGCTCATTTCCTGCCCCCCAAAAACATACACATTTACACAAACTAATTAATAAACGATCCATCCAGTGCCACCCAAAAAAGAAAAAGAAGTGCATCCAAAGTGCGTGGATGTCTTTATGTCTATGTAAGGACGTGTATTTGAATGGCCCTTGCTGCCTTTTATTTGTATTGTTTTGAAGTCTTCAGTTTCTAATGCATCATGATATTTGTTATTGGAGCTTGTCTATGATTGTGTTGGGCAACCCATTTCCTTGTCAGTGTGTTTTCACAGTGAAAGAAAAACTGACGTACTTGTTATACAGATGGGATGCGTTGATGTTTATAATCCACAGAATGTTAGGAAAGACTCAGTCTTTGCTTGAACAGATGTGTATGACAAGCAAAGTTCACTTTGGCAACAGGTCTATATATAACTTTTATTTCCACTTAGTGGGATAATGATTCTTTAGAGTTTGTTGTCAATCACTTTGGCTCATACCTTTTACCTTTCTCTTTTTGCTAATGTTATCTGCTTCTGCTAATTGATATGTCATAGACTCAGAATTTAAAACCACTCACTCCCGGCCTTCGCTGCCCCTGGCTCCGCTCTCGCCGTTCTCAATCAACTCACTCCCGGCTTCAAGAGTCGAGACCTTTTCCAACTCTTTGATGCTCGTCGTGACCTTTTCCAACTTGACGGGGTACACAGTTACCCCCCTCGAATTATTGGGCAGCGCGTCGCCGGCATCATCCTCGTCATGTCGCTGGCATCGTCCTCTCAACTGACCACCATGGCCAGATGTTGTTCAATGAAATTTCCCAGCTGTAGCCGCATGCACCGCGTCAGACCTCGCATCTCCATGTCTCGCTTTTCGTCTTCAAATTCATTCGAGCAATTACAGCGGCGTGGGCTTAGAGGTTGTGCGGACGAGGACAGAGGCGCACACCCGAGGGGCGGGCAGAGAATTGTGCTAAACCGCGAGCTTCCTGTAATTCCAAGCGGAGTAGTACTCAGGATTCATCAGAAGGAGCTTCGCTCTCGTGTAGAGAGCCTCCTTCGTGTATCTGAGAGCAACATCACATCACAATTAGTTCCAAAAAACCTGATCAAAAGAAATCGTTCCACGCTTGTATGACGCTTCTGATCTTGCAGAGGAGGACAGGACAGTAGTGAAATGGGCTTGAGCGGCTGATGCTGATGTATCCTCCCGCTTCGGAGCTGTCCGAGTCTGGCCATGCATTTTTTTTTTTTTTTCCGGCGGAGAGGGAGAGAGGAAGTGTGAGCTTGGAACCAAAGAGAGGCTTAAGGATTAAGGAAGCTGCTGAACTTGAAACTGAGCCTTCTGATCAGACAAAATTGAGAGAGAAACGTGCGACCCATGATTTTGGTATTTCTGTCATTCTGACCATCAAGGGTGTGGATGAAGCCGAAGGAGGGGTGGATTTAGCGCCGCACCTTGAAATTATTCCATGAATATGTACTTTGGGCTTTTCACGAAGAAAAAAGTTCACGCTATTCTCTTTCTCTTTTGCAAGTTATGCTATTTTATCAGGTGGATTAACTGAGCATGAAGTAAGATGGAGATGCAGTTGGCCTTGCTATATATTCGTGCCTGAAGTTGATCGTGAGGCACCACCAGACCATTGTTTCACCACAAAAGCATCAGCTCTACAACCTCCTCTCAAACACTTCTCAACCCCTGCTTTTGCTTTTGGAAATGGCGGAAGCGGTTCTCTTCAGCCTTGCCACCGACATACTTAAAAGCCTCACCGCCGAAATGGCGAAACCTGGAGGTTCCTTCGCTTCTCAGAAGGTCATGTTGCTCTGCTGTGCCAAGGACGAGCTCCAAAGCCTCGAGGGCACCGTCCAGACCATCCAAGCTGTGCTTTTGGATGCTGAGAAGCAGCAATGGCACAACAACCAGGTCAAGCTCTGGCTAGTGAGGCTCAAGGACGTGTTGTGCGACATACAGGACTTGCTCGACGATGTCGCAACTGAAGATCTGAGGCGGAAGGTCACTCCCGGCAATGGAATGTTGAAAGCGGTATGCGTTTTCTTCTCTAAATCGAATCAGCTTGCACACCGCCTCAAAGTGGCTAATGAGATTCAAGAACTTAGGAAGAGATTGGATCGGATTAAAAGAAACAGGGAGTTCGATTTAGAGCAGCATCAAATTGAAGAAACAATGGCCATCACGAGAGGAAAGAAACCTGAAATTTCCATACCTGACGAAAAAATAATTGGTAGGAAAAATGACAAAGAAAAGATCAAACAACTTTTGTTTGATTCCTCCTCTTTTGATACTGTGTCATTTGTTTCCATCGTTGGTAAAGGAGGTCTTGGAAAAACTGCACTTGCACAACTAGTGTACAACGATGGGGAGGTAGAAAAACATTTCGATCTTAAGATGTGGGTGTGTGTATCTGATGTCTTTGATGTGAATTTGATTATTAAAGAAATTCTTAAATCAGCGAACTGTCAAGATCATGAGAATAAGCCCTTAGACCAATTGCAAAGACTTCTTCGTGAGACTCTAGCCAAGAAGAAATATTTGCTTGTTTTGGATGACATGTGGAATGAAGTTCGGCTCAAATGGTTAGAGCTTGGAAATTGGCTAGAGTGTGGCAAACAAGGAAGCAAGATACTTGTAACCACTCGTAGCCACATGGTCGCGAAGGTCACTGATGAAAAATCAACTATCTATGATCTAGAAGGCCTAACTACAGACGAGTCCTGGGATCTATTTAGGGATGTGGCGTTTGGAGATAGGCAAGCATCAGTAGACCGGAGTTTGGAGGAGATGGGAAGAGATATAGTTAGAAAATGTGCCGGGGTTCCCCTTGCCATTAGGACTATAGCAAGCCTTTTGTATGGCAAAAAGGAAGATCAGTGGAACCGGTACAGAGTGAAGGAACTTCCAAAATTACCAGAAATTGATGAAGTTGATAATGGAATTATGCAAGTCCTCAAGTTCAGTTATGATCATCTCCCATCATACTTGAAACATTGTTTTGCATATTGCTCATTGTTTCCGAAAGATTATGTCTATGAGGCAAATATGATGATCCATCTTTGGGTGGCACAAGGCTTTATTGAGTCATGCAAAGGGGAGGATGACCTTGAAGAGGTCGCCAACGAGTACTTGTCAGAACTAATATGTAGGTCATTCCTTGAGGTTATATCAACAATCAGATATTGCGATGTCCGCAAGGTCAAACAATTCAAGATGCATGATCTCATGCATGATCTTGCCCAGAAAGTTGCTGGAGGTGAATGCAAGATTGTTAATTTTAAAGGAGGAGATAATGATAGAGGAATTCAACATGTGTCGTATATTCGACATGCGTCGTTTACTTCAGAGACTTTCTCCGAAGAGAAAATGATGTCCCTACTCAGAACGTCCAAATTGCGGACGTTTCTCTTAGAAAGTGAATGCGATGTACTCTTCTCTATACTCAACTGTCACAAAGTTTTCTCTAGTTGTGGACATTGTCGAGCATTGTATGTGGCCCATGCAAATATTCCTCTCCCTCCTTCCTCCTTAGGAAAGTTGAAGAAGTTAAGATTTCTTCATATTTTTTGGAATTACTCCATCCAGAGTTTGCCAGATTCGATCACTGATTTGGTGAACTTGCAGACCCTTAAACTCTCGTTCTGTAAGCACCTTCAAACATTTCCTAGAGATTTGAGGAAATTGGTCAAACTTAGACACCTCTTAATTAATCAATGTGACTCACTAAGCCAGCTACCACCCCTGAGTGAACTCCCTTCCCTAAGGACGTTGAGTCTCGAGTTCTTGGATGCATTAAAGTTCGTTCAACAAACAAGTGACCCAAAGCCATCTAATACCACACTCCCCTTCTTTCAATCTCTTGAGAGTCTGAGACTCATCGGCTGCAAAGAGCTGGAAGGATGGTGGGGAAGAATGCGAGAAATTGGAGCACATCAAAAGCATTGGTTAGACAACTCACGGTCATCCTTCCCAAAACTTCGGTTCGTGCATATATACAGTTGTTTCCACTTGAATTCTATACCATCATTCCCTCGGGTGGAATACTTGTCGATAACTGGCACAAAAATGTTGGAACAACAATTGATGGCCAATCCAAATTGCCCATCAGAAGGAATGGAGGAAGCCACATTCATTCCTTTCCCTGAACTAAAATATCTAGATCTTGGTAATCCTAGAGAACTAAAATATCTAGATCTTGGTAGTCCTAGTCTAGAGCCCTTCATGCTTAAGACTCTACTCCGATTGGCCAGTAACCTCGAGCATATGAGAATATTCAATTTCGACCTAAGGAGTCTCTCTCGTGAGATGCAGCACCTTTACTTGCTCAAGGAACTTGAAATTTCGAATTGTCAAGGACTTGATTTATCGTGCCAAGAAGACGAGCATGGCACCCAATGGCAATGCCTTACGAATCTTCGTGTTCTTACCATCGCGGGCTGTTCAAATTTGGTGGCATTACCAGAGGGGATTCAACATGTGGCAACTCTGCAATCTCTCACGATTTCACGATGGTTGAGGCTAATACGTTTGTCGAAATGGATTGGAAATTTCTCTTTGCTCGAAGAGCTTGAATTAATTGACTGTGAAAGATTAAAGCATATACCATATGAGATACGCAACCTCACACGTTTGAAGAAATTGAGAATTCATAATTGTCCCTTATTGGATCGAAGGTGCCTAACTGATGTGCACATCCCAATGGTGAATAGCAAGTGCTCGACCCACTCATTGCTTTGAAGGATGACTCGTCCGATTCGGATTAGCATCAGAGGTACGGAAAAAGACTTAAATCACCTATCAATTGTGTTCCTTTTTCAACTATTTTACCTTCTTTATTATTTAACTAATTTCTCTTCTCTTCACTGTATATTCGCAGGTCGCAGGGTAAATATTTGTCAAAAAGAAGGATAGCGTCTCTCCACTCACGCTTCAGTTCGCCACCACCTTTGCCTCCTCGTCTTGCTCGTACAACCTCCTCTCTCCCCCTCCCCTCCTTCATCTCCTCCATCACCGCCGCCTGAAGAACCCCAGCGTCCCCGACGCGCGTTGCATCCTGTCGATCGCCTCCTTCCTCTTGGCCGGGCCCGCGGAGGTTGATTCCACCGAGGTCGATGATCGGGACGCTCAGATTCTCGGACACGCCATTCGATTCGGAGCCCCCTGCAGATGTCTCGTGCGGTCGGATGAAGAATTTCTGGGGATTTGGGTGATCCCGGCGTTGACATGGCCCTTGACGCCGGCTTTCGAGTCTTCGCTCTCTCTGTCGTAGCTCTTTACTCGCCGGAGTCGGAGGCCAGATCGGTGGTATTCTCTGTTCCTCTCTCTCTCTCTCTCTCTCTCTCTCTCTCTCTCTCTCTCTCTCTCTCTCTCTCTCTCTCTCTCTCTCTCTCTCTACTGCAATTCAATTTTCACTATGAATGTATATATGTTGGAGATGAGTTTGGATTATGAATTGAATGCGCTGGAGACATTTGGATTATGAATTGAGTGTTATGGAGACATTACAATGCCAATGCATGATATGAGCAGCTTCTTTATAGCTGGTTGATTGAGAGAAGAGAACAATGACATCCATTGCGAGGTTCCGCTTGACTTTAAAATTATGAGGTTCATAAAAAATGGAAGGAGAAAGTCATAGCTTATGAGCTACCCCGAACTAAGAAAATGAAAATGCTGTTTAATGTTGGCTGAATCTTTGGGGGATTGGGCGGCCAGTACACAAAGTTTTGCAATTTATGAAAACAAAATCTGTTAGGACAGAGTTGAACAATGATAGATGACAGGACGGTTCAATATTGTCTTAGGCCTTGACTGCTCTGCAATTATAGAAATCTATATGTAGAGGTATCTTTGGTTTGTAGTCCTCTCTTTGTCATCACTTTAAGGGAGTCTTTGGACTTCCCAGGTAAACATAACTATTATCTACGAGCTGGGTCCATAGAAATCTCAATGTTCATCTGAGTATAACAGACAACAACTTGGTGAATCTTGGACAACCTTGATTGATGCTGAGACTTGCAATAGTTTTATAAATCATCTAAAAGTGGACCCTTTTGAAACTAAGGTACTGAGCTTTGTGAGCAGCTAATTTAACAATCATTTGCCTTCGGACATGAGAAGCTGAACTGCGAAAAGATGTGGTTCTGATGTTACTAATTAGAGGAAAACCCTTCTCGCTTTCTTTCTGGAATCCATGCATTAAAAGTCTTGTTAGGATGGGGACTTACCTTTGCATGGTTTCATAGGGCGGGGCCATCCTCTCAAGCGTTACTCGAGATGTTGCAATGCATTAGAAAACTGAACTAGAGCTGTTGTAAAAGTATGGTGGAGGCCTAGGGCTTCTGATAAGTGCTCAAACAGACGAGAGCCCAGTCTCATCACATGCTTTGGGTACTCCAGCATTTCTCTGCCAGAGATGTTGCGATGCATTAGAAAACTGAACTAGAGCTGCTGTAAAAGTATGGTTGGACGGATTCCTAGAGAATACAACAAAGGGTGTTGATATTTTGTCAACTCAGGTGCAAAAGTTTGCTATTGCTACCGCTAGAACGTGAATAAAGTCAACTGTCAAGGAACATCCTTTTTTTCCAACCAAAAAGAACAGAACGACCACCTCCGAGGTTCGCATCGATGAAAATGATCAGTCATTGAGGATCGTCTTACTGATTCGTATCATTGATTGAGACTAGATGCAAGATTATATGCTATGACAGGTAGTGGAATTTAGGTGATAAACTTTGTACAGATTCAGCGGTAGCAATTGCCTTTGCTGGTTGAACGAAGTAACTGGGCACTTTCATTTCATTAGTGTTCAACATATATTCTGGCCGACTCAATGTAAAAGTAAGTGATAACTCAAGTTTCGTACGCTTGCTATCATCATACAGTGAAACCATTTACTATGCACTTGTATGAACTACTGCGATTTTTTTGCGAGCTGTCTTTTATCAATTCACTTTGTGAACTTTCTCTTGAGTTTTCCCTTTTTGAAAGGTGAAAAACACGCATCGGAAAGTCATGAGGCAAGAAATGATATTCCTCCAATCAGCAGCGACTGAATTACGAAATCTCTTCGGCCAAAAAAGGAAAATTATGAAGTCCCATGTTGCTGTTTTATATGACCCTCTTTGTAATTTATTTTTTTGGGCATTTGTCTCCTGCTCGAAGAACTTGCGCGATGCGTTGATCACCTCCCCCAAGAGGCTCTCAGGACCCCACAATCGCGCGATATTTTGCAACTACGTCATTGTGATGGGGGCTCAAAAATGTTTGCTTAACCATTACGTCACTTGTCTAACAATTGGACGAAATAGACTACAATGATCAGTAATGCACGAAATTGCAATAACTTCATGAGATGTCTTCATAAGGCAAACGGTCATCAATTTACATGATCATGTGTTATTTCAAAGCTATTGGAGTCCTCTAAGTATGTCTAGAAGGAATCGCACGAAAATTTTGCTCATAAGGACCTTAATTAATGTCATCTTTATAGAGACTGATTAGTAACAATTGTAGCAAGTTTTACACAGAACAAGGACTATTTTCCCCAATCGAATGGCATGATAAAAATCCATGAGAATTCATGCCTATAGGTTATATTGTCGTGATCATTTCTCATGAAGACATTTGATCCAATTTGAATCACAGAAATCAACAAAAAAATCAAAAAATAGTGCAAACCGCAACTCAGGGCCTATTTGGTAACCGGTCAAATATTGCTAATTTCTATTATTTTGTTTCGGGAGTAAATTTGGAACAAAATCGCATTTGGTAAAAATTTTATTCCTAAGAACAGATTTGTAGTAGAATCAAGAATAAAAAAAAAGTTGATTCTTGTTCCCAGGAACAATTCTATAATCAAGCACCTATTTTCTCTTTTTCTTTTCTTTTCTTGTGTTCTTCTTCCCTTTTTCTTCTTCTTCATATGCTGCCACCACCACCATTTCTGTCCACCGCCGTTCGCCGTCAGCCGGCCACCGCCACCAATCACCAGCAATCGGTTCGGCAAACTCGTCGGAGGCTCGCCAGGCTAAGGTGAGGTGCGACGAGCTCGCCGGTGGCCAGGCGGGCCTCCCCCGGCCACCCCTAGCCACCAGTGAGGCTCACCTGACCAGGCAAGGCTCGGCCGAGCCATGGCTGGGCGAGGCTCGACCTCGCCCAAATCCGGCAAGGTCGAGCCTTGCCGACGACTAGGCGAGCTCGGCCTCGTGAGATTTGAGCGAGGCTGCTCACCCAACCATGGCTTGGCTGAGCCTCGCCCAGGCTCGGCCGAAGATGCTCTGGTGAGGTTATCAACCCTCGTTTGGCTAGTCGCCGGTCATCCTAAGGCCAACGATCAGCGACTTGAAGAAGAAGAAGAAGAAGAAGAGGAGAAAGAAAGGAAAAAAAGAAAAGAAAAAGTAATAAAATTATTTAAAAAATAAAAGGAAAATGATTTGGAGTAGAAATTTTTAACACGGCACCTGATGCAATTCTATTCCGGAATTGAAATTTTGAACAATTACCAAACGATTTAAAATGCTTAGAAATTATTTCGAGGAATAGAATAAAAATGAATCATTTCTAATCGAAATTGTTCTCGGGAATAAAAGCGTTACTAAACGCGCCCTCAATAGAACGGCAAAACATTTGGCAGATTTTGGACACAACTTTTAGTATGCGAAAAGCATATCAAATGAGGTTTGTTGGGGACGTGCAATGAACTGTTGGAAAGCTATTTGAGTCATCTACGACTTTCATGAAGGCATCCAAATCAGAAAAATGCATTTATAAGCTCATTCCGAAACGTTTACTAGATCAGTCATCCAGGCATCCGAAATTGCAAAACTCCTTTAAATCAGGCAATCAATCACATTCAAGCTATCATCAACCAACTGTATCCATTCTAGGGCATCCTAAACATCCTTAAATAGGTGTAATTATCATTGATCAAACACTAGGTGTGAGCTCTAGCTCTGTCTCCTAATGACACCTCACTTCATTGAGCTCAAGGTTTAAATGATACCTTTTGCATATTTTGATCAATTAAGCTCAATTTAATCTGCGATCAAGCCTCCACGGCAATCAAGGAATGCCAAGGGAACTCCGAGGGACCCGAGGACCATCAAAGAAGGATTGGAGTGGCCCGGATTTGTACCGATCAGCGGCTGAGGAAGGATCAAATGCCAATTTGGACCAATGAAGGAAGATCGGTTACCAAGAGGCCACCAGTGGCTATTTTGCTAGTTTCCAACCACCTAGCTACTCGAGGACTAAATGGCGGATGCAACCAAAGTGATCCAAAAGCCAAGGAAATGCTGCGGACCATCGATCGAAGCTGAGGAACACGTCGAGCTCGGTACCAGCGTGAGCGACATCCTTGTGCCCTCGAGGGAAGGACGAGTGAATCGGGCGACCATCGGAGGCAACAGCGACGTCGAGCAGCATCGGGAGAGAGAGAAGTGGGGCCGGAGGCGGTGGCACAATGCAGGATGCAGGCTGGTTTAGGCAGCAAATGACGAAGGCAGTGAGGTGGTTGTGAGAGTGAGAGAGGGGGGGCAAGAAAGGAGAGGGAGATTTTTGAGCTTTTCTATAGATTTCCAAACTTGGAAATTGAAAAATATGAGACCCTCCTTTGGAAAAAAATCATATTCATATTGGTTTAAGGGGTGGAATCTTGGCCCTTGGATTAACCCAAGGGCTAAGATGCCATCTTACCTTTAATAAACCCTAGTTGACATCCTAATTAAGCATATGTTAATTTCAATGGTCATGATACATTCTTAATAGATGATAATGATCTAATTATAAGATAATTGGTTAATCAGGGTCTTCTTCTGCAATTTCACCAAACTTTGAGAACAAATTTGCAAATTTCGTAAAATCCATGGCAAAATTGGAAATCTGAAAATTAAGGACACGAGTGCATTGGCCATGAGCTGGGCCACCGCGAAACAATCAGGAACCAGCCAAACCGGCCAGACCATTTAGTCTAGTTTGAACTGGTCTTGACCAATTCAGCCTCAATTCCCTATTTATGCAATTAGGTCCTTGAAAAGATTTTTTTTTTCTATCCTAGGGACAAAACAAATTGATTTATGCAATTGGCTCATCCAAAATGTAAATTAATCGAAATTGAGCTTAATCGGGATCACGTGATATGGATTCATCCAATCGCTCATGCTTACAATGACCTATTCAACTCAAATTGACATCAAAATGTTAGCGCGACTTTTATATTAAAATTGAACTTAGGTTTTGTGATAAAATTAGACCTCAATTCTTGAAATTAGACCTTAATCTCAAATAGGTCAACTTAAATTTTGTTAATCGAAGTTCCTTAGCCTAGTTTTCTCAAATTCAGGAAGGCTAAATCTCCCAAATTGAAAAGTTCCCAAGTGAATTTTCCAAAATTGACTTCGAATTCAGATTTATCTCACAAAAAAGAGTGGAATGGAAGTGTCAATTTGCAAATCATGTAGAATCGATCTGGACCCCCTAATCATGGCTAAAAATGAGAATCCATATTTTGGCATGCTCGATCTCAAAATTGATTAAACGAGTGAATGAGTAATGATCTCTAGATCATATGTCGTAAAATGAAATAGGCTTAATTATAACTATGATGAAAGTAATTTTATTTTTGGTCGATTTTGAACCTTAAATCGAAAAATTCAGAAAACAAAATTCTTAGGCGATTTTCACAAAAAAATTTATGTTAAATTCAAATTGAGACTAAAAGGAATCTTTATGTATAAAAAGTCAATCTTTGACTTGAGAGTTTGACTTTTGATTAAGGAGTTGACTGAAAGTCAACTTAAAAGTCAATCGTTTTTTTTTTTTTTTTGGTCGAAAACATAAATATATTATAAACTTAGATTTGAAGTTACATTTATAGGCATATCGAATACAAAAGATCTTGTAAAAAAGAAGGAGGTTGTTGCACCCAATCGAGGAAAGCGAGAAAGCCCGATGGGCCTTTGCGGCCGATCCGCCACGTAATCGCTGCCCTATTGCGTGAACGATGGTAAGATTAGGGCACCGAAGCTTCATATCCCTTATCTCTTGAAGAATGCCTCTATGCTCCCACGGCGTCAAGGCAAGATCGTTGATGGTGTCTACAAGAGTCGAGCAGTCGGATTCCACTTCAAGATGATATGATCCTCGCCCTCTCTAGAGCAAGAAGTGCAAGGTTTGATTTAAGCCGAGCACCTCAGCCTGCAGTGCCGAAGATGCAGACATTGTTTGCGCGAAGCCATCGAGCAAGACACCAGAGGAATCTCTGCACACACAGGCGATCGAAGCGTCGTGACACTAAGATAGGTAAGCCACATCAATATTGACTTTTATAGAGCCTTTGGCTAGTGGATGCCATTGCTGATCCGAATCATGTTGATTTCTCCCACGCCGCTGCCTCTTCTGACTGAAGCTCCAACCGGATCGTGCGTCTACTAACGTAGATTGCACAACCTGGTCAACGTTGGGGCGTTGCTGACGGAACAAGAAGTTGTTTCTGGCTTTCCAGATATGCCAGAGAAGAGCCGCAACTGTTTCGAGCTCGGGTAAGCCATTCCATTTCTCAATAACAGCAACCAGCCAGCTTTCTATGCGATTCACTCCTGTATGATGATGCTTGATGTCGATTTCTGAGTGTAACCATACATTTAAAGTCCATGGGCATAACAAAAATAAATGCTCTAGTGTTTCGGGTACCTGTGTAGTGCACATACAGCAAGTAGGGTCTGAGATAATGTGTCGACAATATAGGTTTTCTCTAGTCGGCAGGGCATTGTTGCAAATTGACCACAGGAATGGTCTTAATTTAGGCATAGTAGTGATTTTCCATAGGGCATTCCATAATTTGCAAGGCGGCTGATATGATGAAGAGGCTTGATTGTTGTTGTGACGTGTTTGCTGAGCTCTGATGTGATTGTAACAACTCTTTACCGTAAATTGTCCATTTTGTTTTCCTGTCCAGATAAGTTTATCTTACGTGTGCTCTGGCCGGATAGAAAGAGATAGTATTTCATCGACTAGTTCACTATCAAAACTCTAGCTTAATAGGGTAGTGCTCCATGCTTGCTGTTCTGAGATTATAAAGTCTGCAACTCGCTGTGGTTCATCTCTAGGAGCAGGGCCCCCTATTACACCCCTAGCTAGCCACTTGTCCTCTCATATTTTGATTTGTGTGCCATCCCCAATAGACCATAAGACCTTATCGGTAATAGATTCCCGACCTAGCAAAATGCTTTACCAACCCCAAGAGGGTCTAGCACCTTTAATAGCATTCTAGAAATCCCGAGAGTGAAAGTATAAACCTTTAAGGATTCTGCTAGGTAGAGAATGTGGTTGTTGAACTAGCCGCCAGGCTTGTTTTCCTAGTAATGCTCGGTTGAAAGCCAAAAGATCGCGAAAACCTAAACCCCTTCATCTTTCCGTCGCTTGATAGACTCCCAGTTCTTCCAATGTATACCTTGCTTGCTGTAATTAGACTGCCACCAGAATCGAGCTATCCTCTTTTCAATTAACTTACACAACGTAATAGGGATTTTAAATATCGATATAGCATATTGGGGGATTGCTTGCACTACCGTTTTAAGTAAGACTTCCTTACCCCCTTTTGAGATCAACTTTTCCTTCCAACCTTCGAGCTTGGAATGCACACAACTCATAATCCATGTAAACATGTCTCTCTTAGATTTCCCCCAGTCTAAAGGAATGCCAAGATACTTGCTAGTTTTTTGCAAAATAGGGACTCTAAGTTCACTGGCCAGATTCTCTTTCAAGTTGCTAGGACAGTCGGTACCAAAAAACAGACCGGATTTATTCCTATTCACAGCTTGTCCTGTAGCTATACAATATTCATTCAGGATAGAAGCTAGGTTCTGACATTCGATAAGCTTCGCATCGAGGAAGAAAATAGCATCATCTGCGAAAAATAAATGAGATAAGGTAGGACACCAACGATTTAGCTTAATACCTTTAAGATTGCCAATTGCCACTGCATTGTTGATTAAGCTTGTTAAGACATTGGCCATCAGGATGAACAAGTATGGTGATAAAGGGTCCCCTTGCCTCAGACCTCGGGTTGGATGAAAATAGGATAGAGATTCGCCATTGAATTTCACACTATAAGAGACCGTAGTCACACATTGGAGGATCCAATTCACCCATCGAGTATGAAAGCCCAGCTTTAGAAGATATGCACCGAGAAAGTCCCACTCTACCCGGTCATAAGCCTTTGCCATATCCAATTTAAGCACTGCCTGAAAATGCTTCTTTCTTTTCTGTATTCTAATTTGATGAAATACCTCCTGAACCACAATAATATTGTCTTAGATTTGCCGACCACCTACGAAAGCACTTTGTTCTGGGGCTATCAAATCCGGCAGCCAGGGTTTGAGACGATTGGCCAGGATTAAAAAAAAATGAAAATTCACACTTTTGTTCGAGAACGGGCTTGGTCGCAATCGGAAGCCTGAAGCCCTAATTTCAAGTTTTCTACCTACATCAACGCGTCAATTGAAAATCAAATGTGAACACAACAACATACGTTTCGACAATAGTCGTTGGATCAATGAAATAACCATTGTGGGTGTGGATTCGCACAACATCATAATCTAAATGGAAATAGTAATCAAGAAGTTAGGTAGTTTGATAAGCCTGTCAAAAACTATAGCGGAGAAACAACAGCCGATGCTATTTTTAGATAGTCTACAAATGTTCAGGAAAATGATTGTATGGGTAGTTCTACCTTTGGATAAAAGCTCAATAGTAACTCTAACGGCTCTTTGCTTCTCCAATCCACCTCCAATGGATAGATTGAAGATGGCTATAAAAGAGAAGATCTCAGAAGTCAAATGTTAGAGGAGCAACATACCAAGATCTGAAAATTTTGCTTCTAACTATGTTCTAAGCGATACACTCTCTTCCGATTGTTTCTCTAAGTATTGTATTCATGCTATCTTCATAATTGTGCTAAATATTAAATGTACAAGAGTAAGAGTAGTAATTGCGTCTTGATAGTGCAATCTATCGTGTAATAAGATTAGTGCTTGCCAATTATAACTTTCTAAGCAAATTACTAGTGCAATCCATCCTAATTTGCGGTTGTTAGTTTGAAGAGTAGACGTACACTTGGGGGATAAAGCCGAACCACTATATATCGTCGTGTGCTATTGTTTTCTATGTTATTACTTTTACAATTACACAATACGGTCACGAGCTTTGAAACATCACCTTAATTAGATCTTTACTTAGCGTCAACTATTTTTCGAAGATTGTCAAGTTTTCTAAGTTGTATTATTAACCCCGAACAGGTATTGGACAATTACTAGAGCCATTGAGATCACACATTTGGTGAGCAATACCAATTGTAGCATGCTTAGAAGGTTGAGTTGATTCGATGTAGTCAAAATAGCACATCTAACTTAGAAGCTAGACGATATAATACATTCAACAGATTCTATTTGTGCTTCAAAGGAATTGAAAGAGTGTTTTCTAGCAGGCTATAGGCGAGTAATTTGATTGGATGGATGCTTTACAAAGACTTTAATTAGAGGGATGTTGCTTTAAGCTACTAGCAGAGATGGAGACCAAATTTTAGGGATGTTGCATGGGTATTGTTGAAGCTAAGACCGAAAAATCTTGGACTTGGTTCCTCAAGCTACCAGTGAAAAACTTGAAAGTGACACAAGATCTTGGCTAGACCTTCGTGAGTGACGAACTAGAATGTAAGACTGTGTAGTAGCTTTACTAATAGAAGTATTTGTTGTTTGTAGACTACCTTTTTTGCATGTCAAATAATATGTCGCAAGGCCTTGTCGATGCAATTTCTAAACTCTTTGCAAGCAGAGCATAGGAATTGCGCTCAACATATGTATGCTAACTGGAAAAAATTATACAAGGGAGAAACATTTAGGAATTGCTTTTGCAGAGCGGCATATTCGACATATGAGGCTGATTTCAACATAGCAATAAAAGAAATGAAGAAAGAGTCTATTCATGCAAATGAAGACTTCATGAGATAGGGTCCAAAACACTTTTGTAAGGCATTCATCAAGTGTGGACAAAATTTCAATGCTATTGAAGACAATTTAAGTGAGACGTTCAATGCATATATATGCAGAGAAAGGGAATGTGCCATTCTCAATACGTTAGAGGGCCTAAGAAAATGACTTATGGTATATGAGAGAAGCCAATTAATGATTGGTTCAAAAGATGAGATTTGTCCAAAAATCATATTGAAGATTGAGGAGGAAAAGATGAAGTTTGGGTTTTGTAGTCCAATGCCATATATGGCTTATAGATTCAAAGTTGAAGTAAATAATGACACTTTTTTGTTGATCTGAATGAGAAGACATGCGCATGCAAACAATGGGATATATCGGGGATATCATATAACCATCCTATCTCGTATATCAACTTCATGAAGTGTAACTTAAATGATTATGTAGTTGATTGTTTCAAGAAAGCTAAACATGAGCATTGCTACCAATTTGCATTACCTACAAGAAAATGTGGCCAAAGACCAATGAGAGCCTTTATTACCTCCACCATTCAAAAAGCTTTCAGGGAGGCCCAAGAAAGACAAGAAGAGACCCAATGGTGAGAAGAGAAAGGATGAGAAAGCCAAGGGTCAACAAATTTGATCCTACTAAAGTATCAAATTATGGTATTGCCATGAAATGCTCCAATTGTCGTGGTATTGGACACAACAAACATGCCTCCAACCTCCGGCACCTTTCTAGACTAAACTGACTATAAGGAATTCTAAACACAAATGTGATGTATTTTCCCTTAGAATACCTTATATATGTCTATCACACAAGGCAAAAAGGTAGGCCAAGGAAGCATCCAAAGCAACCAACGATTGATGAAGATGCATCTAACAAACGAAATGAAAGTACCTCAGTTGGATTTGTAAGAGGACAATCAAATATTGTCATATCTAAGAAGAGGAGGGTGACTAGTCCACCAGTACAATTCATACGGTTTTTTATAATACCGATGTAAAACATTAATATGGTTTGTCTTCTTATAGGTTCTACAAGGTTATGGATTATATATATGAGAAGCCACTAGAAACTCATATTTGAGTGTGAACATTTTATTTTATTAAGGATTTTATAAACCATTATTATTAGCATAATAACATTATGTTTTTCCCTCAATTTTTAGATGTCTGGTAGTAACATAGTACAATAAATTTGTCAAGGTGGTGCAAATTATATAGTGAATCTTTTAAGCCAAGTTTTTGGACCCCCTCAAATTGACCAATCTCAAAGTGAAGCAAGACAATGAACCTATTGGGAGAGTTGGCTGTTGGGTGTAAAGCTTGTTCAAGACTAGCATATATTAACTTTTTTTTTTAATGGTTGTGATATGGAACATGCTTTTGGACCTCTGCCATATGTTGTGGATTGTGCCTTTTTTGGCTAGTTGGCTGGTTGGATGTCTAGAGTAAAGGCTATTTTGCGAAGCTTGTTCAAGTCTAGTGTGAAGGCTATTTTGTAAAGCTTTTTCAAACATATATTGATCAATGGTTTTAATTTTGTTCTCTCCATTTTGTGTAGTTGATGTTATGTGTCTTCTTATGATGAATTTGGTCAATTGCATATGGTTTGTATGCTGGAAGGGTCTCTCTCTCTATCTCTCTGCCCATTGTGGTGATAAATATTATTGAAATTGATTTATGGTTCCACAGCTACTAGAACAAGTTAATATTCTAATTTAGACTTACTACTCTACAATATTTGCATCTTAAGTCTTCTTTTATATTTAGAAAAGTATATTGCTCCCAGCTCATAATGTAAAATATTACTTCATTTGTAGATATGCACATGCAATTTGTCCATCTTTCAATTAGTGGGCATTGTCTGCAGCCTAGGAACGAAATGCATATTTGGTAGGCTTCCAATTGTCTTCTAATGATGATTCCAATAGAAAAAAAAAAACTAATCAAGTATTAATGATACAAATGCAATGTTAGAGTACAACTCGGTCAAATTTAAGAAAATTGAAGGGAAGTAAATTTTTCACACGTGTACCAATTTAGAGTTTTTTATGACCGAAAAAATTAATTTTTGATAAATTTGTCACAAGTATATCAATTTGGGACAAATTTATCATAAGTATACCAATTTATCATAAGTATACCACTTTGAAATTTTGTGTGATATTAAACCTATGAATTGATGCCATGCCACCATATGTCATCCACATTAGCAAATTTAATAGAAAAATTTAACGGAAGTTAATGAAGGGTAAATTTATCACAGATATATCAGTTTGAGGATTTTGATGATAAAAAAATTAGTTTGAAATAAATTTGTCACACATGTATCAATTTACGGTTTTCGTGGTATTAATCCTAAAGAAAATAATCTAATTAGTATTTAAATTATGATACTCTCATTGGTAGCCCTATATAGATATTCAAGACATATACAAAATATAATTAATGTCCAATCACGGAAAAGAAAAACGAAAATTAAAATAATCACAATGTTGCAATACTATCCACATATGACCCTAATATACTTGAAGTAACTTGAAGATGCTTTACTTAAGTCGATATAAAAGCTTTGTCAAACTTATACAATTTTCCAAAATACCATCTAAATTATGACAAATCTACTTCAACTAGTACTATAATTCTAAGGGTTAATATCCTAAAAAAAAACAAATTAGTACACGTGTGACAAATTTATCACAAACTAATTTTTTGATAATGAAAAATCCTAAACCCATATATCTATGATAAATTTATCTCAACTGACAATAAAAAACTCCAAAACTGATATATTTATGACAAATTTATCCTAAATTAATATATTCAATTTAAAAACCCTAAATTGATACATTTGTGACAAATATATCTTCCGTTAAATTAAATTAATAACACAAAAAAATTATATAAATGTGACAAACGGAGAGTAAAATCACAAATTTGTATACTAGTCAATTATCATGTGTCACTCAATTTAGTAATTTGACGAAAAAATTTAACGGGGTAAATTTGTCATAAAAATACTAGTTTTGGATAAATTTGTCAAAGGTGTAACAGTTTGGAGACTTTTTGTGTTTAAAAAATTAGTTTGAAGATAAATTTGTCACATGTGTATTAATTTATAATTTTTCAAGAATATTAATCCTAATTCCGACAAAAAAGAAAAAGAAAAAAAGTAGTATAATCTTTTGTTTCTCTTATGTTAAGCCTCGTTCGGCAGCAAATGAAGGGCAAACGTCGTCGGTGGGGGCATTAGCTTCTGCCTCGGTCGTCAGTTCTCTTTCGCTCTGAGAGAGAGCGAGATACGCTCGGACGAGAAGCGCTTCGACCTTCCTTCGCTTCAGCCATGGTGATCATCTCCTCTTTCTTTTCTCTTCTCTTTTCTCCCAATGACTGTGCTTGAGTCGTCGAGCTTCTTCACTGAATCTCTCGCAATTCCCTCTATTTTTTTGTTTTTCTGGGCCAGGATTATCTGAAGACGGCGATCCCTTCGCAGCTCATATCGGAGAGAGGCTCCAATCTCGTCGTCATCAACCCTGGTACTCCTCCCACCTCCTCTCTCTTGAACTGAATAGCTGCTCCTTGCGTTGAACGCTGTAGCTTGAACGCGACTCGTTCCTTTTGCGTTTTATAGGTTCTGCGACCATCAGGGTGGGCCTCGCTCAGCAGGACGCGCCTTTCATCGTCCCTCACTGCATCGCCCGGCACACCACCCAGGTCCCCAAGCGAAATTTGCAAGATCAGGTCCCACAATGTTCATGACTTTTTCTTTTTCTTTTTTGATTTTGCGTGTGCATTTGGGTTTGGCATTGTGGGATTTGTGGTTTGCGTTGAGCTGAGCGTTTTCTGAATTCGTTGGGTTTCCTTCAACTTCGTTGTTGTTGTTTTGGAGTTTTTAGATGCTCAATTCTCAAGTTACGACGGCCCAACACATGGAGCGAGAGAAGGCGTATGATATTGTGAGTTCACTTCTGCTGTTTTGTCCTTAGTTGTGACTATGTAAATGCCTTGAAATTTTCAAATTTTCTCAGTATTAACATGTGGGTTAGTGTACCTCAGATAGCATCTTTGTTGAAGATTCCGTTCTTGGATGAGGAGGTCCCGAACAGCAGCTCTTTCCAGCGCAAGGTTTGTAAGTTCCTTTGAAAATATTGTTGGACCTGGTTCTTCATGGCCCGAGTTAAGCTGCTCTCTTGTTTCTACCTAATCTTTAAAATGATATGGCAGACTTAGAGGAGGCTCTTTTTTTTTGTGAACTTCACGGTTTTCATCTCCAATTCATACAGTATTCAAGATAATGAAGTTTTTCTCATTTTTATGGGCATATTGTCCTCTGAGGAAGTCTTATTTCTTTGATGGTTAGTAAAGGACTCAAAAGATTTTGGTGACTTTCTTGATAACTTAGGGAGAAATTTCTCCTCTTGTTCTATTTAAATCTGTATTGCATTGTTGTCTAAGAGGAGACTGCAGAGTCATTGAACCTTGGATCTAGTATATTTGTCAAATTTAAGTACTGTCAGCTCAGTACCTGCCCCCCAAAACCTAATTAATAAATAAACACACCCAGCACCGCCCATAACAGAATAGAGGTCTACCCAAAGTGCTTGGATGTCTATGTGTCTTACATGTATATGAATGTCCTTTGCCACCCTTTATGTGTATTGTTTTGCAGTCTTCAGTTTCTAATGCATCATGATATTTGTTATTGGAGTTTGTCCAGGATTGTGTCAGGCAACCCATTTCCTTGTCAATTTGTTTTCAAGATGATAGGAAAACTGACTTACCTGTTATACAGATGGGACGCGTTGATGGTTATAATCCACAGAATGTTAGGAAAGATTCAGTCTTTGCTTGGACGGATGTGAATGAGAAGCAAAGTTCGACTCTGGTAACAGGTCTATTTATAACTATTATTCTCAATTTGTGGGCTGATGATTCTTTTGAGTTAGTTGACTTCGCTATGGCTCAGACCTTTTACATTTCTCTTTTTATTTATGTTGTCTGCTGCTACTTATCTATATGTCATAGACTCGGAAACTTTGCTGTTAGATCATGGACGACTTCTATGCAAAGAAAAATGGCAACATAGATCTTTCCATCCCTTGTCTAAGATCTGATGTAGTATAGGCTTCTGTCAATTAAATAGTCGTAGCAATTTAAGATTGAGCATGTCTCCAATACACTAGATGCCTAGGAGAATGACCCACTACCATGAAACAGTGATCATCTCTATATACATTTTGGAACTAAGTAGAGAAATTATGCAGTAGATATAAACTTAAAATGCGGTAAGATTATTGTCTCTAAATTGGAGTATCAGGGATGTTAAGTAGCTTATATTATTAGCATGCCATGGAATGGAAGCTGTCATCTAAAATGTAGATAGCTAGCAGGATGGTGCACTCTGTCAATGTTTGGAACTTCTGACCATAAACCTTTAATCATGTCTGCAGCTGATTAGACGCATAAATGCTCGTTCCAATTATTTCTCCGATGAGCATGGTATAAAGTTCTGCCTCTTGTACAGAAGCAGCTGTAGCTGCATATGATTTTGAGCAGAAGCATCCAGCTTCAATGCTCCTAGCCTGTAGTCAGTCCACTAAAGTTCTGTTGGTTGTATTGGTGACTTGGTTTGTTTAAGAATGTATGAAGTTGATAAGGTAATGGGTTGTTTTCAATATTTTCTTGTTTATTCAAGGATATGTAAAGTCGGCTCTCGGCTAGAGCAAAGGTCTTGTCATTTTATAAATAGTCGAGGTTGCTAAATGACCTACAGAATGAAAAGTGGAAGCATTTTTTTTCCCCTGCAATTATGTGTCACCAGCCTTTGTGATTGCTGAGCGATATGCATTATCAAGGTTGTTTATTTTAAACACGAGTTGCATAATCCAATATGATTATTTTTTGTGCTGATATTGAATCCACAGCAAGTCTTTAGTTTGTGCTTTTGTATATGACTTGTACCTTTGCTTTGCAGATAGCTCAAAGGATAAAGATGTGCCTAGTACTTCATTGGACCAACATGAAGGAATGGATATGGACTTAGGTGAACGTAAATACAGAAGGTTCATTTGTGGCGAGGAGGCTCTGAAAATATCACCCACAGAGCCTTATTGCTTGTGCCGTCCTATCCGAAGAGGTCATCTTAACATTTCACAAGACTATCCTATGCAGCAGGTGAGATACCCCTAAACATTATGTGTTGAAAGAAGTTGCTGTCTGATTATTACTGAGTTTTACTCTTTCATTCTTAGAAGGAATAAATTAAGCACATTGCTTAGTTAGATTCATTGGTATCTACAGCCCCATCAAGAGTCAGCTTTAAGCATCCAGCAAAACTCCTGTCATACATCTGCTACGTAATACAATAGTAGTATGGATATGGTGAAGTGAAAAAAGAATGATATGGAAAGATGTTGCTCAACCCTATAATTTTGCTTCACAGGTATATGAAGATTTGCATACTATCTGGGACTGGATATTGGTGGAGAAACTGCATATACCCCAATCTGAGAGGAATATGTATTCTGCTATTCTTGTGGTGCCAGAGACATTCGACAATCGTGGTACTTATTTGCATTGCTCTGATTATGTTCATTTGTTATATCCACGAAGGGCTTACTTTTAGTTTTTCTGCTTATACATTTCATAGGATTCTCTGTGTTTGTAAGTGGATACATGAACATATGCTTGATTATAAATAGAGAAATGATGGTGTGGTTTCTTTCCATGCTTCTTTATTTTTTCCTATGGTTCATTGGCTGATTTTACTTTGGTTTATCTTTAGGAATGGATTTCTTTATTCTACTCTACAATTGAGAAGTAGTGTACCATTGCTGTCGCTAAAGATTACTCCAAAAAAGGACCTTTAAAATCTTAAGTTAGTGTAATAATCTATAGGTTGACAATAGGAAAATTAAATTTCCCAGGATTAATGCTCTTTTGCGGATTCTTAAGCTTTAAAGCATGGATCAGTAATAAATTATGTTGGTCCCTTTTGCTTCAGGAGTTTATACCAGGTGCAATTAAGGTGTCTGACATAGAACTTTGGATATGAGGTTTAGTTGTATGTTTGATCTTATATCAACTTCTTCCCACCTTTTTCTTCAAGTGCTCAATGATTTTTCAGATGGCAGTGTGTCAGATTCATATTGCAACATAGCATTTATGTGAGAAAGCATAACATACACTAATTGTAAAAGAGTTATGGAGGGTTGCCACCCCTGTTAAAACAATTCTCAATAGAAGACCTCTTCAAAAGCCGTGAATAAGTTTTAAAGTAAATGCTTCATTTGCTTCTCCTATAAAATATTAACATTTCTCTCTTTAAATCAGCAGTGATACTGCTGGGGAAATTGAATGCAATCCTTCAATTTCTTCTTCTCCTTCCTTTTGCTAACATGTATTCTTATCCATGGTGATAGCTCATTGTTGACCATGGCTGTTAGGATCCAATCTGGACTCTAAGATCTTATTTGAAACTAAAGAAGTGATTCAGATATTAAGTAGGATCTTAATTAGCTAGGATCTTTATATGGTCCTGATCCTAAGCTAAAAAGTGATAGGATCAATGCGATCCTACTGATCCCACCAATCCAATCTTGACATACTTCAACCTTGAAATATGTATATCCTAATATCTATGTGATAGAAATATAGATTTTTCTTGAGCATGAACTATATGAACTATAAATTGACACCATTCGAATTTTATCGTTGCACAATGTTCATAGTTATTAAATTCAGACGACTATTCAAGATTTTTGTATTGTTGGAGTAATTTTTAGGGTCTTACAATCCACAACCTGATGTTACGATTTGATGCCTTAGACACCTTCATGAGTAGGATTCTGATCCTAACAAACTGGTTCTTACTATAGAAAACTCATCCAAGAAAGCACCGATAGTGCTAAATTAGTGTTCCAGAAATGTAATGCCCTTGTGGAGTAGCTTAGTAGGTGATTTAACCATCTCTAGGGCATACATACAAAGAACGCACCTAAACCAGAATCAAAGCCGTTCTGCACATTACTGATTGTCAAAATGCTATTCAAAACTGCGTTCTTGTCTAGGGAAAGAAAGCGACTCTTGAGGAACTTCCTTTACTAGATCCGCCTTTGTGGGAAATTAGCCTCCTCACTCAAATTTCTCTGAAATGACAGATTAGAACATGCTTTGATTAAAATACCTGCTAATAGACCAAGACCAAATGATCCTTATCTTCATTGTGGTTCACACCCTCAAGATTGTAACAGAGGATGAAGAAATACCACACAGTCTCAATTCCCAATCTTGAGCGCTTCAAATGATATTTGATCTCCATCAGGTTCTGTTGTGACTGGTATACAAAAATCTCAAAATTGTACTGGCTTGCTACAAGCCTTAAAAGAATGGGGGAATAATTGTTTTATGAATGATTCTACACTTAAACCACTATGCCTGAAGGAGATAGGGTACTTTATAATCAATAGATTATGATGGATTAGCTATCCTTCTCTGATCAACTTCCAGTCTATAAGTGCTCTGCTCCCTTTAATCATCCATGCTATGCAAGAATTTCTGTTTTTTTAAGTAGTTAAGGTAATTCATTCAGGTTGAAGATGCGGTTTAGTTAAACTAGTTAAAGAGTTCTGCGTTATCCAATTCATCGAGTTGAAATTCTGTAAGCTTAGACATGTTGCTGATGGAAGAGGTTTTTATTTAGATTCGTCAGTGGATCCTTCATCCTTAGTTATATGCCTTTCCAACCATACTTTTAAGACATGACATAGTGTATGTAACATCAATGGATGAAGGATGAGTTGCATGTGTACCTTGAGTGGGTGGTATCCTTTTTCATCTGTGCTCAAAATATATCTTTGTTAGGTAAAGCAAAAAGGTTTTTCTATGGCAATATTTCTGCAAACATCTTGCCTTGTTTTCTCGTAAGTTTAGCTTTTTGCATTGAATACATGTATCAGAATCCAGAGAATGGTTTCTTGGTTGTTTTGCTGTTTTTCTTTGCCAGGGAATCTTGCAGATTCCACATTGAATTTTCTGTTTTCTATGGTTTCAAGCAGAAATTAAGGAAGTGCTTTCTATAGTGTTGCGGGACTTGCAATTTAGCTCCGCTGTGGTCCACCAGGTTGGTAACTTTCTGCCTTCCAATGATGTGCAGAAAATTATTCCCATTTATGTTAACTGTGAAAGATATTGTATGATAAAATAGTTAAATTGTAAAATAGTATGTGCTCTAGCACGTCGTACTGTTCTGATGACAGTAATTCCCAAATATCATAAAATTATAATTAATTTTTATGGACGTGCATATTTTGTAACTTCATTACCAGATTATCTTACAGCTTGTTTACTTTGCATGGCATTAACTTTTTCCAAACGTGTGATTTTTTCTCTTCTGTACTCTGCAAGGTCCAAATTGTGTTTTGAGTCTCATGATGTGATTGTCGTCCTGGACAAATATATATATGGCTGTACATTCCCACTGTTTTCTGCATTAGTAGACTAAATAGTTTATTGACCTGAACTGATTCCTCAGGAAGGTCTTGCTGCAGCTTTTGGGAATGGTTTGTCAACTGCATGCATTGTAAATATGGGAGCTCAGGTGACGTCAGTCATATGCATTGAGGTACTTGCAGTTCTCTAACTTTTTTCCTTCCTTGGAGGACAAGTCTTGCTTTAAATGATGCAGAGCAGATGATGCGGTGCTAATCATTGCCTCCTAGCTTTTGAAGCAAATTCACTGGTCATTTCAACATAGATTGACCTTAGATATAACATCCTTCAATAAATCAAAGGAAAAGAAAAAGGAGCTATCCTTGTTTGTGTTTGTGCGTGACCAATGATCAGTATAATTATTTGCAAAATCCATATTGCCCAGTAATTATTATGAAAGACAGTGCAGTCTCCACTTTGAACATCATTCTTGACTTGTCATGACCAATACCAGCTGTGAGATCGTTGCTCACGCCTCCGTGTTTATTTTACCTCTTTGCTATAAATTTCTTGTTCCACCATCTCTCATTTTGTTAATGATAATGTCACCTCCAAATTAATGGATGAAAACTGAATCAAAACGACAAAAAAATTCTATTTAGGTTTGGATTTTGCCTTCCATCAATTACACTACAAAGGTAATATTTGCAAACAGGCACTCTCCTTTTCTAGACCACTATGATGCTGCATTTTATATGTCTGACTAACATTCTTCTCATCAAAAAATAACCCTCAGCTGTGCCAATATTTTATGAACAACAATGAAACAAAGTAGACTTTCACACATTCTGCCCAGACATTATATCTACTGATGACTTTAAAACTATGATATATTATGTTCCGCTGAGTTAATGAAGGAATTGTCTCTTTTAAATGTCAGGATGGAGTGGCTCTACCTAACACCGAGAAGACATTACCATTTGGTGGAGAGGTGCTGTTTTTTATTTGTCATAGATCTGCATTAGCCTAGCTACCATCACTTGCTGAATGTTTAAAGTTGATTTGCCTCCCCACCTTACATACTTGAATATTCCTTTTTGATTTGCTTGTAGTATGTGAGGTCTGCCTATAATTATTTGGCTTCGTTCTAGAGATAGAAAGCTTTTGACAAAATTTTATATTATATCTTGAGATAACTTAATTCAGCGTGCAACTTTTTATTATTTGTCCAATATATCTACTTTGTTGTTTCCTTGGACTTGAAACTATTTTATAAACATCAATGGTTATGATATTGATGTGTAATGTGGTTTCAGGATATATCCAGATGCCTCCTATGGACCCAGAGGCATCATCAAACTTGGCCACAAGTTCGCACAGACATGTTGACCAAGCCTATAGACATGTTGATGCTAAACGAACTGAAAGAATCCTACTGTTACATCCAAGTGAGTCTGATTCAGTAATTAAAATTCAGTGTTCATTAAAAATTTTATACTCATGAGGACTATAAACTTAAATCTATGTTCCACTTTTAATGGTGGAAATCCCACGCGAGAACTGGGATTATTGAGTTTAGGAACCATAAATATGTGTCACTGTATGCAGAAACATGTGTTGCATGCTTTCTCTCGGACAAGTTGTTTCTTAGCATTCTTCCACAACTAAGTTTCATGCTTACAGGAGGGGGAGGTTGATGCTGTAGCAATTGTTCACTCGTACGAGGATGGGATGCCAGCTGCGTCTCATAGGACAAGGCTTACTGCTCTCAATGTATATCTCCCAAATTGAATTCTCTTTCTCTATATTACTTTGCTTGCTAGATGTTTAGCTGTTTAGAGATGGACTAATGGTTCTTTTCTAATTAGGTACCTCCTATGGGTTTGTTTTATCCAATGCTTTTGGTTCCAGATGTATATCCTCCACCACCTCGTTCTTGGTGAGTGAAATTGTTACGTTCAAAATACTTTTCAGAGCAAGTTTAATCGTGATAAAACGTCTCTACCACGGTGATTGTTTTACAAGGTTTAATGACTACGAGGATATGCTAGAAGAAACATGGCATGTTGATTATCCCAGACGACCAGACATGGCGGATGGTCTCTATCCTGGTTTTAACATTGGATTGCCAATGTGGGACAGCTATCCGATATTTCAAACAAAACCTAAGAAGGAAGAGAAGGTTGGCCTTGCTGAAGCAATCACTAGTAGTATTCTTTCGACCGGTAGGTCCCTACCATTTTCTTCTTTAACTCTGCTTGCAGAGTGTCATGTGGTATGGATCGTAATATGTTACTTTGACAGGCCGCATCGATCTCAAGAGAAAACTGTTTTGTAGCATACAACTGGTGAGTCTAGTGCACACAATGAGATGTTTCTTGAATTGCTATATATTGACTTGGAAAAATGACTTGGTCTTGTGATTCAGATCGGTGGTGTAGCTCTGACTGAGGGTCTCATTCCTGCTGTGGAAGATAGGTTAGTTTTACTGATGCTTTAAACATTTGCAGAATCGTGGCTTTGTGAGTATTCTGGCATGGGGACAGAATTTCATGTTTGACTCTGTATAAACGGGTCTAAAGAGCTTTGTCTATGCTGAAAGAAAATCAATGAATTTATTTATGGAAATCTGCTGGAGTAATCCCTTCTTAAATCAAGACATTGGCCTCTTTTCTGGCAAAAAGTCCGAAGAAGGATCACATTAATATAAGACCATGGGCTATATACTTGTATATTTCGGACTTGTCATAAATTCATGATATTTAAAACCCTAAGTTATTCTTCTATGTTACTATCTTTTATACTATTTTGTTTGGAGAACTTAAAAGTCCGAACCTTGGGTCAATGATAATGTGTCTCAGTGCCCATCACGGACTCTGGTGTCATTGTCCGGTATTTTTATTTTTATTTTCGCAAAGAACCTTTTCAATAGAAATGCCGAAGCCTAAAATTGTTTCTCATTACTCATTGATTCTGTTGTTACAGAGTATTGCATGCAATTCCTTCAAATGAAGCAATTGATACAGTCGAGGTCAGTACACTCTTTCTTTGCTTCGCTGCTGTCATGTTAAGTATTTCTTTGCTATATTTAGTTGTGGACTAGCCCTGGAGATTAGGTGGTCGTGCAGCTTATGTTCATTTTATTGGCAACCGCATGATAAGCAGCATTAATTGGCACAATGTTTACGTGTTAAATAGGTCGATTTGTGGATGTTTTTATTGCTGGATCAAAGAACTACATTCTATCTATGCTACTCGGTTATAGTCATCCAAATAAATTAAAACATGTCTTATTCAAAGGCTATAGAGGCTCGCTTTTCCTGGGCGTATCATTTGTATCACATAACTTGAGTTTGTCACCTTTTCATCTCATACTTTGAAGAGTTCGTCATAAAGGTTAATCAGATGTGCAATATTCTTAAGCTGGACTTACCAACAGTGTTTGTGAGGTGAAAATTCCAATAAGACTAAGTTTGTGCACTTCTGGATTGAGCAAACTGAGTTTTGTTGTCTTCAACAGGTTTTGCAATCAAGAACACACCCTACTTTTGTGTCGTGGAAAGGCGGAGCGGTAAGATAAGCATTGTCTCAATATATCTTCTCACTATTTTTTGCTGTAAGAAGATGACTTTTGACTAAGACTCTGTATTTGGCGAGTTGAACATGACTCATTTTCTTTCCTGCCTGTTGGAGATTGGGGGCTGTTTCATATAAGAAATTCCATTGGTTTTTTTCTCAAAATATGCAGAACATATTCACCAAATCCCCTTCTACTCGGCCAATAATTATGGGAGTAAAGGCAAACATTGCATTTTTCCAAAAGTACATGCCTTTTTATAAAACACCATCTCGAAGACACAAAGAAAAGCTTCTTTAAAAAGAGATGTGCCACGTTTGCGTTACCATCACATGACGCTGATAGTGATGCAAACTCGTCTCATAATGTTGATGCTATCCTCAAGTCAGACCTTGTCATGGTCTCTCAAATAGTCTGGCTAACTTAAATTTATTCACCAATATTCATGTCCATCGTTCAAACTCACAACTTCTTAGTGATGAGCTTACTTGTTTAAATTAAGTTGTAGCCTTTCTTAACTTGATTGATTATCATGCTATTAATTTGCAGAGCAATTTATGAAAATTTGTGTGTCAAAATCTGATATATCTCTAGTTTTGAAAGACTATTATTGCTGGGAGTGTTCTGACAGATTAAATTTTCCTTTTACTGTGGCGGCATGCTTTGTTCTCAACAGATTCTAGGAATTCTTGATATTGGCCGAGATGCTTGGATACATCGTATGGACTGGATTCACAATGGAATCCATGTCGGTAGCGGCAGAAAGTACAAGGACTCTTATTATGTCCAAGCACAAGCAACATGTTACATAAATTCTTGAAAGGTAAAATAATTCGGGCTCATAGCTACTCCCATTAAACTGGTCAGCTGACATGCTCTCTTTATGACGTGTGGGATATTCTAAGTTAATATGAGCATTTCGCCACTGGATGTTGGAAACTGCATTTGAGGACATTGATTGCTGATCTCCATGGGTTTAAATACACTCACGTGTCTACAAGACAGCACCAGATGTTGACATTTTAAATCTATTTCACTTGTACAGCAGTTGCAGTAGTTGGTCTCCCCTTCTACACATTCCCGGGCAAGGTCATAAGCCCGGTAAGTGTCCGGTGTCTCATCTGAATGATTGCATAATTGCAGGGTAGTTATAACCGTTGCATTTCATTCCTTCGATTTCAGTATCTGATCATAGTTTGCACAAATTTTTGTGGACAAAGAAAGCGGGTGCTTCAACGGCAGTATTAGGTGGCTGGGAAGAGTTTATCTTCGTTTGTACTTGTCACTTCATTTGCTCGGAGTCGGAAGCAGAACGTTAGAGCATGACAGTGTGGATCTCAGTAGCTGGCCTTTTAGCTTCTCCTGTTTTGAGTCACAGTTTAAGGTATGCGAAAATCGATGAGCTCGCCGTTAAGTAATTTCTCTTCCTTAGCTGACTGAAGTAGAGCAGGTGTAAATCTTTTGGGTAGTGAAATTAACTTCAGCTTTTCTATTGAGTTACAAACGGTACGTTTGATTCTTGCTTTTCCTTTGCCTTCTGCCACAGGAACGTAAGCGCTATGTATGCATCCGTGGATAATAGTCGAGCCAAAAGTTAGGATGATCGTGAAAAAGAAATTTATCTTATCTTACCGTACAGATCCAACAAAATGTAGAGTCGTTTTCAGCAACTATAGAATAAGGATTTAACTTGGTTAAGAACGGTGATCTGAATCGAAATCCAATTGATGTGTATTTTTTTCATGGTTTTAAAGTAAACTGGCAATAGCATAACTTAAAAAGATATAGTTCCTCAGAAGGGTGTTTGTTTTGCAGAAAATTAACGATTTTTCTATAAAATTTGCTTGTATGACTTACAAAAGCGAATGAAGGAAAAGTATTATCACCGTCAATGAAAATGTGAGGTATAAATTGTTGTTGATTATGAAAAGATTTTCTGTAAAATCAAAAATAAATAATACATTTTTATAAAATATGATCACTTGTGTTATTTACGAAAATACTGATAAAAAAAATTCTTTGATTAAAATAAACAGACCAAATTACTGATATGTAACAATTTCGATTCAAGCCATGCTGGATTTTCTTATAAGATCGAAATAAAGAGCGCTCCTTGTGGGGGATCCAATCTTCAAAATTTGTATACCCTTCAAGCGGATTATAAATCCTATGATATTCAGCGAGAGGTAAAACGATAATCCAAAAGCAAAACAAATTTCTAATGCTTCAAATCGTGATTCATTAGATATGCAATTTTTTTATCTCCAACAATTCTGTTATTTGGTAATATTTTCTATTTGTAAAATGAAACCAAATTCTAAATATTTCTCTTCTAATAATTTGTTTTTGATATTTTAATCGCCACGCTAAAAAGATGCGCTTATATACTAATATGAACGCATAATACCCTAAGAAACCTTTACTTTTAGCTTTAGTTCTAATTCTATCATAAATTTTCATAAAAAGCCCTCAACTTTTGATCCTATCCTAATTTTATCTTAAATCTTTTTTTGTCTCATAAAAAACCGCTACCTTTAAGTTCAATCCCAATTCTATCTTATATTTCCGTTCGTTTCATAGAAAAATCACCACCTTTGCCCTTAGTGATGTGGCATTTCTATGTCATTATTCTATTTTTTCTCCAAATTTCAATTGCTCTTAATTTTAAATGGGTCTTCTAATCATTTCGCTTGGGGATCTTCGATTTTACATTCAGTATTCAATCTCTTCTACTCAAGAGTCTTTCATCTCTTGCGGTCAAAGAGCTTGCACTTAGGAGTTTTCGATCCCTCGGTCATCAAGAGAAAACTTGGACGAAAGGTTGATAATGACAGATCCGGGATTTAGGTAAAATTTTGAATTTTTTTACAAGATAAAAAAAAAAAAAATTATGGTATAATTGGGACCGAATCTAAAATTGGAGGTTTTTTATGGAATAAAAAAAAAAGTTGAGGATCAAAATAAGATTGGACTTAAAGTTAGGATTTTTTTTTAAGGGTATTATTAGGTCCGAATATGAATACAAAGATAGAAAGGCAAATGTTTTATGGTCTATTTGATAACATTTTTTGTTTCGGAGAATAATTTACGAGTAAAAGAATGCATTAGATAATTATACAAAATTTCTATTTTTAGAATAGAAGAAGAATAGGAATATGTTTAATATGATCCATAATTTTTTTCGTAACGTAATATTGCTTTTAATTTTTTAATAAATTTTTAAGAATTGTTTTTCTTTTTTTCTTTTTATGTTTTCTTCGTCACCTATTGTCCACCGCCGTCGACCACCTACCTACTTGCCGCCACCCACCTGCCGGCCATCCGTCGCCATCCACCCACCACCATCTACTCATCGCCACCGTTCGCGGCGATGACCATGGGCAGCAAGGAGAAAGAAGAAAATAAAAAAATGTGACTTATTTCTACAAATTGTTTCCCAAAACAAAAATTACTTTTTTCTACTTATTATTTCTATTTCAAATCTATTCTCCATCATTTTTCTATTTTGGAAATAGAAAAAATTAATTGATGTCATCAAATGGATTTTTATTTATTTCTATTTCGAAAAGCAAAAGAATAAAAAAAATAAAGAAACAGAAGTGTTACCAAATGAAGTCTTTAACTCTTTCTGCCTCTGAAAAATAAATTCCTCAAAAGTTACCTTTTTACTACTCGCTCCCTCTCTTTCTTTTTCACCCCCGCCATCACTTTTGGCGCCATCTTTTTCCTATTTTTTCACCAACCTTTTTTGCACGAGCCAAAAAAGAAAAGGAAAGAAAACGACGGTAAAAAAAAAAAAAAAAAAAAACGCAGCGCCAAACCAAAATCCCACGTCATCTAAAGACTCCCCCTCGCGCCAAAAAAAGCAACACTCAGCTTCTCCATTTCACCACTCTCTCTCTCTCTCTCTGCCTGCAACGCGATGATGATGCGCGACGTGGACGGCGCCGGCGAGACGCCGACCGAGCGATCGGAGAAGATCGAACAGATCCGGGCGTACATCGGCTACGAGATGTCCACCCCCGACGTCTCCTCCGTCCTCTCCCAGTCCCTCGACGACGTCGACGCCGCCATCGACCTCATCCTCCGCACCTCGAAGGTCCCCGCCGGAACGGAGCCGGAGCCGGAGCCGGAGCCGGGGCCGCGCGAGGCGCCGGAAGGCCCGAAGGGAGGACCGGTCGATCGGATGTCTTCCGGCGAGTCTCGGAAGGCGACGGACCCGAGAGCGGCTGCGGATGAGGAGCGTCTCGGGAGCCGGAGCGCGGCGGAGGCCGCGGCCGCGGGTCGGGTGAAGGAGGAACTCGGTTCCGTTCGGGGAGAGAAGTCCCCTGCGTGTGAGCCTAGTAAGAGAGAATCTGAAGCAGAGGAGGCGTCGTTTGGGAAGACCGTAGTCAAAACAGAGCCTGATGTCGTCGTCATCGATGACGGTATGCCGCCCGAAGAGAAAGCATGCGGCGGAGCACCGGAAGGGCCCCGGCCGGTTCGGCTGTCGAGAGCGAAGGGACCCGGTGATGTCTCGACGATGTCGTGCGATGAGTTCCTCGAGGCCACCGGTACGAGAGTGGTGGCCGATGAGGAGTACCTGAGGAGCCAGAGCATGGAAACGGAGGCAATGGCTCAGGTAAAGGTTGAAGCTGACTCTGTTCGTGAGGAGAAGGCAACCGTTACGGGGGAAGAAGAGAGTTTGGTTAGAGGAGAGAAAATGGTACCTGATGCAAAAGAGGTAGAGGTGGTGGTGTCTGAGGAGGGATGTTTCAGGAACCAGGGTGTGCAGGGGAGTGGTGAAGGATTAAAAGTTGATGGATCATCACAGAGGACCACAGTCAAGGTGGAGCCCGATGCTGTCACCGGTGCAGAAAGTACAGTGCCGAGAGCAGAGGAGAAGAAGAAACTCTGGGGCGATTTGCAAGTCCAGCCCTGGGATGGCAAGAAGGATGTCAATCCCAAAAAGAGGAAAGACATGGATGCAGATGCTATAGATGCTACTCCGATCAACTGGGCTAAACCGAAGCCGAAGCTGGAGAGGCGTGATCCGGGGTTTGACCAACTGGGGCTGAAACCATCCGGTCTGAAAAGCGGAGTTGTTGAAGATAGGAGTCTAAGTTGTGTCGCAGTGGAAGACACCGATTTCGCAGTAGAGCCGGACTGGTGTTTGGTGGGAAGGAGGGTGATCAATGGGATTTCGACTACGAAAGGAAGGAAATTAGTCGACAATGAGATCATCCATTTCAATTTTCCTACCGCGAACTCGAGGAATAATGCACAATGGATAGTTCGGTTCTCTACAAAGAGACATGGGGAGGTTAGCTATGTCTCTTTGTATACTGATTTTTTTTAGGTACCTTACTTGGATTGTTACGAGATCACAAGAATGCGTACTTTTTCCTGGTTGATAGTTTTGTATATCCTCTGTGATCGATAATTAGATTGGTCGGCTTGAAATGGCGTGGGCAAAATGCGTTGTTCCCCTTGTCAAATCTTCAAAGGTGAAGGTTTGTGGTCGCTGCATAGCTGCCCCAGCAAACATGTACATAGGGCAAGAAATAATGTTGTATGTAAGGTGAATGTCTTTCCCTTTCGCCCCAAGTATTTTTCTGTATGAGCTTTGATTTAGAAAGTAACCTTCTGAGATTCGAGTTCTGTTTTCCTATTTGTGAAGCTTTTACATGCACAATTCCATCTTCACCAATGATTCCAAGTCGTCCTGGAGGCTAGATGATCCATCCAACATTGACTCCACCGAATATCCTCTGTTGACCCTATTCAAGTTGTTGAAGATCAAACCTTATCAAGAGGTAATTCTTCCTTATTTGTTGTCCTCATCTCTTTGAAGTTCGACGTCAATCGTGTAGCGTCATCATTGAAATCTCTACTTTGGTTTATCCAGGCTGCATACAACCCAGAAGAAATCAATACGGGGAAATGCTTGGTAAATATCAACCAGTGTAAACTTACCACCTTGTGTTGTTTTCCTTTGTTGTGAGCAGATATAAGCTTTATTGCTCAAATGAACACAGATATCCTGAGTAAATTGTTTTCTATGATGAAGCACACATTGTATTCAGCCTTGACACGCATGATACTGTGGAAAAGCCAAATATCCCAAAGTGTTCACTTGTCCTAAAAGCTTTCCCAAAGTAACTAGAAGAATCAGCTTTATCAAAAGTTCCAAAATACGAGATATTATTGCAAAATGAGTATATTTGCATGCATAGTACTACTACAACTTCTGCTATAAGCATGGGTCTGAGTTCTGACAAGATGACGAGTTTTTGTTTCTTTAAACCACGTGCTTACCACTGATCAAAACAGGGAAATACAAATCTAACTGTGCCAGCATTGCCAATGGCCATGACAAGAAAGAGTGGCCAGAAGTGTCTGGAAGAAAATAAGGATGAGCAAGCCATCTCTGAGGCAGCCTTGAACAAGATCATTGGTTCTGCAGGTGTATATGACTTGGAGGTAAAATTGCATGATATTACATACTTTTCTAGTTTTTCCATTGTAAAATCTTTCTTAATTCTCTCAATGAACTGTCTAGGAGTTGGAGCCCCCAGATACCCTTATGTGTACCCTAAAGCCATACCAGAAGGAAGCTTTGTACTGGATGTCACGGCAAGAGAACCAAACATATGTTGATGCAGGGAATGGCACAAAAACTCTTAATCCTTGCTGGGCAGAATACCGTATATGTGATGAGTACGTGTTTTACCTGAAAAATTTGTTAGCTTTGCACTTACATTTATGTTAAGCATACGGGACGCCAGGTTGCTAAAACCACTTGACTGAAATTTTGCAGGGCGGCCTCTTCAGTATATGTAAATGTATGCTCTGGTGAAGCAACCACACAATTTCCAGATGCTCAGCAAATGGCAAGAGGAGGGGTCAGTTTTCCATTTCTACATCTTGCACTCTTGTGTTGTGCTTGCAAATGGCAAAAGCAGGGGAGATTTCTGACTCTGTAAATTGTAGATTTTAGCAGATGCAATGGGGCTTGGGAAGACCGTGATGACAATTGCTTTAATACATGCAAGACCAAGCAGGCAACATCCTGATGCTAAAAAAATTCTCATGGAGGATGCTGATGACGCTGGTCACACAAAGAGAATGAAGAGAGATTCAAGTGTGAGAAACACACAAAAAGTAAAAGGTGGCACTCTTATTGTATGTCCAATGGCTCTGTTAAGCCAATGGAAGGTGGGCTCTCTTAAAAATCTTCACTTATTTCTCTCTATTGCTTGAAATTTATGGACACCGCAAACGACCATGTATAAGCTTGAGCTGAAGTTTGTTGTCTTTTACTCCTTGAAAGGGCAATATGTAAGTATTCCTTCTGTTGACTTCCTCAGGATGAGCTTGAAACTCATTCGAAGCCTGAAAGCATATCAATTTTTGTTCACTATGGTGGGGATAGGACAAATGATCCCAGGGTGTTCTCAGGATTTGATGTGGTCTTGACCACATATGGTGTCTTAACAGCTGCTTATAAGCATGTGAGACTGCATCTCTCAAAACTCGTCTTTTGGCTATCTTCAACCATGTAAAACCCCTCCCCAACCTAATGCTGAATAACCAAAAGAATAATAGAGTGATTCAAATTCCGTCTCAGGATCAAGAAGACAGCATTTTCCACAGAGTTGAATGGTATAGGGTAGTTTTGGATGAAGCTCATACAATTAAATCTTGGACGACCCGAGGTGCTCAGGCTGCCTTTGCTTTGCTCTCACATTTTCGGTGGTGTCTCACTGGAACCCCCATTCAGGTCTGTTCTGTTACCAAGTGGATCCATGCTTTGCTGCATTATAGCAGTTTAATTTTGCATATAGGTGATTATAAAGAATAGAAGCTGAGAGATTCTTTGCCGTGCACAACTGGTGTTTAACAACCAACTTTTGGTAAATTTGCAGAATAACTTACAAGATCTCTACAGTCTTATCCATTTCTTGCGTGTTGAGCCATGGTGCAACTGGGCATGGTATGAGTTTATACAGTGAGAGTGTTAAACTGTATTTGAGTCATGCTTCATTTTGATTTCTGTGAACCAATTGTAGTTACAGTTATCATTTGCTTAAAACCTCAGGCTTCTTAGCAAAATGGGAGCTCTTCAAGATACAAATGTCATTGTCATTTGCACCTTATAAGTGTGTTCATCATATTTATTCCTTCTTCCTCATTAGGTGGAAGAAGCGTATACAAAGTCCTTATGAGAGTGGAGATGGAAGAGGGATAAAGCTGGTCAAAATAATATTGAACTCTCTGATGTTGAGACGAACTAAAGAAAGCAAAGATAAAGAAGGAAGGTAATCAACCGATGCACATGGAGTCTTTTTTTCCAGACTCAGAGAGTGATTTTGTATCATATCCTAATATTTTGATGCTTCTCATTCAGGCCAATACTTACTCTCCCTCCAACTGACATACAAACTATTGAATGTGAACAATCAGAAGCAGAACAGGATTTTTATGATGCGCTCTTCAGGAGATCTAAAGTAAGTCTCACTGCTGTGCGTAATAGTGTGCATGTTAGCTTAGATGAATTAGTTATGTTCCACGGGCCTGATGCATGAGAGGATGATTCAATCCAAGTATTGAACTATTATTTTAGTGCCTGCGGTTTCTTCCAGAGACACCTTCAGCCAGAGTATTCTCTTTTACTGATGCAGCTAACATTCTTTTGCAAAATCACAACAGGTACGGTTTGATCAATTTGTAGCACAGGGCAAGGTTCTTCACAATTATGCATCTATCCTGGAACTTCTACTTCGATTGAGGCAGTGCTGCAACCATCCATTCCTTGTCATGAGGTATCAATAGACTAAAAAGTTCTCCTTTTTGTTGGTTTGTGCATGAAGATTTTCTTGACACGCCATTGGATGCGCAGCCGAAGTGATTCCCAGCAGTATGCAGATTTAAACAAGCTTGCAAGAAAGTTCCTTGATACGAATCCCCATTCAGCTTCCTGTAATCAGATAGTCCCATCTAGAGCTTATGTTGAAGAGGTAGTTGACGGCATCCGACGGGGCGAAAATACAGAGTGCCCAATTTGCCTTGAGTCAGCAGATGACCCTGTGCTCACACCTTGTGCTCATAGGATGTGCAGGGAATGCCTTTTGTCAAGCTGGCTTACACATAGCTGTGGCCTGTGCCCAATCTGTCGCCAAATGCTGAGGAAAACCGATCTTATTACCTGCCCAACAGAAAGCCAGTTCAGAGTTGATGTAGAAGAGAACTGGAAGGAATCTTCAAAGGTGTCGAAACTTTTAGATTGCCTGGAAAAAACTCGGCAGTCATGCTCTGGTGAGAAGAGCATTGTATTTAGCCAATGGACTTCGTTTTTGGATCTCTTGGAGATACCGCTAAAGAGAAGAAAATTTGGGTACCTGAGATTCGATGGGAAACTGTCGCAGAAGCAAAGGGAGAGGATCTTGAAGGAGTTCAATGAGACGAATGACAAAATGGTAAGACTGATTAGATCAGCTTGTGATCATCCTGCTGTGACACTTGACCAGTTGTTTGTGCTGATTCCTGTTCCTTTGCTTGCTCATATAAACTTCAGATACTTCTGATGTCTCTTAGATCTGGTGGGGTAGGCTTGAACTTAACTGCTGCCTCTCATGTCTTTCTCATGGTACGTTTTGAGATAGCTTTCATCTACTCCTACTTACACCCACTACAATTAGAAAATTTGTGAACCAGTCATTTTATACAAATTAATCTTTCTCACACATGTAGGATCCATGGTGGAATCCTGCCGTAGAAGAGCAAGCAATTATGAGAATTCACCGCATTGGACAAAAACGAACTGTTTCGGTTAGAAGATTCATTGTCAAGGTGAGTTTGATGGTTGTGCATATTCTCTCCTACAGCGATTGATCAAACTATGGTGTCAAAACACAGCAGGAATATCTAAGAATTTAAGCATATGGGTCAAACCAAGCTATGGGCTTGCCAACCCAACAACATTTTTCCCCTTCCACGCGCTTTTTGTATCTGAACTCTGAACAACCACATACTGGTATGCCCTGTAAGTAGTCTAAGACCAAGTCCAGAGGAACTTAGCTTCGTGGGGGGTCAACTTATGGAAAAAAAGGCCAACTTAATTAGGTAGTCTTAGTACAAACAAACCATGAAGTCCCATTCATCCAGTTCTCTTCAAGCTTGACATCAGCCTATTGTCCAAATCTGACTGTTCCCCACTGAAAATTCTCGTTCGTTAGTTCAGAGTATGCCAATCTTTTCTGTTCAACACAACTTGGACAAACAGGTTTCCATCTAGGTCGATTCTCTTCATTATGTTGCGGTTCTTGGTTATTTCTCCAAATGAGTTGAACTAAACTGAGACTGGACCGAGTAAAAGAAAAATCAAAGCCAATTTGGTATTTCCCTATTGAACTGTAGTCTTAAATATGTGATCAAAGAAAAACACCAATTTCAAGACGAAAACTACTTCTGTCAGATTAGAATGATACCAGTTGAAACTGAAAACCATGCAGGACACAGTAGAGGAGCGGATGCAGCAAGTTCAGGCAAGGAAGCAGCAAATGATCGCCGGCGCCCTCACCGACGAGGAGGTCCGGTCTGCCAGACTGGAGGAGCTCAAGATGCTCTTCAGATAGAGAGAAAAAGGGAGCCCGACAAGATCAAATAAAAATGCAAAGCCACGCTCCGCTTTTCAGCTAATCTTCCCGTAGTTTAACATGAGAGGACACTTATGCAGACAGCTCAGGTCCAGAGATAAGATTTTAGTCTTTTGACTATTTAAGAAGGAGGGCATCTCCAACTTATGGCCAGGAGATGAAGCCCGGTTTTCGTAGATTCTTGGGGGTATCCTATTCCATCTGGTCAAAAGCTGAATCTATGAATGAATTCACGAAGGAATGGGAATACTTTTTTCCCTTGTTTCTCCGCCGTTATATCGTGTTCCCGTGTCTGCATTTTCCTTTTTTTGTCGTTGCTGACTCGCAGGATGTAAAATGTCCTCGGGAATATTCTCGAAAATTCTTTCTTTTTTTTCCAATGCTTGGACTGGCAGGATCTTTGACAAAAAGGGGGGCCGCGGAAGATAAAGCGCGCGCCCGTGTGAATGGTCTTGGATGCACGCCTCGCATGGACCAGCGAAATTTTCTAAAGTTGTGGGGAACTCGTCGAGAAAGTTTAAACAAAAAGGTAAGAATTACTTAAGCAGATTTCGACTTTAATTACAGTTCACACGTGAAATGTTCTCCTTCCATTTTCAAAGCTTAGGATTATCCTCGCTTTTTATAATGAATTTTGGGTTAATCTTGGTTATGCCTAATTTATTCAAATTGTCATTCTCTTTTTCAAACTACCTCAACTTTCAAGGGAATCCGATACATGCCCACTCTCCTTCCATCATCGGAGAGGCTTGACCTCCGACCAGGGCAAGTGACTCTCGCCGTGCCAACTCAAGGCCAAATTAAGATTGAACGACTTTGATCTAGTGGGGCATGACGACATGGCCGAGCTCTGTTGCGGAGCTTGCATGCCTTGTGAACTTGAGGCCGATCTAGGATGGCCTTAAAGATCATAAGCTGTGAGCTCCGGTCAAGATCAGATGTCTCATCTTCGTGAGCAGCGAACAATCTCACCACAAACAAAGATGAGGATGTGGAGAGAGGGGCAAGGGTGAGGGCGTCCTTAACGGATCCGGGGCCGGGGTCTCTCTCTCCATCAACGATATGTTGTGATATTATTACTAGTAAGAAGTGAGAAAGGATAGGAGAAGAGAGTGAGGATAGGTTCGGGCATAAAATTTGGTTATGCGCGAGACAAATGATTCTTTTTAAGTTGGGGAAATGCAAATTGTAGGTCTTGAGATTTTAAGGGTATCAGACATGAGGAGAAAAATTGAGAAAACATGCGGTTAGGGCTTGCAGTGTCTTATTCACCTTATGACTATTTTCAAACAAATTTTAATGAGTGAAATGTCGTGTTCCCAAAAAGTCAATAGGTTTCGGATTTCGATTGAAGACCAAACGGGATTCAGCCATTGAATTTCGTATTAAAAAAATTGGCCACGTCATCCCAGATTGACCGACTGAAAAAGGTCGTGCCACATGGAGCGCCGCAATAGGATCCCATCCTACGTGTCTTCGTCGAGATGGAGGACGAGGAGGAGAGAAAGAGTCTTCGAGGCCCGGCCATAATTGGTCAAAATCTGGTGACGGGGAGGAAAAATTCAGCGGACGCACCCGGTTTCACGTGAGCACCCAGGGCGTCCGGACCGTCCGATCTCGCGGGGCCCGCTGGCGCATTCCAGCGATCCGACGGGCCGCGTCTATCGGATTTGCTGCGTCGGTTGCACTGGAATACTTAGAGAGAGAGAGAGAGAGAGAGAGAGAGAAGGAAGGGAGGCGGTGGGGTCGGTCGGTTAGAAAAGCGTGGGCGTCCGTTTGGAGCGGAGTGTCTAGAATTTATGGGGGCTTTTGACGATGCTCTCTCTACGTTGTCCTAGAACTAGGAAGATCCAAGAACGAGTAAGAGTCGATACAAACGTCAAAACGATAAACAAGAAGAAGAAGTTCACAACGGCTTGTCGGCTCAGCCCCGCGCCCCTCGACACGACGTCGCTTCCAGAAGAGATGATGCCCTTTGATACCGTTGGGAGCCTATTTTCACTCGTCCTTCTGTTTTTTTTTTCCGGGACGAGGGATACCGATCTTGTTGTGGAAGTGCGAATGAGCCTCGAAACTTCTGGAATATGCAACCATGTCCTCGCGTTTGTCAAATTGGTGCAATTAAATCTTTTTATTAATCTTGTTCAATTCTGATTGACTTAGCTTTTTTTATTACTTTTTCTCTCTTATGTGACATTAAGGTTAACTTAAAGTACAAAAACAACGTCTTTTTGATATCAATCCTAATTTGTATACCAAGTTTTAATTAAATTAGGTTAAAAAAATTGGAACAAAATAAGAAAAAAATGGATAAAAGTTTTAAAATAAAAAATACCAAGGACCAGGCCATCCTGCCTATGGCCGTCATCCCATCATTGGTGGGATCTCGACGATGGTGCCTTAGTGAGGGCTAACGACCTTTGCTGACCATAGACGAGGCTGTGAGGGCCCTTGACCTTGTCGGCCATTGCTAATGCCCCATTAGTGATGGGGCCGCCGCCACAAGTGAGATGCCCTAGTCTTCATGGTTGATTTTTTTAAAAAAAGAAGAAGAATCTAGCTTTTGTATTTTTTAAATATGATTTAACTAAAATTTAGGTGTAAAAATGAAATAATGATGCAAACGAATTTCTTGAATTTTAAATAATATGTAATTAAAGTAGACTTTAAAGCTATTCAATATGGTCTCGGAATATTAACCCAATACATAATGTGGTTTCTAAAATTTTAATTTAGTCAAAGTGATTTCCACAATTTGATATACATTCTACTTAGTCTTGGTTTCTAAAAAATTCGGCAAGGACAGAAATGTCCATCTAGCAATTCTTCATCGAAATGCCAACAACCTCCCCGAAAATCAAAATATTTATCATATATTTAAGGAAAAAAAAAGGAGAAGAAGGAGAGGAAAGAAAGAATGCCCCCCGTCGCAGCTCGAGAGGAGAGCCGAGCCGACAGCAGAAAGCAGAGAGCCGCGTGCGCCGACTCTCGTCCTCATCAAACTTCCCTTCCAACCCCCCCCCCCCCCTTTTCGACCCCCCAAAATAAAAATAAAAAAAATTCTCGATTTGACCCCTCTCTCTCTCTCTCTCTCTCTATAGCGTGCCTTCCACATGTCCACCCCTCTCTCTCTATAAAACTCTCTCTCCCCCCCCCCATCGTCTCCATCATCCTCCTCATCCTCCATTCCCGTTCCCCACATTCCTCTCTCTCTCTCTCTCTCTTTCTCTCTCTTTCTCTCTCTAAGCCATAGATTCCTGCTGTCGCTGACGCTCACCTCTCCTCCTCCTCCTCCTCCTCCTCCTCCACCGCGCGCCCTTCGATCGAAGCCCCATGGCCGACAGATCCAGAACCGCCGCCGCCGCCGCCTCCAGGCGCCAGCCCAGCCGGCTCCAGCGCCGCGCCCCGGCCTCCCTCCAGATCGCCACCCCGGCCTCCCAGCAGTGGAACGTCGCGATCCCCCTCCTCTCCCCCCTCGCCTCCTCCCCGACCTCGCCGCCGATGAGGCTCTCGGCGGCGGCGCCGGCCCCCGGCGGGGCCAGGGCGCGGGAGGAGCAGCCGGAGAAGAAGCCGGCGGCGGTGACGTTCAAGAAGTGGCAGCACCCGGCGGCCCCGTTCGGCTACGAGCCCGCCACGCGCAAGCCGTCGTTCGTCCCGGGGTGAAGCCGGATTTTCTTCTCTGCGCGTGTACAGGAGGAGGGATTCGTGTCTCACGGGGGGCCGTGTGATTTTAGATCCGACGGTGCTCGTGCGCTTTCCCGAAACGCGCGGGCCGACCGACTGACTTCCATGTAGCCGCGATGCGGAAAATGTAATTACTATATTATACACCGAATACCACCCCCCCAATATATGTTGATAATTTGACTTTTTGATGGGGGCGATTACGTCTTTTCACGGCGCAGCAACGGGTTCGTGAGCCTAATCATTCCTAGTCGCACCCAATTTCATTTTGCCTTTCTTCCTTCCTTTTTTTCCTTTAAAATGAAGAACGTAGGGATTGTCGTTCATCAAATTAATTTCACAAAATTTTGTCAGTGTGCTCACTCATTGCCCTCGATGCTCATTGTCGCAAGGGAAAAGTATCAGATAAGTGTCTCGAGTGGCCTTATTTGAGACTAACCGGCTGGCTATTTCGAATTCTTATTGGAAACAAAATACAACATCCATTTTTGGTTCTCTTTTGAAAAATTGATCTCATTTCATAGGCTTATTCAGAATATTCTCCAATGACTCGATGATTCTAATTAAGGGTATGCAAAAGAATTGGGACCTGCTTGGACCGCTCGGAACTAGTGGTTCTTGAGGGAATCAGTCCGGTTCCCAATTCCACTTATGAACCGATTGGAGTCTTAGTCCGATTCCCGGTTCCATGGGTGAATCCGCCCACCAGGATTAGACCAATTATAATATAATAATATATTAATTTTAATATTAAAATAAATTTCGAAATTACTAATTAACAAACCTAAATTTTAGGACTCCATCTCCTCTCAAGGTTTCCATGTTTTTTAATAATTTATTTAAGTGTGTAAGCTGTCTTTTAGCAACTCAACAAATGGCTCATTCAAATTATACTTTCATGACTCATATAGAACTAGAATACCATGTTCAAGAATATGTGGAGTACCGGTGGAATTGTTTCTATAGAAAGAATTTAGTAAAGCAAATGTTGTAAGAGATTGAGTATTGTTAGAGGATAAAGGAAAAAACGATCTACATATGACAATCATCTAGAACTTTGAACTTAAAGAATATTTTAGATTTCAACCGAAATGATTCAAAAACAAGAAACAAAAAAACTTGTTTCTCTTCTTTGGTAGTGTTTTCCAATAAAATAAAGAATAATTGTACTCTTATTTAATCCGATTCGATTTAAAGAAAAATATTACTTGATATGAAAAGTATTCATGGCAGGATTTGGAAAACGATATTATTATTAGTGAGACTGGTTCATGGATCCACCCGAGAACCAGATCGGATCGGTGGTCCAGTTCTTGGGTGGATCAATGCAACTAACGGGTGGTTCCCAGTTCTAATTTTTTGGAACTGGTCCTTAGCGAATGATTCTCGGTTCTAGGCCTGGAACCACTCACCCGAACCATGCACACCCCTAATTCTAGTAGCATTTCTAGATAAAATTATGTGAAAGTTGTATAAGCTCATTTAAGAATTAGGTAGTCAGTGTGAGGATTAGCTAAGTAAGAAGGGTCTAGAGATACCCATTAATAGAAGTTCAACTTGTTCCGATTCGGTCAACTGGAAAAAAGATAATAGAATCATAGATAAAAAAGAAACTTCTTTATTGACATTAATTGCTATCGGATTCTTTTATTTGAACTAATAAATCTGGGACTTTTATTTTCCTTTCTTATTATACATTTCCAGGCTTTGTTTTAGGTCAAAGCCCATACTGGTCAAAGTCCATATTGGGAAAATATCAATAGTAATCGAAAATGATCCCATAAAATTTTACAGACTAGAAGCATTTTCCTTATTAACATTAATTGCTCTCATATTCTCATATTTGAACTAATCAATTTGGGACTTATTTTCCTTTCTTATTATACATTTCCAAACTTTATTTTAGGTCAAAGCCCAAACTAGTCAAAGTTCATACTAGGAAGATATTTGATACCAATTGACAACGATAACAGACTAGAGGCATTTTCGGCATAAATGGATTTCTTCTCAATTCAAGCATAAATTCGTGTATTAAGACAGGCCGGTCATGAAATTCTAGTCAAATGAAATTTAGATGCCGATGATATCTTTTTTTCTGTTTTCTTTTCTTTGCGTATTAATAAAACCCAAGCTTGTCCCACCATTTTCGCCACGCCTTACTTGGTCCACATAGAGACCGGGAAGATATGAGATATGTTCCTTTTGGGTTTGAATGGTCATACACGAAAAGGACGCAGAAAACATGCGAAAAGCTAAGCAACAAAAAGTGTTCGGCAATGAAAAAGAGATGGTGGGAAAAAGTATATGGTATATTATATCCCATCTCCATTCACGATCATATTATAAATTTGAAAAATATATATTTACCCAAAAAAGGAAAATTTAGAAGGAAAATGACGACATTGCATGACCCAATTATGTTGGCTTTCCGTTGTCTGACACAGGAATACACAAGGAACGGTCTTTAGTCTGTTTCTGGCCATCCATTTTGATAGTATCTTAGAAAAATAATATTATCCCTTTTATTAAAAAATGCTTTTGTGGCCACCGCAGTTGGCAATCAAAGCTTGTGGAAAAGGAGCCACTCATATCTGCCTAAAAGCACCCCAAGATAACAGTTCAATTATGTTGGAATGATTACATCAATCAACGCCGTGGAACATTTTTATTGGGAAAAATAATCAGAAAAGTTTTCAATGTTATATAAATGTTAATTGAATCCTAAAATTTTCAATTAAATAAATTAAATCCTAAGCATTTTAATAATTTATCAATATAATTACTCTAGCTAATTTTAGCTAAAATAATTAACTTGGACCATTTAACGCCATTTAACGTTGACGTATGAACGATATTGACATAGACAATCCTTTAAATATGTTTTGAATTTTTTGAATTTTTTTTTATTATGACCAATAATGGCCTGCGAGGATCGCTACAAATGTCATAGCCCTTGCTAGCAATCCCCAAGATTGACGGTACGTCATTTAAGACGTTGGTAATGACTAGATATTATGTCAATAATTTTCTGACGAAAATTGATCAAAAAAACAATATTGGAATTTAGCTAAAATATTTATGATTAAATTGATAAAATGGAAATATTTAGAAATGAATTGTCATGTATACAATTAGTTTAGGATTAATTCTATAATTTTTCTCTTTTTCTATTAATGAATTCCGAAATCTATATAATATTGAAAGCGAAAAGCTTCAACCATAATTGGGGGAATGGAGGCCCCTATTAACACCTTTACCTAGTGCAAAATAGCCGAAAAAGTTACCTAGCACTGCATATGGGAAAATGGGATAGGAAGATGCACCTATCGTCTAAACCATGCATTGCTTTCAAAACTTTTTGTTATAGGTATTGAGGTACATCGGTGATAATTCCTAATCTAACACAAGCAAACGATTCGAAAGCTATGTGAAGTCATTAAGAAATATCCACAACCGACCTAAACTGAACTCGAGACTAATGTCAACAAACACATTATTACCACTTTTTCAACGAAAAATATTTCATAAAAAGTTGACATTAATTGCTTACCAGCTGGGTAGCTAATCTAGTCCATTCGATAGTAGCAAGTATGGTCATGGTCCAAGCAAGTGACAGCCCCACCTGCTAAAGCAACCCTGAGTGATTTGCTGACCAATTTGCCTAATCTAGATCAACAAACGCCACCCTTCAATCCCGAAGTCACATCAACGTTTTTATTTATTTATTTGTTTTTATTTTATTTCTATTTCATTTTGGCTTTTGCAACTTCTTTTTCAGAAGAAGTAAAGTGGAATGTCTAGCAATAGAGATAAAACGGGGACTTGGAAAAATTTGAATCTATTCTTAAATTGTTGATGATTATTATTTACAACTTAGTGTAGAACGGCAGGAGTTAGGAAGTGCAACCAATAATGGGATCTTGAATTTGAAATAGCATCAATGCAAAATCTCCAGCCAGACCAAAAAAAAAAAAATTAAATAGCAAATAATGTCATATCTAGAACGAGTATGGAAATGCTTTAATTTTGACCAGAAAAAAGTATTTAAAATAGCCTTAATTTTGAAATTTTGCATTGATGCTAAAAAACTCGAGTTAGAAGCGCTTCCATTGAAATATAGGAGCGTTTTGCAATTACTGTTTTACAAAATACTTGGAATGCAATTTTCAAAAAATTACTGCTCGGTAAAGGAGTACTTACAAAGTCCTTTCATTGGTTTTCTTTTTTCTTTTTTGGTTGAATTACCATAAGTAATATCGATGGCATAAAATCATCGGAGGTTCCTAAGTTTTTTTATCTATACATTCTACTCCCTGAATTATTACTTTACCATTTTGTCCCTAAACTACATAATTTTTTGTTTTAAACCAATGGGTTGCATGGAAATACAAAATATTTTTAGCATGTCTTTATTTTTGTCGTAAACCAATGCAATCACATATCAAGAAATTTAACTCACATTAGGATCCACGAAAGAACACATGTTCTCGTATAAATTTTATACTGTAATTAATTTTTATTTATCACATCGTCCAAGAATAAAAAAACTTAATATTCACTAATGAAATTGAAAGCTCAAGAAACTCATTGAAACTATATTCTAACAATGGTTAAAATTCTTGTATAAATGTTTTTATTCTCAATTGGCGCTAAATTTATGGTGATTAGAAGTAGTTTTTAAAATCATAATAAATAAAACGATCATTATTACATGAACCGCCGTCCTAATATTGGTGGTAGAGACTAGGGTAGATCTAATTAAAAAAAAAGAGTGCTCTTATCTCAGAAGAATTATCATGCGGCGCCTCCGGCAGGGAAACCAACCGCTAATGGACCAGATTTCGCCACGTGTCAAGGTCAAAGCCGTCCGATACCCATCATGGTATGCCTATTTTCTTCCTCCTCCCCCCACTTATTTTTTCTCTGATTTTTCGTTTTCCCGTCACTTTCTTTCCATATTAGATTAGACACGTAATAAAGAACTCCATCTTCATCCAAGATTCCAATGCACCAATTTTCAGAGGATACCAAAATCTGAAATCTACCATAAATTGCTAACCTTTATCGTAAAAATCTTGAACACAAAAATAAAATAAAAGTAAATTTATAAATACCGCACTCAATCAATTTTATTTATTTTTTGATTGGAAACACTCGATCAATTTACCGATGATCTTTGATGATGCTTGTAAATAACTCGTCAACTTCTCCGAACATCTACTCTAACTGACACCTTTGTCCTATTTCTTGCTGTTTTCAACCGGATCTCATGCAAATTTATTACCGATTTTTGTACTTCGATTAATTTTTACCCCCGATATCGTCCACGAAACAAGAAACCACACCGTCGCCGGAAAAACCTGTCGCCGAAGAACAATTGTTGAATTTTCTATTGTATAACTAGCAAAAAAAGACTTACACACGTACACGCATGCTAAAGATTGAGAAACAATAGCATGTCCCACACGTGACAACAAGTGCAAATAAAAGATTTTAAGGAAGCAACTTCTTGAACTTGCTGCATGAGTGACACGAGGATAATCGTACGGTGCTCCGGCGGAAGAGACCAACCGTGAATACACCGGATTCCGCCACGTGTCCAGGTTTGGTGCCGTGTCCCTATTATCTTTATTTTCTATGATTTCCTTTCCTTAAACTCAACCATCATCCAAGATTCCAAGGCACCAATTTCGCAGATTACCATAGCTAAGATCTCTCAAGAAATACTGACCATAGCTAAGATCTCTCAAGAAATAGTGCTCTCCCTATCCTGAAATTCTTGAACACGAAAATTAAAAATAAAATAAAAGGAAAGAAAATTGCCTCTCCAACCCATTGAACAAATATGAAAAAAGATAAGTACGAAAATCTGGAAAAAAATGTTTGATATCACAAAAAAATTCAAATCGACAAACAAAAAACTGTGTATAAATCGAATGGCGCCTTAAAGGCAACAATATCCTTGAGAAATAGGTCCTGGAAAACCGCTTTATTGTGCCTAGAAAAATCCCCCAAAACGAGCACCATTGCCCAGAAAATAAAAAGGACAGAAAAAATGGCTTTGTAGATGATCACTTAATGACATTAGATGGACAAATTTTCTTGTTGATAATGGATATCAATGTGAATTCAAAACACGAGATGGAAAATTTTGCACCATAATCGCATATTTTTATCGCCTATTCTAGTTCTGATCACATTTTATTTAGGTTTACAAGCTTGGTATGACAATTATCAGTGTAATATTCACATACCTAAGTTGGATTTCATATCATCTAAAGAGAGGAATCGACAGTTAGAGGGAGCACCAGTCAATTTTCCAAAGATCTTTAATATCAGGAGTAAATAATACTTTGATCACTCATCTCGAATTAAAATTTTATAATTTCTATGAACCCACAAACGAAAAGGATAGGACAAAAAGAAAAAGAGGCTTAAAAGTAGTGAGGCGAATGAGTGGATAAGTGAAGTCAGAGAATTTTGATAGGTTTATCATCTTTTGAAGAAGGGGCATGTATAATCACTTGTAATTATTGGCGAAGACAAGTTGCAGTAGGCTTTGATTATATCATCGAATATGACTGATTTGAAAAATATTTTCCTCAAGATAAGTGTTTGAATCTTTTATAAAAATAAATTAACGGATTTTTCTACTATTTATGAAAATCTTTAGATATGAATTATTATCGATAATGATAATATTTTTTATTAACTAATTATTTTAAGTGATACAAACAATCGGTTTTAGGAATATATTTTTCGCATCAGTCATTTTTCTCAAAACAAACAAAGCCTTAATCATATCTATCTCGTAAACTTTAAATTCCGATTCACTTGTAGGAACACTTTCCCAATCGACGCATTTCTCAATTCGATCGTTCAAATTCACATAAAATAATTACGCTCACAGTGCATGCATCCTCGAAATCTAGTTCTACTTTAAATGGAACGGTTATAAAACCTTTTGTTTCTAAGTGTTTTTCATCGAAAGAAACGTGCATTTGGAAATCATTGTATTGCGAAATGCCGGTAATCCGTCTTCTAGAAAGATGTGTTAGGCAAATTTGGACTTCCAAAAGTCCTTTCATTAGTTTTTCTTTATTAGTCTAATAACCCTAAAGAACGTTCACGATAATTAGGTAGAAATATAATATTTTTACCCAAATAAAGCATCAAACTTGCTTTCCAGTGAAATTAATGGAATGATTAGGACGGTATTTGTTTTAGAAAAATAATAATTAAAGATTAAAAAAACTAAGGGGATAAAAGCACTGATGGTCTCTAATCATTTTAATTTATGAAATTTGGTCCTTAAACTATGTACTTTTGGTTTGAATTGAAGGCTTCCATTAGAAAGTTAAACCAAAATGCCACCCCTAAATTGCTGTAAAATGCTATCATGTCATCCTACTTATATTTTAATTCTTTTTAAGAAGTATAATGACAAAATATTTTTTCTTAAAACTTATGAACTGTAAAAGACACTCGATGTGGTTACTGCTTGGGCGGGGAGTGGTTGCGTGGCAGTGGTTGCTGTGGCAATGGCAATGCCTCCTGAACATCGACATGGATAACCACATTGGTTATAAGGTAGCATTTCATCCACGTGACATATGAAATTCGACGCTTAAGAAAGTCGGCTAAATTATGTTTTCTTTTTTTCCTCTTAGGCTGACAAACATTGGTTAAATTCCTTATAGTATAACTAGCGAAAAAGACTTACATGTTTATACGTGTGCTAAAGATTAAAGAGCAATAGGTCAATCTTGTACATAGTAGATGTAAATAGAAGTGTTCAAGAATGCAAGTTCCCATACTGTTACAGGGAGAAATTGTCTAATGTCATCAAACATATATACGAGTTCTTGAAACAGAAAAGAGATCGAGAAAACAAGAGAGTGAGGAAAGAGAAAAACTAACTTCAACCGCCAACTAACTCCCCCTCCGTTCTACTCTACCCAATCGGGTGCATCGTCCTGTTCAGCCTTGGGTATCGCGCGAGGACAATCCATGTTCGTCTCATGAGAATTGGTGTCTTGTTCGTCAGGTTGATCGTCCTCAAATTTCATCACATGAGGACGATCGACCTGACGAACAAGACACCAATTCTCAGGATCTTCTTGAAGTGGGACTCACTATTTTCCTCCTTGGGACGAATCTTGGAAATTGATCGTTCACCGTTGCAGTCTCTCTTTGTGAATTTAGGGTATGGCAATGTAATTGTGAATGTAGTCAGCGGGGGGAAGGGGGAACAGAGATTTATAAGGAAAAGTTGGATCGAATTTTTCGTTTTCTTTTTTTTTTTTTAAAGTGGCCCCAAATTTATGGTGATTAGAACTAGTTTTTAAAATCACAGCAAATAAAACGGCCGTTATTAGATGTAGAGCTAATGTAATTTTATTGAATAATAAAAAGAGTGCACTTATCTCAAAAGAATAAGGGAGTGAATGATAACCATTATGTTCCAGAAATAGGCTTTGGAAAAAAAAATAGATTTTTCTGTTTTTATTTCTAGAAGAGTTTCTAAGCGAAAATAACTATTTGATAACGACACAAAATTCTACTATAAAAATAGAAATTCGTTTGATAACGACACAAAATTTATTCCTTTCGGACGGTGGCGATCAATGGACGATGACAGACGGTGGTGGCGATCCAGCGGTATGATGGCATTGCCGCGACCATGGCGACGACGGTCGGTGGCAAAGCGTGAGCGATCGACGGACGGTGGTCGGCAGCAACGGATGAAGGACCGGTTGACGAATGATGAGAAATTTTTTTATTTCTCATTTCTGTTCCAGAAATAGAGAAGTCTACTTCTGATTTTTATTCCAAATCTATTTCTGGAACAGAAATTTATTTCAGAAATAGAAAAAACGGAATAAGTTTATCAAGCGGATTTTTATTCCAGAAATAGATCTACAATAGAAAAATTATTTCTGGAACAAAAATAAGCAGTTGTCATGCACCCCTAAGTAGACGGTGCACAAGCAGAGGAAACCAAAAAAAGCATAGGAAACCAACCGTCAATGCGCCACATTTCACCACGTGTCAAGATCAACGCCGTCGTAATATCCATCGTTGCGTGCCTATTTTCTTCTCTCTTTTTTCCTGATTTTTCTTTTCTCCTCGTTAATTTCTTACCTTAAAGAATTATACACGTCAATAAAGAACTTAATCTTCATCCAAGATTCCAAAGCACCAATTTTCAGAGGATACCAAAATCTGAATTCTCTAAAAAATTGCTCTCTTTTATCCTGAATCTTGAACGCTAAACTAAAAACAAAAGTAAAAATAAGAACAAAAGTGAAAGTAAAATTAGAAAATATCACCCCAACCGCACTCAATCAAGTTATGGATTGACCTTCGATGATTTTTTTTCTCCTATTTCTTGCCGTTTTCCATCAGAGCTCGTGCAAATCCAGATTTTTTTACTGCGATTAATTTTTTACCCACAACATCATCTACGAAACAAGAAACCATGCCTTCGCTGGAAAAAAACGTCGCCAAAAAAGCCGGTTAAATATACGTATTTTCCTCTTAGGCTAAAGAACAATGGTTGAATTTTCTATTGTATAACTAGCAAAGAAAGGCTTACACGTGCATACGCATGCTAAAGCTTAAGGAACGATAGCATGTCCTACACGTGACAAAAGGTGCGGACAAAAGAGTTCGAGAAAGCAAGTTCTCGTACCTGGTACCGATAGAATTCCTCTGTTATCATCATCGAACATAATCAAGTTCTTCACGCAGAAAAGGAATTGGTAAAACATGAAACTGGAAAAGAAGAGAGAGAAAAACTTACTCCGATTCTACTCCACATCGTCCTTTGGCTTCGGGCATCGCATGATGATGATCCCTTATTTAGCACATGAGAATTAATGTTTGGTCATCAGGCCTATCATCCCTTTTCGACATTAATTTTTTGGGCGCGCATGATAAAATTTCTACTTCTCTATTTCTCTATTCCTCGGAACAAGTTTGAAACAGAAATTCGTTTGGTAATGCAATTTGATTTTTTTATTTTTGGAACAGATTTCTATTTCAGAAATAGATTTGAAGAAGAAATCAGAAGTTTTAACTTCTCAATTTCTAAAATAAAAATTGAGAAATCAATTTCTGTTCCAAAAATTTTGTCATGCGTACCTTTAGTGGGATGATAAGCCTGAAGAGACCAGAACATTATTTCTCAGTTCTTTTTCTTTATGGGATAGATCTTGAAAATTGATGTTCTCTAAATTAAGCATATGGGAATGAACTTGTGAATATATAGAGGCGCAAAGATTTATAGAAAAAGCTGCAGCAATTTTTTTTTTTCAAATTAGGGCCAACTATGTGGCGGTTGGAAGCAGATCAAAGATTATAACAAATAAAAACAATTATTGTTATATCTATTGCTAATGCCATAAAAAAGAAAAAAAAAATTCCAATACGAGCGACACGAGGATAATTATTAATTGTACGGTGCTCCGGCGGAAGGAACCAACCATGCATACACCTGATTCCGCCACGTGTCCAAATATTGATGACGTGTACCTATTCTCTTTATTTTCTCTGATTTTCTTTTCCTGTTAATTCCTTTCCTTAAACTCAACATCCAAGACTCCACGGAACCGATTTCGAAGGTTACCGAATCCGAGATCTCTCAAGAATTGCCTTCCATATCCTGAAAATCTTGAGTACGAAAATTAAAGAATATAAATGAAAAGAAAAGGAAATTGCCGATCCGACCCATTGACCAAAGGAGAAAAATAAATAGAAAAATCTGGAAAAAGTAGTTGATATCAATAAAAATTCCAAATCAACAAACAAAAAACTCGTGTATAAATCGAATAGTGCCGTAAAAGCCGCAGTACCCTTGAGAAGTCGGTCCTGGAAAATCACTTTATTGTGCCTAGAAAAATCCCCCAAAACGAGCACCACTGCCCATAAAATAAAAAGTAAAAGAAATTTATTGATGTCCGGAAAAACAAGCAAATTCATTTGATTTGATTTGATTTTTTTTTGGTCTTGTGTTAATGACATAGGATAGACAATTTTTCTATTTATTTATTGAGGGACCAATAATGGATACCAATGTAAATTCAAAACACGAGATAGAAATTTTTGCATCATAATTCATATTTTTATTGCCCACTTTGATTCGGATCATGTTCTATTCGGTTTTCAAGAGTAGTGTGACATTGTACGGATATAATATTTATTGACCCAAGTTGGATTTCCTTATCATCCAAAGGGAGGAAGGCACAATAGGAGCACCAGTCAATTTCCAAAAGTCTCTATTGTTAGGATTTACAAGATACTTGATCTCTTGTATCTCAATAAATAAAATAAAATTAACTTCTATGAACCACCGAATGAAAACGATAGGACATTAATAAAAAGAGGCTTAAAGGTAGTGGGGCGGATAAGTGGTTAAGTGAAGTGAAGAATTTTGATTGGTTATCATATTTTGAAGAAGGGGGATGTATAACCCACTCACTATCAGCGAAGGCAATTTACAATCAACCTCTTATTTAATTATGTATTTCCGTAAATTTTAAATTTCAATTCACTCTTAGGCCTCTTTTGTTTTGCAAAAACTATGGTAATTCTGAAAAATATTTTTCAACGAGTCATTTTCAGAAAAAATAACAATATTTATAGTGTTTGGTTAAAATTTGAAAATAAACTGAAAAATATTTTTGTTATTTAGTACGGAAAATCTTGAAGATGCTTGTAAAAGCTTCGTCAATTGCTTAGTATATCCTACAGTTCTTCATCTCTGACCGCTACACTAGAAGCATTTGAATTTAAAATAGGGATTGAGCCACCCGGATTCTTGAATAAAAGAATTATCAAAAGTGGCCAACTTAGCCATCCCACCTAATGAATTATTAGGATTCATTTTTCAATAGAATCTTACGTATTCATAGGTTCCATCGTTCCCATCACTTTGCAATTAATGGTAATGTTTGAATTCTACAATGGAGCCTCTTGTGAAATTTGTTCTTAAGTCAATCTTTTTAGTCTTTATTGGCTCAAGGCTCTTGATTTTTTTCTATGGATAGATTCATATACTTTTGGATTAATCAGTATCGATGCTTTATTACACTACCTTTTATGAGATGACTCATAAACCTTACATATATTGTCGTCTACAAGAACTCGCGAAAGCTGATTCGGCGTCCGTCCGTGCCTGCCCTCGTTGATCGTCGCCGTCAGCTTCTCCGTAGTGCGAGCATAGCCAAGCCTCACTGTTGAGTGAGCCTTGCCTAATGCCTACACGGGGTTGCGCAAATCCGGCGGAACTGCTCTTCAAACATGGGCAAAAACGACTATTTAGACTTAGGCTTGCGCCTTATTCAGTCCCAGATGTTAATGGGAGATGATGGACCCTGATATTTAAAGTGTGGGTTTCCTCATCATAAATTGGAAAAACAAAATTCTGGAGAGGGAAAACTGTTTGATAAATCGGTGTTGAAACATTAGCTATTAAATAGAAATCCGTCAAAATCATGAAAACAATTAACTTTGAAGTTTAAGAAACAAATGTTCTTTATTGCCTACCTTGAGAGTTATTTTAGGTGATGATCACGAATCGACATTAAAATTGTAGGAGTTATGTTAATTTTAGTTATGTATAGTTGAAAGTTTCGACAGTGCTTTAAAAAAGTCCAATAGAATTTTGCTGGGGGATTACTCTCTCGTCCAAGTCTTGGTTGACTTGATCATTATTACTTTGGAAAGCTTGTGGTCTTTAATTTCGTGATTTTCATTAATGATTAGGAAATTGCTCTTCTTGATGCTGCTAGTATTGCCCTATTTGCCTCTAGTGTCGTAAATCGAGGGTTGGGCTCATCGGGTAATATTGGTGTCAAGAGAAAAGTCTTCCGTGAATAGGACCCATTTAGGAAGTTAATGCCACACTTCAAATCATGTAAATTGAAGGAAAAGTTTCGCTCAATATGTGGTAAAAAGGTTGAAATTTGATGGATCCATGATGTTAATGGGGCACTTAATGGACCACAATGTTTATCTAGTTAAAGTGGGTTTCCTCGTCATACTTTGAAAAAAGAAAATTCTCGAGAGGGAAAACTGTTTGACAAATCGACGTTGAAATATCAGCCCTTAAATAGAAATCCGAGAAAATCTTGAAAACAATGAACTTTGAAGCTAAACTAAAAAAAACGTTCTTTATTGCCAACCTTGAGAGTTATTCTAGGTGAGGATCACGAATTAACATTAAGGTTATACGAGTTTTGTTAATTTGAAAACGTTCTTTATTGCCTACCTTGAGAGTTATTCTAGGTGAGGATCACGAATTAACATTAAGGTTATATGAGTTTTGTTAATTTGGGTTATGCACAATCGGAAGTTTCAACGGTGCTTTAAAAAATTTCAATCGAATTTTGTTGAGCAATTACTCTCTCGTCCAATGCCTGGTTGACTTGATCATTATTACTTTGGAAAGCTTGTGGCCTTCAATTTCGTGATTTTCATTAAGGATTAGGAAATTGCTCTTCTTGATGTTGCTAGTATAGCCCTATATGCCTCCAGTGTCGTAAATCAAGGGTTGGACTTATCAGGTAATACTGGTGTCAAGAGAAAAGTCTTCCGTCAACAAGACCCATTTAGGGAGTTAAAGCCACACTTCAAATCATGTCAATGGAAGGAAAAGTTTCACTCAAGATGTGGTAAAAAGGTTGAAATTTGATGGATCCATGATGTTAATGGGGGCATTTAATGGATCGCGATATTTATCTAGTTAAAGTGGGTTTCCTCGTCATACCTTGAAAAAAGAAAATTCTCGAGAGGAAAAACTGTTTGACAAATCGATATTGAAATATCAGCCCTTAAATAGAAATCTGTGAAAATCTTGAAAACAAACTTTTAAGCTAAATAAAAAAAGTTCTTGATTGCCTACCTTGAGAGTTATTCTAGGTGAAGATCACGAATCAACATTAAAGTTTTAGGAGTTCTGTTAATTTGGGTTATGCACAATCAAAAGTTTCGACAAGTACTTTAAAAAAATCCAATCCAATTTTGTTGGGTGATTGCTGCTCTCTTATCCAACATTCGATCCATACGATTCTCATTACTTTGGAAAGTTTGTGATATTTAGTTTCAGGATTTTCATTAAGGATTAGGAAACCGATCTTCTCAGCACCGCCAGTAATGACCTATCGGATTCCAATGTCGTAAATTGAGGGTCGGGCTTATCGCGTAACGGTGGTATCAAAAGAAAATTCTTTGCCTGTGGGACCCATTTAGGAAGTTAAAGCCATGAATCATGTTAGTCATTGGAAAAGTTTCAATCAAGACGTAAAAAAGGTTGAAATTTGAGATGTCGACAATCTTCACTATGATTCCTCCCTCCTCGGTATTCGATTTCAGTCCCAGGTTTCTATTGAATGCAATCTTCGATTTATTTTTGAGTAAGTAATCTTCAATGTATTTTTTTGGTAGCTAGTATCAATCAAAGCAGCTTTTTTTAGCAAAGGGCTTCTGTGTACATCTGGGCCTGCCATTGAAAAACCCAAAAAGTTTTTGGTAAACCGAATAGTGAATTTAAGGCAACAATATCCTTGACAAATAGGTCCTGGAAAATCACTTTAATGCGCCTAAAATCCCCAAAACATACACCGTAGCTCAAGGAAAAAAAATTGGCTTTGTAGATAACCACTTGAATTAGGGAAGACTGGCTCTAAGGTGGGTGGATTCCTACTTTGCAATTGGGAATCGAAGAAAAAAAAGGGTTAGTTTTGGGTTTGTGGAATTGGGAACCGACCTTACTTACCCTAGTACAAGATTAGATTGGACCTGATCGATCTTTGTCCGGTTTTTGGATTTTCCTGAGAATTGATGATGTTATTTTTTTGGATAAATATATTCGAAATCCTAAAACTTATCACGAAAGTGCAATTGAGTTATAAAACTTTTAAAAAATATAATTAAATTCTAAAACTTGTTAATAAAGTACAATCGAGTTCTAAAACTTTCAAAAAATGTAAATTTTTTTTTGAAAAATATAATCAATTGTACATTCATGACAAATTTTAGGACTTTCAATGTATTTATTTCTATTTAAAAAAAATTAATTTCTTTCTCAAAAGTTGTCAAGTACATTTAGAGTTATTTTAGAATAGAATGGAATTACTACTTACTCCCAAAAATGATCATTTATGTTGCCCTTATAGGAATTAAAACAACAAAATAATTTGGGTAGTTTTCGTCGATTCGATTCAGTTTGGTTGGTCCACTGGGTCCAATCCTTCCCTAAGAACCATAAACTAGACCGATTATTCTCAATTTCGAAATTTTAAAATCAAGAGTGGCTCGGAATTGACCGATCGAGTTCTCAAGTTGGATTGGGACTAATGCAAGCCCAAGCCCCTTGAAGCCCATGACAAAAAAATCATTTGAATTCCTTTTGTCTCGGGAAAATGACGTTGGATCGACAAAATCTACTAATTGATTTAGCAGCTGATGATGGATGTACATGTGACTTTGGGATGCGAGATAGAAAACTTTTCATTGCAAAATTATATTAATATTAAATATTTTGAGTTTGGTCACCTCCTATTTGGGTTTACAAAATTAGCGAAAGGTTATATAGATACGATATTCAATTACCTAAATTAGATTAGACGGTTGGAACACCATTCAAATTCCAAATATGTTTATCACCGGGAGAGTACAAAATATTCCAAAAAGATATCCTCATATTACTAACAAAAATAAATGAACAAATCGAAATATTAATCGCCCGCAAAAATATCTAAATGTAAATTGTAATGGATCATGATAATATTTTCATTGACTATTTCAGGAAATAGAAATAATTATTTTTAAAAATATAACTTTCACTAAACAAACGTAATCTTAATTATTCTGTTACAAGGCAACAGAATTCCAGAAATAGAACAATTTATAGAAGGGATAATTCGAATTGACGATGGAGTCCTCTCCCAAAAGAGGAAATTACCAAATTGGACTCCTCCTGCTCCGATCCCAGATCGCTAAAACCCTAATTTATAAATCCCCTCCTCCTCCGCCTCGCCTCCTCCTCACTCTGCACACTGCTCGAACTGCGAAGTCCCCAGCAGCCAGCAAGCCTCTCTTCGCCCTCGCCTCGTCTCTTTCCAGGTAAAATCTCTCTCTGCAACGGAGTGAAAGTTGGGGCGGGGATTTCTCGATGCTTCTGGTTCCTCTTTTCTCGTGAATGTCGTCGCGATTGCCAAGGATGGCGTCGGAATGTCCGGCGACGATCTCGTGTTTCGTCTGGACGGATCGGGATCTTTTGTGGTAGTTTTCGCGCCGAGGGTGTCGTTAGGAACCTCGATTGAGTGAGTGAGAGAGAGAAAGGTCCGATTTTGTTGTCGATTCGGTGACAATTTTTGGGTTGGTTTCGATCTCTGGAAGTTGGGGCGATGATATGTTCGAGGGTTTTGTTTTGGACGTCTGTAGCGATCTGCAAATTATGCCCTTTGGACCAGATGGGTCTTCTGTCTTGTTGTTTATGTTTTGTGATGGTGTCATGAAACTCCATTCAAGCTCTATAGCGAAGAGTGTCGCGGTTCCGTGTGATTTTTTCGTGCTTGGCTGAAAAGTGGGATCTTGCTACATTGTAATTCATGATTGGTAATTCAAGACGATGGTTATAATTATCGGGAGAGAGGAATCTGCATCGAGCATTCAGTTCCACTTGTTTATGATTTGGGCATTAGAGTGGTTGAATCAAAGTGGTAGCTTGCCCATGTTCCAATGCTAAAGCTTATAATGTTTTCTTGCGTGTCTGCAGTTTATAAAGAATCACTCCCCGAAAAAGCGATGGCAGTTGCGTTTTACGACCTTGGCTCGGCAGCAGGACTGAAGAAGCTTGATGAATACCTCCTCACACGGAGCTATATAACTGGGTTAGTATCTAATCATCCCTGTTAGCTTTTCGAATAATAAAGCGATAGGTAAGGTCCAGTGCAATTATTTTTCCCTGTCTTGCTATGTTAGGTACCAAGCTTCAAAGGATGATATCACTGTTCATGCTGCACTTCCGAAGCCCCCATCATCTGAATTTGTCAATGTATCTAGGTGGTATAACCACATTGAGGCTCTTCTGAGGATTTCGTAAGTTTTCGTGACACATTAAGTTTTAATACATCTTGGTTTCAGCACTCTAGGCATATGATTGAGGATCTACTTGTTAGTTCTAAGTTTGCTGTATTCAGTTTCTTCCTATCTAAAGTTTAACACTTCACCCATGTCAGTGGTGTTTCTGCGGAAGGTTGTGGTGTTGTTGTTGAGGGTTTTGCTCCAATCACCGAGGAGGCAATCGCAACTCCCCCTGTTAGTGACACAAAGGCAAGCTTCGTTACTGTTTTTATGCTTCTGTTGAAAGATTTATTTCAAAACAGTAGTGATGGGATTATTTTCTTTAAAACATGATTGTGAAACCTAAATGCAGCACATTACCATGATATAAACTTGCTTATTGCAGGCTGCAGCTGCAGAGGATGACGACGATGATGACGTAGATTTGTTTGGTGAAGAGACTGAAGAGGAGAAGAAGGCTGCTGAGGAACGTGCAGCTGCTGTCAAGTCATCTACAAAGAAGAAAGAATGTGAGTTTCTTATATACACGTAGGGGGTTGATAATTCAAAGCTCAGTTTTTGTTCATATTTCCCTCTCTTAGCTCATAATTTACTTCCCTTGGTTTCTGGACTGGTCAAGTTGCTTTGACAATTAACTTATCCGGAAAAAAAATCTGTTTTTAATGTGAACATATTGTAGAAAAATCATGGTGTCCTGCGACATCTAACTGATTGCCTGAATGGAGGCTGTCTATAGGTTGCTCCAGTTACATACCATGTTCTTGTATTCAAAATATAACCTAATTCATATGATGCCTACCATCTGATCCATGGCTTATAGATCATCTTTTTTTTTATGGAAGCACTAAGGACTGTTGGCTTGCTTGACCCTCTGCTTTAGAAAATCAATGATAATACAGAGAGAACTTACCGTCATATTCTTATTTTCAGCTGGCAAGTCTTCTGTGCTGATGGATGTGAAGCCATGGGATGATGAGACTGACATGAAAAAGCTCGAGGAAGCAGTAAGAAGCGTCCAAATGGAAGGGTTGTTTTGGGGAGCATGTACGTTCTATTGTTTTTGTTTGTCCTTGGCTTTACTTAAATGCACCGGGTCTTAGCTATACTTTTGTACAGCTAGATATCATTAGTTTCCTGCATGATTATGAAACCTTATTTACAATTTGGTATGTCTCCAGATATATTTGGGGGATAAGAAAAATTATGTTTTCCTCTTGTTATTGAATGCTTGGTGCTGCTATCTTGAAAGAGCCTGTTAGGTGAGAAGTCTCTCTGATACAAATATTTGATGTTACACAGCCAAACTTGTACCTGTGGGCTATGGCATAAAGAAATTGCAAATTATGCTGAGCATTGTGGATGATTTGGTTTCGGTCGACTCTCTCATTGAGGACCATCTTACGGTTGAACCAGTGAACGAATACGTCCAGAGCTGCGACATTGTCGCTTTCAACAAAATATGTAAGAAGATTCTTTGGCCTATTACTTATTATTCTCATCTGTTATATACATCATTTGGGAGCTGATAGGCCCTTACATCTTTTCTATATTTCTGCTTTGGCGCATCTGTGTAATTGTTCTTTTTTTTCATTTGGTGCAGAATTTATGCGATGTATTGAGGTTGGCCCAAGTGTCTCCTCATTGACTTTGTGGCTGCTATTTGGGCGTCTTATCACCCTGAGTTCTATGCAGGACTAGATTTAAGAGATGTATTTCTATGTTCATGGATTTGGAATCAGTATTTTACTTGGTTAATGTCACAATGTTCCGATTGTAGTCTTGATCTTTTATTCTTTCGACATTGTGTGCAACAAGTATTGATACTGTATTTGGTATGGAGTAATCATTTTGATCCAAACTCTGAAGCTAGTTGTTGTTGCCCCATTCGGGTTTTTTCTTTCTTTCTGGGACTTGTGCAACCAGTACGTATTGAACATGGCGTCCCAGGATTGTGCTCCTTGAGGTAGATCGATATCCTATGCTTCAAGTTAATTGAGGCTGACATATATATCAAAATATTTTCACGGATGGACTGATCCGAGACAATCAATGATTGTTATAGTGACTTGCCATCTCAAATTTTGATTCCTAGAAATATGGCTGGTCTTGCATATTAGCGTGGTGACTGCGGATGTTCTTCTCTAGATTCTCAGTTTAACTTATTGGTATTGAGGAGATAAATTAGGAATGAAACCACCAACTAATACCGATTGGAAACTACTCCGAGTAGAGTCGGAGTCTGCAAGATAGTAGTGTTATCGAGTCAACATGAACGGATTGCATCAAGATTTCAACAATCGATATGTTCCTTGATTTTCCATCATTCGTTTTCAGAGTCGTTTAAAGTGCCTGTCGATAGTTTTTGCCATATCTCGTCTGAATGAAAACCAGGAAGCTTCTTTAACTATTCTTCACAGCATTCCTGTCGTGTTTATTTAAGCCATTTGGCGCAATATACGGGAGTAGGAATTATGGCAGTTTCCGTATTGCGAATATTTATCGATTTTATGCATGCAAGGGTTAGGTTTGGATCAGCAAAACACTGAATACGTAAAGGCAATGGGCTTGAGCGAGATTGTGAAGACGAACTGTTCTTCAAACAGCTCGTGCAATGCTAAAATCCTCCTTTCATTGCCTGGAGATGTTCTCCCTCAAGTTCCCAAGCGAGGAGCAGAAAATTTAGGGACACGCGGCAGGATTTTTCTGCTATCTTTATCTGATGATTGACTAGGAGCTGTGCCTAAAAATGTTATTCGGGATCGCTTTTAGAATATTTATCTTTATTTTCCCTTTATGTAGATCTTTCCCGACTAACAGTCTGGTTATAAATAATGGGTTACCTCAAGAGTTGTTCGAAATATTGGCAGTCGATTGATATTGCGATTATTCAGTTCCGTCAAAACTGTCCACGTCGTTTTGCTGAATTATATCAGCACCGGCTCCATGAATTGATATGCCAATTGAGGAGTCAAATTGTAATCGAGTCTTTATCGAGTTGGTATACATCGTAATAACCGAATCAAAAGTTTTCAGCTGGAGAAATTTTTTGGTGCTCTTAGCAGGTTATTTTCGTCCACGCAACCCAAGCAAACAAAGCTCAACATCACTATTTCAATGTTCTTGAATAGCTTGGAGCTGGGCCTTCATTTCGCACTACCACGGGTACAAAAATAATGGAAAAAAGTTGGGTTCGATTCTCATCCGTTCCTATCGAAAATAGGGTTGAACACAGATTGGAAACACCACATCTAGAAGTGTTCCAAATTCTTGATATCCTCCCAAATGAGTTTGTTTAGTTAAAGTCCCTAGGAATGTGATCCTTGACAACACCCCCAAAACGTCATTTGATGTGAAAGTGGGCATCTTGAAAATCTACCAAATAGGTTGGTCGTATTTCCTCGACCTGATCGATGACTTGACCCGGCACATCTTCGGGGGCGAGCTTAGGTGGATACTCTTACCGGCTTGGCTACCGGCTCGGCTCGGCCTAACCCGGTCTGTAAATACCAAAAATGGATTTGGGCAGACTTGGACGGATTCCCTCATTAAAAGCATGTCCAACCTTGTCCAAGCCTGCCTAAGCCCAAATATTTTCATGTGTTTCCCTAAAACTTTCACATGACAAATGGGCTTGGTCGTGACTTTTCAGTCATGAGCTTGGACCGACACGCGTAGAACATTGTGCCGAGAACTTTGGCGGTCCCTGGCCCAAGCCTGCCCATTGATCATGTCTATGATTGTCTGTAGTGGCGGTTGGCGGAACCGTACGGTCGCTAGACCAAGAGGCTTAAATGGGCCTCGGTGCGGCCGTGGGCCCAAGGCCTGCAAGATTGGAGGCCTGGCCCATGTCTAGTGTCAACACTAGGACCTGACTGACATGAATGTTGACATCTTAAAAAGTGCAAAGAAGCATTCATTTTCACAAATTTTGGACTAAACAAAATATAGATCAAACCGGATTACAGATCCCGAATTTGGTAGATAACGATCCGGTACAAATATATCTAACCTAATCTCGTCGATAGAGTTTTCAAAAGTATAGTGACGACCGCCTTTTGAAATCCTTTAATGCCATTACATTCGGACTTCGGGATGCTTAATAACAAGGAGTATTGTTCCCATCTTATTTTTTGTTGTTTGCTAGGTGTAATCCTGGGCTTTGGAACTTCTCTAAGAGGAGTTTGGTGGGCCCACTAGGAGCCCACCTAGAGAAAACCCCGTAAACCCACAAACCCCCTAAAAACAATCAATTATCTTGTATGATAAGCTAATGCAGTAGAAGTTAATTTTCCCCTCTTTGCCTTTTCTTTGAACATACGATTATGCTAGAGTCTGTTGCTTTGCTAGCATGTTTCTCAAAAGTCAATAGAGAAACGTTGCAAAACATTTTTTCCCACTCGTTCGTTGCGACAAAAAGTGAAGATTTTTGATTGACAATCTCAAATCTTTTGAAAGATCGCTATATCTTTTGAAATATAGTATATCGTAACTTCTCGAGAACGTGCCATGAAACAACCAACTCTTCACGAGCCATTAGTCCAGCGTAGATGACACGCCTCGCATCAAATCGAAAACACAGGGGAAATCTATTTGTGACACCGACTGACGCGAAAGCCATAGGAGCCTCAATTCCAAAGGATCACGACAACTCGCTCACTATGCATGTCAAAGAAAATCAATAACCTCGATCGACAAGCCACCGCACGGTTGTTAACTGATTGATGACCTCCTCTTTCTTTAAACAAAAGGATCCAATGTCAAAAGGCGAGACCTAGTTGAAACAAGAGAACAAAACCGCCTCTCCGCCCCAATTGAAAATGACTTTGAAAAACCCAACCAAACCACTTCTTGCAAGAGAGAGAACAAAATAGACATGGCAAGAAAGGAGGAAAAGAGAGCCAAAGTAGGCTTGACTTGTGGGGTAGGTACAAACCGATCTCTCCTACTCGCACCTTCATATTATTCTCCACCCAAAAGTGACTCCAAACACAAACTTCCATGCAAATGGCGGGAGAAGTTTGGAATCTACCAACTCTTTTGTCCCCCCCTTGAACACGTCTCGATTGTCCAACACTGAAAAATTGAAAATAAGATTTTATTTGTATCACGAAAAAATGATTAATTTGAAATAATATTTTCTTAAAAATGATCGCTTTTATCATTTATAAAATTGAATGAATAAAAAAATCTTGTCATTCACGAAGATATTCAAATGTAAATTGTTGTCAATAAATAAGTAGTGTTTTTCAGATCATTTATTTTTCATAAACACACACCATAAATGATGTTTTGTCTTTTAAACCTTTGATTTCTTAGTGAGTTTGGAGATTGCTTTAGTTGCTGGGATTAGGCACTTTAGAGCCTTATACGGACAAATTGGTGTTGACCCTTGAATACTTCTCTCTTGCCGTGTCAAAATAAAACTTGAGGGAATACTCTTAAATAAATTTCAGGATGAAAAGGGAAGAAAAATGGGTTGGAGATCCAAGTGTTTTAAATTCGAATTTAGAGGGTATGGTCTCAAGAACATAGTAAGGACAATCTTAATATAAGTTTATGATATCACCATACAACAAGATTCATTCGGTTGATCAATCTCTTGGGGTTAAAATTGTTGAGACGATTGTGATTTTTTCTTCTTTTTTTTCACATAAATTAATCTCAAGTTCAATATTATATCACACAAATCTCAGAAGTCAGGCCAAGAAAAGGTAGTTTTGAATGTGTTTTTAATTTTTATGGGAATGGTGTTGACCCGCTATGCCACCTAATGGAAAGGATATTCTTTTGGATTAATTACTCGATATGTCATAAATTTGTCGTATAGATATCAATCAGCTCCAAACTTTTCAATTTTGCTAATATAATCCTACATATTTCCGTGAAATTCCAATGTAGTTTTCCTAGTGAATTGCCACCGAAAATTATTGATATGATGTCCAATTATCATTGGTTATCCTACATAACATGTTAACATGGGCAACTTGTGAATTGTTATGTTAGTGATTTTTTGTGGCAAGTGACTAGAATAACTACATTAGAATTTCACATAAAGAATTAAGACTACGATGGCAAAATTAGAAGGTTTAGATTTGAATTAGCATTCGTACAATATATTTAAGACCGAATTGGTAATTTTCCCCCTAGTCTACATTGCACTTACAAGAGACCTAAGTTATTGCCAAAAATAACTATCATTTAACAAATTAATCGGTTCAGTAATAGCTGGCCTTTCTTTTCTTATACTTGCAAATTTTGATAACTTTTGATTATTATGGAATATTTTGTTTTATACACGAGGGCTAATTACTTTTAGATGTTAGTTGTGAGAAAGCATTAATAAACTTTTTCCTTTGTCAAAATAAGATGACAGAAAAAATCTATTTCACATATGATATTGATCTCACATTTTCGTTGGGTCTTTTGTTTTGTTTTGTTTTTTTTTTTCTAACTCACAACGTACGTCCCTTATCCTTGGAGATGAACGATCGCGATTTTACGAGAAAAAGGCAAGCATGATGTAAATAGAATCGACAGATAAAAGGTATGGTCCCCATCCTTTGTTTTTTTGGCTAGTGAACGTCCTTGTCTTTTGGACCGACCGCATGAAAAATGAAAAGCATTATTGTAATTTAACATCTTAGTGCCCTCATTCTATCGATAGAATTTTCAAATTAATTTTTTCTTTTCATCTATTAAACTATAAAAATATGTCTACTAATTGGGGGGCATCGATTTATTTTATTCTAATGCCGAAAATTAAGAAGATTATAACATAAAAGAAACTAATCACATCTTTGTAAAAATAATGAGATTCAAAATTGACCTTATGCTACCATCTAAGCAATAAAAGCAAGTCTATTTTTTGGAGCAGGCTAAATTTTATTTCATTTATTTTCTCTTGTCAACTCTTAATATGCTATAAACTATTAAGATGAATTGAGAGAGACGTAATGTTAGGCACCAACATTCAACTAGGGGGTGACCGATTACACGTGCAATGTCCAGTGTATGTGTTGAAAAGGGAAACAGTGTAGAAACAAAATTTACGATTTCAGCTGTTGATTAATGAACTTAAAGGTTAAAAAAATCATAATCAAGTTTCGTGCTCGCGATTGATAGAATTTGGATGTTGAAAATGACAAATGGGCTTGGATTTTAAACTCTCAAATTCCACTGGTAATGGGTTCGAGGGTTGATTAGAGCTCTATTAAGAACCTTAAATTCTTAATTAACCAAAATAAAATGTCAAATCCTCAATTGATGGGCAGTCAAAATGTTATGTTTCCGCACTTGTTCCCTAAATAACCAAACCCCTGATTTATGTAGGCTGAGCAAAGCACACAGGATAGGATGACAATCAATCCCCTTCTCTTCTTTTTGTCATCATGTGCTTTGCCTTTGGATTTGGACCTCTCTTTTTTGTTTGGGCGAACTACCCATGTGTCCATGTGGGTGGTCTAAGTAAATCCACTCCCCAAATCCAAAAACCACACCTACTCCCACTATGGTTCCAACCCTTTTTGACAAGTTCTTCGTTTACCTTTTGTCACTACATAAAACTCCTTATCATCCCCAAAAAAATAATCACAATATAAGAAGAGAAAGTCTAAACCCACAATTTCTGAATTCAGGATCATATTGCAATTGAAAGGGACATCATATGTTGGAAATTTTGACATCTCCCTCCTTTCACACCCTCTCCATTATTATTCCAAGATTCCCAAGCATTCTCACCCTATTGAGCTTGCATATTCTAGAGAGAGAGAGAGAGAGATGGTAGATGGAGGAGTTACAACCTGTTCATGATGATTGAGGCATTGGAAGGCAAAAGTGTGTTTGTCTTAAAAAGGGGCAGCTATTTCTCACCAAGTCAAACTTCGCATTCTCTCATATGAGAAAATTGAATGCAACAAATTTCGGACCCACCATCGAATTTCCCTCGTTTTCTGTCCCTCTTCTGTCTTGCACGGATTAGATTAACAAAAAGGAGAAAAGCGGATTCCAAAATTTGATTATTGAAGACAAGAAGGCCTTTGAACTATTCTTGCCTCGACCTTTTCTTGCCAATTGCTTGACTAATGGACGTATAGCTTCCCTAGGCATAGATAGAAGTATATTTAGGTAATTTCCTGGTGATTTGTCCGGAATCTGTGGAGGTAATGTAGAGAGAAGAAGGGCCATGATTACGGTAGAAAGGGTTGAATCATTAATGTCTTTCACGAGAAATATGTCCCGTGAGTTGACCTTCATGCACCATATAGACGTAGGACTTTGGCATCTAGTGACCATGAGCATTATCTGTAGTTTACCTAATTTGAGAAGTCCCCCCATACCCGAATTGATACAATGTCGACGTGGATTGACGAGAACATTACAATATTCACCTTTGCTTTCTTCTACGAAGGTGTAATGAAATTTCGTCAGTCCGTCCATTCAATGAATAAACAAAGGAGATTCCAAAATTTTGGGCTTATTTGTTTTACTTTTTTTTCCCTTTACCTATCAAAATTTAAAGGATTAATATCATGAAAAATTTCAAATTAATATACTTATAATAAATTTACATTAAATTGATATTTTGATCTTAAACTGATACATTTGTGATAAATTTACCATTCGTTAGTTTTCGTTAAATTGAATTAATACTATGAAAAATCATAAAGTGATATACATGTGACAAAATAAGGATAAAACCCCAAACTAATATATCTGTTAACTGTCATGTGTCATCAAACTCAGTAATTCGACTATAAAATTTAACGGAAACTAATAGAAGATAAATTTGTCATATGTGTACTAGTTTGGAATTTTTTATAGTCAAAAATTTCATTTTAGATTAAATTATCATAAGTATTTTAGTTTTAGGTTTTTCGTAATATTAACCTTTTTAATTTTGACTTACGTCTTACTTTTCACGAGGTGAGCGAAACACTTCCATTGATTGGGAATTTATCTATTAAAATGAAGACCCCCCAAACTAGTCTAGGCAAACTGGGGAGTCAATAAACAAGAATGAATTGACATAGCGGTAAAAAGCATGAGACATTCTCTTGAAAAAAGAAGTAGAAAATCTCAAATTCGATCCTTTCTATAGTCAATGCCAACTCCTCCGAATCATCTCAAGAAAATCTTGGGTGTAAATTAGGCATAGAATACTAGCCAGATATATTACACTATTAGGTGCAAGTAATTTCATATTTTGGCTTAACACTGTATGTAATTTCTCATTATGGTCAGCGGGACGAGGAGATCGCGATAAGATTTAGGTATTTTTTTCTTTTTTTGGATAACCCCGAGCACAAGGCTTAGAAAATAAGTGAGACTTTGGTCGTGGAGTGGTTAACCCGATACACAATCAAAAACACCTGGAATAATATAAAATACAAAAGGCAGAAAAGGAGAGCAAAATACATGCCCAATAAATAATAAATTCGAGGAAAGACATGAGAAATAGTTTATCATCCCTTAAATAAATAAATAAAAAACTCATTTCATAGAGAACAATAAAAAAGAAAAAGAAAAAAGAACAACTATTGACTGCTTTCAAAATCAATCGATCCCCCTTTTGAACGCCAAAAGAAATCACAGTCCCCCCTCTGTCTGTCTCTCTCTCGTTCGCAAGCTGCGATTTTTAAGCTTCTTGGAGCTCCTCCGCTGTTGCTTTTTCTCTGCTGCTTCCTTCCCATCATTCCCTCGCCATTCTCTTGTTCCCTCCATTACTTCAACAACCACTGCCGTTCCATCATTCCCCATCTCTCTCCTCGACCCCCTTTTCCCACGCCTCCACTGAACACTGTCTCGCCAAAGCATCGCGCGGCGTTCTCCACGCCCTGTTTTGTGCTCTTTCCGCTTTCTTGAGCGCCTGGTTTCGATAAAAGTTGATGACTTTTGACGCGGTTTTGCTTTAGCCTCGCTTCCATTGTTTCCAAGTACAGAAGAAGACGCCCTTGACGAGTCTCTCCTCAGAGATCTTTACTGCGCTCAAATGGGTCGACATTGACTTGGGTTCGGTGGAAAGTGGTGTTCTTTTGGGGACCCGGGACGAGTTTCTTGTTCTTGTCGGCCTCTTTGGGGTAGTGAATTGTGGAGGGGTTGGTTGTTTTGGGGCTGCTTCAGATCTTGGGAGCATTTCCGTGGGGATATCTCGAGCAGAGATGGTTGCAGAACCTTGGATACTCAAGATGGGCAATCAGGTAAGTGCGAATCTCAAGCACGCTCTTCTTTTAGAAAGTTCCAAGAAAAGGAGGAACCTTAAGAAGCCCGAGGTTAAGCAGGTTATTGGGATTCTCTCTTTCGAAGTGGCTAATGTAATGTCCAAAACTGTTCACCTGCACAAGTCCTTGTGTGATGGGGAGATAGTGAAGCTCCAAAGTGAGATCTTGAAGTCCGAGGGGGTTAGGAGGTTGATTTCGTCGGACGAGTCTCGGATTCTAGAGCTCGTCCTGGCGGAGAAGCTTGATGACCTGAGCCGGGTGGCTAGTGTTGTTTCTAGGCTCGGTAAGAAGTGTAGTGAGCCCGCATTGCAGGGTTTCGAGCATGTGTATGGGGACATAATGAATGGAGTGATTGAGGTCAAGGATTTGGGGTTCCTAGTGAAGGACATGGACGGGATGGTGAGGAAGATGGAGCGGTATGTGAGCACGACGACAAATTTGTTCAATGAAATGGAGGTCTTGAATGAGTTGGAGCAGGCGACGAAGAAGTTCCAGAATAACCAGCATGAGGAGAGCCGGCGTGCTTTTGAGCAGAAGCTGATTTGGCAGAAGCAAGATGTGAGGCATCTTAAGGATGTCTCTCTTTGGAACCAGACTTATGATAAGGTTGTAGAGCTTTTGGCAAGGACGGTGTGCACTATATATGCGAGGCTTTGTGCTGTGTTTGGCGAGTCTGCTTTGAGAGGGGATGTTTCAGGCTTTGTTAGAGGAAATTCTCCTCCGGTGATGAACAACCGTACTTATGGTTCTGGTCAGATTGGCGATGTGCACCAGAATGTCCATGCAGTTTCTGGGCAATTGCAACGAATTCACAGCAAAAGTAGCAATAGCTTTTATTCAGGGCCAATTGAGAAACGCATGATCGAGAGAGGACGAAGTGGTTTGAAGCCTCAGTTTGGTACGAGGAGAGGTGAAGTAGAGTTATTTCATGCTGAAGATTTTAATTTTCCATGTGTGACTAGCCCTGGGAGAATTTTCATGGATTGTCTTAGCCTGAGCAGCTCGGTTTCAAGGATAGATGATGATGATGATGATACCTTGGATCATGACGAGCAAAGTAGCCAGATTTCCGGGTGCGGCAGTATTTTCAGTGGAAGCATAAAGAAAGAACAATTGACATATTCTGGCTGTGCCGGTCAATCCCATTTCTCGGTGTCTTCCATCAGCAGTCAAAGACTATCCAAATCAGCTGTCATAGGCAATCCTCAGTTCGGTCCCAAGAGTAGATTAGCAGTCTTTGCCTCTCCATCCACCGTGGGAGGTTCTGCTTTAGCCTTGCATTATGCAAATCTCATAATTGTTTTGGAGAAGCTGCTGCGATATCCTCACTTGGTCGGCGAGGAAGCTAGAGATGATTTATATCAGATGCTACCGACAAGCTTAAGAATGTCCATGAAGACTAATCTGAAATCGTATGTGAAGAACTTGGCTATATATGATGCTCCGCTTGCCCACGATTGGAAAGAGAGACTTGATGACATACTAAGGTGGCTTGCCCCGCTGGCACATAACATGATCAGGTGGCAAAGTGAACGTAACTTTGAGCAGCATCAAATTGTTACCCGAACAAATGTTCTTTTGCTTCAGACACTGTATTTTGCAGACAGGGAAAAGGCTGAGGCGGTAATATGCGAGCTACTCGTCGGGTTGAATTATATATGTCGATATGAGCTTCAACAGAATGCATTGCTGGACTGTGCCAGTAGTTTTGATTTTGAAGACTGTTTGGAATGGCAAATGCAGCGCTCTTTTTCTTACCTTAGTTGAGTACATTGCTAATGACTGGATATTTGCACGTAGAAAAATGATACAAGTAGAGGTGTGTACACAATCTCTTTACACTGAAGATTTCTTTTGTTGAAGATTGTAGCTTTTTGTACTTTGTCAAAAGGTATGGAAAGTTTTGACTGCTCTCAATTCACAAATTCAATTCCTAATCTCTGTGCTGGAGATGTATATATTAGTCTATGTATAGCAGTGGTGCAAACAATTTGTCATTAGTTATGTACTCGTTAATGAAAATTTCACTTCAGTTTCCTGTCACTAGTGTCCTTCCATTCAATTTGTACTTCAAATCTACTGAACCATCTGCTTACTTGGCCAAATTGAGCTGTCTATTTGTGGATTGTGAGCGGCTATTGCTGCACGAGTATTGTGTGACATTGATAACCAGATACTAGTGGCAATTGGAGGGCAACTTCGTATTTTGCGCGAGTATCATGTGCTAGATAGTGCTTTCTGTAGTTTACGTAACTTTCGTTCATGGGCAGTTGTTTCCTGGTTCTACTTCACTTAGAACAGCATAAGGCACAGCATGCAAATCATTTTTTGATGGTTGGTTTGCCTGGACCGCTCTGTTTAGTAAATTGTTATATCTTTCTTTTGCTACTTGCCATGTCCATCTTGCTGAAGCTTATGCAGTTCTACAGTCAGTGTTTTGTGCTCAAGTCATGCTTATGCCTACACTTAGAGAAGCCACAACATATGTTGTAACTATTCTTATGCAGGGAATGGATTTGTCCCAGTGGAAAGTTTGTGGTTGATGCATATATCGTGATGTATTATGAGTATATAACTTTTCCATTTTCTTGTGTGTTCTGGATTTAATCTCAGTAGATTGTTCTCAACCCATGGCAGATAAGTTATTAGTAGAAAAACTTTATCAGTCTGCATGATTTTATTGCTATTGAAATGGATGAGAAGTATGTTGTGAGAGCTTTCCTTTGTCGTCCTGCTTCTGCTGTATGCCTTATATTCACACACCATGGAGACATGAAAAGAGCTTGGGCTTGCAAGGTACTGTTAAATTCAATCATTGAGGACTATTGCTTCGCGAGCAGGTAATTCCTACTACTTTCCTGATCATAGGATCATATGAGCAGGCAAGTCCTACACTAACATTCTTTTCTTTTCTGCCAGAGGATGTAAGAAACTGCTGTTTGGAACTGTAGTATTGAGCAGTTTCATGAAATAGTATAACGAAACAGACAAATTTGGATTATGAAGCCTAGTAAAATGCCAAATGCAATGGGTTGAGTCATTTTTATTACTTCAGCTGTTGAAATAAGGGATACTCGGTATTCTTCTAGTCGATTCATGTCTGCATTCCAATCTTGTGTAGCTCATTAATTGGTTTGGGAGAATTGGGTGATTAAGCTTGTTTTAAATACTTTTCTCCCATCACGTTTGTTGTTTGAGGCGCTTCCCATCTCAAGTGATTATTTTTGTTTGTGTGGAGTCATCTAGAACATTGTACGGACTCATTCTGGATCTCTTAAATGTTGCTAGACATACTTAAACTGGTCTGTTGAGTGATGTGGCAAGACTCATTTTGGATAGTTGAATATGGTCAATTTTGTTTTGATCTCAAATACAGTTTCCTATATCACATGGTAAATCCAAGTTGTTACTCATTTTAAAAATTCCCTCAATTTTCTTTCTGTAGAAAATCATTACTATTTCAACTTCTACTGTGCTGCTGGAACTTTCACATATTGAAATAGACCCGTGATCTTCAAGTCTATATGTTGTGTCTCAAATTAGTCGACTAGGCTATTTTCTTTGGTTAAGTTTTTTGCTCTCTGCCCTCATATCTGATAGTTTCTGGATCAGCATGTTGACTCTTCCTTTTACTAAATATGGCCAATTTTTAATATATAAATCTTCTCCCTGCAGTATTATTGTCTATTATTCCAGTAGTTAACTGAAAAGAAGACTTCATCTCTGTATTAATTTGTGATTAGTGATTAGGCTCCATAAGTCTTTCTGCTTCCTTTCTGGAAAGGAACGTCATTGAAGACCCAGCTAGCTGGATTTAGCTTCTTAACTCTCCTAAATTGTGTATAGACATTAGTCACCCACTGTTGTTCAATTGCTATTTGCTAGAATAATGGTTGCTTGATGCACTTACAGCAATAACTCATCACTTGTTAGAGTTATTCATCTCAATCATTAATTTGCTGAGAAAATTATATGAGGAAAAAGAAAAAATCCTCAATATCGCCCTATTAAAAAACTCTTTAGTATAAGGGGGAAATTCTTACAATCTATTTATTTTCTGTAATTTGGGATAAGAGCTTTATAGATAAGAGGGTACGGGTAGCGAATGAAACCCTTGTTAACGGGGAGAAAGTAAACGGGTATTCTAGAGACACTTATAGAGCAAATGCTCAATACGCTCGGAAAACTTAGGGTAATAAATCTTGCAAAGTTGGTTTCCTTTTCAGGTGCATGAAATTTTGAAATTGTATTGGTTTTGACTGTCCTGAGAAAGAGGGAAATTTTCCTTGCAAATTCATGAATCAATCAGTCCTCTCTCTCTCTACCCTTTGATTATGTGACACTGCGCTCTGACGCCCATATCAAATGAGCTTTTGTCAAAGTTCCGTAAAATTCATTTATTCGCTGACTCGTGGCAAAGTAATGGGCTTGGCTGGACATTGAAAAGCTTTGCAGAGCTGAGAGCATTAAATTTGTGACCTTTGCCCTTTTGCCCTGTCTTTTGTGGTGGTTTTTGTTTGTTTTTAAGGGGGATTTAGGACAAATCTTTCACCGGTTCGACAGCGAAAACGACAGCGTCAATAAATGGGAGTTGAGCTGCTCCAGCCAACGCACTTGAAGGTGGCATCATGTGGCCTCGAACAGGAGGTAGAACAGTGCATTTAGTGTGGCAATAACTCTATCTCCCTCTTCCACCAGCTCGTTGTATTAACTTGTAGAGAGGCTCAAATGAGGTTGACACTTGAAAACTGTGGAGAGATTGTATGTGGCTCAAATGATAAGCGTGTTTGTCTCGCTTCACGATCGGTAAATGTATTAATTTTTCGTTGAGGTCTTTGATCTATGTTGATATCTGAAAGATCGCCTTGCCTAAGTTGATGGTTCTGCCTTCAACGATAAGCGTTGGGTTGCAAATGTATGACTTGCTCGATCATTGAAGAGTTATCGTGTAAAAATTACGATAAAATATACTTGGTTGTGAAATGTCGAGTACGCTGATCGATCTCTCTCGAGAAACTGGAAAACGCCCATTTGTAGGCTATTATGCGTGTACGTGTGTGGGTGTTTTGTTAACAATTTGTTTATGTGTTCGTGCTTTCTTCATATGTATACGTATGAGCATCTTAAAGTTAGCGAATCGTGCAAGTTAAAACTTATGCGCAAACGCAATAAAAAGTCATAGGCAGTTAGGATTCCTAATTCATCAAAAACCAAAAAGACAAGATCATTGTTTATGTATGTCATTTCAATCAGGTCTCTCATTTAAAGTCCAAAACATTCTTGCAAGATCTACTAGGGTTGAGAATTGCTTCAAGATAGACCTTAGAATCGGACTAGATCGACCTCACCTAGTTGGTTTCATATGATTTCTAGTTTCAATTTTTTGGAATTGGCTATTATCGGTCTGGTTCCCAATTCTGGGTGGAGATCAAATCAAACCTGGGGAGCTAGATCAAGAAAACCTAATTCTCAGCTTTTAGTTTTACCTGGCATTTTATATTTTTGTTATTCTTGCCTCTGCCAAAGGAAGCGTTTTACTAAAATTTGTCCATTTGAATAGTAAAAATATTTCTAGCACCAAAAAAATAAAAAAATAAAATAAAAATAAAAAATGAAACAAGAAAAAAATAAAATTGAAATGGCTAATTCTCAGATAAATCTTGGAAACAACCGATAGGGCGAGTTCAAGTTCCAAAAGTTAGGAATTGGTACCAACATGATAGGTTTGCAGTTTTAGGTCTAGTACCTATCCACCCTAAAACCACTCACATGTAATTTCTCATACATCGAAAATGTCCATGCAAACCTAAGGATATTTTAACCAAACCTTACTCAATCGAACAGAACTTCAAAATATATTGCGACCAATAGAAATTGAGATTTAAAATCCAATAAATGAACTTTGATATGGGGAATTTTTTTGATTGACAGTCATTAAACATAGTTATCATTTGCAATTAGGCCTATTGGAGATATGAATGGAGATATGAAGGGAATTGATTGTGATATCAATTTTGATTGTGGACTAATGATTCAGTTAATCCGTGATTGATTTAGTAGAATAGGAAAATGTAATCTTATACTTTTTTTTTTCTTTTTTCATATTTCTCTTTTGTAATATAAATAGACTTATATAATTCATAACAATAAAATACAATCCTCCAATTCCTTTATTTTTTGTCATGGTATCAAAGTCTTCTTTCTTGGCCTAGCTTTTGCAAAAACCTTCTGGAATTGCCTTTGGTTCCATTTTCTGATTTGTTGTTGCTATCCTAATTTTGCAAATCAAGTTAGCACCCTAGGTAGGAATTCATACTTTTTTTTTTCAATGATACCATGCCAAAAAATCACATCGATGAACACAGTCATCCTTCGATGGAGGAAGCCTCCAATTCACCTCGAAATCAAGCTTCGGATCAAATTGATGCGATTGAAGATGAACCGTCTTCTGTTCAACATTCTGCTGTCTCTACCCTACTTCAGTTCAAATTCTTGGCCTAATCGAGTAGCCACCAATCTACTGATTTCTAGTTCAAGGCCAATGGGTCACCAAACCAAGTTAGGCATGGACCCAACATGGCTTACTCGAAGAGAAAGACGGTCCGAGCCTTGGAACCCTACTTAATGGAGGTGGGCCAATTCTTACGGTTCCTTTTGTCCTTGGGGAACCAACTTGAATGGCGGAACGGGTTGGACAACATTGGGTCACAAACATGAATTCATTCCATTGAGTACAAATCCCTCCCCAATCCTTCAACCTGTTTTCGTACCCTACGCCATCCCAACCATGGCGGCCACCTAGAGCCCAACGACCCACTCTATATGTCATCGGTTGACCGACCAGAATTGCGACTCATCAACCTACAACTCACCGGACCAGACAACTACGGTCATTGGACTCAAGACTTCCTATAAGTAGGGGTGAGCGGTTCCCGGTTCCGATTCGGTTCCGTCTAGAACCTAGAACCTACCCTTGGGTACAGGTTCCTCAATTTTTGGAACCTGGAACCTACCCGTCAGAACCAAGAATCTAAAATCTACCATGTCACAGGTTCCGGAGTTGGTTCCAGGTTCCAATAGTTTTTTTTTTGTTTTTTTTGTTTTTGTTTTTTTGTTTTGTTTCATTAACGAAGAAGGAAAGAGACAAACCAAAACTTCTATATTAGCTCAAGCCAAGATCAGAAAAATGATGGCAACTTAGCAACTTTTGTTGTGACAAACACAAGAAAATCACTAATGCAAGCAACAAACTTCGACCAAGCATGAGTGGTTTTTATTTTAATTTGTTCTAGTTGTTGAGCTCTCATACTAGTGTACCTTTTGCTGCCGATACTTGATACATATAGCACTTAGTGGGCATTCTTTTGCATTCGATTGCAGATCTTGCAATGCAGATACCATAGTCTTCAGGTCAGATGCCTTATAAGATGCGTAGAATTCCAAAATTGGATTCTGCAGAAAGTAAAAGGTAAGTTAATACCCAGATAATCAAATCGTAAGCTTGTGGCGATGAAAGAAATGCAAGATAGAGAATAGACCCAAGGTGGTGTGAGTCATCCAGCGTCCATCTAGTAAGAAATATGGTTGATGCAGCAACTAGAGAAGGAAGAAAACTCAGGAACTCATACTTGACCAATGTCAGCTCTGCAAGGTAATCCGCAAAGTACTCCAATTCAAGACTAGGGCTCTAGAGATTTTACAAGCAGTTGATGGACAAATGGTTAAATTTCTTAAGATCAAGGAACGTGGTATTTTCCTAAGCTCAGGCTAGCATGGAGTAGATCAATGACCCTTACTTCATACATTGCCTGTGCTGCTCAAATAAATCTACTGAGAAACAAAATATTCGATTCTTTTAGAATGCAAATAACTCCAATGAAATAAAGCAAATGAGAGTTCAGTAAGTTGCAGAACCTAAGGAAAGTTTTCGTAGTGGGCGCGAATATTCGGAAGTTGAAATAATTCAATAGTTGGCCCTCCATTTTCAGTACCTGCCAATACACAACAATGTGAATCTTTTACATCCGAATAGACAACTAAATTCATAGTTTTCTAGAGAAAACATTGTTTAATGTATAATTTGGTGATTCCTTATGGTTAATGTGTTTCATAATAATAACTACAGTTGCATAATAATGAAGGTTGAGCAATTGTCAAAGGAGCAAGCTCAAGCAGGTAAGGACTTTGGCTGTTCCATAGGTCTTTGTCACTTGAGCAAAAATGCGGAGGAAAAGCTATTCTGAAAACTGAAAAGAGCAAAAATGCGGAGGAAAACCTACCGTCTCGTCGTTGATCAGCCGGTAGGCCCCCGTCGGAGTCTCCAAGGGCGTCCCGTGTCGCCCCTTGACCGGATAGGTGAAAGGAGAGAGAGAGTGAGGGTGCGACTGAGCTAGAGGTGGAGGTGGAGGAGGAGGCGAAGGGGTGTGGAGTTAAGGTTGATTGGGCGGTTGGGCGAGCGGCGAGTAGCGTTGGGGCGGCTAGGCGAGCGAGCAGCCTCCACTGGGGGGACGAGCAACGTCCAATGGTGGCGTCGATCGCAAGCAGCTTAGTGGCGAGGTGAGTGAGGGGTGACGGCGTCCAGCGGTGGTGTTGAGGGAGGTTTGGCGACGGCGAGCACGTGGTGACGGTGGCGTGACGGCAATGAAGACATGAGTCTCACGGCACCAGCAGCGGCACGGACGATGTGGCGAAGATGCGGCAGTTGCGGCTCAACCCACGGCCAAGGGGGGAAGAGCTCGGTTTTGGCGGAGGTGGTGGCGGTTCGGAGCAACGACGGCCCGGACGGCTAAGCGAGCAGAGGCAAAAGGTGGTGACGTTGGCTTAGGGATGGCGGTGATGGCTCACAGCGGCAAGGGGTGGCGTGGACGGCGCGGACGGCGTGATAGCTCGTCGGGCGCAAAGACGAGACGGCTTGTTAGACGAGCGGTGGGTGGTGGTGGTTTGGTGGCCAAGAGATGGTGGTGAGTAGGGTGGCGGTGTGGTGGTGGGTGAAGCAGCAGCTAGCAAGAGGAAGGAAGGAAGGAAGGAAGAAGAAGAAGAAGAAGAAGAAGAAGAAGAAGAGAAGAAGGGGGGGTTTTGGCCGAGAGAGGGGAAAAGAGAAGAGAAAGAGAGAGAGAGAAGAAAAGAAAAAAGTGGGAGGGGGGAAGTGATGTGAGGAGGAAAAATGGGAGAAGAGAGAGAGAGAGAGAGAGAGAGAGAGAGAGGAATTGGGGAAGAATCGGCGAGAAAGGGGGGAAATCATATGGGGGGAGGGGGGGGGGAAGAGAGGAGAAAGAGAGATCATGTGCTCTAGGGTTTTTTTTTTTTTTTTTTTTTTTAAACTCTAACTAGTTCCGGTTCCGCCGCTTCCTAGAAAAAGGGAATCGAGAACCGGAACCAGTCTCTTTAGAACCGGGAACCGAACCGGACCCTCCGGTTCCTGGTTCTACTTGGGAATCGTGCTCACCCCTACCTATTAGCCTTGGTCATGAAACATATAGATGACTTCCTCAATGGAGCCACCCACTTTCTAATTGACAGCTGACTACAACGACATTGGTGTAAATGCAACCGTCTAGTTCACACTTGGATTGGGAATTGCCTTACTCCTGATGTCGCAGTCGGACTCCCACCAACTGAGGACTTAAAGACAATGTGGGAGAACATTTGCAAGATGTACAAGAAATTCAATCGAGCCAAGCTATTCTCACTCACTTATGCTTTGTCGGAATTGAAGCAAGGAAACCTTTTGGTCACCGCTTACTTCAATTGACTCTTGGCTTTATGGAACGAGCTCGAGGTGGTTGAGGAACAACTTGAGGGACCCAAAGCTAATCTCCGATAGTATGGAGTGATGAAGGGCAGAGAGATGGTGGCTTAATTCTTACTGATTCTAAACGAAATCTACTCACCTTTTCGGTCATAAATTCTGGTGATGGAGCCGATGCCATTGCTTGTCTGGATCTATCAATTGGCCATCCAAGAGGAGAGCTTGTAGCTGGTCATAGCTAAGCATGCACAAATCAAAGCGTTGCTCTCAAAGCCCTGACAAAATCACTGCATTGAAGTTACGAAAGCCTCGAGAGTGTCGGGACTCTTATGCTGCATTGAGCTGTGAATACTCGCAGGAGGAGGACACAAAGCCTATAGGGTTTTCTTGAATGAATGGCCAAGATCAAAATTGAGATCCAATGGCCATCATTTATCCACTCACTTGGCCAAATCTAATGGCTCATATTTGGCCATGTTAGCAACACTCTTTAAGCCATCCAATGGTTCACGAGGTGCTACGTCATCACAAACGGGAAGTGGGCAAAATTTCAAAATAAAAGGTAAAATTTTGTGAATATTGCAATCACCTACATCACACTATTGATACGTGTTGGAAATTACATGGAAAACCAAATGATAAAGAAAAGAGGGAGAGAGGATTTTCTACTTAACAGGTTGCGGCACAAGGGACCGAAAGGATGCATCATACAATTACCCAAGTCAGTACGAGAATATTTTGAAAGCTCCAAGTCAATTAAGAATTGCCGACAAGACTAGGAGTTTTTTAGGTCTTTCTCAAAGAGGAATTCAATTTCAGTTGATGCATAGGTAATTGATTTGGGTACCAATGACCATATAATTTGCAATGAACAATTCTTTTCTCATGTTCGCAAAGGACCCAACTTTTCTCTTAGTACGTCTCCTAAATGGGAGTACCACTTATGTTAGCAAAATTGGCACCGTTCATCTTAGTTCAAATATTATCCTTAAGAATGTCCTTTATATCCTTGATTTTTAGTTTAATCTCATATCTGTTTCCAAAATCTATGAGGATAATTCTTGTCATGCCATATTCAATTCCAAAAATCGCTTCTTTTAGGACCAGTTGATTGGCAAACTGATGAGCTTGGTAAAGGATTATATTTTTGGACCACGTTTTTGAAAGATTTTGATTTGTTCAATTAGATCATCTTTTGTAATGCTACTACTAGTGACAAAAATCTTATTTCTCCTCAATGGACCTTAGTTATAGTGCTTGATTTCTTCATATAAAATGTCCAATCTATCCTTCGGTTAAGTAATCACGAGTATCATTTCATATTAGTATATCTCGAGCTACTAGTGCTTTTTCCTTGATTTCATATGGATATCTAGGGCCCCTACCATACTCTATATCATGATGGATCCCCTTTTTTCCTCACTATTGTTGATGATTATACCTGCACAACTTGAGTTTTTCTTATGCTTTTCAAGAGTCAAATTTTTTCTCATCTGACGAAATTCCTATCATTAGTGAAAAATTAAATTGATAAATTTGTCCAACGAATTCATACTAATAATGGGCACAAGTTTCTCAATAGTGAATGCAATTATTTTCTTATCCTCATGAGGGTTACTCCATGAAAACTCCTACACTTACACTCCCCAACAAAATGTGGGATTGTTGAGTGAAAATATCGACATCCCTCGGAAGTAACTTGAGCGCTAAAATGATAAGTTTTTTATTCCTGAAACCTTTTGGAGAGATTATGTGGTCACGACAGCCTATAATTGCATGCCAACTTGAATCCTTGAAGGTCAAACTCCTTTTGGGATACTTTTGGGGAGACAACTCGAGATTGACCATCTAAGAGTTTTTGGGTGTTCATGTTATGTAATGATTGTGGGCCCTCAAGATAAAATGGATTCTTATGTTATTCAATGTATTTTTATGAGATATCTCACTCTATAGAAAGGCTATCAAGTTTTGCAGAAATCTTTAGGCCACTTTTTCATGAGCCGAGACGTAATTTTCCATGAAGATGCATTCCCATTCCAAGATGACATCTTCATCCCAATCACCTGTCTTGTTATCCAACCACAAATTATTTTTATCAGAAGATGATCTATCTATTACACCCCAATGCATCTTCATTGCGCCAGAGCCACTTGTGCCAGTTACTCTCAATTCCTTGGATCAAGCAATCAGATCTCCAACATTACCATTTGAGGAGAATCATTTGTCTGTTTCACCAGTGACATCTCCACCACTTCTTGTTTATGGATCTTCTTCAACAAATTTTTAATAGACAATTACTAAGCAACCTCGATGCTTTAGATGTCATGTTCACCCTCCCACTTGGACCAAGGATTACATATGTCATATGTTGAATTCTCCAAGTACACATTGTCCAATATCCTCATATGTCTCATTTAGTCGACTATCACCATAACACGTGTTGTTTTAGTCGTATTTTCAAGGAACATGAACCATCCTCTTATATGGAGCAATAGGTGATCCATGCCGACAACATGCTATGTAGATTGAATTAAATGCCCTTATGGAGAATCATGTTTGGGCCCCGTTTGGTTCAGCATTCCCAAGGGGTTTTGAGCCCCCAAAACCCCTTGAGAAAAATATTAGGTGTTTGATTTAGCATTTGGAGGTCTCCTTGGCTAAATGCTTGCCTTTGAAATGCCGAAAGCCCAAAGCAGGTGGGGACCTGCTTTGGGCATTTAGCATTTTTGGAATGCTACCCCTCTTAATTAATGAATTTTGGCTAGTTGCCTATTTTACCCTCAAAACATTATAAAAAGTCCAATTTTACCAATTTACAAAACAAAACCCTATCTCTCTCTCTCTCTCTCTCTCTCTCTCTCTCTCTCTTTGTGAACACTTTCCTCTGTTTTGCAGCATTCTCTCAACTCCATCACGCGATGGCCGATCTCTCTTCTTGGTCTCTCTCTCTCTCTCTCTCTCTGTGATTCTCGACAACTTTCGTCTTTGGGCGAGAAGGGTTTGTCTTTAGTGGTACTCTTTGCTCTCAACTCCATCAGGCAAAAAGTATGCAGCAACAATTAATGTGCTATTTTTCTCAGATCATTGCCTTCCGCTCTTGCGTAGGTAGAACTTCCCTGCAACTCTTGTGAGGGAAGAATTTCGTTTGACGAAGACTTGATAAAGGCTGAAGTTTGTCGCGACGAGTGAGCGAATCTGAGATCTGGATCTTCTACCCTCTTGACCCTCTCGCCCCTCATTAGATCCGTTCTTTGCGTGGTTCTTCGAGGTATCCTTTCTTAGGTTTTTCTGTTTTTGGGTTGCATTTGTATCTGTGAATGCTTTCTCTCTTGTATGCGTTTGGGTTGTGATTTTGCCTTACGGACAGTTGAATTTTTTATTCCTGATGATCGATTTTTGAGGTCAGAAAGTGCAAGGAGTGAACTGTGTCAAAATGCCACGGTGGGTGTGACGGTTTGTGTTGTGGGTGTTCAGTAATTGCAATGGACGAGGTTCGGTTTAGTCATTTTTCTTTTGTGGGGCTTTGCATAAGTCTCTGTTGGTTGAGGAATTTCTTTTTATCTCTGGCTAATAGTGGAGTAGTTGTGCAGAAAATCGTTAATCTTTGAGGGGTTTTCATTGAATTATTGTGAATAGGTCAGGTTTCACGTATGTTTATGCCCCTTTTGAGATGAGACAGTTATATTAGGAAGCTGCAATAGAGGTCAAATGTTTAGTAATTATTGTGAATAGGTCAGGGTTCATCTTCCTATTTTTGTGTGCTATTCTCAAATTGTCAAATGTGAATTGACGGAATACACTTGTTTGTACTCGTTTGTTTATATTCTTCATTCATATTGGTTCATGGTTGATCTTGTTTGTTTGTATCTCTTAAATTTGTTCATGTCACTTTACTAGTAGATGAGTTCATCAAATGAAAAGGCATTTTGGAGCTCGGAAGATGTAGAAACTTTTTGTAAGTTGTGCATCAAACAAATTGAAAAAGGCAATCATCCTACAAACAACAAAAGAGATGGATGGACAGTCATAATTAGTAAGTTTGAGGAGCTAACAGGCAAAAAGTATGATAAACAACAAATGAAGAGTAAGTGGGATAACCTCAAGGAAGAATGGAAAAGATGGAGGTTATTGCTTTACAATGAAACTAGACTAAGATGGGATTCAAGGAAGAAAACCATTGATGCGAGTGACGAATGGTGGGAGAGTAAAATTCGGGTTTTCCTCACTTCTTTTTTTTACTTTCATTGTAAGCTCACCTTTAATGATACAACTTATGCAAATGCTTCATTATAACAAGCCAATCCAAAGTTTAAGGCTTTTAAGATGAAAGACATAAGTAAAGTTAGATATGATGTTCAGAGATACAGTTGTTACTGGAGGAATCACATGGATTCTTGCACAAGGTTTATGTATTGACAATGATGTGGAGGCTACACAACCTGGTATCGATGATGTTGTAGGGTCTACTGATGAAAACTTGGAGGATCATGTGGATGAAATCGTCGTTGAACCAACTGGAACTCAAACTCGTCAAAGAGCCACGTAGACTTCAAAGATGCAAGCTCAAGGAAAGAAAGATAAGAAATTGAATACAAGAGATGAGCTCGGAACACAAATTAACAGGCTGCTTACAATTGTTGAGAGAAGGAGCATTACCAGTGCTGCATCCAAAGTAACCAATTTAGTCGATCCTTATGAGGACCTCATAGAGATATTGGATTCCATACCTGAGATTGTGGAAGACGAAGACTTGTACTTTTTTGCAATTTCTCATTTAAAGGAAAAGATAGATAATAGGCAAGTTTTCATGAGCTTAAAGGATGATGCAGAGAAAGTAAAGTATCTCAAATATGAGTTGAGAAGGGAATCAAGTCTTCGTAGATAGGATGTTAGCATCTTATTGTTTTCATGTTTGAAGCTTAGTCATTCCACTTTGTTTCTATCTATGGATCTTTATTTGCAGTCATTGTAAACCTAATTTCAATTAATGTTTGATGTTAGAATTGTTTTCATTTGGTGTTTTCTTAATGTGATAGTTTGCATATGTGCAATGGTTAATACATTGTTTCTCTCTATGTTTTGTTACTTGAAATAGTTATGGATGATTCACACACAAGGGAAAATCATGAGCAAGAGGAAAATGAATTATGGGATCTTGTCTCAGTCGCTCAAGCTGCAATTCTTTATCAAGCGACCAACCTTTGCAAACAACCTTGCATGACCTCAACATATATAGGTTATGTATGGTTAAAAGAGTTGATTGATGAAGATGCTAATCTGATAAAGTGCTACAATATGTTTAGAATGCATAAGATCGTATTCAACAATTTAACGCATGATTTAGTAACACGTCATGGCCTTCGAGGATCTAGGAATATTGATGTTAGAGAAATGATTGGTATGTTTCTTCATATTCTAGGATATGGTATAGGTAATAGGTTAGCACAATAGTGTTTTCAACGTTCAGGGGAAACCATAAGTAGGCACTTTAGCTTAGTTTTAGATAAAGTATGTGATATGGGAAAAGATTTGATTCAATTAATTGATCGACAATATAGAAAAGTTCCAGAGAAGATCAAGAAAGATCGACGATTTTATCCATATTTTAAGGATTGCATTGGAGCTATTGACGGTGCACATATTCCAGCAATTGTAACTATGTATGATCAAATTCGTTTTATTTGTCGAAAAGGAACAACAACTCAAAACGTGTTAGCCATATGTAATTTTAATATGGAATTTGTTTATATTTGGGCCGGTTGGGAGGGATAACCTTATGATACCCGTATCTTTTATAAAGCTATTGGAAGACGTGATGCACATTTTCCCCATCCTCCTCCAGGTATGTTATTTAATGGTTTAGATACATTCATATATCTAATTGGCATATGTTGATTACATTTACAATATATTTATATAGGTAAATATTACTTAGTAAATGCTAGGCATCCAAATCCAATTGGTTATTTGGGGCCATATAAAGAAATTAGATATCATTTGCCAGAGTTTTGAGAAGGTCCTTCACCTACGGGATATCGAGAAGTGTTCAACTGTACCCATTCCTCGCTATGCTCGACAATTGAGCGAGCCTTTGGTGTATTAAAACAAAAATGTGGGTGCTTCAAATTTGTATGCATCTCCGAACATGGCATGTTTCCGTGATGAAATAACCATGAGTTTACAAAGTCGTAGAGATTTGTAATACTAAGTATAACATATTTCTTTTTTCTAGACATATATGACCATGTTTACTATCAATGTTTACTATCATGAAATGACTCTCTTTCTAGTCAAATTTGTATGAGAGGAACTTGATTTTATTTTTCTTAATGAGGACCTCCCTTTTTATATGCGGTGCTTACTGAAAAAAAATTAGCATCCACAATCGGTCGCTTCACCATCCATCGAATAAGTTCACCTTTTTTTTTTTTTCTGTATCATTTTTTTCTTCTGACAATCAATAGCCCAACTTTTTATCAATACACTAGAATGATCATTAATTAACGAAGATGATTAATACTACAATAATTAATTTTTTTTATTCAAAGTTGAAAACAAACCTAAAAAAACCCTAGGCCAAAAGTTGAGCTTTGCATCTAATCTATAATCAAATTCTTTTAATATAATTTTAAAATAAATTTACTAATATGTATCTTTTACATTACTCTCAACATGAAAATGTTAAAAGGTTATATAGTCATTGTTTCTTTTTTACAATTTTAAAAATACTAAAACGAAAAAACTTAATTTGGTTACACTAAAGGGCTTTTCAAATATATATTTACCAAACAGTCTTGTATTTTCCTAAAGCACTTTTCAGTTATAGTTTACCAAATAGTCTTGCATTTCCTCAAAGATCTTTGGGCTAAAGGCCTTTGCATTTGGCTAAAGGCTTTTCCCAAATGCTGAACCAAACGGGACCTTGGTATGTTGTTCCATTTCACCACATCATAAATCCATTGGTTGCAAATGTGTATACAAGGTCAGATACAAAGAAGATGGTGCTGTTGAATGCTTATAAGGTTGCCCAGTTGCTAAGGAATTTACACAACATGAAGGTTATAATTATCGCGAGACCTTTTCTCCAATCACCAAAGAGGTCACTATTTGTTCTTTTTATCCATCGTTGCTTTTTATAATTGGCAACTATATCAAATGGATGTCCACAATGCCTTTCCACATGGGGATCTGGCTATATGAAGAAATATATATGGAACTTCCATGGAGCTTACAAAGACAAGGGAGGCTCGAGTATGTCGTCTTCGTAAATCATGGGCTTAAGTAGGTTTCTCGGCAATGATATGCCAAATATACTAATGCACTCACAAATGTAGGCTTCCAGCACTTCAAACATGATTATGCCCTATCTACGTGAACCAGAGGTAAATCTATGTTGATGATATATTTATCATGGGAAATGATGGATCTGCATTGAGAAATTCAAAAAATATATGCACTTCACTTTTCACATCAAGGTTTTGAGACTTCCCAAGTATTTTTTTTTGGTATTGAGATAGTTTGATTCAGTAAGGGAATCTATCTCAGCCAACCAAATGAATTGAGTAGAATGTCAGGGTGTAAACCAAGGTGTAAACCAGCTGTTATATCAATTGAGTAGAATGTCAAGCTAACAACAAATGAATATGATGTGAGTTCATCATCTAATGAGGGCCTATTGCTTAAAGATTTGTTAGGATATCAATGGCTCATTAAAAAAGTATTATATCTCACCATGACAAGAGTTGATATATATTATGCAGTGCGGATATTTTGTCAATTTATGCATAACCTGAAGAAATCTCATATGAATATGGCACTAAAGGTTGTAAAGTACTTGAAGGGATGTTCATGACTTGTTATACCTTTGTCTAGGGACTGTAATATGAATATGATAGCTTTCTATTGCGATACGGATTATGCTACTTTTCCAATGACTAGAAGATCTATCATTGGTGTTTGCATCAAACTGGGAAGATAATTGTTTTCATGGAAGACAAAGAACCGTCAACCATCTCATTATCATAAACTAAATTAGAAAATTGAGCGATGGCGAAAACTGTTTGCAAAATGATTTGGATATGGGGCCTATTCTTGGACTTTGGAGTAGATGTTGATGGACCAATTGAGTTATTTTGTGACTATGATGTCACACTCAAACTAGCAGCAAATCCAGTCTTTTATGAAAGAATGAAGCATATAGAGGTTGATTGTCATTTTACTCGAGAAAAGATCCATGAAGGAACACTTGTAGCAAGAGGAATTGGAACTGTGGAATAACTTGCAAACCTTTTCACCAAACCATTGTATCAGGGATAACATACATATCTAGTGAACAAATTTAGCGTCTTCAACATATATAAGCCGCTAGCTCGAGGGAGAGTGGTGGAGATATGATTGGAGATATGAAGGGAATTGATTGTGGTACCGATCTGATCACAGACTAATCGATTCAGTAATCCATGATTGATTTAGTAGAATAGGAAACTGTAACCTTTTATATTTTTTCTTATTTTCATCTTTCTCTTTTGTACTATAAGTAAGCTTATGTACATGAACACAATTCATAACAATACAATACAATCCTCTAATTTCTTCATTTTTAGTCAAGGCCAGTCAACTTTGATTGCAATAGTTCATTGCACTAAGCTTTCGACTTTTGGTAATTGATGCACCATAATGAAAATCCAACCAATTTTCAAGCAAAACGAGTCTCACCTAAGACAAATTATTGAAAGAAAATGATACAAATGATTCATAAAGTTTGGCTCAACATGTAATGTCATCCCTAAATTTTTAATTTGCTCAATGTGGTTCTCAAATTTTAGCCAAATATGCATTTAGTCGAGGAACTACATTGAACATATATTAAAAAGTTCATGTATCATATTGAATAAATTAAAAGTTTAGGAACCATATTACATATTAAGCTAAAAATTGAGGACCATAGGCGCGGATGACTACTATATCAACCTATCTGGTGATAGCTAAGGTATGTAAACAAACCTCGACGTGGAGTCTACCTTTCTCATTGTGAGATCCCCAATTCCTTATCTATCTTTATTTTCCCGATAAAGAGGGAATATGGAGGACAGCGCGGGATCTTTTACCTCAGATCTCCTGTATGTTTCCTCCTTATTGAGAAAATTAATTAGGGACCATATTTTATATTGAACCAAACACGGCTCAATTAGTCCGATGCAAGGGACACATCGGATCTCGTGGGTCCCACGCGAGTGTCCCGTTACAAAATGGGGTCATTCCCATTTGGGCCTATAGTCGGTTAAGCTTGAAACGTACGTCTTTCGCGTTTCACCGTTTTCCGGTCTCTCTCCCCCACCTCGTCCGCCGACGCAGAGATCTCCCGTCTCTCGAAATCCCCCTGCGCCGCCGCGAGGATCCGCCGGCGCCGTCGCCGTCGCCTCCGCCGTCTCCGTCCGTGATCCTTCCCGACGCTCGGGCCGAGCGAGCCTCGATCCGGATCGCATTCGCCTCCCTCCGATTCCGCGTCCTCTCTCTCTCTCTTCGAAATCCGGTCCAGATTGGATCCCTCCTCCGCGGCTCGCGAAGGAGCGAAGGGAGGAAAGAGCGGCGGCCGGCTGAAGTTCCGATCGCGCGCTCGAGCGATGAACTACAGAAGGTTCGTCTGTTTCTTCGGTTCCCGCGTTCCCGATTGGGCTTCCTGAATCGGGTGTCGGTCGTGCCGCGAATGTGCTGCTCGTTTCGAGGGGGTTTTGGCGTGGCGAGACGTGTGCGATTCGGCTCCGTAGGAAATGGAGCTCTTCGGGCGCTCTTGATTTGCGAGGTTATGCTTGTTCTGATTGAGAATGTCGAATCGAGAGATATGTAGTGAGCTAGGGACAGCGCTAGAGAAAAGAGTTAGGTTGGCTGGGAAAAGTAAATGGTTTTACATCGTGCAAGAACGAGTGCGGAGCTTTAAAAGTACGATCAGTGAAAATCGAGTTTCGATAGCACTTTGGCTTATGGGAGTACCGGGATAATTCGGTGCGCTGTGCCAGTGCTGAAGTTGATTGCTTGTTGCTGAGCTGAAATCTTTTTCTGTGAAAAATGTCTGTGATTTGAGTAGATCTCTCTGTGACATGGTGAGGGAGTCAAATTATCTCATTTTGAATGGAAATGTGGCATTTGGCGGTGCATCTTTTTCTTTGAAATGCATTTTTGCTGCTGCAAGATTTGTTATTCAAGAGGATGCTATACATTTGTGATTGAGTTTAGTCTTGGATTCTCTGAATGAGACCGTTCATTTTTATGCATGCTTTAGTCAGAGCCAGAGCATGGGCATACTGCTCTTTTTGTTCTGGACTCCTAACATAGATTCGTGTCGTAATTGAAGTGGATTGCTGATCAGTGAAAAGTTCACCTGATCTCTCTTGGGAGAAAGTATCTTATGTAACCATTACACCACATGTCATGATTTAGAGTTTCTAGATTTTCAAATTCAGAAAATGAGGAATGTAACTAATGCATAACATCCTTTCTCCTATTAGATGTCTTATTACATTTCATTACCATGACAACAACAATGATGAAGCATGAGGTTGATGACTCTTCTATCAATTGTTGCATTAGCACTTGGTTTGTTTTGGTTTTACTGTATGAATAATAGGAAAAGCCATAAAAAACTCCAAACTATATCCACTGTGACACATTTGCCTTGAACTTTTTCTTGTGACATAAAAAACCCCGAACTTATATCTATGTGACACATTTACCCTCTGTTAAGGTTCCATTAGATGATATTTCAGCTAAAGTGACATCTTTTTTATTTCAATTAAACCATGAGGGCGCCATTTCAATACTGCTTGCTTTGTGGCGTCTATATAGGTAGATTTTTATTGGTTCTCATTGACAAAACTTTAATGGAGGGTAAACATGTCAATTAGGTACAAGTTTGGGATCTTTGGTGTCAAAAAATAGTTTAGGGTAAATGTCACAATAGACATAATTTGGGTTTTTGGTGGCTTTTACCCTAAATTTTATCGTGATTATTAGTGGCTGTGAAGAAGTTGATAGGTCATCTAGAAGCTAATAACCCTCCTACTTTTGAACTTCTGAATTTGCTTCTAAGCATTGGGAGTAGGAGTATGTGCATATAGTTGACCTCTGACACATGGGCTATAAACTTAGCTGAATTGTTAAATGCTTCATTCTTTTGCTTAGTTATATCATTGAGCTTGAAACACTTTATTATTAACACTTAATCAAGAAAAATGCCTGGAGTAGGGCAGCAATGCTGTGTAGTTTACAGTTTTTTCGGGTACTTTGGTGTACAAATTGAAATTTGTAACTACCTAAAGATGAGAATTTAGATACTAACAATAATGTGTATTCGCTTGCTTTTTTTCTCAGAATGTAATTTATAGACCCTGCTATCCCCTTTGTGTTGTGCATGACAGTCCACTGCTTTACTTTCAGAATAGCATCTTTTATGTTCAATGATCTCCTGTTTGGTCCACCTCTCTCTCTCACATGCTTGTGCAATGTCCTTAAATATGCATAGATACCCATAAATGTAGATCACGCTCACACATTTCACGAAGATGAAAAGATAATTGATTGCCTTAACTCATTTGTAATAACTATTGCTTCGTTTTGGGTGATACAGGGAGCCCCGTGCTGCTAAAGCGGCTCTTTTTGACGGTTATAATGGTCTTGAGGAAGGCCTTAGAGCCTCCTCATCCCACTCCCATCAGATTAATGAGCATGACAATGACAAAGCAGTTGACAGTTTACAAGATAGAGTTATATTCCTGAAAAGAGTAAGTCCATTTGAGCTTCTCTTTGCTCTAGTTATTCTGTTGTGGTGTAGCTCTTTGTTAATATATTGCTAATTGTCTATATGTGCACTTTATTTGATTTATATGTGATATATATTCTATGGTAGTCTAGGTAGTAAGTTAGTACAGAGTACGGTTGGTGAGCATGGGTGAGTGATGCTATATCTTCTTTGTGAGCGAGAATCCCTGTTTCCTTGCAGAGTATATAATTTGAACCTGTATACATTCATTTGATAAGTTGCCTTGGGAGTTGATGTGGGATTATAATCCTATTTTAGTATTTTTCAGTGTTTTTCTTCTTTATTTAGTATTTCCTCATATTATTTTAGGTTTATAAGTGGTCATATGAATGTTTAATTGGGTTGGTTGGTTGAGATTAGAATTTGTTATTTATGATCGAGGGTTGAGATCATCTTACGTTTGTAACCCAGTATAAATAGGTCTTATCAGTCCCTTTTGTCATCAGTTTTTCTCATTCAAGGAACATCATTGGTCTTTATAAATCCTAGAATACCTTTTCCCTGATATACTCTCAATTCAACTCGATTTTAGTTAGTTTTGCTGTATTTTAGTTCTCCAAATGTCACTTAGTCGCAGAACCTCTTGTTAGGTTTTTCCTACATCGGAAGTTCCCTGCTTGGCATGCGCACTATTAGAAAGCTACTTGAGATTTGAAAGAGGAATTTTTTTAAAGGAATATATGCATCTCATATGGTGTTGACATTTGTTGGTCACCTCTACTTATGAGGCAAGTTAGATTATCTTCTTATCATCGACCATTGACCAATATGACCATGTAGCTTTGTCATTGAGGCCGTGCTAAGGCAACTGCAAATTGATTTAGTAATAGCCTTATGTTGAATATCACAAGAGGAAAATTGAGGGCCTTTTTGTTAAAGCTGAAAATTAAGTGCTAAAAATTCAAGTACTGAAATCATGAGCGCACATGATTGAACTTTTTCAGAGTATGTCACGACTTATTATGTGTGAACTGGGACTGAGTTGCGCCATTCTTGCTCATATCAATTCATGACTTTAATTAAAATATTTTGTAGATTCATTGACTTGGACGGACAAGAAAGTTTTTCTTTGGTTGGACGAGAATTTTTAAAAAGTATGTCTTGTCAAGGATATTGTACTAGGTCATTGCCAGTCTGGTAAAAGGCACCTAAAATAGTGTTGAGAATCCAACTCACTGTTCACTACTAATTAAACAACGAGGTTTTCCAAGTCTGTTTGGATTGATGGATCTCTTGCACTGATTACCAGTGTAATTTGGTTGATTAGCACATGAATTATTGCCTTCTCATTCATGCTGCATAGCAATGTTTATTGCAAAAAGTCACATGCCCAAAAATGTTGTACAAAGAAAATGGAGTTGCTGAATCTCTCTCTCTCTCTCACACGCACAGCGTGCTAACGTTAATGTGCTCTTGTATTGGCAGTTAACAGGGGATATTCATGAGGAGGTAGAAAGTCATAATCGCTTTCTCGATCAAATGGTATGCTCACTATATTTGTTTGTGCATTAGATTGAGCTGCCTATGCACCATGCATTTGACCTGTTAATGTTTTGACCCATCAATTTAGGGCAACAGCATGGATTCATCAAGAGGTGTCATGTCAGGAACCATGGATCGATTTAAGAGGGTACCGCAGGGTTATATCTATTAGATTGGTTTGCTGTAAATTATTGGATTCTATTTCCTTTCTATGGCTGGTAGATTAAAAAAAATAACGGGGCCACTTTATTGTAGGTCTTTGAAAAGAAATCTAACAAGCAGATGTGCAAACTTGTGTCGTATTTTGTGGTTTCCTTTCTAGCAGTATACTTCCTTATCAGGTAAAATCACCAAATCTGACTACTATCTACTGTTTCAGTGCCACATTTACTTGAACCGGAGGAATTACCTCTTCAAATTTCCTCTTGGTGGGAAGGTTTCATAGTTGAGTTCCTTACAACTTGGCAGAATGAATATTTGTTCAAAATCTTCATCATGTAAAAGTAAGAGATTTTATGGCCATATTTAGGCTACAATGAATAGTAGCTAATCATTATGTGTCCTTGTTAGGCACCAGTTTATGTCCAACATGATTGTTTAATGTGATTTGCTTATTATGGCTAAGCCAGTGTACTCAGATTTGTGTTGTTTAATTTTTTACCTTACATATAGTGATCGTGGGTTCTAGATATTGAAGTTTCCATGTCCATACTCTGCGCCTTTCTAAGTGAAGACAGTAAGTCTTTGCAGAGCAGCTGAAAACTCTAATTATTAGCATGAGAATGTATTGAGATTTGTCCCAATACGCAATGTGCATCCATTGATAGATGTATGATGTTGAAACTGATCGTTCTTCCTCCTTGGTTCACAGGTTTCTTGGATATTTCATGCATGGTTGAGGGAACAACTTTTGAACCTCCTCTCTTAATATCCGGTGAAAGTTTGGTTTCACAGAAAAGGCATGGTCCTTTAATCTAAGGAGTTCTTTTTGATCTTCAATTGAAACTGTAGCATGGAATGCTGGAGAGAACCGCTTGACGTAAGTCAAATTCCTGGCTAGCTTGTCACTACCTTGATATGAACTATAGAATCATGTAAATCCCGATTGAATTTCATTTAGCCAGAATTCTTTTCTGATTCTCTGAGATTATTAGCATTTTGCCCCATTTTATCCCCTGGGATATCCCTATGTAAGTCAAGTGGCTAATGGCAAGAACTTGTTCATAATATTGCTCTAGTTAAACCTCTAATCCGGAGAAACCATTCCGGAGAATAGAGAACATGAATTGACAATGGACTATGCACCTTTGGCAACCTTAAGTTGTGTCTTTAGAAAAGAGAACACTGAGAAGTGGAGCTTTCGATTGGCTCGTAATTACATCGACAGATGTCGAAGTGACATCATCTGAGGCGTGTCATACTGACATCTTGGAGAAGATAGAGCTTCCTTTATAGATAAGTTAAGAAATCTTATCGTAACAGTCGCATGATGATAGTCGAAGTCAAAGAGTTGCTGCTGTCGGTGCAATAGATGAAGCGACACTGGATCAATCGCTTTGCCACTTCATTGTACGTATAGAAGCGAAAGCATTGTGAAGATACCTTCGATGCGCAGTTGAGGCCACTAAGATGGATAACGACCCCTCACAGGTATAATAGGACTTCACCTCGGATCCTCAAGGCTCATGAAAGTTGACTTTGGATGTATTTGATTTGATTTTTGGGAAAGTCTTTGGAAAAATGTAAAGGATTTTAGATTTAGGATTTTTTGAAATGTAAGTCTTGTTTGGTAAATTGGAATTCAAAAGTGCATTAGGAAACATTTTTGGATTAAATGGTGTTTGGAAAAGTCACATTTTGTAAATGACTTTGCTACTTTTTTAATACCAAAAAAAACCTCAAAACCATTTAAGGATTTGGCAACTGGTGGGACGCTGATAAGCTAAATCTGACATCATCGGTCCTCACTTGAGGTCACAGAGGCTTGCCTGGGTCACACGACCCCAAGTGACATGAGCTACCCCTTTAGAAAGTGGTTCCCACTGCATCCTTTATCATGTTCTTGGCCTTTCGTTACAATTTCATGGAGTCTCTGTTTTACTTTTCCTCTCGAACTTCTCCCATTTTTTTTTTAATTTTTTAATTTTGCCCTTATTATTTTGTTTATTTACATTACTATTGTGTGATTTTAAAATGTTTGCATCTTTGTTCAACATCTACTCCTGTCGAGACACAGCGTGAAAAAGAATTCAAGAATTCTGTTGTATTTCTTTTACAATAATGATTCTTTTAATTATTGTTATAAATACATTAAAGTACATTATTTATGAAAATGTCACGAACAAATTAATTTCTTGCTTCTCGTTGCAACGTGTTGTTTTAATACTAGTTTGACGAGAAGAAAAGCAAAAAGAACGTAATAGATCTCATATATAACAACCCTCTAAAGGAGGTGAGATTTTTTACAACAGGTTAAGGCCCCAATTGCATTATTGGTCCTCACGTGAGGTTGTGTGACCTTGAGTGAGGTTTGCTTGGGCCACGTGACCTCAAGTAACATGGGCTACCCCTTGAGCAAGTTGTTCCCAAGGCACCTTTTGTTGTGTCCTTTGCCTTACGTCACAGTATGAGTGGAGCCCTTGTTTTACTTTTCCTCTCCAACTTCTCCCATTTTTCTTTCAATTTTGTCCTTATTATTTTGTTTATTTTACACTACTATTTTGCGATTTTAAATTGTTTGTATCTTTGTTCAACATTTACTCTTATCGAGACACAATGTGAAAAAGAATTCAAGAATTTTGTCTTATTTCTTTCATGATAACGATTCTTTTAATTATTGTTATAAATGCATTAAAGTACATTATTTATTAAAATGTCATGAACAAATTGATTTCTTGCTTCTCTTGCAACGTGTTGTTTTAATACTAATTCGACGAGAAGAAAAGCAAAAAGAACATGATAGATCTCATGTATAACAACCCTTTAAAGCAGCAGGTGAGAATTTTTTACAACAGGTTAAGGCCCCAATTGCAGTATCTTCTTCACAATATCGAAGAGAAATTGGCAACAGTGGCTCTTGCATCCTTACTGCATGTTCAAAATCTATATTGTGTTTCCAGGTAGCTTCATCGAAATTCTGATGTGGACTTCAGAGATATTGTTTGAACAAATGGAGCACAAAATTTCAGAGGCATTGTCGGCGTTTTTTTGTTTTTAAATATTAAGATCAAGAACTATTTTAAACAATTTACTATCCTAATTTATAAGCCTAATCGACGGCAAGTAAAATCTGTCATTAGAAATTCTTGAAGGATTTTTGGTAAGCCCTTTCAAAAGTATGGAGATTATTTGGAACCGATGAATAACGAGGATAACTTATAATTTCGACTGAAAATCCCGGGACTATTAAAAAGGGTGTTGAGCACCTCGGGGCATTTTTTGAATAAAAATAAGTTCGAGAACGCTTGTTGACAAGATCTTCCTACTCGTCCCTTTCTTCAACTTTCAGTTTGGCTTTTACCGTTTTTGTACACAGTTTTCTTGCGTAATTACTTCTGAATTTCGATTATGGACATCCGTCTCACGGCCTAAATTTTGAACTTTCAGCTTTCTCTGTAATTTTTGAGGGCAAAAGCTCTGATGAAACGGGTAAGGTTATTCCATGTGGTCCAGAGGTCGCGGGTTTGAGTCACAGGAACATAAGCAGTTGAGGGAGGCTCCATAAGGATCTTTTTCATTTTCTTTCCCCATCTTCTCTTCCCCAAAACACGTGCAGTGATTCCAAGGATATCTTGACTGGAATATACACTTGGGAATAACTTCAACGTTTCTGGGTGTCTTGCTTCCTGAACCGAACTCGATCTGCCTCGTTTTGCAGCAAGTGGAAGCCTCTCTATTTTCTAATTCAGTATTTGCTCAAGAAAAATACCAATCGAAGTGAGGTTTCATCCTCTTTATAACGCATGATGGGTCTAGGCTGATGGTACACAAATCACCGAAACACCTTCACGGATGAAATCAAATGAAGAAGAGTGTTGCTTCCAATTTCTGTAGTGTTAGGTGCTTGAGGTGGATCGTCGTTGCGTTTCCTTTTCGGCGTGCCTCGGCTGCGCACATTTGAAGGTGATTGGCGGGCTTCCGCTTGAGTTGACAACTAGCTTGGAAAATTTCACGTAATTCAACAGTCTCCGTTTGTCTTCTAACAATGCAAATTTTGTATCTACTCTGAAACCAATGATCAAGTGGACATAACCACTTGATGTTGCTACTTGACTTTAAGACCCCAAGGTGGCATTATTTTCTTCGAGTTCCTGATCTTCCCCATAATGGGGCCGATGCGTTGATGTCCATTTAAACCCACTCATCAAGTTAATACAAGTACCGTAAGAACTAAGATGTTTACACAGAAAGTAAAACGATCACATGTTTACTAATGCTTAACCTTTTAGGTGGTAAATCTTTTCAAATGGTATCGGAATCCAAGATTTCTAAACTCGATTCCATGTGTTCTTCTTTCTCACATTGCTTCATATATATGTTTGGGAAGTAAGACGTCCGGCCATTCTTTCATGCCTAATTTTTATGTGTTGAGTTCCACGCTTGTAGCTATTGTCGTCTTGCGGGTCTTGAGACGGATTATGTTTTTGAATGCACGGTATTCATGCCGTCCAGTTAATCTTTGGGAATAAATTAAGTGCATTCAACTTCAAGATACAGTATTGAGAATTTAATGCCGAGACCGAGGAAACATTGGGGATACACATTCATTTATCTTTCCTTTGTGCAGTTGCATAAAAAGAATCAGTTACAAGAGGGGAAGAATGGAGCGAATTATACGAGATAAACAAAACCAATCATAGCGTGTGATCCTGCTCGTCTTGAATTGTATTTGGTTCGGTCTTATATTCTACACGATAATTTTCAACGAAAGTGACGAAAGAAAAGAAGTCGCCCCATGCTTATGTGTTGGTTCTCCAATTTCGATGCTCGACAAAGGTAAAGATTTGCGTGGTAGGCCTTGTGCAGTTCACTCACTTCCAAAGCTGTCTGCCAACAAAAAAACGCCCCTAGACTTTTCTGTCACGAAGGTCACGTCTTTTATATTCGAAAGACGATACAAAGGCACAAGCCAACAGATCGAAAATTAATTATAAAAAAGGTTCAATTTCACTTCAACTCAAAGTACAGGTAGAGTCCATTTAGGGAAAGACCTTCCAGACATGCCGAAAATGGGGGCAAAAATCTATCCCTGGCTCTCCTGTGATCCGAACTTGCAAAAGAAGGGCATGCAAAGAATATGAGCAACTTATTTTCTTCCCCCGGAAAATTGGTAAGGATATTCGACTTTACCATTACAAGATCTATGTTTGAATGACCGCACTTATGACGTTTTTTGAAATAGTCTCAACCTGTACATTTCCGTGATTGATGTGATTTGTGACTTAATAATAATCAAACGAATCAGTTGAGTGTTCCGAAAGTCTTGTGTACTTTATAAATTTATTAAAAAAAGGAAAAAGAGTACAAATTTGCAGCACTAGAACTTGCAACGCTCTCCACTCTCTCTCTCTAGCTCTCTCTCTCTCTCGTTCAAAAGTGGGGGCTCAAGAAAAGGACTCGCTTCCCACCTGCCCAAGCACGCGACCCTAAAAGAAACCCTAATTTCCAAGACCCTCCAAAAGAAGAGAAGAATATATAGGAAGGATCAAACGAACATGAGAGAGAGAGAGAGAGAGAGAGAGAGAGAGAGAGAGAGAGAGAGAGAGAGAGTTATGTAAACAAGGCATGAGATGGAAAAAAAATACTGAACATAATAGGACATATAGTTCATGAGTCATTTCTCTCTAATCACTCACTATTCAATTCCCAGTTGCTTTTCTTGTTCTTTCGTTCTCCGTGATTGATACTACAAGGGTTTGCATATGTCCCTTGTTTTCTTTTCCTAATCCCCACCGAGATCACCACTTGATAATCTCCAATAGATCTTCTAATTGCATAAATCTTCTCTTCCCCTCACAAAAGTGCTCTATTCCTTTTCCTTCTCTTTACTCGATTCCATTATGCTATTTCTTGAATCTAATTCTCTCACCATACAAACTTCTACTCTCTCTCTCTCTCTCTCTACTTCACCAGAATAGATCATGAACAGCTGATCTAAGATTCCAGACAAGAGTGAAAAGAAAACAAAGAGGAGGGTTTGGAGTTTGACTCTCTTCGAAGAGGCTAATCCGATTTTAATTTGGTTTAATTTGCTTCCCTCGGCGGAAAGGAAGATTTGCAAGCCTGGCTACTCCTTGGTGGACGGGGCAAATAGGGTTACCGGCCCTCGAAGTGGCCAGTAATTCACCGGTGTTGAGCAAGCGCGATCTCGAGCTCTCTGTGTGCGAGAACGGTGACAAAAGTGCGAGCCGAGGGGATGATGATGATGATGGCGACGAGCCTAGGGAAGGAGCTGTGGAGGTTGGCACCCGCAGGCCGAGGGGACGCCCACCAGGATCCAAGAACAAGCCTAAACCGCCGATCTTCGTGACTAGGGACAGCCCTAACTCGATGAAGAGCCACGTGATGGAGGTGGCCAGCGGCGCTGACGTTGCAGAGTGCCTTGCCCAGTTTGCGCGCCGCCGCCAGAGAGGGGTCTGCGTGCTTAGCGGGAGTGGCACAGTTGCAAATGTAACGTTGAGGCAACCGGCAGCTCCTGGTGCAGTGGTGGCCCTACATGGGAGATTTGAGATCCTATCGCTGACGGGCACATTTCTGCCCGGCCCTTCACCACCAGGCTCCACCGGGTTAACTGTGTACTTGGCAGGTGGTCAGGGTCAGGTGGTTGGTGGCAGCGTGGTTGGGTCGCTTGTTGCAGCCGGGCCTGTGATGGTGATCGGCGCAACGTTTGCAAATGCCACCTACGAGAGATTGCCTCTCGATGAAGAGGAAGATGGCAACACTGCTAATGGTGGTGGGCAGGGCCAGCTTTCTGGATCAGGAGGCTCACCACCCACAGCAGTAAGCAACGGAAACAATCAGTCTCAACAGGGGCTAGCGGCCGATCCCTCGACGCTGCTGTTATATAATTTGCCTCCGAGTTTCCATGTTAATGGTACTCACACCAATCAAGATGCTCATGCTTGGACTCATGTTCGTCCACCATTCTAAATAAATCCCACCACATTCCATGGCTGTAGTAGATGTGAATTGGGTTTTAGGTATGATCTCATCTGATAGGAGAGACGTGAAGAGAAGGGAGAGAGAGTACACTCATCGCTGTGTATATGATTCTTCTCTCTCTGTTTTGGCTTCTTTGTTGTTGCAATAAAGGTAGGATTAGTGTCCTCCTCCCAAATCTGATATCCAATCAGCCCTTTTTTCTCTGGCTAAGTGTTCTTTAATAATCTTTTCCTTGGTCTAGTTGAATAACAAACGGGATGCCTTGTGTTCGAGTTGATTAAACGAATTGGTGAATGAGTGAACTCGATGAGTGAGCGTCTTCATCTGAAGTAAAAGAAAAGGAAAATCTGAGCGAGGTTTTGATTCTGTTCTTATTGATTTGTTCTCTTATTATATCCACTATAAGCTTGCATCTAACTTTACCCGGAGGATTGATTGCATTGGACTTGAAAGAAGTGATCGGAGATCTTTGCAGGTCTGATTTCTAGGCTGGGTCAAAAACAAGTAGGGTTAGATGTCAACACCGATCGATTCAAATTTGCTGGGTTTGTAGCCACAAATTTACAACATAAAAAGTCACTCGGGTCAGGAGAAGAACAAAGAGACCCAGTTTGGCAACAAGAAGATGTAGTATCAATGTAGTTTTTTTTCCAGACAGGAACTTATTGGTCTTGATATGATAAGATGTTTTGTCCAGCACATATTTTAATGTTATATTCTTGTCGCCAGAGTGATGTTCTTGTACTTGCTTTGTTACATTGTTGGATTGTGATGATTGGAGGAGTTTGTGCCGGCGTACATTGTGTATCTCTCTTATTCAAGGCGAAGAGCTACACTAGTTGCAGCTGATAAAAATATCCGAAATTGGTCTTTCTTGTTGATAAATGGCATAGATTATCAAGGTTACTTTTTATTGGTCAACAGCGTCCAGATTGATGTAAAATTGATTATTTTGTCTATTTAATCAGGAAAATATGAGCTTTATATATAAACCAAATGTAGTCTGCAACTTGAAACAGATATGGTAAAGCTAATGATATGCCGGGCGTTGTGCTCCTAGACTCTATGACGAGGTAAAATCGAGTAAAACCATGGATCTAGTTCGTCAGACCTCGAACAGTAAGCAAATGTAGAGATAACTCTCAATTATTTGAATTGATAGGACTGGTAATTTGCTTTTTGCCATCTAGCTGAAACGATGTTTAACAGGCAAAGTTTTCTAATGGCCAAAGATTCACAGTTACGTGTCAACCCAAAAACCCTAACATAATAAACAAGACGATACAGAGAGGGGAAAATACCAGTAACATATTCGCTTTTGGTCTGGTGCGATCACTTACATACTTTTAATTTTATGAATATCGTTCAAATGCTTCTAAGCAAAACCTTATATTGAGATGACAACTTTTTCTCTCCTTGCACACTCATTCTTAATGTCTCGCATTGCATAGGTTTGGAAGGTTTGGTTTTTAGTTAATTTTGAGTGTTTTGAGAATTTAGGGTTTGGGAGATGGACATTATTGAAAAGAAAATGGCATTTTTGTAATTGGAGACGCCATGATAATTGATGTATAGTGTAAAGTGGTCTTCAAAGGTAAAAATAATTTATGTATTTTGTATTTTATATAAGTGGTCAATGATAACAGGTGAGGTATATTCTTCACACTTACTTGAAAAAAACAGTAAATTAATTGAGATGAATGGTCGAAATTCAGACCATAACTGGTTGAGATGAAAAATGAGCTCGCTCGCTTGCTCTCCACTTGGACCAAAATATTGTGCCTGAAGAAGCTTTCAAAAATAAACTTATGATCTCCGTAGCTCTTCTTGGATTAGAAGTTATGGCTTGTCGAAGCAACAAGAGTGCTAAGTTCTTGTTTTGTGGAATATTAATCATATCAAATCTTTTAAAATAGGTTATCTTGTTTGGTATTATTTTAATCTGCGAGAAAATATTATATATAACTCTTATTACATGTCATACTTGTAAGAGTCCATTGACTGAACGGCATGTGTGATTGGCGGGATCTACCATCAGAATTTTGAAAAGTCTTTCTCTCTCCTCTCTCATGCGACCGGACTCTCTGCTTTGTGGAAATCAAGCACTTGAAGAGAGTTGGCGGGAACCATGCTTGTTTGTAAATCGGCGAGGTATGAGAAAGCGTTGCGAAGCATTAGAAGAGCCTTGATGGTGACGGTGGCGGCAAAAGGCTTCTCGATCATGAGTCGAGAGGGATAGAGAGAGCAAAGCGCGAAGACTGATGAGAGAGGAAAGAGAGACTTTCAAATAGGTGGGCCCACATTGACACATGTCACACGATGAGTGAATTATTATATAAGTGATGTGGTACCATAGTAGTATGTAATATTTTCTCTTAATTTGTACATCCTCGGTTTCATTACGTAGATCTAAATTACCCCAATTAAGATTATGTCGTTGCCATGATCATTTCATCGATATCATAAGGTTACTATGCATGCAGTTTGAAAAATCTAGAATCAATTGGAACTTTGACAACCCATAAAAAGCTTTTGGACACATTAAACCAAAAGTTGAGAGTTGGTTTGGACTTCTCATTGTCGTTAGTGTCTCCATGTTTAGGTTTGTCAAAAGCCTATGACTTTAATTAAGACTTTTCCTCATTTTAACTGCCTTCACATATAACTATAGGGCGGTTTCTAGTAGCATAAATTTTTAAACAAAGGGTTATGTGCTAATATTTACACGAGAAATAAATTCACTGACACTAAAAAAAAGAAAATTCAAAAGAAAAAGACACTCAAATGATTCCTTTAACCCCATCCACATCTTTTTACTTTGCATCCACTTTTTCCTGTGTCAATCTGAAGAATCATATTAGCTTTGCGTCGTTTACCCTACTATTTGACCGGTAAAACGATGTAAAAGAGGCCACAATTTCCTTTTTGGAGCAATGTAGCCTTGAAGGTATTAAATAGGGGAAAGTTTTAGGGTTTTTGATATTTAAGGTATTATTTCATAAAATTAGAATATATGGTGCCGGTGTATAGAAAGCGTTATACGAGTGGTCTAATCCTCTCTCAGGGTTTTAATTAAGGGTGTGCATGGTTCGGGCAGGCGGTTCCCAGCCTAGAACTGGGAACCACCCGCTAAGTACCGGTTCCGAAAAATTGAAACTAGGAACTGTTCATTAGTTGCATGGATCTGCTGGTCCGGTCTGGTTCCTGGGTGGATCCATGGAGCTGGTCTTTAATAGTCAATGGAGTAGCAACCACCCATAATCGGAATAGGAGCTGGCAACATTTCTTTTATTTATTTATTTTCCCATGCTCCCTTTAGTTTTCCTGGCAAAATTCTGTCCGCTTGAGGGTTCTTCAAGGGTTTATGCAAAGCTTCGTCGCTGCGAAGCCCAACTTGCTTGTTGCCATGGCTTTGCAGCTGATGGATTCTGTTAATTACATGTTGAAGAGGTTTAGTGGTAGTTTGGGGTATTTGAATAGATCTAATAGGATGTTGGCTAAGCTAGAGGAAGAGGGGTACAGACTATGGAGTGGAGGACATTAGACTCGTGCAGCACGCAATGCTTCTTGAGTTGGCAAACGTGAAGACGGCGATGGCAAGAAGAGGGGAAGCTATTAGGGATCTTAGGAAGTGTTTGGAAATTTTTTTAATATTAAAAATTAATATATTATTATAATATAACCGGTCCAGTCCGGGTGGGCAGATGGGTGGATCCGTCCATGGAACTAAGAATTGGATCAGTACCCACCGGTTCTTATAGATTGGAACTGGGAATCGGACTGGTTCCCTTAAGAACCACCGGTTCCGGGTGGTTCCAGTCCGGTTTCAGGTGGTCCAGGCGGGTCCCAATTCCTTTGCACACCCCTAGTTTTAATTGTCCACTCTTTAATCAAGCATCAAATTAGATCAAGAGTTTGTCATGCTACTTGTAGAAGCGTTTTTTTATAAGAAAAGTCAGAACATAAACTACTAGTACAAAGAAAGTTTGCTGGTCTAAATAATCTCTTAATTTAAGGATTTTAATTGCTCACTCTTTCAATTACCATAAATTCAATTATGGATAAGACCTTTTGAGAATTTTTTTACATCACCAATTTATAATATAATTACTCTTATTTCAGTCCCCCTTATAGACCATTGCATGTATTGTCCTTTTTTCTTTTAATTTGATAGTTGTGCTAGCTGTAAAAGTGACAAACGATAACTCAAAAGCATCCAATATTTCCTCCTAGATATGAATTAAAAGTTCTACACCAAATAGGTGGTATCATATGAGATATTCTTGGCATATGTAGCATTTTTCTTATCGTAGGTCTTCTTTTAACCCCATGAATCCAGTGTATACTTATAAGTAATCAGTACAATCAGTAACAACAAAAAAGATTGATTGAATGTTTAATCGTCCGATTTGGATATCATACGTACCAAATTCGGATTGTAGTGTCTCCCATTTAGAATAATTTTAAGGAGCCAGGAACTACCCTGGAATGGAGCCTTACTTAGTACATATGGGACATAGAATTTATGTGTATTTTTAGGTTCAGTTGAGGCTGAAGGCTCTAATATATATATATATGTATTATCATATAAAAAAAATTAAGTACCATCAACATACTTTGTTTATACAAAATGACCGAGGGATTTGAATAATGATGGTCCAACATTGCTAAGATACGAGAAATCCTCGTTACATAATTGGAAATTCAACATCTAGGTTCTACAAAGAGCCCCTAACTTGCACAGTAATTCGAAAGAGTGGATACGTCTTACACAAAACACAATTGCTTCATTCATATTTATGTTTCATAACCTTTACTTTTCTAGTCATCCCTCTTTAGAACAGTTCTATAGGCATATTCAGAATTGTTAGGGAAATCTTTTATGATATTTTGAAGATGATAAAATAAATCAAATGCTACTAACGTGTTTAATGGTTGAGTAACATACTATGCAGATGATAGAATGTATAAAGGATATTGTCAAAGTCTATACTTAGAAGAACTAGAAGATAGACTCTATGCTGAAGCTGAACTTATTTAGACTATGTCCAGACCTTAAGGCTAAATATGTTCAGAAGCAGAATATGTTCAGATTTACGTCTAGATTGTAAAGTCTATTTCAGACGGAAGACACTCAGACTTTACTTCCGACAGAACACTTTCAGACTTTACATACAGAACGAGATACAAGTCCAAAATGTGATAAGGTCCAGAACGAGACACAAGTTCAGAACGTAGCAGATTCAGAATGAAGCATATTCATAACGAATCAACTTGACAAAACGTAACATAAGCCCCAAACATATAACGGCTAGCGATCTGGTTTGGATTTTACATCGATAGATTTGATTAACTCAATTTAATTGATTGACAATTAGATCATGAAGATAAGAACTTTCTATACGAAGAAGCTCTACTTATGGAAGCCAAGATTCTGTTTGTATGGGCGATCATAATCAATTTTGGATTCTACTTCTATCACTCAACGGCTACTAAATCTTCTTGATACAAATCTGTCTAATGGGTAGATTGGAAGACAATTTTCTAGATACTGCCCAATGGCTAGTTTGGAAGTGGATGAGTATTTAAGAAGACCAAGGACCGAAGAGCAAGTAAGAGACGGAGTGTAGAATTTATAATTCCAAAGTCTAAGCGACCTTCGATCTATGATGCACCGCTCGGACACGCTCGGACACGTTCGGACACGCGGTCAACACATGTCGGGAATCGCGACACGTGGTCAACCTTTCTCGGCACGTTCCGACGCACGTGTCCGAGAGAGAGGATGACGATGGAGGGTGGAGGCGAGGCCGAGATGACGAGGGAGGGCCAGAGGAAGAGCAGACGATCCAAAGGGCCGCATTTGCGACGCTGTGATGGAGGGCCCATGGCGAGGCTGCAGATGCGAAAGAGGGCCCTTCCGGCGAGCGACTTCGATGAGGCGATCGGGAGAGAGCTGTGTGACGAGGAGGAAGAAGAGCCCGTGGTTAGAGTTTTAGCGAGGGGGAGGGTGGTGGGGGGCAATGGAAAGAAACCGGGCCAGAGAGGGGGTGGCGTGATGATGAAAGAAATCGGGGCCAGAGAGGGGCGGTGGCGTGGGGTGGGGGAAGAGATAAACCGAGGTGGGGGGAAGAAACCGAAGGGAGGGGATGGGGGTGATTGATGGGGGTGGGGGTTGGGGATGATTGATGAGGGTGGGGAGCAGGTGTTGTTGCGGGGAAGGGGGAGAGAGAGAGAGAGAGCAGGGGAGAAATCAACGGAAGATCTGAGGGTGGCAAGTGCTGACGTGGGGGAGGAAGAGAGAGAGGGGAGGGAAGAAATCGAGGGCAAGATTTTAGGGTGGCGTGGGGGATAGGGGAGAGAGAAACGGGGGAGGGAAGATAGGGGAGAGAGAAATGGGGGAGGGAAACGATTTTTTGGGGACAGGAGTTTAGAAAGAAAAGAGGGGGAAATAATTTTGATCGGTAAAGTTATTTTCGTTATAAAAATAAATAAATAAGTTAAAAAATTATTTTAAAAAATAAAAATATTAAATGTTAAATAATAATAAATTTTGATGATTATAGAATATTATAGATTTATTTAAATAAAGTTGATTCTATTTTTTTTGTTAGTTATTAGTCTTATTCATAATTTTTATTAAAGTTAAAAACATGTTCCCAAATATGATTACGCATTAATTATGAATATGTTTTTCAAATTTTCTAAGAATAGATTTATTAATATTATTAGTATAAATTCATTGTAAATTCTTTATTTATTTATTTGTGAATTTGAATCAAATTAATTAAAAATAAAAATATTTATTTAATAATAACGTGTCCCAACGTGTCGGAATTCTCTATTTTTTGGAAATGACGTGTCGGCATGTCGTGTCGTGTCGTGTCACGTGTCTGTGCTACATAGCCTTCGATCATACACTTGTTTTTCATGAGCTTAAACGTTTGTGATCGTGAGAGAAATACCAAAAGAATGATTTAATGAGATAGTGTGATCTACCACTGAGTGCTTGCATTCAAAGTTGTAATCTCTTGTTGATCACATAGTGAAATCCAGCCAGAAAGTTGTTAGCGTAGGAGAGTGGACGTAGGCTTAATCTAAGCCGAACCACTATAAATTTCATGTACAACAATATCTTTCCTTAACTCTTTTTATTTAAGTCTATTGCATACTTACATGTTATTTCAAAAATCCGTTCCATTGCATAACAGATTTTGAATATCTACCAGAAGTCTGATGGCTTGCTTATCAAACTCTGATCCTTATTTAGACTTTGCTCAAAATTTATTTTATTTTTAAACACCTGTTCACATCCCTTTAGGTATTCGTACTAGCACTTTCAAGAACGACTGCCTTTCGGTGCATTGGCATATTCGTCGCTTGTATGGGTCAACTAGTTTAGTGATCTTAGGCTATGTTTGTTTTAAGGATAATTAATGATTTTATTTTCCTAAAAATGATCAAGCGTATCTATTATAAAATTGAATAAATGAATAATACTTTTAATGAAAAAATCCATTAGGGGTGTTCATAGGTTGATTCAGTTTGGATCCCCATCAATACCTGTCCCGACCTAGACATGAAGGGAATATGTTTTTAGTGACCCAATTCTAGATTCAGCCCACATAGAATTCAAACCCCGTCGAGTAGAGTTTTCGTTATTTTTTTAGATTACATAATCATCCTCAATTATATTGACCCAAAATTTAACGAGGTTGATGCATGCATAATTGCGATCTTCTACCAATTTTCCGTGATGCATGATCTGACTGTAATGATTTTTCTACAAAATAACTCTGTCAAGTTTATGCATTAATTTGAATCATACGGGGCAAGCTTTTACTTCAATCAAGTTTATCAAACATCTCAACAATAGCACGAAGGATTGACAAGATTGAAAAAAAGAATGGCCAAAGAAGAATTGCTAAGCTTTTACTCTAATTGTTTTGGTTTCGAAATAAATTTCATGATGTGCTTCAATTCAGTTCCAATTCAGTTCAGGTTTATCGCCTGAAATGGAACTGAATTGTCTAGAACCTATTATTTCACTTCGTTACTCGAACCAAAAAAAAAAAAAAAAAACCATCCAAAAAAATCCGAATTTTATGGTTAAAATCAGTTTGGTCTGGTTTAAGTTTCGGTTTGACACCCATAAGATTCATACTCCCAGTCGGTCTTTTGATAGTCACATCAAATTTAATTTTTTCTCTCTTTTCTTGAGTCCACCGTAATCAAACTTTGGTGAGCACGATTCTTGTTCGGAAGACAAATCAAACCACATCAATATAAGAAAAATCAACATGTAGTAGAATTCCAAAATGACCAATCTGGCTCCCACTCATCGATTAAGCGCCAGCCAAACCAAAAGTTAGACATCAAATCAAGTCCCATTCAAAAGCTTTCACCTTTACATCGAGTTAAATCTATTCTAATTTAATCTGCTGCTTTGAACGGCTAAAATCACACCCGGGGAGGATCCTAGAGAGACACACAGCCGCCCAGGCAGCTACAAACGGGACCCTCGTCACCTAAATTCACGTGCCCTAGATATTAAACAAATCCCAACAGTCCAATCTATGGAGAAAATCAATTTAATTTGGACATACGATAATGCAAATGGACCCACCACTTGGTTCAATAATTACTAGCCCTTCATTATGATAAACCATTCAAGGCCAATAGAGACCAACATGGAGTTCCCCTCTTTTGATTTTGTTCTCTTTGCCTTTACAAGTGTGATAAGCCAAATCCCATTTCGCCAGGTACTTAGGCAAATTGAAAGTCCGATTAGGCAGTAACAGATGGAAAGTGAATCCACTGTTCTCATGTCGTATTAATGAAACGTAGACCACCCATTAAAGCCCTAACCGCAATCATTGAGTTTAATAAATTGATTGAATATTTTGTGGTGGGGGTGGAGGAACAGAAGGAACCACCCAAGAGAGAAAACAGGGATCGTGTTGGGGTGGTCTTTCTATGAAATTCATGGTGATGTGGACTTGTTCATTGTCATTGTGCTCTTGTCGTGGAGTACAGGTCATATTCTTGAACCTCTGGAGAACCGCAGTGTGATAAAACTCATTTAATTTGCTAATGGAAGTCTCAGAGGGACTATTATGGGAATTAGTATGTAATATTAGCCAATCGTGTATGACATATATGAGTTGCAAACTAGAGAGTGTCTTTTATTTTTTTGTTAGACAGATAATATCTATTCATTAAGAAATTATTTGACTATAAATAGGTGCAGTTTCAAATCATAAGAGAGCCTAGAGGCTTAAGGGGATATAAAATCCAATTAGAAGAAAGGTTTTTTCTACGATGGGCAGTCTGCTACCTTATTTGTTTCTCTATTGCAATGATCACTCTTAAATCTGAACAGAGATTCAACTGGGCTGGCTTTCTTGATAAGTAGATTTACCTCCCACGGGGGCTGATCTGCATTAGTTAGACACCTGTGTAGTTCCAAAGTAGCTTCTGATCTTCATTGAAAGTATTCTAGGGTTCCAACAAAGCGAGCACTTCGGTTTGCACAGCAGAGGACGACTTGACCGTGCGTGAGAAACCATCGATGAGAAGACCCAAGCTATCATGACACGCTATGGCACTTTCGTTTTCCCCATCAAGGTAAAAACAGTCAACATTTATACTCAAATTACCCTGTTTTTGGTGGCACCCAGGCACGATCTGGGTTTGACTGAAGCTTTGGTCTTCATATAGGCCTTGTTGCCCAGCGACCAACACTTGCATTCATGGCGACTGCTGATTCCAGCAGTCTGCCGTGGTCCGGGACACTTGCTTTGAATATGGCGTGGTTTCCTCTCTTTCCAGAGGACTACCGAATGACACCGAGGCATGTCGAAACTTGAGCAACCATCCCTCTATTCCTGACAGGCCAGAGATTTGATATGTTGATACTTAGAGTCGGGTCAGACCATACCTTTCACATCCAGGGGCAGAGCAAGAGGACATGCTACAATTATTTCTGGTTGCTGATGGCACAAATAACCTAGTTCAGCTACCATTTTTCTCTGAAATAAATAGGGATTAACGCTACGAAATCATAAAAAACCTCAAATCGATACATCCATCAATATAATGAAAAATCACAAATTGGTACATCCGTAACTAATAAAGAGTAAAACTCCAAACTGGAATACTAAAAAATTACCACGTTTCATTTAATTTAGTAATTTATCGGTAACATTTAACGGATGGTAAAATTATTAAAAATATATTACTTTGGGGATTTTTGTGGTTAAAAATTTAATTTGAGATAAATTTATCACAGATGAACCGATTTAAGATTTTTTGTGATATTAACCTAATAAATTATCCTTGATAGATAAGGCACTTTGACAAACACCCCAAAGGAAATGTTTGACCTTGGGCAGGATAGATGCCTTCCAAATTTTGGACAAGAGAGCTCCAGGTTTTTGATATAATGAGAACGCCCTATTTACATATTGAACCACACTCTCCAATCTGTTCAAACAATATTCACAGTGAAGATCCCTGCTCTGTTGTTAGTGCAAACAAGTGGGATTGTGAGTATTTCGCTTTGTAGCTTTCTAGCAATAAAGTTCGGAGTGTTTGTTGATTCCATCGCTACTCCTCCCTAACAATAGGGAAAATGACATAAATAGTCCATGAACTTTGGCTTAATATACAATGTCATTTTTGAACTTTTAATTTGTTCAATGTGATCCTTGAACTTTAGCTCAATCTGAAACTAAACTTTCAATCTGTTCAATGTGATTTTTGGAATTTAAGTACATATTTAACTTAGTCTCCGAACTATGTAAAAATAATTATTATTGTTCTTGAACTTAAATTAATAAAATGACAACATTGAACATTTTTTTTTATAGTTAGGGGACTAAGTTGAACATATACCAAAAGTCTAGGGACCAAGAAGAAGCACATTAGAAGTGCCAAAAATTGTGTATGACCCTCATTTTAGTACAAAAAATTTATCTTAAATCACTTAAGTGCCAATTCCGATCTAGGTCGCTGAAAATTTGATGTTACTATATTTTATTAATTTCTTAGTCTTACGTAGCTTGCCAGTGTACCCAGTCAGCATATAACCCATAAACGATATCGTTTAAAAGTTACGTATAGTAATCGTTTGAGTATTAAAATTTTGTTTAAAGTGATTATTTCAGTACTAGTCGTTGCTAAAAAGTGATTACTTCAGTACCAAACATGCCATGTGGAAATGCCACGCGGACTGGATTTCTTAAATAATTTAATTATAAAAGCCATGTATTAGTTTTTGCAGGAATTTCTCGTTGTTGGTACTTAAGTGACTTGGTGAAAATTTTTGGTACTAAAGTGAGTCGTACACAATTTTTGGCATTTTTAGTGCTCTTTTGCCTCAGGGACCATATTGTACTTTAGGCTAAAATTTAGAGACTACATTGACTAAATTTAAAAGTTCAGAGACTACGTTGCACATTAGTTTAAAGTTTAGGAACAATTTATGTCATTATCCCTTAATAATAAGATCATCAACCATGCATGGATAACTAGAGAGTGCTTTTGAAGGGCACAAGTATTAGGTAGATTACGTAGAGTTTCTTACCTGACCCCATCCTTAGCATTACATCCAAATCTGAACGAGAAGATGTGTTTTGAGTATGTTAGTCATTTGTGTGAGCACGCGTTACAGCCAAATAGAATTAGGGCCTGGCAGCCCAAAGGACGTGAATAGAGTACTTGGTTAGAAAATCTAAACTTGCCTGACCGAAAATTATTATGCATTTTTTCCAATTTAAATGGTAATTTGGGCAAATAAGTTAATGTCCAATTTCAATCCGCTCGACGATCGTCACTAATGTGCCGCCTATCATATGGAGGCAAGGGATGACATCGAAATGAATATAACAAGACATAAATTGCTATTTGCTTTATAAGAGGACCATGTGTGTTTTTTAGAGAGAAGCTCATTGTATCTTGCTAATATATAATTTTTAATGTCGTTGATATATGATAAAAGGCAAAAAAAAGGGGCCAAGAAAGTTTAGTGGTGGGGGAAGCCTAAGCGAGCAGCCCCCAAAAAAAGTTAAAAGACATTGACATAAAGAAGAGAGATAAGTTCCAAAAAAGAGAGCCTCTCTGTCACCCTCGATTGCTATTTTTTTTTTAATCCAAAGTAAATTCATTGTAAATGAAAAAAAAAAATGACACAAACGACATTTTACAGGACCAATGATCATGAAGCTTAAATAACAATTAGTCAAGTGACATTTTTATTTATCAATAATGAGCTTAATAAAATTGCCTTTTCTTGGCCTAATTGCTTGGATTGTTGAAAAATTTTCAATTCAAATTATTTGTTCGGATCTCATCAATTATATATAAATTATTCTAAGTTAGGGTTATTTGCACAAGACAAAGTATTAGACTTAGCCGGTATATGATACTTATGTTTCAGAGGGCTAATGAACGGTTTTCCGTACTCATGACCCTAAATCATAGGAAAAAAAAAAAAACCCTTTGTCCGCTTCCTCTTCAACTGCATTGTTTGTCCGCTTAAAAAAATGCATGATTTGCACAATTCAATAATGCGCTTTCCTCATGTTAATTTTATTCAAATTTTTTTGTGAATATTATATTCGAAATTATATGATTTTCCCGCGTGGCGGGAATTCACTAATTCCCAAAATAAATCAGTTGACCGGTCATTTTGTAACATGGCGCCACGTGGGGAATGTCGAATCAGCTGTCTCTTCGCATTTTGTCCGTCACAAGCGGGGGACGCGTCTTTTGTCACCACGCCAGAAAGGGTTGATCCCAACACCGAGACAAAAAGAAAAAAAGAAGACCGGGAAGCACTAGGGAAAAATAAATAAATAAACAAATATAATAGAATGTTAAATGCGCTCTTAAGGAATATTTTCAGACTTATTAAATATGTCTAAAACATGTAAAATCTTTTAATAGCTGATTTTCATTAAAATATGTACATTTTCTATTTTCTAATTCTCTAAAAATATGTAATTCTATATTTAGTTAACTCTATTAGTACTTTAAAATCAAGCGTTTGTTGTTATAATATTACGAAGTATTGTCGGACCGTATAAGATTGTAAATAATTCCATAATCTCGATCATGTTCTAGGGTAGCTAGTCTTCTTGTTAAATTATTTCCTTTCATGTGTATGTTCTTGGGGCGTAATTACCCTGGAATTACCCTGGAGTGTAGCATATTGTTCATCCTAGTAGCATACAATTAATTTTCTCTATCATTCTAACTATTTACAAATGGAAGTGTTAAAAACTGTTCGTAGGATGCTTATTAACATTCATCAGATGTATATGAAAATTTGAAGTTTTGAGAATGTAAAACGAATAACTTTCTTAAGATGTTTGTTTTTTTCTATATAATTTTTTTAGCTATTTTCAAGATGTCCTAAATATTCTTATACGCGTTCTCTATCTTTTTAGCAAAGGTAATTATTATATATGTCTGAACACCTGTGCATAAGATAAACTATACCCGTCCTTTAGTACAAATTACACCGACAATGTGATATGGGTCCCTCATTTCTAAGTTTTCAACATGAATAATGTTGATTAACGAGTTACAACTTACAAGACACTTTTTTTCTAAAATAACGTAACATTTAGTCTAAATTGATGAAACGCCATGGCCTTATTTATATATTGCTTCATAAAGCTTGGACATTGGACAAGATGATTGACATTAATAACAACCAAATTATAATATAAAATATTGAAAAACACTTTCAACCCAATTGTCATGTCGCATCTCCTACTTTTAAGACTTGTAATTTGAACCTTTTAGGTAAGCAATTGTTAAAGCTAAGCTAGCCTATAAAAGAAAAGCCGAATGACTAACACACTATTTTCATTGGGAAGGGTGACAGTGTTGGATCAACGCCTCATGAAATTAGATGAAGTCCGAAAAGTTAGGTCTTGATGAGAATAAACCCGAATTGAATAAGAAAAATAAAAATGAATTTTTATGAAAAAAGAGGCAAGAGATTTTATTATTGGAAGCTGCACTAGCATTGACATCAACGGTGAATGATCACATTTATCACTACCTTTCATTTCGGTGAAAGGTCAGATCCTTTTCATATATGTACATCTTGACTACTTATACATGAGGTTTTGGTTTTCGAAGGGATTATCATTGATTGTCATTATCCGTTAATAGAATCATTAATACAACCTTGCCCCAATTCATCACTTCTCTGTTTATGCTTCCCAACACGCGGGGGTTGCCATCCTCAAGGAGACTGTCCGCCGTGGTCACACTCCTAAGGCGACCACCATGGTGCCTCTCAATCAACCCAAGCCACCACCATTGTGTCAGTGTCACTTCCCCTTCTTTGTCTTCTATCATCCTCCATTTCTCTCTCTCTCTCTCTGTGACTGATACATATCGCCCTAGACCACCACAACAATGGCGATCGCCATCGTGATGGTCTTGATTGTCAATTGTCGCCGGCGGCGGCAACTATGGCGGCAAAATCATATTCAAATACGTGGAAGTTTTTTGTAAAGCACCCCTGCATTGTCAAATCTTATTCAAATACATGGGAGTTTTTGTGTAGGTGTCTTCAACGGCTAAGCCACCAGTCATTTGTCAGCAAGTACGGAACATGGGTGAAATACCAAAACGCCATCCATTGCGTTGGAGACTCTTGGCAATCATAGAATTTACAAATTAAGTGGATGCATTGTCAAGAAGATTTTCCTCCTATAATTCACAAGGACCAATATCCAATTTATACAGCGGCCAAAACTTCACTAATTCTCGTATTTGGTATTAAAGGAGGCTTATAGCCCCGATGAATTTACAATATACCCAACCGCAAAAGCAACTTTGAACTGATTTGACTCTCCTCATGAACAGAAATCAACAAAAGAATGTTAGAGGACCGTGAAACTCCGACTCGCTTCGTGAAGGCGCTTGCTGTGGCCTATGGGCCTTCGGCCTTCTTTCCGATAGACTCCATTCACATAACTAGTAAATTATCTGGGATCACGCTACCTTCTTAAGAAATTCTAATTCATATTGATTTTTCATAGGCATACAAAGAAAATATACGACAGCTAGGACCAATGATGGACCGCTAAAGTGAAAATTGTCTAAAAAATCATAAACCTACTATATGGTGAGCCCATTCAGTCATGAATTTTTTAGTTTGACCAATTTGGTCCTAAACTTTTTGATAATTTGTCAATGTAATCCTTTCAGCCAATTTGGTTAAATAATGCTAATGCGGCGGTCATGCCATGTAGTATGATCGATGTCCTCATTAGTGATTTCCGATAAGCCAAAATTGGCTAGAAGGATTATATTGGAAAATTGTAAAAAAAATTTACTGTTAAATTGAAAGGCTACGAACTAAATTGACCTTTATATTATAAGTTTAGGGCTTTCTGAATAATTATCCCGGCCACTAAGAGCACGCGTGATAACCATTCTATTTTTGTTCCAAAACTAATTTTTTATTCTAGAATTGTTTATGGAACATAAATCTATTTGATAAAACTATTCTATTTTCTATTTCTAAAATATATTTTTACTTCAAAAATAGGTTTGGAATTGAAATCGAAGCATTTTTTTTACTTCTCTATTTTTGGGATATAATTGAGAAATAAAAACTCTTTTTATCGTTTGTCTTTATCATTGGCCAATTGCCCATTTGTTGCCACCGGCCGTCGGCCACCATCCATCATCCATTGCCGCTACTCCTTGGCTGCTGGTTGCCACTCCTTGGTCATCATCCATTGATTACTGGCTACCGTTCCCTTGTTACCGTCCATTGATCGCTGCCCATCGTTCGCCATTGCCTGCTAGCTGCCGTTGCTCATCGTCTACCATCCATTGATTGTCGCCCGTCGTTGCTGCGTGCGAGCCGTTGTCGCTTGTCGTTTGCCATCCATTGGTTGTTGGCCATTGCTGGTCATTGCCCGCCGCTCGTTGCAAGTCGTTGGCTAGCACTTATCGCCGACTACCGTCCCCCATCGGCACTATTCCCCTCTATTGGATGACAAGCAACGAACGGCGGACGGGAGAAATTTTGTATTGTTATCAAATGAATTTTTATGCCAAGAATATAAATTTTATATCATTATCAAATTCGTATTTTTGTTTAAAAAATCATCTAATAATAGAAATAGAAAAATCTATTTCTTTTCCAAAATCAATTTTTGGCGAATGATTATAATTCACGCCTTTAAGTGCTCGATATGAAATCTAGTAAAATTTTATTATATAGCCTATTATATTTCATACCAATGTCAAGAAAGCCCAAATAAAACTTACCTCATTTTACGGGCCGGACGTTTCCTTTAAAGGCCCATCCCCACCCGAGTGCAATAAAGGGGGTTGAGAAAAACTTAACACTATGGCTAGGGTTATTACAAAGTGGATTTATCATTCTTTCTTAATCCAATCTATCTGAGCCCAAATCCTCATTCGCCGAGTGGGAGACCCAAACCCATCGCCCGACCCGGAATTCAAAGGCCCAATTAAACCCTATTAGGGGAGTGGGCCTCCACAGATGGAAGACTCTGATTATTCCTAGCCATTGATTTTCATCTCCTGAGATTCATCTTAGGTTAATGAAACTTTAAATTAATACCCTGTAATCTCATGAAGTAGATAAGATGAGAGTCGAAATCCGAGTGAATGGATGAAATTTCGTCATAGGTTCAAGTCAATTTCTGAATTTTTGCGTCAATCACTATTTAGTCAAGGCTCTTTCATTCAAGGTGGGCGGAAAAATCAACATATTTGGTTAGATGAATAAGATCGACGGAAGGTTTCCACGAGGCCGAATATATTTTTCTCGAGTCGTGCCGACTTTTGCCACCTTCAACAAATATGAAATCTTACCCGGCCTATGACGATTTAATGGGATTTGGAAAGGAGGTGGGACGTTTGGTAGTAGCAATATCGATTCTTTCCTCAAGAATACCAAAAACAATGATCAGTCCATGTATGTCGTTATTCTCAAAATTTGCTTTTGAAAGAATACGGAAGTATAGTAATTGCATCAGAGAATTTGCATCAGAGTATTTGCATCTTAACAATATTTTGCTCTATTACTGATTCGAAAAATATGATCCTTTTCCACAAGTTGGATAAATCATATGCATACCCTTTCAACCGGTCCCCACTGCACAATATCTTATAGAAAAGAAAACAATCTTAATTAATTCCATACTTTCTCTTTCCAAAGAATAATAACTATAATAATAACAAGAGTACAACTACCAATAATAGTAACAATAATCTTTTCAAAATGTTAAAACTTCTCTCTTGTTTCTCTGGGTGGTCCTCGTACAGTATTACCAATGTTTTTTCTTCTTTATTATTATTTTTTAATTTTAAGGTGAAAGTACAATAAACCAACTTGATCGAGGGAATCTAGACTTTTTGTGGCCGAGGATGCCTAAATAAGATCTATGGGGTGCCAAGTAGTTATTACATTACATTAGTAGAAAGCACACATTTAATAATTTGATAAATTAATTTTCATTAGATTTATCGTACGCCAGCTTATGACCTCATTGATTCAGTTCCAGGTTGTAATGTGTCTTATGTAACGATCAATTTGGGAAAACTTTTTGATATATAAAAGGTTTGACTCTCTCAAAGAATTCTTACAGAGCAAGAAAAGGCAAGTCCATATGAAATTATGGAAGGAATTTATAATTTAATGGTTCCTAAAAGTGCCATTTAGAGCTGGATCACATGGTAGTGTCAGGGATACAGTACGGAAGCGACATCGGAGGCAGCAATAAAGTAATTAATCTGCTCAGCAAATCGCATGCTCGGATATATTTTAAAATTAAGTCAGTCCAACGTGACCGGTTTATTCTAATATACTTAAGAAACAGTTTTAAAATGAATGATTGTGGTCCATATTTCATATGTTAATACTATTTCGCAAGAAGTCTCCTAATTCGGAAGTACATAGGTTCGTGCTTCTAGGATAACTTCAAGAGAATGGGCATGTGATTTGCCGATTGAACTTTGAATAAGGAAGACGGACATGCTTAAAGCTCCGATGGTCTTTTTAAAGTCATTTCGGTCGCCCAAAATAGGAGAAATATATAGGGAGAAAATGAAGATTCTGCATTGGAGCTGCATGGTGAGAGGGGCATCAAGTGGCCCAAAGTATTGTTCCCTTTATACTAGAATGGAATATAGAAAGCCGCAATATGATTAAATAAACTTTTATTTGGTTAGTGGAGTTAATTAACTTAACTATGGAATCATTTTGCAGCTAAGCACGAACCTGAATGGAAGTGGTTTTTTAGGACAGCACATCCTCGACCTTTTAAAAAATGAGTATATTCCATAGGTAATGCAATTTGTTAGCTTTTCATATTATAAGGAACTATTGAAGTAGCCGGATCCTAAGAAATCGCGCTGAACAGGAACCTGATGTGTCTTGTGCCCTTTGAGATTCAAGGTCCGAACTCATTTCAACGCTCGGCCGACCCCCTGCTCCTTATCGGTTTACATGCCGGCCTATAGTTGCGCACGAGATTGAGTCACGACTGTAGCAAATGCTTGTCATTATTTGACCTCCTGGTGCGGAAGAAAGCGAAGGGAGACGGATTTAGTCATGGTGCATGCCGCGTACCCTTTCATATCACCAATCAATGAACGCCTTCTGATCCGTTGAATGGTACTTTCTTGGTGACGATAATTCTAATGCCGAACAGTCCTATTTCAACGACTAAAAGGAGCATCATTCTTCAAAATGTGAGGTGCACCTGACCCGGTTATTCAATGGCGTGAATCATCAGGCTTTTGGCCCGACACCTGTGAATCCAATTTCTTTATGATGCCCATTAAGAAGTCAGAATTTCCATCTTGCATTTTTCAAAAGCATGTTCTCATTTCTTTTAGTTCTTTTTTCACACATTCAGACCCCCTCGACACCCAACTTTTCACCCCAATCGTTTATCTAACCCCAACTTGCTCGAACCTGTCCTTGCATAGCCCATCTCTTTCTCTCTCTCTCTGCAGAATTTTTCAAATTGCTTTTAGTTTAAGGTCAAAAAGGGGGTTCTTAGATTGATCACTTCCTGCAATCCAATGCCTTGGGGAGACCAAATTCATTGTGTTCGTAAAATATTCCGATGCAGAGCCCTTGGCACAAAGAGTCCCGTATTGGGTCAAGACAAGTCTCTGTTTCCTCGTGTAGATGTTCACGGCACGCAATACAAAACTTTAGATGCACTTTGTCCCTTTTGTGAAAAATTATGGGTCAAGTCACGTCTTTCTGAGCAGAGCAATCTTGTCACCCTAGTGCTTCCCAAACAGCAAATGATGTCGACCTAAGTTCCCCACAACAATGCATGGCGAATTAAGGTTAAGTACATATTAAGTTATGGAGGAGATGGAGTTCCATCAAACGCTGTCTTGTTTGGGGGAACTTGCACGCCACAATCTCTAGTAGAATGGATACATTTTGAAACCGAATTTACATAAATGTCCGATCCCCACAAAAAAAATATGATTCAAAGAGAGTTTACAATAAGTGAAAAAAGGGGAAAAGTGTTAAAAAAGTCATGAATTTTTTGTATTCGTGCCAATTTAGTCCTAAACCTTTTTTTTGGTGTCAATTTAGTCTTAAACCTTTTTACGTAGTATCGATTCAGTCCTTGCTGAGCAATTTTGGCCGGATTTTGCTAACTAGACGCCGGTCGGTTAACGTGGCCTGATCGGTGTTGACATTGACAACTTTTAATAATATTTTAATATTTTTGAATTTTTGAATTTTTGAATTTTTATTTTTTTATTTTTTCCTTCCCCTCCTCTAGTTGGTCGCCTGACCTCGACGACCGGTCAGAGGCGACGGCGAGCGAGGTCGACCTTGCTGGATCTCGCCGGCCACCTCACTAGTGGCCACGAGGGCGGCCTCGCGCTGGGCAGCGAGGCTTGCCCTCGTCGGATCTGGTGAGGGTCGAGCCTTGCCCATGGCCGATGAGGCTCAACCTCGCCAGATCTAGCGAGAGCGATCCTCGCCAGCATTGCCCAGGCCGCGAGGGCGACCTAGCGTTGAGCTAGTGAGGTCGAGCCTCACCGGCCATGGGTGACACTCGACCTCGCCGAATCATGGCCTAGGCGGCGTCGGCGAGGCTCGCCCTCGTCGGATCTGGTGAGGTGGAGCCTCGCCGACCATGGGCGAGGCTCGACCCTTGCTAGATCCGGCGAGGGCGAGCCTCGCCGCCCAGCGCAAGGTCACCCTCGTGGCCACTGGTGAGGTGGTCGGCGAGGTCCGGCAAGGTCGACCTCGTCGGCCATCACCTCTGGCTGGTCGCCGAGGTTCGGCAACCGGTTAGAGGAGGGGAAGGAAAAAAGAAAAAAGAAAAAGAAAAAGAATTTAAAAATATTAAAATATTATTAAAAGTTGTCTACGTCAGCACCGATTAGGCCACGTCAACCGGTTGGTGTCCAGTCAGCAAAATCCGGCCAAAATTGGCCGGAAATGACTGAATTGGCATTAAGTAAAAATGTTTAAAACTAAATTGGCACAAAAAAAGGTTTATGACTAAATTGACACATATACAAAAGGTTTATGACTTTTTAAATACTTTTCCCGTGAAAAAAGTTTCAGGTTGATAACATATAAATGAAAAATTATCTTTATATGACTTATTAAAAATCTGTCAAGTATCAAGAGTAGGAGTAACTGGAGCATGTATTGCTAAATACGAGTTTGGTCAGTAAAGTTTAGGGCTAGAAGTCATGCGAATGCAAAAGCTAGAATCAAAGGACGGAGAGCTGGATTTGAAGTGACTTCGACGTGTAAGAACTATGTTTAAGAGAAGAAGTGCAAGACATTCTTCAACACGATGCAAAGAACTAGCATCCCACAATATGATCTCAGTATGCAAATGTACTTTAGAGATTACTTTTGAGAAAGAATTTGTTCCTGAGTGTCTTTGAGGTGCTTTCTTGTGACAACTGTGTATTAACTATTATATAGGGAATCGTGGAATCAGTAGCATATTAAGCCTCTGCTTTTACAATATGCTTAACGAGTTGCATAGAATAGTGGTTAACGAGACTAAGGCCAGAATCAAGCTCAACATGACCAGATACCTGAAGAACTGGTCGAGAAATAGTCATACCTGATTGCTGAACTTGGCTTAGCAACTTAGCCAACTGTTTATAGTCTTCCACCAACCTATAGATTGACATGTGATGAGCAACTGTTTATTCACTCTGTTGGCATGTGATTGATGAGATTTTTGACACCTCTAATTCTACCCCTACCGTCAAAAAATCATTAAGTTTGACCTAAAGTTGACCGAGAGTTAACAAAGATTTGACTGATGAAGATACAAAGCACGGAAAACATTATTTGAACCTCAAAATGGTTTTTGCTCGCCGAATTGAGTATTTTAACACGTTTTGTCACTCGAATTTGACAATCAATTTTTGATTATTTGGAATGAGGTGCCTTATTTTCACGGTATCAAGAAGTTTGTGAATTCCATGTTTTAACGCTTCATTAAATTAGGGGCCTCGCAACAAAGTTGGGCTGATCAGATGTTAGATGAGAAACTTATTTGTCACTACCTGAATTTTCCATGCGGTTTGAATCTCGAATGAATAAATTATATAGCCTTAAATGATGTACACAATTTTTTTTTTTGTAATCAAAACTCCCAGTATAAAAGATCCACCTCTACGTATGTTATGCAATTTGGAGCAGTCTTTAAAGATTCGGAAGTTCTAATCTAAATGTCTTTGAATTTCGAACTTGACCAATTTATAATTTTTTTTGGAGCTTAGCCTAAACTCAGTAAATGATAGGAGATCTACTCACACTCAATCTAATTTTCATGTGATTATTGCCTTGTTGTTCGATGGTTTGGTTTGCTATGTCACATAGCATATGATCATTGTCTTATTATTTGTTATCATGTTTACCATTGCCAATTGTTAGTGATTATTATTATTATGTCATGTTACTTGTGATTATTGTCATGTTGCGTGACCTATAAATATCGTTACTTCTTCATCATATGCACCATGTCACATTGCCTATGATGATTATTATGGTACTTTGTCACCCTGTTTTCCATGTAATGTTGGATTTGAATATTACCACCTAGCTATGTTTGAATTTCAAATATTCCATGTTTTGTTGTTGTGACATTCGAAATTTTCTTCGTAGTTGATAATATTTAAGATATTAAGTTAGTGAGCATTATTGAAGGAAATATAATTGCTATAGCAATTGTTGACGGGGACCAATATGCTCTAGAGTATGCATTGAATAATTTTCAAACATTCGGCTTTACTGAGTCAAGGTGTCCTATTGTACTATACTTTTTGTTAATAATTTTAGTTCTCTCAAGTTAATTTATGATTTATGGGTTTTTCAAACAAATACCAATTTCTCTATTTATTTACCACAATGTAAAATATCTACCATAAATAACCTAACATATCCATCTTTTCATCAAAATCGTACCATTTGTCAATCCCCTTAGCTTGAACACGTCTTAATCCTTACCTAGTATTTTCCCACATACTCTTAATTGAATTTATTGAATGTAGCTTATAAAATGATCTCATGCATGACATGTTGTTTTTTACCCTAGTAACTTTATATCTATTATCCACTCTAATTGATTGATATCATTAACCCATTAATAAATTCGAGTTAAAACTGTTCTTCAATAAAGAGTAAAGGAGGAAGATAAGAGATAGAGATAAACATTTCCTTTCCTTTTCTGAAATGTGCATCTCCATCATCCTAACAACTTCAAGTTCAAATTTTCCCATTCCGATCTTTTTCAACTCAATCAAAATCCAAAGTCTCACTGTCAATTGAGTGTCCTATAGTGTATATTCATGGATTTCACTTCCTTTTTTTTTTATCAAATTAGCTTTGTTATCTTCTAAAGAATGAGACTTATTAATTTTAGTATTTATCTTGATTTCAAGGTGATTAAAAGCTTTGTTTGTTCAAGATTTCACTCTAGGTCAGTGAAACTTTATGGACTAAGTTAGATTGATCTACTTAATATTTCTTGACTTCGTAGGTCGATGGTTGTTAATTTTTGTTTGGCTTTTGTTGTCAAGTGTAGGTAAGTATTAATGATGGTATATGAAATCCTTAGTTACTTGAATTGAACCGATAGGCTTTTTACATGCCTATGATGTATTTGATTGATTTCCTAACGGTATTTGATTGTTTTTGTGAGATGTGATGACATTTTTTAAGTGTAAAAAAATGTGAAAATGCGGAAACTAAACCTGAAACTGATATTTTTCTAATTCAACTAAGTTATCGAATTACTAACTAAGTGTTGTTGACTAATCACGTAGAAGAAACTCTAAGTTATCGATATTCATGTTGTTATTGAGTTGTCAATGTTCACGTTGTTGATTATTTGAGTTGTTGATTTAAAAAAAAAAAGTTGTCAATTTTTGAATAACGTTGCTTGTTCTGAAGCTGCCAATTTACACGTATCAATTTCTAAGTTATCGATTACGTATCTATAGTTTCAATTAAATGATGATGGCTTATCATGGAAAGAATAAATTATATGTGTTTAAGTGCACGTAGTCATTTATTTATCATTAATTGCATGCGAAGGGATAAATTGTTGTGATGCATACAGCAATTGTTGTTTTATAATAATGTGTATGTCTTAGATGCCATGAGATAAAGATCTTTGCCACGACCTATTCATCAAATAGCGAATTTCCTTATATGAGTATGCAAGTGAGTTCTAGAGTTAGTTAGAGGTTCTACTGTATGAGACAATTCTTTACAAGGTTACGATGACGTGGTTTGTGTAATAATGGTATGATGTTCAGAAATGACCATCATCAAGTGAATGTATAGTGATGTGTTTATCCTCGCCAATGTAAGGGACACTTTGACGAATAGTCTAAGAGGCATGGCAAATTGGTACGTATGATTCTGTCTCCCATGAGTTAGTGGTGACGATGCCTTGTTAATTGTGATGCCTCATGAGTTGAGATGGGTTAGTAACTCACTTGTATATATGGGTGAGCTATTATGTGGTAACTGCGCATCATGAAATAATATGTTGTCTGTCTGTATTTAAGTGAATAATTTCATGCAGTGTTGCTAATGATTTTCATCGGCATATCATTTCAGGAAAGATGGTACACTTATTTTTGCATTTGTTGTACATTGTTGTTTTGTGCTTGCATTGAACTCACAATATTTGTTGGTGGCAAGTTAAGCGGTTAGAGGATATCCTATTATATACCTAGAGATTTTATTTATTGGCTTCGATTCACTCCTTTATTTCGTAGGATGGATCTCCCGTCTCCATTACTTTTTGGAGCTTCCATATATTTTGATTGTAAATATCAAGATGTGCTTATTTCAGAATTGTCAATGGTATATATTAAGTGTAGTCCTATTGCATGGGTCATCGCAAGGTTGCTAGAGTGGGTTCTTCATCAATCTGTCACTTGGTGATCGTTGAGGGGCTTCAATGGTTCCCTTAGTTTCAACAATAATGGCATGTCGATGGGCAAGGTTGTCGATCCATAGTTCAGGAACTTTCAAATTAATGCTTCTAAAGATCACCCGTAAGGATTGCACTAGAGTGTGCACCGAAAGTGGAGACGGGTTTTTGTACAAAATGTTTGATGTGTATTATCCGAGGTTAAAATATTTGTACAATTAATGATAAATTAGTTAGTTATCGGAGAATTGAAGTGAAATTAATTTAGATACTTATCTGAGGTTCAAATTTTATAAAAGTAAGAATTGTTACAGTTATCATGTCATGTCATTTTCCCATTATGTTGAATTTTAATGTTTGAATTTCAAATTTGCACATCACCATCTCATTTTGTCTAAATTTCAAATTTTCATTGTCATGTCATTTTCTAATTTTGCCTATATTCCAAATTTTCCATGTGATTGTCATGCCGTAAATTTCTAATGATGTCTGAATTCCAAATTTGCCATGTAGTTTCCATGTTGAGCTGGTTCAACAAGCTCTTTCTTTGAAAAGAAAAGATGGTTCCATGGATCGGGTTTTCATTTCAGAAGCTGCTAGAATGCATGTTAAGTCATTTACTTAATCATGTTTGAATTTTGAATTAGCAGCGTTGTAGTCATGCTGGTTATTTTTTGAAATCATGATTGAAAATTGTATTGTAATTGACATTTGCATACACACTTTTGCACATGGATGGAAACAGGCCGCCATATACAAGAAAACAACCTCGTTAACTAGTAACAACGTTGTATAAGGCTGCGTTTAGACAAGCATTTGCAAGTAGCTTTCGGTGTTTAAAGCTCATTTGACCAAATATTGGGTGTCTGGAAACATTTTTGAAACCTACCTTGAAGGAATGCTGGTCTTCCAAAGGCTGAAAGCCCAAGGTAGGTCTTAGGTTGCCTTGGGCTTTTAGCATTTTCTGAAGGTCTGATGCACTGTTCATCTTCTTCTTTGTCAGATTCTCAAATGTTGGTTGGCGAGGTTGCGATGGGTTGGTGACGGGTTGGAGAGAGGCCGGCGTGGTCATGGCACCCCAGCGACCAGTTGCGTGACCCAAATCTGGGTGGCGCGACCTCACCGTGACCCAGATCTGGGTTGCGGAGGTCACCTAGGTCGCGGCAAGGTCGGTCGCCGTGACCTCCGGCGACCCACGACCTCGCTGCGACCCAAATTTGGGTCACGGAGTAGCGGCGAGGTCTGTCGTAGCGACCTCTGGCGACCTTTGTGATCTTGTTGCGACCTCTGGCGACCTAAATTTAGGTTGCGGCGAGGTCACGAAGGTCGCCGGAGGTCGCTGCGATAGACCTCGTCGCTACCTAGATCTGGGTCACGGAGGTTCTTGGATTGCAACGAGGTTGGTCGCCGCGACCTCCGGCGACCCACGCCACGACCGTTGTGAAGGGCCGCTTGAGGTCGCATGACTAGGCTGTTGCTAGGGGTTGCTCGACCCTAAGTAGCCCTCACTGGTGGTGTTTGGTGGTTGCCTGAGGTCTTGCAACTTGAGACGTCGGCCGTCAGCATCCGATGGCCTAAGAAGTACCGACACTCTCCAAGAGCCTTCGTGTTGTGTTCGACACTCTGACAAGTGTTCGACACTCTGACAAGTGTTCGACAAGTTTTGACACGCTCTGACACGCTTCGACACGCAGTCAATGAGTGTTGAAAAATCCGACACGTAGTCAACTCTTTTCAACACGCTCCGACACGCGAGTCTGAAATTTTGACACGCGATTCCGACACGCACGAAGTCAATTTTAAAAATTTTCAATACTTAAAGGTTCAAAATGTAAATATATGAAAAATAATGAAAATAACAAAAACAAAGGGTAAGGAAGAAAATTCTCACTCTCACTTCTGACTGACAAGTTTGGGACAGCTAGAGTGCCAAAACTTGGCACGGGGGGACACTTAAGTGCCAAAACTTCGAAATGGTACACTTAAGTGCTAGTTTCGAAGTTAAATGGAACATTTAGGTGCCACTCCGGCCAAAATCCGGCTAAATGGCTGACGTGGCAATTTTCCGGTGAGTTTGGTCCAAAACGGCGTCGTTTTGCGTGTTGACGTGGCGATAAAATGCAAAAACGACGCAGTTTCGTATCGATGTATAAATAATAATATAAAATTAATTAAATTAAATTTAAACTTAATTTTATTTAAAATATACTAAAAATTAAAAAAGGGGGAGGGGCCCGAAGGGGCGGTTGAGGGCCGAGCCCTCGCCATCGTTGGGAAGGGCCGGCGACGGAGGGGGGAGGGTCGGCCGGGGTTGTCGGTCCCCTTACTGACCGGCGGTGAGGGCCGCGACCCTCGCCCCAGATCTGGGCGAGGGCTCGCGGGCCCTCGTCGCCTCCCCGCCGTTGCTAGGAAGGGCCGGCGACGTTCCTGGCGATGAAGGCGGGAGGGTTGGCTGGGGTCGCCGAGGGCCCGCGAGCCCTCGCCCGGATCTAGGGCGAGGTCGCGGCCCTCGCCGCATCCGGCGAGGGCTGCGGCCCTCGTTGTCGATCGGCCGGGGGCAGGTGACCCCAGCCGACCCTCCCCCCTCCGTCGCCGGCCCTTCCGGCCACGGCGGGGAGGCGGCGGCGGCGAGGGCTTAGCCCTCCCGCCCCCCTTCGGCCCCCACCCTTTTTTTTTTTTTTTTTTTTTTTTTTAAGTTTTTTTTTTAATTTTTAGAATATTTTAAATAAAATTAAGTTTAAATTTAATTTAATTAATTTTTATATTATTATTTACACATCAGATACGAAACGGCGTCGTTTTTGCATTTTCTCGTTATGTCAGCGTGCAAAACGACGCCGTTTTGGACCAAACTCGCCAGAAAATTGCCACGTCAGCCATTTGGCCGGATTTTGGACGGAGTTCGAAACTGGCATTTAAGTGTACATTTTTGAAGTTTTGGCACTTAAGTGTCCCTCTGTGTCAAGTTTTGACACTTGAGTTGTTCTTCTGCCGAGTTTTGACCTAATTGACTCGCCGAATTGCTGCGGAGACGGAGAGACGGTGCGTCCAGTTCGAGCTAGGGCTTGCAGAGAGTTGATTCGGCGGGGTGGCCTCCGCGAAATTCAAGCGTCGCGCACAGCCACAGGGTTTGTCTTCTCCCATCCACCTTCCCGTTGTGCTCGGCTGCTTTGTTCTGTCTCTCGCGAATCTAGAATCGCGAGCTCCGTCGTCTGAATCGGCTGAAATTTAGTCGATTTCGGACTGGCTTCAACCGGTGGTTTCGAAGTTTTATTTTTTGGGAGTTCGTGAATTAGTTTTGGCACCGACTTGATTCCTGAATCAGAGCTTTGCTTGCTGTTAGGGTTTCTTCTTGCTTTGGCTTTTCGACTCCCCTTTTGCCGTCGGTCGAATCTCTTATCAACGTCCCCAGTTTCTATCGCGAAACGATGGTTTGAATCGGTTGAGCTCCGCCTTGAGTTTGCTTTTGTGTTGCTCTTTTTCGATGCTATGAAATAACGAATTGCCTGCTTTCATGTTTCTTGTTCCCTTAAGAGGGCAATTGATTGTTTTGTGTGCGGAACAGAAAAATTGAAACTGAAGAATTAGGTGAGCACATTAATTCAAGCAAACGGGTGTAATTCTATGTCCTTTTATTATTATTTATTTATTTTTGCATTTATATAGAAAATATATATTTAATATATAACGTGTCGGAACGTGTTGAAATTCTCTATTTTTTTAGAAATAACGTGCCGGCGTGTCGTGTCATATCGTGTTGCGCGTCATGTGTCCGTGTCGGTGCTACATAGCCGGCGGCTGCCTACCCTTCACTGGCCAAATATTTTTTTCTTTTCTTTTTATCATAAAAGTCCTTTGTAAATGTAAATTTCTCCAAACACTATTTTGCCCAATGATAATTCACAATATACTTTTAGATTACAATTTACCAAATGTAATTTGCATTTTGAAAAAATTATTTTAACTTAAATTCTTTTGCATTTTCTCAATGGCTTTCCCCAAAAGTCTAACCAAACGCACCCTAAGTGCTTATTGCGACATTTCGAATTTTGAAACAAAATATTATGCATGCTTAGGAAATTAGTTGATGAATGACTAAAAAGTTAACAAATTAACCAAAAATAGCGTTGCGCTATCAAAGGGGCATCATCGTCTCACGAGCGACTGAACATCAGGAACTAAGATCTTAGTTTTTCGTCTAACCATTTCTTTCGGACGTACACCTATGTTATTGACTTTCTCATGACCATATGAGCCAATTATATGTCTAATCGGCCTCGATTTACTTAAATTGATTGGTGACAATGATTATTTACAATCGCGATCATATTGACACCCAAACCTAGGATTTGGGAGGATTCTACTGATCGAGGCGCCTTCTCACTAGCAATCCATCCAATATGCTAAATTCCAAGCGTAGAAGATGCTGGCATGACGGTGTAGTCCAAGCGAAAGAGGACTGGCACGTCTACGCATTTGCCAAATGGAAGTCTATTGGCAATTGATAAAAATCTTGGAGGCAGGCCAAAAGAATGCCTCAATAACAATAAGGTTAAACTTACAAATAATGGATATTAATTATGTATCTTTAAATTGTTATTTAATGCAAAAAATATCAATAAAAAATATTGTTACTAATCTAATTTTTAACACTAATTAACACTTTGAATATACATAGTGAGTAATCCATTGTCATTGGCCTTTTAGTTATCGAGGCATTATCCCTTTGGAATTAATTTTGCAATTTTTTTTTTCTAGAAGGTCAATAATAGTGGCTATCAAACTTTAGCGGAACTTTATTGCTTAATATTACTTTGACATTTATATTTTCTGTGATTTTTTGTCTTATTTATTTATTTATTTATTTTTCTTCCATTTTTGAAAATTTTCATTTTGTTTAGCAATTGAGGGCAAAAGAGACATTTCCCATAAAAAGTGAGATAAAAAAATGTAATTTTATCTTTTAAAAACCATATGCATTGCACATGCTAATGAAAATGACCAACAGAGAGTTTACCATTATAACAAAATAAAAGTTCCAAGGAATCATATAATGGTTGAAAGCTTAAAGTAAACGAGTACTACCCTAAAAAGAGCTTGTGTATTTTCCCTACATACTAGGGGTGTGCAAAAGAATCGGGATCTACCCGGATTGCCCGGAATTGGACCGGAACCGCCCGGAACCGGTGGTTCTTGAGGGAAGCGGTCCGGTTCCCGGTTTCAATTTATGGAAACCGGTGGGTACCGGTCCGATTCCCGGTTCCATGGGCGGATCCGTCCACTCGCCCACCCGGACTAGACGATTAATTTTTAATATTAAAAAAAAATTGAAATTACTAATCAACAAACCCTGTCAAATTTGCTCTCTCTCTCTCTCCATCACCACCATTTTCCAGCTTCAGCTTCATGCTCGTTAGTCGACCCACCACCGAAAACCTTACCAAGTCTCGAGAGCCTGCGGCTCTCCACGCTCCCTTCCTTCCCCAAAAACTCGAAAGATCTCAACTTTGAGGTTCCCCAGCTCGCCATCCTCCATCGACGCTGCGGAGCTCCGTCGCTTCCCGGTGAAACGGCACGGAAGGGAGCTGCAAAACAGTAGCGAAGAAACCCTAAAACACCGCCTCCGCCCCTCCAAATCCAAGTACTAGAACCCTCCCAAGTACCCATCTTTCTTCCATCCGCACGCACGCGAAGAAGCAGGGTTGCAGGAGGAGGAGAAGAATAATAGGTCTAGGGTTCGCGAGGATAGTAGTAGGTCCATCCATCCATTTCTTTATTCGGCCCTCCGAAAAATCGCAGTCACCCTTGACAGCAGCCGTCCATCCGTCCGTCCCTTTCTCTATTTGGCACTCCGGAAAATCACCGTCGCCCTCGACAACAGCAGGTCCGTCCCTTTCTCTATTGGTGAGACCGGTTCCACGGATCCACCCGGGAACCGGTGGTCCGGTTTCCGGGTCGATCCATGCAACAAACGGGTGGATCCTGGTTCTAATTTTTCAGAACCGGTCCTTAGCGGGCGGTTCCCGGTTCTAGGTCGGGAACCGCCCGCCCGGACCATACACACCCCTACTACATACAATGGAAATGCAAAAAAATTGTATCGTGTTCCCTAATTTGAAGAAAGAGTATTGCCAACCCACAAGATCAATGGATAATCACAAACTATTCCAATATTATTAAATTTGAAATCCTATACCTAACTCAAAAGAAATAACTTCTGAATGTACTTGGAACATGCGAGCCGACTTATTTGAATATTGAATAACGTGGATTTCACATGGGATTTACATGAATTGATGTTAGTGCATAGTGGGATCATGTGCATCCGGAGCATGCAATGCTTGCCCACATGAGAGAGAGAGAGAGAGAGAGAGAGAGAGGTGGGGCCCGGAGAAGGGGTCAGCATAAGTTCATCATGAAGGATGTTGGCAAATTGACCAACCAAACCGTGGGTGCACCATTTATGACTCTTATTGGTGCCACCATCACCAAAATCAAAATATCACCAGCAGCCAGAGAAAGACTTGATTCCCGAAAGCGACGGGTGGCGATAGAGATAGAGAGAGAGAGACTTGACTTTGGGAATTCTTCACAGTCCAACCTGATCTTATGCCTAACGTCAATTCCACTACACAGTACATATCGGGCATAAAGTTCTGGTATGCCAAAATCGATTTCTACCATAAGTTATTATTATCAAAGTAACGTGGTTCAGTTCCGATTGGATGCTCTAGTATAATCATCTTACTTAGATAAGCACTAGCAAATAATTTGCTCATACTTTATATTACCAAATCAAACTAGAGCCCCTATCCAAGGGTTTGCTTTCATTATTAAAGAAAACCCAAATGGGATCTACTTTTGTATACAATTTAGTAGGATAAAATTTTAGTTGCTTGTCGAGAAGGTCTGGGCTTGTGTGAACAGTTGAGATCCCGATATGGCGGTAGATACGCCATTTTCAACGTATGTTATATAATATGATATAATTTTTTCTCTTATACCTTTTTTTTCTCACCTAGACTTCAGTAGGGGAGAAATTGGAAAAATTGGACCGTGTGTGGAGAATAAAAAGGACACATTGAAAAGGTGGCGGGCACGTGATGTGATGGCCAATGTTTGAAAAAAAGAGAAGAAATTAAAGTCGTTGTCGTTTGGTGCACGTACCAAAAGATTCATGCATGGTTTCGGAAAGAAGCAACATCAGAAGCTTTTCATTGACCCATGCTCTTTTCATCATCTTCCCACTCTTCGTCCTCGCTTTGCCCATCCTAATCTGCCGGAACGTGCAGTTCACGCACAAGCCGGAATCTACAAGATGGATGGATGGCGGGGTCAATTTAATAATAAGAAAATGATGTAAATAATCTCTAAATTTTTAATTTATTCAATATTATTTTTGAATTTTGATTTAGTATATAATATCGTTTTTGAACTTTCAATTTATTTAATGTAATTTCTGAATTTTGTAAAATATTTGATATCGTTCCTAAAATTTTTAAACATTTTTAGATATTACAAGTTATATTGCACAAATTAAAAGTTTAAAGACTATATTAAAACTATTTATTTGATAACTGTTGCATTTCCAAGTTAATATTTTAAAACCCTCTCTCTTTCAGATTAGTATTTTGAAAACCCCTCTCTCTCTCCACACGATAAAAATGACAATCTCCCTCAGAACCCATTTGGTCCAAGAGTTCATATCTATTTCGCTGAAATGTGATTTGCATACGTGTATCGTTTAAAAACTTGCAAGCAATAATTTAGTTTTCCCGAAGAGCTTACATCTTTTGCCAAAATGGCAATCTAGAAAGGATATTTGATCACTACAAAATGCATAAAAAGCAAGGGCATGAAAAAGGACTAGTATGTTACATTTCTAATGTTTTTTTTTTGGTCTAAACATTTCTAATGTTGACTGAGCCTTCTTTTGTGTGTAGGACAACTTTTATATGTTGAAAACTTGGTAGGTAATAAGGAGGAAGGGTAAGTTATTGACATTGAGGCATTACATCTTGGAATGAAGCTTCATCCACATTTCATAGCAGCGTTTTGCTTGGCTGCAACAGGACTCTCCGAAGCTCGTTGGCCATTCCGTGCAAGAGGACTGGTTTTCTGATAACTCCGTTGATTCCGACCTGCAAACATCGATCCCAAACATCATCGTCACCGCTAGTGGTCAAGGCGACAATCACTGGCCAATTGGTACTGCTGTGGAACTGGCGAATCTTATTTGCCACGTCAAACCCGTCCAAGCTGGGCATGTGAAGATCCAAAAGGACAATCTGGAAAGACGATTCAGAGGGGCGGAGAGCGCCGAGGCACTCGAATCCCGAAGAGGCAGTGGACACCTTGCAGCCTAGCTTCTCAAGAAGCTTCCGGGTGACGGCCTTGTTCGCATCGTCAGAGTCCACGAGCAATACTTTTAAGCCTGTGAAGACTGAGTTGGAGTGTGTATCTGGAGATGGCCCCGATTCAGAAATGGTCACTGAGATGGACTCTCGGAGTGGGAACCGTAGGACAAGTGTCATGCTCTGAGCGAAGCCCTGAGGGTTCGGGACTACCCAGATGTTACCTTGCATCAACTGTCGATCAGGACAAACAAGTTCAGTTAACAATTTTGGTATCAATAAGTGAGGTAAAGAAAGGGAAAAGAGAGAGGAAAACATTAACAAGCAATATTGAGAGGCACATTGCGATATATCTACTGTCTAGCAAATCAAAACAATATGTTTCAATCCAAAGTTCTTCAACAAGAAAGGTTATACACTACTCATGAAAGACAATAACAGGCCTTACACGAATTTTTTTATAGTAACCAGATTAGAAAGCAATGCAATAAGTAGAAAACATTGCGAGTTTGTCCAGTTCAAAGCAGCGGCCAGGTTTAGGAAGATGCTATTGTCCAGGAGCTGTCAAATGCAAGTCTACACAGTGACTTAAATCAGATTAGAGGGGATTCTTTTCCAAGCATGCATTATCAGTAACCAGTAAACATTAAGCGAATTACCAAATGCCAATAAAAACAAGCGAATCTGACAGTCTACATATACTAATGAGTCTGCTAATGTCCACACACCAAGGGGGCAGATGTAATTACACGTATCTGACCTCTCGCATCTGCAATCCACATCTAACACTAATTTTCATTATTTTTCGACATAGGTGTGCAAGAAAGTCACAAGTACACAACTGACATACATAACCTCACTGAGGATATATGGCTACTGAAGTCAGTGAAAATGGAAAAAGGAAAAAGAAGAAGAAGAAGAAAACTCAGTACCTGTACTAGCCATTTGCAGATGCTGAAGCTGAAGCCCTCCTCAACCCCATCACTGTTGTATTTCCGACCTCCAAGCTGGATTGTCGAAACTGACCTCTCCAACAGAGAAATGTCATTGCTTATTCCAACTTCAAATTTGATACGCACACCTCTATCAGATGATTCGGACCTCCACGTCACCCAACCTCGATCATACCTTCCCTGACTTCCACTGGCTTTCTCACGAAGAATTCGAAGGGTAACTAATTTCCCTTGATTACTGTCATTCAGCAAGTTACCGATCATATGCAGAATTACCTGAAAAACCCTCCTTTCATCGCCCATTACGTTGTTCGGCAAGGACCTATCAATGTCCAATTCAAAACTGAACCCCTTGTAGATACACAAGCACTTAGCCAAGCAAGCTGCTTCTCTTATCATGTCATGCATAGAAAACGATCTTACTTCCAATGGAAATCTCCCGCTATTCTTAGTTGACATGTTCACCACATCATTTATCAAATTTGCCAAGACTGCGCTAGTTCTTGCCATTGCGTTTCCAATAATTTTTTGGTCCGCATTCAAACTCTCATCCTGCATAATCGAGAGCAACCCTGAGATCGTGTGCATAGGCCTCTTTAGCCCATCGTTCATGACCTTTTGGAATGAACTTCGGGCCTGACTTGCCATCATAGCGTTCCTCTTTGCCTGCTGTAGAGCCCGGTTTTGCTCCTCCAGTTTCTCTCTCATTAACTGAGACTCTTCAAGGATTGCTGCATGTGAGAGAGCCACTGCCACCTGATCGGCCACCACCTTGATAATCTCGAGTTCTTGATTGCTCCAAGATCGTGGCTCTCCACCCGGAAGGACCAGGACCAGTATCGCATAACATGCCGGAAGGAGTTCAGGGGTCCCTCCCTTGAAGTTGGAGACACGAAGCATCGGCATCCGAATTGCGGCTACTGGGCCGGACTCCCCAGGCCCTACACTACTTGCAGTTGCGAGTTCTGAGTCAGGCCTCAAAATATGCACCTGATCGCTCTGCTTAATTGAAACAACATCTGGATCAGTTGTCGGAATAGGGATGTGATAGGTTCCTGAGTAATTCCTTCCCCTCTCATGCGTCAAGTTCATCTCGGTTTTACCATTGTTAGGCATCCAAACTGCGCAGTTCTGCAACCCCAGTGTCTTGGACAGCTCGACCAGGGTCGTGTCCAAAATAGTATGCCTATCGAGCGATTTGCGAATCTCTTGTGTGAGCATCCGCACATGCAAACCAGCTTCTTTCTGTTTCATTATGATCCCAACCTCTCGCCCCAAATCCCAAGCCTTCTTCTTCAACATGAACTCTCTCACCTTCACTTTGAGAAGCAGAGGAATGAGGGTGATGAGCGTTATTGCTGTGGCACAAGAGACGAGAGCAGTTAGAATCTTGAACACAGTGAGCGCGACCATGAGTTGGAAGGGATGGTGGGCATAAGTCCACCCATTGAGCAGATGGGTCAATCCGCACAGAACAATGAAGGCGATGAATTGAAACAGGACCCATTTGAACGGGACGTTCGAGCAGCTAACAAAATACAGCAATTCAATTGGGATTGAAAAGTAGGCCACGGCGATCAAGAAGTCGCTCACTCTCTGGCACTCCAGAATGCCTTCCACGCTCCACAAACTTCCATCGTCATCGCAATTGCATCGCGGGAATCCATTATCAGCCACTGAAACGGTAATGAGCAGAGAAGAGATAAAAATCCCGGAAGCTAATTTCTTTAACATTGCATTGAAGCAGGGCAGCCAGTTCAATCCATCCGACACTAAACTTCTCGAGTGCAGGACCCATCTGAAAATCTCGACGACATGACCACGAGCTCACGCGTGGTCTCGGAAGACTTCTCCGAACCGAGATCTCCGGCATCCATTATCCTGTGAAAACCAGAACCCTACTAAATTAAAGTGCCTGCAAAATCCAACCTTATAGAGAGACTGGTCCTAGAATCCGACGCAGCAAACAACAGACTAATAAAAAAACCCAATAGTCACGAGCTTTTTTCCTTCTTTACAACGACTTACTATACGGGGAGACCTCAAATTCTGGCACAGATGCATTGTATCACCGAGTAGATAAACCATAATCCATCAGAACAAACAGTGATTACGAAATTTCTTCCACTAAAATAATAGCCCCCCACGATGACAACAAAACAAAGCGACCCTCCGAAGTCACGACCAGAAACGCCCCACCAAAGGAACAGTAAAAATCCGAATAAATTAATGCGGTCGCCGGGCCAGGCCAGAAGAGAATAAAAGAAACAGAACCCACCAATGAAAAACGCACAAGGCGTCCTTGAGGAGGACAAAAAACACCCCCGGAACGGCAGCAAAGTAGGCGAAGAGAGAGACAGAGAGAGAGAGAGAGAGAGAGAGAGAGAGGAGTACCGGTGAAACCTACCAAAAAATTGCCGTGCCCAGATTTCGAACAAAGCCCCCGGCTCTGAGTCCAGATCCTTCACATGCAAAGGAAGAGAGATACCCTCTCTCTCTCTCTATCATGTACTTGTACAAATAGTTATATTGGCACTGATATCATTTCGCTCCATTGGATACAACGAACCAATTTTGGTACGGAATACAGACCCCCCAACCCAACAGCAGTCGCGAATCCCGAGAGCAATCGGAGAAAAGGGGGAAATAAAAATTTGGGTTTTTTTAGGTGGCACTCGCCGCGCATTTAACCGGCCACCTCGCGCCGCGCGAGCCGCTGATGCAGCACCAAGAACGAGAAAAGACGAAGGTAGAAGAGTAGGAGGAAGAAGAAGGAGGAGGAGGAGGAGGGGAGCAACGCTTGTGTCTTCTTTCTTCTCTCTTTATGCAGGGAGGCTTCGGTTTTGGTGGGGGGGTGCTTTGGGAATTTTACAGGGCTGGATTCAGACACGACCAGAAGGGAGAGAGGAATGCAGGTTCCCGGAAGCAGCTCTTCCGCCCGATGCATGCGCTCGTGCTGGTGCTGTGGCTTCTTATTGCAATCAAGACAGACACTAGAGAGAGAGAGAGAGAGAGAGAGAGAGAGAGAGGGAGAGGTTTTGAAGGCGCCGTCTGTTTTCCGGGGGGGAGAGGGGAGAAAATGGAAAGACAAGTGGAAAGAGAAGGGAGGGGGAGAGGAAGTGGGGTCCATGGGGACTTCCCAGATGAGGAGTACTTAGACGCTCTTTTGGAAACCCCAGAGCCTCCCCCCTCCTCGGCAGACGGACCCCAATTCTTTCTTTCTCTTTTTTTATTCAAACTCTCTCTCTTTCTCTCTCTAGAAGGATACGTCTGCGTTTCCCTTTTTTTCTTTTTTACTTTTTGATCTTTTTCCAATCGTCTTTTTCGAATTTTCTTCGAAAACTGTTGTTGACGTTTGTAAAATATCTGCGTCTGGAAATCGGGTCAGTTTCAAAGAACCGTTTCTTTTTCCATGTAATGCGCGGTTAATGCGGAAAATTTTGTCAAGAAAATCCTCGACTTTCATTGTGATCCCATTTCAGACTATATTCGATGAGGAAAAAAAATGTGGAAATGGTGTTTGAAATGATGTCTCTGATTTATGTAGTTGGATTAGTAGAGGGTAACTGCTATTTTGCGTCATAATAGTAACCTGGGTAAACTGTCAAGTGAATGAGAGTTATATAGCACGTGATCAAAAAATGAAGCCCCACTAAGTGGAGGACAATAAAGAAGTGTATAAGTATGGATATATTAGTACTTTGGAGATACTCATTAATGAGACCCTTTCTCAAAATATGCTGAGTGCAAGAGCATCTATGGAACCTATGAGACTTGTAGAGCTTGTGTTAGATTTTTCTAATCTAAAAGTAAGAGATTATATAAATATAAAGAGTATTTATAATCTATTACCAAATGGAACGATACTTCAACACCCCTCGCACGTGCAAGATGGATTATGGCCGGCACACGGAACTTTTGACCATGGCACATGGAAATTGACTAATGAGAGTAGACACACATTTGCAAAAAGGATAATATTCTTTGATATCATGTAATATTTTATGGGATCATTATCAATTGTTCTAAAATGTTAAATTGCTAAAGGAAGACACTTCTTCTCACAAAATCTCTCATAGTATTAAGTAGAAGGTTTTAAGTTCAAGTATTTCATGCTCTTATTTGCCTCCCCAATCACAAATTCTCACGCTTTAGGTTGAGGCCAAAATCCAATCTACGCGTGAGGGAGAATGTTAGAATATTATAATATTAAATCATACAATGCTCTAATAGTTTAAGTCTTTAAAATAATTGGCAATGATCCTATAAAATTTACAGTTTGGTAGATTCCTCAATAGATATTAAAGGTCAGGTGGTGGTTCCAAATTTCAAAATATAGGAACAAGTGTATGTAAGGCGGTATCTAGGATTTGGGGATGTGCCTACCCTATACTGTATTTGGGATGCATTTGAAAATGCTTTGTGAAACAACCGTGAACTTCTAAAGAGAGTGAATTTTAGAGTATTTGGTGAACTGTTTTTGAAGAATTGCAGCCCAAAGTTACCTTATCAAAGTCCAAAGCAGGTACCTCTTGCTTTGGCTTTCGTGCATTTCGGAACACGAATGAGGGGTTTTGTGATTTTTTAGTCTTTTATCTTCCAACCTTGCCCTAACTGAACTATCTAAATTTCAGTTTTAGAGAGAGAGAGAGAGGGTTCAGACGCTCGAGAAGCTTTACTGGGTGGTGTGGCGCCTCCAAGATCCAGCAGAAATTACGCAATGTCGGCAAGATCTGATTCCGGGTCCCTTGAGCCCTGGTGAGATCTCACCCGCGCTTGTGCACCCTCTCCAAATCTACAACGGGGTCACGAAGTTTCGATGGCAATTCGCTCGCTTGAGTAAGAGAAATCTTGATGAGCAAGATCTTGTGGACAAGAAAGATCTAGTGGCAATGACCTCGACAAGCAAGTGAGCTGGATCTTGACTCAGCCGCATCGCTCGGGGTCGTACCACCTTGGTGGCTCTTCGCATGGGATCCCACGACATTGGTGGCAATGCGGCTGAGTAAGGTAATTTAGGGTGTAATTTAGGGTCTCGAAGGTTGCAGATGTTCTACTAGCTTTTATTATTTTTCTACTCTTTTTTCAAGTTGATTTATAACAAATGCTTTACAGGTTATTGATCAAACATCATTTTTCGTTCACTAAAAGCCCTTCCAGTGTATTAATCAAACAAATACTTGGCACATAACAGATTTGGCTAGAAAATTTCCTGGATTATGATAAATGTATATCAATTGAACAAAAATAAGTTTAGTGCATTGAGTTACCGACATTGAAATTCAATTCGGTAAATGCTTCTCTCTTTTTAACTCAAAATTCGATGCAAGAGATGGACTTAAACGATGGGACCTTGAAAACGACCCTCAAATACTCCTTCATCTCCGTAAAAATAAATTGAATTAGTAATCTTCAATCTTCATAATCTTGGCTAAACAAAACTTCTTGATTATCGTGGTAAAGGAGGGGGCTTTAGGCAGCACATCTACCCATCTCTCTCTCTATCTCGAACGTCACTGAGAAAAACCATCCAATAACTTCTATGTACAATTCTCGATTCAAAGTAGTTATCTTTACCTATCCAAATGATGCTCTCCACCCGAAAGGCCACTAAAACAACGACGGTACTTGGTCATCTTATGAAAATAAAAATGCCACAACGATGGTCCTTGGTCTAGAAGAAATTTCCGTGTCTGGGGTCAAATCCGCGTCAAGTTTGATGGTTCCTCGTACGATCTTTCTTGTTACTATTTGAGCAATAGTCTCTCATGTCAAACCTGGTTTGAGGTCTCCCACAACATCTAGTGAGAGAACATGGATGGAAGACCAAGAAAGAAGGGCACTTTATAAACCACATCTATATTTATCCAACTTTAATTACCGCCCCTCTCAATTTTTACGCAATTGGAGAATTATATAAATGGAGACTTGCTTACGCTAATGTTATTATTAGCGTCATTTTGGTATTTAACTTGAAGGTGTGTTATCTAAGTGATAATGCAAATGTTTTTGTAAGGAGTTTGTTGAATTTCTAATCTAGTTTTAACCTATCTAGGAAAAGAAATTAAGAATGTATTGAAATGACAATGATGTAAGTAAACATCCAAAAAATTGAAAGGCATCTATCAAGTGCAAGAAAAGGAAATGATCGGGCCTCATTATTAAGTCTCCAGATATGAACCATTGGAAGCTTGCTATTAGAATGCGAGTCTAATTCCAATAAAGTTGATTTAGGTGTAATCTAAACTAGACTACCCTAACTATTCATTGAAATGCGAGGCTAAGGGTGTATTTGGGAAGGCTTTTGGGGAAAGTTTTTGGGAAAATGCAAAGACTTTTGAGTTAAACTAGACTACCAAACTGTGTTTGGTAAATTGTACTTTGAAAGTCCATTGTGAAGTACCTTTGAGTATTTGGAAAAATTATGTTTGCAAAAGGCTTTTGTTAGTAAAAAAAAAGAAGAAAAAGAAAATGAGAGTTGGCCAGCCAAGAACAAGTAGTCGCCAGCAAGGAGCAGGCGGTCCGGCGAAGGGTGGGCAATCCGATGTAGGCAGTCCGGCAGAGGTAGGCAGTCCGGCGAGGGTTGCACGACGCTCGCCGGAGGGTTGCGGGCGACCGGATCTAAGGTCGCGACCCATCTGGTTGTAGATTTGGTCGCCGCTCGAGTCTCCGGCACCAGATCTGGTCGCGACCAGACTTGTGACCAGATGGGTCGCGCGGCCCTAGCGACCTCCGTGCGGAGGTCACGGTGTGTGCGGAGGTCACGGTGTGGCAGGTGACGGTTGCCGGCGACCGCATTTGGTTGCAACCAGATCTGTGACCAGAGGGCTCGCTGAGGGTTGTGCGACCCAGATCGGTGAGGATTTGGGTTGCGGCGACTCAAATCTAAGTTGCCGCAACCTAGATTTGGGCTGTCGCGGCTCGCCGGGGGTCAGGCGACCCAGATTTGGGCCGCCGCGACTCGCCGGGGCAGCCCCTCACCATGGTCGTTGAGTCGCCGCGACTCACGAAGGGTCACGCAACGCCGCGACTCACGGAGGTCACCCGACTCTCCGACGACGATTGCCTAGGTTATCACAACCACGCCGGCATCCCTCTAGCATTCGCCGGCCCCTCACGGTCAGGTAGAACCAAACTGGCTCGGAGAAGATGAACAATGTCTCATACAAGGGCAAAAAACGGAAAAACAAAAAATTTGTGAGGACAATTTTGCAAAAAAAAAAAAAGAATGAACAGTACCGCGTGGGTATGCCGAGCAAGCTGAAAGCCCAAGGCAGGTCCGGCCTTTCAGCTTTACAAAAGCCAGCTTTGCCATTAAGGGACTTCCAAAGTTTTTCCCAAACACTCTTATTTTGGTCTAAGGGGCTTTTGATGCCCAAAGCCCCTTCGAAAACTTCTACCAAACGCACCGTAAGTCTAATCATTTTCATTTAGCAAAGCTATTGACACTCGATTTTTAGTCAATACATCAAAATAAGGGGCAAAAGATCTCTTCAAGTGTCATAACTTGGCACAAAGAGACACTTAAGTACCATAACTTACGAAAGTGACACTTAAGTGCCACATTTTAAGAAAAGTGGGACACCTGAGTGCCACATCCAGCAAAGCCGGCCGGAAATCATACGTGGCAATTAAATATTAATATTTCTCGTTGAGGTGGCTCGTTGGAAAGCTGAGTTAGCTCTAATTCATCCAAAGCGATGTCGTTTCGGGTGTTGGTGAAAATAGAGCCCTTAAATCTGCCAGAACGACGTCGTATTGGCATAATTTGAATTTTGATATAATTTAAAAATTAATTAAATTAAATTTAAAACAAAATAATAATATAATTTATATTTATTTATTAAAAAAAAAAAAACCGGAGGAGGAGGAAGGCGGTTAGCGGCGAGGGTGAGCTCTCACCGCCACCACCTCCCCGCCATCGCCGGAAGGTGGGGGAAGGTTGGCCGGGGCCGCTGAGCCCTGGCCGAGGGCCGGCAGCCCCAGCCGACTGGTGGCGAGGGCTTGCGTGCCCTCGCCTAGATCGGTGGCCCTAGCCCTTCTTTGCCGCCGACGCCTCCCTCCTCCTCCGTGCCCCCCCCCCCCCCTTTTCCTCCTCCTCCTTCCCCCTTCACCGGATTTGGGCGAGGGCTGTTGACCCTTACCAAATCTAGGCGAGGGCTTATAAACCCTTGCCGCCAGTCGGCCAGGGTTGTCAGCCCCTGGCCAGGGCCCGGCAACCCCAGCCGACCCTCCCCCTCCGTCGCTCTCGTCGCCTCCCTTTTTTTAATTTTTTTAATATTTTTAATATTTGTATTTTTTTATAAATGTTTTAAATAAATTTAATTAATTTTTATATTAATTTTTTATCACTTCAACATCAAAACGACGCCGTTTTGCACTTGTTTCGCCGGAAAATTGACACGTTAATGTCTTGGCCGAATTAGCACTTAAGTGATCCATTTTACTTCGATTTTGATACTTAAGTGTATCTTTCGTAAGTTATGGCACTTAAGTGTCAATTTCTGCCAAGTTATGGCACTCTAGGGGTCCGCGTCTCGAAACAAGTAAAAATCAAGATTTGGGTTTCTGATTGCGACAGAGCTCATTCTTCGGCCAAAAAGTGTTGTTTTTCATTTCCTTCTTTTGTAGTGTTGTTTTAAGGCAATTTCTAAGTCGTTTTAAAGAAAAATCCGAAAAGTCAAACGGTTCTTTCGGATTGACTTTTTGATCCTTTGAACAAAATTCTATCTTGTATTAAAGATTGGTTTTTCGCCCAAAAAGATGCCATTTAGTTTTAATTTCACTTTTTTCAAGTCAATTTCTCGAAAATCCAATGATTTGACCAAGAAATCAACCTTTTAGGAAAAGTAAACTAAATGGTTGATTTTTGGTGAAACCTTTGACTAAAAAAATCGAAAAAAAAAAGATTCACAAATACATTTCTTTTAGTGCAATTTGACTTTTGTGTGAAAACTTTCACAAAAATTGATTAAGAACCTTATTTTCTGTTTTAGATTCTAAATCGACCAAAAATCAAATTACTTTCATTGTAGTCATAATTATGTGTAATTCTTTTTTCGACATTTGGTTTAGGAATTATTTTAAACTCGGCAGTACATTCAATTTCGCGAATTGCTTGACCAATATACAAATTGCCGTTTTAAGCTTTAATTAGGGAAACCTAATCGATACTTCATGATTTGTGAATGGACGATTGTTTTTCACTCATTTTTTTTAAGATAAGTCCAAATCCAAAATTGATTTTGAGAAATTCTCATCAAAACTTCTCAATTCGAAGAATTTTATTCTTCCAAGCATAAGAAAGTCAAGCAATTAAGCTTCAATGACAAAATTCAAATTGACCCATTTAAGGTTATGGTTTTATTTCATAAATCTAGATCCAATTTTGATATTAGACCTAGATTTATTTTTGATATAAGCTTGAGCACTTTAATTCGAGGTCAATTTGAATGCGATAAGTGTCTTACACATAGGTAGTTATTTAGATAAGAGAATCGTGGCACTAATTGAACTTAATTTCAATCGATTTGTAATTTTACCCATTTAATTGTAAATTTGATCATTTTAGCTATTTAAGCTCAATTCAAAGCACCCAAGGTTTTGACCCATTGCCTTTCATAATAATCATTCAATTAAGTCAATAAAAGACCCTTAGATCGCATTCATAAGGTTTGATTGGCCTAATTGAATCACAATCGGACAATTTCCTCCTAAATATGTCAATTTTCTTTTTCAATATGGGCATTTAGGGACCAGATTGCATATATTTTGAACCCATAGGGATCCCAATGAATGGATTAGAAACTGATCAAGAACCGATAAAAAATCGACCAAATCGAAGCGAATTGATCTAACCAGTCGGTAGCGGTGTTGAGTGGTTTAGTGGCTTACCGGTCTGTTCTGGACCTCCCACGACTGGTTTTGAGATTCTCTTTGTGCCAATTTCACTTATGTATGTTCAATTTCCCGAAATTTTGCAAATTGATTCTCGAATTTCATAAAATTAGAATTTGACCCCTAATTGGACATTTTGACGCAATTCTCAATTTTGAATCAGGTTTTCGCAAATCAAACCCGCTAGATCGATTACCTAACACCTCGAAATCATAATGAAACTTTTGAAATCGAATTTTGACTATTGGATTAAAATTTTGACCGTCGAATCGAATCAACGACTAAGATTACTTGATTTGGGGATCGTATATAAGTCAATTTTCCCTCCATTTTTTAGGGGGGCTTATTTTGGCACGAAATATTCTCTCTTTAGACCTCTCTCTCCCCTCTTTGAAATTTTCCTGCCTAGCTCCTTTCTTTCTCCTCCCTTGTGTGCGAATCGATTCACTCCACCTCGCCGATCACCGCTGGTTCTAGCCCCCGTCAACAGTCCTCATCACCACATCGCCCGTCCAATCTTCTTCTCCTCTCTTTTAAGTTGATTGGAACATCATTTGGTCCCGGTGGCCCCTGCATTCATTTGTCCAAGCTCGATCTCCAATCGAAGAGCATCACCGATGTTCAAGCCGGTGATCTAATCCAATTTGTTCCATAGTTGAATTGGGTAGCCTAGCAACTTACCGATGCTCTAAAGCTCGCCAATCATCCTCATTCGCTGGTCCTTGAAGTTCTAGTGGCTGGAGTCTAGTTGAACATTGATTGGAAGGTCGCTAAACCGCCTGATTTGTATTGGCGGTTCAAAGATCAATCCAACTAGACCGATCTCTTCTTTAGCTCTAACCGGCAGTCGACGGAGGAGTAGCTACCATCGGATTTGATCTGATTTGGTTTATACATATTCTCGACCAAAGCGTGGTTGGGATCAAGAAGATTGGTCGTCGAATCATCTCCGGCGGCTTCTTCTCCCACTAGAGAGCCCAAACCGGTCTATCTTTGGATCGATTTTGCCTAAGATTCTAGCCAGCATTCTGTTCGATTCTGAGCCGGTTCCGAGGTGGTTTGATATGCTATTCGAGCCTTCGATCAACGTTCCGGTGAAGACTTCGTCCGATTGTGGATTGAAATCAACAAGAATCGCATCAAAGGTAGATTTCCTTGATCTCGAACCCCGTGAAGCAAGATCAGATTAACCAGTTAGGGTTAGGATTCAATTTTAGGGCTATATGTTATGTTTAGATACTTGATTAATGGATTGATAGTTGATCTGCTGTGATTAATTGTTCTTTGATGATAAACCTAGATGATTGAACTTAATTTGGTATTAAATTTGCATTTTCATGCTACTGAACATAACTTGCTGTTTTGATCAAAATGAGGTCATAAACGACCTTATCTTAATTCGAGTCTTTTTAGAATTTGAAAATACACATTACAAGCTTCAAATTGATAGGTCACATGCCCCGATTGAGTGATGTTTGACCCTCCAAAAACACTTCCAAAGTTGCTCAGTTCTGCAGTATTTTAAGTCTAGTTTAGGTTTTGTTTCGAATCTAATTTCTGACTTTGCTATTTTTTACCTGATTTCTGTGGTAATTTCTGGAGAAACTTGCCTTCATGAAAGTTGTTTGTCATTGTGTGGAGGATGTCCTGCAATTTTTTCGAAATTTTTGGACATGTTTAGCTAGGTCAAAACTACTTAGATCTGAGCTAAGGTCAATCCACTTTATTTTGGTCCGATATGAATTTAGATAGATTTGAACAGGAAATTGACCTTGTTCAAACTTAAGGCCTTCATAAAAAATAAAACATATGTCATAAGAGTTCAATTGATACAATATTTGCAAAGTTTTGATGTCATTTAGTGTGTCAATTGCATGTGTCAAAGTAAAGGGGTGTTGCTGCATTTAAGGCCTTGCATGTTGCAAATATGTTTTGTCATTTTTGTTATGACTCATGTGATCTCATTTAGATTTTGGACTCTTAACAAAAAATATTCATCATTGCGTTTCTACAAGCGAAATTTTTCGTTAGATTTTTGCATGTCCCTAAATGACTAAAATCATGCATGTTCTGTGGTGTTAAGGTTATGATGAAACCTTATCATGTATGCACTTTACCATGCTCGTTTATCTCTAAATCTTGTATTAATGTCTTCTTGATTTTTAAAGTACATATAACAAGGTTTGTATATATATGTGAATTGTCATGATCAAGCATCATTTACTACATGAACACTATGCCTTAATTAGGTCAGTCGCATTTCAAAATCATCAAGTATGTCATTTAGGTCTTAAGTCATTTGGTATTGACATTGACTTGCATGATCCTTTTACATAACGACTTAGGGTTAGATGTTTACCCAAATCTTTTGTCATTTGTGAATTTCATACTGTTTGTGCATTGCATACGTGACTTCTAGACTTAATGGTGCATGCTATGTTCTGTTTTTTTTTTTTTTAATTATTGATATGCACTTTTTTAGAAATCTCAATCTTAGAATGCCAAGTTGACCTTGTTTAGACCCGAGCCATTCTAGGAAGTTGTAAAAAACATTTAGAACTTTTGAATACTGAAATCATGAAATTTTCTTGTCGTTAGGTCCATTTTATATTTTTCCTAAACTAGACTAAAATCTCAACTTATAGTCAAATTTGGATCATTGTCTTCATCCTTGTTTAGACAGACCTTTACCATATTTGCACAATTTTTTTGGTAAGGATTCTTGTCTTGGTCCCTTAATAGAATTTGTTTGCCATCATGTTGGCTATGTTGTGTGAAAATTTTATGATTTTTAAACTTCGTTAGTAGGTCAAATCTCAGTAATAATGATTGAGTGTCCTACTGTTTTGACAATTTCATGATGCATTGTTGTTTGTTGTCTGATTTTTATAAAATAATGCTTAGCTCATTTAGGAAATCTTTTTTCATGAGAGTTGTTCGTTATCATGTCATGCATGCTAGGGAATTTTTTCACGAATAGATTGTTAATGGTGATCATCCAATTTTGCTGATTTTTCATGCTTGGTCTAAAATTTACTGACATGAAATTGTTGTTGTGATTGTTTAGCTAAACCACTCAGATTGGTTTGCGCATGAAATTAGGCCATGTCATCATCATGAAAGTTATTCTAAATGCCTTGATTTTCATTGCCGAATAGCTTTTACTAAATTGGCATTCCAATTCATATCTTGAAATCACTTTGATATATGTGATGTTTCCGAAAATAGTTTCTTAGAAACTCTTTTTCAAAGCTTGATTTGGCTTAAGGAAGAATGATGGTTTGGGCCATATTCAAAATGCTTGTGACGCTTGTGAATACATTTATGTGAGTTCCAAACTAGCATTGACAATTGAACGTGCTCAATAGCCTAGATATTCCTTAATTCGAAATTTTTTCAAATATCTTTAAATCCCATGTTAACACTTAAATTTTTTTGCCCAAAGATCATTTAAAAAAAATGGGAACTTATTTTTTCCGCAAAAATATTTCTTGTCAAATTATTGCATAAAGATTACCTAGGCATTTAGTATAGTTTTTAAATGCATTTATTTTCTTGATATAAAAAAATTAAAATTAAAATCTAAAAAATCTATAAAAAAAAAGAAGAGGAAAAATTGGAGTTGATGATCTGAATGTGAAAAGCCAAGCTCAAGAGGTCAGATTGTAATTAAAACGGCAAGTTGGGGCCAAAATGTAATTTCCAAAAGTTGAGGGACCAATTTGCAAATTTTTGCAAAATTTCGCCCGAGCCCTTATATTATCATCTTGGCCCCAAATTAAGTTGAAATTGGACTTGTGCCAGGTCGAATCAATCGAATCAGGCCAAAAGGACCGAATTTGCATTGAATTGGGCATTCTTGGGTAAGAAAATGGCCAACTTTGAGGGATTTTCTTGAAAAATTGGGCGGGGACAATTGCAAAGACTGGCCAAGATCTTAAATTACTATACATAAACTTGCTAATTGATAAAAAAATTGTAGCCAAATTGATGGATTAAGGAACTTAAATCAACTACCAAAACCTAGTCCACGATTTGGTCTCTATTCGGAGTTGCTGAGTAAGCAAGATTGTGACCCCACCATATCCTACTCAGCAGCCCAATCAGCTTGATCTTTGCACGTGATGGAAGACCATAATTAGTAGTGCAAGTGGACAAAAATTGGCCAGGGATAAGCTGCTGAAAGCACGGGAAAATCGCAACAAAATCTGCACACTCAATAACTGCAGAAGTTGAAAAATTGGGCCTTATCAGAAAGTGGGTAAACTAGCTCAGTTGGCAAGCTTGGTAGGGGGCAAAAAGCCGACCAAGAGATTGATGAATTTAGTGGATAAGATCTATGAAGCAAGCTCTTTTGAGGGATAAAAAGGTAGGAGACAAGAAGCATTGGAGGAAACTCACGGTCGTTCTCCAAAAATACCCCCACGAGCAACTCAAAAAAAGTAAAAACCCAGAAATTCTAGATCGACCTTTGCAAAGAAAGTGAAATTTTCACATATGTACGGCCAAAATTAGCCAAAAATTTCAACTAGAGAGTAAAACTTCACTCAAAGATATTTCCAACCATAGGTTGCATGTCCAAAATGGAGATCGGAAAGACCTCCTAAAGCCCCCCCAAAAGATACCCTTCTGGCGGGCCAAGAAATCCTAAAATTTTTCCAAGTGTTGAGCTCGGTTGGTCACGAGTGAGGAAAAACGTGTGTTTTTTAGAAACTTGAGAGACAAATGATGAAATCCATGAGTTGTATCCCAAACTAGAATACATATAGTTTGGGTTGGTATTAATTTGACCAACAAAAGAGGTCCTAAAGTCTAATTTTGGAGGTTAACAACAACCTTCGTTGTTAGTTATTTTCTTCTGCAGATCTCATTTTCGGTTTGAAGGAGCCGTTTTCCACGTGCCCCCCCAGAGGATAATTTCTTGTTTCCTAGACTAAGAGCCACTTGCAAAAGAAACTAGGAAACAATGTAAGAATCTTAGATATATTTTTGGTCAAGTTTGAACATGTTTTGATAGTGAAAAATCAAGAGGAAAACTAGTAAAAAAACAATTTTGAGCCTGAAATTTTTCTGTGTTAAAATCTCTTCAAGAGTCTTGCATATTTGATTTACTATACCCCTTTTTCATTCATTACTTGTCTTTGTGACTTTGATTAATGTTATATGGGAGTACAGATGATGCATAGGTAGGCCCGGTTTAGTCTTTAAATCTCTGTGTGAACCATGAGATCGTCTATTACTTGAGCCAAAAGCCAAACCAACCCGCATTGAGACATGGTTGGCCAGTATAGATCATGCATATATGCTTCTTAGAGAGTTCGTTTCGATATGTTTGGTTGCTCGTTCTCTGTAACGTTTGTTGCATTTGAAAGTACATATTACCTATTTTATTTGAACGAAGTGATATTTCTTATGGATCTTGCATGTGATGGTTGTCGGGGCTTGAATATGGGCATACAACACGTCTGTTTGACTTGAGTTCAAAATCTAGATTTGCAAAATCAGCTCAAATCTACATATTTGAGGATGATTTCAGCTTGGTTTTTGTGTGTTTTAGGCTATGATTTTGATCTAATCTTGCTCTTTGCATGTGGTTATATAACCTTGATATTTCAGTTCCACATGAGATTGCTTATGGGTTGAAGAAGTTGCTTGGGGTGGTTCAATGCACACCAAATGTTCGACAAAATGCCCATAACAAGTTTTGATCTTGAAATGGTTGATTTGAGCTTGATTATTGTAATATTCATGTGCTCTGTTATTCCATGTTAGCATAGATCGATTTAAGGAATTAATAATAATATATATATTTTTAAAAATAATTAATAAAGAAAAATCTGAAAATTTCAAAAATATGAAAAAAAAATGTTAGATAGTATTAAATTAGGGCATAAATGACATTTATGAGATTTTCCTAATTTTATAAAGTCGTTGTCCCAACTTGATGTTATTTTGATATTTTATAATCATTTTTGTAAATAATTTATTTTACGTAGATTAAAATTATATAAAGTAATTTCATGCATATTTAAATTCTCATTTTGCTCATGGGAGTCTTGTCTTGGGGTGTGATAACAAGGCAATGTAATATTATTTGCCTGACTTGTATTAGGTTTTCCTTTTCTGTATTTATTTTCAAGTCATTTTAATTTCTTGGATGTTTACTTACTGCACCGCTTTTCATTAATTTGAGTGTAAATTTCGCTTCTAAATTAGGTTATGATTAGTTTAGACATTAAGGAAAACAAACCTACAAAAACATTTGCGTGGATGCTTAATGGTTTCATAAGGATTATAATTGATAATCAATATTGTATGACCATTTAGATAAACAGCCTTCCAAGTTAGTGGTACCGCAAGGGCGCTAATAGGAATATTGGTGTAAACAAGTCCCCGTTCCTAGAAATCTCTGGTTGCGTAGGAATCGAGACAACACTCCTGTGTCTTGATTGATTTCTAGAAATCTCTAGCCGACCCAAATAGGCTAGTGGCAACTCCTATAAATACATAAGTTGTTAAGAACTGAAATACGAAATCCAACGTTGCGCAAGGTATGGGCTTTGGGAGAGCTCGCGCCTAATCGAGGGCCGTTGATCTGCCTTTTTAGGCAAATACCCTTAAACCTCTTTCTTTTCCCCCGACGGAAAAAGAGAGGTCATGACATCCCAATTTGACAATTGTAAAAGTCATGGTTTGGAATGTATTTAAAATGTTTGTGATGCTTGTGAGTGTAATTATGCGAGCTCCGAGCTAGCTTTGGCAATTGAATGTCTTCCATAGCCGAGACATCACTTTATCTCAAAAACTTTGTGGATGATTTTAAAAAAATTACTTTGAAATATCACATGTACCCTCATGCATATAATTGTCTTTCATTAGAAATGCTTGTATTCGTGATTGATGCATGCCTTTGGTAATAAATGACCAATCAATAATTCACTTTCTTGTTTGATTGGTTGAGAAATAAGGTCCAAAAAACTTGCATGCATGTGATTTTTAGATGTACGTTAGGGTCAATGCATGATATTGAGGGTAAATTTTAGGATTAGATAGATCGCTTTATTAGGACTTATAAGTGTTATTAGCCAAACGATAATACAATTGGTCAATAATGACTGTAAATCATAAAATGAATCGGGTAGATGTCTTAGAGGGACCTATATATGAATTACAAATGCTAACCTTGAGACCTAAATTCGATTTGTGAATGGAATTTCCTTTGAGTGATTGACTTTGGTATGATGTCGTATTTGTGGTTGTTTTGACTTATACGACCATTTCTTTCCATTGTATGTACTTAGTTAAAGTTCTTAGACTAGGTTCAAAGTAGGATCCCAAAGACAAAGATGACGTGAAGATGATGAAAGGTTGATATCTAATCTGACCATATCTTTTTACCATTCATCCCTAGCATACGTCTCAGGTTTCTTATTGTCTATATAAAAGCCCGACGAGTTGCGGGTTCTTTTCTTTCTTATTCTTTCAATTGTGTTTCTCTTTTATCTTTCATAGGATTGCATGATAGATTTACCGCTTTCCTTGGTTGTTTACTTACCATCTCACAATTTCAATTCAATTTATTACTTTCTTTTCACATTTTCTAGAAATAGAATAGCATGTAAATGACCAACCATGCTTGATCGCCTAGTTTAGGATAAACAATCATGAAAAATTAAGCAGAAATGCATTGACACCTTAGGTAAACACATCATATTGTTAGGTACCGAAATGACGTTAATAGAAATATTGGCGTAACTCAAGTCTCCAAACCTAGATATCTAGTTGCGTAGAAATCGAGAGAATACTCTCAACCCTTGATTGAATTTTCTAGCCGACCCCCAAAAACGAGGCTAGTGACGACTCCCTAGGTTGTTTTAAATAACTAGATATTATAAATGAACTTGTCGCGGAGGGTAGGAGTCTTGATAAGACTCACAACGATTAAGCATACTCGATATTGGCAGTACCCCTAAAGGATAAAGTGATGCCATTCTAATGGGCGAAACGTTTTATCAAGAGGGTTATCGTGGTAAAAGTATCCATAAACTCACCCTTACATCTAGATTCCTTTCGACCTTAAAACTGTTGATCAAGATGTACCGTGGTGTCAAAGGAAGGTCATGACACTCTGTTATCACGCGGGGTACGAGTTTAGGATTATTCACGATTATGATTAAGTGAACTCACATGAGATTTGTCTAGAGGGTGAGGTGATGACATCACTGTGATTGAGAACCGTAAGGGAACGTTCGTGGTCAAGTACCCCTAAATTCGATCTTTCCACTTCCTTTCCTCTTGAGGGATGGCAGCGAGATTAGGTTGCAACAAAAGCCTATGCTAATTAACCTACATGTGTTTAAGCTAGCCTAATTGAAGCTATCCTAAACTACACTATTCCAAGACTTAAGACCGAATTGGGCATCGGCCTTCCACAACTTTCGGGTCCCCTTGATGATCATCGCCTTAGGCATTGCCTCTGACCATTCATGGGCGTTGGTTCATCCTTTCAACCATACAATCAATGCAATCAAACCAACCAAAGCATTAGCAAAGTTCACTTAACTAAATACTCAATTGGCTTGAGATGGGCTTTTGATTATTCATGCATATGGATTAATGCCAACCATTTCCTAATCTTCTAGGTTTCACTGATCAAGATTAGTGGTTATTAGCCTCCACTTGCATTCACAAAGCAATAGACTAGGCAACTAATCCCTAATTAATTCTAATCATTCCCACTTAATTTACCCATCTATCAACATATGTCGTGGGCCTAAATATTTATATTAAATCACGTGCAAAGCTCAATTAAACATGCATTTAGGCTAATTAGGCTTAAACAATAAGCAATCAATTAGTGAGCTAATGATTGGATCATTTTTTCGTTTTTACTAATTTGGGCTATTATGTTTGCACTCAAGTGAAAGTCTTAATTACCTACCCACCAAGTGATTCATGTGTCATTATAAAGCTTGAAGTGTCTACTTTAAAGTTCAAGAAGATCACTTGACCTAGTTGGGATTCTATTGACTAGAAATCGACCCAACACTGAGATTGCTCTTGATTTGACCTGAAATCTGGCCTGGTTTAGTAAATTGTGAGTATCTAAAAATTTCGAAATCCCACCAAATTTTATGGAGATCTAGTTCATTCTGTTTCAAACAACTTTTATGTTTTCAACTTTCGCAAATAATCCCTCCAACTATGCGGTAATTTTAGGTTTTTCCAGGGACTCAATTGAAAACAGTTTTGTAGGTTGGGAACGACCTTCTCCAATGGCCAAATTGACCCTCTAAACTTTGTTATCTGGTTCTAAAACTTTCCTGCACACTCAATGAGAACCCCAAAAGAAATTTAAATATTAATTTTTTGCAAAAAAGACTCGAATTATATCGGAATTGCAAAATAAAGTTTGAGAAAATTTGGTGTAGTTTTTGTTGAAAGCTAAAAAATCCATTGCTACTTTATGGATGCGGGATTTTCAATCAAATGGCTTTGGAATTTTATAAAATATACCATTGCGAATATTTCGATCCTGATATTTCACGTGAGATTTTGAAATTCTAACTGTATAATTTTTAATAAATCGAAGAACACCTAGGCATCATGAAACTCCGAATTTTCAGTTTTCCACAAACAAGTTCAATCTTCCAAATGAGTCCATATATGGATTTAGTCATTTTATTTTCACCATTTCAAGCAACATTGGACATCATTCATCCAATTTCCGGCAAAACTTCATCAATCAAGTCCTAAAGAATCTATTTAAAACAATCCAATTCTAATAATGTATCTAAATATACGTATGAAAAATCATTATCAAATCTATCCTAAACATGAATTTCGTGAACATATGTCAAACTAAGGACAAACTCAACATCCAAACATTCTCGTTATGCTCATTTGAAGCTTAGGCCAAACATAACATACATCAATGTACTAACCTTGAGTATGAATAATTTGACGTTCAATTGAGCTATTTGACCTCCGTGATCACTTCGAGAATTCCACGGATTGGTCTTGGAAGCTCACCAAACTGCTGACATGAGTAGACAAAATCACTGAGTTACTTAGGAGTATAAGCTTCAAATGAGCTATCGAGAAATAGGAGCAAGTTGAGGAGATTCTAGTGAAAATCTCAATTAACTATGGCCTTGAAGATGTTGTAGACATGTTAGGAATAAAAGTCACCAGGGTCGGATCATCAAAGGACGCTGGTGATTAGTAGAAAAGTAGCTGGAAGTTGCTGACAAGGAGGACGACGAGAAGATTGGTGATTGTTGAGGGAGTTTAGTTGGCTGATTTGTGGTCTCCTAACGAAAATTTCGGCCAACTCTGATTGTGATGGTGACAAGTAGACTGTGGGGGATGTTGGAGTGGTGGTGGTACGCTGTGAAGTGACCAGCGATTGGGCTATACAATAAGGAGAGTAGGTGGCCAAGACAATAGCTTGCATGTGCTCGCAGAGAAGTGATAATCTCAAAATGTCTAAAACCCTCGAATTTAGGAGGGAAATTTTTTAATGTATTCCCCCAAGTAGAGATAGAAGTGATAATTTCAAAATGTCTAAAATCCTTGAATTTTAGAGGGAAAAATCTTTATGTAGTCCCCTAAGTTTGGATCCTAGCCTTTTTATTAATCTAATAGCTTAGGTTAAATGCTTGATCATTAAGAAATATCCTCATTGGTTGGAATTTCTTCACATGGATTGATGAAGGTCACAATGGATGGCCTAGATTGAGCATGCAATTGGAGACCAACATTAATTCCTTAATTATTGAGGCATGCTCCCATTTGTTGATTTTAAATGATAAATATCAAGAGCATTTTGGTGATTTTTGCACTAAGGGAAGGGGTTGGTCGGCCGGCCATGGTATGGTGGTTAAGTGGCTAGATTTTGGCTAGCAAACTTGGCAGATCAATTCTAGTCAAATCGAGTTTAATGGTGGAATTAGGCTGACTTGAGTTTGATAAGGTTGAATTGCTTCACCGTTTTTCCTAATTTTCTTGATTTTGTTCAATTAAGTTGAATTAAAGATTATTCTAATGATTGGAATCTAATTTCCAAGTTTCCTAGGTAACAGCCTAGGAATTTGATTATAACCAACTTTATCATTCTTTACACCCCCATCACCTACTTCAGAGATTCAAGACTAAGTGGTGGGACAATTTCAAATTCACAGAAAATCTTTATGAGGAAGCAGTTTTTAACTGGCTAAATCGATGAAATCACAAATCACCCAATCACAAAATTACTAAATTTTTTTCAGCAAAAATCACTAGCTCAAGCTCATTTGGCTATCATGCAATCACAAGAAGAATATTGTTGTGCATTGACAAAACTCATGTCGAAATTCCCAATCACCAACCCACTTGCAAAATCTCCAAGTTCCTCTGATGATGATCAATTTCATCATAGTGGTAATGCCAATGAAGATGATTGCTATGGCATCAACCTATCAAATAACAATAGAGATGAGTAGAGGAAATTGCCAATCACCAAAACGGACAAAAATCGAAGAAGACAATAAAGGAACTTTCAAAGCACATTATCATTTTCCATTTGAAGAATCTCAACATGCTGCAAATGGACTGAAGATGGACTAGAGATGCTATTACAGATTCGTCCAAAAGCCAAAAAAAAAAAAACTTAGTCCAAGCTTTCCTTATAAGAGGAGGAGCAGAAGAAGAGGGGGGGGGGGGGATCGCCCCTTGCCTTTAGCTTGCTGGCGCTCTTGTGCTCATGCCTTCCTACGTCCTAAAAGTCTCTTTGAATCACATCCTTTCACTTTCATCTATCAGTCACTTGTATTTTTCTAGACACTTGTAATCACTCCTGAGATCACTTGTCATCATCTCTAATCACTTGTATCAAATATCTGTGAGTTTTCTTATCACTGAATAATATAACCAACCAAGTCTTTTGGTTGGCATTATCACTTCATATTATTAATCTTCTTTTACTTTCGTTTTAAGTGGGAACTCTACTCGCGTGCGGATTACCACCCTTTTAGAAGGTCACATTTTCTTTTATTAAGCATATCAGTGGGGTCTCTGTTCAAGTGTGAACTATTGCTCCCGCATGAGATCATATTATTAATTACTGTTTACGTATATCGGTGGGATCTCTGCTCGAGTGCGGATTATCGCCCTGCGTGAGATCACATTGTTATTTTAATTACTTTCAATTACGTTTCGAATCATTTTGTGATCGAAATCATAATTAGTTTAATCTTCATCTATATCTCATTTCTTCACCTGATTCGTTTCTTGTTTATTATCATTATTATCATTATCACTCTTGAATTATTATACTTTATATTAGATAATTTCATAGAATTAGCAGATTTTTATGATTACATTAGAGACATATAACCTATAGAATTTTTCTACATATTAACCAATCCAAACAAACGTAGACGTTTAGATTAAATGACCAATTACTTAACAATTTTCTAAATAATGCAGGAGTACCCCAGATCTCTTATTCTTTATATAGTACCCTAGATCCTGAGGGCTATTTAGTATCAAAGCCAAGGGAGATATATTAATTAACTTGATATTTCCTTTTAATAGGTTTGTTCATTTTGGCTAGAACCTTCCTTAGGTGAGATGTGTCGAACCAATAACGGTCCAGGTAGTGAAACCCAGTAGGGCAGTAAGCTCGTTGGTCAGATCTAGTTGGTAGCCTAGGAAGTGTGAAAAAAAAAACTTATTAAATTAGATTTATTAAGAAGATTAAGATCTTTCTCTAGTTTTGTATCACATACGTCTTTAGATTAAAGTCCTATACATGGGGAAGAAATAAACATAGAAGATTTCAATAATCTATAGAAAATTGGAAAATTCCTAAAATAAAACTTGATCAAATTTATAAACAATTAAAGTTTAGATTTTTGAAAAAAATCAGATTACGTTGTCACAACTGAAGAAAGAGATCTATTCCTTTCTAGATCTTTTGAAACTATTAAACTATTAAATCAAAATTCTCTTAACAAACACATGCAAAAATATAATTATATTCACATAGGGTTAGTACAAGTGGGTATTAAGTATCTTACCAAAGAAGGCTTAAAAACTTCCATTTTGCTAGCCTTACGTGATGCTAAATGACTAAATTTCAAATATTCTCTTTTAGAAACAGTTGAAACAAGTCTTTGTAATGGACAAATTCATTTTGACTGTTATCCAAATTTTTCGTATCACTCAGAGATCCAAATAGTATTAAATCTCTATCTCTCCAAGTCAAATCACATAATTACAAAATAGCTAAAGGGTTAATTCCTTTCGCTCTTGTTTATAGAGTTCATTATAAAGCCATGATTTCATCTTTTGGGATTAATGCTTATAAACATAGTCCAAAAGAAGAAAATCTTTTACTCCAAACCGATATCACTAGAGCCAATACTATTATTCCTAGATCTATAAATTGGAATGATATTAGTTTACCCAAACAATGGGAGTTGGAAGACCATACTCCTCCAAAGGTTGTTCATAAAAGTGAACTAACAAGTATAGTTTAACATCTTGAAGGAAAAGTAACCATTCAATTCCCCAAAAGATCATTTGATATAAGATCTATTCCTTCCTCTTCCTCTAGGAGATCAGTTGATCTCCATCCTAACCTTCCTCCTATAATAGCTCTTCCACCAAAAAACCATGATGGGGCTATAAGGTCTAGTCAACCCAATAATTCCAATATTAGTGGTCTTGAAAATCAGTTTGGAATTCCTAGGCCTATTTATCAACAAGACCAAAATGAACAAAACTTTGATAACCTAGACTCTTCACATCACTCTCCTACTTATTCACAACTAGCAGATCCCGAGGTTCTTGTTCTTGAAAAAGAATTTGAACCTAAACGTGAGTTTCTAAATAAAGAATTTAATTCAGAAGAAAACAAAGATATTAAACAATGGTTTGTATATACTTTCCATAAACAAGTTAAAGAAATCAAAGAACAATATTATGATTTTTCTCTATGAACATGACACCCATATCTTCTTTTTTGACTGGTTTGAAGAATATTTTCTCCAACCTTAAGAAATTTATGTTTCAGATCATGCTTATAAATAGCAACTCAATAATGACCAAACTAAAAGGAAGAAGAATTCTCGTCAGAAACAACTGATAAAATATTAGATTCAAAAGCCAAAAAACAATATTTAGATAGACTCTAATCTTCTATGAAGATTCCAACTAATTCTAATGCAACTTATAATTTCAAAGATATTTTTAATGGAAATAAGAAAGTTCAATCTAGACCTATCAATATAAATGATCTCAATAATGAAATAAATTAGCAAAAATTAGAAATAAAAGCTCTTACAGATACCTAAGCCCAAATACAAAAAGGAATTTTGGCAATAAAATCTAAAATAGAAAATGGAAAAGAAAAAGAAGAAAATCTAATTGATAACACTAATCCTAATTTTTTTAATGACTTTATTAGAAATAACATCGATAAAATGGATAATAAGTATAACAATAAAAATCATGATGAATTTACTATTGATACCATAACACTTTTTGATACAGGAGTTGATCTTAGTTGCCTAAGAGAAGGCTTGATACCAACAAAATATTTTCACAAAACTACAGAATCATTAAAGTCAGCCCTAGGGGACAAACTTAGAATAAGTTACAAGTTGCTTGAAGGTTTTGTAATAAAAAAAATTAAATGTCTTATGAAACATATTTTCTTTTAGTTAAAGATATGAGACAGAATGTGATATTAGGAATACCCTTTATTCAATTAATCCAATCTTTTATTGTTACCAATGAGGGAATTGAAATACAAGCTTTAAATAAAAATATTACTTTTGAATTCATTACTAAACCACAGACAAGAAATTTAAACATATTACAAAAAAATTCAATTGCTGAAATTAATTGTCTCATAAAAAACAAAGAAGATCGACTTTAGTATTTAAAAGATTATTTGGAATTCAAAAAGCTAGAACAAAAATTACTTGATCCAAAAATAAAGGAAAAAAATTATTCTCTCCAAAAATATATTGAACAAAACATATGTTCTACCTTACCCAATGTATTTTGGGAAAGTAAGAAGCATATTATTAGTCTTCCTTATGAACCAGATTTCTCAGAAAAACAAATTCCAACAAAAGTTTGACCAAATCAAATGAACAAAGAAATTTTATAATTTTGCTGAAATGAAATTCAAGACTTATTACATAAGAAATTAATTAGAAAGAGCCAATCTCACGCGCGCGCGCACACACACACATATGCTCGACCTCTCTAAATAACTAAACAAAGATAATTCTCATCTATACATACTTATGCCCCATAAAAATAAGACACTCCGACATTGTAAAAACTTTTGGCTATCCATCTAAAATCACCATGAACACCACTAATTGGACACCGAAATGCTTGGGGTAATTCTCTCTTTGTTCTTCTTTCTTTTGTGGGACTAACTTTCATTTTCGAGGTAAGGTGAAGAAGAGAAAGGGAAGGGAAAATAATAGTTTAAAAAATGCAAGATGAAATTTGATAGAAAATTCGGGATAAAATATGTTTAGTAATATTTTTAGTTTCAAATATAAGACGTCTCTCTAATTTAGTTGGATGGCCATGACAAAAAAAAAAGAAAAAAAGAAAAGAAAAGAGGTTATACATGGGAGTTACAAAAATCGAAGAATAATCATCATTTCATCCTACTTTTGTATTAGCTGGACATGATTAGGTAATTGACCATAAATTTCTTATTTTTACGTCCTTATGGCATTAACTGTCTAATTCCTCCAATCAACTTTATAACCATTCTTTTGAACATTATCATGAACACAAAGCTCGAGTATATTTGGATACAATGACTAGATACATCAACTATCAATAATGCCCAAAATTCACTTTTACATAGATAATTATGGAATAGTTTGCTTTTTGTTTAACATTCTCCTTATCCACCTTTTATATTTATCACATTCCAGTAGCGGAACAGAGCATATATGAACCATCATTAATACACCTTTGAAGACTCTTTTGTTTTTTTGGCTTTTTTTGGTTGCAAAGCCTTTTTACGTTCAAATTAAAAAGATTTTCTCAGCAGTAATGTCACAAGCTCACTTTCACACGTATAATCATTCAACATGCCCAGACTTTTTGCAAATTCATGGAAGAATCGAAAAGAATTCGATTTCAAAGGCTTCAAGCCTTTTAACTCATACAAATATGAAAATGTAGAGTTAATTACAAATTTTCGAGAAGTGTTTCAATTTAAAATGTTTTTCTTCGTATTAAAATATTTCAGGGAAATGCACAACAAATACATAAAAGAAATTGGGAAATTACATTGGTCATGAATATTTAGTACTTTCGTAATCAAGCGACTGATTTTTAATTTTATTAGTTAGTGTGTCAATTATCTTATAATTGATGTCCTTCGATCTGATTTCATGATAATCGGTTAAGTAACGAAATCTTTGTATGCAGGTATGAGCTGCATTACCAGATATTTATATTTGGAAAGGTGTGATATTATTCAGTTCCAGATGTTCTTCCCCCCCTCCCCCTCTAACCACTACAGATGAAGTATTCACTTACAGTACTCATGGCAGTTGAGAGTGATCAACATTGTGAGAGTAATGCAAGTCTTATGTACAAAGACAAACCAAATTGCAATGCGTGTCCTATGAGAGGAGAATGTAGACACTTTACAATTGCTTTTGCAAGGTATCGTGGTCTCCTGTATTTATGTTCGTGTTTGTGTGAACACAACCTCATTGAAGTTCCACCCAAGCAGGACCAATACTTTCAAGACAATTGAGTTTTAGATGCATAAAAATTAAAGCTGAGAAGTATGGCTAGGCAAACAATACCAGTAATAGATGCACCTGCTTAGGAAGATAATAAATCTCAAAAATGCAACTTGGACTTTCTACAACCAATTCTAATTAGTTGACGATCAATTATCATTTTCTTTTCATTGCGATAATGATACTTCAATAGCAATAGGTAGTTTGAATATCATTATGGTAATGTCACCAGACAAGAAAACATGTTTTTCCATAAATTCAGCACTCATATTTTGTGCAGTGCAAGGCTTGCGCTACCTAGGCTAGAGGAGAAGAGTATAGCAGATGCAATGAGAAGAAACATAGCCAGCCAAAACATTGGCGAGACATCGCCTTTGTCTTTACCATTGGGAAAGGAAAACTTAGAAGAACAGCAACAAGAAGCAAGACCAGGAGCAAGTAACTGTCAACCTATTACGGAGGAACCTGTGAACCCATAACCAAACTACACTCTAATACCAGAAATTGACATGGGGGATATGTTTTCAAATGATTTCAACTAAATTCCCACAATCAAACTTAACATGAAGAGTTCACTTAGGAGAAGCAAATGCAGCACAACATGGACGTTCAAGAAAATGACACGTCAAAAGCTTTAGTTGCTTTAAACCTAGAAGCTCGCTTCATTCCTGTGCCTAAGCTTAAAACTGTGACACAGTTACGGATGGAGCACCTAGCATAAGTCTAACCTTCTTGACCACTCATGTTACTCATAGAAAACTAAGCTAATGAACTTCAATTAGTGAAATTCAAGTTGATCAATTTGAGAATAAGGTTTAATTTCAAAAATTGAGGTTTGATTTCACCATTAAATCTCAATTCAATTTTAGCATAAGAGTCATGCTGTGACATCTTGGATTTTTCACTTTTGCTTTCAATTAAATTAATCGGGTATTTCATCGATATGCCTATAGGGCTGTTCTCAGAGCTGATTACTCTTGAGATAACTAGACTATCTAGGGAAGCCATTAAGGAATTTTAATGCAATAGACTTGAGAATTCGACCAGAAATCAGCTACTCAACAGTGCTTATCTTTAAAGTTCATTGCGGCACAGATATAAGTTGATTGGAAATCATAAATAGGTCAGTTCGACTAAGATATGTGGCTAAATGTGGGTGACTCCACTAAATTGGAAAATTCTCGTCAACCGGCACTAGATTGATCTTTCTATCTTTTTGGTACCTTGTGTTCGTATTTGAATCCTTGAGATTTTCACAAAAATCGAGAGTCGCCAATGTGTCGAGTGGGTTCACTGTGGCTCGAAGAAAATTGACCACGGGTCATTTGTACTAAAAATTTCTGAAAGCTACTCGGTAGCCTAAGTCACGCTAAAAACGTGCCAGCGTGAATTTAATTAAGAATTTGAATCCGATTTTAGAAATTAAAATTACTGTCATATCAAAAATCATTTTAGGAACGTCGACTCAGTCTCAGAAAATTTTTATGGAAACCGAGACTTTTTCCCAAAAAGTTGTCCTAGGGCCATTTTTGTCTAGAAAATGTCAGGGATTGTTTTTGATCGCGAAATTGAGAAGCAAGATGGTTCAATTGGTGATGAAAAATATCAATTTGATTATTAACTCGATAACATGATTTATAGAAGTTGAATTGGATTGATTCGAGAAGGATTGAGTGTCCAATTAAGGAGAAACCGAGCCAAATTCGTGTGCCCCCACCACCCGTGACTTTTGGACCACCTCGGGCTTCCAGAAGAGAGCCTTGGTGGCTGATTTGTGGCCATGGAAGATAGCCAAGCTTGGTGGACAAGTTGGACTTGGTATTGGGGGACAAATGAGGAGAATATGAGACCAAGTGGCCCCCTTGGTCCCCTTAGCTCTTCTCTCTCTCTCCCCCTGCTGTTCGACCGGCCCTCCCCCTTCCTTGGTGTGCTTTGAAGACTTCAAAATCTCAGCAAGCTTGCAGAGGAGCCATCGGAGCAACTAGCAAACCGCCGGACTGCCAGCGACGCCACCACCCTCCACCGTTCGCCATTTTCGCCTTCGTCCGCGTGTTGCGCGACCCCGACGTCCCCTACTGCTTCTAGCCGTCTGTTCTGCCGTCCAGGGTGTTGCCAGGGCTATGTGGAGGTCGCCGGAGCCACCAGGCCGCTTGTCCGTCGCCGTGAAACCCGCCAAAGCTCCGCCTACTTGTCACCGGTCTTGCTTGCCTTGACTAGCCTCGTTTCCTTTATTTTGCAGCTCAAAATAGAACCCAAATTAGTGGGTTTCCAGCGGTGGTCTAAGTCCATTTTGAAGGTGTTCCCGGCCCCGAAAGTTAAGCCTGCTTTGGAGTTTTCCGTGCCTCATTGCGTCCCCGTCAATTTGAACCGATCGGATCGCCAAATAAGTGAGTTTAACTTACTAATTCTCGCTTAGTAGGTTAATGGCACTTAAGAGTTGATTAGTTTAAGTTAAGCTAGATTAGGTGGTTGGTTAGATTAGATTAGTGAATTTAATTAATTGATGATGTATGTTAGGTGGATAGTCAATGCAATTAGCGAGTAAATAGACTTTAGTATTTATTTAACGAGTCTTGGAAATTTTCCGGGCCCGTTCCGGCATATAATTAGGTATTATGGGCCTACATATGCATTTATCGCATTTAATAATTATTTTCTGTAATTATATAATTAATTAATTAATTTTCGAAAATTAGACCGGGATAGCCGATGACCAGAATTTTATGCTGATTGTGATGGTGTGATCCGTTTATTTATTTGAGCTTTAATTTGTGCTAATTTTGCCTGATTGTGATTTTAGGATTTTATTCCTAAATTGGTTTAATTTTGGCATTTAATTGGAAAATAACTAAGTGTTGGTTTACAATACCAAAAATATTTTGGTGGACCATATGAAATGGTGTGACTTATGGAAAGGAAATTATTATATTTTGGTTAAGGCCAACCATGTACCCACACACGACTATTTTATCGGGTATGATAAAAAATGAGAAATTGATGGAGAACGATCGTCGGCTCGATGACCTGGTACGTCATCTCAGAGAAATATGTATATTATGTCGGCTCGATGACTCGGTATATCATCTCAAAGAAGACATTATACTATGTCGGCTCGATGACTTGATATGTCATCTCAGAAAAAGCCATTATACTATGTCGACTCGATGACTAAGTATGTCTTCTCGGAGAAAGATGTTATATTACGTTGGTTCGGTGACTCGATATGTCATCTTGGAGAATACACGTGGGCTCGGTGGCTAGATATGTCATCTTGGAGAATGCACGTGGGCTCAGTGATTAGATATGTCATCTTAGAGAATGCATAGTGTTGATTAGAATAACCGGGGAATGGTCTGATTGACATGTAATCAACTAAGTCAATTGATCGAGAAGTTGATCTGAGTGAATGATTTGATGTATTGATGTGACTCGATGAGATTATGAATTATGATGAATTGCAATGAGGAATTGAGGCCAAGGTAAGTCCTCTGACTCATGGTTATGCTTAGGCAGCCTTTATGGCGTATTTGCTTCCTAATCGGGTTTTAGAGGGTAGAACTTGCTGAGACATTATCTCACTGGTTATTGTATAACCATTTTCAAGTCCTTAGATGGTGTTGGTGAAGGATTGGAAACCCCGGAGTTTAATAGGTGAAGCCCGGAGAATCGACAATCTTGTCCGGCTAGCCAGTCGTAGGACAATTCTCTTTTGTTGGGAGCCGATCCCTTTTGTAAACCTTTGTGTATAGACCTGTGTGTTTATAAAAAAAGTATTTTGTGAAAAGTTGGTCATACTTTATTATCCTATTGTTTTATTGTCTGGGGATTAATATTTATATGCTTCCGCATGCGTATTAAAATGAAAGGGTTGGCGATGCGTCCTGAGACGTCGCTATTTAATCGACCAGTGAGGGATAGGTGCACGCTCGAGGATCAGGGCGTGACAGATGCCACTAATTCAAAGTCAATATGGATGTAATAAGCCACCCTTGGTATGGAAAATTAATCAATAGGTGCCTTGTAATATTAATTGAATTCATTTTCAATTAATTTTAAATGGAGCAAGAAATTACATTAAATTGTTTGATTGAGCCTAGAAAGTCCAATCACATGTACCCATGGTGTAGGTCTAATATTTTTTTTTTAATGTTAATTAAGTAATTAGGCCAATAGAAAATTATCAGATTGTGTTTACATGGTTTTATTGGCCTACTTCTTTAAAATTGGATGATTACAAGATTTCCTTTGATTTAGTTTTTGAGAGACTAAATTGCATAGAATTCGGACCCCCAAAAACTAAGCCACCTAAAAATCAGCCAAATTGATCAAACGGGTTCAACCAGCCATTAGCAGAGGAGATCGGTCTGGCCCTCCAGTAGTCAACTCTCGATAGTTAGCCACCACCCATGGGCGTCCCGTCATCTGTATTTCATTCCCATGCCCTTCAATATTTCATATTTTGTGAAAATACCACTAGGTTTTGTGAAATTACAAGATTGCCCTTAGTTAGGCCTTAATCGTAAATTCGATTTAAATTTGCGATTCTAAGAAGTCAACATCATCTGGATGATCATGTGATATATTTTAACCTTGACTAGCTCCTAATGGAAATAATTAGGCCATCCGATCAATTTTTAGCCATTTGATTGAACCGACGGTCAAGATTTTATCTAGAAAGGGAAATACATAAGACATTTTCCCTCCAAAACTTAGGAGAGGCCTTATTTGCATATTTCCAGATTTGGATTTTCTTTAAAACTCTCTCTCTCTCTCTTTCTCTTTGCCTCATCTTCCTGCCATCTCTCTTTCTCTCCTTCCTCTCTCTTGCGCGCAGTTGCATCATTATTGATTCACGGCCCCTTGCCAGCAGCCTTTGACACCACACTACTACCCGCTAACTCCCTCAACCTCCCTCCATCACCATTAAGGCGGTAGCAAGACTAGCGGCCATCCCCATCGCCCCATCCTCCTCCTCCTTGCCGCAGCTTTGGAGACTCGCGATCAAGTTGGTGTTGAGGCTAGCCATTTCTCCTTCCCTAATTGGCAACCAATGGCGATCCATTGGCGATTCGACCATTGCCAATTGTCCCCTAGGCAAGTCCCTAACTCTTTACTGATCAGGACTTGATCAAAGAGTCATCGGAACACCGTTGGTGGCCATTTATTCATTGGCAGTCCAAATCAAGTCTAACTAGACCTGGTCCTCTCTAGTCACGAACCGACGGCTTACTAGCATTGATCCAGTTCATTCTAGCATCCTTAGTGTCCCATTGACAATCCTCGACGTCTTCAAGTTGCTGTGGCGCCTTGATCTTCAAGTCTCTTTAAAAGCTAGCTCAAGCAATGAGGTTTTCCTTCATACCTATAAAAAAACTATATGCCTCTTCCACAACCGATGTGAGATAAACCCTAACAATTTCCCCCTCACACATTGAGGTTAGGTCAAAGGTCGCAACAACTCTCTCCAATTGATTGTTAGGTCTAGACTTGTTGGTAACCTAGGCTCTGATACCAATGTTTGATGGTCTTGGACCTCTCTCACTCCTAAAACTAGCTTAGGAGGTAAGGCTTTCCCTCATACTTATAAACTAGCCATCTACTCCATCCACAACCGATGTGGGATAACCCCAATAGATTGTCGATAGATCGAGCTCATTTCATCAAAAATCATGCAAAGGTAAACTTCTAATCCCAAGTTCAATGAAGTAAGATCTCGTTAGGAGATCGGGGCTAAAGCTCACACCTAGGGTTTGATCAATGATGAATATACCTTTTATAGGATGTTTAGGATGATTAGAATGGATATGAGTGATTGATTATGGTTCAATGACGGTTGATTGCTTGAATGATGTTGTTATGTAATTCCGGATCCCTGATCGGATTGTCTATATGTTTTCCTTGGAATGACCCAATTATTGTACTTTTTTGTGCTTGATATTGTCAAGACATTCGAAGATGGCTTGAATACCTTTCCAATGAGCCATAGAACGCCCCAATCCAGCTTTGTTTGATATAATTTTTGCCTGTATGAAGTCAATATGCTATTTGATTGTTGTTCTGTTGATCTATGGTCTACAACATTTTTTTAACTTTTTTTCCGATTTTCATGTTTCGATTTTGAAGATAGTTTCTTCATGAAAGTTGCACAAAATTGTTTTTCCATGACATCTTTTTTCTAGATTTTTTGAAGTAGATTTTATTAGGCAAATCTTCAAAAAATCATCCTTATATTGATTTGCTCTATTTGAGCCCGATGTGTGTTTGCTGAGAAATGAGTTAGTAAACATGCTTGATTGGAGTTGCATCCTCGTGAAAGTCATAGAACACTTCATAAGCTTTCTGACGAGGTATACGGTCATTGTTTGCTAGTTCAATTGCTTGCACGAAGTCATGCTTGTAATGCTGCAATTTGAGATGTTGAATGTTTTGTTATGGTTTTCCATTTTCATGTAGATTTTTATGAGTCAAATTAGATGTCGATATCTTCACAAAAACAAAAGAAAAAACAAGATCATGACATTGCATTATATACATAGGAATTTTTTTGAATTTTTACTGCGTCATTAAATCAAGGAAAATCATTCACGCTCTGTGCAATCCCTGCTGCAATTATGATTGATTATGTCTTCATAAAAACGTCTTCTATTGAGCTCCTTAAGAACAAAATTGTTGTATGGTGTCTTCTAGATATATTAAGAGCACATCATAAGCTTCGAAACAATGTATGGGATGTATCGTTTGAAGGTCGTTTGCTATATGAAAACCATTTGCCAAGTTGACATGTTGCTGCTGAAATTGTCATGCATTCTATCATTAAGTCATTCTTCATGATAAATCACATATTGACATTCATAAATTTGTGTGATTTTTTACCTATTGACCTAGGATTAGATGTCTTAATCAAACTTGTTCGTCACATTTAGCCCTAAGTCTTGTTTAAACATCACAATTTTCATGCATCATTAAAGTATCTTAATGAGCTTATTCTCATGCATCACATTTGATTATTCTTATGACTGATTTGTACACTTCTATAATCGGTATCATTTAAGGTTGATTCTAATCTTAATTGAACTTAATGTCTCATCAAGAGTCTTAGGGCACATTTTGATCTTTCTAATGATGCTAATTTTGCACCATTTGCATATCGTTTGACCCATATTTCATTTTTGCAAAGTTTTTCCCTAAAATCTAAGTCAAACCTTTTGTCATTTTCGTATGAATTTTTTGGTAAAGATTTTGAGGTCAAGTCCTTATCTAGATTTATTTATCATTCTCATGTCTATACTATTGTGACATTTCAGAATGTTTAGATGTCATTTACAAGGACAAATTGTTGTTGATATGCCATGATCTTGCTGCCTTTTTCTGTTCTTGAGACATCGTTATGTATTCTTGGATTTTTATAATTTTATGCGTAGCTTATCTTAGGAAACTTCCTTCATGGAAGTTTTTCTTATTGTGTGCTTGATGTTCTATAATTTTCTTAGGGCAAAATATCCCTTGGTCCTATCCCAATTACTCTGATCTCGATTGCCCTATTTGATATTTGTTGTTTTGATTCTTTGTTGTGATTCCATTATAGGAATTTTTAGAATATTTTGCATGCTGAATTGAGACTACTTATCTTCATGAGTTTTGATCCTCATTTTCTAAAATTCATGCACTAAAATTCTTAGAAAATAATTAATAATAATAATAAAAAACATTGTGCCATACTTTTCAAATCCCCTAAATAGTGCAAAACAATTTGAAGTTTCATTTTTTGTTTGATCAAAACTCAATTTTCTTTCATGTGATGCCCATGTGGAAAACTTTCATTCTTTACAAAAATATTTTGATATGGTTTGAATAGTGGTTTGACATTAATTTTGTCTAAGTTTGAGTCATATTTAAAATGTTTTAAGCTTGATCATTATGTCCAGTGATACACCCAAGTTTGCCTTGATAATTTTTTATTTTCTAGTTGAAGCCTTGACAGTTAAATGTGCCTCGTAGCTATGATAAAATTGTGTCTCCCTTTCATCCAAGCTTTCATGTTATGCTTCATATAAAATTTCCAAAATTATGTTTTTGGCTTTGCATTGATATCGTCTAGGTTTGGACCATATTTAGGGCGCTTGATTAGTGTTGATGCATCCGAGTTAGCCTTGACGACTAAATGTATTCCATAATCATGATATAATTATGTTATGCCATTAACAATTTTCATTATAATCCATTGTTTGGTTGTCTCTCAAATGACTTTTAGGCATCACTTGAATCTTTTAGCTTTTGAAGTGTTCATTTTTGTAGAACTCATGTTATTGTGTTTGGCGCTTGATGACTGAATAAGTGATCCAGTGTTGGCTCACTAATTTGCTTGATTGATTGAGAGCCAAGGCCGAAAGACTTGAATGCATGCTTTTATACTTGCTATCATGTGATTTTTATATGTATGCATAGGTGCGATGCATGATCACGTGGGATATCTTGGGTCACACTTAGAACCCATTTCAGGGACTTTTAGTACCGGTTGCCACGCAAGAACACAAATGGTGGGCAATGGCTATAAGTCATTAAAAATAAATAAATAGGGTAGGCGTCCTAGATGGATTGTTGCATAAATCACAAAGGCCAATCTCAAAGCCATGTTTGATCAATTAGACACATTGTCTTAATTTTTTGATTGTGATTGTTTTTACCTATTTGTGATTGTGACTATTTCTATTTGTCCTACTATATGTACATTTTTTTCATATTGTAAACATTCAATGTTAGTATTATATTAGAGTTAGAATAGGCCCATGGAGGTGGTGATCCCGACAACCTAAAGACAACGAATGGTCAATGTCCAATTAGACCCCATTTTGTACCATTTATGTGATATCCCAGATTTTCACTTCTGCTTTCAATTAAATTAATCGGGCATTTCATCAACGTGCCTATAAGGCTGGTCTTAGAGCTAATCACTCTCGAGATAATTAGACTATCTAGGGAAGCCATTAAGAAATTTTAATGCGATAGATCGGAGAATTCGACCAAAAATCGGCTTTTCGACTGTGCTTATCTTTAGAGGCCATTACGGCACAGTTAAAAATCGATTTGAGATCAGAGATAAGTCAATTCGACTGAGATGTGTGGCTAATCATGGGTGACACTACTAAATTGGAAAATTCTCGTCGGCCGGCACTTGACTAATTTTTCTATCATTTTGGTACCATGTATCCGTATTTGAATCCTCGAGATTTTCACGACAACCGAGAGTCGCCAATGTGTCGAGTGGGTTCATTGTGGCTCGAAAAAAATCGACCATGGGTCATTTGCACTAAAAATTTCCGAAATCTACCCGGTAGCTTAGGTCACGCTAAAAACGTGCGCCAGATTGAAATTAACCACGAATTTGAGTCCGATTTCAGAAATTGAAAGTTTTGACGTGTCACAATTAATTCTAGGAGCGTCGACTCAGTCTCAGAAGATTTTTCTGCAAACCGAGACTTTTTGGAAAAAAGTCGAGGTAGGGCCGTTTTTGTCCAGAAAAAGCTAGGGACTGTTTTTTATCGCAAAATTGGAAAGCAAGTGAGTTGTACTGGTGAGGAAAAATGCCAAGATGATCGATGGTGGGTCGATTGATTTTATAGAGGCCGGTGTGTGTTGAACCAAGTAAGAATAAGTAACCAATTGAGAGGAAATCTTAGCAAATTCGTATGCCTCCTTGCCTAGCCCATTTTGGACCATTTCAAGGGTTACAAGAAGAGCATGTGTGGCTAAATATGAGCCATGGAAGACAGCCTTGGCTGTGGTTGAGTCAAGGGGACAAATTGGTGGAAAATCAAGGCAAAGTGGCTCCCTTGGTTCCTTCTCTCCTTCCTCTCTCCCACACCAACTGGCCAAGCATTCCTCAGCCCCTCTACTCTTGCCATTTTCGAACTAGCAGAAGAGGAGAAGCTGAGCAGCCAGCTTGCAAGTTGCCGGGACCACTCGCCACCGTCGGATCGCCTGTGCAACGCCGCCGTTGCCCCACACCAGTCCGCGCGACCTCGACCCCTCAATTGCACCTCTCGTTGTCCCAACTGTTGTCTCGTGACTTGTGGAGCTCAACTGGAGCTGTTTGGCCCGCCTTCGACCTCCGTGAGTCCTCGTCAAGGCCCGGATTGGCCCTTTAAACCTTTCTCAGTCCATTCCCGCCTAAACCGAGCCACCCTCTTGTCTTTGCAGCCGCCAAACAGCCAAGATTAGAGAGCAAAACAGTGGGTTTTCCAACAGCTTTGTGGCTCGTTTTGAGGTGGTTTCCGAGCCCTAAAAGCTAGGCCCGCTTTGAAGGAAGTTGTTCCCCATCGCGTCCCTGTCGATTTGCACCGACCGGCTCGCCAAACTAGTGAGTTAAACTCACTAATCCTCGCTTAGTAGGTTAATGATGCTTAGCGGTTGTTTAGTTTAGGCTAAGATGGATTAGGTGGTTAGATTAGATTAGATTAGTGAATTTAATTAATTACCGATGCATATTAGGTGGTTAGTTAGTGCATTTAGCTAGTAGACACGTTCTATTATTTATTTAATGAATCTTAAAATTTTCCGTGTCCATTTCGGCATCCAATTAGGCATTACAGGCCTAAGTTGGATGTATTGACATTTATTTAATAATTTCCATAATTATTTAATTAATTGTTTATTTTCTAGAAATTAGACCAGGATAGCCGACGGCTGGAATTTTATGCTGGTTATCGTGGTGCAATCTATTTATTTATTTGAGCTCTAAATTGTGCTGAATTGATTTAATTGTGATTTTAGGATTTTATTCCTAAATTAATTAATTTTGGCAATTAATGGGAAAATTATCAGGCATCAGTTTATAGCGCCAAAAATATGTTATGGGCTGTTGAAACTGGTGGGATGTTTAAAAAGTGAAATTATTATATTTTGGTTAAGGCTGACTGTGTACCCACACACGGCTATTTTATCGAGAATGATAAAAAATATAGAATTGGTTGTATAATTGGGAAGGTTTACTATATTGGCCTACGGGCGATATATTAGCTTACGGGCGATATGTCAGCTTAGCAGAAAGCAGTATACATTATCAGCTTAGATTGAGCATTGTCGATATACTATATTAGCCTACGGGCAATATGACAGCTTAGCAGAGAGTAATATAGTCGATTATCTCATAAGTGAGTTATACTATATATCTATCAGCTTAGCAGTGAGCAGTCCTGATATGAGTTGACTTTATAGATAGTATCAGATGAGCCGACCGGGGAAGGTCGTGATGACATGTAATCAACTAGGTCGATTGATCAATGATTTGATTTGATGTTATGAATTGATGTGATTTGAGGTATCTGGAAATGATGTTAATTTTCAGAGTGGAACTAAGGCCAAGGTAAGTCCTATGACCCGTGTTGTGCTTAGGCAGCCCTTAAGGCGTATTGGCTTCCTAATCAGGTCTTAGGAAGTAGAACTTGCTGAAACGTAGTCTCACCTCGTTGTGGGACAACATTTCAGGTCCCTAAATGGCAGCACTCCCACCTCCTCTCGTGCATTTTAGTATACCTGAGGAAATCATTGAGACATGTTATCATATTCCGATACACCATCACCCTAAAGACTTGGAATATGTACTGGTGAAATCCACTATCTGGGTTGATGTGGGTGAACCTAAAAAGGCGCCCCACAAATATCGGTCATGGTATTGCCATTACGATGATAGACAAAGGGTGGGTCCTGTACCGGAATCTGATATACCTCTGTACGTTTTAGAGATAGCATTCGGGAAGGGGACAACAGATCCCAAGGGTGGATCGGTGGTTGATGCGAAGGATCCCAAGCTCGAGGGCGATTCTGACTCTCTGGTGAACTCAACCATAGACTCCAGTTGGAGTATGGAATAAGGAGAGATCGATGTGGAAGAAAAGGACCCGGAGGAAGACCTAGAGGAGGATCCTGATGAGGACTAAAACCCCACCCCCTGTTTGTAGACTTATTTTGAGAACTTGTTGTTCAAGACCTGACTTAGTAGTTTGCCTTGTATATATATGCATTATGGTTTGCATTGTATATAAGTGTGGTTGTTTTTAAAATTTGAAATTTGGTCATACTTTCCTATCCCATTGTTTTGTTGTCCGGGGATTTTATATGCTTCCGCATGTGTATTAAAATGAAAGGGTTGGCGATGCGTCCTGGGACGTCGCTATTTAATCGACTAGTGAAGGATGGGCACGCACTTGAGGATCGGGGCATGACAATTTATTCCCCGATATATGCTTTGAATTGATTTGTATTGTATAAATGCTCGACGAATTGTAGTTTCTTTTCTTTCGTTTTACTATCTATTTTAGGATTGCATATTAGATTTACTGCTTTTTTGTAAACTATTTTGAGTGTTTATTTACCGCACTATCTTTAGATTTCAATTGATTGTTTTCTTTCCTTCTTTAGTGGAAATAGATTGACATGAAATCAATCATCCATGCATGATCACATAGTTAGTTTCTCATTGGTATGAAAAGGTAAAGGACATGCATAGGCACATTAGGAAACACGACAAACTATTAGATACTGAAAGGGCATTAATACAAATATTAACATAAGTCGAGTCCCCAAGCTTTAGAATCTCTAGTTGCGTAGATATTGAGGGACCACTCCTGATCCTCGATTAGGTATTCTAGCCTACCCCTAAAAACGAGGCTAGTGACAACTCCTAAAATTGTGTTTTAGGTTGTCTAATAAAACTAATAATAAGATGAACTCGTCAAGAGGTATATGGGTCTTGTAGAGACTCACCGAGGTTTAGCATACTTGATGTGGTAATAGTCCAAAAGGATGAAGTGATGACATTCTTTTAAATGAAGAGTACGGTCAATAGGGCTATTGTGGTAAAAATACCCCTAAATTAGTCATTCACACCTGATCTCCTTTTTAAGGTGGTCCGTATGTGTGAAAGTGAATAACGACATAATCCTACTGTCACACGAGGTGTGAGCTTACGAAAGCTCATGACCATAATTGAGCAAACTCATGTGATTGATCCCAAAAGATGAGGTAATGACATCTTTTGGAGTATGTACTATGAGGGAGCTTTCATAGTCAAGTACCTCTAAACCCTACCTTCCCGCCGCCGAAAGGGTTTGCCTCGAGAGGGTTGGGTCGTGACAAGGTTTCAACATTAAATCTTTAGTGTCTAGGTTTTGCATTGCTTTATTGATTGTTATATTATTGCAATGTTTTATATGTGCATTTAATTTCACAAAGAGGGGAGAAGAAATTTTTTGTACACAATGAGATATGGTCGAACTAGTCTTTCGGCAACAGATAGCTTAGAGGAGAAACGAAAACTCTACTACAGTGGCATGACTTGAAAGCGCCCTTTTGGATGCTTAGCTTATAGCCATTGGCTTTTGGCCCTAACATTGTGAACAAGTATCGAATATTCTATAAATAACATTCTTTTGTATAAATAATTGTCAATTTCGAGAAAAAGACCATGGAGAAGACTTGTTGATTTTTAGCGTCTTGAGGCACCATGAAATATTATTCTGAAAGTAAATAAGAAAATGATTCTCAACTTTTTTTATCATCTTATCCTTGGCTTTTTGATGAATCTAATCCGACCTCATTGATATTAGTCCTTGATTACCATTTCGGGTGAATACAATCATATATTTGATTATGATATGAGGGCGCTTCATCAATCAAACAATGGGTCACCACAATGAATCATTAATGGAAAGCAAAAGCGAAAGACCAAAATCTAAGACAGTCATGTTCATTTTATTCTAGACTCAGTTGTGCAACCAAAACAATCTTCAATCACACATGATAGCATGGTTTATGCCCATGTATAATCATGTTTCCACGTGGTGGCATCTTTGCTGAAGTAAAAACCGTCATTCCACACAGACCAATAGCACTGGTCACCACAGCGAAACTGATCCTGTTTTGCCTTGAACGCGTCGAAGTACTTGAACTGCCACTCCCCCTGGGCAAGGTAGAAGAAGTGCGTTGTCTTAAAGACGTCAATTCGGAAACAGATCATTTGCTCTTGACCTAAGTGAAGGGTCCAGACCCCGACATCGTCATCATTGAATTGGCAATAGAGTATTAAGTCGCCGGCTAAGTTGTTGATGATGTGGACATGGCGCCTCACAAACACAAAGACAGCTTGTGATGGTGGAAGATAGGATATGAAGGAAAGTGATAGGCAAAGGACAAACGTGAATTGGCTTAGGGATTTCATTGCTATGAAGTATTATCATAATTAGTGACGTTTGGTGTAGAAACTTTTGATGTGATTTATATTGAACATTCTTTGTCCATCATGAAAATTTATTGAAGTCCCATTATTAACTATTTTGAAAAGATAAGGACAACTAGTTAATAGAGTCCAAATTTAGTATGACATCGGGCTCAAACCAATAAAGAAGACAGCAAAATATATACTTGCCTTTTTCAATAGATATTTATATTTTTGTCTAAACCTAATCATTGGTTTAACCAATAATCCAAGGAAGTTTTTAGAGTTGACTTTTGGTCATCTCTCAAAGTTAAATCTGAACTAAATAAAAATCATCAAGTCACCTCTTTTAATGCATAATTGAACTTTGAATTCATCAGTCACAAAAATCAATCGAAAATAGACTTTTTGGCTAAATTGCCACATTCGATCGCCAAAATTTAAAATTCACTAATTTTGAGTCATTTTTAAGGTTTTGTACCTTCACAACATATGATGCAAGGATCATAATGCATTCAATTTTCAAGTCAATTTTAGAAAATCAAGCTTGAAACTAGTTGGTCAATTTTCGAGCATCAATTTAGGCCCCTATGATCCATCCTTCTTGAATAGGACAAGCATGAATTGGCTTAAGGATTTCACTGCTGCGAAGTATTATGATAATTACTGACATTTGGTGCACAACTTTTTTGATGTAATTTATAGTGAATATTTTTTGTCCATCATGAACATTTATCGAAGCCCCATTTGTAGGATAAACTATGTATCGACTATGTTGGAAAGATAAGGATGACTAGTCGGCAGAGTTCAAATTTAGTGTAAGATCTGGCTCGAATCAATAAAGATGGAAACAAAAAATGTACTTACCTTTCCTATATATACTACCTACTCGATAATCGAGACAAGGTTTCCGATGCATTCCTCAAGTAGAACAAGTTTAATATGGATATTCCTCCCTCTTGTGAGGATCTCGAGCATGCCGAGAATAAGAAGAATGAGCAATTCAAAGTATATGCCATGAGATGGAGGAATATGGTTGCTGAAGTCAATCCCAAACCAAAAGATAAGGAGTCGATGAACCTGTTCATGAAGATTCTCCTACATGAATATCACACCCAAATGGTAAACTCAACCGTCAAGACATTTGACCAACTCATCCGTGTGGGGGAACGGATCGAGACTGGCTTGAGAGATGGACAATTCACCTAATAGACATTGACAGGTAAAAGGATTTGAATCCCCACCTTCTCAGGGGTTGGAGTGGGGATGATTTAGTTTCAAGTGTGGATTTCGACTCCCACACTCTGTAAGGAGGCAGGGTATAAGTCTGAGAGTCAGAGTTAGAGTAGGAGTAGAGTAGGACGAAACAAAAAAAAAAGTCGTGAGAATGCCAATCGCACCTGACAATTCAAGTAGCTAGGGCACAACACCAAACCGCATGTTTGCTTGGGTGTGTCTAATTTCTTTTCTTTCTTGCAATTTGGTTGATTTGATTATTGAATGTTATTTTTAATGGTTGCGTAACCACATGATCACTTCATGCATGTTAGTTTCTCAATTAAAATTAATTTAAGTTGCCAACTTCATGTTTTCATAAAAAAAAAAAAAAAGTTCTAAAATGGTATTAGAGTAATCAAGTCTTAGAATTCATTTAATCTAGCGTAATCAATTCTTAGAATACATTTAATCTCTGGTTCGTAAAAGTAAAGTAATTATCTCGCAATTTATTTGGGTATCTAATAGACCCATCAAAAATTGTAGTTGCAACTCCTACATGAAAATGATTGGTATGTTAAGAACTTAAACCAAGTAGCAAATTGGTAAGGTTTAGGAGAACCCTAGCTAAATTTAAGCTTGATAATCCATTAGCCAAACCCTGAGGTGGTTCACCATTAAGGTAGGTTGCAACACTCACCATCTTCATCTCTACTTTGGATGCCCATCAGGTTATCGTCGAACTTGATGTTAATCGATTCTTCCACTTCTTGTGATATCTTGCTAAACATGTGATATGCTTTGCTAGTAGTAGAGTAGTCAAGAAATATACCTTCATGTGATCTTAGTTCAAATTTACCAACATTGTCATTTGCATTCTTTAACACAGAAGATGTTAAAGTAGGATATGCTAGGTTCTCTACCTTTGAATAGCTCGTAGGGTACTTTGCTGATGATGTAACAAGTTGTTGCAACAGCTTTAGCCAAGGTAGAAAACCGAGCATACCCTGCATCACCAAAGTAAGTTTGAAAGTGATAGCTTTCTTATCTTTAACCTATGCTTCTTTTGTAACACTATAAACCTTGAATTTATACATGTGTGATACATCTATCTCAATTTTTTTTTTGTGACATTAAAATTTCCAAACGTGTACATATATAATATATTTACCCAAAACTTATACCCATATAACACGCTTACCCTCCGTCAAATTCCGCTAACATATGTGGCTGCCTATATGGACGATGGAAAACAAACAGTACTCATGCGACAAAATTATGTCAAGTCATTGTATTTTTCTTCCTCATTTTCTTGTTCCTTTAACTTCCTTCTTTGTTTTCTTCCTTGTTTTGGCAATGGTGAGAATGGAAGGTTGCCATGGCGAGGGCAGCACGAAGATGAAGGAGAAAGGAAAAAATAAAAAAGGTTAAAAAATTCTTTACGGAGGATATATATGTAGTGTAGGTCTAAGTTTGAGATTCTTGTTATCATAAAAAATATATATATAAATAAATGTATCACATGGATATCAATTTGAGTGTTTTTGTGTAACAAAATTAATTTGGAATAATTATATCACATAAATACAAACTTAAAGCTTTTGGTGTCACAAAAAATTTGAGGTAAATGTGTTATAGTGTGCATAAATTTGTGTGTTTTGTGGCTTTTCCTCCGTTGTTTAATTTATCAACTTTTGTATTAGGTTACTTTTTTAGGAAAAAAAATTCAGTACATCATTCAAATAAAATTTGGTAATTTCATATGATAATTTGTAACTTCAAGGTATTCAGTAAGAGAGATAAGCATAAGTTGGTAACATATAGGAAATTTTTTTCTTTGTTAGAGCTAAGAGAAGTTGCCAATTTTTCAAAAAATAATGCCAACATACCTTGATAACCATCTCAAATAAAAGTTGGTAATGCAAAACTACTTAGTAATTGATTTAATGAGTGTCGAACACCTGAAGTGCCAAAACTTGGCACGGATGGACACTTAAGTGCCAAAAGTTAGGAAAGTAACACTTAAGTGTCAAAATCGAAGTAAAATGGATCATTTAAGTGCTAATCCGGCCAAAATACTGACATTGCGATTTTTTGGCGAGGTAAGTGCAAAACGATGTCGTTTTACACACTGACATGGCTAAAAAACGCAAAAATGACGTTGTTTTATTTATGATGTGGTAAATAATTAATATAAAAATTAATTAAATTAAATTTAAAACTAAATTTATTTAAAACATTTAAAAATTCAAAATTTTAAAAAAAAATTAAAAAAAGGGGGAGAGAGGAGGCATGCGGCTGAGGGTTGAGCCCTTGCTACTGTTGCCTCTTCCTGGCGACAGCGGGGGGAGCATCGGCCGGGGTCGTCGGGCCCTAAGCCAAGGGCCCCCCAGCCAATGGCGACCCTTGGCTCGGCTGGGCAAGGGCACGTAAGCCCTCGCCGCTGGTTGGCTAAGGTCGCCGGCCCTCGGCCAGGGCTCGACGACCTCAACCGACCCTCCCCCACCTTTCCGGTGATGGCGGGGAGGCAGCAGTAGCAAGAGCCCTCGCCGCCACTATCGCCACTTGCTTCCCTCTTCCTCTTCCTCCTCTTTTTTTAAAAATTGTTTTAAATTTAGTTTAATTAATTTTTGTATTAGAATTTAAATTACATCAAAACAACGTCGTTTTTGTGTGTATTTTGCTGAGTCAACCTTCCGCGAGCCACGTAAGCGAAAAAATTAATAAAAAATTACCACGTAGGATTTCCAGTAGGGTTCGCCAGATGTGGCTCTCAAGTGTTCTATTTTTCATAAAAAGTGGCACTGTGTCATTTTCGTAAGTTTTGGCACTTAAATGTCTTTATATGCCAAGTTTTGGCACTTGGGATGTTCTTTTGCCAATCTAAAAAATAACTTTCTTTGCTCATACCAAACGTTCCTTAACGTTGTTTTCCTCGAACAATAAGGCCTATTTCAAGCACAATTTATTCCCACAGATTTGCATTGCAATTCCGTGGGCAGTAGTAGTGCTGAAGAAAAAGACACCATGATTATTTTCTTTAATGATTTACATTTATTGCTTGATTAGAGTCACCTATAATGGGCGGTTAGAACTCAAGATTCAAGTCCCTCCTTTCCCTCTTCTTAGTCTTCAATCTTATGTAAAAACTGATATCCTTTTTCTCCTCCATCGCCTAACTGAGACATAAAAAAATAAAAAAAATAAAAATTATAGATTTCCTTAAAAAAATAGAAAATAGAAAAAAAAATTAATTGGAATGAGAGGACGGTCCAATTGCCACGCCCATAGAGTCGAGAACAAAGGGGAAGAATAATTTAACTTTTCATGGCCAAGTTGTGCGCGACTAATCTATATTTCCTTCTTGCATATGCACTGAGTTATTAAAAAAATTTCCCTCTCAAGCAAAATAATTATAATACCAATTTTTTAAAAAGAAAATTGCCATTGGAACTTAGATTACCACTATTGAATATTTCTTTCATAGTAAAAGAAACTACCTTTCTAAACTGGCCCTTGGTTTAGTTCTAAACCCACCAGGTGAATAGCAACATGAAGAACCGACCCCAAAAAAAAAGAGTAGCAACATGAAGAAGAGATGCTAGCCAGTAAAGCTTGAGTTGCGTAAATGAGCTGGGTTTGTTTCAATTTGGAAAATTCCATTGTTCTTTGATCATTCATCTATGGGCGTCAAGCTTGATTGGTGTAGCTAAGGTTTCCCATATAACAGTGTGGTGATGAGATTGTGCCACGACTTGAGTGCCTGACTACATATATCTTAAAGGTAACCTATAAATAAAAGTTGGGTGGGTAAAATTTCTTATAATATGAGCTTACATTAATTAATTGATTTTTTATTTTAAATAATCGGGTTAATGCATATTCCAATATTTGTTAAACTCTTAAGTGATCTTATTGAATTGGGTTTTGGCATTTATTAATAATGGGCCTAATTGAATAGCAAAGTGTAGGCAGACCCAATTGACACGCTATTGATTAGGGTTTGCTAGGTTTCTTCTTTGTCCTATAAAATGGTAGGTTATACCTATTAGTTGCTTAAACCCATTGAAAGCTGCTATGTCATAGAGATGAAGATTTGACGTTTCAATAAATTTATGATTATCAGAGTGATCTATTTTTCCTCAAGTGAAACAAATAGATACGTTTTAATTTCGTTGTGCTTATTAATCTCGGTGTTTTACAATCATATATGGATCCGATTATTCTTGATATATTAGTTGTTTTGTGAATAATTTTCTACATGTGTATCATAACACGTCATATATGATTATAGAATTCAAAATTATTTTATTTTTATGAACAAATTCGAAATTTTCCTCTTTGAGCCGAATATTGTCGTTATTTTTTTGTGTGAATTTTTTGCTCGATTGATCTTGAAACCTTTGGGCTTTTTTTTTACATGTCGAGATCTTTCTAACCATATATAATTTGTATAATTTCGTTGAGAATTGAGTGAGAATTTTAAATTTGAAATTCTAGGGTTTATACCTTGAAAAAGTTTTAGAATTTTCAAATTACTTGTAATTGATTGATGTTCGTAATAAATCGTTGCATGGGTATAGTTATATATATGTTTTAGCATCCCTCTGTTGCATTAAAGTAAGTTTTTTGGGCTTAAATTTGAGGAAATCCGAATTGCGGCCATGGGTATTAAATCCGAAATTTCTTGAAGCTTGAATATAGTTAATTTCTTCGCTTGTTCTTCATTTTATTAATTCTAGCCAATTATATTGATTTAGAAGCAAGAATAATGGAGAAATTTCATCAAAAATCAATAATTATATGTGTTTTTTGAGGTTCGGGTCGAAACCGGGTCGTAAGACCCGGTTTTGCAGATTTTCGTGACCCGACTGGAGGTTGAAGAAGACCTCCAGCCAGGCCGGGCTTATAAATGGGCGTAAGCCCATTTTGTTTATATCCTTGGTTCTGGGCTCACGCCCATGAACCAAAGGAAAAGAAAAGATTCTGGGCGCGAGCCCAGAACCAGAAACATTAAAAAAAGAAAAAAAGAAAAGGAACATGGGCCTATAGCCTAATAGTGGGACATTTTAATTAAAAGAAGCGTGGGCTTCGTGGCCCGCCCATTCCAAGGGGCTCGTGTGGGCTCCTGTGAGTCTGCGGGCCGGGCGAAGGCTTGGGCCCCGCGGGAGGGTCCGAAACATTTAAAAAAATAATAATAATTTTGGGTTCTACAGCAACTTCATAAAAGCTGCTGTAAACTGCTGCAATTATATGGAAGTATTTGCGGAGTATTTGCGGTTGTGAGGTGCTTACCAAACACTTTACCGGATTGGCTGCAACACTCTTTTTCATAGCTCAAAATTGCTATCGAAAAGTTGTAGCAAACACCCCTTAATACCACGTACACACTTTATTGTAGACCATAGAAAGAGGGAGAGGAGAGGGAGGGGAATAGTCATCGTCGCCCTTCCTCCATTGACGAGGGGTGGGGCAACCCTTGCCTGGACATTGGCTAAGGATGGGGCCCTCGTTTGGCAGAGGTGCCACTGCTCGTCGCCACAGAGGGAGAGAATATGTTGACTATCATGTAGAGGTATCAAAATGGGTCATTGATCCATTTATGGACTCATATATGTTTAAATGGGTCGTTAATGGGTCCTAATGCACCCATAATGGGTTTTAAAAACTAAAAAATTGAGATATATGGATCCTAAATGGGTTTGAGAGCAGATTCATTTAAGACTCATTTATCAACCCATTATAAATGAACCCATTTGCAATTTCCCAATGCACCCATATTCTTTTTTCTTTTTTCTTTCTTCTTTTTTTTTTTTCTTTCTTCTTCCTCCGGTCGCCGGCACGGCGATGGCCGGCGATTGGCTAGGCGAGCCTCGAGCTCGCTGGCGTCGGCCGAGCTCGAGCTCACCGGCACTGGGCGAGGCTCGAGCCTCATCGATCTGGCGAGCCTCAAGCTCGCTAGCGTCAGGCGAGCTCGAGCTCGCCTGTGGCCGTTCGCCGGTCGTCAGCGGCCGGCCAAAGAAGAAGAAGAAGAAGAAGAAGAAGAAGAAGAAGAAAAGAAAAAAAAAAAAAAAAAAATTATATTTAAAAATAAAATAAAATAATTAAAAATTTAAATTTTAAAAAAATAATTAAAATTCGATTTTTTAAAATAATTATTTTAAAATAATAAAAATTGTCCATTAAATTTGTGTTGTATAAAACTATTTCAGCAATACCATTTAAAAAATATATATATATATAAAGAAATAAGTTTGGAAGTATTTTAGTAATATAATCTTTAAAAAAAAACATAAGAATAAGTTTTTCTAAATTTGGTTAAATAAGAAAATATTTTATTAATATGAGTTGGGTTGTGTATGGATCGAAAAATTTACATTAAGTATAAATGGGTCATAAATGGGTTAATTGGTCAATTTGGATCGGACCATTAATGACTGTACTCAAACTCAACCCGACCCATCCGTTTAACAGCTCTACTATTATGTGATGGTCGTGAGGGCTTGCCTTAGTGGACGCCAACGAGACTCCCTCTCTCTTTTTGTTCATATTTTAAAATAACATTGATGACCAATGTTGCCTTTATGTATTAATTATAATATCATTCCGCATCATACTTTTCTCATAGACAAAATTGACGGTAGATGGTGGTTTAACGGCCTTTATTGTCAAATATTGTGCGAACGATGGCCATGTAAGGATATGTCCATCTTTCCTATTCATGTTGTAATCAACTTCTTCATCTTCCATTATGAGGGGAGGCTAGATCTGTTGGTTGTCGGTGGTGGTGTGAAAAGGCCATGGTTTCACATTCATATGGTTTGGAAGTTCGGCGTCCAACTCAATGGACAAGTCGAGCTGAGGACGAAAGACATTGCTCCGTGTTATGGGGACAATGCGAATGTAAAAAGGAGATGGGCAAAGTCAAAGATTCATGGCATTGAGACCACCAGCTTTTCCAATTCCTTTAATTCCATGTGCTCTTCAGATGATGTGGGTCTTCCAAAAAGCCTGTTGGAGTGGGGCTCCCTCCCTTCTCCATGTGCAAATTGTAAAGATCGCGTGAAGGTAGGGAAAGGAAAGTTAAAGACACGTCCAACTCCTTTCAGAAGACGCCGGTCCCACCTGATTCATGAGATCGTACGTGGAGGAAGAGTACAACTTTATTCTTTTCTTCCAATTACAGAGTGGTGAAAGAATGCCTAATTTAGTGGAAAAATCCCGCAGCCTCTTGAAAAAATTTATTACTTTTTAAAAACGTGTTGGGAACTGATTATGCATAACAAAACATGGAAAGCAAAATAACTTATCGGGACGGTTTAAATTTCAAACCATGTTGGTAGTTTGTTTGGTATAGATTTTCCATAGCAACTTTAATTATGAAAAGGGGTGCTGCAGTTGAGATCACCTTCTAAACTTTGGTCTTACGGCAATTTTTAAGAAGCTACCTCACCTAACTTCAAAATGCTACAGCTTTTAACATATATATTATCAAACGGATGAATTAAAACACTTCATTGTACACTATACAGTTACAAAATAGCAAAGCTACATTTCAACCACAATTATATTAAACAAGCGCTAAGTAAGATGTGATGCAGTGTGGAACAAATTGGAATATATAATGGGGTATTGACACCCTACCTGAATTTTTATTTTTTTTCATCTCACAATGATGTACCCAAATTTTTATATTGTTCAATCAAGTACATCAACTTTTCAAAAAATTTCTCAATGTGAGGCCTCCATGTCAAGTAGTTTTGCTGAAATGCTTTTGCTAATTCGGCAAAATTTAAGCACCATTTTCGCTTATGTAGGCTCCATTTGTTTCATAAAAAAATGAATGATTCGGATAATTGTTTTCAAAAAATGATCATTTATATTGCTTAGAAAATTGAATGAAAAAATTGTTCATTATTCACGAAAATGTCTATACATAAAATGTTGTTGACAATGAAATTTTTTTATTGGTTAATTATTTCAAGCGACATGAACGATCATTTAAAAAAAATATTTTTTAAATTATTCATTTTCCATGAAACAAATAAAACATTAGCAAAAATTGCATTATTGCCATAGGTATTGGGTGATGAGAAAAGAGAGTGCCAACTTGGTCAATCCTAGCTGTGTAATATGTTTTTGCTGAGTGGAATCATGTCAAGAGATCCCATTAGATATCGATGTGGATGATTAATGGTTATTTAATGGTGAGGGTATCCAATTTGTTGTTTTCCGCCCGCCATTTTGAACAAATCTGGAATAGTCCAAGAAGAAACACCTGCCAGCCCAAGAAGCAATGTGGAAAAGGTTAAGCCCAACCCAAGAAGAAACACGTGCCGGCCCATACGAATTTTTCCTTACCCTCGGTTTGACACCTTGCAATGGGGTAGTTTTTGCGCATTCGATCTTAATTTACCACTTAGACATGTTGTGGCACAGAGTTTCACGTGAGACATGCCTCATCTCGGTAGATATAAATTAGGTTGACATGATCTAGGTGCCCTCGATAATTACTCCTTCAATAGGGCACGGACGTATATGGCAAATTACAATTATCATGTTAGTCCCGAATAACTAAAACTACAACGTTTGGTGATGCTATATCGAGATGGGATTAGTCAAATTATTTGAATCCTTGAAGAGCCTTCCAATGTACCATTATGGGCAAGAAAAAAAGAAGAACCAATAGCTTATAACCTTGTTGCCTAAGATAATTTCACTAGCCAAATTAACTAAAGACGAATTACTGCTCCTCGTACCTACAAAAATCAGGTCCTGAGAATATGGTTTGTAGCTATTGGAAGCATCTTCAAAAGGTAAACAAACGTTAATATAAATCCCAGGCAATTAGTTCATTAGCTAATGAAGATTTTAATACATTATAACCTGAAACCTTCCATTTTATGTTATATGTATCTGCCCGATTGTCCTAATCACAACAATTAACTTTTTCTTTTAGTTTTTTTTTTTTTTTTTGTCGAACAAGATCTTTTATTTAATTATAATCAGAGAAAACTCCAGCAGCACCCAAAGCTGGGGCGTCAGTACATAGAAGAGCCCAAAGGGGCTGCGGAGGAGAGGAGATCCAATTGGGCGGCAATTTTTTCTTCCTGTGTTCACGCGTGGCCCAGTCCGCCACTAAGTTGGCTGTTCTTGGACAAAAGTGGAGGCCCATGCACGGTAGATTTAGTAGAAAAACTCTACACTCTACCAAAGGTGCACGTGCTTCCCAGTTGATGTCTCCATCAGTCGTAAGGTACTTTACCAGATCTAACCTGTCGGATTCTACATAAACCTCCCTCAACTTCACTTGCTCGATATACTTCAAAGCGTTCAGGAGAGCTAAGGTTTCCAGTTGCGCAGCAGAGGCCGCACAAATAGTCCTGGTAAAACCGTGAACAAGGCAGCCTGTGTGGTCACGGACAATGCAGGAGATGGCACCTTCCGTCGATCCTTCTCCGAGCGACCCATCGACATTAATCTTAAGCGTGCTGACCGTCGGGGCTACCCAAATCGGAGGTACCTCTCGCTCTCCTGTTTTTGTCTCTTGAGGGTGTTGAAAGCCCCACTTTTCAAAAAATTTCTGCTGAAACCGAGCCAGATCTACCATGTTGCAGGCGTCCGGCTTGCTTCCTCGAAAAACAAAATGGTTTCTCCCCTTCCAGATTTGCCAAAAAACATATGAAATCGCTTCCAAGGAGGGTAAGTTCGTGTTTTTCTTTACAAAATGCACCAACCACGCATCCATGCGAGTGACTTCGTGTGTAATGATTTGTACGTTGATTTCGGAGTTGTCCCATACCTGTGCTGTCCAGGGGCAGAGGAGAAAGATGTGCTCAGCCATTTCCACTTCCTCTCGGCACAGGTCGCAGATGGGGTGAGGTAATATATTTCTTTTCCATTAATTCTCCTTGGTTGGGAATGCGTTTTGAGTGACACTCCATAGAAAGATCTTCACTTTAGGGCTAACGTGCATATTCCATATAGCGTTTCATAGTGCTGCGGGTGTTTGGTAGGACAAAGAAAGTTGTTCAGTTGCTGCCCTTACTATCATCTCTTCTCTAAGCGTGTTATAACCATTTTTGACTGTATAAGACCCATTCTTAGTCCCTGTCCATACCAGTTCATCGTTGATAAGTTGCTAATTAATTGGTATAGCAAGGATCTCCTGACTGGTCTGTTCATCAAAGAGGTTGTTAATTAGTTGTTCATTCCACTGCTCCTCTTCAAAGTTCATCAATTCTGAAACCTTTTGTGGATCATTTCTGTTTGTCGGTCCCCCGATTAATCCTCTCTTCAGCCATCTGTCAGTTCTAATGTTGACATGTTCCCCATTTCCAACTGAGTTCGATATTGCCTCCCTTCCTATAATCAGACTTTGCCATCCCCATGAAGGCTTAACTCCTTTCTCAACATGCCAGAAATCTATTCAACTAAAGTAGAGCCCTTTTATCAATTTGCTCCATAAAGCTTCTGGATTTTTAACCAATCTCCAAGCTTGTTTACCGAGGAGAGCCTTGTTTACAGTAAGTAAGTCCCTGAATCCCATTCCTCCCCTATCCTTTCTAGATTTCAGAATTTCCCATCTCTTCCAATGCAGACCAGCTTTTGTTTCACTATTTTTCCACCAGAAGTTAGCTATTTTCTTCTCAATAGCTTTACAAACTGATACTGGGATTTTAAACACTAACATTGGATATTGTGGTAACGCCTGCACCACTGATTTCAGAAGGATTTCCTTGCTCGCCTTCGATATGATTTGTTCCTTCCACTCTTCCAATTTCATGTTTACCCTACCCAATATCCATGCAAAAATTTGTCTGTTCGAGGCTCCCTAGTCAGAGGGGATTCCTAGGTATTTTCTTGTCCAATCTAGCTTTGGAACTCTCAATTCTCTCGCCATGTTGTCCCTTAAAGGTTGAGGGCAGTCCTTGCTGAAAAAAATGCCTGATTTGTTTAGGTTTACTGCTTGTCCTGAGGCATACCAGTACTGATTTAATACAGCCAAAACATTCTGACATTCCTGAATGGACCCATTAAGAAAAAATATAGAGTCATCCGCAAACGATAAATGGGTCAAGGTGGGGCAGAATCTATTCATATGGATTCCCTTTATGCTCCCATCATTTAGAGATTTTTCCGTCAAAGAAAACAAACAATTTGCTATTATGATAAACAAGCAGGGTGATAACGGATCCCCTTGTCTAATACCTCTGGAAGGATTGAAAAAAGGGAGAGGTTCGCCATTAAATTTGATACTAAATGTGACCGTAGTAACACATTGCATAACCCAATTAACCCATTTTTCGTAGAAGCCCATTTTTAGCACACATCCTTCTAGAAAATCTCATTCTACTCTATCATAGGCTTTTTGCATGTCTAATTTCAACACTGCTTGAAAATGCTTTCTTCTTTTCCTCAATCTCAGCTGGTGTAACACCTCTTGTACAATATATATATGTTGTCCTGAATCTGTCTCCCACTAACAAACGCACTTTGTTCCCTTGAAATCAGCATCGGCAACCATCTTTTAAGCCTATTTGCCAAAATCTTTGATATAATCTTATATGCAAAATTGCAAAGGCTAATAGGGCGAAACTGGTCAAGTTTTTCTGGATTGGGTTTCTTCGGGATAAGAGTTATATGTGTTCTATTTAGGGCTTGTTCTAAAACTCCCGTACGAAAAAAACCTTTGACTTCTTCAAATATATCCCTGTTGATTATGTCCTAGTGGTGTTGATAAAATAATCCATTTAAACCATCCGGACTAGGAGCTTTCTGTGCACCAAGTTGAAAAACAGCATCATGAATTTCTTCCATGATTACTTTTGCCACAAGACATTCATTGATATAATTTCCAACTAATGTTGGGCATTGATCTAGTACCGATTGACAGTTTCTGGGCCCTATTGAAGTGTATAGATCTTTGAAGAAAGAGATTGTGATGTTCTTGAATTGTGGTTTGTCCCTTATCCAGAGTTCTTTTGAATTCTTCAGCATAGTAATTCTATTTTTTTTTGTCTCATTTAGATAGTTGCTGCATGAAAATATCTTATATTTTTATCACCCCATCTCAGCCAATTTACTCTAGATCTTAACCCCCAGAACATCTCCCCTCTTCTCCATAACGTTTTAATTTCCTCCTTTAAGAGCCGAACCCAGGTAGTCTTGAGTTGGGTCTACTCTGTTTGTTAAAGATTGTAACTCCTGCTTGAGGGTCGATATACGAAGATTACTATTTGGATATTTCTTTTTACTTCATTCCCACAAAGCATGGGTTATTGCTTTTATTTTGTCCCTCAAAACAGCTTCATTTAAATTATGAGAAAACCATGATTGTTTTACAACTTCTCTGCATTCATCATCTTCAGTCCAAAAGGACTCAAATCGAAATTATCTTTTTTTTTTTGATAGGTTCAGCACTACATACCAGAAGTAAAGGACTATGGTCAAACCCAATAGCTGGAAGAGCAAATGCCTCTGCTTTTGGGAACATAAGCCTCCAGTCTAGATTGCACAAGACCCTATCCAGTTTCTCCTTGACCAGGTCAACACCTTCCCTGTTGTTTGACCAAGTATAAGTACACCCTTTGCACTCTACTTCCATCAACGAGCAATCATTTAAAAAAATTTGGAAAGCCTGCAGACGATAGTTTTCAGCCATTCTATTTCCCATATTCTCCCAATAATAGAGCACTTCATTAAAATCCCCCAAGCAAACCCACGGCAAATCCTTCGAATTACTCCCCTGTCTTAGTTGTTCCTATAATTTTAATCTATCTCGAAAAAGATTAGGAGCATGAATACAAGTCACCTGCATTTTGTTTCCGGCTATCATAATCCTCACACACCAAGTTTATCATCTCCTGGGAAGCTGATTCTACCGTAACTGCACCTTCCTCATCCCATAGAACCTCTAAACCCCGAGCGATTCCTATTGGATTCACCACAAAACTATATTTGAATTTCAATTGTCTTCTAATGCGAAAAATCACATTTTCTTGGTTTTTAGTCTCCATTAACAGAATTAAGTTGGGCCTTTCGAGAGCCAAGATGGCTTTCAAGTTTTGGACTGTTAGTGGTGTGCCCAACCCCTGACAGTTCCAGCACAAGATCTTCATTTGTGAACCGGTGGCTTGTTAGGGCTAGCCATCGAAGCCCATCCCGTAGGACCCTCTGAAATACTAATGGGGGTTTCCTGTAGTTTAGCTTCATCAAGATCAAACAATTCTATAGGGACAGAGTGATAAAGGTTATACCTCTTTAGTTTCTTGTTGGTGAGTACTTTAAAGCCTTGTTTACTTTTTTTGACCCCTCTTTTTTTGGCCAAGGCAAAGATTTCTCTATCTGCATCACCTGTTGCGGTGCCTCCTCAACGCTCATTAAGCAATTTCCCATGTCCTGCTGGTGTTCTTCTTGGTGATCTGGTATAGTGAGTCTAGTTTGTACTCTGGCTGTGTTGGGTTCTTTCACAGTTAGGTTCTTTCACAGTATGATTGTTTTTCTTTGAAAAGAACTATTTGGGTGTTTTGAGCTGGTGCATTTGTGGCTGTTATTTCTTCCTCCGTTTCCTCCACACCATCACCATAAAAAATCTGCTAAAAAGGACTATTCTCCTTTGCTTCTGCTTTTAACCAGTGCCCAAACCGATTCATACTCTTTTCTTCATATTTAGCCTCATCAAAGGAAACGTCAACACAAGAAGTTGCAAAGTGCCCTATTTTACCACAAGAGTAGCATAAGCGAAGTAATCTTTCATATTTGAAATCTAACCACATCTTTCTATCCCCTAGATTGTATAATGTTCCTGGGTTTAATGGGATATCAAGATCTAGGAGTACCCTTGCTCTTCCCTCTTTCTGGAAAGCTACACCCTTTTTTTCAACTTTAATCTCCTGAACACAGCCTAGAATTTTAGTTATGTGGGATAACACCTCTTCAGAACACCATTCAATAGGGAGACCATGAACTTGAACCCAGAAAGCACAACTAGTAAATTTATAACATTGGGCAAGTTTGTTGGGTTCCCAGGGTTTAAGGATCAATAAATTACTTGCAAAGGACCATGGGCTATTTGCTAACACTTTTTCTTTATCCATCTCAGAATCAAACGTGAAAGATAGAATACTCAACTCCCACTGCGCAAAGGTAACTGAATCCACCTTCCAAGCTCTCTTCATTGTATTGAGAAAAGCTTGATAGTTGATGTTCCCTCCCAAATGCAGCTTCCCAAAGACTGTACGGTTACATTCATTCAGGATCTCCTCTGAAACCACACTTTCTCAGGGAAGGGCGTCAACTTCTGTGCGCAGATTACCCAATCTTCTGCAAAGAGTAGCTAGACGATTATCCCCACCCTCGGGTTCTTCCATCGGCCCCTACCTGAGACGATAAGCAGCAAGAAGAAACCAGAAATGCAGGAGTTAAACCAGAACCACAGCCGTGAGTCCCAAATAAAGAGTGCTGCACACACACCCCTTTGGCATGAAGGAATGATTTATTTCAGCCATCACTATCCTTTAGATTAGGTTATGGGTGTTTATCGCATCTTGTGGGAGAGGTAGAGGAGTTTTAGGGTTTCATTTGGCAAAAATCGGGAAAGAGCTGTAAGGGTTTAGGGTTTATAGGATATCGGATCCAAAGAGGGGGCTTTCATTTGTCAAAATTGGAAAGGGATCTGTAAGGGTCTAGGGTTTATGAGAAAATAGGTAGGGATTTTGGGGGAAAGCTACCACCATTGGCAGAGAGAAGCTCTGCAAGACGCCAAAGAGAAAACAATCGGATTGGATATGTACCTATACTTTTTCTTTTAGTTAAAAAGAGTATTTTAACGATGATAAGGGCATGGAAAATTATTTCAGCTCCATGGAAATTCATTTATTTTAAAGCTCCATTTATTTCCCAAAAAATGAATGATTTGAAAAATATTTTTTTGAAAATGATTGTTTATATTGATTGAAATAATTAGCCAATAAAAATATTATCGTTATCGACGGAAATTCATATCTAAACATTTTCGTGGATAATGAAAATATTTTTTGCTTATACATGTTTCTAAGTGATATAAGCAATTTTGTTTTTAGGAAAATGATTTACAAATCATTCATTTTTTGTAAAACAAATGAAACATGAAATTTATGAAAAATTTTCCATTTTTTCCACTATATATTGTTACACAAAATTGAAAGCGCAAACAAAGCCAAAATGGTTCAAGAGAGAAATAAATGTAAAGTGATAAACCCGTTAAACCGATGTGCCTACTTCATTGTGAGAGATCATCAAGAAGGTTCCACTACAACTACTAAAGTGGAGATTATAACTAATCAACAAATTCTTTATATATAGACCTTGATTACACCTGAACAAATCCGGCAATTATTAATTAAGAAATCACTCTCAATAGATTTATTTTTATAGCTCTCTCAAAAGTCTGTTTGAGTTGGGCTCAACGCATTTAGTGAAATAGGGCTATTTCATCTACTGTTTAATTTTCGATCATGAGTGGTCGGATGTCTGCTGAAGTGGGCTAAACATCTAAAGCCTTCTTGCCCAAAAATAGCTCAAGTCCGACATCTGCGCAAGGAAGGATTGGATGTCCGAAATGCTGGAATTTCCAACCTTCACATCCTGGTTGGACCTTCGATCTTAACTCCGGATTGTCCATTCTTCTCATCTTGGACTCACATTAGCCTCCAAACTTTGGTACTTCGCACCGGACATCCTTCACTTGATTTTTGACGTCCGAAAATGTCTCTTTGTGCAATACAAAATATTTCACTCGCTCCAGATGATGTTGAATCAAATTAAGTTGGTTCCGAACCAAACCGAGTCTAATTTTGGGTCATAATCAACAAATCTCCACCCTTGGCCAGATGGCCAACTTCATCCTCCTATTATCATCTATTTAAAGCCCCCTTAGAATCCCCACCTGCTGACCTAAGTCAACAAGTTATCTCACATCACTTGACAATGGATAATAAATGCTCTTTATATTCATACAGTCTCATTTCACCTATTAACTTAAACTTTTGAATTAGACTAGCATAATATCAAAGCTAGTGTTATTCCTTTCATGAATGTGCGTACACCCCCCATTACTCAAATTCCACATGCCACTCGTAATTTGGCTTACACGTGAGATGGGGTGGTGAATTATTGTCCCACAACACTTAACAATGGGTCCTAAATGTGGCATCCTAAATCTCAATCTACTTGCTTTACTTGCTTCCTAATATTAGGATAGTTATAGTAAATAGAATTCAATTAAGAATTTCAATCATAAAAAGAAATAATGAAAGGTGGGTATATAAGAAACTGAGCCGCCCTCAACTTTATTTACCATAATTCGTGTCTCTGTACATAACAGGAGAGGGGACAAATGAGAGGGATTTATACAAAAAACACCAAAAATACTAACACTAGGTATCCTGCCTCTTTTTCTAATCATATGTACATTGTTAGAAAACAAAAAACAAAAACTCCCCAACCGTCAGGCGCTCATCCATCACCGCCTACACCGTTAAGCTACCACCATGGCCTGGACCATCGTCGTATAGTGGCAGAGGCCCCATCAGCCGACCATCCACGCGTGCATAGAGGGCTACAAAGGCCAAGTATGCTGGCCCTGTAGGTGCCTTTGTGTCCACCGTCAAGCAGGAGGTACACTTGACGAAGACCACGCCTAGAAATTGTCAATCATGGATCTCCTCCTATCGCCATACAAAGTCAGATGGGGCGCCATGGAGGATAGTCATAGCGGCAGCGGGTGAAGCAGAAGACATCTTCTAATCTGAAGAAAAGACATAGTAAACAAGTGTGAGTTTTTAAATAAAAACTAAGCAAGTAGGCCTGTAGTTCGAGCTTAAGGTTGGCCGCTAACAAAGTAAAATAGTAAAGAAACTATCAAGATGTGGAGTCTATAAGAGTTTAATTGCAACAATTTCCTAGGGGAAGACGACACTCCACCCTGTACCCCTTGCACCCAACGTGGCATCACGAGGTTCCTTGAGAAGTTATTTAGCCATTCTCAGTCCTCTGGAGAGTATGTCATTACTCCCTTTCATCCCTCTCCGGGCATCCCGACACCCGGGGCCTCCCATTTGCTCCTTGGCTGACTACACACATCCGTAGTCCCACCTTGTTGCAGCACCAACAATTCCAGTACACTAACAACTCTTACTCCTCTAAGGTCAGGTGTAAGTCTTAGACCCAAACAAAAGCAATACAGTTCGAAGCTTTTCAAATCTTCCTTTCCTTATTTATCATTTCACCCACTAAGCTAATAAATTTTAAGGACATGTGTAAAACTAAAGCTAAAACAACGCAGACTATCACTTACCCAAGAACTCACTCTTGCTAGCTGACTGTCTTAATAGCCTATTCTGTCCAAGAGCACACTTGCCCTCCCCTCGAGCCTATTAATTTACTAACCTAGCATTTGGCGCGCTGTCCTTTTCCTCACTCGGGCCTCACAGACACAGCCCGCCCAGTTTGCAGCACCATTGTGCAGTCTTTCAATATTAATTAACCCTACGGCACTACTATCTCCCTCTCCGCCTCATGGACCCACATCCACCGCTCTCGGACCTTGCAATTTTTCGCTCGAGTTTTGCCTACTAAACACTTCGGGCCAAGCATTTAGCTCGGGGAGGTCCGAACAAAGTTTCTATATCCCTCGAGCTCCTCAAATCACCCCGATCCTCAAGACCTATAATTGGAACTCAGCCTAAAGGGAACCATTCATAGAATTTGGGTCCATGGGTTGCCGACTAGGTAGAACTCGACACCCACAACCCACCAACAAGAGCCACCAAAACCGAAACCTGCTCTATCTAAGGACTAGCATTTCAGCACTCAATCCCAGCTCCAACAACCACCTCAGCTCATGGATTGTACATGCAAGGCTACCTAGAGCTTACCCATGTACTAAAGACTCCAAGGGTAGCACCACAATCACACCCGGACACCAATCGGCCTCACCTACCATCGACCCCAGCTACGGACAGAGCTCTATCACCCGTCCCCTGCACTCTCATTGCAACTACCAAATTTAACATCGACATGCAGAGAGCTAGGTGAGGCAAATCCACAAACTCGAGACCATAAGAACAGCTCTACTTGCCTAGGTTTGCTCCTGCAGAGAGAGAGGGAGGTGCCGCACGAGCTGAGTGGTTTCACAGCTGGCTGCGGTGGCTCCAAGCAAGGCAAGACAGCGATGGTCTTACTGCTGGAGGAAAGCGTGGGGTTGTGAGGGTGTGACATCCAGATTTTCGTCAGACCTTGAATAAGTAACAAAGCATCATGGATCGCCGGAAGTGTCGTCGAACCGTATCATTGGCACAATTTACAGACACTATTTCATCATTTTCATTGTCGAACCCAGACGTCACGTTACGCGATGATCTTAGGATATAACTTCATAGTCGCGCCTTGGTCGCGTCAAGACAATTCGATCATCGCATAACCTATCGTTTCGTCAAAATTTCTTTGGGTAACGCCACAATTGAGACCCTTTTTCACCCGCATGTATACCCTACTAACCAAAACTCCCGTGCACATTTGTCTCGACGACCATGTATGGCCATGCATTTACGTAAGAATTTCCTCCACGTCCATTGACCTGCCACACACGGCCATGCGGCCATGTTTTTCCTTCCCCGTCGAAGCTGGTCAACTATGGGAAGAAGATGTTGACCAAAATCGGCTTCAACTATGGGAAGAAGATGTTGACCAAAAGCCACGTAGCTCTTCCTTTGGTGGACAGCAAATGGGAGAATGTGGCTCTGCTAAAGACACACTCTGCATGGAGAGTCACGCTGGCTCGGCAAAGAGAGAGATCTGCATGCAAGGAGCCACGACTCTTCCAGCCGCCATCCGCTCGAGTGTCCACCTACTAAATTGTTGACTTACGAAGTCAGCAAAAGCAAGATTCGAAACCCCTTCTCTTCCTTCCACAATCAGCCGCTCAATTCCTTTCTCTCAACCGCAAGTTTTCAGTCGAGTTCCACCCAAATCACCGCCGAACAGCCGCTCACCAGCGACCACCCCCACCCCACGCCGCATCACACTTCATCACCGACCTTCACACCGGTTTGTAGGTCATCACTAGCTCCGTCTTTATCCGTCGTTGCACCATTCCGTAGTCGTCTCAGCTTTGCTCATGGTCCCAACTTCCAGTCCGCTTGCCGTCAACCGCCGTACCAACACTAACCACCGACGCCTTTGGACCTAAGGCAAGTAAGAGTCTACTAACCTATATAGTGTAGTGCTATTGTTGTTTGAGGAAGTGTTGTTAGATTGCAATGGTTTGAATTCTGATGTTGGATAATGACTTTTAGAATGACCGAATTGATTTGAGGTTGGAAAATTGAGAAGTTTTCGCGAGTGCTTCGATTTAGGCCTTTGAATCTATCCTAGATGTTAGGATGGTAGAACCTCAGGATTTTGTTCGCAAACCATTTTAGAAATCTCTAGGGGTACTGTGGCACCATACTCGAATGTTTTAAGAAATGTTTTATATTTTAAAAATTTCTAAACTTTTTATAGAAAATATTTTAAACCGTTGTAGTTGGATTGAGACTTGAATTTATCAACGTGCCGATTTCAAATGTACTTATAGATCTCGATAAATTGTTTTGTTCCAAATTGGGAAAGGTAATTATCCTTCAAGTTTTTATATGGATTCGAAAAGGGATGAAAAGTATTTGCGAAAGTGGGACTTTCGAAGGAAAACTTAAGGATTTTCCGTATTGACAATTTGAAAACGTTTTGGTATTGAAATGATTTGATTACTACACCATGGTTGGTGTGTTATTGCTGCTGTCGGACCCTCGGGACGACAAAGCCCCGGGAGATGGGATGCTTGGAGGTGAGACATGACACGCTTTGGATGCCTAGGATCGGTGAGCCCCAGAGGTTCCCCGGGAGATTTTTGGGATGCCTGGACGTATGACAATACACATTTCGGAGGGTAGGGGACACTAGTAACATAGTGAGCCCTGGCGATTTCTCATGATGCTAGGTTAGGTGCGAGATGCTTGGAGGTGAGACATGACACGCTTTGGATGCCCGGTAACTGAAATATGGAACCGGAGGCTTTCATGATGCCAAGTTGGGTGCGAATGCCTGGAGGGGCGCAAACACTGGTCCTCCGGGAGATAGTGATAGTGAATCAAAAATCTATTGAGTTTTAAAGTTGATTGTTCTGCTGAGTTACGCCATTTTGATAGTTGCGCTTAATTATGGGACAAAATTGTGTGGCACGGTATGAGACGTGTCATAACGATTTGGCCTTATAATCGAGACCAACGTGATTGAAATGATGTGTTCTAGTTATTAAACTACGTTTGCCATGTTGTTGAAAAGCTTTATTGACTTAATGCACATCTATTCTTTTATTGATGTGTTTTGTGGATTTTGCATGAAATCAGATAATAATGATTCTACATAATATAGTTTAATAGATCTTTAGCTACTGAGTGGTTGTACTCACCCCTTGTGGGACTAACATATTCCAGACTAAGAACAATGCCTCTGCTGCCCGCACCTCCCGGTACATTCTACGGGATCTCGATCGACTTGCAGTGGGAGCAATCGGAATACCAAGATCTAACACGTGTATACACGAACACATTCCATCTTGTTGAAAGTGGAAATTGCTCGGAATGATGAGATGTAACAAATTATTTATCGCGCTTTTTCTAGAGCTACCTCGGTATTAACTAAGAAATTGAAAATTATTAAAAGTGCTTTGGAAAGTGGAAAAACATCCAATCTTGTTGCCTTCTGGATTTTTTTCAGGAGATCTTGGAATCAAGACGGCACGAAGAGAAAAAACGCGCTCAGATGACGTCGTTTAAGTCAAATTGATACTCATTGATGACCATGTCCTTGAAGACGGCTGTTGATGCTAATGCTTCTCTTTTTTCTTTTGTTGTTTGCGAATTTTTTTGATAAAATATGGCATCTTATTGTTACTTTAAATTAAGATAGTATTACTTATATATGATAGGGAGCTGCCATGGACAAATGAAAATAGCACATCATAAGGGACAACAATTGGATTTCGCTTTTGTACAGCTTCTCTCTTCCATTGCCAGTTCATTTTTAGAGGGTGATGAAGCTTTTCATTTTCGTTTCGTTTTCGTTTTCTTTTTCTTTTTCTTTTTTTATTGTTCATTTCTTTCTTTCTGTTTCGGAAAAAATGAGATTAAAAAATTAGAATCCATTTTACCAAAAATGGGTGTTGACCTAAGCAATGAAAAATCTTTTACCAAAAAATTTATCATTTGTTTTTTGTGAGAGTGGTTCATTGGGTTTCCGGATGGAAATTTAATGGGTTTAACAAAGAAGAAGAACAATAAATTTAAACTTACCAAAAAAAAAAAGAACAATAAATTTAAAGGTATAAATTGTAGATGTTGGAAACTTAAAAGACAATAGCAATTACATCGGAAAAATGTGTTTCGGATGATAAATAACATTTTCAATATTCACGGCAGCTTTTTATAATTGACTAAAGATGACTTCTCATAAGCAGTTAATACTCTAAATACTATCACAACTGCATTTTCGCAACTCTATGCTTCTCATCCACACTTAGGTTCTGTCTACAAGGGGTTACAACTCATGAGGCCATTAAGTTATGCAATCACAGCTTGACATCCATGCTTCGGATTCTTTAATCTATCTTCTTTCTTCTTTCCTCCTTTCCCCATTTCCAACACTTAGTCAAAATTATAATAATTGGCTATATACTAGTTTTGTCATCGAATGAGATTATCCGTCAACCATTTATCATCATGTATCAACATTGGCACTTCATGGTCGTCATTAATCATCATTCATAATCATCAATGAGCTTTTTCCACTGTCACCAACGATTACGGGGCGATAATCATATCGATTCCATTAACCCAAACCAACTATGTGTCGATAATAAAAGAGTTGATTATTTTTTTTAGTAAGCAGAATTTACCATAGAGCCACTTACAATGGAGTAACTAAATGATGTTAATTGACGCTATTGAATGTAATGGAATGTCCATTGCTTCCAACCATGTGCTTGGTTGGCATCATTGGTATGGAAGTAGCATTCCAAATGGAATGCCCGTTCCTTCTCGTGATTCCTCCATTTAGATGGAGGAAGGCCAATTACATTCTTTTTATTTAACCCAAGAATTAACAAATAAAGTTATACAACCAATAAAACACTAATCATTAATTTTATTAATTTCTATACGTAAAATAATTAGGCACTAAAAATTTTATTATAAAATATATCCGAATGCTTCAATAAATTAGTTATTGACCAAAAAATAGTTATTTTTTTATGATTCATTTTATTATAGATGAATGACAAATATGGTTCGCATTATATAATTAATAACTCTAACTTGCTTCTGAGAAATTTTTTTAATCATTATATTCAATAACTTATAACTTAATAATAAAATATGACTTTAAAAAGTTAATAATTATAAACTATATTTAAGTAATATCAATCAATTGTCACTTTATTCAATTATGGGTAGTAATTAGCAACTTCAAATTATAGTTAATAAACTATAATTGATGTTTAACATGATTAATATCGAGAATTTCATAATTATAAATCGTATTAATAAAAAAACAACTATTATAGTATTGAATAGATGTACATCAAATACATTAAAAATTCTCAATCAATCTCATTCCTACCACATTTTTCTTATAACCAAACACAAAAATCCTCATTCCCTTCAATTCCGCAGTTTACCAAACAAAGATATCAAAATCCCCATCCATTTCACCGTACCCAGCAGAAGATAAAAACTTTTCCACATCCACTATTCGTTGCACGGTCAGCAGGTAATTAGCTAACCATGGAAAAATTAACTTTTTCAACTTGTGATTTATTTTGAGTAATAAAAAAGTCCTACAATCCGCAGTTTTATTCACTGCTAAATGGATATAATAACAATCCCAAACACTATCTACGTTTCAAGATAATCGAGATTTCTACTTGTTTTTTGGGCCAGAGGTACTAATGTATTAAGAATAATTCAAGTATAGATTTTCAAGCAGGTTCATCGCACCACTATTGGAATTTGGACTGGCCTAAGAATTTTGTGATACAGAGGTCTCGTTAAATTGGATTGGAGTGGACTGGATTCTGTTGGGCTTGGGCCCATTTGGTCTCTCTGTAAATCTCTTCTTTTCCTTAGTCGTCTCGTAGTATAGTGGCGTTAGAAAGCCAGCATTTGTAACCACGCTTAAGCTAAGCATCGTCTGGAGTATCCCATTGAGCTGCCCAGTTTCCCCGATTCAATTCAGTATCCTCCAATTTGAGGCACGCCGTTTTGATCGGTTCAGTCGATCCGATAGTATATGACATGATGGTTTTTTATGACACATCGATCTTGTACGACATTACAGTAAAAATATTGATATAGTGTCTCGAAGTAAAAGGAAAAATTATGCCAAATATAAAAACTGAAAGGCTAATTGTCCAAAAGCGATTGGTGATAAAGCATGAGATCAAAAATGAAAAGGCACACTTATTAAATCCCCAATGAAACTACTAAAAAGCAACGAGATAATTGGGAAAATTGTCCAAAATGTCATAAACTTATTGCATTGTGGTATATTCAGTCATAAACCTTTTAATTATACTAATTTAATCATAAATCAATTGTACCACAACCAATTTAGTCTTACACCTTTTAATTATGGTAATTTAGTTCTAAACTTTTTAATGATTTGTCAATTTAATCCTAAATCTTTTAACGATTTACTAATATAGTCATTATGGCTAATTTTGGCATAAAATCGTTGAGATTGCGGTCTAGTCATACCAGTCATTTTACGTGGTGCGGTCGAGGCTAATATGGACAACTTTTAAAATTATTTCAAATTTGTTATTGATTTTTTTCTTTTCTTTTCTTTTTTTTACACAAGGCCGGCAGGGCCGCAAAGCCCTCGTCGACCGCAGGTAAAGGTTGTGGTTCTCACTGAATAAAAGCAAGAGTGTCGCAAACTCTCACCCACTCTTGTTGTGGCTAGGGCTAGGTGGTCAACAAAGGTGGTTGACCTTGTGTGAATAGAAGAAAAAGAAAAGAAAAGGGAAAATAGAAAAAAATTAATAAAAAATTGAAATAGTTTTAGAAAAATTAAAAAAGAAATCCAAATCAGCTTTGGTCGCATCATAGAGAATGGCCACGACTAATTGGAATACCATATTAGCAATTTCCAATCAAAATTAACCAGAATAACTACATTGACAATTTATTAAAAGGTTTAAAACCGAATTGACAAATCATCAAAAGATTTAAAAAAAATGACACAAACGATCTCTAAACTTTTGTCCAATGCTCAATTTGGTTCTTAAACTTTTAATTTGTTCAATATGGTTTCTAAACTTTAACCCAATGTGCAATATAATCCCTAAACTTTTAATTTATTCAAGTCCTTGAACTTTTAGTACTTGTTCAATATAGTTTCTAAATTATATGAAAATATTTAACGTAATCCTTTTCCATTAATTCAAAATAAAGGACTATATTAAACATTTCCATACAGTTCAGGGACTTTATTAAATGCATACCAAAAGTTCATGGACTACATTGAACAAATGAAAAGTTCAAGGACCACATTACATATTAGGTTGAAGTTTGAGGATCACATTAAAAAATTAAAAGTTCATTAATCAAATTGTACATTGAGCCAAAGTTCAGAGATTATTTGTGTCATTATCCCAAAGATTGAAGATTAAATTAGCACAATTGAAAGGTTAAAATTTTAATTAGATGGCATACAATAAGTTTAGCACTAATTTGGCACAATTGAAAGATCTAGGATTGAATTGACCACCATATTATCTATAGATTAAAAACTTTCTAGATAATTTTTTTTTGGAAAAAAGTCTTGAAAAGCTTTTGTAGTGTTTTTCTTCAACTTTTGAGTTTGAGGTTTGCTCTTTTTTTTTTTTTTGGCCAATAATTTTCTCCTTATTTTCCCAGGACGTTTTTGGACTTCAATACCGAACAACAGGAGGGGCGTTCCAAGCTTCTCGTATCGCTGGCATTGTCTTTAAATTTTTTAAAGGATATTGTAGTAACTCGAACTTGTGATTTCATCATAACCTTTAAACCATAGAACAACAAAGTATGAAATCAATTTTTGCAAATGGCTTCGATAATCAAATGGGATGTATGCATATTAGAGGGTTAACAAATAATAAGATGCAATACATGTCACTTGATTTATGTTACTTAGATTGTTTCTAACATTCTAACTCTTTTTTTTTTTCCCTTATGAAGAACAAACCCACCTTAAATAGGGAAATTTTTGACCTATGATACATACCAATGCGAGCTAGCAGATGGACGGTCCAAATGCATTTTGATGGTGTGAGATATCGAATTCATGTCATTGCGTCTAATTCAAACAAATAAGCCTGTTTTTTAACCATCACGCCACCCTGGGGGAATTTTCTCAAACAACTTTTACTATGTGGATTTGAACTTCTAGCTAGATGCTCCCTTTGATTTAAGAATGAGATAAGATGTGAGCCAATGGATGGATGATCCAAATGTATTTTGTTGGAGAAAACTCCTATAAGATTTTGAAGCTGACAAAACTTTGATACTGAATAATACCAGACTTCTGTGTAAGTCTTTCAAGGTCTATCTTACATCAGAAATCTATCCACTCTGACAAGTTCTAAACTGAACGCAAATGAAAAATGAAGACTTAATCAAACTCAGGATTATTTTTCTTCCTTCAAAGTTTCAGTACATACAAGATATATCAGGCTTTCTAGTTTGAAATGTCACCTACCATATTGGTTATCTTTATTAGAATCAATTTGGAAATAGCAAATCATTTTGGAAGGCAAGCTTATTTGGAAAGAACCTACTTATGGAAAACTAAGATCCTGATTGTATGGGCGACCAAGATTGACGGACTTTCATCTCAATCTTCAAACAGCTCAAGATCTTCTTGATCGATTCTGTCTAACGGGTTGATTAGAAGAATTCCTCTAGAAAGTGCCAACGGTCAATAAGGCATGGCAGAGTATTTAAGAAGATTTTTCAAGTTGTTCGATAGAGAGCGTGAAAGCAGAATTCCAAAGTCTGAAGCTTCCAGATTCACTTGTCTTGAATCATTTAGTGCTAAAACTTGTATTCGAAAGAAAGAAACTCTAGAGAGTGACTTTGTGAGAGCAGTAGAATCACATCACTGAAAAGTCGAGATCACAGGGCTGTAACATTCTCTTTCGATTAATAGTGGAAACCAACTAGAAGGCTGTCAGCGTAGAGAGTGGACATAGGCTTTAATCAAAGCCGAACCACTATAAATCTTGTGTTCATTTTCTCTTCTATGAACTCATTTACTTTATTTGCTGTGATATCTTTCTATGTTCTGAAGCAATTGTTAAAGTCTGAATTATTCTTCAAAGTCTGTTGTTTATCAGACTCAATTTAAAAGTAAAGTATTTTTACTACATTTTATACTAATCTGTTTTCATACCTATTCACCCCTTCTAGGTGTTTATACTAACCCTTTCACATTTTGATGCTGTGAATTATCGAATTTTTGTATTTGCATCTAGTCCAAAAAAACTGTTTTTAATCATTACGCCAACCCCACAAGAAATTAATCGGACGACGTTTATCACGTGGATTTGAACTTTTAGCCGGTTGCTCCCTTTGATTCATTTTTTTTTTTTTTATTAGCACATGAACACATAATTAGTTCTTCAACTCAATTTTTTTCACAGGCAGAAAAAGAAAATTGACTATTGAGTGAGTGAAATAAGTGTGGCGCGCATACATTGGGGTATGTATGTATATATATGCGCCGACTGGTTCTTTCTCCTTTGTGCCATGCCTTATCTATTCACTCCATTTCACCAAAATGACCACCTTGGTCTGCTTCTCCTTGATCCCATTTGTCCCTCCTTTTTCCTCTCATCTCTCGACCTCGTCCCACACGTGTGGGGCCTCTCTCTCTCTCTCTCTCTCTCTCTCTACATTGTCTGTATCAGTGCGGATCATCACTGGTTCTTTGCTTTCTTTTTAGATCTACGCACAACTAGGGTTCCATCAAGACCCACCCAAATCCATCGTGTGATCACTTTCAATCTTTTCCCATTTTTTTCACCACCTACACATTCAAGCAGAAGCTCACGTCAGTCCCTAGCAATGCCTGTTGACTCGTCTACGACACAGAACATATGACCTCCAATAATTACGTGCTTTATTCGTGATGAGACTGTGTGAACGTGTGATGATGCACCCAAGATCAACAGCAGTCAACAGTTGCGGTTTGAAGCTTTGCTAATAGCTCAAAGTACATCATGGATGAGCTATTACATGTCGTAATTATTGTAAGTTGATTAACCCATTCTCCGCTCATTCACTACGCCAATCATGATTATATATATAAACCTTTACTCGATGCCTTTAAGGTTTTGAGTGCCCTGTTAAGATTGGTCGTTCAAGAATGTCAAGTTTAGGACGATGATGCTTAAAGAATGCCAACGAAAGAGTGTAAGCCAAAGCCATATGCTGTTCTCTAACTTCATTACCTAAACGAATTTGAACTAGCAGGTGCATTATATCAATTATCAATTGAGTTAACAAGGCCCATGAATTTGACCAGAAAAGTATCAATCACTTCACCCTATACTTCGACCATTGAACAATGGAATATTATAAACTCATGCCTCATCCTATGAACATTCAAGTTCGTTTTCATCTTGCGCTAGACAATTCGAATTTCTTTGTTTTCTTGCACTCTCCTCTCAATCTTTCAAGGTGCTGGACCACGGAACAACATCGTCGTTGTTCGTAAGTACGTGCAAAAGTTGTCAAGACTCAAACAGATGCTATATTTTGTACCCACTATGGGTCACATCTCTCTCTCTCTCTCTCTCTCTCTCTCTCTCTCTCTCTCTGTTACTCCAACGTCTCATCCTTCATTCCTCTTACGGAAAATGCCATCATGCCACATGACTGCCACGACCCTTGTCGGGAATATGCAAACCGTCAGGTTTCGGAAAACATCACCGCTCGCGGTCCTCCACGTGACACCACATTTCTCCCTTTTCTTTTTCGCCAGATGCTGATGACACTAGAACATGAACGATAGTGAGATCTCCCACAGGTGTGTGTGAAAATCCTCTCTTTTTCCCTATCGCCATTTTATGAAACATGTTCTTTCGCCCACTGTACTAACTTATGATGTCTTGGTTTTCTAAAATCATGCAACATCTGATGCTCCGAGAGATCTTTGTTTGGCCTTGCATCGAGACATACAGAAACAAACGCATTAAGTTGTGTTTGATTGTTCCTTCTCGTGTAGTTATTGCATGTCGTCGTCCGTTTGCATGGACCCTTTTTGACCACTCAAGTACCCCTACAAATCTTTTGATTGGTTCGCCTAGTTTTCTTTTTATTTTTCATTTTTTTGGGTGTGCGTGCGTGCGTGGAAAGACTCCAAAACTCTGAGTTAGAGAAGGAGAAAAAGGGCAGTATCTTAATAGGGCTCAAGAGCCTATCATAGGAGAGATCATATTTTATAACGAGGGCAGCGAAATCAAGCCCCATCAAGATTATTAATCTGAAACTTAAGAAGATCTAGTTATAAGACGCAGTGCCGATATTATAGATATTTTATTTGAATAGAACAGATATCGAGCTCATGTGGCATATATAATATATGGCTTCTTCATATAGTGTTCCCAAATGGTAATAATGTGACTGGAGTTTAGTAACAATTAGTATGATGGGTATATTTGTCTATGAAAAAGATCCGGTAATATGTGACAAGTATGTTAGACTTTGGACTTGTATTCTAATTTCTAAGCACTTAAAGGTGCTTCTAAAATAAATTTTTTTGGCACTTCGTTTAGTAATCACAACCATCAAACTCCAAACACGAAAAGGGACCAGCACAAAAATTGGAGAGATTACGATTATTCTCGAAGTAAAAAGAAAGGTATTTATTACCTGAATGTCGAATTGCCCGAATCGAGTATCTGAAAAGGGAGAAGAAAATATATTACGAACAGCGAATTCTTTTCCCTTCCGTTGGGTGAATTAATAAAAAAGTAAATGAAATGGCATTATAACTTTCTACGTCTATTTACCTTTTGTGCCTTGGAACTCGACCCCAGCTAATGATGACCATCTGTACACATGAAACAGTACAGACTTCTATGCCTACTTAATCATAGCCCATGTAACAGATGTTAGCTCTTGTAAACCGAGGAATGCATTTTGGGTTCTTTGAGATGCATTAATCGTTGCATTTATAACATATTTTTGAATGCCAATGTGGTTTACCCTAGGAAAAACCATAGTTAATACTTGATATCATGCCTCGTTAGTCAAATTTCAGATATTTGAGATGTAAAATAATCAATTTCTTATATAAAAAGTGCGACTCGCTACATCATGTGTAGGTTATGTAATTATTGCAATTAACCGTTTTTCTTCTTATAAATTTGATGGATTTTGTCGATGTGACAAAGAGATCTATAGTAGACAATAGTACTTTGTATGTTTATTTATTTATTTTCGGTAAATAGAAGTAAATAGGATACAAATTAATGTCTAGAATTTATTATCCCTACTTTATCACCTAACTAAACATGAATCAATTTTCTAGAAGCCTATGAGTAAACATAGTGTCCAAATGGTTCTTTATTTCAAGATTGGCAAGCCAATCGTCAAGACAATTTCCGTCTTGGAAGTTATGCTGTACTTTGTACATTTATTTTGAAATCAGTTCAAATTGAAAAACTCAGAGACACGAATAACAGACTCTACCGTTGAACTTAAAATATATCCCTAATGCTTGTTAGGGAGGGCGCATGAACAACCTTTACGTCAATTGGGGACGAGGGAAGTGCTGTCTTGCTGCTCTCATATGCAGACATTAAGGCCTAGTCAAATTAAATTAAAAATTGCGTGTATTTTGAAGAATACACGCATACATACGTTATCTATATATGTATGCATGTGTGTATGTATGTATGCATGCATGTATGTATGTATGTATGTATGTATGTATGTATGCATGTATGTATGTATGCATGTAGCATTTTGCTATGATAAATATAGATACAATAACAGTAACATCGTATTGTCAAAGAGGCTTAAATTTTCCAATATTTTTTGCCCCAAGAAATTCTACCTACTAATTTGGTGGGTTACAAGTTACAAAATATTACTCACATGCAAAATTAACTAAATATAAACATAGATCACGTCTATATTTATAGCTCACTAATCAGAAGATTGGTCGGAGGAAATTTCCTCCCGTCCTACTAAGAGTAAAGGAGAACACAGCGCTATAAGAGAATAAACGATTTAGCAAGCATTCCCTGGATTTGTGCAGTACTCAGTCAACAATCTTATCAGTGAGTCTCGCATGTGTTAGGGGGAAGAAATCCGAAACCACGTCATGCCATGAGCGCATCATTCGTCAAAAAGCTATTATAAAATCTGCGTTTGGATCATGTGTGGTAGATTATTCTAATCGAAAAGCTTCAATTTCCTAACTGCCAGAAAGTTACGGCAAGTCACGATGAGAACTGGAGATATCCCCTAAAGAACACACATCATCCAAATCTCAGTTTGCTGCGTCTTTAGACAATGATGTCTATGCCTCATGTTTGATCATGTTGTTCTCTTATTTCTCAGCAATGTCCAGCAGCTACAGTTATCCTACACGTACCCTCGCTCACCACATTGCTTTCTCATATTTTACTCATTTTTTTTGTCATTCCATCAAACATCTGTAGCCCTATTATATCATCATGACAGTGTTGGTTGACTGATATTTAAGCTAACTTTTTTCCTAAAAAAAGAAAAGGATAATTGACAGAAAAAAGCAGGACAATGAGCTGCTCTAGTTTACTTTCTTTTGTACAACTCCAACTATTCTTGTTGTTAAGTAACAGTTAACCTACCCAAGAACCCTCTTAGCAAAAGAGTGATGTTAAAAAGTTGGATATAGTGAAAAGTAAAAGAAAAGGTTACCCCAAAATATGAATGCTCCCCCCCCCCCTCTTTCTTTCCTTCTTTCTCCTCTCACACACAAAAACCCAGCATCATAGAAGAAAATATCTACCAGAAACCTCACCATTACACAAGATTTATATAAAAAAAAAAAAAAAAGATGGAAAGAACAATGAAGTTGAAATTGAAGCAAATAGGTCGAACAAGTCACATCGAGAGAAGGAAGCACATTTAGATTAGGTTGATCGAGTACAATGGATGAGTTAGGACAATTGCTATATACATACACATATAGCAATATGTGAACTTAGATCTGGGCTACTAGTAATGCAAGATAAACTCTTAATCATAATACTCTTCTCGTAGAGATCTGAAAGCTAACATATAACTGAAAACCATGAGGATGGCAAGTATTAAAAGCCTCACTTAATTGGAGTACCCCAAGCGAAGTTCCAGATCGACCTCATCTTCTTTAAAATTGTCGAGAAGATCCACCTGCATCCCCAGCCGAACAGCCTTAGTATCCTTGGCAATTCCTTGAGTAGTCCAACCGCAATCTGCTTCGCCAACCCTAGTGGCAAGACACTTGCGGGCCCGTCCCATTTCACTGGCCGGAGGGAAATTCATCGATGGCAGCGTCGAAGAAAAGGCAGGAGGAGGAGGACGAATCGAGGTTGGCAATGCTCGAGCAAAATGGGGAGGCAAGGACAAAGGGGAAGAGGAGAAATTAGGGTTAGGGTTGTTGGAGTTAGGTTTAGGGTTATGGTTGAGGTTAAGGCCGAGAAGTGGGTACTGGCCGCCGCTACAATCGGTTTTCTCGGCCTTGGCTGGCAGTGAGGGGGGGCTCGACTGCCGCAGCCTCGCACGGTCCCGTCGGTGGACATTCATATGGCCGCCAAGGGCTTGGGCCGATCCGAACTCCCTCTTGCAGAAGCTGCACGAGTAAGACCTCGGAGGCCAAGAGAGTCCACTCAGGTAATCTTCAGCGTGGCTTGGGTAGTTGCCGATCAGAGAAGAGCCCACCTTTATCATGTTCAGCCTCTGATGGTGGTGGTTGTGGTGGTGGCGGTGGCGGTGGTGGGTGGTGGTGGAGGAGGAGTCTCTAGTGCAGTGGTCCTTCAAGCTGTTGCTCAAACTACTCTTCCTCTCCATGAGCGGCCTTTTGTGTGTGTGTGCGTGTTTTCTTTCCCTTTATTCAAGAACTCAGAAAGCTATAAGTGAGTACTAGAAAGCAAGAATCTAATCTCACATCATCCCTCAGGATAAAAGACAAGAAAAGAAACTCAGAGAGAGAGAGACAGAGACACAGAGAGAGAGAGAGAGAGAGAGAGAGAGAGAGAGAGGTAAACGCGGGGCATGTGTTTATGAGGGTCGCTACTTACTATAACAGGAGGGCTTGAGTTGCCGGATTATGCCCTTTTTACTAAAGAGGGAAGTGATTACAGTGGATATTCTTTTCAACCACTTACTGCTTTTTGCAATTCCCTTCTAACTAGGAGAACACAACAAACACATATACAAACAAAAGATAAACTCTCTCTCTAAGAGTAGTTCTTAACCATGGGGTCACCTGATGGAACCTGGTCAATGTCGCGTGTCTTAATGTCGTTGGCTCTTATGTGATTCAACGGTCACAGAACGGATAAATGATGGACCATGTGTCCTACGGGGAGGATTCAAGAAACATTACCCCGTCATGTCATCGACCTTTGCGTCGCATGTCTTTTCAAGCCAACAAAGATTTTAAGATATTCGTATCCTCTCAGATAAAAGCCTAGCTTTTTCAAGGGACAAGCTATTGTTCTCTTAAAACGTCTGGATGGATTTCTAGGTGAATTTTTCTTCTTGAAAGAGAAAATTTAATGCACCGAAAATATTTCTGCAAAAACACCTTGTAAGTCGGTAGTTAAGAATTGTATAACTGGTTCTTGGTAGCCCATTGTGTGCTCTAGTGATCTCGAATTAGCTTGGAGATGGTCCTGTGGTTGCCCGATATAAGAAGATAACACCTAAATTCGCTAGTTCTTTGAATATGGAAATCTAGCTAAACGCATAAAGAGTAATATAAAAAGGTGGAAACTCCCACCCTCTCACCAGCTATGCAAATTATGGTCAAATGTCCGACCATCGTGGATCAAGCCTTTGCCCCTCTTGAATCGAACTTTTGAATGCTTCTCGTACAAGGGGTTCGAGTGAGTTGGATATTTACTTCACTTCTCTGTCAGTCTTCAACAATTCATCATTGTGATGATTCAGTGTTTCCCGCCTATTCTCAAATGTATCAACACTATTGGAGCTCTGGTTTGCAGGAGTTTACTTTATTTCTCAAGTTTGAGTATATGGTAACAACTTCGCCACTTTACATAATTACCTAAATTTGTGTCTCTGACTTTTACTTGTCTATTTTATTCTCGATTTGTTCAATTCATTCGCTTTGAGAACCTTTTAATCTCTATGGTGGTATATCATCCTATCACGTGGGATGTGTATCGAATGGAAGGCTCTATCCCTATTGAACATAAAAGGATACATTGGTTTGCAAATAATATGTTCTCCATCATTTGTTTACTGGGAGATATCATTAACCATTGCCTTATTTTCCTTACATATTTTTTTCATAAATGTTGACCAATTCTTTTTTCAAAGAAAGAAAGAAGAAATAAAAGATCCTATATGCTATATATACTTATATTATATAGATGCAGGGGATACTTTTTCCCTTGCAGATGTGCTCTACAAAGCTTGCCCGTTCATAAGAGTACTAAATAGGTTCTAGTTCCTAGGGCATTTGAGCTCTCAGCATACTGAGCTTCTTTTCATGTTTCCAGGATTTGGTAAAAAGGAGGAGAAAGAATCTAAGAGCACTCATGTTGACAAAAGATAGTGCCCCATATTTAGGTGGGATATAGCGAGAGACTGATGGCCAATGAGATGAGTCCAAGGCCATGCTAGATATGGGTCTGACTCTGAGTCCCCTAACAAGCTTCTACAACAGAGATTTCATGTTTTTCCCACTTGAAAATGATCGAGATAGGTATGGACTTGCTGAAGTGAAGAGATGCCAAACTTTTTCCAATCTCCTTTTGACAGAGAGAGGGGAGGGAGGGAGGGACTAGAGTTGAATTGGGATTTGTTAGCTGCTAATCATTCAAGAACTGACAAAATGTTAGAAACTCCCAGAGAATCAAAGTCGTTCTTCATTGGTTGCTGTCTCATCAACACACCCCCCCCCCCCCCCCCCCCCCCCCCCCCCTCTTCTCTCTCTCTCTCTCTGGGTGTGGGTATGCGTGCTGAAGCACCTCTTGACGTACATAAAGAAACAAAAAGTATCTTCAACTCTTGACAGACGGTAAATTTACTAATCCAACTTTTATCCCGAGGAATTCATGCAACCCTCAGAGAATATTCATCTCTACATAAATAGCATGATGTGCGCATATCAACCCTCCTTCAACTGATGGCACATCGGAGCATCTATTTGTTTTAACTTAGATATGTTCTTACATCGATTACCTATTTTCCTAACCTTCCTATTCTTTCATCAAGAGCACTCTTGAAGCCGATGCAACGTATTGTCTGGGTCACCTTTTGCTTTCATTAACCTTTTGGCGTTGGTGAGACGATGTTTCTACAGATGACGAAGGGGGTGAATTTTGGCCCATGAGTCTAAATCAAGGTGCTGATCGTAGCACGATGAATCGAATTAAGCTCTACATTTGCTTGACAGCCTTGAATCTATCCCCAAACTGAATGATAGACTGACAAACTTAGAAAATTTATAAATCTAGATCCTCTAAAATCAACGAAGTCAAAAGGTGACCGAAATGGTTACCATACTTGATATAATCAATTTCCATAAGCTCCCCCTCATGTGAGGTATGGGAGGATGGGGGACGGGGGGCAATCACTAACACGCCTTTGTCATTTTCTTCCATTGTGCTTGGGTTAGCGTTTTTTTTTTAATTTTGTTAAAAAAATAAAATATCTTTGCTAATATATTTCGAGTTTTTATATTTTGAATCTAATAATTCCCAAAACACGAAAGCACCGACAAAAAAAAAGGAACTTAAATATCAACAATTTCTTCAAATAAAGAAAAAAAAAATCCTATGAGTAACTTTTTTTTTTTTGGTAAAGACCATGAGTAACTTTTAGTAACATAAAATTCCAAATCAATCAAAAACTAACTATTTTTTTATGTGTTTTGCAAATATGAACGAAGCAAAGTAATCTTTGATCGGGTAGAGATTAGCGCCCTTCTTCAAGTATTATTTACTAGTAATCTTTTAACCATGCTTAGTAACTTCTCGTACTGAAAATGTAAGCATGTGCTTACGAGGAACTAGTAACTTTTTCATATGTAAGTCCAAATATCAACAGGTCATCCTCAACATTTCAACAACAATAAATTTTTCATTGAGGATATTAATTAATTTAAAAGAACACTTATTAACCAGATGAATGAGTTGCATGTTTCTTCATTTTAATCCGACCTAATGAATGGAAACTCTTTCGTTTTGATCCGGCGGTCCAAGATTCTTGAAATATGTAGTTTTTTATGTGATCCCATTAATACCCCCAAAAAGACCTCGTTAAAATCTTTCTTGATCTCCTCTAATTTTCCTTTTCCTTTTCGGGCTTAGCTTAATCTCCTAAAATATCTATTTTTTATTTATAATTTTAATTAAAAAAACAGAGAGATCAAACAACAACAAACGACTTATGTTAATTTGCGGTGTGGTTCTATGACCAAAGTAAACCTCACGAACCGATCTATCACATCGCTGTGTATTGGCCCAAGTCGTAGATGGCTCGATCTCCTCCGCAAGCTTAAGAAGCCCAAGCCTTCGTTTCATTCCAAATATGGCTACATCGTCGTTTTTTCATATTGCCAATATTGGAAAACAAAGCATGATGCTGTACACCTTTCGACCTAATCAAGGATTTTCTTTGGATACCTAGAAACTAATTTCAACATAGTATTTGTTCACTTTGCTTGATTGATCATAATGGTGAGTGTCGCTCTCGGTAATTTCAAAGCAGAAGTAGCACTAGAGAAACTTTCTGCTTTCACTAAAATCTCAAATCTAATTGATGCCTTAGTAGCATATTACGACCCAATTTATATATGGAATAGGTCTGTTTCTCTCTCGAGGAGAAAATACAAAAATAAGGTACAAAGCACAATCAAATTAGGAACGTTTTTGCTAATTTCTCGAATTGTAAGTGATTCGATGCATTCCACATTGATCATTGATCGAGTGATTGTTGAACAGCAAGTTGAACAGCAAATAACTGAGATCTCTAATCTCATATCCTTAATGCACTAGAGAAACACACAATTGAAAGGCAACAACTAAGGAAAAGCGATAGAATTTGATTCTCCATATCTGATCACGGACAGCATCTTTTAATCTCTAACCGGCGCGTCATCTGTCGTCTCGCGACCAGCGCTGCTAATTTGGTGCTGGAGACACTCCAACTCTCTCTCCAACTCGAAATTCTTCTTCGTCTCACTCTCCAACTTAGCCCTCAGCTTGTCAATCACCTGCACCAACTGCTCTTCTCTATTGGCTATTTCCACACCTCTCCGATCTTCTCCTCCTCCTAGGAGACTCATCAAACTGTTCACTTTCTGCAGTTCATCTTCCAAGCTCCTCTTCAGCAGCGCCAAGCTCCCCATCATCACATCCTTATCAAAGCCTTGAGCCGCGTTGTGGATCGCCACCTGAACACTTCCCTGATGGTCGCTGCATTCATCTTCACTCTCATTGGCAGCTCCGGCAGGCGAGCTGGCGCTAGATTGGTCAGTATAGCCCGCCAATTCAAAGGGCCCTTTCAATCCGGCCACCTTGTCTCGGTTAATTCCCTCGCCTTCGAAACTAGCTTGCTGTGCTGATGAATCATGAAGAGCAACTTCGTTGGGGAAAACCGGGTCAAGCTCAAACCCTTCCTCATTGAAATTCCACCCGCTTATCCTCCTATGCTTACCCTCGGGATCACCTGACTCGGCACCATCATCTTCCTCTCCCCCATCCCCGCCACCCTTGTTCATCGACAAGGACCGTAAGAGCTTGGCTTGCTGGTGTCTATCCTCGACACTAGACAACCCTTTCAAGACGTGCTTCGCAAGAAACTCCGACCCTTTGCAGTTCTTGAAGAAAGAGTGCTTCAAGAGCTTCTCTGCGGTGGGTCGTCTGGAAGGATCTTGGCAGAGGCAAGAAGCCACCATGTCCTTGAACGATTTCGAGAACTTCCTTCGGACTGGGTCGTCCTTCTTGTGCTTCTCGTAGTCAGAGAACCGGAAGCGCTTTGTGATCTTCATGAGCAAAGATGTCGAAGGCGGGAGATGAGATAGAGGAGGCCGACCGTGGGCCAATTCCAGCGCGGTTATTCCAAGAGACCATATATCGGCCTTGAATCCATACCCGTTGTGCGAGTGTATCACCTCCGGTGCCATCCAATAGGGCGTCCCGGTGATACTGGTCAAAACCAACGACGATGAACTCGAAGACGTCGATAACCCCTGGCCTGAACCAGGTTCGTATATCAAGGCCGATACACCAAAGTCAGCAAGCTTCACGGCGCCTCCCGAGTCGATGAGGATGTTGCCCGCCTTGATGTCCCTGTGTAAGTGGCCCTGGTTGTGGAGGTAGGAGAGGGCGTTTAAGGTTTCCCGGAGGATGACAGCGATGCACGCCTCGGGGAGGCCCTCTGGGAAGGAGGACGCCATGACGGACTGCGCCGAGCCGGCGGACATGAAGGGCATGACCACCCAGAGGCAGTGGTCCACCGTGAAGGAGCAGTGGGCGTTGAGGATGTTGGGGTGGGAGAGGAGCGACAGCGTCTTGGCCTCACGTCGGATGCTGTCGAGGTCGGTGCGGGAGCGGTCGAGGTCGATGGACTTGATCGCAACGACCGCCGAGCCCATCGGCACGCACAGGGCCTTGTACACGACCGCACTGACGCCGGCCCCAATCTCGCTGAGGATCTTGTAGGAGCTCGCGTCGAGCGGGAACTGCGGCTTTCTTGCTGGCTCTTCTCGGTCTTCATGGGCCATGGCGACGACGGGAGTTCCTCTTCGACGCAAGCTTGGGACTGGCCGTGAACTTGTGATCGATAAGGGATTGAATCCGAGGGATGAAGTCGTGATCAAGAAAAGGACTCGAGCGCTTTTGCTGGTTGCTCAGATGAGGAGGTTCTTTGATAAAGTTGATGGAGGAAGGTCGTTAGGGTTTCGAGCAGTTTTCTTGTGAGGGTTTTGATGGAGAAAGCGTCGGCGATGGGTCTCTATTAATTGCGAGCGGTGCATGTGAATCTCTCTAGAAGTGTGTGGGTGTCGAGGGAAAAGCTGAAGGGACCTTTGGCGTGATTAATTAGGGTTAAGGCTCTTTCATTAAATGGGAGCATCACATGAAAGGGGAAATTTTTTGAGGTTGGCTCAAACATAGAAACAAAATATATCACCAAATAATAATAATAATAATAATAATAATAATAATAATAATAATAATAAGGGTTAATACTAAAAAAAAACTCAAACCGATACACTTATGACAAATTTTATCTCAAACTAATTTTTTAATCATCATAAACCCTAAACTCGTACACATGTATTTAATCAAACTAATTTTTTACCACCAAAAACTTAACACTAATACATTTATGATAAATTTACTCTCTACAAATTTCTGTTAAATTGGATTAATATCATGAAAAATCCTTAACAAGTATATCTATAACAAACAAGGGGTAACACCCTAAATCGAACACCCATCAACTTTCATGTGTCATCAAATTCAGCAATTTGATGATAAAATTTAACGGAAACTAACGGAGAGTAAATTTATCATAGGTATATCGGTTTTAGGTTTTTAGTAGTCAAAAAAATTGTTTAAAGTAAATTTTGTTACATATATACCAGTTTGAGATTTTTCATGGTATTAGCCTTAATAATGATGATGATGATGACGACGTTGTAAGCCATCAGTTAGAAGATTCGATACAAAGCTTTACTTAGAGTTCTTAATTTCTTTAGCACTCAAGTTCAAGAAGCATAGCCTACATTTGATAGTCAAAATAAAGGTCATAAAAGGAAAAAAAATTATAATGTTCTATGTTTAGTCCCAACTCAAGATTAAATAAGGTCAGATATAAAAGGATATAGTTTGGATAAAAATATTCTACGGGAGATGTGGAACAAAGATTGATATGATTTCTTATATGAAAGCCAACACCTTTTAACACCGGACACACCAAGAGGGAGCTCTTGAAGTAGGTGAACACACTTGTGAAGGATATGATCATTAGAAGAGGTTTAGTAAGAAGGAGGATAAATTTAACACTCGCAAGAACATTCACAATAGATCCAGTACGCTTGACAAGATCTCCTTCTTCAATAGTGATATCATTGAATATTTTCAAGATAAAAGTCAGAATATAGTTCTTATGAGAGGTTTAAGAAAGCATATACCAATTACAAGGAAAATCTGTTGACTTTAAAAATCGTGAGGGTTCAAGTCCCCTCCATCCCCAAAAAAGGACCATTTGACTCCTTAACTTAATGATTTATCCTATTCTTTTTTTTTTAATTAAAAAAATTCTAGAGCCTAGATAAGATTTTTTTCTACCGTTTCCGTCCTTTTGATTTACATGGAACTGTCATGTAGTAATTGGTCTTAGAGCAATAAATAAATAAAATTAGACTTACTTTCTACTGAAAATAATATCATTGCCTTTTGATTTGACTATTTTTCTCAAATAAAAAACTTTATAAATTAATAATTAAATATAAATATATTTGAATTCTAATATAAAACAAAATAACAAAAAATAATAACAATTTTCAATTTTAATTATTCCTATATATATATTTATATATATTTGTATTTACTATAAATTTTAGGTATATTAGTATAATTTATCATTTAATAAAATTCTTATGAAAGAACGATAGAAGGGAATAGAAAAAGAAATTAAAAAAGAGTTAATATAAAATAAATAAATAAGAATAAATAGAAAAAACTCAAATTTTAAATGAACAACTTGAAAAAAAAATCTTTCTAATTCTCAAAAAGAAAACCTACACTCTGTCTCATTCTCCTCCGTTTCCTTGATTCATATTGAAACTTTACAACTCTTCCATAGTTCTTTAGTTTATGTTGAAACTCACGAAATTGGTGGGAGATTCGAAACTATTGTTCCTCTGGAACTCTCTAGTTCTATAACAAGAGAGTCAAAGCTCCTCTCCTTTATAGCTATGTGATTCTCATTGAAGTTTCACGAAACTAGCAAAGGAGTCACTATACTTTTTAGAATTGTGAAGAAGATGAATGATAATGTTCTCTCTCTTACTAAATTTGGAATTCATTGGCTAATCAACCTCACTGTTGATACCTGTTTACATTTCTTATCATTGCCGAACCTATGGCTTTGAAATGTTACAATGAGCTCCTCTACTATTTAAGATTTAGATTCTTACTATCACCATTGGTGCATTTTTAGGTTCATTTATAATAATATGTCATTCTTACCAACCAAAAGACAATATAAGATCCAAAGATATCCGATTTTATTAGTACGATTCACCAAATAATGAATACGATATAATAAAATCTCTAAATTTCTTATCCTATCCATCCTATCCTAACTAAAAATCCATATGATCAAACACAGCCTCAAAGCGCTAAACCGATTAGAGTTGAACTCAAGAAATTTTATTCCAACGGAGCCTAGTTGGATAATTCAACTACATACATTTCCCAAAATCCAAGTTCAAGCTAGGTTCAACTCGAGGTGAGATTAAAGTCGATCAGTTGATAGTTTAGTTGATTCCATTCGAATTGAAAACTAAATGAAGTTTGAGCCGACAATCTAGCCCCGAACCTTCACATCGACTTTTGATCAATTTCCTAATTTTTCACTTCCAATGTTATCTTTTTACAGTCGTTGCCTGTTTGCATGACAAATTGACTGTTCGTACTAAATCCAACATAGGAAGTTGCTCCATTCAGTCGATTCAATTTGGACCAATTTTGATTGGCAAAGACAAAGGGAAAGGCCGATTGGCACGAGTTTCGCACCCACCGCTGAACGTTCGATTCAAGTCATATTGCTTAGCACCACTCAACTTGTACAAGCCCCAGCAATCATACATTCGATGATTTCATCGAGGCTATAGGCTCTCCCGACGTACGTACTGAAAAACAGACTGCTTTCCAAGCTAAAGCACCGTTATTTGGTGAAACAATAGTCCACTCCGACCATGGGAAAGTAAAACCTGCATGCGTTAGGCGAAGCCACAACCCCGTTTGCAAACCCAGAAACTAAATAGAAATCGAATAGCTCGTGCTTGCCATGTTGACCTTCGCCGTCACTAAGGAATGAAAGTAAAAATGATAATGGTGATTATGTTGTTACATCCATCCAATTTGCGTCAATAGGTACAACTATTCGGCATGGTGGACAGTTCATGTCATTTTGCATCATCCTATATAGTAACATGCACGCATGTGTCACGGTCCGTGAATTCTCCCGTACTCGTGACACTTGTGAGCAGTGCTTGGGGTTATCGAGTAAAGAGTGAGGAAGTAGAGGAAATGAACATAATTGGTCCATGGGAGTGGCATCCGGATAAGCATCCGGACGGTTGGTGCTAGGAGTTCTAAGATAGAATGATTATATCACTTAAGAGCTCTGAAGGCGAGATTAGCCTCCCGTGCACAAATTGGTCGGGAGCTGATGCCGCTCTCCTAACGAAACCAGTTGTTGAGCTTAAAGAGATCTGCTATCTTACTCGATGGACTAGACGTTCGAGCGAAGCTGGGTGTGGTACGATCTCATACAGAGAAGCTATTCACCGTATTGTTCACTGAAACAATTTTAGAAAGAAGGCTGGCCTGACAAATTCCGCTCGCCATGCACCGCACGGGTTGTTCCATGGCCAAGAAAATTGTCGGCCCGTGACACATGGTATCAGAGCAGGAATCCCTCCAGTAAGTGAGTGAGTCGGAGAATTAGACTTCACGCTGTAATGTGGGTTGAACTAAGAAGTACTAGCGATCTACCCAATCCTACGAGGGCGGAGAGTGAATCGACGGGGCAAAAGGTGCTCGGACAAAGCGCGGCTCTCTAAAGCTCCTAGGATGACAATGGGGTACTAGGAAGAGTTGGTTCCTCGCCGAGCAAACAATGAGTTAGAGAAGAACTAAATCCTCGCTGAATAGGTATAACCTTCCTAGATCGATCGGTGAATTCGAAGAAGAGGTCTACTACCATATTTTCAACAAGGAAAGAACCTCCTTTTGGTTGGCTGGGGTCAAGATGCTTAGTAGGCAAAAATGGTGTTGCAAGAGATGTGATTGGCAAAAAATGCCACACTTGCCAAAGAAAATGCAGGTGATTGAGAAGGGCCCAAACAACTGAGATCAAAAGAGGTTACCAATGGAGCAAAACCTGTTTTGTTGGATAAACGTGACTATTCGATGTGAAATCCCAAAAGTGGCGCATCAATAGTTAATGTACGCAAGGAAGCGACAAAATAGATCGCAACAAGGGTGTTGCGAAATTGAGTGGGGGAGAATGTCACGATTCGTGAATCATCCCGTACTCGTGACACTTGTGGGCTGTGCTTAGAGTTACCGAGTGAAAAGTGAGGAAACAAGGATTATATCACTTAGGAACTCTAAAAGTGGGGTTGGCCTCCCGTGCATAAACTGATCGGGAGTTGATTAAAGTGATCTGCTATCTTACTCGATGGACTAAATGCCCGAGCAAAGCTAGGCGTGGTACGATTTCTTAAATAAGCTATTCACTGTATTGTTCGTTGGAACAGCTATAGAAGGAAGGTTGGCCTGGCAAATTCCGCTTGCCAGGCGCCGCACGGGTCATTCCGCAGCCAAGAAAACTATTGGCCCGTGACATATGCAGACACTTATGCGCATGCCCGGACGTCCTTTGTTTTAGCCTCTCGAAGAAAGCCAAAAGCACCCGTATGCACACTCGCAGAGAAATGGAGAGAAGCTAATATGAGCGAATAAACGTGGCGAGAGTAGTACAAATTCAATATCCATGTCACAATTTTTCGTCATTGTCCAACTCAGAATCCCCCGAGACAATGAACAGGCCACCAGTAAACAGACGGTCAATTTTAAGGCCATTCTTTTTCTCCGTCAATCATAGGCCTATTTTGCTTCTTACAAAATGCATAGAGCCCTGACTGTAAAAAAAGGACTCCCATTGCTCAAGACCCTTCCATTAGAAACTGGAAAAGAAAATGGCCTGGAGGATATGCTGGAGCCAGTCCAGAAGTACATGAAACTTATCGTCATTTAAGCAAACTCTCCATGAAGGTGGGACTCACAAGCTGCATCTTCAAAAAACACTGCGCTGTTTGTAAGTTTGGGCATCATCTCGACCAACGAATAACCTGTCAATTGAGCCTGCCCTGGTAAGTTCCTCCCTTCAATGGATTTTCACGTATACAAGGCAATGATGACTAACAAGTTCAACACAAGAATCTTCTGGGATCAAAAAAAGGGAAAACTGCAATTTCCTTGTGCAAAAAAATGCCAAAATGCAAAGTAACATCATCAGTCTTCGGTGAATCAGCTGATGTGTAAAACTGTAATCATATCTGATACAACACCTATCTAATGAATAAAACATTTAACTACAGTCGATATCCTATTATTTCAATCACCCAAGCTATATATGCATTTCCTTATGACTATACTCCCAAGAAATCTATCAAAACTTTATCTTATACATGTATGGACGTATAGATGTGTGCAACTTTTTTCTTTGGTTACCATATATAATATATGACACACAAAGATGTGTGTGTGTGTGTGTGTACATATACGTGTGTGTGTGCGTGTGTGTATATATATATTTACCCATGCGAAGAATTTCTTACACAAAATTTTGGGGATCCAGTAGGTTCAGCAAAGTGGACTCTCCCCACCTTGAAAGTATCCACGTCGTCCTAGAAAAAGAAGATGCATCAATGAAGACAAAATCACCCAGATATCATGCGATAGTGAACTCGTCTAATTATCAAGTCACTAAAGCCAACATGTTCACAGGACACTGATCACCTGACCACTATGGTTGATTGTTAATCATGTGCATGCAAGAGAAAATGAAAAATGGTTGGACACCTAAGATTGCGGTATCTTCTTTTTTGTTGTTGGACATGCCAACTTCATGGTTTGTTGCATTTCTTATTGTCACGGATATTATTTAATTCTCAATATCTACTAATCATGTTTTTCAATGGATTTTAGTTGATTGATGGGATCACAAAATTGATAGACATAACAGATATTATAAATTCGGAATGGATGTTTGTGTCTAAAAAATTGATGTATAACGTTAAGCTATTAATTTAACAGAAAGAAACACATATTTTGCAAAGAAGCATCATGTCCCAGTGCAGAGCAGTGCCCCATTTGCCCCACAGGGGCAGAGGCCCTGGACCCCCCCACCCCTTCCCATCCCCAATTGTACATCATTGTTGTGGCAATTCATTTATGAACTAATTTACATTCACGTGTGCTAATATTGTCTGAGAAAGGTAGGATTGTTCAAGTCACAATGAGTCCTAAGCTCTATGAACGACATCAAAGTTTCAAGTTGGATAAGGTATTATATCACCTGCAATAATGAATGAAAACATCAAAACTCACAAGTTAGATAATGTAATATATTACCTTCAATGATGTGCTCATTTTGAATTGGCCGATGTACGAAGCTCTAAGAACCTCCATGAAGGTTTTGAGTTCTTTGATGGATGCCCCCCAAACTGTAAAATATCTTTGAGCCATATCACCCGGTTTGCAAGTTCCTCGAGGTCTATAATTGCATCTTCCAATGTATCAGAGAACATTGAATTTAACAATGTGTGATCATCACTTTTCAGCTTCTCTGGACAGTGTAGATCACAATCATGGTTTTCCTTACTAACACTCACTTCCATTTCTGCTGATGCAACCCTTATACTAGAACTAGAAACACCATCACAGCTATTGGCCTTTCCAAGGCCACTGCTGGCCACTGCAGAATTCTCATATATCTCTGGTGGTGATTTCTTGGAATTTGTGTGCGTCTCTGGAGGTGATTTCTCAAGGGCATTTATGTTCAAAGGCACTTTTTGCAGCCTGGACATATCAGCAGAGGGTAACGACCTACCTGAAACTCAATGAAGTAATCAAGCATTTAATGTCCACAAACCATAACCTTAATGCTATCTCTAACTTCCTCTAGAGTACGGACAATAGGAAAGCAGAAGCAAGTTATCAGTCTCCATGCCAACAAGTTTAAATCTAAAATCGAATCACCAAGTGAAAAACCAGAACAGAGGTACTGAAAGAAAGATGCACAAATTACTCAGGAAGGAAGAGCAGCGATTCTTGGAGGACCTTTGACATTGATGTCAATGAATGACATGAGAAAGTATTGTTTCTTTTTCATGACTCATAACGTGAAAAAGTAGTTGTTTTACGAGTTGAAAACATGGAACAGAATTACTCATGGGCTAGCTTAGGAAGACCATCAATGAAAGACTTGCTTCTTTGACACGTGAGTGACAAAAGGACCAGCTGAGGAAGACCACTAGCATAAACACTTAGCAGACACAGTCATAGATCTCTAATTTTCCCTTTTAGGACTCGAGTGGGGAAGACAAACACCATAAAAAGATTTGTGGTATAGAAAACTTTCACTAGTCTCCAAGTAAATCATTTATGCTGTGTTTGGGAAGGAAGGGAAAATCATGAGATAAAATTTTGGGAAAAATTGAGAAAAATTTAAAATTGTTTTGATAAAGCAGAGGAGGGAAAAGTTAAATATTTGGGCATTTTCCACTCCCAATTTCCTCACCTAGCACTCCCAAACAAAGCCTTCATCAATAAACAGGATAACATAAGCAGCCAGTTTAAGTTTGAAGTCAATCTGCCACTGGAAAATAAAGAAGAAACTGAACTTCAGACGAGTCACTTGGCATAATCTTCAACAACCAATTTTCCATTTAACATTTTAGAGACTCAAAGTATTAGAAATTTAGCTCTAAGGTAATCCTATGAAGAAAAGTAGAGAACCACTCTACTCATCAAGCAAAAAATGAGTAGGTCATGCAAATTTTCCCATAAGTTACACTCAAAACCTCAGAATAGAGATGCACATTCAATTCTTTAGCAAATCAAATACAACTAGTCACATGGACCCCTGGCGAGAACATAATTAATCTTTGCACTAATTTTTACTAACATGTACCCATGCTGCTAATGACCACTGGCAAAGTCTACCCTAACACAGATGGAAATTCTTATGGTTTTACAGAAGCAAACAAAAACTGCAAAACAAGCATGCAAGAACACACTATATATAACCACATTAAAAGAACTTCCCAAAGAAACCGCAAAGAAACCAATAAATCTTTGGAGATGTTTAAGTACATCTGCACGACTCCTTACCTTCATGGAGAGGCCTGGTCAACTGAGCACAATGTGGTGAACACACCTGTAACGGCCAAGGAAGATCACACATTTAGCAGGGATTGAACTGGGCAAATGGCCAAAGGCTAAATTTGAAATGTGAATATACAAACTGGGAGCACAGGGCAAAAGCTTTGCGCATTTGATAATTAGCATAAAACAGGAGCATGCATCAAACAAAAGAGTATGCATGCATGATGGTCGAGAAAAGAACAATGGAGTATGCTTTATAAGCAATTAGTGATCAGGTAGGCATAATAAAAGCTCAAATGCATACAAGCAGGTTAACTAATAGCCCTTAAACATGACCAGACAAGCATTCACACAGAATTAACAATATAACACTACAACCAGACAAAACTTGATTACTTCCCCCAAAAAATGCATCCATGTAGTTAAATGAGCTCGAGACACATGCCAAGCAACAGGACCTACACACCGTTAATATCGGGGTCCCTAAATGAGTGGAGCCAAAACACTTTCTTCTGTGCTGTGCGATTCACTCTCCACTGATGAAAAGGGCTACAGCAAGCAGCTCAATTTATAAATCCTGTCTAATCTATAATAACAGTTATGACCTCGTTTAAAATCTTAATCACCCTTTACTGGGACTACTTTTCTCCAATTAGATTTTTAGAGCACAACAACAGTGTTCATTGTAAAGTTCAACATGTTTAGCCATAGAGTTTGAGCACAGATGTAGCTTAGAGTTAATCCTTGACATTGATAAACCCAAAGTAAGAATAGCACTTGAGTATGAAATCATTCAACACTGAGTATGAAAACATGTTGAATGATTCTTTCCCAGAAGAATCAGGATGCAGAAATTGAGGAAATTTTGTAAAGGTTGAGCTATTGAGGATTTCAGCAAAATGGTCTTGGAACTGCATCAACATGGTGGAGGAGTTTAATCAAAATTTGACCAAAGCATAATATGGAAAATGGTTATAAAATATGTCATGTGCCCTTCCCAAAGGAATTCTCTCTCAAGGACTTAACTTCATGATGATGATATATTGACTCAGTGACAAATTCCTGCCTGAAAACAAAGTGTGGAATGATATAAGTACTAATGCCTTACAAAGTTTTCATGATCATGTCTACTGGAATGTTTAATGCTGCCTAAGCACAAGCAAGGGAATGGGCCATAGAGATGGTCTTGGTGATTTTTTAGGTCTACATCAATGCCAACTTTTGGCATTCTGGGTATGGGATGTCCACTGGTTTTTCCAATGGATTAAACAAATAAACCTGTTGTCGCCTCGTTCTCACCCACTTGGTTATGGATCTCTAGACAACATGATCAACAAGGAGGTTTGATTAGATTTAGAGATTCCACAAAGGAGAAACAGAGACGGTTGAAAGATAGTATCCGCATCTTCCATTTGGAGAAAAGGCCATGACACCTGTTTCACATGAATTTGCTTGGACTGTGAAGCATCTCGAGACACAACAACCTATTGAAAATTGTAACCGCAAGGTAAGAAGTGACCATACTCAGTGAAATCTAAATGGCAAACATCAAAGAGCATAGGGAAGATGGGCATGACACGGGTATTTACAAACACCTGAGGACATAGAAAAACCAGAGAGTCCAAAAGTAATTCGATATCCACCAATATCATCAGAAAGGCAAGGGACCAGGCAGGGCAGATGCTTCCCCTTTGGTTTATAGCAGTAGCAGTATCAAGCATAGACAGGGCTGGGCTTGAGTCCCACGCCCCACAAATGATAGACAAGAATGGCATGCCTATTGAAAGAGTACTATTTATTAGCCAATTGAAGAGTGATCCTCCAGTTTCCATTAGAGAGAGAGAGTGTAAGCATATTTCTTGCACATTGAAGAGCCTTTTTAGCTGCAGTCTCAGTTGTTAGTCTATCAGGGCAAAAAGGAGTAAATCTATGTGCACCTAGGCCAAGGCTTTCACTTCAAGGCAAGTCAAAAAGGAAAAAGGCTGTAACATCGATGAAAGAACCTGCTTTAAATTTCACAAAAGCCATTGCATTTGAGACCTTGTCAAAAGGCCTTGACCCAAAAGGCCTTGACCATTGCTTTAGTTCAATTCCATCCTATTATCATGCTTGTTTCCTGCAGTTCAATCTGTGATTCATAAATAACAACCATGTATTAATGCAAACTAGCAACTCAAGACCTTTTCTTGATCTCATTTATGCTATATGCAGAGATCAATTAGATTATGTTGACTTTAAAGCAAAATAAATAGGACAAGACTGAGTTTGACATCATATCCGGAAACAAGTTTCAAGAACAAAAATCAGCACTTGAACAATACATCAGTATGTAAACAAGATTCGACTGATACAGGGAATGTGGAATAGCAGTAAGTACCATCCAACCATTTTCAATAGACCAATCCAAAGAAGGCCTTAGGTCCTTGGACGAAGCTTCATACGATTGTCCTTCACCCGCTGGAGGAGGATGTAGCTCAATCTAATGATAAAAAAATCCAACATATAAAAGAAGTCATTGACAGTAGTAAACTTCTCTGGATTGAAAGCTGAAAAAATCTTAAATTGCTTATAAGCAAGGAAATTGATGCACTGCTGGCCTCTTAATCCTATATGAGTTGAAAATTTCTTCTTTTCTAATAGAAATGGAATACTGCAATAAGTTATGGTGCGCCTTGTCCAGCGCAGGCCATCACCTTCAGCCTTACCAAATTTAGGAATCTATAGTGCTTCTTCCATTTATTTATATAGCAGGATAGTCATCACATGGTTCGATAAGCTAGTCAGCATGAATGCAGCCCTAGAAATTAGGACCATCACCAGAAAGAACCGACTAAAAAACCTCACACAAGAAATGCTAAGATAAAGGATCTCAATCACAAATCTCACATGACACTGAGGACAACCTCCCTAAGTTATAGGTTACTATAAGAGAGTTTAATGACATTCAAATAAGTAGAGTTGTCACTGTCAAAGACGAGGAATACTTAAACATAAGATAAAGATGCAAAAATATGTCACTGAAGCCTGTGAAGAGAATAACTAGAAAGTTTTGGCTCATTTTATCTTTTCTTGAAATATGACAACAGAAGCTAGCAGTTAGCACTATCTCTAACGGCTGAGTTCGAAATGGCTTTCCCAAAGGCCTTTAGTATCTAAAAGCCCTTGGGCAAAAGTCAAGCCATTTGGCAATATTTTTTGAAGAGCTTTGGGGAAGTGGATTGCATTTCCAAAGTCCTCTAAAGTTTCTTAGCCCTAGGCAAATCCATAGGAGCTTCGGGCTTTTGCATTTCTGGAATGCTAATACGTTTTTTCTTCCAACATTGCTAAAATTTTCAAATCCCGGATATGCCCTCACCATTTTCCACCTCATGCAACATCACCAGCGACACTACATATGACCGCCAGCAAGCCAAATCCGACCCACGTGGCCCTCATTGGGGTCGCGCGACCACAGCAGCCCTCGCCAGCATCTAGCTGTCACCAGCAATCGCGAGTAGATTTTCTTTTGTTTCTTTATTTATATAAAATATATACTTTACAAGTCTAGTTTTCTTCTAAACAGCATTTAAACCAAAGTCAATTCCCAAGGCACTTTTAATTACACTTTACCGAAAACTATTAGCATTTCAAAGAAAAAAAAAACTTTCACTTGTCTTTTGCGTTTACCCAAAGACTTTCCAAAAGCCCAACTAAATGCAGCCTACTAGCATATCACTTTAATGCAATAAAGATGCCACGCACAAGCAAATCCAAATGAATTACAATTAAAGTGGAAGACATATCCTCAAAAAAACTGGAGTAATTAGCAGGACTATTACCTGCCAATTACATGGCAGTATTCAAACACTCATTATAAGCAAAGATGTGCCATCTAGAGCACCGCTGGTATAAGGACAAAAATGTTACCTGGAACTTTTTGTCCGCCAACACTTCTGTTACTCTTCCAGACCAATAACAGTCATCAAACCACCAATCCACCAAATCTCCCACCTTCCAGTCATCATCAACAATGACTGCCACCTCTGAGATGGATCTGACATCAGGCATCTCACTTCTATGGTAGACGGAAGGAAAGCAAGGGCGCACCATCAATTCTTTCTTCTGCTTTACCTTAGAATCAGTAGGAAAGTAGGGTGGCCTTTGAAATACTTTAGTCCATGATATTTCTGTAAATTTGAAAATTGACTAAAACCTGTGAACATACAGAAAACCTCACCAAAGAAGGCATGGTAACATCAAGCATCCAAAGGCAATCAGCATGCAAGGATCAAGATAGACAATGAAGCTTGACACACCGAATATCCATTATTGATATGAAAGAGATTTTATACGTACAACCTCAAGCTTTGAGATGGACTGACAGTGGCACCAAGTACTTAAACAGAACTACCACGTGAAGACCACAAAAGGAACAAGCATACAGAGTACAGAACTCACTTTCATCTGGAAAATCAATGTATTCCAAAGCTACCCGTAGGTTCCCCTGTCTATTTGTAATCCTCTTTATCTGTTGCAAAACATACAAATGAATTTATCTTAATCCTCTTTATAACCACAAATGGATATGAACCAATATAAGTGGTAATTAGCATACCAAAATCAGCATAATAATTCTAAAGTTGGATCAGAAAACAAGGACAACAAAAACAATGTAGGAACAATAAAACATCAGATAACAAGGCCCACTTGCCCCTATAATACAGGCAATTGGCTACTAGGCCCACACATGAGGTGAATTATTGAGCTGCACATGTGAGGGCACTAATGAAGTCTTGGAGTGGAGATGTGAAGCAATAGCTTAAGAAGATTCATGCTGCTCAGGGGTTAAGGCTGCTTTGTCGTCATTTTGCTTATTGTAGAAAGAGAGAGAAATGATTATAAAGAACTTAGAAAAGAATGTTCTGCCAGTACCAAAGATTAGTTGAATGAATGTACCTTGCAACGGAACCAAGCACCTCGAAAACCAGGGGCAAAAGTTCTCATCTCAGCCTCCTGGCCGACTTCAAATAGTTGCTCAACCATCCCGGTTTTCTTTCTTTTTTGGTCTGTCCCAGCCAACCCAGTTTTTTTTCTTTTTTGGTCTGCCCCAACCATCCTAGTTGATCAGAGGTATATAGCTGCACAACTTCAACAAGGCACAAACAAAACAAGCAACTCAATCAGGACCATAAGTGCCTGTGATGCCTTGACCGAAACATAGGGAGGATGTAATGTCCATGCCGAGTCATTTAAATCATATGACAAAACACAAGAGGCTAATTCATACAGCTTTTCTGAAATCTGTTCAAATTATGATACAAAGACAGGATTTTGGAATTTGTGTATATTTCTATATATATTGAACAAGAATACATAAGTCTATATCTATAGGTTTTATTAGATAAATTTCTAAGATAATATTTTAATCAAGATATATGCACAATCTTGAGAAATACAGAAAATCAACAGAATCATCCAATTAAGAGCAATCCCAAATTATCTCTAACATCCTAATTATCTTTAATATCCACCCAAACTCATCGACCATGTGAGATCTCCAAATGTTCTAGACCTCTATTCAATCATAATCATTTTCCTTCTTCTTGTTGCTATCTCTTTGTTTCCCGAGCCTATACAGTGTTCGAAAAAGTCAAATCTTAGATGATTCCATCATACATGATAGAGTTGCGAAGTAATGCCTTGTATGTCCCAAAATAGTCTTCGCAATGCCTTTTATGATGTCCCAAAATAGTCTCATTCTACCGATTCCCGAGAGTCGATGACTATTCATAACTTTTACATTTCGAGTTCAAAAATCTTGACATCTCAGTCTGAATTCTGGATGTCTTAATTCTTTTCATTTAAAGATTTCCCTCTGACACTTGTCACCAATACTTTATTTCTGTCCTCTAGTTGATCCTAATTCGACATTCGATATTAAGAGTATATTGATTTTTTATACTGCGACTAATCAGCTCATGATCAAGCAGATCTTTGAGAACTAATCATGATATTGACTTCTCAAAAGGAAGAATTGAAGGGGCAAGCGGCAGATGCAACTAGTCGGTGAGGCGGTTACTAAGAAAAAGCCTCCTCCATAAAAAAAGACAAAAGAAATTGGCATTAAAACACAATATCATCATGAAATGGACATGACTAAGTACTTTCTCACATGATACTTGTGCAATTGAACACTATTGATTGGGATGATTGGGATGGCATTATACTTGTCAATTGAACACTATCAATTGGGATGATTGGGATGACATGATTCGATTGGAATGATTGGGATGGCATGATACTTGTGCAATTGAACACTATCAATTGGGATGGATTAAGAATAATAATGCCAAAAAAGCTAAGAAGGAAGAAGTTAGAAATATGGAATTTAAAATTTGAGTATATTTCGATATATTTTGAATAAAAAATATAATATTTTATAGATATATACGTGCAATCTCGAAAGATAAGAAGAATGAATATTAATTATTTCCAAAATCCTCCCCAAAAAAAGAAAAAATATAGAAGAGCTCAAGAAAACCCCCAAAATTAGTCAGCTCACCTGTGCCTCACTTGCCACGAGCTCCAGAATCCTCCAATAGCGTCGTCGCAGGCGGGTATCCCTAACCTCTATTCCCTCCTCGATCTTCCCTCTGCAAACCCTAGCCTCTTCGATCGGCGCCCCCCCGCCCCCTTTTGCGCCGTCGATTACGTTTCGCCCCCTTCGCCGCTGCCCGTCCCGACCTCCTCCTTCTGCGCCGCCGCCGCCGCCGCCACCTTCGCCGGCGATGGCGAAGTCTCTCCCTCTCTCGTTTCGTCGATTTCGTGGCGCTTCTTCCTTCCTTTTAATCTTCCACCGCAGCACGAGTGAAGGCGGGTCGGACACGGAACCCGTCTTTCAAGTGACAGCACAACAGTGCGCCGCGCCTGCGCCGTCTGCACGTGTCAGGAGCCGAATTTTGAGATGGCGATCATGCGAGACGAGGGACAGTGGTGGGAAAATGAGAATGGCAATGGCAATGGCAATTGAGGAGAGACCCTAATTTATATGTAGATATCTGAGATTACAATCGTTGATTTACTCGTAACCTATTGGTGGAAATTCAATCTTCTGATATATCTCACTGATTCCCGAAATTCTCTAGAAAATAAAATTGCATTTAGTTGTTCAAATTAAGATAAGATAAAGAGATTTGAAATCTTCTCGATATTCCCAAATAGTAAAAGTATCACATCAAAAATTTTGTATGACCCATCAGTTAGTCATTTGCTAACCATCACTCTCGATCACACCCAGTCCGGTCCTTTTTGTCCGATTTGATTAATTAAACCTGAACTAAGTTCAATTTCGACTCAATTGGGGGCCAAGATAATGATTTAAGGGTTCAGGCAAAATTTTATAAAATTTGCAATGTAAGATAAGATTTGAAATTTTCGAAAATTTGTAATCTAAAAGAGAATTGAAAATCTTTTAAAATTCTTATTGTTTGAAATCTTTTGAATATTTCATCTCCAATGGCTCGTGTATACAACTACTCAAACTTTCTGGATCATTGTGGTCAACAAAGTCTCTAGAAGCTTGACAATTTTCAACCAACATAATCTTTTTCATTAAGCAAAGAATCTCTCTTTGACATTTCATCAAACACTTGATGAATGCCTAATTCAAAATTGACCAAGAGAGACTGTGGAACAATGTAAGTCGAAAATGAGTAGAGAGAGGAATCAAGAGATAATTCGTTAATGTTGAAAAAATATGGTTTCGAATTAATAAAGTAATCAAGTCAGATTTTGAGATATTATATCACTTTGTTTAAGGATTTATTTGCCTCATAATGTTATTAATGGTCACCAGCAAATATCATTTAGGATATAATAAAGTCTCAAATGAGAATATTAGATAGTAATTTTAGGATGTCTCTAGGTCTCTCTAGAAAATAATTAAAACAATGATTATACTTCTAGAAAAAAAGACTCGAAAATGATTTCATATAGCCTTTTGACCAAAAAAAAAAAAAAGAACATAGCCAACTCTTCACAAAAGGTCGCAAAGTAAACAAAGGTATTCCTTTGAAAAAAATTGCAAAATAAACAAATGCAACCTTCGTGAAAGGTTGCAAGTTGAACGAATATCATTTCTAAAGATTGTCTTAAAAAGACACATATATGAAAATTTGAAATTCCGAATTTTCATAATTTCTAAAAATACTTAATAAACAAAAAACAACCTTTAAACTAATAAAGATTAACAACATAACCGTACAAAATAAAATAAAAATAAATAGGTTGTGCTAATTAAACCGCAAGCGCACAAACGTGCAAAGTACTAAGTACGCATAATAATCATGCAATTATTTGTGCATCCACACGCTAGTATTGTGGAGTTTAGCCCACACCCAACATTTTCTTTAAACACACTAGAGAAGGCTCACACTTATTAATTGGCCTATCTCCTCCCTACTTTCTTATGTGAAATAAGGAAAATCATACTTTATTTGTTTTACAAACAAACTTCCAATAGTTAATGGTGGAAAATCTAGAAAACCGACTTAGAAAGAGAGGGAGCCATGAGGTAGTGAGCCTCCAACCTTCCAAATGAGCCACAAGAAAAGGCACTAGAAGAATACTTGAGGACACCGAAGTGAGGGATTGTCACGATAGATGGCCAACGTAGTGATGGTGGGGTGCTACCACTGAGAAATGCCAGGAATAGTGAGTATTGCCTAAGGTGGGTTTTTTTTTTTTGGTAACCGAGGACTCCATTGCGGGCCCCTGTGCCCAGACGACACTGAAGGGCTGGGCCCCTATACCTCAAGAGAGACTAGCCCAGCATCCCACCACCAAGACCCCCCACTTCAATCGCTAGCAACTACAGGTTTCGAACCCTCGACCTCGGCGATAAATGAGAGACTCTCAACCAAGGCAATTAGGATTTTTCGAATGCATGGGAATTCTTAAGTTAATTTTTAGAATTTTATATCGAATTTGGGTTTATCTCACCCTTACGTCGGATTTCTTATTCGACATTTTATTTGAATGTATCCAGGTTTATCTGGTTTGGATAACGTCATCAAACATCACCAAACATAGCCTAAGTATATATTTTCAATTTCATCTCTAAGAATATTCTAGAGTATCTATGGAATCTAAGGTAAAATATATTATCCATTATTTGATAGCAACTGTACGTCAGTGTAAATGACATATACATCCATGTGTATTACTCAGGAAAAAGTACTATTTTTATCATCACTGACTCTCAAAACCAATAAAAAGGAAAATGAAAAAAAAAAAATCCCAAATCCGATTACTTTAGAAAATTTGCATGTTAACTTTTAAAAAATCTTTAAAGATCAAGATTTAAGATAGGTTTTCAATTGAAAAATAAGTAAATAAATAAATATGAAAATAAATTGTGTTAACAGCAAATTGAGCAAGTGGAACCAGTTTATGAAACCAAAGCATACGTTAATACAAAAAAGAAGAGTGTGTGCTAGTAAATTAATAATAACCAGTTTTAACAACCGGAAGGCAAGAAATCATCATGCACTTCGAAAAAGTTACTGCATTTTGTCCCAAAGGAAAGGCAAAGAACTGCTTGGAGATGTGGGCCTTGTTTAGTCATATCAAAAGCACACCAGATAACTTAAGGCCATAACAATTGCAATTTGGGCCTTTTAATCGAAGTTGTAAGCATACAATAACAAAGTTTTTTTTAGCCCCATCATCCTCGACTTTTAAAGTATAGTAGGCTATTTTGATTTCAGGCTAGTTCGAAGATCAACAAGTTCAATTCTTGATTGTTTGACACTCATATAGTAGGCTCCAAGTTCCTAATCCAAAACTTACCCATTTTAGAACTGATCACTCATCTCCTCTTCTTACAGTCAAGTCATTAAACATTTGCCCCGCCAAATTGTGCCTCAATGTCGTCCAATGAACCGATGGCTCAACAACGTCAATAGTTTCCACATTCAATGGTATTAGCAACTTAACCGAATTATGCCTCAATAGACATGTTCCCTTCTTTTTAAGTTGTGTATGAAACAACAAGTTGTTATTATTTGACCTTGCGTTCTAATTGGATAAAAAGACACTCTTTTAAAAATAGCCCATTGTAACTTAAGTAAACCAGAGCACATTTCTAACTTGAGAATGCTTCATTTTAAAGTATTTTTCAAGAGAATTTGGTGTACAACTTTTGATCCACTCATGTAGGTGTTATCGACTACCTCCAAAAAGAGCAAGAAAGCCCTATCCATCAGTGTATTCGACATCTACAAGATAGTAATTGCTTAATAACAAATGATAAAAGCAAAAAATTGTCTTAGAATTGGCTAACAATTACATAAAAAATGTTACATAATTATAAAGGGTTATATTACTAACTAGAATCTTCATAATATTTGGTTTACCCAATGCATCTCAAAGCACTTTAGAAATCGCTATTGAGCCTTTCCATCCAGGTTATACATAAAAGGAATCTCATGTCACACGAGCAAGTTGGTTTCTACCTCACCTTTTTTATTTTGATAACTTGGCTTATCAACCACCAAAACATGTTCCCTAACTTATTGGAAATCTAATGCCCCTCAGCCACTCTAGTAGCATGAAATTAATAATCTTCTTTTTTAAAGTATCAAATGAATCCATGTAATAGCATAACAAACATAACCAAATATGTGCCTTTTATACTATTAATATCAACTAACTATTTTAATATAGACAAATGAGTTTTAATTTCTGTTCTTTGTTGTGCATCACTTTTGTTTGCACGGTCATCCTTGTGAACTCAAAAGACATCAAGCCACTGCTTCATGATCTTCAAATCCAGCAATGAGGAAGGGGGAAGTGGGGGGTTTGAATCTCTACATTCTCAAGGGGGTTTGGGTGAGAACAATTTAATTTCAGATGTGAATTTCGACTCCTATGCCTTACAAGAAGGCGGGATAAAAGTCTAAGAGCGACAGTTAAGGCCCATTTGGTAACGTGCCAAATAGTATTATTCTTTTGTTTTTTGGAACAAAAAGAAAATGACAAAAATCCATTTAGTAATGTTTTTGTTTTTGAAAATAGATTTGGAACAAAATCAATAAATGATAAATAAAAAATTGTCTCTGTTTATGGAAACAACTCTAGAATCAAAGGTCAGACCATTTTCTTTTTTTCTTTTTCTCTTTTTCTTCTCTTCCTCTTCTTCTTCCCTTAGCCAAGCATCAACCATCACCATGGTTAGCAACCAGCTAAATGAGGTTGCCCTAGCGAGGCTCAAGCCAATGAGGCTCACCGAGGGCTGACGACACTTCAGCGAGGTTGCTGGCCACGGCCTAGGCCAGGAATCGGCTAAAAGAAGAAGAAGAAGAAGAAGAAGAAGAAGTAGAAGAAAAAAGAACTATTTCTTAGAGAAATTATTTCTAAAAACGGAATGAGTACCAAATGCACCCTTAGATTATGAATAAAGTAAGACTGACTGAAAATAATGATGATGATGATGATGATGATGATGATGATAATAATCCGTCAACAAGGAACGCGCTCATCTTCTCCATCTCCATAGCTAAGGGAAGAAAACCGATGCCGACGTCAACGAGGCCATCCTGGAGGAAGTTGACCTCCAAATTTGTCTGCTCCTTGATCGCCTTCAACTGCTCCACGCTTGTCTTCTCCATAACCATAGCCACTGCTCCCTTCATGGTTGCCATCTCTCTCTCTCTCTCTGAGCTACTAGATAGAGGTTCCATACTCATGGTATCTGCAAAATGTTATTAAGGTCCGGTTTTGCTCATCACAAGAAATCAGAAATCGAACCAGTTATTGCGGGAACAGTCTAGAACTAGCTGCTTTGGTCTAATTCCTAAGTTGAATTAGAATCGATGCTCACCCAAACATCATACAAATAAGCAATATCTGTAAATTCATCTCCTGTAACATTAAAATGCTAAAAATTTCTTCAGTATCATCGTGATTCATATCTAACAAAGACAAAAAATGGCCAGCTGAGACTATAGCAAAATAATCCAAAGCCCCATTGTTAGCAACACAAGTCTCATCTCCAAGACACTACCGAACCGTTACACTCTTTTCAGCGAAATCGGTAAAATCAAGCTATGATTACAAAGGCTATACATTTTATTCCTGCAAATGCCTTGCCCACTTGACTTTTCTAAATCCAGCAACTCAAGAACCATCAGAAGCCTTGGGAAATAGGCGGTCATATCGTAAGTTATCAACAAGCAATCTAAATTTCGTCATATTGTAAGTTATCAACAAGCAATCTCAATTTCCATCCCGACAAATGTTGCAGTACTTGCTTATCTCATAACTCTGCGGTAGGTACATAATCACTAGCACACCGGAGATTGATTTCAAACCCAAAGTACTCACGTGATTTTTCCCCATATCTTTAAGAACAACGGGGTCATAGATTCATAATAACAAATCACACAAAAGGAATCGGATCGATATATGATGAGAGAAAGCGTGAATACATTATGGATGCACATAAATTAATGTTATGTAAATTTAAAGAGATAAATTAACATATGACGAGACAAAGTGTGATCATTGACCTTCATAAATCTGAAAAATATAGTGTTTGGACTCTGTCCATGCTTTGATGAAGTTTCAATGTGAACCAAAGAGATGTGGAGAGGAGGACAAGGCAGGTTTTCTGGAAAATAGCTTTTTATCATTAAGAAGAGAAATTCTATCTGCATTTATGTACCATTCATATTGGATATTTTTATTCGATCTAAATCCTTTTTTTCTCCGACTTTATCCTGTCATGAACAGTGATTAAACATTATGATATAATTTATCATATCCTAATTTTTATCATGGTCATAAATCAAAGCCTGAACTCTTAGAAAATTCAAGACTGTGCCTTGAAGACTTCCAATCCGTGACACATTCTCCTTTTTCGTCCTGGAATCAAGAGAAAATTCTAAAAAAAATCCTCTACATTAGATGTGTTTTCTAAAGACCTTAGCCTGAGACTGTTTCTCAATTACCTTTCAAAGTGGACGCACATGCTTTATTTGACCTCCCTTCTCATCACCGATAAGAAAAGAGGGCAAAAATTGATCAGCGCATGACCATCACATGCTCGCCGAAGATGCTTTTTATCCCCGACGACGAGGTAGGAATTTAAATGGAACACGATGGTTCATTCTGGAGGGTGTTTTGAGTTATGTCCTGTCAACACCCAATTTATTTAGGGTTTAACCAAATTTGATCCAAAGTCATTCTTGTGAAAAATGTCCCATTGGATTATCTCCGTGAGAGCTTTCCAACATTACTTGATTTGACCAAATTGAATGATCTGATCTCTTAGATGAGTATTACTTCCAGTCAATTGATGAGATAACGAAGATCTAGTCATTCGCTCTCCAAAGCCTCAAGAATTACTTCCCATCAGATTCTTTTTGAGGCAGATATTGTAACTTCTCATTTCGACTATCTGTTTGATCCATTTCGCAAAAATTCACAATCTTAACCTTTTTAAAAAAAAAAAAATGGATAGTATTTTCAGGTCACGAGTTTTCTATGTGTAGCAAAATTGATTTGATCAAACACCAGATGAGAGATACATGAACAATTGAAGTTTGGTCAAAGCTAGCTTTTATTTTTAAAAAATTAATTAGCGGCGGTCATATTAGGTTAACCCGGGACTGCCACGTGACAGCCGTTGGGGTTGGGACTCCCCTCCATTAGTGCCCCGCAGGCGTGGCGCAAGGAGGTGCTGCCAGCGTGAATCAACCCGAAGCTACCGCTAGGCATGCAATCTGGAGGCTGAACATGATCCTGCACAGCGCGGGCCAAGCTTGGCCATTTGAAATTTTGAAGGGCTTTTTCGGCCTTTAGAAAAGCTGTCCTACCCCTTTAAAGGGAATTTGTGCGCATCCAAGGGCCGAATCCTACCTTTTGAAAGAGAAAATATTCGGTGATTCCATATCGCCACATCAACAGCTAATGTGGCGGGCATTTATTTATTCACATCTAATTATAGCTTGACACATGAATCTTACTTAAAGTCAAATTAAAACATTAAAATTTTGGTTTTTCTCTCTTTTCCTCCTCCATCAGCAGCAATGCCGGCTGTCTATCCGTGATTTGAGAGTCTAACGCAACGTCTCCACCACCTGAGCTGCCGCAAGCTCCATCCTCGAGCACCTTGCCCCATCATGGCCACTGCACCACTTGATTTGGTTAATGTTGACACCTAAATTTTGACATCTCATTTATTAAATCATTGCATAGAAAATTAGAGATCAACCTCAACCCCTAACAAAAATATTACTTAATTGCACATAGATATTAGTAGCATATTCATTAATAGTTACATTCATCAGACTAGAGGATGGGTTTTGAGTGAAAGGTTCTGAACTTAAGTTTTGATGGTTTTAAGCCCACAAGAGCATGAGATTTAGGCTAGGGTTTTTATAGTTTTCTCCTTAAATCACAGCGGCTGAAGTTCACATATTATCGAGGAAATATTGCAGTATTTGAGTAACAGGGACATGTTACATTTTCAGCTAAATAGAAGACCAAGAGGGAAGGAAATTAATCGCATCTGGCTGTATTCTCTGAGAATAGGAAGGGATAGCGTGCAGGACACACGTCATCTTCATGCATATCTTTGATTTATGGGTACAAGAAGGCGGAAAAATGCAAAGAAGAAGGGAAAAGATATGGCTGAGTTGGTAACATTGGGGGCAAAAGAAATAAAGAAAAGATTTCAGTGTTATTCCCTGGTGGGATTTCTTTCCTAGAGCAAATTATCCCCCGCTTGAGGGAGATTTCTTTTTTCGGATGGAACAGGAAAGCAAGATTTGAGACTTCTGGGGGACAAACCAGTTTTCTTCCCTATAAAAAAGGACACACGCTTCATGAAAGGAGGGGAGGCCACACATATTGAAAATACACCAACAGACGGCAAAGAAATATTGAGAGAGAGCATACCGTCCATACTTTGAAGGTCGAGACTTCTCTTTGCGGCCATTGATTTCCCATGAAGCTACCAATTTCGTTAGCCCTGGCAACCATTTTCTGGAAGCAAATGTGAAACTTGGGTACACTTGAAGGAAAATAAAAAAGAGTTAATATTATGAAAAATCCTAAATTGATATGACAAATTTATCTCAAATTAATTTTTTTAATACAAAAAACTCCAAACTAGTACACATTTAACAAATTTACTCTAAATCAATACATTTATGATAGATTTACCCTTTGTTAGTTTTCGATAAATTTTTACTATCAAATTATTAAATCGGATAATATGTGATAAGTGACTAGTCTATTAATTTAGGATTTTAATCTCAATTTGTTATTCAAGTTTTGTGGATTTTTATGGTGTTAGGGTCTTTTGTGATCAAAAAATTAGTTTTAGATAAATTTGTTATAAGTGTATCGGTTTGGGATTTTTTGTAGCCATTTGGGATAAATTTATTACAAAAGTATCAATTTATGGTTAAAATAGTAATTTTGGATAAATTTATCATAGGTTATTGATTTGGAATTTTTCGTGATATTAATTTGAAAAAAAAAAAAGCTCAAAAAGGAAGAGAGGCCCTTCACATGAAGAAAATATTACGTACCCTAATAGTGCCACATCATTTTTACTCTAACCATTCAGCATGTGACACCTGTCCGGGCGGGTCCACATCGTCTCACTTCAAACCAAAGTGTGGGCGGAGGGCAGGGCATTCTCTCTCCTCTTTACCTTCTCTCTCTTCCTTCTCCTCCGACGCTCAACCCTCTCTCTGCACTCTCCCAACGCACTGAACCTTCTTGTCTAGCGCTTCCTTCGACGACTATCACTCCCTCCCGAGGAGGGCCTTTCTCTCTCCACTTGACGGCCTCATCCTCAGGGTTGCATTCTCTCGGCGCACTCCCGCGACGTCTTTCTTCTCAAATCGCGCTCTCTCCGATGGCCGATTTTGCTCGCCTCTCTCTGTCTCCCGACTCGCGATCGAGAAGCAATCGCTCCGCCCTCTCATCTAATCTTCCGTCAACTACTTGCTTTCCGCTCTACTCGAAGCGATCCCTCAAGAAACCCTAAATCTGTGACCGTAAGACAAGTTTGATTTTATTTCCTAGGTTTTTATGTTCGCATATTTGTTTTGGGGGAGAAAGTACCCAGAAGTTCGCTGGTTTATTGCTTTTGATTATAAGCGCAGCAACGCGAGAAAGCTTGGCCTCTCCAACATAAGCGAACACTTTACAGATGAAAGTGCATCGTTTGCTACAATGTTGTTCTTACATAAGCGAACATTTTATAGATGCTGGTCTCACCAGTCTAAGGATGGCAGAATATATATGAGATGTCGCTCAATTATTTGCCTCTACATTTAGTATTGCCTAGACTCTTTCAATTATTTACTTGAATTTTAACAGTACTAAGCGGCCAATTTTTTCAATAATCTAATGGCTAATTGAGTCTACTAGTTGTAGCAATGTAAGGGCGTTAAATTGATATTTTGTCCTTCATAAATAGTTGTTAATCTAGCTTTGTCGACTGACATAATCTGGTGATACTAGACGTGTTCAATAGCTCTTTTGTCCATCTCATGTGTTGATTATGGGGTGAATTTTGTTTTAGTTTTGACATTTGCCATCTTTATGGTGCTAATTGTTTGTAGGAAGAGTTATGATATCTGGAAAGTTGGATTTCATACTTTTTAATTGTTGTAAAGATGATTAACTTTCTTCTTACTGAATAATGAGTCGAAAGGCTCTAAAATTATGTTCTATCCATCTAAGTAAAAAAAGATTTGGCTGTTATTCTGGTATGGTTAGGGTTTCTGGCTACTAACTCTTAGGGCATGGTAACGATTTCTATTTCTCCCGATTTTTGTTCTTTTGTTCCCAGGAATAGAAAAAGAACATAAATCTGTTTGGTAACACCAACTTATTTTTCTATTCCTCGGAATAGAAAAGTGGCTGGGGAATAGATTTGGAACAGAAATAAGAAACAAAAAAAAAGTAGCTTCTTGTTCCGGGGAACAATTTCTAGAAATAAGTTTTTTTTTCTTTTCTATTTTTCTTTTGTTCTTCTTCCTTATTGTGGCCACCGCCAGCCGCATGCCAACCATCGATCGGTGGTGGTACGGCGGTCGTGCGACGATCGTGCGGCGGTTGTGCGATGGTCGTGCGGTGATTTTGCGACAGTCGTGCAACGGTCGTGCGATGGTGGGCGGTGGTCGACGGTCCGTGAGTAAGAAGAAAAAACAAATAAATACAAAAAATTATAATTTTTTACCAAACACATTTCTATTTTTTTTCTATTCCAAGAATATAAATTTTGTATAATTACCAAATACCTTATTTTACTCAAAATTGTTCCCGGAGTAGAAATAGAAAAAAACTATTTCTGAAAAGAAATAGTTCTCAAGAATAGAAACATTGCCATGCGCACCCTTAGTGGTTTTGGAGTGCAGGTGGAGACATAGATGATGACTTGTCAAACTTGAATTTTAACAGTACTAACCGTTAGTGTGATCCATTGACTAGATTCATGCTAGCGAACTCAAATGAGTAAATCTGTTTTATATTTGTTTCACAAGCATTCCTAAGTGTTCTTCTATCCTGTCATGCTTCTTTTCTTTGGGTGGGTGTTGCATTTCTCAGTCCCTCTCTTAGCTAATCGTGCAATCCAAAGAGATCATTGTTTGTTGTTGAATGCTCCTCTCCAATTGCTTCCCTGCAACGCAAGTCAGTATCACAAAGTTTTTGTATATAAGAAAAAAAATGGATAATTCAGAAACCTTACTCGTCTTCTGTAGGAGAAATACTTTGCAATAGCATATATTGGTGAGACCAGCATCTCTTTCTTTTGATCTATTGTTCAGTAGGTGACTTTTGCAAACTATAGTTTTCCATGATAATTTTGTCCAGAGCGATATTTAATTTGTTCTTTATTTGCTTTGTACACTGTTAATATAAAAAAAAGAAAAAAAAAAGGAAAGTTGTGTTGCTTCATTTTAAGAAGTATATCTATGGTATAATTGCAAATTGTGGGGAAAAACAAATACTTTTTAGGGGGTATTTTTTCTTGTGAGAGTGGCGGTTATATGACTCACAACTTACTTAATTTCTCTCATTTGTATTAGCTTGTGATTCTCTGTCTGTTAGTTCAAAGATGAAACATAATGTCATTTCTGATTGCCTAAATGTGAGTGGTTTTTCTTATGGCTGGATATACGTGATAATAGTCTAAGGATGGCATAATATATCTGAGATGTCGCTAAATTATTTGCCTCTACATTTAGCATTGCCTAGACTCTTTCAATTATTTAGTTGAATTTTGACAGTACAAAGCGTTAGTGTGATCTCTTGACTAGATTCATGCTGTTAGTGTGATCCCTTGACTAGATTCATGCTAGCGAACTCAAATGAGTAAATCTATTTTATATTTGTTTCACAAGCATTCCTAAGTGTTCTTCTATCCTGTCATGCTTCTTTTCTTTGGGTGGGTGTTGTATTTCTCAGTCCCTCTCTGAGCTGATCGTGCAATCCAAAGACATCATTGTTTGTTGTTGAATGCTCCTCTCCAATTGCTTCCCTACAACCTTGGAGTCAGGATCGCTTTACATGAATGTAAAGTGATGGGAGCACTATGTTATGCTATTATAATGAGAAAAGAGTAAGATGACTAGTGACATGATCATATACTTAATTGTTACATCTTCACAGCTAGTTGGTGATGGACCTACTACATATTAGAGCAACCACGATGTCTGAATAAAGCATTTTTATTTTCGTTGTTCGCTGCCCCTGGCTCTTTTGAGACATATTTATCTTGACATGTTGTTTAGTAAAATGTAAATAAATTGTGTATTCTGTTGTATATGGGTCATCAAACTCTTTTGAGCATCCTAGGATGAATGAATTCAACAATTCTGAAAAAACACATACCAATTAGCCAAAGTAACTTATAATTCTTGGATGGGACGACCCCACCACTGTCGCCTCTACCTCTGAACTATTTTTTAGCATCCCTTTTCTGGGAATGTATCTGTCTTTTCATCCAATGAACCACACTGCCGCCTTTACCTTTGCCGCCTCCGACCATAAGCTCCTCCTGTCTCACTCCCCAATTTAGATGCCGCCTTGCGCAACGCAAAGGATTACTTTAACATGGCCGATCGCATTGCTCATAACTTGAAGGGTTCACAAGATTCGGGTTTCGCTGATCTTACCTTGTTTCAATTTTAAGATTCTGGTTTAATTGCCACCTTGTGATTGAACTTTCACACTTCTTGAGATGTTGCCGTTTATCTTACATTGGCTTGATAACAGGGTCTGCTATTGACATGATGACTAGCACCATAACTGTTGGTAGTCAAACCAATTGTTGCTCATAATGCTGAGGAGGATTTAACTGCTATACAGAATGAAATTTGGGGTAGTCAAACCAGAAGGTGGCAAGCAATTGGCATGCTAAGGCATGTTCTGTTTAGCTACTCTACCTTGGTGATTAAAGAAACATGCCATTGACTTCTTGCTTTGCATCGCAGAAGGAGATATCTCACAGGAGACTGAGAGTGAAACTCTAGATTTCTCATCATTTGTTCTTAGCCATTTTGCTGCCTTGCAGGTATTATAGTGAAAGATGTTGATTTTATGCCATTTCATTTTGTATATTCTTCTTATCATTAAAGTGTATAATGTCTACATCATGTGATAAACACATCCTTCACATTTTAATAGAAAGAACTATTAGAATTGTCTAACAGCAATACCATGCAAGTATTAGCAGGATGAATAAGAGACATAACATGCTTCATTTCTAAGCTCAAGTTTGACAAGTCGGCATCTATCTCTACAAGTCTCCACCTGCACTCCAAAACCACTAAGAGTTAATGGCCAAAAAGCCTAACCATACCAGAATAACAGCCAAATCTTTCCATCTCAGATGGATAGAACATAATTTTAGAGCCTTTCGACTCATTATTCAGTAAGAAGAAAGTTAATCATCTTTACAACAATCAAAAAGTATAAAATCCAACTTTCCAGATATCATAACTCTCCCTACAAACAATTAGCACCATAAAGATGGCAAATGTCAAAACTAAAACAAAATTCACCCCGTAATCAACGCATGAGATGGACAAAAGAACTATTGAACATGTCTAGTATCACTAGATTATGTCAGTCGACAAAGCTAGATTAACAACTATTTATGATGGACAAAATATCAATTTAACGCCCTTACATTGCTACAGTTAGTAGACTCAATTAGTCATTAGATTATTGAAAAAATTGGCTGCTTAGTACCGTTAAAATTCAAGTAAATAATTGAAAGAGTCTAGGTAATGCTAAATGTAGAGGCAAATAATTGAGTGACATTGCATATTTATTCTGTCATCCTTAGACTAGTGAGACCAGCATGTAAAATGATCGCTTATGTAAGAACAACATTGCAACAAATGATGCACTTTCATCCGTAAAATGTTCGATTATATAGGAGAGGCCAAGCTTTCTCGCGTTGCTGCACTTAGAATCAGAAGCAATAAGCCAATGAACTTCTGGTCGCAGATTTAGGCCAAGCTTTCTCCCCCAAAACAAAGATGCGAACATAAAAACTCGGGAATAAAATCGAACCTGACTTGCAATCGTAGATTTAGGGCTTCTCGAGGAACTGCTTTGAGCAAAGCGAAAAGCAAGTCGTCGACGGAAGATTAGATGAGAAGGTGGAGCGATTGCTTCTTGGTCTCGCGTCGGGGGACGGAGAGAGGCGAGTGAAATCAGCCGCCGGGAGAGAGCGTGATTTAGGAAGAAGTGCGCCAAGAGAATGCAACCTTGAGATGAGGCCGTCAAATGGAGAGAGAAAGGCCGTTGTCGGGAGGGAGCAACGGTTGTCGGAGGAAACGCTAGACGGGAAGGTTCAGTGCCTTGGGGTAGTGTAGAGAGAGCATCGAGCATCGAAGGAGGAAGAGAGAGCAGGTAAAGAGGAGAGAGAAGACGGAGGAGAGAGAATGCCCTGCCCTCCACCCACGCGTTGGTTTGAACTAGAAAAACATGGACCCACTCGGACAAGTGTCGACGTATAAATGGTTCAGAGTAAAAATGACGTGGCACTGTTAGGGTACACAATATTTTCTCCTTCACATGAAGGAGACGATACAGAAAGCACAATACACAGACAAAGCCGACGAGCTGTGGGCTTCTGGCGACGGTCCTTGCTACGAGCCTTCGATGACAAGCCGAACCGTTGCTGCTTATCGCTCAATGACAATGCTACCTTCTAGTTCATCATTTGCCCTCTGCTGCTTTTTTGTCCAACGAGTCTAGTTGCATCGTGCCACTGCTCGAGAAGTGCCACTAGGTGTGTGCAACCAGTCCAAGTATAACCGGTTCCTGGACTGGCCCACCCGGAAAATAGGGTCAGGAATCGGTTCCCGTTGAAATCGGTTTGGGAATCAGTTCCCAAAATTTAGAACTGGTTTTGAGTGATTACCCACCCGAGAATCGAATCGATCGGACTGGTTCGGGAATCAATTTGTAAGCCCAACCCAAAAGTCCAAAACCCTAATTTGTTCCCCTGTTTCTTTCTTTACCTCTCGCACTCACAGACTTCAGCGTTTTCCTTCATCGTTCATCTACTTCCCAAACCAAACTAACTTTCCAGCTCCAGAGTTCTCTGTACCCCACAAGTTCCATAAAAACTTTCCCAACTTCTTGGGAAAGTTCTTGTTCAGACTTCTGTTAGGGACAAAGACACGAAAAAGACCTCTTCGGGAGGACTAGGCAGGGTCTGAAATCGGCATTTTCCTTCATCGTTCATGTGTCTTCCTCGCTCGCTTCCATCCATCATTGGCCGGCTCACAGTCGCTCCATTGCCAGCTCCCCGTCGCTCTATTTCATCCATCGCTGACTTCCTCATTTGTAAGCTCGCAAATTTCCTCAGTTTTTCTAGAATTTTCTTTAAGATTAAAGCTGGGTTCTTCTTGGTTTTTCTCAATGTTTGGCCTGTGTCGGGCTATAAGTATACACAATTTAGCATTAGTTCTCAGGTTGACTTTGTCTATGACATCCCAGATTTTCAATCCTATTTTCTATTAAATAAATCGGGCATTTCATTGACGCCCCTATAGGGTTGTTCTCAGAGCTGATCATTCTCGAGATAACTAGACTATCCAGGGAAGCCATTAAAGAATTTTAACACGATAGACCTGAGAATTCGACCAGGAATCGGCTATTCGACCGTGCTCATCTTTAGAGGCCATTACGACATAGTTAAAAATCGATTTGAGATCAGAGATAGGTCGGTCCGACTGAGATGTGTGGCTAATCGTGAGTGACACCACTAAATTGGAAAATTCTCGTCGGTCGGTACTAGATTGATTTTTCTATCGTTTTGGTACCATGTGTTTGTAATTGAATCCTCGAGATTTCCACGACAATCGAGAGTCGCCAATGTGTCAAGTGGGTTCATTGTGGCTCGAAGAAAATCGACCACGGATCATTTGCACTAAAAATTTCTGAAACTTACCAAGTAGCCTAGGTCACACTAAAAACGCGCCACATTGAAATTAACTGCGAATTTGAGTTCGATTTCAAAAATTGAATGTTCTATCATGTCACGAGTTATTCTAGGAGCATCGACTCAGTCTCAAAATATTTTTCTGCAAACCGAGACTTTTTGGGAAAAAGTCGTCCTAGGGTTATTTTCGTCGAGAAAAAGTCAGGGATCGTTTTTGATCGCGCATTTAGAAAGCAAGTGGGATCAATTAGTGAGGAAAAATATCAATTTGATCATTGAAGTGCTAAGTGAAATTACGAGGGCCAAATTGGATTGAATCAAGAAGCAATTAAGTTTAATTGAGGGAGAAACCAAGCAAATTCGTAGCTCCCCCTTGCCTAGGCTTTTTAGACCATTTCAAGGGTTGCAAATTGAGCCTTGGTAGCTGATTTGAGGCCAAGGAAGGCAGCCCTGGCTAAGGATTGGTCAAGGGGACCATTTGAGAGAAAAAAAAGAGCCAAGGTGGGCCCCTTTGTCCCATTATCTCTTCTCCCTCTCATCCTCAGCCAGCCGAACTCCTCCTTCCCCCTCCTTATTGTGCTATTCGACGTCCATAGCCAGCAGGAGAAGCAGCCGAAGTCCCTGCGCCACCGCACGCCGCATGTTGTCACTGTTAACCGCCTCCCACCTCGCGTGCACGCCGCCGCTGCTCCGTGCGACCCCGACGCCCAGCAGCCTTGTCCCGCGTCTTAGTTGCGTCCCAAGGCTGTCCCGAGCAGCTCAGGTCGCCGTGAGCTGCCTCCGACCGCGGTGAACCACCGTCTGAGCCACTGAAGCCTTCGCCAGTCCTTGCCGCCCCATCCAGCCTTGTTTCCTCTATTTTGCAGCCAAGATTAGAAGCAAAGTGCAGTGAGTTTCCAGCACTGTGTAGGCCCGCTTTGGCTCGCTTCCCGGCCCCGAAAGCTAGGCCCGCTTTGGAGAGAATCGAGCCCCGTTGCGTCCCCGTCGATTTGCACCGACCGGATCGCCGAACAAGTGAGTTTAACTCACTAATCCTCGCTTAGTAGGTTAATCACACTTAGGAGTTGATTAGTTTAAGCTAAGATGGATTAGGTGGTTAGATTAGATTATATTAGTGAATTTAATTAATTGCGAATGCATGTTAGGTGGTTAGTTAGTACAATTAGCAAGTAGACACGTTCTAGTATTTATTTAACAAACCTTGGAAATTTTCCGAGTCTGTTTCGGCGTCCAATTAGGTATTACGAGTCTAAGTTGGATTTATTGTCATTTATTTAATATTTTCGTAATTATTTATTTATTTATTTATTTTCCAAAAATTAGATTGGGATAGCCGGTGATCGGAATTTTATACTAATTGATGTGGTGTGGTTCGTTTATTTATTTGAGCTCTACTTTGTGCTGAATCGATTTAATTGTGATTTTAGAATTTTATTCATCAATTAATTGATTTTGGTAATTAATTGGAAAATTACCGGGCATCGGTCTACAACGCCAAAAATCTATTTTTGGATTGTTGAAAGAAGTGGGAGAAATAAAATGAAATTATTGTTTTTTGGTTAAGGCCGACCGTGTACCCACACATGAGTATTTTTATCGGATATGATAAAAATGATGAATCGGTTGTATGGTGAAAGTGGTCAACTATATTGGCCTGAGGGCCCTAAATTATCAGCTTTGGGCGAGCATATAAATAGTATACCATATTATCAGCTTTGGGTGAGCATATATTATCAACTTTGGGCGAGCATATATAGTATATTAAGTTGGCTTGGGGGCCTTAATCTATCAGTTTTGGGCGAGCATATATACAGTATACTATAATATCAGTTTTGGGCGAGCTATACTATCTATTTATCAGCTTTAGGTGAGCAATCCTACCTTGATAGGACTTTATAGATAGTATTGAATGTACCGACCAGGGGAAAATCGTGATGACATGTAATCGATTGAGTCATTGATCGATAGTTCGATCTGATTGGGTGAATTGATGTGGTTTATATATACTTGAGATATACTGATTTGCAGGAAGGAACAGAGGCAAAGGTAAGTCCTCTGACCTATGTTTGTGCTTAGGCAGCCCTTATGGCGTATTTTTTTCCTAATTGAGCCTTAGGAGGGAAGAACTCGCTTAGACGTAGTCTCACCCCGTTGTGGGACAACATTTCAGGTCCCTAGATGGCAGCACCTTCAGCTCCTCCCGAGCATTTTGGTATACCGGAGGAAATTACTGAGACGGGTTATCACATTCCGATACACCATCACCCTGAAGGCTTGGAATATGTACTGGTGAAATCCGCCGTCTGGGTTGATGTGGGTGAACCTCAAAAGGTGCCCCACAAATACTAGTCGTGGTATCGCCATTACAATGATGGACGAAGGGTGGGCCCTGTACTGGAATTTAATATACCTCTGTACATTTTAGAGGTAGCGTTCGAGAAGGGTCAGCAGATCTTAAGGGTGGATCATGGTGGATGCGAAGGATCCCAAGCTTGGTGATGATCATGACTCTCTGGAGTGCTCAGCAGTGGGCTCCAGCTGGAGCTTGGAAGAAGGAGAGATTGTTGAGGAAGAGGAGGATCTAGAGGAGAATTGAAACCCCACCCCTTTGTTTGCAGACTGTGTTTTTTGAACTTGTTTAAGTCGAACTTGACTTAGTAGTTCACCTTGTATATATATGCATTATGGTTTGCATTGTATATAAGTGTGGTTGTTTTTAAAGTTCGAAATTTGGTCTTACTTTCTTATCACATTGTTTTAGGCCCTGTTTGGTAACCATTCAAACAGGGCTAAATTCTGATTCTTTGTTCCCAGAATCGCGTTTGGTAAAATTTTTGTTTCCGGGAACAAATTTGGAATAAAAAAAATATGATTCTTCATCCAGAATCAGAAAAAAGAATAAAAAAAGCGGCTCTCTCTCCTTTGCTCGACGTACTCTTGCTCCATGTTCTCTCCTCTGCTTGAGCCCTTTCTTTTTCTTCTCTCCTTTGCTCGACGTTCTCTCCCACCATCCCATACAGGTTCATTCTCTCCTCAAGAACGGCGACGGCAACTGTTGCTTCTTCATCATTGAAGCTGCTCGTTCAAGGTGAGTTCCCTTCACTCACAGCTAGCGTGGTTGTCGGCTGATCTGGGTGACGCCTTGCTCACCATCGTCATCGTTCGTCGTCTGCAACGGCTGGTAGGAGCGCCACCAAGCTCGAGTCGGAGTGCGCCCGTGCCGATCTGGCCGAGGAGTCGCTCGTCGAGCGTCACCCTAGGCCCGAATCGGTGGGCGCCAGCGCCGATCTGGCCGCAAGTGACCCCCGGGCTCGAATCGGCGAGCGCCAGCGCCGAGCTGGCCGAGAGGGTCGCTCGCCGAGCGACCCCCTGGGCCCAAATTGGCTAGCGCCAGCGCCAAGCTGGCCGAGGGGTTGCTCAGCGAGCGACCCCTCGACCTTCTAGGTCACCCTGCTTTAACGCACTGATTTTTCAATGATGCCCCTGACCCTGTTCATGGTGGTTGAGTGCTCTGGTGAAGGCATTGGTTGGGTTTCATTTGCTTTTTAGGGCGGGGGATTCGATTTGGTTCCGTGGGGAGTCTCTGCTCGGAATCGATTGGTGTGGTGCGGGGATTAGTTGGGTTCATGTGGTTTCGTTTGGGGTGAGGAGTGATTTTGAGGATGAAAGGCGTGGAGAGGGTGTTGTTGTGGTCCAAAATGTGAATGATATAGCTCCGAGCTCGTGAGTTCTGCTTGGTGTTCTGTTTGTCAATGCTGTGAATGGCATATAGGTTTGCTGAACTAGGAAAAAGAAACAGAGGAGGAGAGAAAAAATGTACTAGTTCATCCTCTACTAATAATTTCTCACGAAGTTCTTATTTTTTGCATTTTTTTTTCTGAAGTTAACATGGTTATCTAGATTATCCGCCCCGCCTGAATTGGTCTGGTCAATGTTCACAGGCTAATATCATATTTGTGAAAGAATCGGTCTGGTCAATGTTTGACATGGTATCCTGAAAGTTGGTAACAGGTTTTAAATATACATTTGTGCAGGTTTTAAATATACATTTGTGCAAGAGTTGCATCTATATGTAACTTACGGAAGGCCACACACTCATTATTGAGCTGCTGTCCAGATCATTGATATCCAACAGAAAATGTTCTATATCTTCTAGAGATTTTTTAATGTCCTCGGCCAATTATTTTTCTTCTCTTTTTGGCCAATGCCAAATTCTAATTACTTGACTTGCATGCAACACTAGATGTCGGGATTCTTTGGTTTGTATCGGATCTCCTTCCCTTTGGTGACTTCTTTCTTGATTAGATGTGGTGTTCTCCTTTTTTGTGCCCATTGACTAGACTTCTTTCTTTGAAAAAGTTATTTTCATAGTTAATACCGAAATTCTTTTCTTCTATTGGGATCTGTTACAGAAAAGGCTGCAAGAGTTTGAAGCCACACTTACTACTTCTCCAAGAGATACCATAGTACTTGAAGTAAGTAATGAGTCTAATATCAGCTCTCCATTTGCGTTTAGCTCTCTATACTAGATATTGACTCATAAGTTTATATCTTCCATGATAGTTTTAAGTCTCATCTCAATTAACTTAGATGGTGCTCAATCAAGGTTAAATGGCATCCTAGAAAGAGATGTTCAATGCAAAATGGACCGAGCCTTTAACCAACCTGTTTGTAAGTTTGTTGGTAGAGGAGGTACAAAAGGAAAATCGCACGACTTCTACTTTTAACAAAGCAGGGTGGAACAACATACGAGCTGAATTCACTAAACACTCAGGATACCAATATAACCTATTGTAGTTGAAGAATAAGGTGAACAAACTGAGAAGATAGTATGGTAGTTTTAAGAAGCTCATTTCACAATCTGGTTTTGGCTGGGATAATGTGAATAACAAAGTTGTTGTCGACGATCCAAGTATTTGGGACTCTCACATCACGGTATATTTTAAGTTTCGATCATTTTGATATTATTATAAATGTAAGTTTTAGAAGATTTGATTATGTTATTGACATATGTCATTATTGTGAAAATTGTAGGCCAATAATGAGTAGGCAAAATTCAAGAATGATGGATTTCCTCAATATCCCCAACTGTGCATTGTATTTGGTGATACATATGCTACAGGAGAGCATGCCATAGGAAATGTCCAAGATTTGACGGTGTCAGATGAAGGTGACGGTGGTGGCAATGCATTAAGTGATCCAAAGGACTTAAGTGAACATCCCATTGCTGAGGACGTTTTTACATCCGACCATACTTCAACTCTCATTCATAACTAGAACAAGTTGGATAGGACTCCAAATGTCAAGAGGAGAAGAAATAGTAGCTCATATGGTATTGCAGACACGTGCAAAGCTATACAGGACATGCTCAAAGCTAGGTCAAGTCAATCTGGAAGTGAATCTATTGGCTCACAAGTGACACCACCACCTGTAGACCCTTTCTCTATAGTAGTTGTGATTGATATCCTTGTTAATATGAATGACTTGGACCAAGATCTTTACAACAAGGCAGTGGAACGAGCATGTAATAATGCCATATGGAGAGAGGCTTTCATCAGAACACCAGCTAAAAGGAGACATGGGCTTCTTCAATTTCTTTAGTGGATGTTGAGATGTGTTTTGTGGATTGCATGTGGTTTCACTTGATTGTGTGTTTAATTGTGGAAACCCTTTTGTGTGGTCATATGGATAAGATGGATTGTTTGAAATTTTTATATTTGATTTGCTTTTACTTTAGAACTTATAATGTTGATTGTTATTGGATTCTTTTCAGATTTCTTTATTAATGTTATTGTATTTGTGTGATAATATAGGTATTGTGGAAGAATGATCAAATAGTATGTCTAATGAGCAGGTAGAATCAGTTGACCAATTCTTGGATGGTGATGATCTTGACATATTGGTAGCATGGTCATGTATGGTTGCGATGGACATATCCGTGCATACGAGAGAACCTATTAAGGACAGCAGACTATCGGGACCGGAATGGATAAGAGAGATTATTTGTGGACATTCAGATAGAATATATGAAGCCTTCAGGATGGAGAGACATGTTTTTCTGAACCTATGTGATTTGATGAGGATAAGAAGTTGGTTGAAAGATAGTCGGTATGTTAGGATAGATGAACAAGTTGGGATATTCTTATCTTTGGTTGGTCATAATAACTCAACTAGAGATTTATGTGAGAGATTCCAACGTTCAGGACAAACAATCAGTAGGCATTTTAATTTAGTGTTGAAAGCAGTTCTGAAACTTGCAAAAGAGATTATCAAACCACCATCATTTGATATTGTTCCACCGGAAATTCTTATGAATCCCAAGCATGAACCATATTTCAAAGTATAGTTTTCATATCAATTTTGCATCATCAAATATATGTAGTTGATAATCTTTGAATTTTCATAAATTCACGTGATTTTTTTTTTCGAAATAAATTCACAGGATTGCGTAGGTGCTATTGATGGCACCCATATAGATGCTACCGTCCCCACGTCTCAGCAAATCCCATTCAGAGGCAGAAAAGGAACTACCACTCAGAATGTGTTATGTATTTGTTCGTTTGACATGAAATTTACTTTCGTATATTATGGATGGGAAGGATCTGCCAACAATTGTCGAGTGCTTTCGGCAGCACTTGAGACTCCTGAATTACAATTTTCCTCGACCGCCACCAGGTATTTAATTTGTTTATAAGAAGAAATTCATTTTATGATTGTTTCATCGTTGCATATCATAACTAATTTATATATATATATATACATGATAGGCAAATACTACGTGGTAGATTTTGGTTATGCAGCACTCCCGGGATTTTTAACTCCGTTTAAAAAAGAACGGTATCATTTGAACGATTATAGGGGGAATGTAAGATGGCCAAGGACAGCAAAAGAATTATTCAACTATAGACATTCTTCTTTAAGAAATGTCATTGAGAGGTCATTTGGGGCATTAAAGAATCGCTTCACCATTTTGAGACACATGCCTCCATTTACAATTAAAAAGCAAGCACTTATTGTAATTGCATGTTGTGCTCTTCATAATTATATTCGTGACCAAGACAGGATGGAGAAAACTTTTCCCGATATGGAGATCCGGAGTACCCATTTGGAACTAGAGAAGAGGAGGTTGTGGATGATACATCAAATGAGCAAGCAATGGAGATAAACATGCTTCGGAGAAGTATCACAAATAAAATGGCAAGGGATTACAATATGTCAGAGATTCCATAACTTTATGTTTCCAACTTTTGTAATATTGTTTTTAATTATTGACTTATCAAAGCCAATATTTCAAAGTTGAACAATGGACTAAGTTACGGATAAGTTGTAGTGATGAGTTTCTCGTTAAAGTCTTTTTTTTTGTTTCAAAGAGTCATGTTGGTTTGAAGACTTATTTTTTTAAACGTTGGGTGTTCGGTTTTGGGGAAGGGAATATATATATAGAGAGAGAGAGAGAGAGAAGAATCTTGGCTAAATTAGAATTAACATCCATCCATATTAAATTCAAAATGGATTAGATATTAATCATAGAAAAGTAAATATTTATTGAAAATGAGAAATCACCATGATAAAAAAAAAAAAAAACTCTTATTTAAATATAAATAATATTGAAATTCTAATAAGAAAACAAAATTTAAAATAACAACAATTTTCGTTTTTATTTTTATCTATTTTTTATTTCTATATTTTATTTTAATTTCTTCCTATTCTGAAATATATATTTGCTATATATAGAATACATATTTAATTTTGCATTATAATTTAGTATTTATATTTATTACATATTTTAGGTATATTAGTATAGTTTATAATATGGTTTATTATTTACTATTTAATAAAAATTTATTGATTAATATTTTTATTACTTAGTATAAATATAATTAATCAATGAGGGGTTTATGAGAATTTAATATCAAATTTACATTCATCTAAAAAGGTAATTAAAAAAGAATTGGAATAGAAATTTTATGCAGTTACCAAACGCATTTCTGTTATTTTTCTATTCTAGAATCAAAAAATTTTGTACAGTTATCAAACGCGTTCTTTTGCTCAGAATCAGTTCCGGGAACATAATCAAAAAGAATCATTTCTGATCTAGCATGAATGGACCTAGACTTAGAACCAGGGAAAGCTTAGTTAGTTTTCTGCAGGTATGCCTTCCCACAGTGGGCGAACAACTCCCGTTCAAGCCCTTCAGGGATAGCCTTTTAGCAGAAAACCACTCAGCCCTTTAGTTCAGAGCCTAGAGACACTCAGAGATGCCAGGATGGAGTCGTTTCTAATCTACCAGAGCTGCATTTCTCAGAGGATCCTACCAGACTGGAGAAGAAGAAGAACTTAGAAAGCTATAGAGATTTTGCACAAAACACCCACTTTACTTCAGGGGACTCTGCCCAATACCTTACACCCTCCTTGTCTTATATAGACAATAAGAGGTCCCAAACACAAGGACCAAGCTCACGGGTCCGAATACAAACAGAGGCACCGGAAACTTCCGGGAGGGAATTATTCGCACATTATGAACAGTGACTGTACTGTGAACAGTACCTTCCCTAGCCTAGTGCTACAGTAAAAGTAAACAGTGATTTGCTACAGTGAAAATGTACGGACATCAGCGGCTTCAGCGGTCTCGTCCGTCACGAGCATTGTAGTCATAGTCGGAGTCATCCGAGCTGTGTACTGTTGCTAGGCAATGTTCATCATATTTTTGTTCAAGTGCTATAAGGTCTTCTGGTGAGAGGATTTGGTTCAGCTGGCGTGATGAGGATGCTTCTTCGTGTGCCCAGTGTGATGCTTCTTCTTGTGCCCAGTTTGTATTGTCATCTCCTGTAGTGTCAGCAGGAATACTTGGCTGGGGCCAGTTTGAAGGTTGAGCATAAAAAGATGTGTCCATGCTTTGGTCACAGGGATCCTGGGAAAGAGGACCTCCCCACCTAGCATAGGGGTCCTGGGTTGATTGGACAATGTCATCTGCTTCTGTCATATCATGCTCCTGTGATGACGCAGCTTGTCTAAATTCTTCAAGTGCTTCCTTAGATTCTGGGGCTAGATCATAATGATCCCATGCATCAGGTTCATTATAATTCCAGGTTTCTACATGGATAGTCTTGTTTTCCTGGCAGAGGATTCTTTGGAGTTCTCGGTATTGATGTTCACACAACTTAACAGGTCTTGGGTAAGACTGGTGGATCCGAGCTTCTCTGCTGTCCAAGTGAGGTCTATAGGATGTAGTTCCTATTTCTTGTGGGGCATGGATGATGCTGCCATTATTTCTGGAGAAATACCATGGACGTCGAAAAAACAAGATGGTGTGGACTTCAGGATTTGGTGTCATGGTTCTTAGTTCTTTCTCCAGAATTTGTTTCCAATAAGTAGGAGAATAGAACCAGCTGAGGAAGTCTAAGAGATTTTTATCATTTTCTCTTTCGACTTTTCTTCCGAGTAAGAATATTCTGGTGAGGTTGGCAATGAATCTTCTGGTCGGAATTTCAATGGCTATTAGGTACTTATTGGTTAAGTACCATAATAACGTTTTGAGTTGGTTAGGGAAATCATCTTCCTTCCAGATGAGAGGATGTATAAATGGAAAATCCGAATTTAACCCAAAAGGATAAAGAATCGAACCTCCATTGAATCTGAACAGGTCTGCATGACATTGCCACATGAGGTTTCCAAGATTCTCGGAAAGACTTGTCATTACGGATTTGTTCGATAATCTCCCGTGGATACTTCCAGCTTGGCAAGTCTTTGATTTTTTCTATCTTGTATTTCACACCATGATTAAGCATATGGAAAGCGAGGTCTTTTGATGTACATGTTGATTTCTGTGGTGCTTTTGGTCTTGACAAGAAGTCGGCAAGCACATTCTTCTTTCCGGGAATATGTTTGGTTTCAAAAGAATATTTTGAAAACCATTCAGCCCATCGAAGCAATTGAGAGTTTGGGATTTGCTTCGTTTAAACTTGGTCATCGTGGGAAATATGCCATGTCTAATTCCACTAGGAAATGGTGGCCGATGAGATGGAATTCGAACTTTTTGATTCCATTTTTTACTGCTAAAATTTCTTTGAAAGTGGAATGATAGTGCATTTCAGCTTGAGAAAACTTTCCACTTTTGTGAGCACAAAGATGCCTCTTACCATCAATTTCTTCAAGCAGGATGGCTGCCCAGTATTCGTCACTGGCGTCAGTTTGGAGAATTCTCTTTCCTGTTGATGGTATTTGTAGTGGTGGGAGATTTTGCATGATCTCCTTGAGTTCGACTTTGCTTTAGTCGAGCTTTTCCCCAAGGTAGGGGATGTTTCTTTAACATTGACTGGAGTGGGATCGACGGCTTTGCAATGTTTGGAACAAAGTCCCTGAGATAATTAATTATCCCAAGAAATTGCTGGACTTGCTTTGTTGTGAAGTTCTCTTCTGGAAACTTCAATAATTCTTGAGCAATATGTGGCCCTGGATAGTATGTACCTTTGTTGAGGTGCATACCAAGAAATTCAATTTATGTCTGGGCAATATTCATCTTTCTTTGAGAGAGCATAATGCCATGCTTCCTCACTATTTCTACAAACTGCTCAAGAAGTTGACAGTGCATCTGCTCATTAGGGCTGTAGAGCAGAATGTCGTCAATGTAGATTGCTGCACTTGACAAAATTGGTTGGAAGATTCGACACATGGCCTTTTGGAATAGAGATGGTGCTACCTTTAGGCCAAAAGGAAGAACTTTCCACTTTGGAAATGTTGGTTTGGAATACGAATCCTGTTTTGGATCTGTCTTCAGGATGAATGCCCAATTGCCAAAATCCAGCTTTAAGGTCGAATTTTGAATAGATGTGGGCCTTGGTTAGGCCAGTAAAGAGAGAGTCCCGGGAGGGTAAAGGGAACTTATCATCTTGGAGAAAGCAGTTGAGAGGTTGGTAGTTGATTACCAATCTCATTTTTCCTCTGTTTTGCTCTGCACGCTTATTGACATAAAAGGCTTCACAAGCCCATTGGGAGTTGGAGATTTCAATAAGGCCTTGTTGCAATAGTTCTGAGCATTCTTTTTTAGCCAAAGCCTGGTGTTCTGGCTTCATTCCCATGTGACTTGCCTTGGTTGGGTTGATATCTTCATTTTTCTTAAAAGGAAGTCGAACAAAGAACTCTGGGTTTTCCCATAAGGGATGAGAACATTTCTGGGCAAATTCAGAATGAGATTCTGAACAAGATCCCAACAACTTTTGCATAATTGGATCTAATAGACTCATCTGGATGGAAAAGAGTCTCTGAATATTGACAAACTCAGAGAATTGGTCTTTATACCTAAGACCTTTTCCAGGAATGATGCGAAGTTGAGAGATCTGGGTCATGATGTCCCACCCGATTATCAAATCTTTATTGGGGAGATTGGATCCATATATCTTTGTGGTTATGGAACACTGAGGGAAGAACTGAACAGTAACAGGAGTGGTTCTGACATTTGTGGAGAAAGTATCTCCAGAAGCAGAGTTGAAATATCGGACATAAGGAGTCCAATATTCTTCGGGTAGAACTTTGGTGTCTAGAATGGAACAACTTGCTCCGGTATCAATGAGTGCAATAACAGTGATTGGCTTGGCAAATTTCGAGGTGAGGATTTTCACAGGGAAATGGGGACAATGATTTTGACTCGAAAATATGTCGGGGTTTGTTCGAAGATGTGGAGGATATATGGAAAATATCTTCGATTCGAGTCGAATCAATTTCACTACCGATCAGGTAAGAAGGAATAACACAAAGAGTTTGTTCGGATGGTTCTTCATCGCGAGAGAATAAGGATTCGATATCGTCATTTTCAAGAGAGATTCCGGTTTCACTTTCAATGTGATGAATGAGACGATTCGACCTTTTCTTGCTTGAGGACAATTTTTAGCAAAGTGTCCTTTCGATTGCGATGTAGCAACGATTTGACTTCTTGTGGCCTTTGCGATCTTTACTTTTTCGAAGGTATCTCCATTTCTTCTTTCTCCGGAAGTTCTTGGAGCTATGCTTGGATTTGTTCAGCCAGAGCTTCTTGAAATGTTTCTTTTTCTTGGAAAACTTTCCACAAGTTCCATCACAGTCTTGCTTTGAACATTTGATCTTCAATTTACGCGTGAGCGAGCTTTCTTCAAGGCCTTTGTCGTCAGTGATGTAGGTGCGTACCATTTGACGCTTTAGGCACAATTCTTCAAGGCATAGATGGATTTCCTGCTGTATTTCTCCAAGGGGAACATCCTGTATGCGTGTCTGTCTCCCGAAGAAAACTCTTTCAACCATTTGGGATAGTTCCTTAGGAATGGAAGATAGGAAAACATACTTCAAGTTTGAATCAGCTCCAATCTGGTAAAAAAGCTTAAGCATTTCTCGATAATGCTTATCAAGATGCTTTTTCTGGAGAGAACAACATTTTCTTTCAAAGAATTCTCTTCTTTTCATTTCTACAAGGTCACCGGGCTTTCCTACGAAGAAATGATATAGGAGAGTAATTGCGTGGCTAAAATCAGGTGACATTAGGAAATGAATTTGGTCTTGTTCTGACACTGATTTCCACCAGAATTTGAGGCTTCCTATGAACCTCGTGACAAAATTATAAAGGACATCATTCATGTCATGATTGGTGATGGACTGGGTGGTTAGCCAGGCATGGAATTCTTCTAGTCTTTCTGGCCATTTATGATAAGGAATGTCATCGATGGTAAAAAACTGCTTTGATGCCATGGACACATTACGCCCCCAGGATTGTTTATGTGAACAACCTCGGTTTCGAATAGTTTGATTCCATATCTTCATCAGCCATGAATATAGATGAAACTATTGGGTCAATAGGAGGGGGATCAATGGCAGAAATAGAAAAAGAAGAAGATGAAGATGATGACAGAGATACCGATTCTGATTCAGTATCAGAGGTTTTAGGAGAAGTATGCTCTGCTGGAAAAATAATCTGACCATCTGTGATGGCAGGAATGGCAGGATCAGGCTGTTTTTGAGCACTTAAATCCTTTAAAAAGGATTCTAATGGATTTGATAGCATCATCTGATCTGGCTTTTCTTTTATCACTAGTGAGCATGATTCTGTTGGTAACTGCTCTTTTCCTTTGTCCTTTCGGAGATTTTTGAGACGATTTCGCATTTCTGCTACATCTGGTTCTTTTCTGAAGGGATCTTACGGGATGTTGGCAAAAATGGACTTACGGGGTGGTGGAGGCAAATATCCGGTTCTTCTGCGGGGATGCAAGTGGATCAAAAGGTCTGAACCTTCCTTCTTCAAGGAGTTGGATTTGTCTTTTGAGTTTTTCTATCTCCGGCTTTGGGCTCTCTAGATGATGATACCCGAAATGTTGTCCTGATTCCAGGGCATGCAGCCTCTTTTGGAATTCAGAAATCATTTTCTTGGTGCTTTCATCATATTTTCGGAGATCTTGTTGCACATTCCCAATCTTGGAATCAATAGCTTTGAAAGCATTGTTATGTGCTAATAGGGTCTCGATTGCCAATTTAGGACGACTTCGGCGCGGAATCTTTACGTGCCTTCCTTGTTCATCCACATCAGTGGGAGTGGGAATTTTAGGAGTATGGCGGAATCTTCCTTGTGGGTCAATGAATTCTTCCGGAGCTAGGAATGAGAGTTTCGGACTTTCTCGAACAAGGGGAGGAAATTCTGCTTCATGGAACATGGCTATGGAAGAAGTGGGAGGTATATCTGCTGGAGCCTCAAGTGAGTAAGAATGCTTCTTAGCCCATTTTAGGATTGGCTTATAAAAAGGGGAGAGAGCTGGCTTTTTCTGAGGAGGAGATGGTGGGGATGATGGTGAGACTGGAGGTGGAACAGTAAATTCTGGTGGTGGAGGTGGTGCATAGGAGACCATGAACTGGTATTTGTCACATTCGCCAAGAGTATCAACGGATGAGTCTCCATTTAAGTATCTTTGGTATATGGGATCTTTCCTCTTCTTCCTCCGAGGCAGAGGCTTGTCATATGGGTTTATCTCGTCAGGAGAGTTTATGCAATAAGAGCATTGACAAAAGGGGTCCCAAAAACAATGACCATGTTGGTCTTTGTAATAATGGACAGGATGCCCATTATTATTGAAGTGGCGAACAAACTTTTTTGGATCTGGCTCGGAAATTGACTGAGGAACACAAGGTTCAATCATGAAAAGGGTTTGGAAGATAGAAGGGCTTTCTTCTTTTTCCTTGCCAAATTTGATGGAAACAGTTCCATCTTTCTTTCGGACAAACTCAGAGTCCGAAGACTGGAAAGGCTTGTTACTTTGGTGCAGCTTTTCGTAGTTCGTGATCCAAGTCTCTGGAAGGAGAGTGGCTAACTTCTCCTTAGGGATTTGTCTGGGGACATGGATACAGGAAGCTTGATCATTTTGCATGGAGATGAACAGGGCATCTTCATTTCCATTATTGAAATTTAGATCAAGAGCATGATTCTGCACTCGATAAACCATTTGATAATGGAGTGTTGCAGCAACAGAATCGGCAGTCTGTGGGGCTCCAGTGAGCTGAATCTGTACCTTCATAAAAGAAAGCAAGCTGTGGATCGAAAGAGCGATATTGAAGTTAGGATATAGAGTTACAAAAGCGTGCCGGCATTCGGGGTGGTTTGGACAGTGCCAATACAAGCATGCTGGTATTCCAAGAACCTAGTATCCAATAACGCTATTCTGGCAACAACTGGTAAACCCTTGCGACCATGAAAGGTAAGAGCAAGACGAACAGCACCATAATGAACATGAGTATATCCCTGTTGAGCCCATTGTCTGGGAAACTCTGGAGGGATCTGAAGAGTAACAAAGTACTCCTTTTCAGTAGCAGGAATAGGATGCTGGTCGAATTTGGAGGACTGGACGTACTCTTTTACTTGCTTTGGGGTTTGGTGGATAAGTTGGCGGATGGAGCGGATGGGTGAAAACGATGAAGTAGGCTTAGCAAAAGCGGAATATGGATTCATAAGGGGAAGCTGGGTTTCAGAAATCTTGGTTTCATCGCTAAGAGAGACTTCGTAGAGATAGTCTATTCTGGAAGCATTGGAGACCCTAAACTCAGAAGAGCTTGAAGGAGAAGGAGCGAGAGAAACAGGTGCTTCGAGGATTTCTGGTTCTGTAGTCATGAGGATGAGAGATCTTCTCAGTACTGGATTCACCTACTAAGCGCATGGAACTGGTAATATTACAAACGAAACCATGGCTCTGATAGCCATGAATGGACCTAGACTTAGAACCAGGGAAAGCTTAGTCAGTTTTCTGCAGCCCGGGAACAGAATCGTTGCCAAACGCGTCCTTATTGTCTGGGGATTTTATATCTGCTTCCACATGCGTATTAAAATGAACAGGGTCGGCAATGCGTCCTGGGACGTCGCTATTTAATCGACCAGGTGAGGGATGGGTGCGTGCCTGAGGATCGGGGCGTGACATTGTCCCTTTCATAAGCACTCTCTGTCTCCAAAGTTATGTTGAGAGATTTGATTTACATGAAATAAGCATCTGCCTGTCGGTTTGGATTTTGAGATTCGTATTTACGAAAATAGCCTAGCCACTAGAGCACCTTGTAAGTGCCTTCGAGATCTGCCTCTACAATAGAGAGGTTCTAGTTACATCGGCTTTCTTTGAAAAAGAAAAAAATGAGGTTCTTTCATCATGTTTATGCTTTTAGAAAATATATTTACCCACGTTAGTTCATCACCTGTGTGATGGCCGATACTTGTTCTTTTGATTCTACTACTCTAGATCTTTTTCTTTGATACGACATTGCTAGCCTAAGTTGCTTCGCATGTGCCTCTATTGTAGCCTACTTGTTTTATATATCAATTATGTACTTGCATACCTATATAACGGTGAAATTCTTCTTGTTAACTGCCTCTATCTTTGTTTACAAGTATGTTGCAACCAAGCTGGCAACTGATATTGTGATTAGCATTGGAGATATCAAATTTTATCTGCACAAGGTAAGAGAGTCAAATCATGATTATTTATATGTACAATTTGTTGTATATTGACTTGCCATGTGGTAATAGAATAAAAATGGGGTCCTTGAGAAGTTTTATTATAAACTGCAAATGAAAAGTAAACTGTAGTCCCCAGTTTTAATTATCAACTGGAAATCAAGAATCAAATAAAGCTTATAAATCATTTGGATGGACCTTTACAAACCACACAATTCGGAGTTCCTTCCATCGTAACTATGAAAACTAATTGTTTTTTGTAGAATCCTAATGTTATATAATTTGTTTTCAGTAAATGGATCAAGACAAAAACATATCAATGGAAGTGGAGGGACATAATGAAATGAGTCATCTCATGAAATTGCCATTCTATGGAGCTGATGAAGTGGAATTTGCGACCATGGGTACAACAAACAAGATGAGGGTACCTAACTCTCATCCTCCTTCGGGTAAAAAGCGAGCTAATCAATCAAAGACTTGGTATAATTTTTCGATAATCATAGATGAGAAAACACAGAAAACAGTTAAGGTGAAGTGCATTCATTGCGGGATTTGATTATACATATAATGTTGATCATGGAACCTCTACTATGTGGAAGCACTTGAAAAAGTGCAAAAAGTATCCTTATGTAGATAAAAAGCAAATGTTGTTTGCATCAAGTGACAAAAATGTGGCTGGCGAGGTAAGGGAAAATACTACTAGTGGTGGTAGTGTCTTAACGACATTGAAATTTGATCAAGAACATTGTAGGCATATGTTTGCTCAAATGATTATTATTGATGAACAACCATTTTCCATGATTTTTTTTTACCATTTTCCATGGTTGAGCGTGTTGGTTTTCGTGATTTTATTACTGAATTGCAACCTCTTTTCCAACATCTTTCACGATTTACGATGACAAGAGATTGTATGAAGTTATATCTAAGTGAAAGGACTTGTTTGAAAGCTTACTTTGGTAAGCTTAAATCTAGGATTACACTCACAATGGATATGTGGAGTTCCATTCAAAACTTGAACTATTTGTGTCTTACAGCACATTATATTGATGAAAATTGGCAGTTGCATGAAAGAATAATCAATTTTGTGGTGATGCATAGTCACAAGGGTAGAGAGATTGAGAAAATGGTGGAGAAATGCATTTGTGATTGAGGAATAGAAAAAAATGTGTCCACAATAATCATGGATAATGCTAGTTCAAATGATGTGGCCGTTGATTATTTGAAAGAAAAATTTTTAGAAGAAGGATTTTTGATTTTGAATGGCGATGCTTTATATATGAGATGCATTGCTCATATACTTAACTTGATAGTAAGAGATTGATTGAATGAGGTGCGTGATTCTATTGCACGCATCCGAAATGTAGTTAGGTATGTAAGGAGTTTTCTGGCGAGAGCTAAGACATTCAAATCTTGCATTAAGAGTGAGATGATTGCATATAAAGGTTCGGTCTGTCTTGATGTTGCCACTAGATGGAACTCCACTTACATGATGTTAGACACCGCCATAAAGTTCAAGAAAACTTTTCAAAGACTGGAAGAAGATGATTTATTTTTCTTAAGGGAAATTGACAATGATTCTCCTCAAGATGAGATTGGGAAAATGCCATCATTCTTTCTAAATTTCTGAGACGGTTTTATGATGCAACTAAAAGGATGTTGGGTAGTTCATATGTTACTTCAAATGATTATTTTGAGGGGATAGCGATGTTGTATAATTATTTGAATAATGCGGCGAATTCTTTAGACCCAAAGCTTCAAGCTATGGGTTTAAAAATGAAAGAGAAGTTTCACAAGTATTATGGGAATTTGGATAAAGTTAATATGATGGCATTGATTGCGGTTGCATTCGATCCTACAAAGAAATTGAATTATGTAAAGTTCTGTTTTGAACAAATTTATGATGATAAAGTGAAAATTAATGAGATGCATGATAAAGTGAAGGTCGCATTGGAGAATTTGTATAAATCTTATTAGCAATCTTTTGTTGGCTCTTCTAGTAAAGAAAAATTTGGTGGTTCAAGTGTAAGTAATAGTAGTAGTGCTTTCAATGCCGATATTGCTGACAATGAGTGTGAAATCCATGCTTGGCACAAAAGTTTTCTCCACGTGAAGAAAAAAGTGTTGGATTAAAACAAATCTGAGCTTGATCGGTATTTTGAAGCTGAAAATGAAGATATCATTAATCTCGATCTTTTGATGTAGTGGAAGAGTACTGGGTCAAAGTATAAAATCTTATCTTTGATAGCTCGAGATGATTTGTCAATTCTCGTGACTACCGTTGCTTCAGAGTCAGCTTTTAGTACATCGGGACGTGTACTTGATGGCTTTCGAAGTTCTTTGACTCCTAGAGTGGTAGAAGATTTAATTTGTACTCAAGATTGGTTGAAAGCTGTTCGCGTACCGATTAATGTTGAAGAGTGCATTGAGGATGCGGAAAAGTTTGAGGCGAGTAAGTCATATATATTTATTTCTATCTTGTAATTAATTCATTCGCATAACTATCTATTAAGTGAATGCCTTATTTAATCTCTCTCTTCTTCTTTTTTAGATTTGGATTGTCTTACCGAGGACATTATCATTGGAAAATAAACTTCATTTTGTGGAAACTCTTATTTTGTATAGACTTGATTAAATCATAACTTTTGCATATGTCTCTAGAGCATGGTTTCTTGTTGATTTTTCTTTATATATGAATTTTAGGCTTTTGTCAGAGATTTTGTACCATGTAGATTGGCTCACCTAATTTCAGTTTTGGAGGAAGAGTTATGTTGATTTCACTTTTGGAGGAGTTATGCTTGCACCAAAGATTTGTTAACCATTTTAGACAAATGAAAAGCTTCTATATGTAGTATTGTTGCTCATGACGAAGAAACTGAAGAGGTTCAAAGGATCATACGGGAACGCGAGGCCAAAGAAGGAGAAGAAGATCGAGCGCATCAAGGACGAGGTTGAGGTCCCCAGGTCCACTCCTTGGCCTCTTCCTTTCAAGCTCATTTGAAATTAATCTCGCTCTCTCGTGCTCTCTTTTTCTCCAGTTTCGTTCGTTCGTTTGTGTAGTTGTAGTTGTACTTCTGATTTACTGATTGGCAATGGAATGTGGAAGATGTTTGTGTAAATTGTCGGTGGATTTTCGGTTGGGATTCGCTTTGTATTTCAGTTTTGAGATTAGAGAAGTTCTATTTTCTTTGAGATCGATTGTTCTGCTGGTTTGAAAGAGTGCATGGTGATACCTAGGAACTTTTGGATAAGAATGAGAGTCATTAGCATTTCGATTGACAGTGTTTTTAATCGCTAGTCCTCGCGAATTGTTGAAAGTGAGTGATTTGACTGTTGATGACTGGAAAAATTGGAGAATAAGTTTATCTTTGGTGCAAAGCGAGGATAAGGGACATAGGTTAGCTCATTGCTAAGTAAATATGGTGTAACGCAATTAGAGGATATTGGTTAAGTATGTAGTTTTGATTAGCTTTGGGTTTGAGCTGTTAAGAAATCGAGCAACTTGACATGCCAAGAAAAGAGAGAACTTATTTTCAAGAAATTGATATGTGAGGTTGCTGTACATGAATTTTTATATAAATTGACAATTTGTGTATAGCTAATCCATTAGTGACCACCAGGCTCATTAGGGGGATGGAGATCATAGCCATCCTAAAATTTTCATCATTAACACGGTAGATTATGTTGCTAACAAAACTCGGGTCTTACTACAAGCACATTGATTGTCATTAGTGCTTCTGTTGGTGAGAGTTGATTGTAATGCAATTAAATTGTAGAAAGGAGATATTTGGCATCACTACTGTCATCATCATAGATGGCTCTACAATTTATGTATTGTGACCTGCCCGACAAATCTGGGGTTAGCTCCACAAGGTCTAGTGTAGTAATAAAATAAACTAGACCAAAGATAACAATCCAACTGAAATTGTTAGAGCATGAAGAATTATGTTGTTTTCTTGCGTTTTAATATAAAATTCGAAGTCATATAAAATGGGCGGTTGCAAAACAGGTTCCAATATAAACAGGGTTAACCCTAGAATCAGACTGAAAAAACAAGGTGGGTTAGGTACAGGGTCCAATACAAACAAGGTCAGGTACAAGGTCCAAAAAATGGGAACCAGTTATAATAGGGTTGGGTACAAGGTCCAGGTCTGGAACCTACCCACCCTGGACCCGATCACCCCTAAGTGCCACTGCGTTCAGCCCATCTTGACGTCGGCCGCCATTCATGTGTCCCTAGCCACCGGTCCTATTTTGGAAGGGAATCATCCAAACTAGGTAGTTTTTTTTAACCAAATTTATTTTATTGCCCAAATTAGATCTCTTTATTCTAATATTGATTTTGTTGAGACTTTAGGCATCGTCTGATGGGAATTTATTAACAAAAACCACTATAATTACTAATTTGATCTATAAGACTTCGGATTATCCTTTTTAAATATTTTGATTTTTCCTCCAAAATAATTTTTAATCTGCATCATTATAGTTACTAATTTTATCTGTAAGACTTCGGATAATTTTTTTAGTTGTTGTGATTTTTCTTGCGTGTTCATGATGTTTAGGGTTAAATAGTTATTAATTTACAATGGATTATTTGTTTTCAATTATCTTAACTATTTATTTGAAATCTTGATGAATATCTTGAAATGGGTTGGATATAATTTTGATCTTTGATTTGGATTGAAAACACCATAAAGACCACATTATGTGGTATATAGAATAGTTTCCCAAAGAGATTAGAATTGCATGTTTAAAATTTATCTAGTTAGATTTGTCTTCTAGATTGGATTACATGTTAGGGTAAAGTCTACTTAATTAAGATAAGTTTCTAAATTAAAATAGAATTTAATCTAAACTATTTCCTACTTTAAATAGGATAACTTTTCAAGTTTGGTAATGAATTTTCATTAATTATTTATTTCGAATTTTAATATAAAAATCCCAAATATCATATGCATGTCATGTAGTTTAGGCCATAGAGTATTGCTATGTTATATGTGTGTCATATAGTATACATGTTAGTTCATTTAATCATAAATTGCACATCATTAGGACTAGGTCATGTAATTAAATCAAATTACGTGTTTTAATTCCATAATAAAAAGAAAACTAAAAAATAATTGCTTGTTATGGTATTTCATTCCCTTTATTTATTGAGTGTTATCTTTAATATTTGCGCACTCATGTGATCACTTAGTTATTTAGGCTAAAATCAATATAGACTGCCTGCAAAATATTTTTGAAAATAAAAGAGAAAATATACCGAAATGGCGTTAGATAATCTAACGTAATCAAGTCCGGTACCTTTCCTCTTTTATTTTAAAATTTTTTTTGCAAGCAATCTAGATTGGTTTTAGCCTAAATAACTAATGTGCAAGGAGTGATGACACGAGTGTGCAAACATTAAAGACAACACTCAATAAATAAATAAATTGCAAGAAATTAAACGGCATAACAAGTAATGATTTTTGGGGTGTTCTTTTAATTATAGTATTAAAATTAGCCTATATGACAAGCAATTTCAAATTATATGAACCTAACATGCATACTATGTGACACTCATATGACATGCATATAATATTTTGGTATTTTCATACTAAAATTCAAAATTAATAATTAATGAAATTAACTACCAAACTTGATAAATTATCCTATTTAGACTAGGAAATAATATAGATTAAATCATATTTTAATTCGGAGACTTAATAAATAGATTTTACCTTAACATGCAATCTAATCTAAAATAAAATCTAACTAGATAAATTTTAAACATGCAATCTTAATATATTTAGGAAACTATCCTATCTATCACACAATTTGGTCTCTTTGGTATTTTCAAAATAAGCAATCATCCGAATCAAAGATAAGCATTATATCCCACCTCAAGATATTGATTAAGATTTCAAATAAAGGATTAAATAAATAATTATTTTAAACCTAAACAACACCAACAGGCAGGAGGAATCAAAATAATTAAAAAATAATTCCGAAATCTTATGGATCCAATTAGTAATTATAATTATACGGATTAAATTAACAATTTTTTTCAAGAAAAATCAAAATAATTAAAAACATCGATCCGAAGTCTTATAAATCAAATTAGTAATTATAATGATTTTTGTTAACAAATTCCTATGAGATAATGTCTAAAATCTCAACAAGATAAATACTAGCATGTGATCAAATTTAGGTAATAAAATATTGAGACCAAATTTGATTAAAAAAAATTACCCGTCCGGATGATTCGCTTTCAAAAGAGGACCGATGGCAAGGGACGGTGGCTGATGCTTGGTGAGTTGACTTTGTCAACAGGATCGAGACGTGGCTGCTCATCAACGAGGAAGCTTCGGGATTGCTTTAGAAACCTGAGAAACAGAAGGGGGAAGAAGTGTCGCAAAAAGGATTCGACCGGGTCGGAACTCTGCAATATGAAGCGGGGCAGGCGTAGGAAGATCGTCGTGTCAGTCAATCCCCTCTCAAAGTTGACTACCAAGAATATCTATGGCCACGATTTTTATGAAATGGGTGCTGCAGAGAAGTGGAGGAGGAGGCATGCGTCCTCTCCCTTCTGGTTTGTCTTGTGGACGCCTCTGTTGGGTACTCCGAGAAGACCCCGCAAAAGAAAAACAAACTCGACCAAAGGCTGATTCACAGCCAGTCGAGGATTATCGAGCCGCAACAACAACACCAGCGGCAACGAAGAAGACTCGGGCTCGCGTGGGGAAGTTGCTGTAGCGATGATGCGGCGTCGATTCAGTGCTGTAGCGGCTGGAATCTTGTCGAGTCTGAGATTGAAGAACACTGCAAAGACGTCGCGGCAGGGAGCGGCAGGGTCGCATCGTCGGGGCTGGACGGCAGAGGATGGGGGGTGGCGGATGTGATGAGGGCGTGACACTTTAGGCAGTCGGGACGGCGGCGGAGAAGCAGTGCTGAGCCGTGAAGTTGGTAGGAACCCAGGCGCGGCTATGGTGGTTCGCGCTCGAGGATGAAAACCCTCAAAATCGTCTGCGCAGGGTAATCTTATAGAAGAAAGAGTCTTAAGCCATCAAGGAAAGATAGCAGATTTCAACCGACTGTGCCGTAAGGCATGCCTGATTTGTAGTAAGCCTTTCACCCACCTCCCCTCACTCCAAGCGCAAGAGACTACCATACTTAACTAGTACATAACCAGCGGTAGCCAGGATCAAAGTCCTAATTCTTTGTCTATCTTTATCTAGAGAGAATACGGGATGACATTACTGAGTCTTCCATCTCAATGTGATTCTCCCACTTATGTCTTCCTCTCGAACCTTTTAAGGACTTGCCCAAGTCCAAATTTCTTCTTGTGGATGCTTTTAAAAAGTTGAGAATAAGAATGAAAAAGAGTATTGAGAAATTTTAGTATATTTAGATATGTTGAAAATGATATACGAAGGATCTATTTATAGAAATGAAGTCAAACTAAATCAAATCAAATCTATATAATCAAAATAGATATAGAAAATTAGAAAAAAAAAATTCTAAATATCTCTAAAAGATATTTTAATATTACTAAAATTCATAATATCTCTAACAAAATATATATTTTTTATTTTCCTCTCCTTAACTTCATTGGCCGAATGCCTTCTCGCCAAAGGTTTATGTTTTTTTTTTTCTCTCATTTTTTTCATTGAAGAACGTGCTCTTCTTTCCTACTTTGAAGAAAAAGACGCGTTGCTCAAATAATAAGATAATCAATATATACTCCTCGCGTGCAATAATCCTTACGCTAATCTGTCTCGGCCCGAATTCCCGTATTATGACTTTCCTTCTTTTATTCTTTTTTTTTTTCTCCCTTTTATTCACAACTAACAGAGTCCGTTCTTCCTCGTTTGCCCTTTTAAGCACACGCAAATATCTCGAGAATTATACCAATTGCTTGCCAGGTGACCAAACGATTTCTTGATATTTCCTCTCGAGTTTGCCTTGTATTTCCTAAGATTTGAATTTAAGATCAAATTAAGCTTGCTTAGCGATTTTCCACCTTGGCATTAAAAATCGTCCCATTTAAAGAATAATGAGCTTGGCCAAATTCTCTCATTGTGGACTAGTCCAATTCGCTAAATTAAAGTTAGGAATCATCAATTCAAATCCAACTATTACCAATCCAATGCAAATGTAATAATACAAATTATAAACTAAATAATAAATGCTCCTGAAGTCTATAAGCAATTTAACTTTATATTTTTGTTAGGGGTTGGGGTCAATCCCTAAGGTTATGTTTGGTCGTCCGGATTTCTAATCGAGATAGGACTGGATATGATATGTTATGAAATTCTGGGATTTTTTTTATATTCTGCCCATTATTTGGTGAATCGCAGTATTAAAGTCAAATATATTTACATCATATTATGTACATTTTTTTTTTTATATAAACGACATATCATTGTAAATGAACCTAAATATTCATAAACGGAGATAGTGAAAATCTCTTGTAACACTATTTCTTAATTTATTTTTAATTTATTTTTTCACTTTTTTATATTATTTTCTTTATTATTTCTTTTTCCCCTTTCATAATTTTTTAATAAAATTTTATCATATAGTAAACTGTACTAACATACCTAAAATATATAATAAATATAAATATTTAATTTATAAATTGAATGTTTATTATAAGATAGAATTAAAGTTGAACATATCAATTAAAATAAGATTAATTAAAATAAATTTTTATTTTTTTATTTTTAATTTCTTAAATTAGAATTCAAATATTATTTATATTGAAATATAATTTCAATTTTGTTAATTTAATGAGTTTCTTATTTGAGAAAAATAACTTTCCTATTATGGACCTTAGAAATCTTATCCACATTTATTTCACCTCCCCCATGGGATAATTTTATTCTGTTTATATCCCCCTTATCCGATTTTATCCTGTCTTGAGCGAGCACTAAACGTAGAATATGATAAATCATATCTTATCCCGAATTTTATCTCGACTGCCAAACGCAGCCTAATTTTTTATGCAATAAATTACTAAATGGATATTAAAATTTATGTGTCAACAATAAAACATCATTGGGCGAGGTCAAGATCTCGATGGCTAACTTTAGATCTGGCCACAACTAGGTTGTCCATGGCCGTAATGTGCGAGGTCAAGATCTCGATGGACAGTTCGTCCATGGGTGCGGTGGGCGAGCTTGGGATCATAAATTTCGTCGTGCCTTCAAATCTGGTGAACTGGCCTCAGATCTGACCATACCTTCTTCACAACTAGCCACGACCGATTCATGGCTGCGCAGGGCGAGGTCGTCCAAGTCTAGTGAATTTCCAAATCTAAAGCTTCAGATATGGCCACAATTGGCTCGTCCATGGGCACAACAAGCAAGGTCAAGATCTCGAAAACTAGCTCATTCATGGCCGCTTTAGATCTCGCCACAACTAAATCGTCCATGGCCATCACAAGTGAGGTCGAGATCCTAATGACAAGCTCATTCATGGCTGCGATGGGCGAGGTCGAGATCTCGACGTTGAGCTTCCAAATCTGAAGCCATGCCCTTTAGATCTAGCCGTTGCTGCCTCGTCCATGGGCAAAGTTCAAATATCAAGAAGAAAAAATAGAGGAAGCTGGGCCATATATTGTTTGGATGCAGCGATGGTGGGCTTGGTCACAGCGTCGGGCAACTCCGTTGGTGTTGACGATGGGGAGGAGGAGGAAGAGAGAGAGCTCAAAGTCGAAGAGAGAGAAGATTTTTAAATATTTTACCTAGATTCTAAGTTAACTGTTGACATGGATTGGTCGACACGTCTCAATATATTAGTAGATTTGAGTGAAAAAATGCAAGCCACATATAATGATGATGTGATGGTACCAAACTATTGAATATTGCGCTCATACTTAGAAATAATGCCACGAGTTAAAAATTTACAAATTGTTTTTCTCGTGCGTCAGCTGCTTTACACACTAACTTAATATGATTGGGTTTGATTTTAAGTGCCTAGTACAATGGAATGATGATGAATAATATCTTGAATGTTTGTGCATGTTAATGATAAAATTAGGCCATAAGCATGAACAAGTACGTTGAAATGAACGATGCATGATATTCAGAATAACTCGTTGCCTCAAAATTGCATGATGACTCCTAATTGCTCGCCGTTTTGGTAGAATTCTCACGAAATGTAAATTAAGGTCCTACGATAAGATCAGGAGAATGTGTGCTAATATGACATCATTGTACCTTGTTGTGGATTGCATATAATGCAGGCCGGTACTGAAATTGAATGATGGATTGGATTTGTCCTTATTAATTATTAGCACACGTTGTGTAAAAGTGACATAGGATCCATGCCCATTTGATTATATCCTCTGCTTAAAGGGGATCGGATTTATTTCTGTTGTTTTGATTTGTAAATTTGATACATGAGATGTATTTTTTGTTTACTTGTTGGACCAAATTCTAGTAACCTGTTTGATTTCGAATGGTTTAGGTTGGATTTGTCCTTGCTGTGCCGATTTAGAATTTAGAACATACGCGAGGTAAATAGGTTGTACTTATTATTTAGATTATTTAGACTAGTATCATTCTATTTTCGTGTTCTGCCTACCTGAGGGTAGGCAGGGAATTTTTCCTGTTTTCCAAATACAAAGGAAACTTAGTCATACAGGTTTTCAAGAAAGAAACCAATATGCACTTGTGGTTACCAAATGGGTGATGTGGGACTCGCGTGCAACCAAACCCTTGGTCCTAGGTATTTAGCTTTCGTAGATCAATTATCCCCTGATGATTAGTTGACGTTTAATGCCTGGGATTTTTAGGTTCTCAATCGACCTATAAATGATTGCTAGACTCCTAAGATTTAAATCGTGGTGGCGCTCCCCAACCTAGGGTTGGGGAAGACTATAGGTCGAAAACAATAGGACGAATTCTTCTTTGATATTGCGATTTCTTTTCACTTTCCACCTCCTTGAATTTTTTTTTTTTTTTTGAAAGTAATACTGCCTTTCTTCGGAAAACCCGTGAAATGTATCTCACGGCAAGATAAGGGCTAGCGGATCGGCGAGGCCCTCCAAGTCCTTCTCCGAGGTCTCGTGCAAAAAGACGTCCGATCTGGAGGTTAGTAGGAAATTTCCCCAGAATTGATTATAGCTTTATGCTTGTGAGATGAAATTGGGCAGATAAAATTTATTGGAATCCCTATCTATGCCTCGCCTTAATGCTCGAGTTGCCTCTACTAACCATTTGATCAAATCCGCGGCCATTCCAACTAGGGGTGTGCAAAATACCCGGGAACCGCCCGGACCGCCCGGAACCGGACCGGAACCGCCCGGAACCGGCGGTTCTTGAGGGAACCGGTCCGGTCCGGTTCCCGGTTCCAATTTTTCGGAACCGGTGGGTACCGGTCCGGTTTCCGGTTCCATGGGCGGATCCGCCCACCCGGACCGGACCGGAACCTTTTTGATATTAAAAAAAAAATTACTAAAAGAAACCCTAGATTGGATCTCATCTCCTCACTCCCTTCGTCTTCGGTTCTCTCTCTCTTTGTCTCTTCCTCGGTTCCTCCTAATCCTATCGCCATTTCGATTCCTCCCCGAGCGTCAACGCCGCCAACGTTGCTCCTCCGCCGCTGCTGTTCACCCCCTCGCGTCGGCCGCCACCCGCCATAGCCGCTGAAAATTGTTTCGCGACCATTCTATGTTGAAAACCCGACCATAGACCTCCTCCCCTCCTTCCCAACTCATAGACTCGACCGTTCTATGTTGAAAACCAAAATTGTTTTGCGTCAAGATCGGTTCCATGGATTCACCCGATTCCAATTTTTCGGAACCAGTCCTTAGCGGGCGGTTCCCGGTTCCCAGGTAGATTCATGTAACAAACGGGTGGATCTCGGTTCCAATTTTTCGAAACCGGTCCTTAGCGGGCGGTTCCCGGTTCTAGGTCGGGAATCGCCCGCCCAGACCATGCACACCCCTAATTCCAAAGATAGATGATGTGGTTACATGAGAAAACTTAAACACGCAATCTTTTCTTTTTTTAAGCCCGTCCCCACTCGAGTCCAATATTTTTATGTAAAGTTCATGTTATGGGTGTGTTTTGACAATATATTAAGATTGATGTTCGAAATTGGCTTGACCTTGGCTTGCTCAATTATCAACTTTACTATATGATATTTTAAACTATTGTCAAACACAAGAAAATTTTTATATGACAATTACACCACATGGTAGTGATAATGTAATTTAAATGACCAATCATCATTATTTGAAATCTCATCCTACTTCACGTCATTTGTGTTTACTTTCACTTTTGATTGGTTTACCACAAAACATGTCATTATTATGTGGTGTAATTACTATGGAAGAGTGTTTTCTCTCTCTCTTTTTTTTTTTAACTTGTATGTGTGCATAGACTTACAAGTTGTAATATAAGGAAACGAGAAAGAGTATTTAGTGAAGGAATAAATGAAGTGGATAACTGGGAGGATATTAATCAGTGTAGCACAATTTGGAAAGGTCTAAAAACCTTCTAATTTCTTTTGGGAATGTCACTAAAAAAAAAAAACCAGAGACCAAAAGCACCATTTTTCATTAATAATATAGAAGACAGATAAACATAGGCATTGATATATAAATGTTCTGAAGAAGCATCTTTTTTTAAGAATTCGTAAGTTATAATTTTTGTTGACTTTCAAATCGGAGATGATTTTTTTTTCTTAAAGATGAAGCTTGAAAGAAAAATGACATAATTAGGACCTGGTATAGAAAACACAATTATAAATCGTTTTGACCAGATTTTCTCCATCAAGGAAATACCTCCTCCAATCTAGATATTCAAAATTAATTAAATTAATTAAGGTAATTCATCCATATAATTAAGCCAAAAGTGCCATCCCTCTCACTTTTTCTTAAAGTTCAAATTACTTGCTCCTGTAGCACTTATCATAGAGGGCCGGACCTTTCTCTCTCCTACACCAGACCTTCAGGTGGCCCACTTTTTTTTTTTTGGGTCGGATTCAGTTGGCCCATTGCTCTATAGAATTACATAAGATTGCGGATTAGGTCGTTAAAGCCCAACTCTACACATCTCTCCCTCTAAGTTAGGTTTCTAGTCTTCCACAATCTCTTTCGGATATTTTTTGTTCTTAAGCTCATTTGGATTTTTCTTCATCTTCGTCTATATGAAATGAGAAGAAATTTTTGATAAAACAAAAAATAAAACACCTAATTCACACATATTTAATTGCTACCAATTATGCATCAATTGATTCGATTTCTTCCAAAAAATAATTCATTTATTTGGAACATAATCCCCCCCGTGATCACGCACATCTGTAGTGCACCTCTCAACACTAGTAGTCTAATCAAAATTAGATCCTATTATTTTAAACAAATTTCGGAGTGGATTTAATCGATTCTTGATGCTATCCTTCTCAAATCTCTTGGCTTGAGAAGATTGGGACCTTTCCAAAGGCTGAGTAATGATGATCGTGCGCAAATCCTTGTGCAATCATACACTATTTCAACCACATGTCGAAGCCAAATAGATTTGTTTTTCTTTTTCCTTCCAGAGTACTTGCCAATTAAACTTTTCAAAGGGGTCATCCGATAGTTCTGTAATAGCAAAATCAACCATCAGAGTGAACATACTTCAAATCTGCCTTTTATAACTGATGTCTTTAGTTTTCTTGAAAAATTAAGTTCTTAAATCAATTGTCATTGACTTAAGCGGACTTATGACCGATAATATTATGATCATGGTATTATTGAAGTAAAAAATATTGCATCTCTTCTTTTTACCAAAAAAAAAATATATATTGCATCTCTTCTTGAAATTACTGAATTTGTTGGGGGCAGTTCCTCCATGTCCATGGCACCTTTCTCTCTAGTAAGTCAATCAATATACGGATCCTGTTTGGTTCAACTTTGAGGGAATGCATTCCCCCAAGTATTTTTGAACGAAAGGGCATAAAAATAATAGCGTTTGAATATTCATTTTGGTGTATATTTTGTAAAGCATCTTTGAGTTGAAAAGAAAAAGGGGGAAAAAAAGAAAAAGAGAAAAATAGAGAGGGACAAGCATGGGCAGAGGCTGGGATCGAGCGAGCTTTGCTAGTGTTGACTTGGGCGAGCATCAACGACGACCAAGAGCAATCGTCGACTGAGGTTGCGTGAACCCAAGTGAGGCAACCCTTGGGGTCACGCGACCTAGCAAGTTGCAGAGGCTTCACTGGCAACCAATCTCATTGATTTTAGGGTTTTTAATTTGGACATTGCAATGTTAGAGCTTCACTGACGACCAATCCTGTAGACCATTCGAGCCATTTGATCGTCCGTAACCCAGGTGACAATCGTCAAGGATGCCAACGCCAAGGACACGCTACACCGAGGTCACATGACCACGGTCGAGGGTCGAGGTCGAAAGATTTGAATTGCTCGACCTTCAACCTCGACCTCAAACCATAGCAACTCCATAAAAAGTTAGCAGCTCTAGTGAGCGGCTCGACGACATGCACGACCCTCGACCTCGACCTCAATGATGGCGACCTTGACCTGGACCTCACCTCAACGACGAACCAACAAACCTAAGGAAGAAGATTAATGGTGATTTTTTGAGGGCACAAGTAAAAGACAAAATTATCAGCGAGGGTTATATTAGAAAGAAAAAATATCATTAAACCTTCAAAAAAGCATTCCAAAAGTACTGAAAGCCTAAAGCACGTCCTAAAAGCCCAAAATAGATCCCTACCTGCTTTGAGCTTTTAGAATTCTCAATGCTGGCATTTGGCCGATGGGATCTTAAAAATACTTGCCAAACACCTTATATTTTTCTTAAGAGCTTTAGAAGCTCAAAACCCATAGCAAAAGCTTAACCAAATGGGGTCATAATCAATTCAGGAGGTAGTTTGCACATTAGCTCAAACCCTATGCTTAAAGAAAGTAGATAATTCATGCACTTTCCATGGGCACAACGCTCTCTAATCATGGTTTGAGAGTTGCACACGACTATAGTGGCTCACACACTATATTCTCTAAGGGTGCAAATGAAAACATTTTGACAAAGAATTGATTTCTAGAATAGAAATTAATTTTTCTATTTATATTCTTAGATGAATTTTTTGAGCAAATATATGCATTTGACAATGACAAAAAAAATTCTATTTCCGAAATAGAAATTCATTTGATAACGATATAAAATTTCTTCCTCTCAAGGAGCGATGGACGATTAGTGGCGACTAACAACGGGCGAGGGGCGGTGATCAGCGGCAACAATGGATGGCGAGGGGCAATCAAAGGCAGTGATCGGCGGTGGGCAACGGTGGCAACTGAAGGTGGTAGCGATCAGTAGTAGATAGCAGCTAGCAAGTGGGCGGTGGTAGATGGTAGGAAACAACGGCGTGTGAGTGGTCGACTAGTAACGAAGACAAGCGATGAGAAAAATTTTTATTTCTCATTTCTATTTTAGAAATAGAGAAGTAGAACATATTTACTTCTTATTTCTGTTATAAACCTCCAGAAATAAGTTTGGAACAAAAAAATAGTTATGGAACAGAAATAAAATGGTTACTATATGCATCCTAAGAGATTGGTTGAATGGTTAAGTGCATGTTTTCAATGTGGCGGATTTTTTATCAAAGGAAATCTTTGTACCTTTTTCGTTCATATACTTTCACGCTTTTTCTAATGAAGTTCTCGTACTTTTGATTTGTCCAATCAAGGCCTTCTATTCGCATAATGTTTCTAATCAAGTCTATTTGGCACCGGATTCGACCTGATTCAACAACCTTGCCAACGGACGGCGTTGGAGTGCAGCATGATTAGGATTCTACCGGCGTGCAACATCTAGCTTAGATAATGAATGGCGCGGTCTTATTTTAGATGGCTCGATTTGAAGTGGTTATTCCCCGTGGCTCTTCCTCGGAGCTAAAGATGAAGCCACACTCTTCGATTGGTCGTGTCGCGATCGTGAGGGGGAGGGAGAGCTGACGACTCTTCTGGCGTTCCCACCCATTCATTATATAGATAGCATTTACATCATCAAATTCTATCCAAGCGATACCACGGTTACGTCGTTCGACGGCCATCTTATGTATGTTAATTCATAGTCAATACCAGAGAGGCTCAGATAGAAAATTGCGAAAGTACAAAGACTTGATTAGACGAATTAAGAGCCTGAGGATTTGATTAAGAAAGAGCATGAAAGTACAGCGATGAAAATTAGATTCTTCCTCACCTAAATTATTATAATGTCTACCCCTAAAAATAATTATGCGAACCAGACCCATCGCCTCTCTGGCGAGCCTTATTTATGCATGCGGATGTGGACAGTTTGCATGCATAAGAACTAGTCACGCCATAAAGAACGCGATCCCTCGTGCTGTCGTGACTCACGAACAAGGAACTTAAGGACGCACGACACGTGTTTGATCATATGCAGAAGTCAATGTTAGAACATTTCCAAATTTTGTACTTTAGAACAAGGAATACACATACTTATAATTAGTCAAGCAGTTGCAATAAACCAATTCAAGCGAAAGTCCAATCTTATCCAAATCTCCAATCGCTGCCGACTGCTAGTGACCACTATCCCAACAAACCCTAGCGACGTTCTTCCAGCAATTTGGCTCCGACGACGCGGTCTTGACCCGGTCTGGTGCTGCCGTTGTCGGCTGGGCCGGTCGCGCCACTGACTCGCTCGGGCGCTGGCCTGCTCGTAGCCCACCGTGGCTTGTGGTTTGCTAACCTGCATGTGCATTACCCTCTTAGCTTACATCTCTCCTTTATCTGCAAGCGAAAGTAGTGCATGTTCCAGCCAGGCCTTTCTCGGTCAGCTCATGAAGCGTGCTTTTCACATCACGATGGCGCCGGCTCCACGCAGTTATGCTCTTGCATCACGCTTGTGCACTAGATAATCATCTATACAAGTTTCACTCGTGAATGCACCCTTTCCTGCATGACACGACCCGCTCACAGTAATATCCAGTACAACGCGTCCATCAGATCACCTTTGTACCAGTCCAAACATGAAGCGCCGATGCACATCCCTGCTCCATTTAGCATACACTTTGCCTGGCCTTGGATGGAGTCAGACCTCTCCGTCTTGTGCACGACTTAGCCCCTAATCATGTCGACGCCTTGCTCGTGAACGGCTCATTTACTCGCGGCTCCCAGCGGTGCCGGTCAGTACCATCGACCTATTATCCAATCCCCTCCAAATACAATACCTTGCTCAACTTGATCGACAGGTCGCCTAGGTCGGAGTGACCTCCAGCGACCTCCGCGACCCAGATTTGGGTCGCGACGAGGTCATGCACCGCAACCCAGGCGACCTCCGCGACCCCGATCTGGGTCGCGGCGAGGTCATGGGTCGCTGGAGGTAATGGCGACCGACCTCGCCGTGACCCAGATCTGGGTCACTCAACTGGTCAGCGATGGTCGTCGGGTTGCCGTGACCACGTCGGCCTCTCTTAAGCCCGTCGCCAACCCATCGCAACCTCACCGACCGACATCTAAGAATATGACGAAGATGAACAATGCATCGGCCATTCCAAAAATGCTGAAAGCCCAAGGCAGCCTAGGACCTGCCTTGGGCTTCCAGCCTTTGGAAGGCCAGCATGAGTTTCAAAAATGTTCCCAAACATCCAATATTTGCTAAAATGGGCTTTAAACACCCAAAGATACTTGGGAAAGCCGGTCTCAAACGCAACCTTAGGGCACGTTTGGTTAGATTTTTAGGGAAAGCTATTGTAAAAATGCAAAGGATTTTAAGTCAAATGAGTTTTTTAAAATGCAAATTGCATTTGGTAAATTATAATCTAAAAGTGTATTGTGAAATATCCTTGGGCAAAAAAGTGTTTGGAGAAATTCACATTTACAAATGATTTTTATGATAAAAAAAAAGGAAAAAAATAGTTGGCCGACAAAAGGTAAGCGGTTGCCGAGACGTCTCAAGTTGCAAGACCTCAAGTGGCCGCCGGACACCACCGGCGAGGGCCGCTTGAGGTCGGGCGACCCCCAGCGATCGCTAGTGAGGGCCGCCAGGTCGCGCGATCTCAAGTGGCCCTTCACGATGGTCGTGGCGTGGGTCACCGGAGGTCACGATGACCGACCTCGTCGCGACCCAAGCAAGGTCTAAGAGATCCAGCGCCATCACCTTCACCATTTCCCTGATGAAACGAGCTTCAAGCTGCTCCTTTTTCCTTTCCTTTTGAAAAGCATGAAACACGGATGCAATGGACTGCACTTGTCAACTTCGGCCCACCTCAATTCCCTTATGTACGCAAATCATCATCCGTCCGCATGAATCTTGTTACGTTGTATCCACGTTATAGCGACGACGATGGTCGAGGTTGGTTTGTACGAGGAATTCCATGATTCAGACACACAATCTACCTAATTCAAACCAAGTATTTTGACCATCTAATCAAATCTTGGAAGTTAATCCACGTTGGACTTTGACGTGCTTGCTTTTGTAATAGGATTCCACAATTTGTTTCTTCTCCACTCCATCGTACTTGACGAGTTTTGCACGAATATATATTCAAAGGTACGAATTCTTACCCATTTTGCGGTAATTTTCATAGGAAAAATCATTAATGACGTCATGAAGATATCTACAAAGTTACTAAGAAATCTCTGGTTGACATAAATTGATACGAAGAATTAAGGTATTTATTAGCTCATGTGTTGAAAGTAAATCGACATTTTAGTTACTGAATTTCTACATGTTACAATATACATTATCTATAAATGCTACGTCATCCCAATTTCATTATTATTCTAACGTAATAGTATAATAATAAGTAAAATTGGAAACAAAACTTTTGAAATATGGCAAGCGCACTCATGAGACTACAAGTAATGAAAGTGAAAGATTGATATGTCCCTTCATATGATAAAATAAACCTAATCAAAATCTCAATCCCAAACTTATATTTCTAGTCGCGTTTGTGTCTTTTATAAGATAAATGAATGATAACCACACGCATATATATATTTTTTGAATAACCAATCAAAATATTACTTAAGTTAGAACGCATAAAAAAACACTCACCCTAATATTACTTTTTTGTCGTTCTCTAACTATATATATATATATATATATATTTTTTGTATGGAAAGACATCTTAAAACATTTGGAACTTTCGAATGTTATTTGTAAAATAGGGTGGATTCAAACATTAAAATCGTGACACACCGGGAGATCAAATATATTTATGAATTATAAATGAACTAATCGAGGATGGATTAGAGAAAATAATGGGTTTCCCCAAGAGAAAGAAAAAAAGGAGCAGGATGCCAAAAAACGACACGAACCCTAATCGGGTGGGAACCAAAAACAAAAGAAGAGGCCGGTGGGCCCCACGAAGTGCATGGCTGAATCACCCCCAAGATCTTGATGCAAACCCAGGGCCAGAAGGTCAAGCCCAGCTTCCAAAATTGAGAACCCCTAAGAGGACCAACTTGCAAAGGTCACCCTTTCCTCATGACACCCCCCCCCAAAAAAAAAAAAAAAAACTCCACATTTATCACCAACCCTAAAAATAAAAAGATAAAACCACCTCCTTAATCCGATCCCCACTTTTCTTGGTTCAATTTTCATATTTCCCTCACATGAAATCTCCGCCCACGGGACCATTAATCAAGATGGAATTGGACGGACCTGATATAATCTTAATTGATTACGATTTGTTGTGAATAAACATATATCTCATGAAACATATAATGTCTGATTTATTCCGTTCTCTCTTCCTCTTTTTCCATTTCTCTATCGTGCCTTCTTAAAAAATCAAAACCCCAACACAACCTTGTCATTGTGTTTTACGAATAATCGAAAACGGTCCGGACCGAATTAATCAATTCAACAGAAGAAAAAAAAAAGGGATAACAAAAATGAGAAAATTAATTACCAAAAAAGGAAAAAAGGAAGAGGCCCCCCCGAGAATAAAAATTTTCCTTTCTGGTTCCGCCTCCCTTCTTTCTCTCTCTCTCTCTCTCTCTCTTCCCTTTCTCTCTCTTCTTCTGCGCAGCTACTACGACCTCTCTTTCTCTCGCTTAAACCTTCCCCATGACCTGATCACCAATTGCGTCGTCTCTCTCCCCCTCGAAAGCACACCCCCGCCTCCCCATCCCGCCCGGTTTTTCCGCCTGAGGTGAGCACGTCTCCGTCCTTCAAATCCACGCGCCGCCGCCGCCGCCTCCGCCGCCGCCGCGGCCCGCCCGCCCGCGCGCGAGATAGAATCGCGCTGCGGTCGTTCTTCCGTTTCCGTTTTCGTTTTCGATGGGTTTCGCAAATCGCCCCTCCCTCCTTTTCCCGCGACCTCTTTGGGAAGGCCGCGATTCCGATTCGGATTGGGTCTCGAGGGCGGCCTTCCCGGGCCCGTCGATCTCCGCGTCGTCTCCGGGGTCGGCCTGGTTGCCGCCGGGTTTAGGTATCATGCAATTTGGGTCAATCGGGGGGCGATTTCGATTCCTCGTCCGGCGGCGGTTTTTTCGTTTTTTGCGCCTGTTTTTTTTTATTAGGGTTTTCGGGGGCGCCCGCAAGATTGTTGGAATGGTGTCTCCGTTGGGATTAGGGTCCTCTGGCGTTTGGATTCGGGGGTTTTCAACGCCAGTGTTTTCGTGACGGGAGGGTTGTTTCCGCGGCCGCGTTCGGTGCGTGCCTGGAAATGGGTGTTGGATCGAGTGGCTGTTGTTTTGGGATTCCAAATTTTTTTCTCTTTTGCGTGCATTATGTATTGGCGTTCCTTAAAAGGGTTTTGGTCGACATTTGCGCCGTCCGATTTATTAGACACTGGATTTCTAATGCTGGGAGTTATTTTATCATCTGGAAGAATGTGTGTGTGGATAGTGAAACTGGTTTCTGCAATGTAAAAAGTGTCGCTTCGAAGCTTTGCTTTGAATGTTCTTTTCGTTTGATTACTGGAATTTCTTTTGTAGCTTTAGGAGTGGAGCTCGTGTGGAAGAGGAGTTTGATTGCGAGAAATGGCTGGTGTAGCGACGGAGGAGTCTGGAGTGGGAAGGTCTGACGAGGGGATTTTGAGTTCTCAGGGCTCTGAATCTGGGGAAGCATTGGCGGAATGGCGATCTTCAGACCAGGTGGAAAAGGGAATTACTTCGACTTCGCCTCCGTACTGGGATACCGACGACGACAATGACGATGACGATGGTGGTGTGCTTACTTCTTCAGCTTTCATTCTTTTTACTCCATTTTTTCTTTACCTGGCTTCCTGTGATTTTGAGATTGTCAAAGGCTGCCATTTACAAATGTGCTGAATCAATTCTTGATGAGAATACTGCTTGATAGTGCATGCTGGGTGGTAAAGGGGCTTGCGATCTTGGAAGAGACTTCTTTCATTCAGTTCAAGTTTTGTGATGACCGGAGTGATCTGTTGTGTTGAATCTTTGTATGGATCTGCACATAGGATAATCCATTCTATGAAGTCATAATTACTCATTTTTCTATGAAGTCATATTATCACATCTGGAGTTCCTTGAAATAGGATTTGATGCCAATATAGATGATTATTCGTGATGCTCTCAATCACATTCTTCCTGTTTGGCTGTGAAATTAGGACTTTTGACTTCCAAAAAAGTGAGTTTTATTTAAATAAATCTGAAAGGTTCTTTTCTCAATAAGTCCAAAATTTGAACAGCTTTGATTAGTTGGTCAGCAGCTTTTAATGATATATACTAGATAAATGCTGTAGCTCCTTCCCTCTTCCACTTGGTTTGATGATTGTCTCTCTCTACTTTGTCTCCCAACAATTTTTTCATATTAATTGTGATGATGGGGCACTTTCTTAGGGGATGTAGTCTCATCTTGCTCTTTGTTTCGGGTACTTATACTTGTTATAGTTGCTTTCATTGAAGAACTCTCTATTTTCTGTTCCTTGTAGGGCCAAAACCTTCCGAGTTATATGGAAAACATACATGGAAGATAGACAAATTTTCACAGATCAATAAAAGGGAACTTCGTAGTACTGTGTTTGATGCTGGCGGCTATAAATGGTACGACTCTTTGTAGTAGATGGAAGTTGGCTGTGATTGCGTTCATCTTCTTGAACTAATCCTGCACAAGATGTGATTTTTGTATTCTATTGGAGAGATTGAGCCACTAACGACTTAGGTTTTACTGAAGTCTTGATACTTAATGGGACACAATGGAGGACGAACATCTGCGATGCCTACGCGATTAGTTGGAAGGATTTGGTTGCAGCTGTTGTAATAAAAAATCTAGTCATTTCTACTAGATGGCATGATATTCTTTCTTTCGAATCCCATGTTGGTCTTGGTCAATGTTGTGAAATTCAGTCTTCTTGCTTCCATGGGGAACTGTTTGGTTCCAGTCTACTGAAAAGTGGGCGATGAACGTTTCAGGTCTGATGGGGATACCTACTTCATGAATCAAAGATAGGTTTTTTTTTTTTTTTTTTTTTTTTTTTGGGGGGGGGGGGGGAGGGCGTTTTGGGGCAGGGATTCCACACAGACAAGTGTTACCATCTGCAATTGTATGACACTATAACCTAGTATTCTTTCTCTTGGGGAATGAGAAGAAATCAGATTGTTTCTTTATCGTATATCAGTCAATGATTTTTTGGGAAACTAATTGCCAGTGGTAAATGTAAGTCATGCCATCTATCTTGTGTTGCGAGATAGGAATGGTTCCTGACATCCTTATTTTGCCTATTCTGTCATATCATATGGACTTTTTTTCCTTTTTCACTCTCTCTTCTCCTATGCGCAGTTTTGACAATAGGATTGAGTTAGTGATAGTTGATGAGAATTCTTATGTTATCCATTTGTCTTTTTAGCCTTCCAATTCCTTATGTCCTCTAAAATGCTTTTCTCTGCATTCAATGCTTTATCATAGCATAGCTGAACTTCCACATTTTAGGTCCTGGGCCAGTTTGTTTATGTTTTTAAGAAAAGCAAAAAGCAACCTTTTGCTTTCGCCCTTAAATCTAACAAATTATACAAATTTCACGAAACTATAAAATTTTATGTGAATGTACATGTTGACATTTGTATATTGTGAAAGTTTCAAGTGCTTTGGGCTAAGCAAAAGGTAAAATGTGTCCGAATGTAAGATTTAGATTAATCAAAAAGCAAAAAGGAAAAGTCTGGTAAGACACCTTTATGTTTTTCTGTGAACTAGTAGTTTGTTCTGTATGTATATGTGAAAGATATGAGGACCTTTGTTTCCATGCAGTCCCCTAGTTCCCTTTGATAATGAAGTTGTATAATTTGATTCGGATTATCTGAGTCCCTATTATAAGGATAGTAAAACTTTTCCTAGTTGCTTGAAGTATCTTGTTCTAGGTGCACTTGAACAAAAAATTCAAAATAAGTTTGAGATCATAATAGGCTGCATGTATTTTGGTTGTATACCAAATTATTTCCCTGGACTTCATAAAGGCAGATAAGTTTTAATGATCTGGTCGCATTGCTTGATAATTTGCCTTTGCGATGCAGGTATATTTTAATATATCCCCAAGGTTGTGATGTCTGCAACCATCTCTCTTTGTTTCTCTGTGTTGCCAATCATGACAAACTTCTTCCAGGTTCAATACTTTTGCAAGTTTCAAATGCATTTGATGATGGTTTTTCTATATCTCATTGTGGTTCAGTCGAGATTTCATTTTGCATAAGAATTATATTTTTACTTTGCACAGGGTGGAGTCATTTTGCACAATTTACAATAGCTGTGGTGAATAAAGATCCAAAGAAATCGAAATATTCAGGTGGGTCAATTTACATTAATTTGGTTGCGTTTACCAAAGTTTTGACCCTACCAAGGTCAATAACTGGCTTGGTTCAACTTTTGCAGATACATTACATCGATTTTGGAAGAAGGAGCATGATTGGGGATGGAAAAAGTTTATGGAATTGTCGAAAGTATTTGATGGGTTTATTGATGCTGACACCCTCATCATAAAGGCTCAAGTCCAAGTCATAAGGTCTTTTTTTCATTTTTCTCTTTTATATAATGGGTTCATTTATGGTATTCTTCATTTAAGAGATTTTTCTGCATAGGTGCATTTTAGTCACATTTGGAAACAAAATTTCTCTTCCCTTTTCATGTGTGACACTTCAGTATCACATTGTTTTGCAAAAGTAAGCTACTTGTTCATGCGGGGAATTGTTTTGTAGAGATGTAGTTAAGGGTGATTCAGAATCTAGTTGAAGCTTGAAATATTTTATAATCAATTTTTCAAGTCGTCTAATAATAAACTTTTACTACTGGTCATGGAACTGGATTAAGTTTATCTGTCCCAGTTAAAGTGCCAATATTTGGTTCCATATGTACTTGAGTGTGAGTCTTAATCAGTGGATGCGTGTTGACATTCCCTATGTCACATGAAGGACCTAAACAGTTGATTAAATGTCATCATGTCTACTGTTCATAGCTGCCTCCTCTTGTTTCTCTTCCGCCCCCCCTCCTCTTTTCTCTCTTTGCTCCTTACTTTAACATTCAAGTCTCTGAACCTCCCTTAGAAACAGATTGCACTTGCATCGTTATTTATAATACAAATTTTGCAGTGAAGTAGATAGCGCGATTTAATTTTGCTTGGTTTTCACTTGTATCTTTTGATTCTCCTGTATAATCTATGAGCAGTTTAATTTTTTCAAGGTGGGCAATTTGCAATTTTGTCTGCTTAAAAACGATCGTGAGCAATTCACTTAAAGTCTTTCCTTTTTAAATATATATTTTTCTAAATTAAATTCCTTGAGACATGTCACTTTCAGGCCAGTTCTTTAAGTGGATGGAGGATTGATTTCTGCTTGTAGATTTTCTTTTCTCTTTTATATATAAGACAATAGCTAATATTTCTTGCACACACACACACACACACACACACACACACACACACACACAACCAATTATTATGTTAGATCATGATAATTGGTTAGCTTATCCACATTGCGAAGTTCTCAAATGATAATATTATTCTTCTCGGTTAAAATTTATTGTTGGCAAGTTGGACTTATATATCTATACCCAGTTAGTCTTGTCTTTGAAAGGTATGAAAAAGATAGTACTTTGGTAATATTGTATATGTCATGACAAGTTGTGCTTTTAGAAATTCTTAAGGAGTAATTAGTTGAGAAACCTTCCAATTTGCTTATGAGAGCCTCATGCCTTTTGTTGCTATCCAATGGTCTGGTGGGTCACCGAGATCAAGATGCTGTTATCTTAATATTGAAGTGATTTCTGCTATTTTTCTTCAAACTTGCGTGTCCTACTCTTACTTATAGAAATGTAGCTTCAATTTGCTCAGCGAACACTCATTTTTATCGTCTGATCGACCTTGCTTGATCATTGTCAGGGAGAAAGCAGATCGGCCATTCCGTTGCCTGGATTCTCAATATAGGAGAGAACTTGTTCGTGTATACTTGACTAATGTAGAGCAAATCTGCCGACGTTTTGTTGAAGACAGAAGGGCCAAGCTTGGGGAGCTGATCGAGGACAAGCCTAGATGGTCAAGGTATACTGTTGTTAGTACTATTTTTCAACTAGGATATTGTTCTCGTCACTATCTTCTGAGTTTTGAAGTGTTCAGTCGAGGACTTGTTGGAGCCATTAAGTATTCAAATCCTTTATTTTTTTGCTTTTATTAAATGATAGTTTGTATATTGAAATCTGTTTGTGAGGTTATTTACCTATTTTAATTGCAAGATACATGATTTTGCAGCTTCCGTGCTTTCTGGTTGGGAATCGACCAAAATGCTAGACGCCGTATGTCAAAAGAGAAAATGCATGTGATTCTCAAAGTTGTGGTGAAACACTTTTTCATAGAAAAAGAAGTTACCTCGACTTTGGTTATGGATTCCTTGTACAGTGGCTTGAAGGCTCTCGAAGGGCAAAGCAAATGTAAGAAAGGGAGGACAAAAGTATTGGATCCTGATGAAATGCCAGCTCCCATTGTTTCAGTGGAGAAAGATATGTTTGTTTTGGTGGATGACGTATTAATACTGCTTGAAAGGGCTGCCATGGAACCTCTGCCTCCAAAAGATGAGAAGGGTCCTCAAAATCGAACGAAGGTGCGTTGTCAAGTCTATTTCTAGTTTGTTATGCTGATATGGTATGGGGAACCACAAAGAATGGTCTAAACCTGCAGAGTGTTAGAGTTTGAATGAGATGGCGGCATTTAGTTTTCTATGAATTGGACTTTAACTGCATTTTGTATGCCAAAAGTGCTTCTCTTTATATGTTGTTGGTCCAATGGTGAGCAGCTTTGATACAGAACGACTCATTCTCTAACTCCCGTCTCTTGTTTGGATCTTGTTGGTTTATGCATCCTGATGTCTTGCATTGCTTTTCTAGATCCATCATGTCCTTATTATGACATGACAGTTAGGAAGGTGACATTTACTTGAACAAGACATGTTGGGTGAGGTGTTTACTTTCTCCCTTCTTTGAATGAGAGGCTGCTTTTATTAGTATGGGAAGTCCAAGCTGGGATTATCGCTGGTTGTTTTGGTGAGCATAGGCAGTTTAGATAAGAAGACAGTCAAGCTGTCAGATGAAATTGAATGGTGTGAAATCCTTACACTTGCGCATAATAGGTTTGCTCTAATGTGTGCGCATATATATATAAGTTTATACTATGGGCAGATCTATATGTGCATGATTAACTATGTACTGGCCTGCAGTGTATGCACATAGAAATCGAATTTCTTTTGCTTTGTTTTGTTTACCTTCATATCGTACTGGTCTTTGTTTCACTTTGCGGTTTTCCTTCCTGTTCTACTATTTGCTTATTTCATTTTTTTTTTTTTTGGTAAGGGTAAGAGATATAATAAAAGGGGAAGGAAAAGCTAAGCAACCCACGGCTTCAAAATATTTGCTTAGTTTATTGTATTTCATTAATTACATAATTGTTTTGGGTCTTCACCTAAGTCATGGCTCTGTGACTGTTCAATGAAACTTTAGGATGGCAATTCTGGTGAGGACTTCAATAAGGATTCCATTGAGCGTGATGAAAGGCGGCTGACAGAATTGGGTCGAAGAACAGTGGAGATTTTTGTACTTGCACATATTTTCAGGTATTTCCTCGTGGAGGATTTTAGGTTCTTTCTTCTTATAGTTGTCTTTATGGTTTGTTTGCCATGAAACAGACAGATTTCTGTGAACGGACCTAGTTTTCATCTTTCAGGGATTGCTTGTGCATTTAATTGATATGACTCATCTTTTGCAAACGTAAGAATGATGTTATATTACTTGCAATCACTTAGCTTTGTCTAGTTCACTCTTACATGTCTATGTGAATAGCTTGATAGCTTTCCCATAATGAATCTTTGCCCAAATTCCTCTTCAATTTATGTTATATATCCATTAGATGTTGCAGTGGATTTTGAATGTGGGTGACGAAGGAAGAGTCGTAGGGGCGGAATAAAGTAAGCCCATTGCAGTGAGAAATGGTCAAGTTGAAGCTTACATATTTCAAACATATTCTGACCACTTGACTGCACCTGGAAAACCTTCCTGGAATCGCTTGATCTCTTGGTTGGGAAGAGCCCGCCCCTAGACATTCACTAAGGATAATTGATGATGTTTGCGGAGGCTTTAGCCAGTGTGGCAAAGGTCTATTAAAAGATATTTAACTTCACTTGTAAATACATGGTGATGAGGGCCAGTTCAGATTCTTTACCATGGTTAAAACACCATTGTTTTCTCCCTATCTGAAGTTGCTCTTTTCTTTGCTTGCTACACAGCCCTCCAGCTCTTTTCTCTTGACAATTAGGTTAGCTTCTCTTTGCAAATATGGGAAACCTTTCTTTCTAATTGTCCCCGATATTACTGGGCTGCTGACATCATTGTTGGGAGCACACAGTGGTTGACCTAAAAGAAGTTATATTATCAATGGCCGTGGAATGCTTCTTTGTGATTGGATTTGTTAGTAGAAAGTCGAATCTGCAGCTTTGTGAGGTGGACTTAGATCAATGTTTTATGGCGCTCTTTGATGTGGCGGTTATTCCAATCACTTATCCTTCTCATAATGTGCTTTCATCTTGTAAAATGGATTATGTATATTGTGTAAATTCTTATGTTGTCTTTAGGATGTTTGACATCAAATGTATGTATCATTTGCTCTTTGCATTACTGTTTTGTAGTAACAAAATTGAAGTTGCCTACCAAGAGGCTGTTGCTCTGAAGCGGCAAGAAGAGCTCATTCGTGAAGAAGAAGAAGGCGAGCAGAAGGCGAGACGTGGAGCTAGTCTTAAGGAAAAGAGGTCTTCTTCAAAGAAGAAGCAGGTTGGATGTTCTTGGCTATTATTACTTTGTACCAATATTGGCTGGGGTTATGTGCTAATGGATTTCAAAGGTCACGAGGCAAATTAATGCAAGCCTAGCCATCCTGTGTACTGTGATCCAAAATTGATAAAACTTGTTTTTTTTTTCCTGGGTTGGGGGGGGGGTTTTGGGACAATTGGAGGTCTGCCCTCTATTTGTATTACTTTACCGTTTTTGCATAAAGCAATTTGGTTGCTAATTAGGAGTTATGGATATTCTTATCATGACTGTTGACCAGCAGTAGGAGAGTTCATGGAGAGGAACTTTTTTCTTGGGTTGGAGAATGGAGTTTTAATTAGACAGAGGAGGTATTTTATATGATGGACACACCATGTGGCAGTGACGCATGGTGTAACCAACCTGTCAAAAGTGATGCATGCTCACATGGTACACAAGCAATGGTGATTGGTCAATTTACACCCTGTTATCACTGTCACGAGATGCATACATACACGGTATGCGGGCAACAGTGATTGGTCTGAAACACTATCATCACTGCCATGCGGTAGATCCGCTACATAAAATACTATCTTGTTCAGGTGGCCTTTTAAGTTACTCTTTATTGTTTATAAGACTGGTCATGTTGGTCTCAGGGGATGCTGATTTGTCATCCTATATTGACGTGTGGATACATGTCCACTTTTGTTCTCTATAGTTTCTCTTGCTTTCTGAGAGGCACAACTTTCTGGACTGTAGGCTAAGCAGAAGCGCCTCAATCGCAAAGCAAAAGATAAGGAGAGAGACGAAAGACATGGTGCCACAGAGCAGGACAAGCACGAAGAAGAAAACACTGTTGATGAAAAAGAAGACTTCATCCCGGAGGATGTAAGCCCTGCACTTGAAAAGCCTGATGTACTGGAAGATGTTTCGGACACATCAGATTTGGCTGATGGTGTCAGTGAAGTAATCCAACCTGATTCGGATGAGATAGATGCAAGTCCTGTAAATTGGGACACTGATGCTTCTGAAGTTCATCCTCCTATAGAAGCCAGTAGCAGTGGGGTTAGTGGACTATCTCCTGTGCAAAATGGAATAGTAGAGAAAAGAAGCCCATCTATGATGGATGATAGCTCCTCAACTTGTTCTACTGATTCAGTCCCCTCAGTTGGAGTTAGTGGACCATACAAGGGGAACTCATTTTCATCTAACCATAAACATCAGAGATCACCTAGCAGGTAAAATAGAAATGACACTAGTTCTTTGCTAAAGTTGAATTGCATGGCGTTGATGCACTTCAGCATGTGTTTCTACAGGGGAAAGAGTCAGAAAGGTAAGGAAGCACGTGATTGGAGTTGCTGGACCAACAAAACAGAGAACGAGTCTACTGAACCTGCAGTTGATGTGGGAGAGTCTTGTAATATCCCGAGTAACAAGGCAGCTGACACTGAGGTTGAGGTTGATGCTCTCTCCTTCCGGAGTCAAATAAGACAGTCTGAGCATGATGTGGTTAAAAAGGTGGGATTTAAAGAATTCATTTATTACTTGTTCAAAATTGGTGAAGTCATTGTCTGATAGTTGTTAAGAAAAGCATATCAGGAATTAAGGACACTTTAATGACTAAGCAACATATTTTTGTGTCCTCCATCCTTGTTTTTAACATAGTGCATTTGTTTGGTAATAATCCAACCTTTTGGGGTTCCATTTGGGTAGAATGTGCTGTCATTCAAGCCTAACTTCTCATTGACATGGTGGTTGAGGTCACATTCTTCTGTCTGCACTATTCATTGATTCTGCCACATGGTGATATTGTCCACTTGACACTTGCACATATCGAAGGGAGAGAGGCTTTTGGACCATCGTTTTTCCTTGTTAAGCTTAGAACTTTAATGACACTCATATGGTGAAGGCGGATATTCGGATTCTGTTGTCAGATAGCCTTCTTAGAATCTTTACTTTTTAATTTGAAGGAAATTTATCCTTCCTATTTTTCCCTTAAAGTTACTGCTTATTGAATAACTGAGGTGTGTCCTCTCTGTTTCTAATTGATAGGAGACTTGCGTTGCTGCCTCATATTTGCGTGATAATTTTAACTGACAGGGCAACATATTTTCAGTTGTTACTGTACTGGATATAGTAATGTCAAGAGATAATGTGGAAGAATGTACTCTTAAATACCATATGTGAAGAATGGTAAATTGTCTATTATATGCGGGATTTTTTCATTTATACAATTAATGATACGGATTAAGTCAGATAATTATTTCTTCTGACTAGGCATGAATTGAGTATTAGGGCCTTAAAATCTCAGTGGAGCTTTGATGACAAAATAAAGGATGCTTCTCAGCAGACTAACTAATTTTCCTCTATAGTATTTTTTGGATCCGTATTTGATGTTGTTTTACCTTTTGTTTCTTCTGACTTAAGGAGACACATTGAAATTGTATCATATCCTGTGTTTGAATCATGCCTCTGAGTTCCGACTTGTATGGTGTTTCAGATCTTAAAACGAAGTAAGGCATGGCCAAATTTGTGTTCGTGTTTGCTAAGCAAATGACATTAGCAACATAGGTTTCTGCTTATATTGGTTCTCCTAATCATTCTTCAACTCCTTGCATTTCTGTAGAGGAGAGATTTTCCAAGAGATTTTATTGAAAGAAAATTAGATTAGGTAGATTAGGTATGTTTTATAAAGTTCTGTGCATTGGCAAAGAGCCATCCTACGTCATAGGGAATGCTGGATAGCCATTTTATAGATACAGCAGGAGCTAGAATGGGATAATTTTCAGTTGTTAGGTTTGTCAGGGAAATATACTTACAGTCAATACCATGTTAGGGAAATCTTCATCATCATGGATCACTTCTCACAATTTTTCGGTTTTATTTTCAATGAAGTCTAAGCTGATGGCATTTGATTTTTTATTATAACAGGGAGAAGCTGTTCTCCTGCAGAGGGAATCACGCATCAAGCAAGTTGATGAAGAAAAGCCATCTAAAGAGAAGTCAATTGCTGCAGAATCCTCTTCCAGCAGCCCTCCTAGAAATAATATCTCCATTGCCCGGTCGGAAACAGCACAGAAAATTATTCCTCTTGGGGATCCTTCATCAATTAGGAAGACATCTTTAAATGGCAAGCAAGAGAATGATAAGACAGTACTTCCAACAGTCTCCTCCCAAACAGCAACTTTGTCGAGGTCTGAGACTCAGAGGGATGTAATTCCTAAAACGGCTGAAAAACCCATTCCGCAAGTTCCTGTAATGTCAAGGCCTTCTAGCGCTCCACTAGGACCTGGTAATAGGCCAAATGCTCCTGCTGCTTCCCCTGTCCATACAGCTCCACTGCTAGCACGTTCTGTGAGTGCAGTCGGCCGCTTGGCTCCTGAGTCTACCTCAGTATCTCCTGGCTATGTTCCTTTGTCGTATCGAAATGCTATAATTGGCAATTCCTCTGCTTCGACTTCAGCCGTTTTTACAAACCAATGTTCGCCAAGCTCTGTAGTTAAAGTGTCAGCATATATGCCGTCTCCCACCTTAGCATCTTCACCAGTGTTCTTGAACCCTAGCACTGATGGTATGGACTATGGTGCACCCAAATTAGGCTTCCCTTTTGGCACAATGAATCGGGATGTGATGTCAAATGGACCCCAGTGGTTGGAGAATCTGGATGGCCGAAGTGCACGGAGTGATCCTCCTTTGCAGGGTGATGTTCGGAATATGGAGTATTACAGGTCTTCGCATAGCAGATCACAAGATCACTTCCCTGACCTCCAGGCCTGCACATCTGGGCGTCAAACGCAAGGTTTGCCAGCAGATGATTTTCCGCACCTCGATATTATAAATGACTTACTGGACGATGAGCAAGCTGTTGGGAAGGTCACTAGATCAGGCCTGGGTTTCCAGTCTCTCGGCAGTAGGTCCCTCTCATTAAATCGCCAGTTTTCTTTCCCCCATGATCTGGGGATTTCAGGGGATATGGAGTCAGCTGCCAGCTCATGCAGCTTCGAACGAGTGCGGAGTTATCGTGAAAATGGGATTCAACCGGCATTTGGCTCCTTTCCAGGAAGTTTTGACTCGACTGGATTTATTCCTCAGGTTAGTTCGCTTCCTCATGCAAATGGGCAGATTGATGGGTTGATACCGAACCAGTGGCATATGGCTGGATCTGATTTATCCATGCTGGGAATGAAGAATCCAGAGCATGATGGATACCCATTTTATGCTTCGGATTATTCAAATTTGGCATGTGGTGTCAATGGTTATAAGGCATTTCGGCCCCCGAATGGTCATTGAAATGGAAATGAATGAAACGGAGTGGCCCCAAAATCATCGGGCCGCTATCCGTTACATATATGTACTTGGAAGGAGAAACTGGGTGTTAGATCTGGATTGAGGTTGTAGTCCTTTCATTAGAAAAAAGAAGAATAACATTCTGAGGAGGGAGTTCACTTGTTTGATTCCTTCCTCCTTGCGGATCGATGGTTTCTCGTGTATTATGGGGTTTTCTTAAAGCATAGTTTTTAGCGAGCCTCATGGTATATGATTTTCTAGTAATTGCTTTTCTCAATTGGCCTGCTGTTCCGTCCATTGGCGCCGATGCTAGGCGGCCATATAAATTTCTGTCGAGGCAATTCTAGGTGCTCGTCGATATTCAGACATGCGAATTTGGCTCTCTTGCCCTTGTCCTTTTAACCTTCGGGAAGGTGGTTCTCCCTTGGTGCCGGCTATTTTTCGGTCCTAGAACACACCCTTTTTTGCCTCTAATTCCTACTTATCTGTGTTCCTTTCTTGTATAGTAAAAGTACATACAGCTGCATAAATAGTAGCGAAAAGGAATACTTCTAAATCGAGGAAAACCCGGTAGAGATATAGTGAAACGAATCATCTGAGACCCTTCGCCCCTAGATTCCGTTGAAATTATCCTCGAAATTTTCTTGCACATGCTTCCAAAACTGGGTCAACAAACCAACTTTAATATGTCTATGTTAGTATTGATATTTAGATATGCACAACTGCCACCTGGATGATGTCTTTGAAAGCCCATTTATCACCAATTTGAACCCATTTAGAAGGGAATGTGTTCCACAGAATTTTTATGAATATAATTTGTGAGGTTCTATTCGTCTCGCGAAAAATGAATAATATAGAAAATATTTTTCTAAAAATAATTATTCGTATTGCTTGATATAATTACTCGATGGAAATCATTTTCATTATTAATAGCAATTTATATATAAATATTTTCGTGTGCGATGAAAATGCTTGCTTTTGATTCATTCGTTTTCGCAAGAGATACAAGTGATTGCCTTCACGAATATGCTTTTCAAATCATTCATTTTTTCGCAAAAGAATCAAAGCCTCAATGAAACCTGGCCATAAAATTCCTGCCATCTATTAAATCTAATTAACCTGGATGGAGAAAGCAAAATGAATTCACATAACCATATCAAAAGGTGAAGGAGAAAGAGGGATATTATTATATCCTTACAGCCTCAAGGATGACACGACTGCGACTGGCAGGAAAAACCACCATTCAAAAAGTTTAGGTCCATAGCCAACTTTAGCCAATTGCTACAATACTAATCTTGGACAGATCATGAAACTTCCTCGCACAAGAAACATGGACAAAAGCAAAAGCGTCCACGCAATTAACTTTCGAATAGGACAAAGCCCAAAAAATTCAAAATCTATGTATCAAAGTTCCAAAGTTCCCACCCCTTTTAATCGATCTCAAATTCTTAGATTTGGATATAAGCATTATCTTAGCGTAGCAGTCAACGTTCAAAATCTTTCAACCGAAACCAAAGAGTGAAAAGTCAAATCCAATTCTACCCCCTTCGATAATCATCAGTATAAATAAGTTTTAATGCCACAACATCATATGCATTAAGAATCATTGTCTTGCCTATCATGAAGCTTTTCAACATTGTCGTTATCTTTGCATCGATTCTTATTCTGTTTGCCTCCCATGTCCAGTTCTCACAAGCAACCAGAATCTTGCATGAGAATGGCCAACTCCCGGTAGAAGAGGGGCTCGTTCTGCAGTCTCTTCAGAGGGGCGACGTCCCCTCCTCCGGCGCCTCGAGCTGCACCAACATCCCTGGCAGTGGCGGCAGCACGAGCTGTCCGCTTGGCTAGAAGAGCTTCACTTCGGGGCGGCGGCGGGTTACCTGCGTCTCGTACCAGGCAGATGAAGCGATTAATCGAGCGATTAATCGAGAAACAAGCAGACTTCTTTTGTTCCGTTTCTTTTCTTAATTGTTGGTATTTGCTAGTTGCTAGCTAAGCAGTTTACACTTGTACACATTCATTTGTTATTTTATTTTTTAAAAAATTTCGTTATTTATTTATTTATGTATATAGATGTTCAAGCGAGCCATGGTTTCAATTCGTTGAATGGGTGTTATGTCGTGTAGTCTGTAAACAGTATTCTTTATTGTACATCTTTCATTGGGAAATTTATTCAATAAATTAATAGATCTCGTCCATTCATTATTTTGAGCTGAATTATATTCCCGTCGACAGCGTCGCTTGTTCAGCACGGACATATGGAAACCAAGTAGGGAGTTTTGCCCACACAAGCGTACTCGTTTCCTTTATTCAACGATTGTGATTGTTTTTTTATATTTTTTATTTCATTGTAGTAGCTGTAAAAAGTGGAATTGGAACCTCTTTGACTTGAAAAATATGCACCGAAATGACGAGGAAGCTGACGTATAATGAATTGTAAATTTCGAATCCATGAAAGGCGACACTAATTTTGTTGAAATGCACTTGCGAGTTTTGTTATAAAAGTCCAAGTTCCCCCATCGGAGAAATGACATAGTGTAGAGCTTCGTTTATTCATAACTCGTTGGTTCAAATTTTTGAACGAGTGTAAGTTCAATTGGATATGTCGACAAGTTCAGACGTGGACTCTCCTTTAGTAATCTCCCTAGTAAATTTCATGGACAATGTCAAGCTTGTGCTGTGTGTCGAGCTTTACTTATATACAGACAAGCTCCTCCCTTGATTATTAGGCCGACTCCATGGGATTTTGCCAGGTGAGCTTCGAAGAGGGCAATTTGAAATTCAAAAGAAAGAAACTTGTACGTATAAGATGGGCCAAAAATCGCGTACATTCAATGTGACGATAACAATCCGATTGGAATGGCATGCAAATCAAATTGATGGGCATTTCAATCATCACCTAGTGGCGACCAAGGTATTCTAACAGCATTGGATACTTACCAAAGAAAAAATAACAAAAAAAGGTAAAACAAGATAAGGAGAAAAATGAAATGGATTCAGCTGATGATACGAAAGTCTGCGCCATTCACTTGCGCATGCAAGTTAAGCTTCCTTCGGTGGACATTGACGCAGCACTAATCTTGATTTTTTATTTTTTGTATCTATTATAACTTAATTACGTGTCGAAGTTGAGAACCATTTGACCTGGTTCATGCATAGCGACGACTGTCAATTCACGAAAAATCAGAGATTGCGTCACCAAGCACATTCGAGTACGCAACCTTTCTTTGACCACATTTGTCAATTTCAAACCCATAAAAAAAAAAAAATTGGTTTTTTTTCCCTGAGTCAATTCCAATCTAATAAAATTAATATATAATTAAGCTTTTGGTCGCATACCGCTGTTGGGCGTTGGAATGCCGACGCTGCTTAATTAGTTTTACATCAATCATGAGAAAAAGAAAAAGAAAAAGAAGAACAAGAAAAAGAAAAGAGAAAACGCTCTTAATTAGTTTATTGACGGTTTCGCTAATTAAGCATAGACTTAACTTTTACCAAAAAAAAAAGGCATAGACTTAACGAATTCGAGTTAGTCCACGATCAGTCGATGGTCCAATTTTTGCACGAGCGTTGTTAAGTCGATGATTTTATATGTGTGTTTGGATATGGAGAAGGTGGAATTTCCACGCGCTAATATAATTCAAATGCACGTGAGAATTAATGAGCATGTTTCAATGGTGCTGGAATTTTTTTCTTAAAAAAATTAGGGTGTATAAAGAGGGTAATTTAGATGAGATCCGTTGTCCGTTGGAACGTTGATCGTCACACACGCAATCCCTAAACATCTGGAGTTGCATGATCAACTTAGGTTCTGTTCGTTTAGCAAAAAACGGATGATATAACAAATCTTTTCTTAATAATAATCATTTATATTGTTTGAAATAATTAATCAATGAAAATAGTTTTATATCGATAATAATTTATATATAAACAACGATATATTTTTAATTCATTTATTTTTATAAGCGATATAAGTGATCATCTTTGAAAAAATATTTTCCAAATAAACAGAATCTTAATCCTGAAAATTTACTTCATGAACAAAAAAAATAACCTGTTGAAGATTTCTCGTCATGCAAAGCCGGTACCAAGATGGCCGAGGGCAGGGACATGAACAACAAACACGTCAGCAATCTAAGCATACGGTGTCCATCAGTCTAACAAAAACCTAATTCTGATAAAAAAACACCAACATATTCATGATGAATAAACACTAACACCACTGCAAGATGTGCCATTGGGACCGACATGATGTAAATTTCCTGCCTTTAATATACATGAATTACCGTGAACCGATTGATCGATGTCGCTAGCGGTGGCCAAAACCTTCTTCCCCATCATCAGCTTCTCCAACAAAGTTCAGGAACTTGGGCCCTCTTTTGTTTTTCTTCACTACACAATCCATCGGTCAGACGACTCTAGGATGCAACACGGCAGGGGCGTGACGAGCTGCGTGGCCGGCGAAGTTCCTCTCGTTCCACGGGCAGTTCCCGCCGCCGCCCCCTCCTGGGATGTTGGTGCAAGACGAGCTGCCGGACGGTGGCGTTGGGCCCCTCTGGAGCGACTCGAGCGGCGCAAGATGCTCTCCCGGCCGTCGCTCCCCGCGCAGAGGCCTCATGGCCGCCACGCACGTAGACGACAGGATTGCCGTGAGCACGAAGGAAAGGATCACTAATCTGGAGGAGCTGTTCATTGTGTGGAGCCTTGCTCTGTTCGACGAGGGAGTTTGAAGAGAGACTTGGTGTCTTCAATTGGAGTTTGGAGTTGGTTTGTTGTCAATGTTGCGAATAATTGGAGAAAAGATTCCGAAGACCTGGGCTTTAAAAAGTTATTGAATGGAATGTGAGGGTAATTTTTAAATGTTTTTGTTTAAGTTTTTCATGGGGTTTGCTTGTTCAAATGGCTAAGTGAGGGCATGACTTGGTGGAAAAAGAAGATACAGATGAATATTCTGCTTGATTAATTGACTTGGCCTTTGTATTTGAAAGGTTGAAGATAGACGGTCTAAGGAGGGAATCAAACAACATATAGCCGGCGAATAAAATCAAGGAGAATGCTTACCCAAAAAAATCAGGCAGAGTATTTGTTTAATGAGAAATGATTGGGTGAGAGTTTTTAATTTACTGTGAAAATAATAATCTATTCTAGATCATAAAAAATAAAAAATAAATAATTATAAATCCTTATGGGATCCACTCTTTCAAAAATTTATGATCATAACAAGCAATTATTTTCACGGTAATCCAGAGATTGTTATGTTGGCAAAACTCAACAAAGACATATGACTAGTTGCATTTCTTCTTGTAATGGATAGTATGAGGCAAAATCCGTGGATTGCCCAGATTGTGACGGAATATTAAGTTGTTGTCTATTTTCATGTTAAAATGATGAGACTCAACTACTCATCATTGGGTAATGTGATTATCGTGAGAGGTTCGATTTTTTTCTTTTTTAAAGAAGGAACAAATACCTAAGTAATAAGATTTTGACTAATTAAGATATGGAAAATTTTAAATAATGACTTGAAATAGAGCCGTTTTCTCACAAGAAAGCTCAGAGTAAATTCTATTTCAAATAAAGACTTGAAGCGACTAAATCAATCTCAAATTAAAGCCAAATTCAATAGCTGGCTTTTTCCAACGACTTTGCAAGGACAATTTTGTCCAGAATTTGCAACTATTAAGAAATGATTAAAATTTTAAAAAACCCATAACTCCAAAATGAATTTTGACTAGGACGTTGGGGTGGTGGGTCTTTTGCTAGTGTCGTTTCAGAATTTACCCGCCGGCTGCCAGCTATACGGGTTCCTGGATATTAAAAAAGAAAAAAAATTCTGACTGGGGTTTTTCGTGACTTTGATCTTCACCTCATCAATTGTCCATTTAGATCGTGTCCGTAGTTCTCGGCTCCGTAATCTGACCGAGGTTAGCTCGCCAAAGTCCCGGTCTTCGTGAACCTCGATCGTGTCCGTGGTTCTTGCGTTTTGTCGTTCCCCATAAGTACTCGAGTGATCTCATGATATTGTCGGGACGAGCTCCATTGTCGAGGCTTTGTTTGAAGGGTAACTTGTAAATTTCCTTGGCCACGGTTGGGAGAAATGACATCGTCTTAGAAGCACGTGCAGATGAGAATCTTCGTTTACTGCTCTCTGCGCCCCAAAATTCTTATGTGGTTTATACGCTAGTTGCTAGGGTTCAGTTTGTGAAATAGACTGTGTTTACCGGTGAATATGGTTAGAAGTGCACTTGTCTTATTAATGCCAAGATCCAACAATGGTTGTTTAGCCCTTTCTCCTTTTCAGATCGTAACAAAAGAATCACATCTGTCGGCCCAGGTAAGAAGTTCGTCAACCTAATTTTCTTGCGCGCTATCGTTGTCTATGAGCTATTTCTCTGACTTGGCCTCGTTGCTAAAGAGAGATGGGATTGGCGAAGGGTGATGGAATTGCTGCATATGCTATCTGTTAAGGCGAACGATCAAATAATAATATATTACGTGATTCAATCGTAAAGACATACGTCCACGGAGAGAGCAGTAACAAATTTCATTATAAATCAAGCGATACAGGGAAATTATATACTCAAGTCACTCAAACACTCGCTTGGTGTTTTCCAAGCCCCAATAATGCACGCAGTGTTTAGCCCCAAAATTCTCAAGAAATAATATCTCAATCTCACGAAAGAATTACCTGTAAATCTTACCACAAGATTTAATTAACTTAAAACACTAAATTTTCTTGGATGTAGTTTATGGACAATAACGAATAAGAAAATCCCTTCCAAGCACTTGACGACGAGACGGCGCTTCAAGACCAATTCTTCATGATCAACCTCCTACCACCCACGGCCACAAGTCTATATATATATAAGTGATACCTTATTCTTTTGCCGACTTCTCATAAGATTCCGTTTCCTATCTTAAACAATTTTATCCAAAACATATTTCTGTATATTTTAAACAAAATCCAAGTCCAAGTGAAAGTTGGACTTTCCTATTTTAGCAGCCAAATTCTCCAATACATATTCGAATTTTGGGGAATTGATCTTCGGATCTTCTTTACTCGATTTCAAATGTCCGCAACATATCCAATTCGGAATATTCGAAATTTCGCATTAGGCTAAAACTTGAGACATATTTTAACAATCTCCATCTTAGCTCGACGTTTGAGCCAAGTCACAATCGCTTCGCAAAAATTTAAACTCTGCCACTACTTTTCCCATAGCCCTTGATGGGCTTAACCGCCGCAGATATTATCCAAGTCCAAGTCTCGCTTGAATTTTACCCTAATCGAGGACCTCATCAGAATACCAACTCAACATGCACCTTTAACTGCACCGCAAGGATTTTCCGAGGCAACCTCCTCAACTGCAGATAAAGCAAAACCATTGTCACATCCATATCTATCAGAAGATCGAATACGTACCTTGTTAATTTCAGCAATTACGGCAACCATTGGTTTCATAGGCTCCACCTTGTTACAACCACCATCCATGTCGATTACTTTGCTAGTACTCGTACTCGCTACCTCGGGAGTTTCTAGTCGCAACTCCACCTCAAGCTTAACACCATTCAGATCGTTTGAACACTACTATAATCACTCCTAGCCAGAAGTATTGGAGACTCGTCAAATGTAACTTCTCTGCTGATAATAGGTGAATTTAACTCCGGGCACCACAATCGATAACCCCTCTCTCCTTGTGCATAGCCTAGGAATATGTACTTTCTTACCCTTCCATCGAGCTTTCCATCACTCACTCGAACATCACATGGGTAATGAAATATTCTAAGAACAAAATAATCAACAACATTACCTGACCACACTTCTTTAGGAGTCCCATATCCAATCGTAGTTGATGGGGATCTATTCATCAGGTAGCACGTCGTACTTAGCGCATTCGCTAGGAATCTCCTAGCCATACTAGCACTAAAGAGCATTTTATGGGCTGTCTCTAATAATATTTTACTCATTAATTCCGCAACATATTGTGGTTCATCAGTATTAGTGCGGTGTTTCACTATACCTTCCTTCATGCAAAATTCGTTTAACAGCTTTGAGCAAAACTCCATGCTACTGTCAGTCCGCACATGTTTGATCGTCTTACCAATCTCCTTTTCGATCAAAGCTATCAACTGCTTGATCCTGACAACAACATCAAACTTGTGCCTAAGCACAAATATCCACGTCTTCATCTAGTAGTCATCAATAACCGTTAGCATATATCTAGCACTTTTCCTCAAAGGAAACTATGACAACTTGCGAACATTCAAGTGAATTGACTCTGCAATTTCCATGGTTTCTTTGACAGTCGTACTGAACTGCATTTTCCGCCGTTAATCTAAATCACAGCACCTGCATACATTCAGTTCGTTAGAAACATAACCACATAGCAGATTTCTTTTACTTAAAACATTCAGGCTTCTCTTGCTAATGTGCCCCAAACACATATGCCACAATTTAGACTCTTGAACAGATGCATCCAACGTCTCCGCAGTGAAATTTGTCACTGTCTGACCTTGAAGCTCATACATGCTATTGTGCTTGATTCCTTTCATTATTATCAAAGCACCTCGAACAATATTCAGAATACCACATTATGAAATATATCGATACCCAGCTGAATCCAGGGCACTCAAAGAAATTAAGTTCTTCTTCAACTCTAGAACATGCCTTACTCTAGTCAATGTCCTCAATTTATCATCATGCATTCTGATTTTAACATTGCCAACACCAATGACATCACATTCAGTATTGTTTCCCAACTGCACTTTACTATTATCCATGCATTGATAAGTAGTAAACCAGTTTCTATTTGGTGTAGCATGAAAAGAACAACCATAATCCATAATCCATCCATCAAATGATGAATAATCAGTGACAAACGAGGCATAATCGACATTATCTACTATAGCTGCAACATTATCTGCAGAATCAACTATAATTCTCTTACCCTTCTCATTTTTCAGCTTAAGGCAATTCCTTCTAAGATGCCCCATCTTGCCACAGCTCCAATAGACAACATCACTTGTCCTAGACTAACTACGTCTATTTATATTAGTACTATTTTTACCCACACGTATTCTAGATCTTCCTCTATTTTCATCTACTAAAGGTGTAGATATAGGTTCGATATATTCTTTTCTATGGATGTCCTTGCTCAAAATTAAATCTTGAACCTCATCAAACGTCAAACTTGTTGGCCGGAGGAATTACTAACAGCAGTAACAGTAGTATTCCAACTATCAGGTAATGATGATAATAGAATTAAAGCATGTACCTCATCTTCAAAGTCAATCTCAACTGAACTCAATTGACTAATAATCACATTGAATTCATTGATATGATCTGCAACTGACGCACCTTCGCTCATCTTCAAATTAAACAAATGTTGCATCAAATAGACTTTGTTGATCGCAGAGGGCTTCTCGTACATATCTGATAGGGCTTGCATCAAATCAACAATGGTCTTCTCTTTCAAGTTGTTAAACGCGACGTTACGAGCCAACGTTAGCCGAATAACACCCATAGCTCGTCTATCCAGTAAATCCCAATCAACTTGTTTCATCGACTCTAGTTTCTCCCCAGACAAGGGCAAGTACAATTTCATCTAATAAAGATAATCTTCAATCCGCATCTTCCAAAAACTAAAATCATCTCCATCAAATCTGTCAATTCTCACTTTTACTTCTTCTGTCACCATCGATTCGCTTCAACTTAGCCAAATCTGGCTCTGATACCAATTGTTGCGAAAAGGCGAGCGATCGAACAATAATATAGACAGAAGAAGAAAATAAATCGGACACCAAATTTACGTGGTTCAATCATAAAAACCTACGTCATTTCACTATAGATCAAGCGATACAAGGAGATTACACACTTAAGTCACTCAAACACTCTCTCGGTGTTTCTCAAGCCCCAATTACACCCAATAACGCACACAGTGTTTAGCTTTGAAATTTCTCAAGAAATAATATCTCGATCTCACGAAAGAATTACACGCAAATCTTACCACAAGATTTAATTGACTTCAAACACTAAATCTTCTTGGATGTAGTTCATGGACAAGAACGAATAAGAAAATCCCTCCCAAGCACTCGACTTCTCATAGAATTTTGTTTCCTATCTTAAACAATTTTATCCAAAACATATCTCTGTATATTTTAAACAAAATCCAAGTCCAAGTGAAAGTTGGACTTTCCTATTTTAGCGGTCAAATTCTCCAACGCAATTCAAATTTTGGGGAGTTGATCTTCGGATCTTCTTTGCTCGATTTCAAACGTCCGCAACATATCTAATTCGGAATATTCAGAATTTCGCATTGGGCTAAAACTCGAGACATATTTTAATACTATCGTTGGCCAGATGCTTGTCGCTTAAACGAAGTCTATTATATAAGATAAGTGAAGAACAGCTTGAGCAAACTTCGCTGAGTGGACGACGATGCATTGGAGCTATTTCGTGATCATATTAGCCAACCAACAGACCCTGATGTTGTGCTTTACAATCTAGTGATAGATGGGATGCGTAAATCGTGATGACTGGGACAAGCTGGAGAAATTTGACAATATGGTACGGCGCGGTATCCCGGCTGTTGTGATCACATACAACTCTTTAATCCATGCTTTCTGCCAAGCTGGACTATGGACTGAAGCCAACAGAATGCTGCATTTAATGATAGAGAGAGACATTTCCCCCGATGTCATCACTTTCAGCATCGTGATAGATTGTCTATGCAAAACAGGAAAAGTAACCGAAGCAAGCCTGGTATTTGAATTGATGATTCAGGGAGGCAAGGACCTAGTACATACGCCTACAATACCCTCATAAATTATATAATTATTTACATAGATCTTTTTTTTAAGAGATTTGATTAAACATAGAAGAAGCTCTCTTTCTTCTACCCAATTTGAGGAAAAGTCCCATACAAGCAAAGAAGAATTGATCACCAATGCAACTGGGAAGAGCCAGCTCTTCAAGAACCGCAATCCAAATCGCGAAATCTCCATGTTGTCTGTCCTGTTTATCCAGACACCCTCCTCAGAACTCTACACCGCCACCCGATCCTCAAGCCCTGCCTAGTTCAAGTGCCGTATGCGGCGATGTTGTAAATCGGGTACCCTCACGCTTGATGAGGCCACGGACTACTTTCAAACGCTGGTTCGATGCCAACCCATCGTGCCCGTCAATACATTTAACCATGTGCTGAGTGTTGTATTTATGGTGGGTTAATGGATCAACGAAAGTGAGCAAAAGGAGATGCGTTGTTTTCTTTCATGTATCTCATTAATTTATGTATCTACTTAATTCATGGTCAATGTGTCTCCTGGATTCTTGTATCCATTTAATTCATTTATCTTCTAGATTCTTGTATCTATTTAATTCATAGTTCATGTGTACTGCTTACTTCAAAATCTTCATTTTAAGGAGAAGCTAAAAACCTACATCTCCTCTCTTAAGGTTTCTTTAAGTGTAGTGGTTTCAAGAAGTATTTGACAGAGTCTAATCGTATAGTGCTGATACCAACAAGTTCAAAGTGTTATATCTTGGGATGTGAAGTTTGTAAAGTTGTTTAGCAGCGTTGGTAGGAACTAATCGTCTTAAGGTATCTCACTTCCAATTTTTTTTTATCACTTTCTCGAATTAATTTTTTTGGTTACATCAAGCAGTGTTTCGTATTCTTCCCCCTAATACTTCTTCTATTCTTCTCCATATTTTCCAACATTGGGGTCATTTTCCAAGATCAAGAGATACTCGGACATGATCGCCATGCACGAGGAGATGAGCTGTGCAGGGGTCAAGCCTGACTTGTGGGCGCTGAACATTTTGATCAATTGTCGTTGCCATCTGGGGATGATGAACTGGGGATTCGGAGTGTTATGCGAAATCGTGAAGCGCAGTTTCAAGCCTGACGAGGTGACTTTCACCACGCTGGTGAAGGGTTTGTGTCCCGTGGGAAAAGCCACTGATGCAGTTGAGGTGTGAGACAAATTGGCTCTTAGAAGATTCGATGGGATCGGGGGGTCATCTTTGTATAGTGCCCTCATCAGAGAGCTTTGTAAAACTCGCGAGGTAGCCCTGGTGCTCGAATTGCATAAGAGGATGAAGAAGAGGAAAATCCAGGTCGATGCGCTGACGTGTACCATGATTGTCGGTGCTCTATGCAGAGCCGAGCTGATCGACAATGCATTGGAGTTGTTTTGTGACCAGATTAGCCAACGAACCGACCCTGACGCCGTGCTTTACAAATCAGTGATCAATGGGTTGTGTAAATCACAGCGATTGGGGCAAGCTCTCAAGATTTTTGGTGAAATGGTTGAGCATGGTATGGCAGCTGATTTGATCACGTACAGCTCTTTAATCCATGCACTCTGCCAAGCTGGACGATGGACTGAAGCCAACAGAATGCTTCATCTACTGACAGAGGATGGCATTTCGCCTGATGTCGTCACTTTCAGCATCTTGATAGATGGTCTGTGCAAAACTGGCAAAGTAACTGAAGCAGGTGCAGTACAGAAAGGCGTGGAACCTAATACATACACCTACAGCATCCTCATAAATGGTTTATCTATGGCGGGTAGGCTGGATGATGCAGCGAAGATTTTCCATCTAATTGAAGATAAGGGCATGAATCATGATGTTGTCGCCTACGAAATAATGATTAATGGGTACATGAAGCGTAACAGGATTGATGAAGCAAATGAACTCTTCACTCAAATGCTGAGCCATGGCTTTCCAGCACAGAGCTGTCTACTTACCAGGTCGTGCTGGATTGTCTCTGTAAAAATGGACACATCGACCAGGCAATGGATCTGTATCGGTCCCTCAGCAATGCTGGACTTGAACCGTCGGTCGAGGTGTTCAACATTCTGATCAATGGGTTTTGTAGAGCCGGTAAAATCGAGGCAGCAGCTTGTTCGAGAGCATGTCAGAGAAGGGCTTGGTTCCCAATGTTGTAATCTACAACAGCTTAATCAATGGCCTCGTCAAGGAACGGATGATAACAGATGCAGATGAATTATTCTTGAATATGCACGCAGGAAAAGGGTTGCTTCCCAGATTCCATTTCGTACAATATTCTCAACCAAGCATTTTTGCAGGACAACCAAGTGGATAAAGCATTGCAACTTCTACAGGAAATGCGTGCAAGGAAAACTTTCGCCTAATGATGCAGTTGTTTCGGGATTGTTATATTTTGTGCCGGTTGATGCAAGATGTCGTGAATTCATTGAGTCGCTTCCTAATGCTTCGTAAAAGCATGTAGATGTTATGGAAAATGTTTACGAGAGTCTGCAAGAACATCCCATTTAGTTTGTTCAACGATCTGCTTAATTAATCCAATTAACCCAAATTAGTAGTTTCTCTGTTCTATTCAAGTTATACAGCGGATATTTCCTGTTTTCTGACACGATCTTTGAGAGGACGAGTGATCAGTGCATTGGAAATTCGGATATTTCTACCATTATCAGTCGTTAACAGTCATCCTAATGTCAAAACTTAGACCAAAGGGCTCATCGTCCCATGTAATAATCATCAAAATAAGCTAAAGGTTAAAGAAAGAGGCCAAAGAGGGAAGAAACAGAGCATAAGAGAGAATAGTGTCAATACAGACTATAATTTATGGGGAGAAGAAGAAGAAACAGAGCATAAGAGAGAATAGTGTCGATAAAGACTAATTTATGGGGAAAAGAAGAAGAAGATATTCCCCAAAATGGAAAATTCAATCAAAATGTGATAAAACTATGTCAAGTGCGATCATGTATGAGTCAAACCTGAAAATTCAAACGAGTATCTCACTTTCACATTAAAATTTCTGTGTAATATATAGAGGACTAATTTCAATTGCTATAAAAGGAAATAAAGACTAATTTAAAGTTACGTGTTTATTCTACTTTCGCATTACTAACAAAACTCGAATGTAAACATATGGCTCATGCTAATTGTGAATAATTAAAAATATATGTTTCTCATCTGAAAAATAACAAAGAAAGTAATTCACAATGGTGTGGTTAAGTCGAATATAGAAAAAAGGAAGCAGTAACTTTTTGTGAAGAAAAAAAGAAGCATGTCAGGAGTTAGGCTTGGGACAGCCCAAGTCCAAATTTAGGTGGATGCAGGCTTTTTTTCCTAAGGAAAAGACCATTAAACCTTTCAACCCATACAATCTTAGTGTCAATGACCAACAAAATTGAAAGAAATGACGAAAGCTCCACACTTCTAATGAAAATGATCCCTAGAGTTACTTCCTAATGCTCTGTAGAAATATATACAATTTAACAACCAGTATAATTACTTCCATTGGCCTAGTTTCTCTTTTCTGGTTATATAGAGGATGATTCAAGGTTTTTGTAATACCTCTGCAGGTCACCAGAAACCATAATTTGTCTAACAAAGTCACAAGCACAAAGAGTCAGTTAACTTGGCCCGCAGGACACTACTTCCGTGTAATCCTTTTCCTCCCTCGGGCATTGCTCCTTGGCACAGCCTTTGATGTTCCTGCATCCGCAGTTTCTTCCTTGCTTTCTGCATCATCACTCATTTCCTCATCAAAAGTCTCTGTCTTTTCTGCAGACTCTTCATCTTCTTGTGCAAATTTCCCAGCGGCATCCTGCTTGGCGAGCTGATCGCGAAGTTCTCTAAGTTTTGCTTTCTTTGTGTTCAAGACACCAAGAAACTAGAAGTAAAAAAAAGCTAAGTCAGTCCCACATTCTAATAGATTAATTTCTTCATTTACTTTAGCAGGTATTCCTACCCTACTTTATCAGTTTTAGTATTACCCTATTTTTCTTGTCCAGGAAAACCAAAAATGACTGCTGCTGGTTTTGATAAAAGGATTTTCACTTATCCTCCCTTGACCAAATGACATTAGTACATAGAAATGCAGAAAAAACATGAGCTGATCATTCTCCAAGCGGGTAGAATACATCCACAGATAAAATTGCGTGAATAGTACTGGTAGCATGCACGATATCGTGATGACCGTCAAACAAGGAACAAAGTATAAGCATACCAAGTCACAAATCCTACCAAAAGAAATGCTAGAGAACAAAGTTTTCTAAATCTGCTGCATACATCCAATTTTTTTATGGTCCAAAGAATCCAGAGAGACATCTGCAGATAAAAAACTACTAGAAGAAAGAGGATGACAAAGGTGTGCTCAGCTTTTAAGCTTTGCATGCACGCAAACCCACTCCAATAGGACCGATTCTGGTAAGACACCAGATCGAGTACAAAAGTGTACCTTTGCATAGATTGCAGACTCAAACTCCATCTTCTCATTGTTGAATCTCTCGCTTTGCGCTAGACATTTCTCGGCTTCCATTTTCAGCCTATCAAATGATTTAGTTTTGCTCACAACTTCTTCCTGCACAAGCATGCATGTAAAGCAGTCAACACATAGATAGCTCAAGGGACTCTGCACTGCCAGGACAAGGATGACAATAAATTTCAGCCTTATAAATGATTGAAGGGGCCGAATTCAGATAAATATTTATGAGACATTCCTGGAGTGAGCAGGGTCACAAGAGATGTGAGGGTTCGCTTCACATTGCTTTAATCGATACCCGTGACTTACTGTAGTATCCAGCCATTTACTTTATGCAAATCAACCAACACTTCAAGCACTATCAGGCCGTATAGTTGTTTGACGTGTAATATGCATGTAAGCTGACCCTTAAAATGCACTCAAAGTACATGGATAGCACAGCTCTAATAAAGTCACTATGGCTATCTACCGATTAACCAAGAAACAAATAACCAAAGTAAACCTAGGAGAATGTATCAAGTATGTGCAATCTTACACTTAATCTTATGTTGGCATCCATAAGAAAGTCCAAGATTCCTGAAGTCATGCTCTTACGGTCTGGTGAAGGTTGGCATTTCCATCGCCACTCTAGTTTGGTCCCTTCTTTCTCAAACGTCCACGATAACTGCAGAATCCCTTATCTTATAATATGTGACAATCAATTTCAGTTTGCCAATCAACCAACAGGAGCAGAATAGTAGAACAGCAACCAAAAGATAGATTGAGCATCTTTGATCAATACCAGCCAAGCAAATTTCCAATTATCCTATCTATCATTACCGAATAAGCAGGAAGCAGCATTAAGCTTGGATTGGTAGCCATATCCAATACTTATTCCCTGCTAAAAAACTATCAAACCACAATTCCCCAGCTTATTTCATTGATAGAATTAATCACACATTTCACATTAACAGTTTCCATTTCAACTTGCTTCCTGCACAGCTACATGTAATCATCTCAATATTCTCCATCCAACAATCCAAATTAATACATGAACCGCAGTTCCAATAGAGAATGCCCCAAGTCCCCAATTACCACATATGCCACTAACAAAAGCACGGTTCCCACAGCAGTCCCTTCCTATAGATCCGCATTTTCCCACCAAATTCCAGTAAACTAAAGACGACAAAACTAAACCAATCAAAACTTCAAAAAGACAAAGTAAGTGAAAGAACCAACTCTTCTATTCCCATCACCAGCATCAGTGAACTTATAAACCGAACCAGGCTGTTGAAACCCCAAATAACGCTCGGCCAATTCAATGTACTCGGAGACGGGCTGGTCCCACTGAGCCGCTCTTTCTATCACTTCCTCTTCAGATGCTATCGAAGAAAGGAAAAAAAAAAGCTAAAAATCAAAACCCAGATACCAAAATCATCACAAAAAGCGAATTCCCTAAAAAACAAATGTTCTTTTCTATGCAGAAAATAGGGTCTGTGTGAAAACCAGCACCGACGAGGATTTATTAAAAAAAAAAAATACAAAACCCTGATGCCAAAATCATCAAGGAAAGCAAATTTGCCTGCAAAGATACGTGATTCATGTGAAACAAGAACTGGGTCTTCATCCAAGACGTTACCTTGGCAAACCCAAGCATCAAGGCCGTCGGTGATGGAGAGGTCGAAGCGGGTATCGAACCATGTGGCCTTGACGAAGATGGGCTCGGTGTTCTTGGGTTCGCTGGGGTTCGGCAGTATGAGCTTTAGGCAACTGTGCCTTGGGGTTTCCATTGTCGCTTGGCTTGCTCAGGGCGCGACTTCTGCGAGAAGCAGGCAGAGAGAGAGAGAGAGAGAGAGAGAGAGAGTGTTTGATCTGGGGTTTCTTATAATATTGTTCGTGGGATGCCTTTGAGGAACATGAAACCGTCCATGTACTCTTCTTCCCGCCTCTAGTGAGGTCTTCTCACATTGTATGTTTTTCCTTGTGTTGGCCAAGTCAAGGGAGAGGAACAAAATAAAAAAAGCTTTTCTTTTCCTATGGAATTAGTTTCTCGTACACATCAAGAATTTCTATAATGAATTATACATCGTATCATCTCTTTTGTTATGATTTAAACAGGTCCACCACATTTGATGACTTTTATATTGTTAATTACCGCTACACGTCATAATATCGCTGGTATACTTACATATCGAAGAAGTATCCAATTCTAACTCAAATTCGATTCCAAACTCTTATACATTGAGGTTGAGACTTGCTATAGTTTGCAATCTTCCATTCAAAACCTACTGTGGGATTGTCCGTTTTGTCCAACTGGAGGGCATGAAAATTAGCTCAAGTATTACTTCATTACAATTTTAAAAAGAAAATAAGACATCGGTCCTTTATGGTTCAGCTCAAAATTCACTACATTTATAATAGTTATTATATCATTTAAAAAAGTAGTTTGATCGGTATGATCTACAGTTTCATAATATGCATAAGTAATAGAGTAGATTTATTTTATTGTTGGGGCTTTACTAATTCTGTTCTTATTTGAGGCCTAAATTTGACATTTTGAAAAGTATTAACAATTTTGACGTTAAAGCAAAATATTATCTTATTTTGAAAATTATGAAAATAATTACATGATTTATAAATGATTTATAGGCTTATATAAACATAGTTTTGATGATTTAAGTTGTAAATTTAAAATATAAATATATATATATATATATATATATATATATATCAAATATCAAAAGATAAGATAAAAAAGTACAAATCAAAAATAAAAGAGAAAAGACCACCAAAAACTCCATACTTCGCCTAAAATGACAAATTTACCCCAAACTTTTTTTTTGTAACATAAAAAACCCCAAACTTTGTAAACTACGACACATTTACCCTACTAAGGGTATTTTCGTCTTATCTTTCATTTTCCTTTTTTTCTTCTTCTTCTCTCTTCCCTCCGCCGGCCATGGCGGAGCTAGCGGAGGGAAGCCGAAGTTAGGCGAGGGCTGCCCTCGCCGGCGTCGGGCGAAGGTCGTCCTCGCTTAGACTGGCTAGGACCACTGGCCAGGGCAACCCTCGCCCAACGCTAGTGAGGCGGCCCTCGCTTGAGTCCGGTGAGACTGTGAGGGGTGGCCTCACCAGGCCCTCGCCCGACATAGGCAACCCCTCGCCAGCGTCAAGTGAGGGTCGCCCTTGCCTGACCCAACTGAGGGCCCCCTTGCCCAACGCCAGTGAGGGCGACCCTCGCCCAACTCCAGCTTCCCTCCACCGACTTCGCCACGGTCGGCAGAGGGAAAAGAGAAGAAGAAAAAAGAAAAAGAAAAAAAATTTAAAAAGTAAAATACCAAAATGCCCCATAATTTAGGGTAAATGTGTCATACGAATACAAGTTCAGTGTTTTTTATGTCACGAAAAAAAATTTGGGATAAATGTTTCACGGTTGATAGAGTTTAGGGTTTTTTATGTCACAAAAAAAAAATTAGGTAAATTTGTTACTTTGGGCAAAATTTGAGGTTTTTGGTGGTCTTTTCCCAAAATAAAAATTACCCTAAATCACCTTAATATCATTTTACTTCATTAATAAGCCCATTCAGACCGACCAAAAAAAAAAAAAAAAAAAAAAAAAAAAAAAAAAGCCCATTCTAGCCTTTTTGAAGTTGGAGTGCTCGCTTCATAGTCTCTATTGTTTTTTCTTTATTGTGATATATTTTTTTCAGAAGAAGTACACTATCAGTGCCATAACTTGTGTACGGTGCTCACCTTGGTGCTAAAAGTTTCTGTCGAATTACTTAAGTGCTAAAAAGTTTGAAAAATGCTCACTTTGGTGCTAACTCCGATCTGGTTAGCCGGAAATCCAACGTGGCGCTTTTTTATTAATTTTTTAAGCTGATGTGGTTCGCCGGAGAGTATATTCAGCATTTAAACAACAAAACAACGCCGTTTTGTGTCTTTCCCCCAAATTCAAAACCCTAAATCTCCAAATTGAGAGAGAGAAGGCATCGTCTTCTTCCTCGAAAAACAACACCAGCAACACCAGTAGTGCCGAAGAACAGCACAAGCAACACTAGCAACGCACCAGTACAACACCAATAGTTTTCTAGAAAAGAAACCACACACTCGCCTCCGCCCTCCCCTAGTAGTTTTCCCCCATTTTCAATCACCTTGTCGATTTTTCAAATCCTCGAATCTCAGCCCCACCACCGCCTTTTCCCAAAGAATATCGCCGAGCGCAGAGGAAGCACGAGCTCGAAGAATCTCCAGAAGCACGAGCGATCCGGCCAATGGTAGCCACTAAGATCTGGAACACCATGGAGGTCGTCAGTGAAGCCAGCTGCGACGATGGTGGCAGCCGTGGCCCCACCATCCCCTCCTCCGCCCTCACCATTGACACCTCCCTTTCCCTCGGGATTTTCTGTTCGGTTTTTTTTTTTTTTTTTTCTTTTGTCTTGCTATGGCAAGCAACTACGATGGAGGTTGAGGGACGACGGCTGAGCGACGGTGGCCAAGGGACGGCGGCCGAGCAACGGTGGCTGAGGGATGGCGGCCGAGCAACGGTGGCCGAGCAACGGCGGACAAAAAAACCCTAATTTCAATCCCCAAATAATAATAAAAAAATCTCTAAATGAGTTGTGTGGCGTCGTTTTTGTGAGGCCATCCATGTAGGACGGCAAAACGACGTCGTTTTCTTAAGGAAGATGGAAAACGACGTTGTTTAAAAAGGTTTCTCGATTTTTTTTAAAAATATAAAAGCCACGTAATCATTTTAGCCGGAATCTGTCGCTGGTGGCACAAAAGTGATCGTTTTTCCTTCGATTTGGCACTTAAGTGATCTGACAGAAACTTTTGACACCAAAGTGAGCGCCGTACATAAGTTATGGCGCTGATAGTGTACTTATCCCTATTTTTTTTCCAATACATGTATTTTGATATAATAAATACCCGAGGGGTTAACAAAAATTGAAATAGAAATTATGAAAATAAGAATAGAAATTGTTGATGTCTATTTACTTTAAATTCAATTAATTGATTGATTTTTATTTTCATGCATTATCATTCCATGCACTTGATTCTGGGTATTCCATTCAGCATTTTGGCATTCCAACGGCCTTTCGATTCTGAAGTTTTATATGGGTAGACCATTACGATTCTAGTTCCTCTCCCAAAGTTAATTTATTTTTATTTTTTGATGAATTTCTTGAATTCTCTATTGGGCAAATTTAATTTAATCATGTTGTATTTATATCTTAAGAAATTCTTTTTATGAAATTCTTTTGTAAATAGGCATGCCCAGTGGGATTCTAGTGTCTTTTCCTAACTATTTTTTTTGACGAATTTATTTGATTAAACTGAAACAATGCCTAATGTTCTAAGCAGACTATTTTATAGTTCCTCTCTCTAATTAATTTTTTTATTTGATGAATTTATTTTGATTAACAATGCCTTATTCGGAGCTTGGATCATTAATTGTCTAATGATTGTCTTCGTTGGATCATTAATTGCCTTGGTGTTGAATGAAATATATACTCGAGTTAAATGAATTGTTTGCATAGTTTGGCTTTAGCCTTTAGCCTTAGTGTAAGATGGCCAAGCAAGCTTGAATGATGTCCTATACAGCTCTCGGCTCTTTGTTGTCTTGGGTTTTTTTTTTTCTGTATTTTTTCTATTGTGATGTAATTTTTTTTCCAATACATGTATTATGATGTAACAAACACCCGATGAGTTTTCTTAGAATAGAAATTAGAATAGAAATTATGTTATGTCTATTTACTTTAATTTTAATTAATTGATTCATTTTTATTATCACGCATTATCATTTCATGCACTTAATTTTAGGCACTCCATTCATCATTTTAGTATTCCAACGGCCTTTCAGTTCTTATATTTTCTGTGGATTGACCATTAGGATTCAAATTTCTCTCCCTAAGTTAATTTTTTTTTTTGATAAATTTCTTGAATTTTCTATTGGGCAGATTTAATTAGTCTTCTTGCATTTATATCCTAAGAAATTCCTTTTATGACATTCTTTCGTAAATAGGCATGCCCAGTGTAAGTACACTATTGGGATTCTAGTTTCTTTCCCTAATTAATTTTTTGTTTGATGAATTTATTTTGATTAAACTAAAACAATGCCTAGTGTTCAAAGTAAAACATTTTATAGTTACTCTTCATAATTATTTTTTTATTTAATTAATTTATTTTGATTAAATAATGCCTTATTTATTTGGATCATTAATTGTCTTGGTGTTGGATGAAATGTGCTCTAATTGAATGAATTGTTTGTATAGTTTAGCTTTAGCCTTTAACCTTAGTGTAAGAAGGCCTAGCAAGCTTGAACAATATCACATCCGTTTCTTAGCCCTTTGTTTCTAGGGTTTTTTCCTATTGTGATGTAATTTCTTTTTCCAATACATGTATTGTGATGTATTAAACACCCAACAAGTTACGGGTTTTCTTAGAATAGAAAATTAAATAGAAACTATGTGATGTCTTTTTACTTTAATTTTAATTAATTGATTGATTTTTATTTTCACGAATTATCATTCTAGGCACTTGATTCTAAACACTCCATTCATCATTCTAGCATTCCAGTGGCCTTTCAATTCTGAAATTTTCTGTGTGTAAACCATTAGGATTCTAGTTTCTTTCCATAAGTTTTTTTTTTTTTGATTAATTTCTTGAATTTTCAGTTGGATAGATTTAATTTAATCTTGTTGCATATATATCTAAAGAAATTCTTTTTATGAAATGCTTTTGTAAATAGGCATGCCTAGTGTTCTAAGTAGACCATTATATAGTTTCTATCCCAAATTAATTTTTTATTTGATGAATTCATTTTGATTAAACAATGCCTTGTTTGGAGGTTGGATCATTGTTTGTCTTGATGTGTAACAAAATGTATGCTCGAGTTGAATGAATTATTTACATAATTTAGCTTTAGCCCCTAAGCCTTAGTGTAAGAAGGCCAAGCAAGCATAAATGATGTGATATCCAACTCTTAGCTCTTTGTTGTTTTGGGTTTTGTCTATCGTTTTTCTATTGTGATGTAACTTTTTTTGTATTGTGATGCGATAAACACCCGACAAGTTACGGGTTTTCTTAGAATAGAAACTAAAATAAAAATCGCGGAAATTAGAAAAGAAATTGTATGATGTCTATTTATTTTAATTTCAATTAACTGATTGATTTTATTTTCACACATTATCATTCTAGTCACTTGATTCTAGGCACTCCATTGGGCATTCTAGCATTCCAACGGCCTTTTAATTCTGAAATTTTCTATGGATAGACGATTAGGATACTAGTTTCCCTCCCCTAAGTTAATTTTTTTTTGTTCGATGAATTTCTTAAATTTTCTATTAGATAGATTTAATTTAATCTTCTTACATTTATATCTTTATAAATTTTTTTTGTGAAATTCTGTTGTAAATAGGCATGCCCAATGTTCTAAGTTGATCATTGGGATTTTCATTTATTTTCCTAATTAATTTTTTTAGTTTGATGAATTTATTTTAATTAAATTGAAACAATGCCCAGTGTTCTAAACAGACCATTGTATAGCTTCTCTCCCTAATTAATTTTTTTATTTGATGAATTTATTTTGATTAAACAATACCTTGTTTAGAGCTTGGATAATTGATTATCTAATGGTTGTCTTATTTGGATCATTGATTGTCTTTGGTGTTGAATGAAATGTATATTCGAGTTGAATGAATTGTTTGCATAGTTTAGCTTTAACCTTTAGCTTTCGTGCAAGATGGCCAAGCAAGCTTAAATGATATCCCATTATGTTCTTAGCTCTTTGTTGTCTTGGGTTTTTTTCTATTTAAATATAATTTTTTTAATACATGTATTGTGATGTAATAAACATCCAACGAGTTATGGGTTTTCTTAGAATATAAATTGTGAAAATTAGAATAGAAATTGTGTGATATTTATTTAATTTAATTTCAATTAATTGATTGATTTTTATTTTCACGCATTATCATTGTAGGCATTTGATTCCAAACACTCCATTCGACATTCTAGTATTCCAGCAGCCTTTCAATTCTGAAATTTTCTATGAGCGTCTATTGGGATTCTACTTTCTCTTACAACGTTAATTTTTTTTTTTTTTTTGATGAATTTCTTGAATTTTCAGTTGAGTAGATTTAATTTAATTTTGTTGCATTCATATCTTAAGAAATTATTTTTATAACATTCTTTTGTAAATATGCATATCCGGTGCTCTAAGTAGACCACTGAGATTCTAGTTTCTCTCCCTACTTAATTTTTTTTTGTTTGATGAATTTCTTTTAATTAAACTAAAACAATGCCTAGTGTTCAAAGTAGACCATTGTATAATTTCTCTACCTAATTAATTTTTTTATTTGATGAATTTATTAAACAATGGATCATTTGGAGCTTGAATTATTTATTGTCTAATGATTGTCTTGTTTGGATAATTGATTGTTTTGGTGTTGAATGAAATGTATGCTCAAGTTAAATGAATTATTTGCATAGTTTAGCTTTACCTTTTAGCCTTAATGTAAAATTGCCAAGTATGATTGAATTATGTCCCATCCGTCTCTTGGCCATTTGTTGTCTTGAGTTTTTTCTATTGTGAATTTTTTTCCAATACATATATTGCGATGTACTAAAATACTTGACGAATCATGGGTTTTCTTAGAATAGAAATTATGTGATATTTATTTACTTTAATTTTAATTAACTGATTGATTTTTATTTTTGCGCATTATCATTCTAGGCACTTGATTACAAGTACTTCATTCTTCATTTTAGCATTCCCACGGCCCTTCAATTATGATTTTTTTTTTGTGGGCAGACAATTGGGATTTTAATTTCTCTCCCTAACTTAATTTTTTTTTAATGAATTTCTTGAATTTTTTTGTTGAGTAGATTTAATTTAATCTTGTTACATTTATATCTTAAGAAATTCTTTTTGTGAAATTCTTTTGCAAATAGGTACGCCTAGTGTTCTAAGTAGACCGTGGTATAGTTTTTCTCCTTAATTAATTTTTTAGTTGATGAATTTATTTTGATTAAACAATGCCATGTTTGGAGCTTGGATCAGTGATTGTCTAATGATTGTCTTATTTGGATTATTGTTTGTCTTGGTGTTGAATGAAATGTATACTCGAGTTGAATGAATTGTTTACATAATTTAGCTTTAGCATTTAGCCTTAGTGTAAGATGGCCAAGCAAACTTGAACAAGTCTCATCCGGCTCTTAACTCTTTGTTGCCTTGGGTTTTTTCTATTGTGATGTAATTTTTTCCAATACATGTATTGTGATGTGATAAACATCCCATGAGTTGTGGGTTTTCTTAGAATAGATATTAGAAAAAAAATTGTGAAAATTAGAATAGAAATTGTGTGATGCCTTTTTACTTTAATTTCAATTAATTGATTGAATTTTTATTTTCACGCATTATCATTCTAGTCACTTGATTCCGGGCATTCCATTGGGCATACACCAGAATGAAAGTTGTATTTCACAAATCTAAACTTGTTATTTTCAGTGCACACAATTATTTTCTATAGATCAATTAATTTTTTTGTCATCAGAACATTAAAAAGTCAGAAATTTTTTTCTCGAAAATAGTTTTTCTCTAAATAGACTACCATTGCTTACATTTTTGTCCTCCTCTCCATTCACTTAAATTGCAAAAAGCAAAACTTAGTTTTCTTGACCTATTTTCTTTTGTCACTTGTTTATCCACAGATACATACATACAAACATACATACATACATATATATATATATATATATATATATATATTTGGTAACCAAAAATGAGCTTGTTAATTTGATTTTGCTTTTTTCAATTCTCCGACAAATAAAACTGGCTATAAAGGTAAATCAATTAAATAGCAACAAATTGCTAGATCCACACGCTCATTTGCTAAAGCTAAAAAATTAAATACTAAAATTTTAAAAATGAACATTAATTGTTGATATCATTGAATACTAAAGATGAAAATAAAAACTTATCTAAATGAGAATTGCATAATAAATTCTATTAGTTTTTTACCAAACGGATTAGTGACCATTATTGGAAGGTTTTGATAACATAATTGGTAAGATTGTAAAATCCATTGAATATATGATCATTCAAATCAATTAAACCATTTAGGGTTTGCTCAGTGGTCACCCTTTCCACATGAGAATGGGAAGGTGGGGGTTCAAATTGAGGTGGGGACGATTTATTTTCGTATGTAGATTTTAACTCTCAAGCCCTATAAGGAGGTATGGCAAAAGTCTGAGAGTAGATTAGGAGTAGAATAAAATCGACCAAAAAAATAAATCAATTAAGTCATCCTTCTATAGTTATCATATTAAGTGATCTTTCTTTTTACCTAAAATAGTCAACTACGTCATGTGTAGTTAGATGTTATCAAATGCACTAATGACTTCGAGACTTTGAGTGCTAACAAGTTTAATTTTCTGTATTTAATGCTATTATTAAAACACACCTAAGTCTTGCTGAACTATACAAGTTCTTGTATAATTTTCGTGAGGCGATTGGTTCTTTTAATATTAGTAACAAGGATAGGAAGTAACGACCAACATATTGGGCGACCTCTGAAGTGTTACTTTAGGAGCTTCACAATGATAGTTGGGATAACGGAGATCGATTTTCTCCATTAGGTGCCATAAGAGCACCGGCCTAGTGCATTTCACTGGTTGGGTACATGGTCCATCAGTTTAACTTAGGCCAACGAATCTTGTCAACATGCGAACGAATCTTAAGATTTTTTTATCTTTATAATTCGTAATTCGACTCAGTGTCGTGCGAATAGAGCCGTGTGGATCGATTCCAGAGCCAACTTTTTTAAATGCATTAGGAGAGCGATTCTCCAGCATTTTACTAATGAGTTGTTGGTGAATCGGGAACCCGACATTCGCCATTCCAATCCATTCTCTCTACGCAACTCAATCTGATTGTAGCTTTGGAATATTTTTTATCGGCCATACCCACTCAGCAGGAATCAAGGACGCTGATCACCCCCACGTGTTCACGTTCACGGATGCTTTTCAGCACTAAACTCCAAAACGCCACGCCCCCCCTCTCTCGCGTCATGCGGCACTCCCTCTGTCCTTCATGGTACTGGAAGGCGGGCATTCCATCGGAGGCTGAAGAGACTCCCATTGGATCTCTACGTCAACTTATCCAGTTCATCTCCAGATTGAAGGCGAACCCAGAAGCCGGAAGCCAGGAAAGAAGGGGCGAAGATGGGTCTACTGAAGTCATCTCCTTCGCTCTCGCTCGTGTGTCTGCTGCTGCTGCTGCTCCTCTCCTCGGTCGCTGCGGTCTTGGGTCGCGCTGAGGAGGACGACCCGACAATCAGAACGATGGAGGAGTTCTCGGGGTACCCGTTTCGCGAATCGCCTTCCTGGGCGGAAGCGAATTCTCCCGCTTCCTTGACCGTCGAAAGCGAAAATCTTCAAAAGCAGGTCGTTTTCATGCCTTCTCCGTGTCTCTCGTGTTTCGTTCTTTGTTTGTTTCAGCTAGTGGTCAGCGTTGATAAGAATTGTTAGATCTTTTTTATGATGACCAGATTGACGAGCTTGCGAGTTTCTCCGATACGCCGGCTCCATCGGTGACGAGGATCCTTTACACTGACAAGGATGTGACGGCCCGCAGGTATTGATGCCGTCGCAGAATGTTCAATCTGGTTGCTCTGCATTATGTTCGTATTTTGTTTCGAATTTCTATGACTCGAACAATCTTTTGGTTATTAGGAGGATGGTACGTGTGTATTGAACTAACAACATATGTCTATGGAGCCACGATAAAGCTATAAACTAGTGATATGGATTAAAGGAAAGTTATCCATTTCCTTTTCTTCAGTGTAAATTGGATTGAAACGACATGTGGAGAGTTGATTGAAGAGTAAATCGGATGAGAACTGACATGCTGAATGATCCATCAAATGGAATGCGAAGAAATTAAAACTCAGCTTTGATTTTTATATCACAGATTTGAAGTAGAGCTGGATAGATGCATATAAGGCTGGATAAACACGGTCAACTGGTGCTGTGTTGACCCTTTTTGTTTTTTTTTGTTTTTTGTTTTTAAGCTTAATGGTTAAATACAGAAGAGGTTTGTCTACTGTTTTAGGTCCCATGTCAATTTCACAAGGTTGTGATTGCTAGAGACTTGCAACTTTGTGGGCGATGAGGTGAGCTTGTATTTGGTCATGCTTAATCATGGATAGATTGACATTTCTTGCCTTCATTCGAAATGTGGAATCTCGTGTTTGCTCTCTAGCATAAATAGAGGTAGCTCATGAGCCTTATACTTGCCAACTGGCAATCCTTTGGTGAGGTTGCTGATGCAAAATTTTGAAACATAATTTATAAAGAATTGTTTCATATTTTTTGTTTCATATTTTTGGAAGTTTACTCAGAACGTGCATGATTTGCTGTCTCCCTCTTGTGAGCATATATCTATATATATTCTTCATTGTAGACACATGCAGAGGACATGGCCAGACACGTAGGAAGGGAGCGTTAAAACATCGTTACCTATAACCTGGAGTATTGATGATTGAATTGATGATTCTTTTATACATTGTGCTTTAAACCTGATGGTGACCTTTCTTCTCTTTCTTTTGCATTGATTTTTGATGACTTAGCTTTCTCGTTTGAATTGCTAAGAGAGTGCAACAAAGTTAGACTGGATGGATTGTAGCCTTATTGATAGACTTTTTCCGGTCATAGCTACAGTGACATAACTATCATGCAAAAAGCATGTAGTCCTTATGGCTAGTGTTGGCCATCCAACTATGTGATCATCATCCTTGTTCTGACTTTCTCGCCCAATCCTACCCAGGACCTTATTGGTGTAGGCTGTAATCGAAGCCCATGTTGATCATGACTGGTCCATGCAAATGTGCTTTTTGCTCCTTGATATGCTTAGTACTGAAAGGAGAGGAAGACTTGACTCTGAAATATGAATGTTTCTTGTGACCTGAGAACAATATAGTTCGCCATTTGAAGTGCTCATGGAGAATTTGTAGTACTGAAGTTTACATATAATTTCTTTCACAACTTGTATGTTCCTGTGACCTCTTTGTTTCACTTTTTAAACTATAAATCTCAGGTATGTCAAGAATTTGATGGGACTTGCTGGTCTGTCTGTTAGAGAGGATGCTGTGGGTAACATATTCGGCCGATGGTGAGTTTCTGTCTGTTTAGACTTTCAGTGAATAACTTTGTGTTGCCTTAAATAGATGATACCAAGATTTAGATTTGAGAGATTTGCAAGCCAATGTTGTCATATATGTTGCAAAACTTAAGCCTTTTGTTTGGTTACTTTGGATCTGCTTGTCAAAATTGGGGTCTTTTCTTATGTTTCTGTACTCATATCTTTCACGGCCCATATTTAGCTTGAACTATGCAAATTGCCATGTATATGAACATTTTACCCTGAATGTTGCAGGGAAGGCCTTGAACCAGAGCTTCCTGCCATCGCTACAGGTTCTCACATTGATGCAATTCCTTACTCCGGAAAGTATGATGGAGTTGTCGGTGTTCTGGGAGCCATAGAGGCCATTAACGTACTAAGAAGGTTCGCGACTGGCTCATTTTTTAGATTCAGTTCTCTAATGCATGCTTTTCAGTATAGGAGAAACAATTGAGCACCTTAGGCTTGAGGATTCTGTGCTTATTATAAAAACAAATGCTGGACTCTGCTTGCTGTTTGTGAATTGTGAAATAAATTAATCCCCAAGAACAAGATTTGTTAGGAGTAGCATCTTGCACCAGGAACTGAATGATTTAAACAACAACGTTTTCAAGTTTGTTCCTTGACTAAGTATGCTATACATTGGATTCTGTGTATCTTTGGATTTCTTCACTTGTCTGTGTTTCATCTTGTTAAGATTTGCTTGAATCAATTATTTTTTTCTTCTCAAACTAGCTAATGTTTCCAGGTTAGGCTTCAAGCCGAAAAGATCACTGGAGATTATAGTGTTCACTTCAGAAGAACCTACACGATTTGGAATCAGTTGTTTGGGAAGGTTGGGACTACATGGAGTAAATTACTTGCAGTCATACATTTATTATTCATGTTAATCGTGCTTTAACACAAGTTGTTTGAGTGTATCTTCAGACTTACACTCGCATGATTCTACAAATACACATGGCCTGCAGGTAGTAATATTTATCCCTCTTAGTGGCTAAGCGTTTTTACAGGGTATCTTAAATTTGCAGCCGCTTAATGGCGGGGAGTGAGGCACTCCTGAAGGCACTGGAAACATCAATCGACAATCAAAATATATCCTTTGTAGATGCCGCCAAATCTGCTGGTTATGCGCAAGATCCAGTGGATTTAACAACCGTATTTTTAAAGAAAGGAGCTTATGCTGGTTTCGTGGAGTTGCACATAGAGCAGGGCCCTATTCTTGAAGAGGAAGGTTGGGTCCCCTTTATACCTTCAGGCCGATCTCTTAATCATCGTACATGATCTATTTATTCTGCATTCTTTTTTCCGCAGGTGTATCTATTGGCATAGTAACTGCTATTGCCGCTCCTGCAAGCATAAAAGTAGACTTTGAAGGAAGTGGGGGACATGCAGGTGCTGTGCTGATGCCGTACAGGTTAGTGCACTTGATTAAGAAGTTCTTTAAGAGCTGAATTTAAACCAATTTTAGTTTTTTTATCATTAGGGTGGTCTATGATTTTTGGACGTGATTAGCAAGATGGATTTCTTTGTTGGAAAAACTTTTACTCCATCTTTTCATTTTTTTTTTTTTTCCATTTTCGTTCTGTAAGCCATCCATTTCTTTGCCTTAAAGATTTTCCATTGTATGGTCAAATTGGCACTTTTTAGCATCTTGCTTTTCAGTCCACAATAAGTGGATTAATTTCCTTGGCAGAAATGATGCTGGACTGGCAGCGGCGGAGCTGGCACTAGCTGTTGAAAAGCAAGTTTTAGAATCTGGATCCATAGATACTGTTGGGACAGTGGGTATGTGACTTCTTTGGTTTTTCACATCTAAAAATGAAAGATTTATAAGTCAAATACATATTCAGTCCAGTCTTTTCATCAAGGTATCCTGCAACTGCATCCCGGAGCAATCAACAGCATCCCCAGCAAATCGCACCTGGAAATAGGTAAATCTTTCTGTTTGCAGAGAACTTTTAGTGAGTGTCCGATTAGTCATACCAGCATGTTCTATTATAGTCTCCGATAATTGAATTTATTTAATGTGCCTTACTGTTAGCAATGAATATTTCAAACAAATGATATGTACCACACATGGGCATTCTCACAGAACTGAGTGATGTTATCGCCCTTTTGATTGGTATGCTAACATGTAATTTTGTTCCTGATGATTTGGCAGATACTCGTGACATTGATGAAGAAAGAAGAAATGTTGTAATGGAGAAGATACATCAATCCGCTATTAGGATTGCCAAAGACCGTGGTGTCAAGCTTGCTGAGTTTAAGATTGTCAATCAGGATCCACCAGCTCTTTCTGATGAATCGGTAATTAGGGCAATGGAATCTGCATCAAAGGATCTGAAGCTCTCTCACAAGTTAATGATCAGTAGAGCTTATCATGATTCGCTGTTTATGGCCAGGTAATATATGCAAAATGAGAAGATCCCTACTTCGTTGAAAGAGAGGGGGAGAGAGAATTTAAACATTACTGTCCACCTGCTTACTGCAAAAGACAACATAACAAAGGAAATCATACCTCTGGTCCTCGCTTAGCTTATCATGAGATGATGTTTATGCCATATTTCTCCAACATGATGGCACAGCCACTGATTTTCCTTGTCATTGCTTTGCAGGGTTTCTCCAATGGGCATGATATTTATTCCCTGCTACAAAGGTTTGAGCTCCCAAATTTTCTTTCCATAATCTTTGTCGTATGTCATGGAGGCATGTCAATATGATACTCCATATTCACCCTTTTCTGCAACATTAGGTTTTCTCAGCGTCCATCAGTTAAATTTGATTCATACTGTCAAGATGGCATGTTACTCTTAATTGAACTGTGCAATCGTACTTGAGGGCTTCACAGGCTTGCTGCTCTAATCATATGTAGTATGAACCATATCAAGTGCTGTTTTTGGGGAAGTACTGCATATGTTGGAACATCGCATAGTATTTTGGAAAAATGTAGGTGTCGGTCCATGTGTAGTGTCCTGTAGGATGCAAGTCAGGCACATGTTGACCTTTTTGAATGTCGTTTTGCTTCATTTTCAACCAAGTAAAGGAACATTGCTGTTGGCAATAATAACAATGTCTGCTTTGGTTGGGCAGGATACAGTCACAAACCTGAAGAGCATTCTTCTATTCAGGACATAACCAATGGGGTTAAGGTACTAGCCTTGACCCTTGCGAAGCTGTCACTCAAATGACACCCCTTTCTTCGATGTAAATTGTTAATAACCATGACTCGTTCTTCATTTATGCAAGTGTTTTTCATGTTCTCCTCCCATGGCATTGTATTGAATCTCTCATCAGGGAGCTCGAACATGAATTTTGCTGCCCTCTTGAGCTTTTAGAATTGTTCAGGGTTGTGACCAACGTTCTTTCTTTTTCTCAAAACTTGGGAGAACACGACCCCCTCGAAGTATTGAACCATGCGGATTAGAAATAATGAGAATGTGATACAAAATCAGATAGACATAGGTACTGCATCTTCTGCTATTGGTAAAAGATAGTGTTTCTGTTTATGGAGCTTGACTGGTAAGATCTCTCTTGCTGCTTTAAGAAAAGGTTACGCACATGGAAACTCTGCTTGAAGGCCAATGAGTTCCTGGTCATCCCTGGCGATAGTTGCACCACCCCATGCCTACCGACTGCAACCTAATATCATCCGATACTGTTCATAGTTTAAGACTTCTCCAAATGAGAAAATGTCAGTGTAAGAATTCATCACCTGGACTTGGCCCAGCATGGTTCGGATACACCATGACTGTTACTTTGTGAGTCCAGCGTGGATCCCATACAAATCCAATGACCGTGGCCGTATTGGATCCATAGAACCAGATCTAATATCAGGCAGCATTCACCATATGAAAAAGCCTTGCTGGTAATTCAAGTTATCTATGCGTGGGGCCATTCGCCATGTGAAAAATGCGTTGCTCTTTTAGAGAGGCTGGCATTGTCTTCTATGACACTCCCTCTCAGCATCCACTTCATGTGTATGCCACAAGAACTTTTTTCTTTTAGTAAGTATTGTCACTACTCCCTCCATCACCGTCTCTTTTACAACTATATAATGCATGTGAAACTTGGGTCGAATCTTGAACTAAGAGAATTACTTAAGCAAGCATAGTTTTTCGACGTACATTACCAAACATGCAAACTACAATACTTTTTGTCACTTTGCAGCACGATAAGATTTAATTCAAGTTACAAGTATGCCGAACGGGCTCTCGGTTCCCAATAATTAAAGAGGATGCGAGGGCTTTATCAAAAGGGTTAGGGCAGCACAATCAACATGGGGCCAAAAGCAATGATTTGATGAGAAGGCTTTGTCTCTCAACCCTATTCTGAACTAATCAGAGACATGAATGTCTTAACCACACCACATACGAGACCCCACTTTTGCAAGCATCTTGACGTCGTGCCTAAACTTTTGCTGTCTTTGCTAAATCACATGGAAAAAAAATATAATCTATGCAAATTTGCAAAATGGTAACACTTAGATGGATCGAATGGGACGTTACTTCTTCATTGGACATGGTGAAGCTGAAGCTTAGTGACCTTCACTCCGTCATGTCTAGAATCTGATATTTGGGTTTAATTTCTCTCAGACAAGTGGAAAAGCACACGGCCGTAGGGACACCTATTACTAGAAAAGTTGGTATTTCGGTACCAATCAAAGAGATATTGGTAAGTGGTTCAAAAAAAAGTTATTAATCCAAAATTCATTGGTAAATAGTCTTTGAAAGAAATAATAAGAAACTAAAATAAAATTGGTAATTTGGTTTAGGAGTTGGTAACTCGAATACACTGAGATAAAAGTTGATAATTTAGAATAAATTGATATTTTCATTGTTAAAAATGATTAAATTTGATGTAAGAGCTGGTAAATAACTTTAGTAAAGTGAGTTTGGTATTAGAAAAGTGGGTATTTCAGAATCAATTAAATCCGTAGAGTTACATAGTTACTTGAATAAAAGTTGGTAAATAACTCAAATGTAGCTCATACTTTGATAGATGAGTTTTTAAAAGTTGGCAATTCGGAATCTATGAAAGTAAAAGTTGATAGGTGGTTTGAATAAAAGTAACCTAAAACTTGTCAGTAACTAATTTTTGGGAAAAGTTTGTAACACCCTCAGATTAAGATCAGCAATTTCATGTATGAATTTGTGACTTCAACAAGATAGTAAGCTATGCGAATAAAAGTTGAGAATTTATTGGAACCATTGGTAATTTATAAGCAATCAGATAAAAATAGATAATATTTGATAAGTAATTTACTTGTAACTCTTTTGTTACCAACAACATTTCAAACTTGCTAGAACTTCCATATATTTACCAGCCCGGATCCATGTTATGTTCATTGGCAAAGGGAATCCAAGGACCGTATAAAACAAATTAATTAATAAACCTTCAAAGAAATGAATGGCACGTAAATGGTCAAATAAAATTCTGAAAAAAAAAACGACATCTTAACGCCGTTAACCAAGAAACTGCGGGATTTAAAGAAGTAAACAGAAAACACTCAAGTTTCACAACGCAGAGAAACTCAGCTAGACAAGTCCTTCTGCGTTAGAAAGCAAGAGTTTAAGCAGTGAGTTTCTTTACAACATTCTGCCTGTGTTACTGCTGTTGATGTTCTTGTTCTTGTTCTTGTTCTTGTTCTAAGCTTCATTTCCTGAATCTGGTCATCACGCCTTCTACTTTTGTGCCATGAATGAGGATTGAATCACATTTCGTATGTTGTTAGTGTGCAACCTTTCGTTATAGTCTCTCCTGGGAGTCATTAAGTAGGTAACCATTCTTAGCGCTTCTTCTGTGCGTGGCCTCCTTCATCTGCTTTGTTGTTTCATTGAACTCTCGGGGTTGATTGGTTTTCATACCGTGTGCTTCAATATTCTTTTGTTTGCTAATCAGAGAGGGAGTGGGAGAGATGTGAATCGATGCGCTATAATCTTGTTGTTCAATTCATGTCTCGTTGCACATTTAGTGCTCATTCTAGGAATGATATGGTACTCGTGCCTCACGATAAAGAAAGACTTGAGATATTTTTTCTTTTTTTTCTTAAGAAACCGGGGTTCTCTTTTCGTTCATGAGCTATAAGGGATGATGGACTTCAATTACATGTTTTATTAAAATTAATGAGTGCAGATAAGTAGTGGATGTTAGCTTCATTACGCTCTATGAGTGACGGACCGTATGATCTACATCCGAAACTAAAAGAAGATGAAATATAAAATAAAGGGCAGGTTGAAATGAAGCAAATGATTTATGTTGTTTTCATGTTTTGGCACTGCACTTGATTCTCTGCCTGATTCAATTTAGCTATATGATCCTACGTTGTAGTCTGTGCAATGCTTCAGTGAAATGGTGGTAGTGATCACGGAGATATGCATGGATAAGGAGCCAGAGTATGTCGTAGCATATTCGAACGGCAATTACCAAGATGCCAGTGCTGAATCTCTTCCCATTCAGAGCGATGCTTCAGACTCAAACGACAATGTTGCTGGAGATCCTGAACTTCAAAGTTCAGAAGAGAGCTCAGAAACAAGGGAATACGAAGTGAAGGAATGTACGAACGAAAGCTCTGTTGTGACGTCCTCCGAGGCAAAGGGCGCTGAAAAATTTGAGAAGGATCAAAGAGTGTTGAGCTCAAAAAATGAGGCCAGATCAGATGCTGAGAGAGCAAAGGAGGGCAAAAAGTCAAAATCATCTGTTAAGGATTCATCAAAGAGGACAGTGCAGCATAATAACCGAACTAAATACACTGTTCCACACCCTTTTTCCCTTGCAACTGAAAAGCGTGCTTCATTTGGAGCTCGTCCTGCTGATGATACTACGAGGGTATCCAATGGTAAACCAGTGCAGCGTTCTCGTGCTGTGCAGCCAAATCAGGTGACCCCAAGACAAGTGAGTCTGAATTCAAACTCGTAACATTGAGCAATATCATATACATTCACTTTAACACTTAGATTATATATGTAATGTTTGTAGCAAGTTGCACATGGAAATATAACAAAAAGATTTGAGTACAGTCATGAGATCTGGACTTAAGATTTTGGTTCTTCATCCTTAGATGAAAGACTAATTCCAGAGAACTGCCCCCATTGCTCTGCATATATCACTGCTGATTTAGGAATCAAATCAACCATTAGAACAATTTTAGTGAAATCTATCAGGCAATTCACTTTTGTACCTTGTCAAACATACACTTCATGTTCTGGGATGATGTCCAAGTTAATTCTTTTTGGCTGCAGCAGTCAATGGATTCGGTATCAAGAAAGGCCTTGTTCCCATATAACAAGAAGAGTCCGGATGAGGAAGACTATCTATCTGTCTCTTCGTGGTATTATGCTCTGATTGCCACAGCCTAAGTTTCTACTCCTTCCCCTCCACTCATATACTGTGTTTTCTCCATTGTGGGCAGCACTATCGCATCCAAACAAAGCGTAAAATCCCGAACAGCTCCTGCATCAGCTCCAGTATTTAGAAGCACCGAACGTGCGGTGAAAAGGCGCGAGGTAAAGCTTTCAGAAGACTTTTTATACCGCTTCCGCCTTTTGAACTGATACATCTGGTTGATGCATAGATAATGCCTATATTAGCTGCTTTGTTAATCAAAATTTTGCACTCACTTGATATTTCTTAGTTTCATTCAAAGTTGGACGAGAAACACCGAGCGCTGGAGGCACAAAAGGTCCAGGCTGATGCGAGGAACATGGTTAGTTGCATTCAAGGATGTCATGTGCAAACTCTTTTTTTCCAGCTTTTTTTGTGTGCTCCTTAAATCTGCACATATTTAGTGATTAACAAAGGCAATATTTGATGAATGTAATTGCCGCTGTCTCTTTGTCGCTCTTGGAACTTCATAGGAGGAGAGAGAGGCGACTATCAAGCAACTCAGAAAGAACTTGACTTTTAAGGCTAACCCAATGCCGAGCTTCTATTATGAGGGTCCTCCGCCTAAGGTTGAACTGAAAAAGGTAATATACCATAGAAATTGGAGCTTATCATAGATCACTGCCTAAGAGATCTTGCCATGAATGAGGCTTCATTTTTCCTCAGTATAGTGATCTTTGCAAATGTCCATAACAAGCTCAAATTCCATCTTTTAAACCTTCACGATTGGATCGCAGATACCAACAACACGCGCAAAATCTCCTAGACTTGGTCGCAGGAAGAGCTGCGGTGATGTCAGTTTTTTTCCAGAAGGATGAGAGTAAGGCAAATTCGTGCTCAGGGACATTTCTATGAATCTGAGCAATGGGAAGAAAACAAAACAAATGAAAGGAGTGAGTATACTGGTGACGGTCCTTGTGTGAATAAATTTCAGTGTGAACTCTCCTAAAAGAGAAATTTAGGAGAGTTGATTGAGCCGTAGATAAGTTATTTAAGTTATAAGAAGGAAAGGGTCTTCAATTTTCCTTCTTTCCCCGAGTGTCTCATCTTCTAATTGCTGGGCTTTGAGGATTTCTTGCATTGGCCTGTGTAACTTATGAAATGTATTAATGTTATTTTCTTAAGAAAGGGAGTTCCCATTTCCTGATAAGAACAAAATTTTCATCTTATTTGTTTTCTTCGCCAAATTTCTCTGCCTTAGACTTGCTTGTTGAATGGTTACTTCAGGTTCAGGAGTAGGTGTTTTTGTTATTAGGACTAGGGTGATGTCGCTTGGCATCTTTCATGATGTGAAATTGTGCCATCGTACTGAGCACCTTGTCGAGATTGTGATTGTTTGTCTTGCCTCCAAAATGGTGCTTGAATATTTATCATCATATCTGCTGCGACTGTGATGAATCGATTCACAAGGAATCTGTTGAGTCTCCATGCACAGATTTGGCTCACCAGATATTGCCAGCTCCTTGGCCTAAATCTGCGCACCACTAGGTGAACACGTACCCCATTTCTCGACAGGTGACCCTCCGACAGTTTAGTAAAAAAGAGTGTACTTGCATGCTCACACTGAAATGTGCTGCCGTGGTAAATGTGCCTCATGTTCTTGGTAGTTGCTCCATTAGATGGATTCTCTCCTTCCTTTAAGATCGTATAAACTGCTATTCAAAGAGCAGTGAATCATAGCTGCGGCATCTGGTGAGAGACTGATCCTTAAGAGGCCTAGGGCTCTTAGGCTCCACATGTACCTCAGACTCATGTGATATGCGAGGACAAAGGGCGATTGGTATAACCTGAGATGTTTTGCTGGCTTGGTGATTTCTGTATGTATCGGCAGTTTTCTTCTGGTTTAAAGAAAGAAATGAGCAGTAAATAGATATGTTACTGGGCTTTTCTTGCTCCTCTGCTCCATTTCGCGACGGCAATTAATTTTTCTTGAAGGGAAAAGTATATCTTGCCTCCTAAATTCTGCACTCATTGTTGATGATCAAAAGAGTGCCCTTCAACGTTAAACATATATGTCATCTTCTGCTAAGAATCTTTTCCATATGAAATTCTAACATCAGTCGCTCAGTCTTTAAGTCAACAGCTAAAAATAAGACCTGTCTCGTACTCTTTTTATATCTACAAATCATCAGCAGAAAAAACAACAGAAAGAGCAATCCTTCTGGCAAATATTTCACTTCTATCTCCTGGTTCCCCAGGCAGAGCTTCGCATTAATGGTGTGCTAGCCCTTGACTTTGCTTTTATCTTCACATTCCTGCAGTATCCACTTCTGTTTTCCTCTTTTCCTTTAGATTACACAATCCAAAACCAAACACTTCATCAATTTAAGTTCAGGTGACAGCGTAAGCTACACCGGCAGGAACTTCCTCAGCGATGTTTACTCTGATTCTGTCTACTTCAAGAAACAGAACAGTTCTGCAGAATCCAGCAACCAATCATTTTCCATTTTCGCCTCTTTATGGTACAGTGGGAGTTTCTCAAAGTCTGAGGTCATACTTGTTCGACTTGACTGATAATGGTACTTACATCTTGCACCTCCACTTCCTTTCTTTCGCCTCCACAACCAATTGATAAAGGTACTTACATCCCATGCCTCCACTTCCTCTGTATTGCCTCTGCAGCCAATTTCTCTGCCGCTGTTTTCAACGTCTCTTTCTCCGGACTCACACTTCTGAGTGATGTCCAAGCACCAGAAACTGGCAGCTCTCCCATGGTAAAGGAGTTCTTGCTTGAGATAAGTAGCACCAAGTTCGTGCTCTGCTTTAGTCGTCAATGCTCTAGAATTCTTCCTGGTCCCTAACCTCATATCCCCAAAGAACAAAAAAGTCGGTCTCATCCCCGAGTTAGTCACTGAAAGCATTACATTTCTCTGCATATTTTTGTTTCGGCTGGATTTGGCATGGCAGCGCAGTAAGCTGAAAGGAACTGAAAATGTGGCTTCTTCTTCTGTCCCAAGTTAACAGCGACGAATGCAGATAGCCCCAGCTGAAATAAATTTCGCTACCGGGGGAACTTGGACAGCAAGCTTTTGATAGGAAAGGGTTCTGTAATTTCTACAGAGGCGTTGTTGGGGATGCCACAGAAGTTGATGTGAAAAGGCATGAGCCGGGTTCAGGATGAGGCTTCTCCAATTTCCAAATGGAGATCCCCGTCTTATCCAAAATCCGCCGCCACCACCTCATGTCCCTATTTGGGCTATTGGGCTGATCAGGCCGAAATGATACTTGTTTATCTGTTTATGGAAAAAGGGAGCTTAAGAGCTCACCTATACGACTCAGATCTCCCGCCATTATCTTGGAAGCAGAGAGACTCAAGATCGCCATTGGAGCAGCCTGGGGCTTGCGCTACCCCCACAAAGGCATCGCCTGATGTATCATTCAGTGCCATATCAAGTCCACCAACATTTTGCTTTGTGCGAGGCCTGCTATCATCGCCATGCTTCATAAAGAGCAGGTGAACTTGGCGGAGTGGGGATTGCCGCACATCCAAAACGAGACCATCCACCTAATAATCGACCCTTCTCTTGCCGGTCGGATCAACACTCACTCCCTAAGGAAGTACAACGAGGTCACCGGAAGTGTTTGAGAGAAGAGGATGAAGAGAGGGCTGGCATGGGAGATGTGCTTTGGGATGTGGAACATGCATTTCAGCTTCAGCAATCTGCAGTGAAAAGGACATTGCTTGTGGATAGCTCTACCGATGCTTCGTCGGTTTTGGCTCTTTCCGAACGTAAGGAAGTTGCCAGCATTTGGCATGGCAGCGGTCGATGAAGATGGGATGATGCCACCAGGGAGGGAGGAGATTGATAGCCCGGAGACGCCACACATGCAAGTTTTGTCCCATGGGAGGACTGGAGTGTAACCAGTGCGTGACGTGCTTCCAGTTATGGATCATGTACTTTCCGAATTTTTCTTTTTTGTTAGTCCTACTTTAATCCTCAACTCAGACTTTTGTCCTGTCTCTTTGCAGAGTGTGAGAGTCGAAACCCATACTTAAAATTAATCGTCCCCACATGAACCCTTGAGAATGTGGGGATTCGAATCCTCATCTCTTCATTCTCATGTGGATAGGGTGGTCACTGGAGCAAACCGTAGTGATTTTCAAGGATTGTGTCACGCCTCGAACCTCGAGCGCACACACATCCCTCGGTGGTTGATAAAATTGCGACGTCCCAAGATGCATCACTGACCCGTTTATTTTAAGGCACATGCGGAAGCGAAATAAAAACCCCTGACAACAAACAACATGGGATAGAAAAGTAGGACAACAAATTCATAAACAAAACACGCCTTTATAAACAAACTAGTCTGTCTACAAAAAGATCGGCTCTAAAAAAGAAGTTGTCCTGCGACCCACTAGTCGGACATATTCGCCGATCCTTCGGACTCCACTTCGATAAGCTCCGGGGGCTTCGCGTCCTCCACAACCCCATCAGGAGGGTCAGCTACACCCTCGCCCAGAGCGGCGTTGACCACAACGGTGGGGATATTAAAACCCTAAAGGGGACCATCCTTATATTCATTGAGCCTATGGCGAAACCACGCCCTGAATCGATGAGATACCTTCTGAGGTAGGGCCTCATCGACCCAGACAGTAGTCATTACGAGCTCATAGACCTAGTGACTCCCGGGAACAGGGACATCTATGCTCCACTCAGCAACCCCCCGAGGCTATCCAAAACGAACTGGAGGGACCGCTATCTAAGGACCTGAAAAGGTTAAGCCCATGACGGGGTGAGACAATGTCTCAGCAAATCTACTCCCTAAACACCGATTAGGAAGGAAATATGCCTAGAGGTAGTCTAACCACACATCACACAAGACTTACCTCACCTCAGTTCCTTCCTGCACGTCAGTATAGTTCATATCACATATAATTGTATTAAAAGCACTCATCAATCGGGACGTCTCAACTTATCTCACAACAATTATAGGGGTTCCGATTATAAGGCCAAATTATTATGACACGTCCCATTCCGTGCCACACAATTTTGTCCTATAATCAGGCGCGTCAATTTAATCAATCATGCTTCTCAATTGATTACGACCCAACGGCCACGGCCGACTCAACAATCAGTGGTCTTTTGGCGTAGCTGGGCGTCGTCTCGCACCATCGAGCACAGCAACGTCTACACCTAGACGGCATTCCACTAGGGAGTATCGGTCCAGCCTCCACTGCGATCAGCATCCGTTGACTTGGGGCATCCCATAAAGGGGCATCGTCTAGCTTAAAAGCTCGTGACAGATTCTCATAGCCATCACATGATCATTCAATCCCGACCAAGGACAACGTGTATTGCACTCAAATGTCTAAATTAAAATAGTAAATTTGGCATATTAAAAACACCCAATGAAAATAATCGTGTGTGGGTACACGGTTAGATCAAATCAGAAAAATTAATATTATTCCTTTTAAAATCCCACTATTTGATATAGTATTTAAAAGTATTTTCGGTGTCAAAACCAGACACTTGGTATATTCTAATTAAATACCAAAATTTCACAATTTTGAAATAAATACTCAAAAATCACAATCACCACTCAATTGCACAAAATAACCATCAATTGCATAAACTAAGCATACCACTGCAATCAGCACGAAATTTCGGTCACGGGCTATCCCGGTATAATTTCTGAAAAATATTAAATAATTAAATAAATAGCAAAATTAATTAAATAAATGCAAACCTAGGTCGGAAAGGCTAATCTAACCACCAAAACAGGCCTAGAAAAATAATGCACTTAAACACATAAATAGTACAATATATTTAGCCCTTAATCAATCTATTATAACCACCTAACAATCATAATTAAGCAATTAAATCACTAATCAAAACTAACTAACCACCTAAGCCACACTTAGCCTAATCTAATTACCTACTAAACGTCAATAACTCCCTAAGCAGAGTTTAGCAAGTAAATTCAGCGGATTAGCGAGCTGGTGAGTCAACGGCGATGGCGACGGCGACGGGGAGGCGGGCAAGACACAAGCCTACGGCGACACCAAACGAGGTTCGGACGGGCTCGGAAAAGCCCATGACCAAGGCTGAACTGAAGGGCTTCACAGCTAAAACGGTGAGGAGACAGGTGGTGGTGGCTCTGGCGGTTGGACGAATGGCCTGGATGATGGAGACAGCTCAGGATGGCTGCAACGCTAGCCTGGCTTCGTCAGACGTGGGCATGGGACGGCGAAGACGGGCGGATGGGCGCACGGGTTAGCGTGCGGGAGCTCAGGCGACGCGACGGTGCTCGAATGGCGGGCAGAGGAGCGGTTAATGGTGCAGGGGCTTTTAGCTGGCTTCCTCTGGTTTTCTTGAGCTCTCAACTAGCACAATAATGGATAAAGCAAGCCTAAGGAAGAAGAAGAAGACAACAGCTAAAGGGGGACCACCAAAATGCCTCAAAGTCTTCTCAAAATATCTCAAATACTCATTTGCTTGGCCCCCACTTGTGGCCGCCTCAATCCTCAGCCATTTGCACACCAAAGTTCCCCAACAAGCCATTCAAATAGTCCAAAATGTTGCTCCCCTCCATGGCTACAAATTTTGTACATTCCCCCTCCAATTTCATTCAATTCCAACTCAAATCAACCCACATTGGTGCCCATAAATTCAGCCAAGGTGTCCACATCCATCCCATGATTTTTCCTCATCAATTGAACCAACTTGACGGCCAAAAGTGCATTAAAAAAATGTCCTCTAATTTTCCCGGTCCAAAAACATCCAACTTTGAATTTTCGCCGAAAACTCGGGTTTGCAGAAAAATCTTCGGAAGATGAGTTGACATTCTTAAAATAAATTGTGACATGACAGAATTTTCAATTTCTGAAATCGGGTTCAATTTCGTGGTTAATTTCGACCGGACACGATTTTAGCGTGACCTAACCTACCGGGTATTTTAGGAATTTTTAGCGCATTTGACTCGTAGTCGATTATTTTCGAGCCACATTGTACCTCTTCGACACATTGACGATTCTCGGTTGTCGTGAAAATCTCAAGATTTCAAATACGGACACATGGTACAGAAATGACAGAAAAATCGGTTTAATGCCGTTCAACAGAAATTTTGCAATCAGGTGGAATCACCCATACACTAATCACATACCTCTATTGAATCGACCTATCTCCGGTCTTTGATTGATTTTGACAGTGCTGTATTGACCCTTGCAGATTAGCATGGTCGAGCAGTTGATTTTTGGTCGAATTCTCAAGTCTATTGCGTTTAGATTCCTTAATAGCTTCACCTAATAGACTAGTTATCTTGTGAGTGATCAGCTTAGAGAAAAGAACTATAGGCACGTCGATGAAAAGCCCAATTCATTTAATCGAAAACAGAGTCAGAAAATCAGGATGCCACAAATTGTATTTGGAATGTTGGACTTGATCAATTGCCTATTGTTTCACATGTATGGTGGTATTTGAAGAAACCAACCTAATGATCAAGAAAGTGAAATTCATAAGGAATTGATTACTAATTTTGGACGGTGGATATTGGTCCAATTTTTTTTTTTTTTAAAAGAACGATACCACTTAGTCAAATGTTGGAAATTCACATATTATATGTAAAAATAAGCTCACCCTATTTTCATCCTCTTATTGACTCTTGACACCCATATCACATTGAGTTGATTATATTATCCTTTGCAAGTCTCATTCTTGATTTAAGATGATTTCTTACCTTTTTTGTCTTCTTTTTCTTTTCTTTTTCTTTTTCTTTTGTTTCAATTTTGCTAAAGACAAAATTACCTATGATCCTCTCAAAACATTTATTAAGGTTAAATGTGGGGCCTACTTATGATTTAATTCTTGGCTTCTTTTATTCTTTTTCCCTTTTTTTTTTCCCTTTCTTTCTCCATTTGGAACAAATTTTGGTGTCGTTTTCCGAAAAATAGTTTCCTTAGTATGTAGCTAACTAATTATTATGTTAATGAATTATATATTCTCTATTTTTGCACTAGGAAATTATTATTACAAAATAAACTAAGCACAAGTAAGAGTAACAAAAAACATCTACCAGTTTTAGTATGCATTTGATGAGTATAACTTTAATATGTCATTATGTTGTAGTTTGTATATTTTAATTGTATTACTTTCATTTTATTAAGTGAATCTAATAGTTCAATTTTGAATTATTTTTCATGCCAATATTGCATGATGTTTTAAAAGATATTCCTAGAAAAAAATTAAAATATGACAAAGTTAAGTACATAAACATTCCAGGAACAATGAAAAGGTTACATAAAAATTCTAAACATCTATTATTATCATGCAAATGCAAAAGAAAATGCTCCCTAAAATATTATTACGTATAATACTATCTTTGCCTTGGTTGCGTGGTATAATTAGCCGCCGACAAGAAATTATAGCAATTATAGTGGCATTATAAGACAACTCATTCAAACCATTTGCAAAGAACATCTATTATTATCATACAATTGCAAAAGAAAATGCTCCCTAAAATATTATTAAGCATAATACTATCTTTGCCTTGGTTGCGTGGTATAATTAGCCACTGACAAGAAATTATAGCAATTATAGTGGCATTATAAGACAACTCATTCAAACCATTTGCAAAGATTTTTTTTTTTGTCAAATTTAATTGCATCAGAATTTTCATAGAATTATCAATGAATAGAAAAGTATCCTCAAAATACAAATGTAGTACAATAATAACATTTTGCATATGCAACTTCACAAAAGATATTGTCCGTTTAGCTACTTGGCTCCCCTAAAAAATGTTACTTTCATGAAAAGAATATTTTACCTGATCATATAATAAGAGTCGTTATTCACTTAAAACTATATATATAATGGAATAATTTCTAAGGTTATAGTGCGAGAAGTTCAAAATGACTTGTTGACATGATTGATTGCTATTCTTCATTCGCCGTATCTGTGACATCCTGAAATTTGACCCCGTCTCGAATATATGAAATGGATATTTCGTCGACGTGCCTATGGTCATTTTACTTTGAGCTGGCCCCTCACGAGTTAACTAATCTATTAGGTGAGGCCATTAAGAGATATAAACGCGGCAGACTAGAGAATTCGATCAGAAATCGACTACTTGACCATAATAATAGGCAAGGGTCAATACGACACTATTATAATCGAATTGCGATCGGATATAAGTTGATTCGACGAAATCACGTAATTGAATTGCGAGTAATTCCACATGATTGCGAAATTCGCGTCGAACGACACTAACTCGATTTTCTATCGAAATTATACTCGAGACACGTAATTGAAATTTTGAGATTTTTACGACAACCGAGAGTCGCCTACGAGTCAGAGATGCACAAACGTGGATCGAAATTATCGACCACCGGTCAAACACACTAAAATCCCTAAAAGCTACTCGATAGGTTAGGTTGTACTAAAATTGCGTTCGGTCGATTTTAACCACGAAATTGAATTCGGTTTTGGGAATCGAACATTTGAGCGTGTCATGATTCATTTTTAGGACGTTGTCTCATCTTTTGGTGAATTTTCGTCGAGTCCGGAATTTTGCGGAAAAATTGATTTTGGACAAAAAGAAGAATAAAGGAAATTCGGAGGGGCTAATTAAAATGGATTTTTGGCTGCCCAAAATGGGTTATATGTGAGAAATAGGAGCAATTTTCTCATTGGATGGCCACAAGACTTATTTGGCATGAAGACTTTAGGGGTTTTGCAATGATGGGCTTGATATTTTGCTGAGGTTTTTCATTGGTTGAGCAATTGTGTGACATCCTGAAATTCCAGTTCTATTTTCAATTGAATGAATCAAGCTTTTCATCGACGCGCCAATAGTTCTATTCTCTGAGCTGATCACTCACGAGATAACTAGATTATCAGGTGAAGCCGTTAAGAGATTTTCATGCAATAGACATGAGAATTTGACTAGGAAACGACTGCTCGACCGTGCTAATTTGCAAGGGTCATTATGGCACTGTCAAAATCGATCAGAGACTAGAGATAGGTTGATTCGACGAAAATATGTGATTAGTGTGTGGGTGATCTCACCTAATTGCAAAATTCTCATCAAACGGCACTAGACCGATTTTTCTGTCATTTTTGTATCTTGTGTCCGCATTTGAAACCTTGAGATTTTCACGGCAACCAAGAGCGCCAATGTGTCGAAGACGTACAAGGTGGTTCAAAAATAATCGACCACGGGTCAATTGCACTAAAAATTTCTGAAAGCTACCTAGTAAGCTAGATTAAACTAAAATTGTGCCAAATTAAAATTAACCGCGAATTTGAATCCGATTTCAGAAATTGAAAGTTCTGTCAAGTCACGATTCATTTTAGGAACGTCGACTCGTCTTCCGAAGATTTTTCTACAAATCGGGATTTTTGGCAAAAATTCAAAGTAAGACCGTTTTTGACCGGGAAAATTAGAGGACCGTTTTTGGCCGTGTTTTTAGGATTCAATTTGGTTCAATTGATGAGGAAAAATCCTAAGGGGGATGATGACATCTTGGTTGGATTTATGGACTTCAAATTTAGTTAATTTGAAGGAGAATTGGTGGGGAATTGAATCCAAATTGAGTGGTCAATGCACAAATTCGTAGCCCTCCATGGTGTGCAACTTTTGGACCCTTGGGAGGCTTGCCAAGGAAGCTTTGGCAGCTGCAAATGGCTGAGGAAGACAACCAAGCTTGATAGGGCCATGAACTTGAGTATTTAGATATTTTGGTGGCCCCCCTTTGACTAGCGGCCACCTTCTTCATCCCTTGCTCTGTCTTTCTCCATTAGAGAGCATTTGGAGAGCTTGGAATTGTAGAGAAACTGAGCCAGCAGCCCCCTCCTCCGTCGCACGCCCGTCCGAGCTCGCTGCCGCCGTCCAGTGTCGTCGCGCGCCCGCTCGCCTACCACTTGCCCGTGCTGCTCCAGCCCGTGCGTTCTTGGCCGTCCGCGCGTCTCAAGCCCTTGTTCGTCGTCATCTCTAGTTGTCCAACCTCGCCATCGCCATCGTTTACCGCCCCCAAGCCGCCGTAGCACCGCTACTGTCGTTCGCCTCCCGTCCTTGTTGTTTTGGCCCCAACCAGCTGCTGGTTCAGTCCCTGTAGTTCAAGAGGAGAAGCTAAAGAGCTCAGCCCAGTTGAGACTTCATGTGGCTTTTCCGGGCCTTTCCAAGCCTTGTCGGGTGTAGCCGCTTCGGAGTTTGTTGCTCGTCTCCGCGTTGCCGTCGCCGTGAACTCATCGGATTTCAAAACCGGTGAGTTTACTTGCTAAACCTTGCTTAGGAGATTAATTATGCTTGAGGGGTGTTTAGTTTAAGTTAATTAGGGATTAAATGGTTAGTTAGATTAGATTAGTGATTTAATTATTCAATAATGCATGTTAGGTGGTTAGATTAGATTAATTAAGGATTAGACAGGATGTATTTTATCTAGATAGGTTCGGGAATTTTTCGGGCCTATTTAGGCGGTTAATTTAGTATTTCCGGCCTAAGATAGCATTTTTGGTATTTAGATTGAATTATTTAATTAATTTTGGTAATTATTTAATTATTTAATATTTTTCGGAAATTAGACCGGGATAATCGTTTACTAGAATTTTATGCTGATTGCAATGGTGTGCTTAGTTTCTACAATTGGGTGTTAATTTGTGCAAATTGAGTGCTGATTGGAATTTTGGTTATTTATTCCATAATTTATGAATTTCGATATTTATCCAGAAAATCCCGGGTGTTGGGTTTTGACACCGAAAATGATTTTATATACGATATAAAATAGTGAGATTTTAAAAGGGAATGATACCAATTTTTAAGGTTCAATCTGACCATGTACCCATGCACGATTATTTGCATAGAGTGTTTCTAATACGAAGAAAACAGGCTAGGTTCACTATTTTAATTGAGGTATTTGAGTGCAATGCACGGTGGCCTGGGCTGAGATTGAATGATCGTGTGCTGGTTAAAAGAACCCGTTCCGATGTGTGTCGGTAGGACGTTACCCCTACCTTATATGGGACGCCCCTAGTCAAGGGAAGTCGGTCACAGTAGATTATGGACCGAAGCTCCTTTAGGAATGCCGAATGGAATGCCGTCCTCGGTGTGTGTCGGAGGATGTTGCCATGCTCAAAAGAGTGAGACGGGGCCTGGCTACGCTAGAGGATCGATGTGTGTCGGGTAAAACTACTTGTGCGGGTAGTAAACAATTGGAACGCAAGATTGATTGAGATAGATGCGCCGGATTATAGGACGGAATTGTGTGGCACGGAATGAGACGTGTTATAACGATTTGGCCATATAATCGGGACCCCTGTGGCTATTTGAGAAATGATTTGTGGCGTTTCAATTGGTTGAGTATGATTCCTGCTTTTGGTTGTGATATAAACTGTGCTGACGTGTAGATCGGAACTGAGGTGAGATAAGTCCTCTGTGATTGAGTGGTTGTGTGGCTAGGATGCCCTTAGGCATATTTCATTCTTAATAAGGGTTTAGGGAGTAAACTTGCTGAGAGATTGTCTTACCCCGTTGTGGGCTTAACTTTTCAAGTCCTTAAAGGGAGCACCGAAGCCCTTGAAGTTGCATAGGTGGAATCTGAAGGTTCGGTGAACGTGTCCGACTAGTAGGAAGTAGGACATTTCATTTTTGAAAGCTGATCTTTTGTAGACCTCTATTTGTAAACTCAGCTTGATTATAAATACACGTTTGGTTGGTGAATCTCTTGTCCTGCTTTTCTATCCCATGTTGTTTATTATTAGGGGTGTTTAATTCGCTTCCGCATGTGCAATAAAATGAATGGGTCAGCAACGCGTCCTAGGGCGTCGCAAATTTTATCAACCACCGAGGGATGGGCACGCGCTCGAGGATCAGGGCGTGACATCCTTACCCTAAGTGGTATCAAAGCTGGTCAATGTTTGTAGTGATAAGGTGCGATGGTGTATAGGATAGTTAGTAGGAAATGCCTTTAATTTATGCTGATGCATGTGATTGATAGCTGATTGGTGGATTGTTTGTGAGGATCACTCAGTTTCTAATTCTGTGTGGAATTGGGAGCAGGTCCAGTAGAAAGTCTACAAGATGAGTGATTAGGAGTAGAGGACTCCTAGGAAGAGGGCAGTAGGCCCTGTGACTCAGGGTAGGACGCTGACAAGGGTCGGTACCCGAGGTGGTCATGTTAGAGTGCAGGCTGAGGCTAGTGCAAGTGGAGTAGCATCGCCTCTAGTCGGTGCTGGTGTAGCAGCACTTGGTGATCTAGGAATTGTCGGGATCATGCAAGCGCTAAAGGCCTTGGGGAATTTGATGGGGGTAATAAGCCCATAATTAGGCCCCCGCCATTACTGCCGTCGCTACAACTGCTGCTAATGCTGCTGTTATTGCCGCCGCTGATGTCACTACTGCCGCCGCTGCCGCTGCCGCACCTATTGCTGCACCTGCCAAAGTTCCACCTGGGAACATGGTTGCTGTGAGGCTGATGCATAAGCTAGTGGAGCAGTTTTTAAAGTTGAACCCGCCGAGGTTCACTGGTGCAGGAGATCCTGAAGTTGCAGCCCTATGGATACAAGATTTGGAGAAGGTCTTTGCACTGCTAATGTGCACCGAGGCAGAGAAGGTTGTCCTTGCAGCCTATCAGCTACAAGGAATTGCAAGCACTTGGTGGAGGGCCACCAGAGGAATAGTGTTCCCTGAAGGTGTAGTCCTGGAGTGGAACGCCTTTGTCGAAGTCTTCAATGGCAAGTACTTTTCTGAGAGTGCCAGAGAACTGAAGATGGCGGAATTCTAGCGCCTTTACTAAGGTACAATGACTGTAGATCAGTACGAAGAGAAGTTCGCTGAGCTGTCGCAATACGCCCCCAGACTGATCGAGGATTCGGTAGACTGAGCGAGAAGGTTTAGAGATGGACTTAGACCGAAATTGAGGAGTCCGCTGGTACCACTCAACTTGAAGAACTACAACAATTTGTATGAACGGGTCCAACTGATTGAGAGAGACTAGAACAAACAAGCCGCTGCATCTGGGTCGTGGTTTGGTTCGAATAGGGATGGAAACAGGTTTGGGAAGAAACCTATGTCTGGAGGAAGGTATCCCATTCTGCCCAACAGGAAGGGTGGAATAGGAAAGTCAACTCTAAGACAGAATGTCGTGTGTCATTTCTGCGAAAAACGACACGGATCAACCCCATGCCATTTTCGAATGGGTATGTGTTATGAGTGTGGCCAGTATGATCACATAGCTAGAAACCGTCCCAGAAGACCGATGGGACCGTCGCAATAGTTACCGCCGCCACCATCGATAGGTCAGAATTGAGGATTTGCGCTACAGATCGCACAGTAGGGTGGACAGAACAGACTACTAGCTCAAGGAAGGACGCATGCTATCACTAGAGGACAGGCTGAGGACTCGCCTAATATGATCACAGGTACGGTCCCGTTGAACTACCACGCTGCTTATGCTTCATTTGACCCTGGAGCTACTCATTCATTTATAGCTGAGCAGTATGTTAAGCTGGTAGGATTGATTCCTGAATTGTTGGAGTCACTGGTTAGCATATCTACAGCGTTAAAGGATAAGGTGTTAGCTTCAGTGGGTTGTCCTAGTTGTAAGTTAATGATTGGTGAGTGAGAGGGGAAGATAGACTTGATAGTCCTAGCCATATATGATTTTGATGTGATAATTGGCATGGACTGGCTCACCAAGCAACGAGCTAAGATGGACTGCAATTGTAAAGTGATTTAGTTTAACCCGATAGACTGTGAAAGTTTCGAGTTTATTGGGAGTCGAGGAGGACCCTCAATTACTTTAATCTCGTCGCTTGAGGCAACCCGTTTGTTAGACGGGGGTTGTCAAGGTTACCTAGTGACTGTCGTGGATGATAAGGTTAGTAAGATCACCTAGAGGGGGGTGAATAGGTGATAAATAAATTTTTGCAAAACTTCAAAATAATTTGCTAGCAACGTAAACAGCATTAAACAATTATATGAAGTTGTGAATTGAAATAAGGAGTTTAGGGAAAGGAGAATAAAAACACAATGTTTATAGTGGTTCGGCTTAGATCAAGCCTACGTCTATTTTCCCGCGCTGACAGCCCACTAGCTAGATTTCACTATGAATCAAAAGAGATGTTACAGTTTCACGTCCTTGACTTTACAGTGTAGAGACTCTACTACACTTCTTCAAGGTCTCACAAGTTTTTGCTATCTCTTTTGAGTACAAATAAAGCTCAACGATTGAAATAGCAAAGAACTAGAGAGCTTTAGACTTTGAAATTTTTCTCTCATGCACGCTGCTTCAAACAACCGAAGAGTCATCCTTAAATACTCCTCCATGTCTGTACAACCGTTGGCACTTACCAAAGGAGTTTTTCCAATCTACCCGTTGGACAGAATCAATTAAGGAGATCTCGAGTCGTTTAAGGAATGTGATGATAGCCCATCAATCCTGCTTGCCTATACAATCGGGATCTTGGTTTCCATAAGTAGAACCTTCCAAGTATACTTCGCCATTCAAAAATATTTGCATATCGGATTTGATCCAATAATTAATCAAGTAGATGCTATCTCTAACCAGAAGGTCTTCCAAAATCATACGAACCGAATCCTTGGAGATCAACTCGCATCTGAATAAATTTTCAATCTTTGGTCTGGAAACTGTCGGTGAGGGTAGAATTTGAGTCTTGAGTCTGGCAGTCTTCAGACTTTGACGACAAAGTCTGGAGTTCTTCAGACTTTAACACTTGAGTTTGGAAGTCTTTAGACTAGACTGATTGAAACGTTTTGTCAACTTCAAAACAATAAAGGAGTTTTCTCGAACAATCTCCCATTTTTTTTATGGTGACAAAACTTTCCTGCAGATTTGAAAACTTTTGTCCTGCAAAATAATACTTAAGCAATACATGATAACTTATAAAAATAAGCTGATTAGGACTTGGATAGCATCAATTCTGCAACCACAGAAAACATGTTAATCATGCAAGATAACTATCCATCCACAATTAGTATCTCAGGCTAAGTTATTGCAAGCATCAAAGATTCAAATCACAATAACAGTCAAGCAGTCAAGATCCAAAATCAAAAGTCCACAACCAAACAAAAATACCAAAGTCTAAAATGTCATAAAGACAAAAAAACAAATCTGCACAACTTCTCCCCCTTTTTGTCAACAGCAAAAAGTGGAGAATAAGCAGAAAGAGTTGAGTAAAAAGAGTGGTGTGAAAATCATAGCTGTTTTGGCAAGTGAACAAGCTGGAATTCCCCCATTGAGCTCACTATCTTCTCAAGCTTTCCAAGAGTCTCCTTTAGTTGCTGTAAATCTTCACCATTCACATGATCTTGCACTTGAGTCTTCAGGGCGAGTAGCTGTTCTTGCAACGAAATTGAAGTAGCCAAGAAAGCCTTTTTAAGATCTTTTATCTCATATTCCAAACCATATTGATGTTTCCTTAAATCCAACAAGATATCCATTATTCTTAAAAAGTTCGCTGATTGTGCTAGTGCAGCACTAGGTCCAGCCGACTTTGTTCCTGGAGTCTTGAGATTGGAGATTTCTTCAACAGTTCGTCTACCATGACTAGGAGTGGATGCCTCAATGTCTGATTCAAGATAAAGAGAGGCATACACGTCCTCTGGATTTGTTGCAGAACGACAAACATCACTAGTTATAACAGGTGAAGAAATACCTCGTTTTTCAGTAGCTCCCCCTGTTTGTGTGCCTTCAGGTGGAGAAGTGAATTCTTCTTCCTGTTCTGCTTCAGCAATGGAGTGATGTTTTTCTTTTCCTTTCGCTTCAGCAGTTCCACTCCTTGTCTGTTTTGAGTTACTCGACAAGGATACAACCAAGGTAGGCTCAAAAGAGTGATGTTTTTCTTTTCGTTCTTCTGTCTCTTGAAAGCTAACAAAACTCTGTAAATTGCGAAGGGCAAAGGCAGAGATGGTAATGTCATCCTTATCTTCTTCATCTTCCAAGATAAGTGTTCTCCTCCTCTTGATAGGTTCAGTCATTGGTTCTTTGCCTTTCTGTTTTGATGCTGCAGAGCTTTGCTTGCCTTGACAGGGGATTTCTCCTTCATTCGCTCTAACACCTTGTTGAGTTCCTTCAGACACATCTTGGTGAGCATCTTCAATCCAATTCATAAGAGCAATGCTTCGCAAGCACAAAGGAGCAGGTAAATGAATGTTGAAGTATCTGAAGATTCTTGTGATAAGAGCAAAGTATGGGAGTTGTCCCTTATTTTTCACCACTGTCCTGTACATGTGCATCAAGATGGTGTGAGGCAGAGAGAACTTGTATCCAACATTGATGGCATACATCAACTTTGCTTCAGAATGAGATACATCAGTCTTGGATGTTGATTTTGGACGGATGCAGTTGATCACGATTTTATGCAGTAAGATATTAGAGGCATTCATCCTAGAGTAGGAGATCTTGCCTTCAGCAAAGCTGTCTTTTTACCAATTCCAGTGTAGTGTGAGCAACGGACACACTGATTGGTTGGAAACACACTCTTTCCACCCCAATCAAGTCAGCCGAAATGTCCACATCGACCAAAAATTCCTTATCCTTAATAGTAAAAGAGAATCTATTTGCATCCAAAAAGGATAGATTAAAATAGAAATAGGCTGTAAGTTCTGGATAAGCAACTGTTGTCTTAGAACAAAAATGCTCCAATTGAAGAAGTGTAAACTTCTCCCTTAGATTTACTTGCACATAATCAAGAAAATCAAAATCAACACTTCTAGGGTTCATAACCCCTCTCTTCATCAATTTTGAATAATCCTTCTTGTGATCCTTAGACCATAATAGACTCGCTCCATCACCATCAACATTTGCAGCCACTCCCATCCTAGGCTGGAAATGTGTAAACATTCTTTCATCATCGTCCTTTCCTTCTGGCTAATTGAAAGTGCCAAAACGCGGGTCACTAGGAAAGTTGGCAAAAGCCTTTTCAGCCGACCATTTTTCAGCCACGCCTAACTTTTCCATATCACGCAAGAATAGAGTTTCATTCTTATAGCCTCTCTTTCTCAGAAACTCATCGATCAAAGACATAGCAGTACCTCCTTCTTTCAACTTAGAATAAAGCTTGAAAGCAACTTGAGGTCTCAACGTTCTTACAGGTTCAATTTCTTCAATTATTTCTTCTTCTGGTTGAGTCGGTGGAGGAGACTGAAGCTGTTGAGAAAGTTGATGATGACTTGGTCGCTGCTAATGAGGAGAGTCTTCTTCCTTGGTCAAATCGAAGTGCGTAGGACCCCCAGGCATGTGCTGTGGTCCCCTGCTTGCGATTTTGGAAGACTTTCTTGAAGACATTGTCGCTTTATGGGAGAAATCTCGAACTCGATCGCCGAAAAAGGTGAAAGCTTTTGAAATAAACTAGAGAGAAAGTGAGAGCAAGTGGAATTTTTGTATTCTAGGTTTAAGAATGAAAATGGGAAGAAGAATCTCGACAGTATATAAAGCAAATGAAGCGGGGTAAACAAATCGTCATAAAGGAAAAATAAAACTGCCTTTTTGAAAATGAAAACTGCCATAAGTTCAAAAACTCGGAAAAGACAATTTCTAAAAATATAACAATCAATTAGCGATTAAAAAGTAACCGTACCTTTTTCAAAAAATATCATCCGCAAATTTAAATTACTTGTAAATAATAAACTTATAGTCGTAACTTGGTTGCTCTGAGTCTGAACACCTTCAGATTTTTTTTTCTCTAAGTCTGAACACTTTCGGACTTTACTCAGTAGAATATATGATGTTTAGTCTAATGCGAATAGACTCAAATAAGCTTTTCTCTAGTGGCTTTGTAAATATGTCTGCCAACTGATTCTTCGAGTCAATGAACTGTATCATAACTTCTCCATTCTGAACATGATCTCTAATAAAATGATGTCGAATCTCTATGTGCTTTGCCCTTGAATGAAGAATTGGATTCCTTGTGAGATCGATGGCGTTGGTGTTGTCGCATTTGATCTTGGTACACGATTCTTCAATTCCAAAGTCTCTTAATTGTTGCCTTATCCATAAGATTTGAGAGCAGCAACTTTCAAGGGCTACATATTCTGGTTTAGCTATGGAAAGAGCTACAGTGCTTTGCTTCTTCGAAAACCAAGACACCAACTTGTTGCTTAGAAGTTGGCAAGTACTAGAAGTACTCTTTCGATCAATTCTGCAACCTGCTAAATTTACGTCTGAATATCCAAGTAGAGTAAAGTCTCATTCTTTGGGATACCACAGACCTAGCTTTGAAGTAGTTGCAACATATTTGATGATGCGCTTTGCAGCAGTTAAGTGAGATTCTTTGGGATTTGATTGGAATCTAGCACAAATACAAACACTAAACAAAATGTCAGGTCTAGAAGCAGTAAGATAAAGAAGTGAACCAATAATACTCCTGTAGAGCTTCTGGTCAACTTTCTTCCCTCCTTCATCTTTATCCAGCTTTGAAGAACTTGACATAGGTATCTCAATCTTTTTGCAATTCTCCAGACTGAACTTTTTGATGAGATATTTTGCATATTTCTCTTAGTGAATGAAAATTCATTTCTTCAATTGTTTGACTTGTAATCCAAGAAAGAAGGTTAATTCACCCATCATGCTCATCTTGAATTCATCCTGCATAGACTTAGAAAACTTCTTGCACAGATTTTCATTAGGTGAACCGAAAATAATATCATCAACATAGATTTGAACAAGTAAAAAAATCTTTACCTTCTCTTTTAATGAAAAAGATAGTATCTACCTTACCTTTATCAAAACCATTTTGAGTTAGGAAATTATTTAACCTGTCATACCAAGCCCGAGGTGCCTGTTTTAATCCATAAAGAGCCTTTTTCAGTCTAAAGACTGAGTCTGGCTTTCTTGGATCTTCAAAACCAGGTGGCTGTTCCACATAGACTTATTCTTGGATAAATCCATTTAGGAATGCATTTTTTACATCAATTTGGAATAACCTGAAATTTTTATAGCAAGTAAAAGCAAGTAATAATCTAATTGCTTCCAACCTCGCTACTGGTGCATACGTCTCGTCATAGTCTATCCCTTCTTCTTGTGCATATCATTTGGTTACGAGTCTTGCTTAGTTCCTGACCACTTTTCATTTCTCATCCATCTTGTTCCTGAAAACCCATTTAGTTTAAATAATAGACTTACCTTTAGGTTTAGGAATAAGTTCCCAAACATTATTAATGCTGAATTGTCTGAACTCTTCTTGCATAACTTCAATCCAACTTTCATCAGCCAAGGCTTCTTCTACAGTTCCGGGTTCAATTTCAGAAACAAGTGCTAAAGCACTAGACTCTTCACACCTTTTGGATCTAGTACGAATTCCTTCATCAATGTTGCCAATGATGAGTTCCTTGGGATGACTTGACTTATGCTTCCAATTGCTGGTTGGTTTGTGAGTCTGCTGATCCTTTGTTTTAGTTGTATCTTCTGGTTCATCTTGTTGTTGAACTTCAGGAGTCTAAACCACTTCGGGGGAAGTAGACTTTGTAGGATTTGGAGTAGGTTCAGATTCTTCAAGTTGAGCCTGATTCAGTTGATTTTGCATTGAGTCTTGAAACTTGACGTTCATAGATTCTTCCACAGATTGACTCTTCTTGTTGAATACTCTGTAGGCTTTGCTTGAGGTTGAATAGCCAAGGAAAATTCCTTTGTTCGATCTTTCTTCAAACTTACCAATTCGATCATTTGTATTCTTTAAAATAAAACACTTACAACCAACCACATGGAAATAAGAAATAATTGGCTTCTTTTCTTTGAATAACTCATAAGGAGTTTTCTGCAAAATAGGCCTTAAGAATATTCTGTTAATAATATAACAAGCTGTAGAAACTGCTTCAGCCCAAAAACGAGAAGAAATATTACTCTCAATTAAGAGTGTTTTAGCCATTTCCTGCAAAGATCTATTCTTTCTTTCCACAAATCCATTTTGTTCTAGAGTATATGGAGAAGAGAAAACATGCTGAAAACCAGAGTCATCACAGAATTTTGCAAAGTCTTGATTTTCAAACTCACCTCCATGGTCTGTCCTAATACTCGAAATATCATATCCTTTTTTCATTCTGAACTATCTTTGCAAATTTTGAAAAATGAGAAAATGTTTCAGACTTACTTGCCAAGAAGTATACCCATGTAAAGCGAGAATAATCATCTACGATTACTAGGCAGTATTTTTTTCCACCAATACTTTGAGTTCTGGTTGGTCCAAAGAGATCCAAATGCAAAAGCTGCAAAACTCGATTAGTAGAAAATTTGTTTATAGGTTTGAAAGAACTTCTAACATGGTGTGCATAAGTCATACTTTTGGTACGTCAGGTTGGGCAATCCTCGAACAAGCTTCTTGGAGGAGATCTTGGCAATTTGCTTCATGTTGACATGGCCAAGTTTTCTATGCTAGAGGTTTGTTTTATCTTGAATGGATATTAGACACTAAGAGCTTTATGGTTTTATATCCAGAAGATAGATATTCCCATGTCTTCATCCAGTGAAAGATTGAGACAAATCCTTACTAGTTCCCGGACAAATGCCTTCTTGGAAGTTAATTTTGAATCTAGTGTCATACAATTGACTGATGCTGAGTAGATTGTAATTCAATCCTTTCATCAAAGAGACATTATTGATTGTAAGACTTCCAATTTTCACAGTTCCATATCCAACAATTTTTCCTTTGCTGTTTCCACCAAAAAAAACTTTTCCACCATTAATTTGCATGAGTTTTATAAAACAACTTGAATCTCCTATCATGTGTCTCGAGCAGCCACTATCCAAATACCAATTTATCTTTTTCTTGATAGTGACCTCAATTTTACTGTCTGAGCCTGAGTCTGAATTTATTTCAAAGTCTGAGTCTGATTCTGAGTTTGCCATTAGACATATGTTGGCATACTCTTCATCACTTTCCTCACATTCTGTATCCCTCCATGTTTCTGCTTTAAGAGCCTTCTTGAATTTCTCAGTTCTTGCTTTCTTTTTCTTCAACAGAGGGTAGTTAGGTTTGATGTGTCCCTTTTTTTGCATTCAAAACAGACCACATCTTTGTTGACCTCGTCATCATCAGTTGATTTGTTTTGGAATTTTTGAGTGCCTTGCTTCTTCTAGTTAAATTTTCTCCCATTTCTGTTCAATTTTTGAATCTCCTTATCATGAGTGCTAGCTCTTCATCATCCATGTCATCTTCAGAATCTATATCATTAGAATCATCGTTAGATTTTAAAGCAATTGACTTCTTACCTTTTGGATCTTCTTTCTCATTGAGTTGCTCCACTTTGTATGACTGAAGTGTGCCTACAAGTTCATCAACTGTAAGAGGCATTATCCTTTGGGTTTCTCTTATTGAAGTCTTCACGTGATTTCAATCTTTGGAGAGTCCACGCAGCAGTTCATTGATCTTCATTGGTCCTGAGATTGGCTGTCCCTGATATGATAGACCATTTACAATTTATGTGAAACGACTAAACATGTCAGTAATGGATTCTCCTGGTTTCATCTTGAAGGTTTCATACTGTCCAAGTAAGATATTGATTTTTGTTTCTTTAACTCGATCAGTTCCTTCATAGGTAACATGCAACCTATCCCAGACTTCTTTGGCTGTTTCACAAGATGAAATTCCGTTATACTCAGTAGGAGATAAAGCACATTATAAAGAGTAGATTGCTTTAGCATCAAGAGCTTGTCTCTTGGTTATTTCTTCTTGTGCCATTTCGCCAGCATCTACAACTTCTTTTCCTCTTTCTGAGACTGATGCAGCTTTAGGAATAATTCATTTTTCTACCACATCCCATTCCAGAGGATCTTTCAATCTTAGGAATGCCTTCATCTTGTTTTTCCAAACATTGTATTCATTTCCATCAAAGTAAGGAGGTTTGGTGTTGCTTTGGCCTTCAACCAAACCTGGAGCCAAAATACTAGCCATAGATCTTTAGCTCAGAAGTAAAAACACTTCAATAAAATGAGCACACAAGCTCTTATACCAATTGATAGGACTAGTAAGATCACCTAGAGGGGGGGGTGAATAGATGATAAATAAATTTTTACAAAACTTCAAAATAATTTGCTAGCAACGTAAACAGTATTAAATAGTTATATGAAGCTGTGAATTGAAATAAGGAGTTTAGGGAAAGGAGAATAAAAACACAATGTTTATAGTGGTTCGGCTTAGATCAAGCCTACGTCCACTCTCCCACGCTGACAGCCCACTGGCTGGATTTCACTATGAATTAAAAGAGATGTTACAGTCTCACGTCCTTGACTTTACAGTGTAGAGACTCTACTACACTTCTTCAAGGTCTCACAAATTTTTGCTCTCTCTTTTGAGTACAAATAAAGCTCAATGATTGAAATAGCAAAGAATTAGGAAGCTTTAGACTTTGAAATTTTTCTCTCATGCACGCTCCTTCGAACAACCGAAGAGTCATCCTTAAATACTTTTCCATGTCTTTACGACTGTTGGCACTTACCAAAGGAGTTCTTCCAATCTACCCGTTGGACAGAATCAATTAAGGAAATCTCGAGTCGTTTAAGGAATGTGATGATAGCCCATCAATCCTGCTCGCCCATACAATCATGATCTTGGTTTTCATAAGTAGAACATTCCAAGTATACTTCGCCATTCAAAAAGATTTGCATATCGGATTTGATCCAATAATTAATCAAGTAGATGCTATCTCTAGCCATAAGGTCTTCCAAAATCATACAAACCGAATCCTTGAAGATAAACTCGCATCTGAATAAATCTTCAATCTTTGGTCTGGAAATTGTCAGTGAAGGTAGACTTTGAATCTTAAGTCTGGCGGTCTTCAAACTTTGACGACAGAGACTGGAGTTCTTTAGACTTTAACACTTGAGTCTGGAAGTCTTCAGACTAGACTGATGGAAACGTTTTGTCAATTTCAAAACAATAAAGGAGTTTTCTCCAACAGAAACAAGAAAATTAGGGGTCAATTGGTCATCTGATAGGCATAAGAAAATGGAGAAATTCTCGCTTGAACCTAGGTTTATGAACTCAGTGCAGCTATAGTTGTTGGATTTTGTAGAGTTAAAATCAAAGCCACACATTGAACTACCGTGGGTGGTGACCCTTATTTGTTTTTGCATGTCTTGCTCGGTATGTTCGCATCACTCCTTCATTGCACACATGCGTGTGCCCCTCTTAAATGAATGAGAAGGAAATATTTTATCAACAATTGTGATTGAGTCGATTTATTTTGAATTAGATCCATGAAAGTATTCGCTCAAAAAATGGCCGTGCAAATTGGGGACCAGAGGCCTTCCAGACGCGGAGTCAAGGTACGTCAATGATAGTCGACATGACAATCAATGACTCTTCTTTTGGTTCGCTTCGCGGCATCTAATTGGACAATATTTTGTACGAATTCTACTTTCCCGCCATGCACGGGCATTGACTAGTTTGAAAACTACAGCATGCGGGCCCCAGTAAAATTGACGCGAGTTTGTATGCCGTGCGAATCGGGGACCAGAGGCCTTCCAGACTCGGAGTCAAGGTCCGTCAATGATAGTCGACATGACAATCAATGACTCCTCTTTCGGTTCGCTTCGCGGCATCAAACTGGATAATATGTTGTCCAAATTCTACTTTCCCGTCACGCACCGGCATTGACTAGTTTGAAAACTACAGCATGCGGGCCCCAGTAAAATTGACACGAGTTTGTATGGACATGCGAATTGGGGAACAGAGGCCTTCCAGTTCCAGATTCGGAGTGAAGGTCCGTCAATGAGAGTCGACATGACAATCAATGACTCCTCTTTTCGTTCGCTTCGCGGCATCAAACTGGAGAATATTTTGTCCAAATTCTACTTTACCGTCACGCACCGGCATTGACTAGTTTGAAAACTACAGCATGCGGGCCCCAGTAAAATGACGCGAGTTTATAATTAGGGAAGGAAATAGGGTCAAATTCTCAGCCTGCGTGGGTAAATATAAGATTTATATAAAATTTCGTTTATAATCCTTGAACTAACGCAAATTCCAAATCGAATATTTAAACTTTTAATTAGTTTAATCAAATTATTTCATTTCCATGAGCTTTCTAATCAAGTTTCCCCCACTCCAAATCCGACCAGTTGGAGTAGACATATTCATCCGCTAGAGTTTTGACTAGACATAAGGAATCCTCTAAATTTTTTAGGTACTTTAATTTTCTTTGATGAATACTTAATGTATACATCGCGACTTTAGAATTCTGTTTTGGTGAATAATAGAATACTAGTTGATTTTAAAGGATGACTTCATAATTTATTTATGGCTTTACTCATGTACTAATTTTTCTTCATTTCTTGGATGAGTCTGTTTGATTTATCGCGTACCTACAGGATATGCTTAAGCATTAATGGTATCTGATTTAATTTTCCGTGATATTTTGGTGATTTTTTTTTCACATAACCTATTAAGTGACAATGGGTCGAAACACCCTGCACGGGTGTTGACTATTCTCACGACTGTCTTGTATTTTAAATTACGCTAAAGGGAAGGAGAATTCCGATCTGTGACAAGAATTCCACCTTCGGACCTCCATGGCGTGATGAAATTTACGCACCATGTGCAGGGAAAATGTACACACTCTTTGGATTCGTTTGTAAGGCCCTATTTTAAATTCCTTCCAGACATAAACGTCGGTTAAACATTAGCGGATCAACTTCTTTGCAATTTACCGCCTAAATTGATCTTACATGCGCACTGAATTTTACGACATATTGCACCATTTATAACTAGATTTGCCAATTGATATTCTACATTGAAACAATTAAATATTCACATTAGTAAATTCCTACGCTTTTACATGTGTTAGATTTGTGCACATTCAACATTGTTACTCTAAATGACGATGGTGTTGAGGACGCCAAACTTATGCGTGCACCGTTGAAAGGCAAAATTGTGGCAACATGTGAAAATCTTGGTGTGTACTCATTACTTAAGATGGATTTGGTGATTGGCCGCCGATTTTGATTTGAATAAGTCACGAATATGCTCTCTGAGCATGTGATCCCTAACCTTGTTATGATGATTTATCTTCTTATTTGGAGTTTGTTTTGTCTTGGATTTGTTTGGGATTTGTCTTGGTCTGTAGTTGGACTGCGTTGCTCTATTGTATATAAGTGGAAATGAAGAAATGTTTTTTTAACAAAAAAAAATTCTACATTTTAATCATTCAACCCCACAAAAGTTTTATCCCAACTCCACATTGTCCAAAATGACGGGTCGGATCGGGTTGAATAGTTACATAAGATGATATTATATGATTGTTCAAAGTTAAAAGGGAACCGTTCATTACGAGTTCTTTTCTTCTTCTTCTTCTTCTTCTTCTTTTTTTTGGATTTTTATCGTGTTAGTCTATTCCGTAGCCAATGTCAATTAATTGCACAAAGGCTACTCATTCGCTAGAGAACAAAACGAGTCATGTTACTACAAATTGCCGTGATATATGGGGCAGGATGGCCCATTAACTTAGGCGTGCACGGCTGAGATTTGACTTCAAAGAGCTCCTAAACAAATATCTTCTCCATCGAAGCATCTCTATACATATTGCAACAAAACCTGTTCATCCTCCTGAAACTTCCTTCCCATCAAGCTTCTCAGATATCCATTAAGATTTCACCTCAAGTGACATGGAGCCTCACAACTTGTCTTTCCTTGAGTTCTGGTCATCATGCCGTCTCTTTTTCACATGCATAGTGCTTTTGCCATGCATTAGCCTAGTCTCTTTGGCAAACAACAGAACAGACAAGCTCGCATTGCTTGCATTCAAGGCCGCCATAACAGAGGACCCTTCTGGGGCGTTGAATTCATGGAACCATACAACTGACCATTGTCGGTGGCACGGTGTCACGTGCGGTCACCTACACCGTAGAGTAACAAGACTCGACCTAGAAAACCTGAAGCTTTTGGGATCCATCTCCCCTCAAATTGGAAACTTGAGTTTCTTGAGAGTCTTGATGCTCAACAATAATAGTTTCCATCACGAAATCCCGCAACAAGTCGGCCATTTGCACAATTTACGTATCTTGCAATTATTTTACAACACATTGGAAGGCGATATCCCGAGAAACCTGTCAGGTTGTGCTCGCCTTACACACCTCCGTCTAGGTTACAATCGGCTGGTTGGAGAAATTCCCATCGAGCTCCATTCTTTGCTGGAGCTTCAGTATTTTGCTTTACCTGGGAACTATCTAACAGGTACTGTTCCCTCATACATTGGAAACATGTCATCGTTAGAGGTTCTTAGTCTGGCTATCAATCAGTTAGGTGGGAAGATACCCCAAGCTTTAGGGAAGTTAACCAAACTTAAAACACTTGCATTAGGACAAAATAGGTTGTCTGGCATGATTCCTCCATCTATCTTCAATCTTTCTTCTGTGACGTTGTTTGACATCGGTGGAAACCAACTACGAGGGAATCTTCCTACTAATATAGGCTTGGCTCTTTCAAACATTGAGATTTTCAGCATTAGCTCTAACCAATTTACTGGAGTGATTCCTCAGTCAATTTCCAATGCAACCACTTTAGAGTTGTTACAAGTCAACGAGAACAAACTCTCAGGGAGCATGTCTCCTTTGGACCACTTAAACAAGCTCCGAGCATTGAACATCGGTTCTAATTATCTGGGAAGCGGAGGATATGGTGATTTGAGCTTCTTTTGCTCTTTGGCTAACACCACCACTCTACTGTTTTTGTCCATAGATAACAACAGTTTTGGCGGGACGTTGCCCGAGTGCATCGGTAATTTCTCCATTAGTCTCTCCCAATTGAAGCTAGGCTTGAATATATTGTCTGGCATGATTCCTAAAGTAGTTGGGAATCTCGTCAACTTGCAAAGGTTGTTACTGGACGGCAACAGGTTTTCAGGTACCGTCCTCCCGACTTTGGGAAATCTTCATAACCTAGTGGACCTGAGATTATCGAATAATTTGTTTTCCGGAGCAATTCCTTCTTCATTAGGAAGCCTAGTAAACCTGGTACAACTCTATCTCAATCATAATAACTTTCATGGCTACATTCCTTCACGTCTATCAGAGTGCCAAAGTTTGGTGGTACTTGATCTTTCTAGTAACAACTTGAATGGTAGTATACCTCCAGAATTAATAGGTCTCTCATCACTGTCTATACTTTTGAACTTATCTTGGAACCATCTCACCGGTGCCCTGCCCAAGGAAGTTGGGAAATTGAATCTTTTGGCTCAATTGGATGTCTCTAGAAACATATTAGATGGCAACATTCCCGCTAGTCTTGGCAGTTGTGTTGGGTTGGAAGTGCTCAAAATGCAGGAGAACTCTTTCCAAGGCTCCATTCCTTCATCTATTAGTAAGTTGAGGAATGTCAAGAATCTAGACCTTTCACACAATAATTTATCTGGTCAAATTCCTGAGTTTTTTGAGGAACTTCACTCCTTGGAGATCCTGAATTTATCATACAATAACTTTGAAGGCATATTACCCACTAAAGGAATCTTTAATAATGCCAGCGCTACTTTTGTCTTCGGAAATGACAAGCTTTGCTCAGGAATGCTCGAATTTCATCTCCTGAAATGTAGCTCTAGAAACTCTGGTTGGAGACTAATTCCTAAAGGGAAGCTCGCCATCTCAATTTTTTTCGGGGTTTCAGGAATAGCTCTTGTTCTTGCTCTTATGTGCTTTTGTTGGTTGAGGAAGAAAAGAAAAGAACCGAATTCAAGTTCTAAAGATGATTCATTACCGAATCTATCTTATGGAATTCTCTTTAAAGCAACCAATGGGTTTTCTTCAACTAACTTGATTGGGGTCGGTGGTTTTGGATCTGTTTACAAGGGAATCCTTGATGAGAATGGAACTGTCGTTGCTGTGAAGGTACTTGACATGATGCTTCATGGAGCTATAAAGAGCTTCATATCTGAGTGCGAGGCTTTAAGGAATGTTCGACACCGTAATCTTTTGAAAGTCCTAACAGTATGCTCAGGCATTGATTATAAGGGCAATGAGTTTAAGGCCTTGGTTTATGAGTTCATGGTCAATGGCAGCCTAGAAGATTGGCTACATCCAAGTCCATCATCAGCTAATGTAGATAGGAATGCACAGAAATTGAGTTTCATCCAGAGGATAAATATTTCCATCGATGTTGCTTCAGCATTGGATTATCTCCATAATCACCTACAAAGCCCGGTTATCCATTGTGATCTGAAGCCAAGCAACATCCTGCTGGATGTTGAAATGGTTGGACATGTTGGAGACTTTGGTTTGGCGAAGGTCATGATTGAATCCGTTGATGACACTAAAGCGAAAATGAGCTCTGTTGGTGTAAGAGGAACTGTTGGCTATGCTGCTCCAGGTAAGTCTCCTCTCCGTTGTCCCCTGAAGGCAAACGGACAAATTTCATTGAACAAAAATGCAGTAAGCGTTCGCATGTTGTTTCCTTCTGCCTCAACTAGTTCTGCTACTGTTATTTATCTTTTATTTGCAATTTGAATTAAGTGCAGAATATGGAATAGAAAGCATGGTTTCAAGAGAAGGTGATGTTTATAGTTATGGCATTCTCTTGCTCGAGATGTTCACGGGCCTACGTCCAACAAACGAAATGTTCAAAGAAAATCTTAACCTTCATAAGTTCGTCAACGAAGCCTTGCCTGAACAACTTCTGGAGATTACCGATCCTCTTCTACTTCAAGAAATGGAGAGCCATATAGGCATTGGTAGTGGTGATGCAGCTTGCGAATGTTTGGAGATGATCTATAGAATCGGGGTTGCTTGCTCAATCGAAGCACGCAAAGAGCGGATGAACATCGCGGAAGTCGCAGCTCAGCTGCATTTTATCAGGAATAAACTTCATGCAGCCGGTTTACAAGGATAGGTAATATATAAGATCCATGGTTTTTTTGCTTTTTATTTTCCCTCCGACGAACAGATCATGCACCGATAAGCATATATTCATGTGCCTGATTGTGTGAATAAACTCACAAATGCACACATGATTCCTCAAGTTTCTATTCTCCTGTGAATTAAAAACGCATGCATTATCAGTGGAATCACATATATGCACAGGACTAATATAGAGATTCATTCTATAAAAACCACAGTTAAAACTCTAAGGGCAACACGAGGAAATTCTCGTGATCAAAGCAGTTGACAGGCTAATCACAAACCTCCATCCTAAAAAATATTAGGCATATGCATTTGGAGTTGCACTAAATTACGATGGATTTAAGATATTTATGTAGCTTAATTAAGAGTAAGCTTCTAACAGAAAATATTAACTTTGCTAAATAAATTAATCTACATGTCTTTTCCAGATTATACGAACTCAGGAGTGCTTGGAGTCGGTTTCAGTAGGAGTTTTTTTGTCTTCCATGCTTAGCACTAGAAAAAGGGGATGCATGCGACGTTAGTATTATAGACCCAGAGAAGGCCAAGGTTCTCCAATCCCCGCCGCTACTTATAAAGAGAAAGTCAATCTTGTCTGTAATTCTGTATGACTCAGGTTTGAGCCCGTGCTGCAAGAACTGCAAGTAGCTTTTTTAAATTTCATGATGGCTCGATGCGTTCCTTCTTCCGCAAACCTTTTCATGCATGATTCTTCCATGGGGCAGAGCAAGGGTTCGAGAAGCAAATTGTATTTCTCTTTCCATGGTCGCTCACCGACCGAAAACTATTGACAAGAATGATTTGCTCAAAAGGCTTGTATTGCTTCACCTGCAGTTTATTCACTTCCTGGGGAAATACTATCTCGACTGGAAATATATGATTGATACAGTTTGTCTGCAAAAACAAACACAACCCAAAGGAATTGATTACACGTCTGTTCTCATTTAAGTGACATGCCCAGCGTGTCTTTTGTTCCAAGTGGATGAGTCTTCACCCTCCCTCAACTATGATGGGATTGATCCCGACGTCACAACTTGTGTAATAAGTGCTTCAACAGGTTGTGTATTTGTTTTCATAGTCAATTTTTAATGGTTGAACACTCAAATGCAGAAAGAAGACTTCCATGCATATTGTCCAAGCAAGTTTTAACATATGTACGCACAAAAAGATCTTTCAGGTGATCAAAGAGACAAGTCAGGTGTATTTGACATTACTTTGCACGTGTTGGGTTGTGCTTCAGACTCCCCACCAATTGTGTAAGGCCAGCACCCCCGCGACGCTGGAGGGCTTTTATTATTTGATTTCATATTTTATTGGTAGTTTTATATTTTTGCTCATGAATATATATATTCTCTTTCTTTTGAAATTTAAAGGATATAACGGAGAGGTGCAATATATTAATTACAATGGAATCCATAGCTAGACATAGCCCTAGTTTAAGGATGAAGTAGGATAAAACCTTGCGTCTCAAATTCTCTTTCTCGCTTTTACTCTCTATATTCTTTGTGATGGTGCAGTGAATCCTAACATCTAGTATTAAAGCTTGGCTTTAGGTTAGGGTTTCCTAGTGAAGAGAGATCCAAAAAATCGAAGATTGGAAAGATGTTTATTGGTCAATCATGGATTGAAGTAGAGAAATTCAGAGGAAAGGGTTTTGAGTTATGGAAATTGAAGATGGATGTCATGCCCCGAACCCCAAGCGAGCGTACATCTCTTGAAGGTCAATTAAAATGCAACGTCCCAAGACGTGTCACCGACCCATTATTTTTATCTTTCAATTAAACGCATGTAGAAGCAACTTAAATAAATGCCTAGTCAATCAAAAACGGCCACTCTCTCTCCCATCCAAATTCCTTTCCTTTTTCCGATTTATCCGAAATCTGATTTTTCCGAAAAATCCCGGACTCGACGAAATTTCTCCGAAAGATGAGGCAACGTCCTGCAAATGAATTGTGATATGCTTGAACGTCTGATTCCTGAAACCGAATTCAATTTCATGGTTAATTTCGATCGGACGTGATTTTAGCGTGACCTAACTTACCGAGTAGCTTTTAGGAATTTTTAGTGCATTTGACCCGTGGTCGATTATTTTCGATCCACGTCGTGCATCTCCAACTCATAGGCAACTCTCGGTTGTCATAAAAATCTCAAGGTTTCAATTACGAGTACCGGGTACCGAATCGACAGAAAATTGGATTAGTGCCGTTCGACGCAAATTTTGCAATCAGGTGGAACCACCCACTATTCAATTGCGTGCTTCCGTCGAATTGACCTATATCCAATCACTAATTGCTTATAACGGTGCCGTATTGACCCTTGTAGATTAGCACGGTCGAGCAATCGATTTCTGATCGAATTTTCAAATCAGTCGCGTTTATATTCCTTAACGGCTTCACCCGATAAACTAGTTATCTCGTGAGTGGCCAACTCAGAGAAAAATGCCATAAGCGCGTCGATGAAAAGCCCATTTCATTTCATTTCATCAAAAACGGGGTTTGAAAATCGGGATGTCACATTAGGAATGGCCTCCAACTAGAGCTATAGAATCCCTTAGTATCGTTTAACTTGAAGGACTACAACGACTTATATGAACGGGCTCAACTAATAGAGAGGGAATTTGAGTGAGCAAGCTACCACATCTAGGTCGAGGTTCAACTCGAATAGGGATGGAAACCGGTTTGGGAAGAAGGCCATGACCGGAGGAAGGTATCCTGTCCCACTTAACAAAAAAGGTGGGGTAGGTAAATCAGTACCGAGCTTCAGTGGAGTATGTCGCTTTTGTAGAAGGTGACATGGTTCAACCCTGTGCCATTTTAGGACAGGTGCATGCTATGAGTGTGGCCAATAGGGTCATTTAGCTAGAGACTATCCCAGAAAGTCGAGGGGACCACAACAGTTGCCACCGCCACCAATGGGCCAGAATAGGGGGTTCGTGCCACAAAATGCATAGTAGGGTGGACTTATTAGACCTCCAGCACAAGGAAGAGTGTACGCCGTCACTAGAGGACAGGTAGAAGACTCACCTGATGTGATCACAGGTACTATTTCACTGAACGACCATGCTGCTTATGCTCTATTTGACCTTGGCACAACTCATTCATTTATAGCTAAGCAGTTTGTTAAGCTGGTAGGATTGAGTCCTAAAATGTTAGAGTCAGTGGTTAGTATATCTACACCGTTAAAGGATAAAGTGTTGTCTATAGTAGGCTATCCTGGTTGCAAGTTAGTGATTGGTGAGCTAGAGGGGAGGATAGATTTGATAGTCCTAGCCATGTATGATTTTGATATAATAATTGGCATGGACTGGCTCACCAAACAAAAAGCTAAAATGGATTGCTATCGTAAAACGATTCAGTTTAACCCGTTAACGGGTGAAAGTTTCGAGTTTATTGGGAGTCGAGGAGGACCCTCAATTTCCTTAATCTCGTCACTTGAGGCATCCCGTTTGTTAGACGGGGGTTGTCAAGATTACTTGGCGACTGTCGTGGATACGACAGTTAAGGAACTGAAGATTGAGAATATCGCAGTAGTACAAGAGTTTCCATACATGTTTCCGAAGGAATTGCCAAGCCTGCCTCTAGAAAGGGAGATTGAGTTTGTAATCGAGTTAGCCCCCGGGACGAAGCCAATCTCTAAGGCTCCTTACCGCATGGCATTGTCGGAGTTGAAAGAACTGAAGGTGCAAATGCAGGAGTTGTTGGATAAATGATTCATACATCCCAGTGTATCACCTTAGGGAGCACCAGTTCTATTCGTGAAGAAGAAAGATGGTTCGTTGCGTCTTTGCATCGACTATCGTTAACTCAATCAGGTGACGATCAAGAACAAGCACTCGCTGCCAGGATCGATGACTTGTTTGACCAGTTGCAAGGAGCGTCGATATTTTTTAAGATCGACCTGAGGACAAGATATCATCAGTTAAGGATCAGAAAGGAGGACATACCAAAGTCAGCGTTTCGTACTCGATACGGCCATTATGAGTTTACTGTAATGCCATTTGGTTTGACGAACGCCCCAGTTGCTTTCATGGATCTGATGAACCATGTGTTCAAGGAGTATTTGGATGATTTTGTGATTGTTTCCATTGACGACATCCTGGTGTACTCGAGAAGTCCCGAGGAGCACGAAAGATAGTTGAGGACAGTGCTCCAGACTCTGTAAGATCATGGACTGTACGCTAAGTTCAGTAAGTGCGAGTTTTGGTTAACTTGTGTGGCTTTTCTAAGTCACGTGATTTCAAGCGAAGGAATCTCCGTGGACCTGACCAAAATCGAAGCAGTTATCAGCTAGCCAAGACCGACGACAATGATAAAGATCATAAGCTTTTTGGGTTTTGGCGGGATATTACAGAAGGTTCGTGGAAGGATTTTCAACTTTAGCCTTGCCTTTGACTCGACTGTTGTAGAAGGAAGAGAAATTCATGTGGACAGATAAGTGCGAGTGTAGTTTCCAAGAGCTTAAGCAGAAGCTGACTACCGCACCAGTGCTAACAATTCCATCTAGTCCTGGAGGATATGAGATCTACAGTGATGCGTCGTTTAGAGGACTAGGTTGTGTGTTAATGCAGCATGGCAGGATTGTTGCATACGCGTCTCATCAGTTGAGACCTCATGAGCTGAATTACCCGACGCATGACTTGGAACTCGCAGCAATTATCTTTGCTCTAAAGATTTGGAAACATTATTTGTGTGGAGAAAGATTCCAGATCTTTACGAATCATTAAAGTCTCAAGTACCTATTCTCTCAGAAGGATTTGAATATGAGATAGCATCACTGGATGGAACTTCTTAAGGACTATGATTGCGACATCTTGTATCATCCTGGAAAGGCTAATAAGGTCGCAAATGCGTTGAGTCGGAAGTCTTCAGTTGCGCAAATGATGGTCAAGGAGTGGATCTTACTTGAAGGAGCTCGAGATTCGGTTTTCAAGTTTGAGTTAGGCCACCTTTCAAATCTTATGGCCACCCTCAGAATTGAGCCGGAGGTACAGAACAGAATCAAGACGCTTCAGCTAATAGACCTAGAGATCCAGAAGATCCTACAAGAGGATACCGAAAAGAGAAAGGCCGACTTTTAGATTTCTAAAGATGGAACACTAAGGTTTCGTGGACGAGTGTGTGTACCTAACAATGCAGAGCTTAAGGAGGAGATCTTGTCAGAAGCTCATCGTAGCAGTTACAGCATTCATCCAGGCAGTACGAAGATGTATTAGAATCTGTGTCAACACTATTGGTGGACCGGTATGAAGGCAGATATCGCCAAGCATGTCGCCAAGTGTCTGACGTGTCAGCAAGTGAAGGCACAACATTGTAAGCCGGGAGGACTTTTACAACCTCTCGAGATTCTCGAGTGGAAGTGGGAACACATCACGATGGACTTTGTGATGAGCTTACCAAGGAGTCAGAGGGGTAATCATTCCATATGGGTTGTGGTTGACAGATTGACGAAGTCGGCTCACTTTATCGCTGTACGAAAAGACTATGCATTAGACAGATATGTAGAATTGTATGTGCGTCAGATTGTTCGACTGCATGGAGTGCCGGTAACGATTACATCTAATATAGACCCAAAGTTCACGGCAACCTTCTGGAAAAGTTTACAGACTGCCTTTGGAACAAAGTTGTAGTATAGTATAGCTTATCATCCGCAGACAGATGGCCAGTCTGAGAGGACAATTTAGACTCTCGAAGACATGCTGAGAGCGCGTGTGCTAGACTTCAAAGGAAGCTGGGAGGAACAGCTTCATCTCGTCGAGTTCACCTACAATAGCTACCGGCAGAGTATTCAGATGGCACATTTTGAAACGTTGTATGGCAAAGCGTGCAGAACGCTAGTGTGTTGGGATGAAGTTGGAAAACGGAATATCACAGGCCCAGAGTTGGTTCAGCAGTCAATGGATGCAGTTGCAGTTATCAGGGACAGATTAAAGACCGCTCAGAGTCGTTAGAAAAGCTATGCAGATAAGCGTTGAAGACCTTTGAAATTCTAAGTTGGTGAGCACGTCTTTCTGAAAGTGTCACCGATGAGGGTACTTCACGCTTTGGCAAGAAAGGAAAGCTGAGTCCGAGGTACGTAGGTCCCTTTGAGATTCTAGATAGAATAGGGACTTTGGCGTATCGTCTTGCATTACTGCCAAGACTGGCACAAGTGCATGACGTCTTCCACGTGTCGATGTTGAGAAAGTATGAACCTGACCCGACCCACGTGTTGGATTTTGAAGAACTAGACGTGGACAACGGAGTGTCGTACGTGGAGAGACCAATTCAGATTGTGGATTGGAAGGAGCAGATTCTGCACACCAAGACGATCCCGTTAGTCAAAGTGGTTTGGCAACACCACGGGACAGAAGGAGCAACCTAGGAAAGTGAAGACTCGATGAGACGACAATACCCCCACCATTTTGTTTAAGATTTGTAATAGTTTAAATTTTGAGGACGGAATTTTTATAAGAGGTGAAGAGTTGTCACAGCCTGATTTTTCTAATTATGTTTTCGATTAAATGAGTTAGGCTTTTCATCGACACGCTTATAGCTCTTTTCTCTAAGCTGATCACTCACAAGATACCTAGTCTACTAGGTAAAGCCGTTAAGGGATTTTAACACAATAAACTTAAGAATTCGATCTGAAATCGACTGCTCGACCATGCTAATTTGCAAGGGTCAATACGGCACTGTCAAAATCAACCAAAAATCGGAGATTGGTCGATTCGACTGAGGCATGTGATTAAAGAGTGGGTGATTCCACCTAATTGCAAAATTCTCGCCGAACGGCACTAAACTGATTTTTCTGTCATTTCTATACCATGAGCCCGTATTTGAAACCTCTAGATTTTCACGACAACCAAGAGTCACCAATGAGTCAAAAATGTATAATATGATTCGAAAATAATCAACCATGGGTCAAATGCGCTAAAAATTCCTAAAAGCTACCCGGTAGGTTAGGTCATGCTAAAATCGCGTCCGGTTGAAATTAACCGCGAAATTGAATCCGATTTCAGAAATTCAAAATTTCGTCATGTCACAATTTATTTTAGGAATGTCTACTCATCCTCCAAAAAGTTTTCTGCAAACTCGAGTTTTTGGCGAAAATTCAAAGTTGGGCTATTTTGGACCGGGAAAATTAGAGGACCGTTTTTGGGTGGACTTTTGGCGATTAAGTTGGATCTTTTGGCAAGGAAAATTGTGGAATGGAAGTGGGTGCCTTAGTTGGAATTTATGGGCACCAATTTGGGTTGATTTGAGTAGAAATTAAATGAAATTGGAGGGGGAATGTTGTAAATTCGTAGGCCAAGGTGGGCAGTAACTTTTGGACCATTTGGGAGGCTTGTTTGGGAAGCTTGAGGGAAGATTTTGGCTGAGGATGGTAGCTTGGCATGGAACTCAAGTGTTTGGGATATTTTGTGGCCCCCCCTCCAGTTGCAGCCTTCTTCTTCCTCTTCCTTATAGCCCCTTTCTCCATTGTTGTGTTGTTTGAGAGCTCAAGAAAACCAGAGGAAGCTAGCCAAGAGCCAGTAACCACTGTCGACCACCCCTTAGCCGCCTGTGCACGCCCGCCGAGCGATCGCCAGTCGCTGCCGCCCACGAGCCCAAGCCGCGCGTCCCCGCCGTCCCACGTTTGCTCGCTGGCCCTCTGTCCGCCCAAGCCACCGTCACAGGTCCCTGAACTCACCTGGCCGTCCGTCCAAGCCACCATCGCCTCCACCTGGTCTGCCACGCCACCGCCACCGCCACCCGCCGCTCGCCTGGTTCGTTTCCGTGCCAAGCCGCCGCTCGACTAGCCTTCTTGGCCTAAGATCAAAAGCCGAAACCTCAGCCCATAGCTGAGGCTTCGTGAGCCTTTTTTGAGCCCGTCCAGACCTCATTTGGTCTCGCCGCAAGCTTGTGTTTCACCCACCTTCACATTGCCGTCGCCATGAACTCACCGGTTGGCTAATCCGATGAGTTTACCTACTAAACCTTGCTTAGGAGGTTAATTATACTTAATGGTTAATTAGATTAGCTTAAGTATGGATTAGGCGGTTAGTTAGTTTTAATTAATGATTTAGTTATTTAATTAAACTAATTAGGTTGTTAGATTAGACTAGTTAAGGGTTAATTAGGTTACTTGATTTATGTGGATAGGTGCATTATTTTTCTAGGCCCGTTTAGGTGGTTAAATTAGTGTTTTCGGCCTAAGTATGCATTTATTGGATTAATTTGCATTTATTTAATTATTTTTGCAATTTATTTAATTATTTAATATTTTCTGAAAATTATACTATTATTCACCGGTGACCAGAATTTCATTCTGATTGTAGTGGTGTGCTTAGTTTATGCAAATGATTGTTAAATTGTACAATTAAGTGATGATTGTGATTTTTGAGTATTTATTTCAAAATTATGAAATTTTGGTATTTAATTAGAAAATACCATGTGTCGGGTTTTGACACAAAAAATGCTTTTAAATACTATATCAAATAGTGGGATTTTAAAAGGGAGGGTATCAATTTTTCTAGTTCGATCCAACCATATACCCACACACAATTATTTTCACCGAGTGTTTTTAATATGAAGAAAATAAGCCAAACAGATTATCTTAATTGAGACATGTGAGTGCAAAGCGTAATGTCCTTGGCCAGAATTGAATGATCGTGTGATGGTTATGAGAACCCATCCCCGATGTGCGTCAGGTGGACGATGCCCCTAAATGGGATGCCCTAACAATGGATACTGGATCGCGGTAGAGGCCGGACCGAAACTCTTTCGGGAATGCCGTCCCCGATGTGTGTCGGGTGGATGTTGCCATGCTCAAGGGATGAGACAACGCCTGGCTACACCAAAAGACCGATGTGTGTCGAGTAGAACTGCCTGTGCGGGTAGTAATCAATTGGAACGCATGAATGATTGATATAGACGTGCCTGATTATGGGACAAAATTATGTGGCACGGAATGGAACGTGTCATAACGATTTGGCCTTATAATCGAGACCTCTAGGATTGATTGAGATTGAGTGAGACATTCCAATTGATGTGTGCATTTATTATATGCATATGTGATATGAATTGTACTAACGTGTAGGAAGGAACTGAGGCGAGGTGAGTTTTCTGTGATGTGTGGTTAGACTACCCCTAGGCATATTTCCTTCCTAATCGAGGTTTAGGGCGTGAACTTGCTAAGACATTGTCTCACCCCATCGTGGGCTTAACTTTTCAGGTCCGTAGATGGCAGTCCCTCTAATACGTTTTGGACAGCCGAGGGGGTTTAGTGAGCAGAGTATCTTTTTCCCTATCCCCGGGACTCCTTGGCTCCGTGAGCTCGTTGTGAGCACGATCATGGTCGATGAGGGTCTACCAGAGTTGGTACCTCATCGATTCAAGGCATGGTTTCAGCATGGGCCTAACGAAGAGTAAAAGGGTCCCCTGGATGGTTTCAACACACCCGCTATTAAGGATGAGCATATGGCGGGCACCTTTGACACCGACATCCCTGATGGTGTCGTGGAAGACCCAAAACCCCTGGAAGTCTCGGAGGTCTCGGCTGAGGAGTCTTGTGCCTAGATGGCTTAGTGACTCTTCTTTTTAGAATAGGCTTTCGTTGGAATCACGGACACCTAGAGTACCAAAACTTGGCACAGAGGAACACTTAAGTGCCAAAAGTTAGGAAAGTGACACTTAAGTGCCAAAATCGGAACAAAATGGATCACCTAAGTACCAATCCAGCCAAAATGCTGACGTTGCGATTTTCTGGCGAGGTAAGTACAAAACGATGTCGTTTTGCACACTGATGTGGCTAAAAAAAAGCAAAAACGACGTCGTTTTGCCTCTGACGTGGTAAAAATTTAATATAAAAATTAATTAAATTAAATTTAAAACTAAATTTATTTAAAACATTTAAAAATACAAATTCAATTATTTAATAATAATAATAATTAAAAAAAATAGGGAGGGAGACAAAGTGAGCCCTTGTCGCCGCCGCCTCCCCGCTACCGACGACGGAGGGGGGAGGGTTGGCCGGGGTCGTCGGCCCTCAACTGATCGGCGGTGAGGGCCCGCGAGCCCTCGCCGGATCTGGGTGAGGGCCGCGACCTCGCCCAAATCCAGCAATGGCTCGCGGGCCCTCGCCGCCGGTCGGCCGGGGGCCGGTGACCCCGGCCGACCCTCCCCCGGTCACCGACCCTTCTCGGCGGCGGCAGAGAGGCGGCGAGGGCCCGTGAGCCCTCGTACGGGCCCTTGCCGCCTGTCAGCTGGGGGTCGACGACCCTAACCGACCCTCTCCCCTCCGTCACCGGCCCTTCCCGACGGCGGCGGGGAGGTGGCGAGGGCCCGCAAGCCCTCGCCCAGATCTGGGGCAAGGATCGCGGCCCTTGCCCAAATCCGGTGAGGGCTCACGGCCCTCGCCGCCGATCGGCCAGGGGTCGACGACCCCAGCCGACCCCCTCCCCACCATCGCCGGCCCTTCCCGGCGACGACGGGGAGGCGGCGGCGGCGAGGGCTAAACCCTCAGCCGCCGCCTCATCTCCCCACCTTTTTTTTCTAAATATTATTTTTATTAAAATAATAATAATTTATTTTTATAATTTAATTAAATTAATTTTTATATTAGCATTTGAATCCGCTTAAAAACGACGTCGTTTTTGGCTTTGTTTGTTGAGCCAGAATTCTGGCGAGCCACGTAGACGAAAAAAATAATAAAAAATTACCACGTATGATTTCCGGTGGGGTTCGCCGGAGATGGCACTTAAGTGTCCCACTTTTTTTGAAAAGTGGCACTTAAGTGTCACTTTCCTAACTTTTGATACTTAAGTGTCATTCCGTGCCAAGTTTTGGCACTTGGGCTATACTTCTTCCGCTTTCATTGATAAACTAGTATTGTATATAAACTCAGTTTGTTTATAAAAGCGTTTTGTGAAAAGTATTGTCCTACTTTTCTATCCCATATCTGTGTTGTCTGGGGACTTGTTTATTCGCTTCCGTATGTGCAATAAAATGAATGGGTCGGCGACGCGTCCTAGGACGTCGCAATTTTATCGACCACCGAGAGATGTGCGCGCGCTCGAGGTTCAGGGCGTGACATTTCTTTTACAAAATTTATTAATTAGAATTTTAAGTGCCACTTGTCATCATATTATGTATTTCATGGCCTTGTGTTCTTACGACATAATATTTTGTAGTTAATTTCTTTTACACCTAAATTAAGTAATGATTATTTCAAGATGACTCATATTTCGCTTGCATTTTCCTTGGCCACATGCAAGGGCTTTACCTTGCATTTGTGCCACATCAAGCCAAAGATTGAAGTGCAAATTCACACCTAGCAACAAGAAAAGATCAAATTATCTTAATTAATTTTAATAAAACTCATTCTATCTTGCCAAAGAACTCATTTTCGCTCTCCCAAAATTCAAACAAAACTGCATGTGTTAATTTCAATTTTCAATCCAAGAATTTGGAGAGCAAACTTCATATTCAAGAGCTACTAGGGTGGTGAAAGCAATTAATTACTTGCGGTTTATGTTTGTTCAAGATAAGTGAAGTTTCTAGTATTATGATGGCTTAAATCTACCTAGTTACTTCTATATTGATTGGTTGGATGAGAGGTGAAATCTTGATGTGGATATGGCCGTAGTTAAGTGACTTTAATAATTCCTTACAAGTTCATTTTGTTTCGCTTTGGTTCATTATGGTTCATTTTGTGTGGTTCTAGGTAGCCAAAACATGGTCATTTTGCTATATTTATATTGACAATCCATTGTATATCCATTATACTTCTTTCTGCCTCATTTTGAGTAGTTAAAATCTAGTCATTCTATTATATTTGTCTTAATAATCCACTGCATTTCATTTTGCTTATTTTTGTCTCATTTTGGGTAGTTATGATCAGGTCATTCTACTCTATCTGTCTTGATAATCCATTGCATTTTTTTTTGCTTCTTTCTGCCTCATTTTGAGTAGTTAAAATCTAGTCTTTATGCTATATTAGTCTTGATAATCCATTGCATGTTCATTCTTCTTCTTTCTACCTTATTTTGGTAGTTAGAATCTGGTCATTCTACTATATTTGTCTTGATAATCCATTGCATGTTGTTTTGCTTCTTTGTGCCTCATTTTGGGTAGTTAGAATTTGGTCATTCTGCTATATTTGTCTTGATAATCCATTACATGTTCATTTTGTTTCTTTTTGCCTCATTTTGGATAGTTAGAATCTGGTCATTCTGTTATACTTGTCTTGATAATCCATTGCATGTTTGTTCCACTTCTTTCGGCCTCATTTGAGGTAGTTTGAATCTGATCATTCTGTTATATTTGTCTTAATAATTCATTGCATGTTCGTTTTGCTTCTTTCTGCCTCATTTTGGATAGTTAGAATATAGTCATTCTGTTATATTTGTCTTAATAATCCATTGCATATTCGTTTTGCTTTTTTCTGCCTCATTCTAAGTAGTTAGAATATAGTCACTCTACTATATTTACCTTGACAATCTATTGTGTGTTCTTTCTACTTAATTCTGCCTCATTTTGGGTAGTTAGAATCTAATCATTATGCTATGTTTATCTTGATAATCCATTGCATATTCGTTCTGCTTCATTCTATATAGTTAGAATTTGGTTATTCTACTATATTTGTCTTGATAATCCATTGCATGTTCATTTTGCTTCTTTATGCCTCATTTTGGGTAGTTAGAAGATGGTCATTCTGCCATATTTATCTCGATAACCCATTGCATGTTCGTTCTGCTTCTTTCTGCTAGAACAGTTAGAATCTATTCATTTCACTTGTTTCTGCTAAACTTTCCTATGATAGATCTGTCTATTCATGAATCTGCCCTTTTATAAATATACTCATTTGGTTGACTCAATTCATTTGTGAATTTGTTTGCTAGCTAAATTTGCCAACTTGTGAATATGTTCGTTCATAAGTCTGTTTATTGGCTTGGGTAGACTTTACTGAATATGAATCGAATCCTTGTTGAATTCGTTCATTTATTGATTTTGTCCATTATTGGATCTGTTCCTTTATTTTATAAGTTTTTATCAAGCTAAAACTTACCCTTTTGATTGTTCAGACTTTACAACCAAAATGCATTTGTTCGTTCAAACTCAAAATATACCCATTTGATTTACCATATTTTAATGTCCAGATGCTGCTCAATGTCCAAAACCAGAATGTACTCATTTGAATGTCCAAACTTTAGTAACCAGAATATGTCTATGTGTTATGTAATATGTGGTTATTTGACAAATGCATTAAATTGAGTTGAGATATGTGTGATATGTTTATGAGTATACATATATCATGGCTTGAATGAGATTTATGTGATCCCGTCGCTCGTATAACAATGCGTGACGATGCCCTATCCAGGGAGTGTTTCGAGATATCTCAAAAGTCTAGATGCCTCGTGAGTCAGGATGCCCCAGTGTTTGGGAGGATGAAGCATCGATGAATAAAATGCATTGTTATGTATAGAACCAAATCTTGTGTGAAACATGGTGTGCATATGCATAAGTCTGGATGGACGTGTTGTTGGTTGACAATTCCTATAGTAAATGAAAATGAAAGGTAAAGTTTATTTATGTTTGTTTCACAATTATCGGATGATTATACATTCATTTTATATATACCATGTGAATTGGTAATATGATTTTTCTAACTTAAAACTAGATATTTCATTTGCTGGGCTTCGGTTCATTCCTTTTATTTTTCAAACATATAGGATGGACAACCCTCAACCTTTGCGCTATGGAATCTTTGTGTATAATGAAGCATTTTATGAAAGTGTGCATGAACCAAAGTCTGGAATAATATAGACCAAATGTAGTTTTACGATATGAGTTAATAAAGAAGGTTTCATGTAGTGGGTTCATTTTTGGTTTGTTGCTTGGTACCAAAACTTTGATGGTAAGTTAGTTGGTTTGTTAAGTGGCTTCGATCTAGACGATGGAGATGCAACCGATGGAGAAGTTATCAATCCGTGACTTTAGTCTGGACGTTTGTATAGGCAGACTTTTAGAAGTATAGTATAGTATAGAGATAAGTCTCCCTGCCCCTATCTAAACTTTTGTCTTTTTGCTCGCGATCTAATGAATTTGTGAACTCATATGTGGTATAAATAAAAGAAGTTTAAGTATGATTGGTATATTTTATAAGGTTTTAATTGTTAAAGAAATATTCATAAATGTTTGATTACGCTTCCACATATTAAAAGAGAGTAATAATTTAAGAAACACGTGTCGAGTGATGTTTTGAGTGTCACAATCTTAAAGTCATATCATCTGCATTCGCTCGTGATTCATCATTCGTTTCTGGGTAATTTGTTTATTACACATTGAAGAGGTTAGTCATTTTTTCTGCCGACTTTCTTCCAACATTAGTATCAAAGCCTGAGTTATGATCTCTACCTTGTTTTTCAGTCGAATTTTCTTATTTGCTATTTGATGTGAGGATTAAGAGGATGAACTTAATATCGTATGGATGTTCATTACTCAGAAATTGCAATATGAATCTTCAAAAACGAATCGAATCGAAGCAAAGAACAGATTTAGAGGTCGCGAGATGCTCGTATGGTGTTGGCCATTTTTCAAAATATTTTTGACCAAAATCAACTTTTGAATATACGGGGTAAAAGAACTTGTCGAGACAAGTAGAACGGCGGTTCCAACGTCATCAGACAACACCAAACCTATACACACGGGCAGCCAAAAGCCACGTCCACACACCCTATGCACTTGGAGCGTGTGAGTGCCATGCATGCATCGCGAACCGACGTACACTAACGTCATCGATGACATCAACATACAATCGGTAACTGAGACACTAAGTCATCGATGACGTCACCCACCGGCCGTTCGCCGGCCAGCAACCAGATTGGCAACCTGTTTGACCCAACGACCGATGGGTTGAACCAGTGGAACGATCGATCTGGTCAAACCAACCCAATAGAGTCGGCTTGGTTCGGCCCATGTGGGTGCGTGCGGGCTCCGATCAACACATGGTCGGTAGCGTTTAGTTCATATGGATGTGCTTTACATTATGGTATAATTATTTTACATATATGAGGGTTTTAAAGGTATAAAAATGCGTACGGAATCTTAAATATGTGTATTTTTTGGGGTATAGATGCATTATTTATTCCTTATAACCTGTGTTTTCATATGGTTTTGGAAATACATAAGCTAGCCTATATGTAAATGATTACATATGTGTTATGTAGAGTTTGTTTCGGTGATAGCATGTATGTGGTTTAACGTGCTTGCAATTTCTTAGTTTCGAGCAAACTTGAACAGTGGCCAAAGATCTTTACATTATATTATGAATTCCGTTTTCGATTATAGTTGATGCGTGATTGTTTTGTACATTGGCTAACATCATGCTATGCTTGTTGATATTAATAGAAAAAATGTGGAAATTACATGAAGTCACGTAATTATTTTTTTCTGGTGGGAGTTTATAGGTTAGTAGAATTCAAAAGAGTTCTCACCTAAAACTTGAAATTTGTGAAAACTAGTTAATGATAATAGAACAATAATTTACTGAAGCTAATCGGGAATGTAATAAACTTTTGTTTCAGTGTCTTTTGTTGAATTATCTTTAATTTAGTTTGTCTTTACTGCAAATTAAATATGTTTGTTAATGTGAAAAATGTACTAGTATTGATTTGCATTTGTTATGTCAATGTGGCTGCAGCAATTGATTGTGGCTTCAGTATCCAAGACCATTGTGACTGACCTCAATAAGAGTGAGATGTTGAACGGTGACAATTATGATATTTGGCACCAAAATGTTTAGAATATTCTTGAAAAGCAAGACGTTTTGGAAATCCTCAATCACACCATGGATGAACCTGAGCATGGAACTTCAGCATAGAAGAGATTAAGAAGCTTATCAAGTTTAGAAAAAGAAAAATAGCATTGCTCGCATCACGTTACTAAGCTGTATGCAAGATGATCTCATGTATGAGTTTAAAAATTATGATAAAGTTCAAGTAATGTGGGTTGCCTTGAAAGACAAGTTTGGGGGTACGTCTGCCATTAAGTTGAGGAGACTCACCTTCAAATTTGACACATCGAAAGCGCCCAAGTCTAACGATGAGGCAACATTTTCGAGAGATGTCAAACATGATTCATGAGCTAAAGTTGACAAGTCATACTCTTACTGATAAACAATAAGTTCATACTATTATAAGGTATTTTCATAATAGTTGGAAGCATATGCAACATGACACACAATGAGAATATTGTCACTTTTGACAACATAACGCGTCATTTGAAATTAGAGGATGAGCGCTTGAAGGCTCCGAGATCCTCTACCCATGCTTATGTTGCTGAATCAAGTTCATGCAAAACTTCGGACTTCGAGCACAAAAGGATCCATAAATTCAACAACAAAAGAAAGGAGACTGATCAAGCATCCAAGAGAGCTAAGACCCTCCGACATAAGAAGTGTGGTAGGAAGAATGATAAGGCCAAGATGAAGTGGTACAATTATGGCAAGCTGGGTCATTTCGCTCGTGAGTGTACTAAGTCGAAAAAGGTACTCCTATACTCCATTACTTTAAATAATGCTTTTGTTCTTAGCATTGTGATGATTGGTGAATCTCATCCAATGTGGACTGTAGACTCAGGAGCAACAAACTACGTAGCTAGAGACCAATGAATATTTGTGGAATATCATCGAATATAGTCTAGAAGAAGATAGATATATGTTGGAAATAACTCGAGAGTTGAAATGAAGGGTATCATGTAAATTTATTTTACGTGGTGGTCGAAACTTATTCTTACATGAGTCTTCTATGCTTTAGATATTCGATGGAACTTGGTGTAAGTAATTGTTTTTCTAAACTTAGGTTACATATTGAATTTCCATAGTGATTGTGTTGACATTTTGTTTGCAATGGCTTATTATGGTTCCAGTCATGTATTGAATGATTTTATGGTGTCAAACATTGACTATGATGTGTACAATATTAATGTTGATGGTTGTTTTTCTTTAATTACATCTTCTAATAATGTTGAGATTGATATAAGTACTTGACATGCTAAACTAGGTTACATTAGATTACAAAGAATGCAAATGTTGGCTAGAGAATGCCTTTTAAGGTCACTTACTAATGTTGATCTACCCACATTTGAACATTGTTTAGTGGGAAAAGCAACTAGAAAATAATTTGGTAAAAGAACCATAGCCGAACTTCCATTGCAACTCAAACATTCTAACATTTATGGTCCATTGAACATGAAGGCGAGGCATGGATGTGGCATCCTAGAATTTCATGAAAATCCCTACATATGCCATGAGCCATGGATAGGCGATGGAAATACCGTTATTGTATTTTTGTAGCCTTCAAATCCATGATTTGCGATGAGATGTATGGTCAAGTTTAATGGATAAATTTTGGGAAAGAAAGTTCTATCTTGGGCCATATGTATGATAAATTGGAATTTATGAATTTATAATTGCAAGTGTATAGTTATTTTTAATTTGCAATTTAGTACTTTGATTTAATAGGGATTTAATTAGTTTTAAAAAGGGTTAACCTTAGGTTAATTAAGCTTGGGTCTTAGGCCCAAGAGGGTTGGGCCTAAGATGGGCCAAGATGGCCGGCCCAAAAGCCCATGAAAGGGCTGTCGACCGTGCAAAGGGGAGGGGAAGAGACCGGTTTTGCATGCCCTCCCCCATTTGTCCCATGGTGATGGCCAAGTGTCACCCATGCATTTCTAATGATGACTAATGATTGAGGGGAAGAAATTAGGGGAGGATGGTGCCGGTTTAAGCAAGAAAGAGAGGGAGAGAGAGAGGTTCGTCCGAGAGATAAAGAGAGGCAAGAAAGAGAAGAAAGAAAAGAAGAAAGGAAGAAGAGAAGAGGAAAGGAGGAGAGGCCGTGCGTCCGTCGTCCATCGCCGCCGTGTCCAATCGCCGTGTGCTCGCTGTTTGCTCGGTTTAGAGGCAAGTTGGGATCCTTAATCTACTCTTGCATGTTGTGCCTAGAGTGTATGAATGAATGATGATAAATTTCGGATTGTTTAAGGTGTGAAAAATGGACGTTTTAAGAGTGGTATTCAAAAAAAAAAAAAAAAAAAGTAAACTGTTCTTGAGAAAACAGCTCGACCTTGAATGTTCTAGTGGCTTGCATGTGACGTTCGAGTTGGATTTTGGCTTTGACCTCCAAGTGAAAGTTGTTAAGGACTTCTTGAAAAATAATATACTCAAATTTGGGACAAAACGAACAAGTATAAGTGGGTGAAATCTTTATTTTTCGGAGAGACTGGATCTGGAAATTTCGGTAACTACCTTTGATGAATGCATGGACTGTAAGGCTATCTTTTTGTTGAAATTTCACTTCGATTTCTTAACAAAAGATGCAAAGGACATCCTGAGGTTTAACATATCAAACATTTAGAGAAAACCAACAAGGATAGGTAGGTGAAATCGTTGTTTTTCGGAGGGTGTTGAATCTGGAGATTTCGGTACTAGAAACAGAAGTTTTAACCGCCTATATTTAATTATCTAGGACGAATCTGATTTTGACTCCTTCATGAAAAATCTACCTTAGGGTCTCGACTATCACATAGTCGGATTTCATAATTTTTGAAGTTCATTTGCCTATTCAACTGAAAATGTTTCAAAAACTGTGCAAGATTGAATTGTTAGAATAGTAGTGCTGTAATGTATGGTCTATACCGAATTATATGGGAATATTTTGGTGTAGTGTTCTTCATAAATTATCTACCTTTATGTCTTGGCTATTACGTGTTCAAATTTCATAATTTTTTAAAGTCATTTGGGTAATTAATTAAAATGTTTTCTAAAACTGTGCAAGCTGGATTGTACGGATTTCAAAGGCCGTAATGCATTGACTATTCTGTTTTGCATGAGCCCCATAAATTGTATTGTTGTAAGTGATTAAATCTTGCTGCACATGTGATGATATTCGGCATTGCATATAGCACCAAAAGCTGAATTTGACTCTGTTGCCATTACATCATGTGCCATGTTGAACGTGAGACAAAAATTGGTGAATATGAATTATGATGAATAAGGAGACTGTTGGAAGTGAGCCGACAATGCCTTGGGAGTGTCAGGATGCCCGAAATGGGGGGTGCCGGATGCCCGGTTGTATTTCGATACATGCCCGGATGTCCTCGGGAGTTTCGAGATGCCCGGAATGGTTGGGTGCCGGAAGCCTCAGAGGTGTGTGCCGAGGGGATGCCTCGTGATGCAAGTTGGAATACGAGATGCCCGGAATGTGGGGGTGCCGGATGCCCGGTGGTGTGTGCCGGAGGTTTCTCGCGATGCCAGGATGGGGTGCGAGTGATAAAATGTGGGATGCAATTACTGATCCCGGGAAAGAAAAAAAAATGTGGTGACCCAAATTGAAAGATAAAAGTGGAAATTGAATCATGCATGGTATGGTGACATGTACGCATGACTGTATGATATGATGTGTATGAGTGCATTGTGGTAGGTGCACATGAGGTATGGATATGCATGAATGCTTGAGGATGAAGTGCATGGTTGTATATGCACCTATGGCATGATGGTATATGTATGAATACTTGATGATGAGTGCATGATGGTGTATGCACATATGGTATGATGACATATGCATGGCTGCAAGGTAAGTTATGCTTGGATGCATGAATTGATATGTACTATGCTATGGTGTTATGATTGTATTGTGTGATGCATTGAGTAGTTTATTGGGTCTTTTACCTGCTGAGTGGCTGTACTCACCCCTTCGGGGACCAACATTTCAGATTAGAAAGATGCCCCTCCCTCCGGTCACGCGGGGTACCTTTTACGGCCTTCCATCTGACGTGGAGGTCGATTGTATGGAGCTTGATAGTACCATCATCCCTGGTCTGACATTCATACGGGTTCGGTGCTGGTGATTTATGATGTGGGCCTAGGCTGAGGGCCCGGTCACCCAGGAGTTCCTATCTATCCACGTCCGCCGTGAGGGAGTGATGCGGGGGATGTTGCCGCCGCCACCGCCCGATGCACTAGGATGGGTGTGATGGCCCGCGTGAGGAGTGAGAGCTGATGTTTTTTGGGATAGCCGACACTTGTAGATGGAGGGTTATACGTGATCGATATAGGGGGTCGAGATATCTCTTTTGAGATGTGGCCAAGTTTAGCTAAAAGTCTTGGCTTTTCTTTTTGGTTGTACCGACCTGAGAAATCCATCATAAAAATATAAATAAAAAGTGGCTCGGCTTTATCTTTTCTTGTAGTGCGTAGTTGGTGTGCATTGCGTTATGGTTATTGGAGGGAGAAATGGTGAGACTGGTTTATGCTTCCGCTAATAAGCTGCGCTGGGACCGTTTAAAAAAAAAAAATTCACAAAAGGAGATGTCTTTGGACCTCGGTCCTTCTTTAAACTCGAGGGGTGCCACAATGGAGTATCATATTTCATCACTTTTGTAATAACTTCACGCATTTCGATTATGTTTTTTTGATCTCCCATAAGTCAGAAGTATTGGATTGCTTTAGATGATATATAGCGTTGGTAGAGAATCAGTCGAACAAAACAATAAAGGCATTGAGAACCGATTATGAACGCGAGTATCTATTTGAGCAATTCAAGACTCTTTGTGATGAATAGGGAATTTTAAGACAATTGATTATTCCTGATACCACGCAACAAAATGGGGTTGCTGAGATAAGGAATAAAACCCTATTAGAAATTGTTAGATCTATAATAGCGCAAGCAAATCTACCTATTTTATATTGAGAAGATGCATTATTGACTGCTGCGTATGTACTTAACCGTGTGCCCTCTAAGTCTTCCATTTCCACCCCTTATGAATTATGGATTGGTAAGAAATCAAACTTAAGTAATCTACGACCTTGGAAGTGTGCAGCTATGTTCATGATTCTTCTCATAAATATAGCAAATTAGGCCTTAGAGGGAAGAATTTTTTTATAAGATATTATGAATACTCCAAAGAGTACGTATTCATAAGTGAACAGGCTAATGGAAGTGTGACTGACAAAAAATCATGAGATGTCGCATCCTTGGAAAACGATTTTCTTAATAGATGTGAGATTGACAAAGACTTCCAATTATATGAGATGAATAACGCACCCACCAATGTTGTCGAGAAAATGAAGATCTACCTTAATATACAAGATCTAATTAGAGTGTTGCATTGCCTGGCGAACCGAATTCAAGAGAAGTTCAGTTACGTAAAAGTAATTGTAAAAGTATTCTCAGTCATCGTTTTGAGAAAGAAATGGAAGCATTTGCAAGACTATTGGAAACAAATGGGTTTTCAAGGTTAAACGAAAAGCCGATGGGTCCATTGAAAAATATAAGATTCATCTTGTGATGAAAGACTATACTCAATAAGATGACATAGACTATAAGGAAACATTTTCATCAATTATAAGGTTTGCCTCTATATGCCTTATTCTAGTCATCACCACACATTTGGACCTACAATTACATCAAATGGATATAAAGACATTATCTCTCAATGGAGAACTATGAGCAAATCTATATGAAGCACTCAAAGGTTTCATAGTTAAAAGTCAGGAGCATAAAGTTTGCAAGCTTCATTACTCGATATACGGCCTTAAGCGGTCATTTAGACAATGGTTTTTTCATTTTCATTGAGTCATAATGTCTTTTGGTTTTACGCTGATCGAAGAAGACCACTGTGTGTATATCAAATTATCCAAAGATAAATTTGTGATTTTATCACTTTATGTGGATGATATACTATTGGTTGGGAATGACAAGAGTTTGGTTATCATCATAAAAGAATGATTATCCTCTAATTTTAAAATGAATGACATAAAAGAAGCTGCTTATATATTGAGAGTTAAGATTGAAAAAGATCGATCAAGGAAACTTGTTGCTATGCCATAAGAGTCTTATATAATTAAGATTTTTTAGCGTTTCAATATACAGTATTGTAATCCCATTGATACCCCTGTCATGTAAGGTGAAGGCCTGAGTACTAAGATGTGTCATAAAACTCCAAAAGAAAAAAAAAGAGAAATGGAAATTGTTCCTTACGTTAGTGTAGCCAGAAGTTTGATACATGCTATGATATGTACTTGACTCGACATATGTCATGCCGTGGGTTGGTGGGTTGATATCAACCAAATCCTGGTCAAGCACACTTGAAAGTAGTGAAGAAAATCCTAACATACTTGAAAACCACCATGAAATATCGACTTTGTTATCAAGGAAATGATTTACGTTTATTAGACTATTCAGATGTTGATTGAAGAGGAGACCCGGATGAGTGTAAATCAACTTTTGGATATGCGTTATTGCTCAATGAATGTGTAATTTCTTGAAATAGCAAGAAACAAACATGCACGACCTTACCTACGGTGGAGGCAGAATTTATTGCATGCTCTGCCACAGTGCAAGAAGCAGTATGACTAAAACGTTTCTTGAAAAATTTAGCCATTATTATTGAGGTTCTAAGACTAGTGACAATTTATTGTGATAGTGAAGTAGCCATTACTTATGTGAAGATCTTAAGTATCGTGGTAAGACAAAGCACATTGACATAAAGAACAGTTTTGTCAGAAATGTAATAGCACAAAAAGAAATGATCTTATAATAAATTTCAACTAATAGAATGGTTGCTGATTTGTTTATGAAGGTTGTTCCTTGAGATGTGTTCTTGACTCACAGGATGTCACTAGGGTTACGTAGAATATGATATGTAATATTATTGAGAATCATTGGTTTATGTATATGTGAACGTATGTATTGTACTTGTTTATCTTTAGTGACTTGATGTTTTGTTAATAAGTACAAATTCATTATGAAACTAGCACAAACACATATATATTATTGAAAGGTATGTTAGCAGGCAATAATTGACTCATTCACATGAGCAATCATCTCAAGTGACATAGTTAACACGTTAAGATTAGACGTTATATACTATGAATGCTAAAATAGCAAGTTTAGTACGTAAAATAATGCGTCGCCTTGATTGGAATTAAGATAAGGTCTGTGATTTGTATGTGGTAAAACCAAACATGATAGTCGCACGATCATGTATGCCTATAAGATGCCAGATGTGAGTACTTAATTAGGTGATGTAGAAAGCAAGCTAATATTGCAGTCAAACTAAATATGAGTATGTTAAAAGCACATGATTATGTTTAGGCTAAAATCTGTATAGTGGATGTGTTTAATAAATGACATATGCTCTCATAGAAAGAGAAATCCAGTATATTATGTAATCTATACTACATGTGCATTGTACGACCGATAGGGGAAGGTGAGTGAAATTATACATATTTACTTATCGTGTGAGCCCTTAAGGTAATTTATAAGTTACCTCATTTCGTGCCCTATGTCACTTTTGACTATGTTCTTGAAGTGAAAGATCAATGTTGCCACTTTAGCATGTTACCGGTGATTATGAATAGATATAGCTTTATGGGAAGTGTATAGGAAAGCAGTTGTTTTGAATTAGAGAAATACATGAGTGCGAATGAAAACTATTGTTGTTATACATCTATTACATACATTTAGGCTGTATTTCGTAAAATCTATTTATGTTCCCTAAAACAACTATTTTTGTTCTTTTGTTCTAGGGAATGAAAAAAGAATAACAACCTGTTTGGTAAAACTTTCGTTCCCAGGAATAGACTTGGAACAAAAACAAGAAGTAGAAAAAAGTAGTTTCTTGTTCTCGGGAGCAATTTCTAGAATCTATTTTTCTCTCTCTTCTTTTTTATTCTCTTTTCTTCTTCTTTTTCTTCTTCCTTTTGGCCGGTCACCGGTCTTGGCCATGGCTGGCATAGGTGACCGGCTAGACGAGGGCCGGCGACCTCGCCAGAGCGTTGCCAGCCCCCAGAGACGCCGAGCCACAACGAGGCTCATCGGCCCGAGCCTTGCCGTGGCTAGGTGAGGCATGACGAAGCTAGCTGGGCGAGCTCAACCTTGCCCAGCTAGCTATCTTTTAAAGGAAGTATAAATATGATGACTTCAGAAGATAACTGACTGATGACAAATAGAACATTTCAAAAAAGAATGCTCTTCATTTCTCTCTCTCACTTCATCATAGAAGAACGAACAAAAGGTAATTCCATTACTGATTTGAGAAAATAATCGGCATTAACGCTATAAAATGTGAATACTTTTCTCGTGACTGTATTTGGGTCATAGTGAAATCATATTGTCCGTTATTCGCTTGTGATTTATCGTTCATTTCTGGGTAATTTGTTTATTGTGCATCTAAGAGGTTAGTCGTTTCTTCCGTCAACTTTCTTCCAACAGATTATGCCAAATTTTTGCATTTCGAGGGTTTTGATGACACGAACATATATAGAAAATAAGAGGGTTTCGATCTCTCTATCATTTATCATCTCTGTTTAGTTGCTTTTTCACTACAAATAGACATGTGATTATAGCCCCTTTCATTTGATAATTTAAGGTTTTGAGTTGGAGTTTTTAACATGTGATTATACGTCGCCTTCAACATATATTTAGAGATATAATGTAAGTGTAAATACTAGAGTCTCTTTGATCTATATGGGCAAATTTGTCATTTCCCACCTTTCTTGAGGAATCAAGCAATAATCTATGGTTTAGCGTTTATTGACAGTGATTAGCATGACAACATTGACCTTGAAGTGATGTTGGAGTATCCTTGATTAAACTCAAAGCAAAAGTCACGTGCAGCACAGCCTTCAATGTCTTTCACACTTTCAGCTTCCCTTCAATCACAAGACAGTTTACATATTGTAAAACTCTCATGTGGTGACTTGGGGGTGGCACCTTTATTTTAGTATAATTCACAACGAGTGGATTGAAAGATCACTATCAGATAGAGGTGTCAAAATGGATACACAACCCATTCATCAACCCATATTTGTTTAAATGGGTCGTTAATGGGTCAAGCCTTATTTCCCAAAGCACCCATAATGGGTTCTAAAAATAAAGAAACTGAAATAAATGGGTCTTAAATGGGTCTAATCTACACCCATTTAAGACCCATTTATCAATCCATTAAAAATGAACCCAGCCTATTATGGGACACAGCCACGATTACTCTCCCTCTTCATTTCCATTAGAGCTGGCAATATGGGTCAAAAACCCATATTATGACCCATTTTTAGTTAAATGGGTCATATATGGGTCAAGTGAAAGTTAAATATGGGTCATAAATGGGTCAAGTGAAGGTTAAATATGGGTCAGAAATGGGTTAAGTGAAAGTTAAATATGGGTCAGAAATGGATCAGAGAATGTAAAACACAAAAAGAAATAGTCTAAATGGGTTATAAGGAAATCCATTTTAAAGTTTAAACCCTTGGCATTTTTTAAATTTATAAAAAAAATTTAATAAAAAAATCGAAATTATAATTATTTTTCATATTTCAATTTTTTTCTTTTTTTTTTTTTTTTTCTTCATTCCTCACCGGCGGCCGGTAGGGCGACGGCCGGCCGCCGACCGGCGACAAGCCTCGCTAGTCGTCGGCGAGGCTAAGCCTTGCTGGATCTGGCGAGGCTCGAGCTCGCCGGCGTCGGGCGGGGCCTCGACCTCGCCGATCTAGCGAGATCGAGCCTTGCCGGATCTGGCGAGGCTCGAGCTCGACAGCGTCAGGCGAGGCTCAATCTCGCCAGATCGGCGAGGCCGAGGCCCCGCCCGACGCCGGCGAGCTCGAGCCTCGCCGACGACTGCGAGCTCGAGCCTCGCCGACGACTGCGCGAGCTCGAGCCTCGCCGACGACGGGCGAGGCTCGAGCTCGCCGACGTCGCGCGAGGCTCGATCTCGCCGATTTGGCGAGGCTCGAGCTCGCCGACATCGAGCGAGGCCTCAGCCTCGCCGATCTGGCAAGATCGAGCCTCGCCCGACGTCGGCAAGCTCGAGCCTCGCCAACGACTGGCGAGGCTCAAGCTCGCCCGCGTCGGGCGGAGGCTCGGCCTTGCCGGATTAGCGAGATCGAGCCCCGCCCAACGCCGGCGAGCTCGATCTCGCCTATGGCCGGTCGCCGGCCGTCGTCGTGGCGTGCGGCCGGCCGAAGGAGAAGAAAAAAAGAAAAGAGAAAAGAGAAAAATAAATAATAAATAATAAAAATTATATTTTAAAAAAATAAAAAAATGAAAATGATTAAAAATTATATTTTTAAAAAATAAAAATTTAAAAATATATTTTTAAAAAATTAAAAATTATATTTAAAAGAATTAAAAATTTGATTTTTTAAAACTATTTTTAAAAGAATTATAAAAATTTTCCATTAAATTTGTATTGCATAAAAATTGTTAAAAATTTTGTATTACATAAAAATGTTTTAACAATAAATAGATTTTAGCAATATGGGTCGGGTCGGGTCAGGTATGGGTCGGATACGGGTCGGGTCGGGTATGGATCACTAGATTTACACTACAAGAATATGGATCAAAACGGGTTAAATGGGTCAAATATGGGTTGACCCATTTTCAACCCAACCCATACCCGACCCGACCCACCCATTTGCCACCCCTAGTTTCCATCCACCCTTCCATGAATCTGATTCGCCGCCGCCCATCGAGGTCGTCCGACAGCTCAATCGTCACGATGTCGCTAGTCCTGCACTCCTCACAAACCCTAACCCCCGTTTCAAGCAGATAAATCACTCCAGTCACCACCCGCGGTGGGGTTTTTAGCTGCATAGCTCGAGCAAGAGAGAGGGAGAGAGACAGAGACTAGTCATCATGGTAAGTGAATATCTACTTCTAGCCATTGTTTCCCAGCTTTGATTCGGCGACAATGCCGGCCGTTTTCTTGTGGCACGGGTGGTTGGCGGGAGCTGAGTGTGGAGTGAATCCTTGTGGAATGCGAGTGTCGCGGCCGATTCCTCCATTTTCTCGTGGATTTTCGTTGTTGTTGTCTTCCTCTAGTCCTCGATCTGTGCGGGATTTCGCGGGGCTTTTGTTGTGATCTGTTGGTGTGGTGGGGTTCGTTTGCCGGTGTTTGAACGGATCAGTGCCGTGCACGTGATCCGCGTAGAGCTTGGACGCTGATGCTGTGTCGATAGGCTTTCTGGTTTTTCGTTTCCCTCCTGGATCGTGGGAATGGCGTGTGATTCACTGAGCATCGCCAATCCGTAGCATGCCGCTTGAAATGATCACACGTCCCCAAGTTTTTTCTTTTTCTTTTTTTCATTCACTTTGTTCGTTTATGTTTGCTACGTTCCTCTAATTTTTCAGCATCATGAGATATTCATATATCTACTACCAAGTATTGGTTTCCATTCCTAGTGCCAGATTCATCTATAGCAGATTGTTAGCAGATTTTGGAGCTGCTTAGTGTAGACGTGGATGTAGTTTAACAGGTTTGCCTTCATAAGAATTTACATTAGTCAATTACTTGAGGACCAGTGAGGATTCTGCTTGCATGAACGAGGACTATTTATTCAAACTTCTTTTTAATGATCATACAATTCGATTTGTATTTTTGTCATGATCAATATTTATGTCCTAGAGGTTCAGGAATTACTGTTCTGTCGTTAGGATACCTGGTTGCATTTTTTTGTTTATTTGAGATTCTGAACTTTTAAAAATCTTGTTGGTCAATAATTTATGGTGCTAATGGTTTGGGTGTGTAATGCAGTCCAAGATGGTTGTTGAAACAAGAAGTAGCAAAAATTGTCAGATCTATTAATAGACAGCTGCATGAGAAATCAATCAAAACTAAGGTGGTGCAGTCCTCTAGCCTCTTTAGACATTTTTCCTTCCTAGTAAATTTTAATATATGCAATTGTTGCAAGTTGGTGCTTTTGCTGTCTTGAAAGAACTTGTGGTTGTATTGCCAGATTGTCTTGCTGACCACATTGGATCACTTATTCTTGGAATTGAAAAGGCACTAAGTGTATGTACATTGTCATTTTCCAAATGTTTTGTTAGAGTTTTTTGACTCCATGATGTAAATGATCTATCGGTTATTTCTCTGGCTACTAACCGTCACGTTTTCATATGTACGAGGACAAGTCATCTACATCAAATTTGAAAAATGAGGCTTTGATCTTTACAAGATTGGCAAGAAGTTTCCTCTTATTAAATGAGATATTTCTCAGTCATTGCAGGGTTCCATATTCTTTATGTCAAGGCCTCTTGCAGCAATATTAGGAGGTACTTGGCTCCCTCATATTCTTTATGAGCATTCTACTTTAGCCTTAAATTTGATCATCATCATAATGATACTTTGGGTGCTTGCTGCAGACAAGATTGGTGACATGCATTCTACATGGGGAAATTATGTGAAAAGCTTGGATATGAAGGTTATTATCATATTATGATATGGCTAGTGCTTCGAATTCCTTGGCACTTGATCATGTATCGCACGTTAACTACGTTAGGGGATTTTCTTTTTTAAAGAGTAACTCACTAGGGCCGATCCTAGAAGATTATTGTCACGCCCCGATCCTTGAGCACGCACCCATCCCTCACTGGTCGATTTAATAGCGACGTCCTAGGACGCATCGCCGACCATTTTATTTTAATACACATGCGAAAGCATATAAAATAATGCCCATACAATAAAACAATGGGATAGGAAAGTAGGACTAAAAACTCAAACCTAACCACCAATTTGGGTCGGACCATTAATGACCCGACCTAAACCCGACCCGACCCACTTGTTTAACAGCTCTACCGTCAAATGACGGAACATCTTCAGGATGGTTCTCATCGGAGTACCTATAGCATTTGCATCGTTATAGATCTAGAGCAAGTTACATCCTTTCTATGACAGCAAAATCCTGGAGATGCTCTTTTATTACTAATGCTAGCAATGGATTCCTCGCGAGGAATTATCAGTTCCGGTCAGCTGTCTGGACCATTCGATGTGGCAGATAGCGACCCAGTTTGGCTAGGATTTCAAGCTTGCTCGATGCGGTGTTAGCTCTAGCCAACAAGGACTCAATTTCAGGGCGGTCTCTCACCAAGCACAACCCTAGTCCAGCTGACAGAGATCCACGTTTGATCGATGGCATCTTGGTTTGATTATGGGACTTGTGTCTGTGGTACCAATTATTCCATAGAGCAACTCGGGTCGTCCAGCTACGGATGGCAAGTTTTAATAAGTAGAATTGGTAGGGGTGGAAGTGACTTTTGAAAAGAAGACGGCTTTCACTTCTTTAGGTGTTAAGTCATACTTCACTATTCTTCCGTCCCTAAAGGATTTTAATGATTAGGTCCGACAACCTGTGCTGTCCGTTTGACAAATGCGAATCTTCCACTCCATACAACATTCTCATAGGTGTCTCAACATATCTCAATTGTCATTACTTGTCTCAATTTAAGCATGATTGGTTTCTAGATTGGTAAATTCTAAACATGAAACCTAGAATCTAGATTATAGAAACTGATTCTCTGTTTCTATAATCTAGATTCTATCGTGAAACTTACTCTGTTTGTCTAGTCCGGCTATAGAGTCTACCGGAAATCAGTTTCCTTTTTTTCTTCTTCATATAAAAAAAAGGACATAGCAATTACGGCAAAATAGTATGAACAATAAAATGGCTCAAAATAAAGTGGTACAAAACAAATAGAAATATAAAGTAATGGAGAAGTTAAGCTCATTTAAGAATGATAAATCATCTCATTCCAACTTCATAAAATAGGTCCAAACCACGTCTCGGGTGGATGGGTAGGTTCAACATCCAAAGAACCTAAAACCTACTTGTACAATATCGGTTCCAAAATTTTGGAACCGAGAACCAAACCTATTCCATTGAAATTCGGAACCTGACTTGTTTTTATGTGTGGTTCAGTCCAATTCTAGTAGAACTAGATCGATTGCACAGTCTTACCTCATTTAAATCCATTAATGGCTAAGAAGTGATTGAGAGACCATCGAAGTATTATGCAAAGTAGGAAATTTTCATCCCCATTTGTGGGTATCATACTTCAGGGAAAAAAATAACTATGAGAAAGATGGCAAGTGAGATTAAAAGCAACCAATTAGACTGAGTCAATCTAAGAACTAGACTAGACCAATCTTAAAGAACCAATCTAGTTATCACTTCCGAAATCCTGAACTAGCCTTTAACTTGTTTAATTTCCAGTTCTTATGTTTCTCAATCAACTATTCTATATTCCCGATCGAATTGGATTAAAATTAGTGTTAATTTACCTTATTTAAAAAAAAATGATGGGATACAACTAGAGAGAAAGGAACCCACGACCTCTATCCCACTCAACTAGCAAGACTTCACTAATCACAAGTTATAAAATCGATGTACACTATCAACTATTTGATCTGAGAATCGAGAGTAAAACTATCGTGTTCAATTCCTGTTTGATCCCAAGAATGTTCCAAATATAACCGGTTCGGTTCCAAATTTTCGAAACCAGCACACATGAATTAGCGCTAGATCATGATCTCAAAATCCAACCAATTCTGAAACCGATCATTCTAGGCAAGACCATGTCTTTCTACCTACCGAACCACCATGTGCCTTAACCCATCTGATTTTTTTTTCTCCCTGTCTCACCTCACGAGAATATCTCAATGGAACAAGAATCTCTCTCTCTAGACTTACCGAGTCGAACCGTCACATGCCCCTTACAATCCGATGGCATTTCTTAAACGTGCTCGCGACCGAGATCCAACGGCCCCGATCAGTTCCACGTCATCCCGACCACCCCTAATCTCTCTCTCCTTGCCATGAGAAAATATTGGGTGGGTTTAACCCTCCACATAGGCCAAATGTATCACCATACAAAAGTTGACATGTGGCAAATTTTGGGCCCACCTGTCACCGCCCACTCTCTCCATTAACTCCGTCTCTCTTCCATTTACTCTCTCTCCTCCCCTCCGTTTCTCCCCCTCTTTTCTCTCCACTTCTCTTTTCTTTTTTCTTGCGTCTGCCATGGCTCGAGCTCGAGTCGGCTCATGGCCGCTTCAAAACTGATTCCGGATCAATGCGAACTCTCTCCGTCTCCGACTTGGAACCACCAAAGATCCATCGCGAGTGCTCCTCCTGCCACTCCTCTTCTCATCCTTCCTCGACCTCCTCCGCTCCTTCTCTCTATCCACGCATCCTCTCTCCTTCTTCCTACCGCTACTCCTGCTACCGCTGCCGCTCCTCTCTCTCCTCCTAGAACCGCTCCGCTCCTTCCGTCATCGGTGCCGCCGCCGCCAGGAGGATTCCTCCGAGGCATCGGAGTCCGACGGGGACGGCGACGGCGACGACAATTCCAACTCCGTGTCCGTCTCCGAGTCCGATCGCCGCGACGACCAGCGAGCTGGCCACAGTGGCCACCACTGCCTTGACGATCATCTTGCTTGAGGAAGATGACGAGTCCGGCGGCGGCGCTTGGAGCGAGTCTATTACGGAAGGAGGAGAGTCGGTGACGGTGGTGGCAGTTGGAGAAAAGAGGGAGAGAGAGGGTCGCAGGTAGGGGCAAAAGACGTCGTGGGCAGCTGCTCGGACAAACGAGACAGCGACCTGGTCGTCGTTGGCATCGTCAGTGGCGAAACAATAGCAGCGCCGTCGATGATGGAATAGAATCAGCGACGCTGGTGACAAAACGGCAAGAACATCAAGGGAGGCAGATTTGACTGTAAGAGGGAAGGCAGTGACAAGTTGCAAACGCGGGTCATGTTCATAGTGGCGAGCAAGGGTGCCGCGGCACTCGGGGCAGTGGCGGCGACGGCGTGCCGGGAAAAACAACGGCGTCAAGAGCGGCTCGTCGAGGCGGTGGGAAGCAGCAGCGTCGGGAGTGGGGGATACTCGATCGAAGATGACCGAAGAAGAAGACTTCCTCCCTCGCTTCTTTCCCACCCCCCACTCTCTCCCTCTCTCTGCTTTTCTTGTCTTTTCCTTGCTTGCGTTAGACTAACAAGGGAAATTTTCTCGAAAAAAGAGAAGTAAGAGAGAAGAGGGAAAGAGAGGTGTGGGCGGAAACGGAGGGGAGGAGATGGAGAGTTAACGGAAAAGTGAGCGCTGACAAGTGGGCCCAAATTTACCACGCGTTGATTTTCGTATGGTGATACATTTGGCCTATGTGGAGGGTTAAACCCACCCAATATTTTCTCCCTTGCCATTGCCGTTTTCTCTCCATCTCCTCCGTAATTCCTCTCTCTTTCTCTCTCTATCTCTCTCTCTCTGATCGTGTACATGGGAGACGGCATCGATCGCCGCCGCCGCCCCCACCGCCGCCTCGTCGCCCACGACGGGACCATGGAGGACGCCTCCTTCTTCGATCTCGCCGATTTCCTGAGGAAGCCGTCGGTGACCGAGACGCTCATCGACGTCCTGCTGTGCGCGGTCCCGATTTGGCTCGCCGTCATGATCGGCCTCCTCATCGGCTGGTCCTGGCGCCCCCACTGGACCGGCCTCGTCTACCTCGGCCTCTGCAGCAAGTTCCAGTTCCTCTGGACCGCCCCGCCCGGCTTCGGCGCCCGGCGGCTCTAGCTCGCGTTCACCGCCCTCTCCGCGCCATCTGGTTCAACTTCAGGAACAAGGGGAAGTCCGCCGGGGAGGCGGCCTCGCCAGAGGGGCCCGGCTCCGTGGAGAGGAGCGGCGACCCCGTCAAGTGAGTTCCGAAATCCGATTCCTCCAATGATTTTGTGTTTTTTTTTCCCTGCCCGTATTAATTTCTAAATGGCTGTCGAGGACTCGAGGTCGACCCCATTTCTCGACAGGTGACCCTCCGACACTTTAGTCAAAAAGAGTGTACTTGCATGCTCGCACTGAAATGTGCTGCCGTGGTAAATGTGCCCCATGTTCTTGGTAGTCGCTCCATTAGATGGATTCTCTCCTTCCTTTAAGATCGTATAAACTGCTATTCAAAGAGCAGTGAATCATAGCTGCGGCATCTGGTGAGAGACTGATCCTTACGAGGCCTAGGGCTCTTAGGCTCTTCACATGTACCTCAGACTCATGTGATATGCGAGGACAAAGGGCGATTGGTATGCCCTGAGATGTTTTGCTGGCTTGGTGATTTCTGTATGTATCGGCAGTTTTCTTCTGGTTTAAAGAAAGAAAAGAGCAGTAAATAGATATGTCACTGGGCTTTTCTTGCTCCTCTGCTCCATTTCGCGATGGCAATTAATTTTTCTTGAAGGGAAAAGTATATCTTGCCTCCTAAATTCTGCATTCATTGTTGATGATCAAAAGAGTGCCCTTCAACGTTAAACATATATGTCATCTTCTGCTAAGAATCTTTTCCATATGAAATTCTAACATCAGTCGCTCAGTCTTTAAGTCAACAGCTAAAAATAAGACCTGTCTCGTACTCTTTTTATATCTACAAATCATCAGCAGAAAAAACAACAGAAAGAGCAATCCTCCTGGCAAAAATTTCACTTCTATCTCCTGGTTCCCCAGGCAGAGCTTCGCATTAATGGTGTGCTAGCCCTTGACTTTGCTTTTATCTTCACATTCCTGCAGTATCCACTTCTGTTTTCCTCTTTTCCTTTAGATTACACAATCCAAAACCAAACACTTCATCAATTTAAGTTCAGGTGACAGCGTAAGCTACACCAGCAGGAACTTCCTCAGCGATGTTTACTCTGATTCTGTCTACTTCACGAAACAAAACAGTTCTGCAGAATCCAGCAACCAATCATTTTCCATTTTCGCCTCTTTATGGTACAGTGGGAGTTTCTCAAAGTCTGAGGTCATACTTGTTCGACTTGACTGATAATGGTACTTACATCTTGCACCTCCACTTCCTTTCTTTCGCCTCCACAACCAATTGATAAAGGTACTTACATCCCATGCCTCCACTTCCTCTGTATTGCCTCTGCAGCCAATTTCTCTGCCGCTGTTTTCAACGTCTCTTTCTCCGGACTCACACTTCTGAGTGATGTCCAAGCACCTGAAACTGGCAGCTCTCCCATGGTAAAGGAGTTCTTGCTTGAGATAAGTAGCACCAAGTTCGTGCTCTGCTTTAGTCGTCAATGCTCTAGAATTCTTCCTGGTCCCTAACTCCATATCCCCAAAGAACAAAAAAGTTGGTCACATCCCTGAGTTAGTCACTGAAAGCATTACATTTCTCTGCATATTTTTGTTTCGGCTGGATTTGGCATGGCAGCGCAGTAAGCTGAAAGGAACTGAAAATGTGGCTTCTTCTTCTGTCCCAAGTTAACAGCGAGGAATGCAGATAGCCCCAGCTGAAATAAATTTCGCTACCGGGGGAACTTTGACGGCAAGCTTTTGATAGGAAAGGGTTCTGTAATTTCTACAGAGGCGTTGTTGGGGATGCCACAGAAGTTGATGTGAAAAGGCACGAGCCGGGTTCAGGATGAGGCTTCTCCAATTTCCAAATGGAGATCACCGTCTTATCCAAAATCCGCCGCCACCACCTCATGTCCCTATTTGGGCTATTGGGCTGATCAGGCCGAAATGATACTTGTCTATCTGTTTATGGAAAAGGGGAGCTTAAGAGCTCGCCTGCACCACTCAGATCTCCCGCCATTGTCTTGGAAGCAGAGAGACTCGAGATCGCCATTGGAGCAGCCTGGGGCTTGCGCTACCCCCAGAAAGGCTTCGCGTGGTGAATCATTCAGTGCGATGTCAAGTCCACCAACATTTTGCTTTGTGCGAGGCCTGCTATCGTTGCCATGTTTCATAAAGAGCAGGTGAACTTGGTGGAGTGGGGATTCCCGCATATCCAAAACGAGACCATCCACCTAATAATCGACCATTCTCTTGCCGATCAGATCAACACTCACTCCCTAAGGAAGTACAGCGAGGTCACTTAGATAAAGAATGATACCACTTAGTCAAATGTCGGAAATTCACATATTGTATATAAAAATAGGCTCGCATTATTTCTATCCTTTTATTGGTTCCTGTGACCCCCATCACATTGAATTGACTATATTATCCCTTGCAAGTCTCATTCTTGATTTAAGATGATTTCTTACTTTTTTTGTCTTCTTTTTCTTTTGTTTCAATTTTGCTAAAGACAAAATTACCTATAGTCCTCTCAAAACATTTATTAAGGTTAAATGTGGAGCCTACTTATGATATAATTCTTGGCTTCTTTTATTATTTTTCCGTTTTTTCTTTCTTTTCCTTCTCCATTTGGAACAAATTTGGTGTCATTCTTTTCCCAAAAATAGCTTATTTAGTATATAGTTAACTAATTATTATGTTAATGAATTGTATATTCTCTTTTTTTGCACTAAGAAATTATTATTACAAAATAAACTAAGCATAAGTAAGGATAACAAAAATCATCTACCAGTTTTAGTACACATTTGATGATTATAACTTTAATATGTGTCATTACGTTGTAGTTAGTATATTTTAACTACACTACTTTCATTTATTGAGTGAATCTAATAGTCCAATTTTTAATTATTTTTCATGCCATTATTGCTTGATGTTTTAAAAGATATTCTTAGAAAAAATTAAAATATGACAAAGTTAAGTAGATAAACATTCCAAGAACAATGAGAAGAGTACATAAAAATTCTAAACATCCATCATTATCTTTGTCTTGATTACGTGGTATAATTAGCCGCTAACCTGAAATTATGGCAATTATAATGGCATTATAAGACAACTCATTCAAACCATTGGCAAATTTTTTTTTGTCAATTCTAAATGCAACAGAATTTTCACAGAATTATGAATGAATATAAAATTATCCTCAAAATACAAATGTAGTACAATAATAGCATTTTGCATATGCAACTTCACAAAAGATATTGTCTGCTTAGCTACTTGGCTCCCCTAAAAAATGTTACTTTCGTGAAAAAAAAAATATTTTACCTAGTTAGATAATAAGAGTCATTATTCACTTAAAACAACATATATCAAGGAATAATTTTTAATGTTATAGTGCGAGAAGTTCCAAATGACTTGTTGACATGATTGATTGCTAATCTTCATTCGCAGTTTCATCATCAATAGATATATTAAGTAATTGGGGTTTTGACCAAAAAAAGAAAGTAATTTGGGTCCTCTTCAATATTGTCTTCCATAATTACTGCACTATAAAAACGGTACAATGCAAGATGAGTAAATTATGTAATGCATTCATCAACCACAATATTCAATCTTTGCGTAAATTCTCGTAAATTTGTACTGAAAATTGAAGTCGAAAAATTCACCATCATAAGGATTATCTAGGGAAATGATGTTAATAATTGGAGAAATAAGTTTAGAAGTACACAAACATGAAGGACGCTAAAATGTAATGGTTGTAGAAGAAGTGGCTATAGTGAAAAAAAAAATTGTTTGAAAGGTATTTGGGTAGTTTTGTCTTTTAATAGAATTGAAACAAAAGAAAAAGGAAGACAAAAAGTTAAGAAATAATTTTAAATTGAGAATGGGGCTCGTAAAGGATAATATAGTCAATTCAATATAATAATGGGGGTGGCATGAGTTAATAATGAGATGAAAATAACATGAATGTAAAAATATCCACTTTTTGTAAAGTTTTGCACTTATAAAGTAAATTGGAAATTCTTCGTATACTATCATAACCATAATATGAAAAAATTCATCGTTGCACTTGGCTATATGCTGTGTTGGATTCATGAAAATGGGGAAACATCCACTACATATATAGTCAAGACAAAACCATCATATGACACAAGAATCTAGAAATGTGGACTAGGTCATTGCATTAAAAAATATTACTTTAGAATATTTGTAAGTGCATATTTTAGTTACTCAAATAGGGAATAACATGACATGTTTTACCGCCATTGTTATCAGTTTACTTTTGTCCGAAGTTAAGCATGCATTCATCCTCATACGTTGTGTTGGAATGATGAAAATGGGGAAACTTTCACTACATATGTATGTAATCGAGACAGAAACGTCATATGACACAAGAACCCGAACGTGTGGACTAGGTCATTACATTAAAAAATATTACTTTAGAATTTTTTTAAGTTCAGACTTTGATTACTCTAAAAGGGAATAACATGGCATGTTTTGTTGCCACTATTATTAGCTCACTTTTGTCCAAAGTTGAGCATGCACCCATCGTTATACGTTGTGTTGGATTGATGATAATGGGGAGACCCCCACTACATACGTAGTCAAGACCAAAACATTGTATGGCACAAGAACCCACATATGTGGACCAAGTCATTGCATTGAAAATTATGAATTTATAATCTTTGTAAGTACAAACTTTAGTTACTCAAAAATGAAATAACATGGCATGTTTTGCCGCCACTGTTATCAATTCACTTTTGTTCAAAGTTGAGCATGCACCTGTCCTTATATGCCGTGTTGGATTGATGAAAATGGGGATATACCCCCTATATATGTAGTCAAGACAAAAATGTCATATGACATGAAAACTCAAACATGTGAACTAGGTCACTGCATTGAAAAATAATACTTCAGAATCTTTTTATTGTGGACTTGAATTACTTTAAAAGGGAATAACATGGCATGTTTTGTTGCCACTATTATTAGTTCGTTTTTGTTCAAATTCGAGCACACTTTCATTATATGATGTGTTGGATTGATGAAAATGGGGATACACCCACTACATACGTTGCCAAGACAAAAACGTCATATGACACAAAAATCCAAACATGTGGACCAAGTCATTGCATTGAAAAATATTACTTTAGAATCTTTGTAAGTGCATACTTTAGTTACTCAAAAAGGGAGTAACATGACATGCTTTGCCGCCATTATTATCAGTTTACTTTTGTCCAACATTAAACATGCACCCGTCCTCATATACTGTTGGATTGACGAAAATGGGGAAACACCCGCTACAAATGTAATCTAGACAAAAACGTCATATGACACAAGAACCCCAATGTGTGGACCAGGTCATTGCAATAAGAAATATTACTTTAAAATCTTTTTGAGTGCAAATTTTAATTACTCAAAAAAAGGAATAACATGCCACATTTTGTTGCCACTATTATCAATTCACTTTTGTCCAAAGTCAAGCACGCACCCATCGCATGTTGTGTTGGATTGATGAAAATGGGGAAACACCCACTACATACGTAGTAAAGACAAAGACGTCATATGATGCAAAAATCCAAACATGTGGACCAAGTCATTGCATTGAAAAATATTACTTTACATTTCTGCAAGTGTAGACTTTAGTTACTCAAAAAGTAAATAACATGGCATGTTTTGTTGCCGCTATTATTAGTTCACTTTTGTCCAAAATTGAGCACACACCCATCATTATATGCTGTGTTGGATTGATGAAAAAGGAGGAAACACCCACTATATATGTAGTCAAGATAAAACGTCATATAACACAAGAACCCAAACTTGTGGATCACGTCATTGCATTGAAAAATATTACTCTAGAATCTTCTTGAGTGCAGACTTTAATCACTTAGAAAGGGAATATCATGGCACGTTTTATTGTCACTGTTATCAATTCACTTTTGTTCAAAGTTAATCACGCACCCGTCCTATATGCTGTGTTGGATTGATGGAAATGGGAAACACCTACCGCATATGTAGTCAAGACAAAAGTATTATATGACACAAGAACCCAAACATGTGGATCAAGGCATTGTATTGAAAAATATTACTTTAGAATCTTTTTAAGTGCAAAATTTTAAATTCTTAAAAAGGAAATAATATGGTTCGTTTTGTGGCCATTATTATCAGTTCACTTTTGTTCACAGTTAATCAAGCACTCGTCGTTATATGGTGTGTTTGATTGATGAAAATGGGGAAAACCCCATTACATACGTATTAAAGAAAAAAGAGTACATGTGCCACTGAGGAGGGGGCGGGGTTTATTCACCATTTTGCTTCTCAGCTCAAATCATTTAGGAAAAACCTTTAAATTTTTGTTTAACTTTAGTCCAAATCGTCCGGACCAGTTTAAAGTGTCCAATCAATAGTCTGGGGATCAACCCTTCAAAAGATTTGAGCTGAAGTTAAAGAAATCACCTTTCTTCACACGAAGTCCATGACGTGTTCTAGAAAAAGCAATGACAGATGGCACCGTCTCAAGGTAGAACAATCCACAATAGAGAATTTTGACTTGATCTTTAAAATCGATTTTTTTTAATTGATTTGCAAGATGAATTTTAACTAAATTAGTGGGAGTTGCAAATCCTTTAAATTTTCACACAAATGGCCATTAGGGGTGAGAAAAAACTAAATTGAATTAGTTAGTAGATAGTTCTCGGATCTAAGTGAATATGGGTCTAATTCTCAATTTCAAGTGTAAACTCACTCACTCGAACTGAGCTGATATATATCCTCTCGCGCTGGAGAGTTTTCACCGTGAGAGGATCGGTTCTCTTTCTTTGTGAGTGAAGGTGTCGAGAAGGCAAAGGGGAGGATGGGGGCGATGAAGGTGACGGTGGAAGGGAAAATGGATCCCACGAAGCTTCACGAAAAATTGCATGAGAAAACGAAGTGTCTCCACTACCTAAACCAACAAAAGGAAGAAGAAAGCTGACGGGGGAAGTGATATCTACTAAGAGTGAGTATTCGTGCATCGGTCTATCTGTCTGTCATTCTATTACAATCAGGAGTGCACTGAACAAGTTTCAACAAGTAATCCACTCAATGATGAAGTATGAGTAATTCATCGTCGGAAGTAAAGAACGCAGTGGCACACATGGAGTATCTGCATAAGCTTTTGGTGGTAACAATAGTGGAATGTCATTCTTCAGTAGTCCTCGGAGAAGGCGAAGAAGTCGCTGGAAGTAGAGGCCAATCCGGGCATGGGCTTGGAGGAGACTCGGGGGAAGTTGGGCACGAAACGGGAAGGGGATTTTCCATGATCTCAATCTCGATCTCAGTGCATCAGTTGTCGGTAATGGCAAAGCCAAAAGTTCTTCGATGGTCGGTGCATGGATGAAGGACGAAGTTTCCGCGACAGCTGAACCTCACACTGCCAAGTAAGATGTTTGATCCAGACCCGTCTTGAACAATTAATGTTTAGCTTTAATTCTCATTTAGCTTTATACCAGTTATGCAGAAAACACCATTTACATATAAATTGCAATTCAGCGCAACAGTGACATGATTCAAGTATCAAAGTGATGGGGAAAAACAATGATGTGCGAGCACGAGTTTGATACAACACGAACATGTTGAATCTTGATATTTAAATTATTGTGATATGGTTCTTGAAGATAAAGCACACAACTAAAAATTGTAAGGCTTGTTAATTGTACTTAATATATAGGAGGCTTGCGACAATAACCAACAGCTTTTGACTGCTCTTGAGAAGCTCTTCTCTCGCTTCTCCATCTGTAAGTTATTTTAATGTAATAATCGAGAAGTAAATTGATATAATTTAATTACTGTATATATACATGAGTTCTTATGGGGTTCTTGGGAAACTGTTGCAAGCAAATGGTGTTAAATATTTGCCTGCTTATGAGGCAAAGATGGTGTGACTGGATGCTGGCTGGAGATGTGCCTGGGAAGTGAGTTTCCAGTCATTTTCTGGTTTGTTTTTTTTTTGCTTCTCATATTTTAGATATTTTATGTTGAGTAGTCATTTTCGTTTTTCCTCTATATCAGAATATTTGTCCAATCTTGCAAGCGACTGCGGTTCATGAAGAGCTCCGAGCCGCCGGTTTAGGTAATCCATGCTTCTTCATTTTGACCTAACCGACTGCTAAACAAAAATACTGAGAAAAAATATGCGTGGAGTTATCTTACTCATATATCTTAAAATCAATTGTGCTTTTGTTAATTGCAGGTCCAAAGACAATCTGTACAAGCAAGTTCAAGTTGAAAAAGCAAGCTTCTCAAGAGAGAGCATCTTGGGATTATATGATGTACAAAGCGTTTTAGATCTTAGGTCCTAGGTTAAGGATTATGCCACAATTTTTGCATTTCAAGGGTTTTGATGACACGAAAATGTATAGAAAATAAGAGAGTTTCGATCTCTCTATCAATTATCATCTCTGTTTAGTTGCTTTTTTACTATTGGTAAACATATAGCTTGTTTCATTTAATAGTTTAGGGTTTTGAATTGGAGTTTTTAACATGTGAATACATGATACTAACATGTCGCCTGCAACATATATTTAGAGATATAATATAAGTGTAAATACTAAGTCTCTTTGATCCACACGGGCAAATTTGTCATTTCTCGCCTTTCTTGAGGAATCAAGCAATAATCTATGGTTTAGTGTTTATTGATATGTACGTAACAGTGATTAGCATGAGAACATTCACCTTGGAGTGATGCTGGAGTATCCTTATTCAAACTCGAAGCAAAAGTCATGTGCAGTACAGTCTTCAATGTCTTTCACACTTCACCATCCCTTCAATCACAAGAAGTTTACATATTGTAAAGCCTCCATGAGGTGACTTGGGGATAGGCACCTTTATTTTAGCTGTACAATAATTCACAACGAGAGGTGCGAAAGATCATTATCACATGACAATGACAGAACATCTTCAGGATGGTTCTCATCAAAGTACCTCCAGTATTTGCATCATTTCAGATCTAAAGTAAGTTACGATGTCTCCATGATTGCAAAATCCTAGACATGCTCTTTTATTGCTAAGGTTAGTGTTGGATTCCTCCTCATGAGGAATTGTCACCGGCAATTAACTGTTTGGACCATTTGATGTGGCATTTAATGATCCATCTTTGGCTAGGGTCAAGTTTGCCAGATGGGGTGTCAGCTCTAGCCAAGAGAGACTCAAATTTGGGGCTTACTCTATCACCAGTGACAACCCCAATCAAGTCGATAAAGATCCACGTTTATCCAATAACATCTTGGTTCAATTTAAGGGAACTTGCGTCTATCTGCAATACCAATTATTCCATGGGAGCAACTCAGGTTGTCTAGCTGTCAATGGCAAGTTTTTATAAGTAGAATTGGTTGAGGTGGAAGTGACTTTTAAAAAGATGACTCACTTCTTTAAGTGTTAAGTCATACTTCAATGCTTAGCACTATTCATCGTACATGTAAAAAGTCTCCAAATCGACCCAATTTCCCTCAATCAATGACCAAACATCGGGAAAAGCAGGAGAGATGGTTCCCATCCACCGCTGTCCTCCTCGCGCGAGACAAGGATGGCTACATGAGCGCGCGTCCTTTTTTCGTCACTAAAGGATTTTGATAGTTAGTTAGGTCTGACAACCTGTGCTGTCCATTTGACAAATGCGAATCTTCCACTCCTTACAACGTTATCCTATCATAGATGTCTCAACATATTTTAATAGTCAATGTTTGTCCCAAGGTGAATAAATTACATAACTGAAACCTAAAATCTATCTTATTAGATCGATTCTAACTTGAAACTTATCCTATACATTGGGTCCAAATGTAGAGTCTATCCGGAAGCTCGTGTCCTTTTTTCTTTTTTTGTTAAAAATAAAAAGCCAAGACATAACAATTGTGGCAAAATAGTAAGAACAATAAAATGGCTCAAAATAAAATATCGATATAGAACAAATAGAAATATAAAGTAATAGAAGTGAAGAACGATAAATCATCTCCTTCCAACTTCATAAAATAGGTTTTAATTGCTTTTTGGGTGGATGGGTATGGTCAACATCCAAAGAACTTGAAACCAACCTACACAATATCGATTGCAAAAATTTGAAATTGAGAATCAAACCAATTCTACTGAAATTGGGAATCGGACTTGTCTCTATGGATGGTTCAATCTAATTCTTGCTAGGACTAGACTAGTTACATGGCCTAACTTCATTTACATCCACTAATGGCTTAAAAGTGTTTGGGATACGATGAGAAGTATTGTGCAAAGTAGGAAATTTTCATCCCATTCAGGGGTATTAGACTTCAAGGAAAAAATGACTATGAGAAAGATGACAAGTGAGACTAAAAGCGACCAATCAAATTGGTTCAACCTTCGTAAAAAAAAAAAATAGTTCAACCTAAGAATTAGATTAGATTGATCTTACTGATCATTTCCAAGCCAATTTTGGAAAGAACCGGTCTAGTTATCATTTTTGAAATCCTAAAATCGGCCTTTAACCCGTTTAATTCCCATTACTTATTTCTCTCGATTGACTATTTTGATTCTTAGTTCTTATATTCTTGATTGAATCAAATTAACAATAGTGTTGTATACCAGAGAAAAAGGAACCCGTGATCTCCATCCAAAATAGATGCACTAGACCACTCGACTAACAAGACTTTACTAATCACAAGTTATAAAATCGATATACTTTATCAATTATTTGATTTGAGAATCGGGAATGGAGCTGTCTATTCGATTTTATTTCGATTCTAGGAATGTTTCAAATATAACTGGTTCGGTTCTGAATCTTCAAACCGGCACACATGAATTAGCTCGAGATCATGATCTCGAAATCCGACCAATCCTGAAACCAATTTAGTCTAGGCGAGACCGTGTTTTTCTACCTACCGAACTACCATGTGCCCAAACCGGTCCGATCTTTTCTCCCTGTCTCACCCGACGAGAATATCTCAATGGAACAAGAATCTCTCTCTCTCTTGCCTAATCCAGTCAAACCGTCACATGCCGCGTACAATCCGATCGCATTTCTTAAACGTGCGCGCGACCGAGATCCGACGGCCCCGATCGCTGCCACGTCATCCCGATTCCCGACCGTCCCTAATCTCTCTCTCTCCTTGCCATTTCCATTTTCTCTCCATCTCCGTAATTTCTCTCTTTCTCTCTCTATCTCTCTCTCTGATCGTCTACCTGGGAGACGGCATCGATCGCCGCCGGCAGCATCGCCGCCGCCCCGCCGCCGCCTCGTCGCCCGCGACGGGACCATGGAGGACGTCTCCTTCTTCGATATCGCCGATTTCCTGAGGAAGCCGTCGGTGACCGAGACGCTCGTCGACGTCCTGCTGTGCGCTGTCCCGATTTGGCTCGCTGTCATGATCGGCCTCCTCATCGGCTGGTCCTGGCGCCCGCGCTGGACCGGCCTCGTCTACCTCGGCCTCCGCAGCAAGTTCCGGTTCCTCTGGACCGCCCCGCCCGGCTTCGGCGCCCGGCGGCTCTGGCTCGCGTTCACCGCCCTCTCCGCGTTCTCGGCCCTCCGCGCCATCTGGTTCAACTTCAGGAACAAGGAGAAGAACGCCGGGGAGGGGGCCTCGCCGGAGGGGCCCGGCTCCGTGGAGAGGAGCGGCGACCCTGTCAGGTGAGTTCCGAAATCCGATTGCTCCAATGATTTTGTGTTTTTTTTTCCCCTGCCTGTATTAATTTCTAAATGGCTGTCGAGGACTCGAGGTCGATCTTTTGATTGCTTTTCCTTGCTGGTTGATGACTTGATTTTGGTGCTTTACTGCTGGGCCGATTTATGTTTGTGTAGAAGAGTTGGATTTCATGCCTGCATTTGAGTGCTTGGACTAGTTATGGCGACGAGAAGGCTATAGCCATTCTAGTCGAGCTGCGACTTGTCTTTTATTGGTGTCTATATTGGTTTTGGGGGAGTTGAGATGGATCTGTTATTCCCGGAGAACCGAATCAGAGCGGTGCTTGTTCAAAAGCGAACCCTCTTATGCCAGGAATGAGTAAATATCACCAAAATTGTGTATCAAATAGTCTCTAAAAAGAAAGTTTTTGGAGTTGAGTTATCCGCTTGTAGAGACTAGAGTTTGGATGTTTGATTGTTTTGTTTATCAATAAGGCAGTACCTGAGGAGGTGTTTGTTTGTCCATTTTTCTTGGTTGATTATTTTGAATAATTACATCAGCAAAACAAGTCTGCGCATGTACGGATTGATAATGCGTATCAAAAGTCAACTTGATGGAAGGCATAATTGGGGTTGACCGAATGCATAATTTGTATCTCATTCCTTCAACCCTGTTGTTTTGGTAAATTATAGTCTTGCCACTCTTAATAGTTTTACATGACTAATTTTTCTTCAACAAAATGAGGTTTATGTTAGATGTTAATTATCCTTTTGGAGTTATTTGATACGAGTCAAATTGCCCTTTGTGAACTTGCACTTTCTTTCCTGATCATTAGAAGATTATGAGCTAGTAATGTATCAGGTCTGCCCTAAGCTTCTTAGAACACAAGTTTGGAATACAGAGAAATAGGTGTGACATCAATTTTGGTTTCCTTGTTAGTTCCCCCCTTTTCAATCTTTGAAACTGACCAGAGGACCAGACCTGAATCTAGTAGTTGATTAAATTTGCTTCTCTGTATCTCAGGAGCCCAATAACTTAGATTAATTGATATGTCTACTTTGACTTACTGAGTTGGTTAATTGGCAGAGAAAGGAGCAAATTTGTGGATAACTTTTAACCTGATCAGCACAACATGTATCTATTTTTTTGAAGGACAAACAAGATTCTATTAGAAAAGGTAGCAAGGTGTACTGCCCCTATTAAAAGAGACTTAAGAGGAGGAGCCATCCATATACCAAATTAAGAACAAAAAACTGTTTCTATAAGGTATAGCATGGGTTTGGGCATAAAAGCCAAGCAATGCTCATGGCAGAGACTTCTAGAAGTATTTTGAAATATTTTTCAATAAGAATAATTTAGTGCACGTGGGACTCTTCTTTTAATTTGATTGTGTATGCATCTCATTGGATAGCAATTCTTTAAAGCTTATTATGGCATTGCATCAATTTATGCTGTCATGAATGAGCTATTGATTGTGCCCTTTTTTTTTTTAACATAGTGGTCAAATTTTATACGATATTAACTGTAACTCTTATCTCTGGTCAAAATAGGGTTTGAGGAGACTAAATTTGATGATAGCATTGCCTTCGCTGTTAAAAGGAAATAATCTAGTCAATGGAAACCAACTTACATTAGGCGTAAATATTTAATGGTGATCATAGCTATTCAAAAATCTAGTCCCTAATCATTCATCAATTAAAGTATAACTATCTGTACTCCTTGTCATGTAGATGAATATTAGGTCGTTGTCCTCCCCCCCTAGATAAGTGCGCTAAGTAAAGCTCTTCCAAACATTAATACCTTACTATTCCTTTTACCACCGACCCCCCAAATGGAAAATGCTTTGCAATACTCTAGATATGGCCTTAAATCCTGGCATTTCGTAGCAATGAAATTCTTTCCTTTAAAGTGCAAAAAATGTAGATCTCATGCTCAAATATCGAAAGAATTTGAATTACCATGAGAAGAGAAATTAATTAAGTTGCTTGAAATTGGAGAATCTCACTTGAACTTTTGCGCCCCCCACTCTATAATTGTACTTGTGCACCTTGGATTTCAACGCACGAGAATAAAGAGAATTCAACAAACCACTGACCATGGCAAGAAGGAAGGTTAAGCTTGCTTTCATAGAAAATGATACTTCTAGGAAAGCTAGCCTCAAGAAAAGGAGGCAAGGGCTGATGAAAAAAGTGAGCGAGTTGAGCACTTTGTGTGGTGTGAACACATGTGCCATTGTCTATTCTCCAGACAGCAATGAGCCTGTCTTTTGGCCATCTAGACCAGAGGTGGAGCAACTCCTTGAGCGGTACCAAGGCTTCTCCGAACTGGTGAGAAGCCGAAAGATGCTGAACCATGAAAGCTACCTCAAGGAGCAGATCAACAAGTTAATCGGGCAGAAGAACAAGCTTGTGGTGAAAAACAAGGGGTTAGAATACACCTACCTCATGCAACAACTTTGTTTGTATGGCAAAACCACCAGTGAATTTGCTAATGATGAGATGTGCAGTTTATTCTACTATGTACGTGAAAAGAATAAAGAAATTGAAAAAAGAATAGAACTTCTCGGACAAACAGATGGTGCACCGCAATCTGGAAGTGCTCCATCGGCAATCGATGGCCCAGTAGTTGAGGAGGAAATCATCCTAGAGGCTAAAGGAGGAGGCATTGGCAATGCCAATGAAGACAATACAGGTGATGCATCTTCTTCATTGGATCAATGGTTCATAGATATGATGGAGACTGGAAACGCAGGTAGTGGCAGTGGTAGCAAAAAGGACAAATTATATCCTTTGGCATGTTTGACAGGTAGTGCCAGTACATATGATCAAGCTATTGCCTTAAATTTTATAAAAGAGAATGATGGCATCAGAAGTGGCAATTGGGCCAATAGGATAGGTCCTGTTAATGAAGATGCTGGAGGCAGTAGGGGGAATAATATTGTGTTGTCTCAGGGGCCTAGTGGAGTCTTTCCGGGAGAGTTGATTTGGTGACTTATGGGCATGTTGGAGGTAGTGCGAGCAATAATGCTGCAACACAATATCAAGGGTATGCAGGAGACATGAGCAATGGATCTGGAATAATATGCCCTAATGGAGATGCTGGAGGCTGTGGTGGCGATGGCGCAACTGGGTATGGAGTGAGGCTGTTTAACCAGCGGGATGCTGGAGGTAGTAGTGGTGGAAATAGTGAGGTGTTTCCTCCAGGAGGTATGTATGGAGTCCATAACAACACTGGTTATGGCATGAGGCAACACAAAGAGAATCCTGGAGCCATGACTAATGGTCATGGGGTGGTGCTTCCTCTTACCGATAATGACCATGGTGGTGGTAATGGTGGTTGGGGGATAGGAGTGAATCACAGGAATGCTGGAGTCATCGCCAATGGACATGAAATGTCGTTGACTTATGGAGATCTTATTGTTAGCAACAGATATGATATTGTTGTTCCTCCTTTGGTGGCACCCACTACTGCAAATGCTGGCAGTGGCAATGTTGAATGGGAGAAGGGCTTGTATCAAGGAAATTTTGCTGCTATCGACAACGGAAACAACAAAACAATTGATAATGGGCCTTTTAAAGGAGGCGATGGTGGATATAGGGCAATGTTGCCCCAGGGAAATTTGGTAGGCAATATTGGTGGAAATGAGGTGTGGATGCTGCATGACAATGCTATAGTCAATGCTAATGGGAGTGGTGGAAAAAATGCCAGCATGAAGTAACATCCTGAGAGCAAGTGGCCCAACTTTTAATGAATTATCGCATTGTTTTTGTTTCGAATATTTGAGGGGAATTCTGAATTGGACTCACGCAATGTGAATTTTACGCATCTTAGTTGATGGGCGTCCATGTCACTGCACAACTTTGATGAATTCAATTCTTGTGAACGTAGTGTCTAGGTTAGAATATTACGTACCCTAAGGTTTCGAGTATTTTCCCTCAATTTCCTTTATTGGTATATTGTTTCTGCTTTCTTAATATTAGCGTGGCTGGTATATAATAATAGAATCATTTTCAATATTTATTATTGTACCATGAACCTTGCCAGTGTCATTTAGCATAATCTGTTCATCTTTGGGATATCTGGTAATGCGAAAAATCGTCATGAACAATCCTGAAATCATTGAACATCTATTCATCGATCCATCCAAAATTAGTGAAGTGTAATAATCCATGTAGCTGCGTATTATTCGATCTATTGCTCTTATCGATAGGTTGAGAAACAAAATCTATAGCAATTCATTACCTTACCTTTATGTGAATTTGTAATATACCAAGAATGAATAAATCCGCCTCCCTTTGGCCTAAAAGAAGAAGAAGAAGAAGAAGAAGAAGAAAAGAAGAAGAAACAAATAAAGAGTAAATGCACCTTCCATTTATAATACATCATATTACATGAATAAGATGCGAAGATAATTTGAAGTGAATGCACGATGCACGATAAAATGGGATGAAGGTGCATGAATTGGGACTTTGCAGCAGTTCTCAAATTTAGATTCATTTATTTAATTAGTATTGCTTTGAAGCACTGACTAGTACCCATGTGATCCAGTTGTCTCTTTCTGACCATTTCTTTTTCTGGATATAGTGTTATATGGATGAAATGCTACTGAAGTAGGTCTACTAGTTGATTTTTTCTAAGAACATGAAGATTTTATGGAATTTAGATCGGAAAATCTCATAAACCACTTCCCTCTTTATTAACAAGCAATCATGCCTGGGGAATCCTACATGCTGTGGAACTTTGTTCCTTTGGAATTGGACATCTTGGGGAAACACATTGGAAGCTCGAATTGTTATATAGCTCTTGTGGCTTTGTTTTTAGACATTTCCTCTTTTGATGCAGAGTTAGACAGACATCACTGCCCTTTCCCTCTGTTTTTTCCCCCAAAACACAGACATGCGCAAGTGAGGAGACTGTTGTATGTGGAGATCATGCAGAAATGAAATGTTATGGACCATGATGCAGAATGAGAATGCTTGGTTTTTTGTAGTGTGCTAGGGACAATAGTTATTTGTGGCAAGTATAGGATCCGTTTACTTTTCAGTGATAGATCTGGTGCGTCTTTGAAATGCTGCAAATTTGGTACTGTTCCAATTGTGAGTAGAGGCTATAGCTGGTAAAATCAAGGAGAATATGGAGTTTCCGTAGAAATATGCTAGGATGTCCTGGGGGTACATTGGCTGATCAATCTCAATTCTCACAGTTGATCACTGGGGGATAATCTGAGTGTTAAGATGCATTTTGCTTCTTTTGGTTGGCTTGAGCCAAAATCTAGCAATTGGCCAAGCATATGGATCATTTTCTCGATGAATTTAGTAGATATATCTTTTTAGGAGGACCCAATGACCATAGATCAAAACTATCCAGTTTTTACAGTGTGATGGTTGGCTGTTCATGGACTTGCTATACCTACCGTTTCTTTTTTAGGGTCAAGGTCAGCATTGCAGTTCATCCAACAATAAACCTATGCTGTATTTCCTATATTGGATTTCATATTTAAATAACCCTTTTACTCGTAAGAGTAGGTTTTTAAGCTTTGGGCCTAGCAAAAGAAAAATAGGGATAGGATCCTATGGGATCTCCCCCCTTCAAAATCAGATGTGAAAGTTTCCTTTCATCCAGCTCAAGTGGTTACACCAAGTAAAAAAGGGGTTTTCGCTTTCAAATTTTAAAAACCTCATGAACCTAGACATTGCTCTGGAGAGGCAATCCTGGTATTGCGTTGAACAGGCTCCATTCTTCCACTTTTTCTTCCTATAAATATGTTTCAACTTTGATGTAGTTGTTGCTCTTTGCTATTAGGAAGTAGTCAATGGATTTTTGCTTAGAAAAGTTTAAGGTATGCCTTTCTGATCTTTGGGAAACTTTGAAAAATTTGGATACAAAGAGTTGTCGATTTGTAGGTGTTGGCCACCAATAGCTTGGATAGGGAAATGGCATGTATTTACTTAGAGATTCATGAAGTTGAAGCTTTTAAGAGTCTCTCTGTTCAGTAGCTTGATAGGAATATGTGATTCAATATGATGAAGGTGTTCACTTGATGAGCTTTGAGTGGTAATGTTAGTTCTTTGTGAGTTATAGCAGCATGGACACTGGACTATAACTAATGGTCACTGATGAACCTCAGGGAGTGATCTAGCTTTGAAATAAGTGTGTATTGGCCATAAACATGCCAATAAAGGAACAGGAAAATATATTCTCTTAGCTCATCAGTCAGAAATTCTTGTCTTGTTGGTATGAATCAGTCTTCTCATTCTCCTAGGGTCCATGGTTAACCACATACTCCTCAATTCATTGCTTTCCTTGTAGAAATTGGTCACTCCATTCATTTTTGGTGGTATTTGATCAGTTTCTTGATTGAGTCAGCTAACGACATTATTCTTCGGCAGTCTTGAAACTAGGCTTGCTGGAGGACAGTCAGATATCGTGACAGAAAATGACTTGGAGCATCTGTTACATCTTCTGGAAGGGAGGGAAGGAGATATGGAGTGGCAAAGTATGATGGAGCGCAAGACGCCTAACATGGCATACCAAGCTTGGCGGCATGAACCCAAAGTACTTTTTGCTTCAATCTCTTATTCTTTATTTGTTTAGGGCAAATGCTATTTTGACCATGTAGATACTTGTAAATCTTTTTCATAATGTTCTTTTCCTTAATTTGAAAATAAAAAAGGCAAGATTTTCTTTTTCTGAAGAAATCCTGACATATTATGCATTTTGTTTCTTGCCATCTGGCATTCACACATGATGTTTTTCTGATCACTTATGAATGTATAGCATGTGGTTGGAATCAACCACTGGTCATGTGTATACATTTAGAGTTGTGCTAGCTACTAGGATTTTAATCTGATGCTTTTTCCCATGTACAAACTGTGCTTGGCACTTATGCTGCATGGCTATCAAGAGTATGGCGCTTTATAGCGGGAAATGCAGATGCATTTTAGATATATGGTCATGCAATAGATGCTTTTCTTTTCAATGCTCTTAACATTGATAGAACCTTTGTTTCCATATCTGATTCGGCATTTTGTATATCAGTAACCCTTGTTCTGTTATCTGTTTTGCATTTTATCTATCAGACAGGCCCTATTATTTATCGTAGCAGAACTGTATTTGAGGATGCAACTGCGGAAGTGGTTAGAGATTTCTTTTGGGATGATGAGTTCCGGCCAAAATGGGATCCTATGCTTGCATACTTCAAGACCTTGGAGGAATGCCCTCATACAGGGATAATGATTCTTCATTGGATAAAAAAGGTTTTTCAAGCTTGTAAATGGAAGCCAAGTGCACACATACACACACAGTTGGGCTTTTTTTTTCCCTACTTTCTTCTACCAGATACCATACAATAGAATGACAAAATTGCACCTTTCTATTTCAGTTTCCTTTCTTCTGCAGCGATCGTGAGTACATCATTGGCCGGCGGATATGGGAGGCTGGCAAGACGTATTATTGTGTGACAAAGGTATGTAGGATCAAATACGTTCATGTTGTGGAATATAACTGTCGAGGACTGGTTATTAAACATTTTCATGGAACAATCTGCACAATATGTGATGACATTCCTTCCTCTGTCGTTTCCCATGGTTTGCTGAATTTACCCAAGTTATCTCTGTTCTGAAAGGTTTTCTGACTTTCAGTTTGGCCCCCACTGAAATGATTCTTTCACTGGAGTTTTGTCTTGTTGGAGTAGATGCCTAAACTTTATTTGATTGTGATTTCTCACATGGGCAAGTTATATAGCTTTAGCATCTGCTGCTTGTCTGGGTACCATTGCTATAGCTTTGCAAGTGGCAGTAAGTCTTGGATCTTTGTGAGTGAATGATGAAGACTCTAGTCCTATTTTTGTATTCCAGCTGTGGATGAACAATGAATCAATCAACTAATGGTTGGTGAATAGAGTGGGATAGCATGTCTTATCTTTCCCAATTTGGCCATGGCACTGACTGATGTTTGACAAAATCCTACAGGGAGTGCCATACCCAGGCCTGCCGAAACGTGACAAGCCAAGGCGCGTTGAGCTCTACTTTTCTAGTTGGGTTATCAAGGCTGGTATGCACTACTAGAGAACCATGTACCTGTACCCTACTAAATTTTGTGGATAAAGGATAAAAATACTGTCTACTAATTTGTTTTTGCTTTCATAATTTGTCAGTGGAATCTCGTAAAGGTGATGGACAGTTGTCTGCATGCGAGGTTACTCTTGTGCATTATGAGGATATGGGGATTCCCAAAGACGTGGCTAAGTTGGGAGTCCGGCATGGGATGTGGGGGACAGTGAAGAAACTACACTCTGGCATGAGAGCATACCAAAATGCTCGGAAAACCGAGGCTTCCTTGTCGAGGAGTGCATTGATGGCAAAAATCACAACGAAGATTTCTTTCGATGGAAACTCTGATTCCATGGAACCACTTTCTGGTGAAGAGGACAGAGACCACAGCATGGAAATCGAGAGGCGCCAAGATAATGGGCTCGATTGGAAGTGGGTTGCCGTAGCAGGAACTGTGGCTGTTCTATTTGGACTGCATACCGGTGCCATAGGTAAAGCATTGTTTATTGGAGCGGGGAATAGGATTGCGCGGAGATGAGAGGAGATAGTAAAGAAATATGCTTTTACTTATTTGTTCTTATAGATCACTATATCCTGTCATACCTAACAATGCATCAATCCTTATCGATTTAGCTAACCTCATAACCCGTATTATTCTATCCCGTTGATTCATTCATCGTAAATACATTTCACCAACTGATGCTCGACTCTGGAGAATCAATTTTTTCTCACTTTCACGGTGCACCTGGATCTCACCTGTTGCGCCTGCAGACAGGTCTTATGCTATTACAATTTACTTCGAGCTTGTTTAAGTCAGAAAGAATGCCCAGACATTTTGCGGCATGGTGGCCAGATTTCATCACCCTCTAGAAATTAGTGACGTTCATGTCCTTTCAAGTGAGATTCTACCGTTTCTTGAACTGCGATTGCCCATGTCGATTATCTTTTGGTGATCTAGATTCAATCAGTTGCGTCAATCTCCGCAGCAACGACTCAAAGAATTGATGGATTGAATGGAGCGATGTCAGTAAATCTATCTGTTCAATGTGGATCTAGAGGATGATCGAGTCATATAAAGTGAGTAAACCCAAAATAGGAAAGTAAGGTTCGGCCCAAGACCTAAAAAATATTCATAACATTGCTAATATTCTGATTAGTATGGTTATTGCTGGGTTAGGTTATCGAACCTGTCCTTTAACGTCTCTCATCAATAATCCTTTTTTGAGTAATTCTTATATAAGTTGATAATAATATGGTACTAATGTCCAAAGTACAGTTGTGTCAATTGTAGAAATTTAAACATATGGCGGGTCCACAAAGAGGTAAAAACAGTCGTGAAGTCGCTCTAAGATGTAGATGTAGGCCCATCTGAGGGGAACCACAGCACCATTTTGGTCATCGTCGGTTAGCCACCAAGCCGGCCCTACTCAATAATACCACATTCGCGAAACCAGCATGCACTCAATAATTCCCTATTCGATTTGTTGGGCCCAAGGTCGAGAACTTGCATTAAATTTCCTACCCAATTCCGCGGGTTAGATGGTCATCATGTCGGCTATTAATGCCCAAAAAGAAAGGACAATAGAGGAGGAGTTTCATCGGCGCACGCATGTGCCCGATCAGCACGAGAGATCCAGTGTTTTCCTTGAACAATGGTCTACAAGTTTGTCCTGCGCAAGCCGGGTCTGTACCGATCGATTGAATGTTTCGTTAGGTGATGGGAATTATCTATCTATCTGAAGGTGGATTATTACAGATTTCTCGACGTCTTTGATTTTGCTTCCAACTCGAGGACTGAATTCAACTTGTAAAGTTAGGTCTAGTGGGTTACTTCGGAATCCTCTGATCTTAGACTATTGAGGTCGATTTCACACTCTTAAATTATTTTTGTTGGCTTTTCCAGTATAGTATGAAAAGCATTTAGCTTCTCCCACTATCTTCTGTGGAGCAACCCTCTCCATTTCTTGATGTACTATCTTCCTTTACTCTCATGCAATCCAAAATCAATCCCCCAGCTGAATCATGAAGAAGCACGCAAGCAAACAAACAACAATCAATCACCAATCTTGTCAAGCCTTTATGGTGAAAGGCACATTTTCTTTTTCTAGCAAAAAAATAAAAAAGAGAAAGAGGAAATTCACGTGGTTTTTAGTTCGAACTTCATGTGTCGCCAAAATGGATAAGATGAGCGTGAAAAGGACAATTACAGCAACTGTGATGGACAACAAGTGGTGTTGGATTGTTTGGGAATCATCCTTGGATGGATTGAGATTGGACCATTGGACGCCATTACAACCCAACAACATCACATCTAACGTCCTTGAAGCTAGGGGAGCCCCCCCAATTTTTCAGAGTATTATCTGAGGGCTTTTTCTGAAATTTCATTTTCATCAGTCAAATGTCCCCCTATCACCACCACCGTCACATCATCTCATGCCAACTTGTCCAAATTCTAAATTATTTAAAATAATTTTTTCTTTCTCATGAGCTGTCATGAGAATGAAATTATCAAGTATCTTAATCTTTCTGCCGTCACAGAAAGAGATTTTGCACATTTTTGTTGTGAATTTATTTTTTTAATTGAAAGTAATAAGTCTGGCAAATGAAATAAAGTCCATGCACCAGCTGTCTTTTCTTTACTTGGGTCACGTTTGTTTTACAAAAAATAAATAATTTAAAAATATTTTTCTAAAATTAATTATAAATATCACTTGAAATAATTTATTAATGAATAATATTTTTATTATTGATAACAATTTATAATTACACATATTCATGGGCCATAAAAATATGTTTTGTTAATTCATTTTTGTAAATGATCGTTTTTTAGAAAAAAAAACTCTAAATCATTCATTTTTCATAAAATAAACGGAGCCTTTGTTTCCAATGTTTTTTAGGCATGAAGTTAATATGTATTATTGCAATGACCAGTTTTAGGTATACAAAATAGGTTAAACAAATTGATGTGTTAATAATATGAGTGATTACGAGTGGGTATTGGATAGGAATTCTCAACTTATTTACTAAAAAATTACCTCATAAACTAACTTTTATATATATACACGCACACATCAAGCATTACTTTTTCAGTATATTAAGCAGTCTCTCGACCTAAGTTTTAAAGCAAATTATCTGACAATAACCTATTTTACTTACCAAAGTCTTTTCCTACTCACTCTAGCATCTCCAGGGCTGGCATGCTTTGCCATCAGTTTTTCATGAAGCAATATATTCTATCACCAAACACTCACTATAATATATATGACATGTTTTCACCCGCTTGGGCAAAACATGGAAATGATTGCACTAGAGGAAAGAAGAAGAAAATGTGTTTCAGTAATTTTAGGAAATAGATTTACTTGTGGGATAAGAAAGCTATTTCAATTTTAAATCCACATAGAAGAGATCTATTGGAAGGTAAAAGGTATTTATGATCACATTTCAAATTACTATTTTTTCCGTTGTTTAATAATACACTGTAATAAGACATGTGCACGTACTTATGCATCTGCAAAATATGGAAAAAGTTGCAACAGGGGACAGCCAAAAAAAAAAAAAAATGCAAGATAAGAAAGAAGTGTGATTTAAGTTAGTTTAGGAATAGATTTAATTGTATGATATGAAAGTAATTTAAATTTAAAATCCACTAAGAAGAGATTAATTGTAAGGTTACTTAAAAAAGTAATTATGTCCACATATTAGATTACTATTTTGTCCGTTGTTTAGTAATCCACTATAATATGACCGTAGACATATTTACACGTGTGCAAAATGTGGGAAAAATCGCAAAAGAGGAAAATGCAGAATAAGAAAAAATGTAAATTTATTTTAAGAAATAGATTAATTGTAGGATAAGAAAGTAATTTAAATTACATAGGAGATATTTACTGCAAGGTTACTGAAAAAGTAATTATGTTCACTTTTTAGATTACTATTTTGTCCGTTGTTTCTATACATTATAATATGTATGTACACATAATTATGCGTGTGCAAAATATGGGAAAAATTGCAATGGAAGAAAGGGAAAAAAGGCAGGATAAGAAAAGTAAGGTGATTTAATTTATTTTAGGAAACATATTAATTGTAGGATAAATAAGTAATTTAAATATTAAATCCACATAGAAGAGATTTATTGGGAGGTTAGTTAAAGGTGATTATGTTCACATTTTAGATTACTATTTTGTCCGATGTTTACTAATAAACTATAATGTGACATGCACGTACTTACGTGCGTGCAAAATATGGTAAAAATTGCCATAAAGATAAGGGGAAAGAATGTAGGATAAGTAATAAAATGCGATCTAAGCTATTATGAAGCAGGGGTACAAAACATGGCCAGTCGGTTCAGTGACTGTGCCGTAAGGCATGCCATGTCTGTAGTGGGTCTTTCACCCACTCTCACTTATTCTAGGCGCGAGAAGATACTATATCTGCCTACCCGGCGGTAGCTAAGACTAAGGACCTAACGTGGTGTCTACCTTCACTATCGTAGGATAAATTTAATTGTAGGATAAAAAGTTATTTAAATTTGAAATCCTCATGAAAGAGATTTAGTGGAAAGTTTCTGAAAAGTTGATTATGTTCACATTTTAGGTTATTATTTTTTCGTTGTTTAGTCGTGACATGTGCACATACTTACGTGAGTGCAAATTATGGAAAAATATCGCGACAGAGGAAAGAAAAATATGATTTGACCTATATATGTTCGATTGTAGGATAAGAAATGTTACTTAAAAATTAAAATATAGAAGACATTTATTTTGGGAGGTTACTTAAATGACAATTATGGTCACATATTAAATCGCTATTTTATCTATTATTTAATAAAATCCAATCATTATTTATAATGGGTATGTTGTGGAAATTTCAAACGAAAGTTAAATATTGAGGGTTCTTTGGAGTTTGATTTATTACAATATAAAGAGATATAGAGTTTACTAAATCTTTTAAAAAAGTTAAAAGCCAAAAAATCTTAAACTATAAACAATCATTTAACTTTTTTTTTTTTGTAACACCAAAATTTTCAAACTTGTACTTGAATAACACATTTACCCTTTGTCAATGAGTATCATTGAAAGTAAACTGTGTTGATGTAACTAAACTGAAATAAAAATGATATCATTTTGAATGGAAAATCATCCGATAGGATTTTGACGGAGGATAAATATGTTACACGGTTACAAGCTTAGAGATTTTTATGTCACAATAAAAAGTTTAAGATAAATGTGTTATGATGGACAAAATTTTGGATTTTTTATGTTACCAAAAAAGTTCAAGGTAAATTGACCAATAAATATAGTTTGAGATTTTTTATAGGCTTTTTCCCTAAGAAGTTAAGTAGGAGCATCTCCTAATATAATCCTTCTTCTCATTTTAGCACCCTGACAAATTTTGATCATCGCATCAGATCCATTATAGTCATAAAAAGTTCACTTAATAGCATAATAGTTAGGGTTAATACTACAAAAAATTCCAAATAGTTACACATGTGATAAATATACCTCAAATTAAATTTTGGATCACCAAAAATTCCAAATTAGTATTCTTGTGACAAATTTACCCAAACTAATTTTAATGTAAAAATCATAAATTGATAAACCTCCAAATCGATGTAGATTTCTATGTGGATTTACCACACCAATTGAGTTATTGTCATCTATTATCAAACTCAACAATTTCATGATAAAATTTGATGGAAACTAATAGAGGGTAAATATCACGGGTGTATTAGTTTAAGATTTTAGATGATCTCAAAATTAGTTTGAAGTAAAATTGTCACAAATATATTGATTTGAGATTTTTGGTGATAAAAAAATTAGTTTGGATAAATTTGTTATATGTATATCAATTCAGGATTTTTCGTAGTGTCTATGTGTGGTCACAACGTTCCACATATGGCATTTTTTTAAATAATTTAAGCTTTCGGTGAAAAGACTTTAACACAATATTGAAGCCTGTTCAAACAACCCAAATTTTCACCTAATATCTCGTGTATTTTCATGCCAAGCATGCGCCAGACATTCATTCTCGTTCCGTCGCTGCTGTGGACCTAATTAATCATTAGATGGAGCATTAAAGTCCCTAATCACAAGGCATGAAATTAGGTTTAGCTAAGTTCGTTTTGCCTTTGTAAAATACTTTCTAGACTCTCCTTTCTCTTAAAAAAAAGAAAAAGAAAAACAAGGCGCATTACCATGAAAAAAAAATTAGGAGAAACGCCAGCTCAAACATATTTTTACGCATTGACTTATCAAGTTGACTTGTCTAAAGAAAAAGTATGAGAGAAACTTAGGAAAATGATGTTGCATTTCCATTCTGCTTTAACTTCAACAAAATGTAATGACAAAAGTGGAGTGGAAGAATGAGATCCTTGTTGAAGAATGCAGAATATTTTCATAATCACTAACAAATTGACACATCATTAAAAGATCTTTTTTCTTTTCGGGATGGGTGCAAATCGAACCACCATGACCCTTTGCCAAGCCACGACAAGGAGCTACATGATCCTCGCCTCGAGTGGCTGGGTTTGTAGTCGTATAGACCCTTGCCCAATAGAGGCGAGGGCAGGGCGACCCTTACTATGGTTTGTGATAGTCTGTGGCATGGACGTCGAACGCCCACGTGAGGTGCTTAATGGTTACTAAACTTAAATGGTCATATTAATAATAACTACAAAACTGATTTTGTAATTGACGTTCACGTGGATTTTGTAATTAACGTTCACATGCTTTTCACGTGTTCTAGATTTAATACTACTTAATCTCATTGCGAAAAAAATAAAATCACAATAGACCATAAAGATTCATCCCAATCTCTGACTTCATCTCCTAATAGAATTAGTGGGTCGTGCTACAAACTACAAGGTACCATCAAATGCAAAGTATTTTAGAACATTTTAAATACTTAATTTTAAGAAAATTAAGGAGTGATTTAAGCTCGTGAGAGTCAAATTGCAGTAGCATTAGAATATAAATAGGATAATGAGACAGATGATTCATGAACTTTGACTCAATGTGCAATATTACTACCGAACTTTTAATTTATCCAATGTGATTATTAGACTTTTGTCATATGCTCAATGTAATTTCCGAATTATATGAAAATGTTCGACATTATCCTTCTACCAATTTGAAATCAAGGATAATATCGAACATTTTTATATAATTTAGTGATTCAATTAAATATGTACCAAGAATTTAATGACTACATCAAATAAATTAAAAATTCATAGACTATATCGTACATTAGACAAAGCTCAAGACAATTTTCCTCATTGTCTCCGACATGAAGTGAAGTACATGGGACTTTTCTAATTCTTAGGGGATTAAAAAGTCAAATCAAGTGCTTTCCAAATTCTTAGGGGTTTAAAAAGTCAAAGCAAGTGCTTTTCCAAGTAATAGAGATAAAAAAAGAAAGAAGGAAAGGTGGAGAGGATCTTTGACTAATGCGGGATGCAAGTTAATCATATCCCCAAGATGATACGCGCACGTGCCGAGCCGTATGGATTAATGGGCCATAATGACGATGCAAAAGTTAAAAAGGCGCGATGGCATGGCAGCACGTGCCGCTTAATTAACCCCCTGTCTTAATCGTCATTAATTATTCACGTAATCACTATCCTTTCCATTTTTTATTCTTACTCGCCATCCCCCAACCTGCTTTTCGTCCCTTCTTCGGCCCCGGTGACGTCACGCCGCGAATTTTTCCTCTTTTTTTTTCACCGGCAAAAGAATTTGGGGAGTTAAAAAAGGGGGCCCCGCCTGGAGTAATGGCGTCAGCCGCCTCCACGTGGCACTCCCTGTACCTCACACTCCAGAATCTCTGGAACTGCTCTAGAGAGAGAGAGAGAGACTACTACTGTGCACGCTAGACGCATGGCATAACCTCCCCAAGGCGTCTTCCATTTTCTCTCTCTTCACTCTCTCTCTCTCTCTTCACTGCGGTGTCTTCACGGCTGCTTCAGCTCCGGCGACCGGCGCGACTCGTTGACCGGAGCTACGAGGAGCGTCGGCGGAAATGGAGGCTCCGACGAGGTAAGGGATTCTTCCCGTCGGGATCGGCGACGCGGTCGCGCGCGTCCGGTGGCCGGAGTCGCCCCCGCCGAATCTCTCGTTTCTCGCCTTACGAGTGTTCTTTCTATTTTTGTTTTGTTTTGTTTTGTTTTTTGTTTCCTTTTTTGGTATCGCTTTCGCGTGGCGTGAGTTTCGAGAGTTCCAATGCTGCGCGGCGGGGTTCGATTTTCCTACGTGCTACCGACGTGGTCCGGGGGCCGGACGGATGCGCGTTGGAATCATGCGGCGATTCCGATTGCTGTTGTGGTTGGTGTGTAAATTAGGGTAGAGAGCGCAGGTCTAGGTGTAGTGGCGATGTCGGAGTTCCGATTCGGGAGTTCCTTTTGAAGGAATTCCGTTGTTGTTTAAACTACGGAGCTCAGCAGAATACATGCAGTATGAGATGGGTTGAAGCCGCGGCGACGAGAATTTTCGTTGAATTGAGTTGATGATTGATTGCATGTTTTGAGTGCGATTCGGTTAGCCTAATACAGCTGGACCTTCGGGTTCCTTGCAAATGATTAGTCTAGGTAAAGGCTGTTGAGTATTTGGTGTTCTACATAGGATGGTTACTGTGGGAACGAAAGCAACAGCTTGAGAAGAGTCGCTGTGTCTGGTATATGGGCTGTAACCGATCGATGAAAACCATGTGCTTCGGGTCTGGTGGCCATCTTGAGGAATGCTATTAGCTGGCTTTCGGTTCTGGTGCAGAAAGTAAAATATGCGGTCTTAGAGGTCTTTTGCTCCATGGCCAAACGCAGTATGCAGTCTTGAGGTCCTTCATGCCTGTGCTTGGGGTCTTTATTGAGGCATCTGTCAGATGAATGAAGTGCAACATATTGGCACTAACAGATAGTTAGAATTTATAATATAGTAGGCCAAGACTCTGAGAGTTGCGATGAATTTAATGCTCCGTTTTTAGGCCATGAGATCGAACAGTTTAGCTCTTACCTTCAGCTGAATAAAATCGAGAATCTTAATAACTGTGTCCGGAATCTTGTGATAAATATCATGTCAGACAGCTACACCACTTAAGAACACAGAACTGAAGCTTCCATGTCCAACACGTGTCGGAACTAAGGAAACCAGCTGGTAGTGCACTATCAAAATGGGAGGATTGAATTTGCAATATATAACAATAAAAAGAACCTAAACTTTGCTTGTTTTAGCAGTGTCAAAATGTATGAGTCCTTTCATACAGTTGCCAATACCCAGTGCTCTGAAAGATTTAGATGTTCCGTATTGATGTGATATGTCATTATGAATTGAGTATCTCCTTTATTTTACATGGATTCATGTCCGAACTACTTGTTGTATGAGTAAAATAACATCACTCCTGCCTTTGTATATTTTCCCAGGTAACTTCATGTGTCTAAAGTGGCTACTGATTAAACAACAGAGTCTTGGGATATGAAATAGAAACATGTAGCATGAAGAAAGAGAAGGATCTCCGTTGTATGGTCTTTTTGTAAATTTAGAGGATTATTGAGCAAAAGATGAATTTGGAAAATCAAAAGATAGAACCTGTGACTGAGTTAGGACTTTCTTTGGACTATTCAAGTCAGTGCAATCAGAGAACATCAAACAATGATCCAAGTGCAGGTGCAAATGCAGGATCAAGTGGGAGCTTGAAATTTGTGGCTGCAAATCCCTTATCTGAGCTGGTTTGGTCTCCACACAGAGGCTTAAGTCTTAAATGTGCTGACTGCAGTTTCATAGAAGGGAAACCCTCTCCAATATGTGGTGCAAGGTCAAAATATGCATCAGGTAATGTGTCAACTTGTAGAAGGATAATCTCATTTACAGTTAGACAGACCAATTAAAATTTAAGTTCCCTCAAGTTGATGCTTCATTTCGTGGATTTAGTTGAAACAATGTTTGCTTTCAGAAAAGGTTGATCTCATGGTTGATGTGAATGCTGAGGCTGATGCGCCTGTCTCTCATATAAATCTTGAAATTGAAGGCTCAAGATATGGGGAGCCAGAGGATTGTTGTGGCTTTGTAGGGCAAAGGGCTGAAATAACAACGAGCAAGGAAAATGCCTTTCCAAATGTCCTGGGTAGGTGATCCCATAGTCAACTAAGGACCTCACATGCTGATATTCTATGAAATTTAAGCAATTTACATAATTTTGAATTATTTAAATACAAATTTTTTTCTCTTTCGCTTGTTCTTTCACCTTATGAAGCAATAATGACATTATTCTCTAACACAAGCAACTGTGGATTACGTAATTTACCCTTTGGATGAGTGAGAATCTTTCTTCCAACAGAAGCTTGCATTTGATTTTTCATCTCCATATCTCATGTCTACTGAATCTACCTTGGCAGGTCAGGTTAGTGAAAAAAATGGAAATCCTCCACAGAATGAAGTTTCTCCTGGAGATCCTGCCTTTAGAGGACTAGATGTCACTATGAATTATGAGCAATTGGCAGCGGGAGTTACAATGGTGTCAGAAGCTCTCCCACTGAATGAACAGAGAGCTTCTGCTACTCTGGCTTTCTCTCCAGGGGGAGAGGATGACAAACTAGCTTCTTTTTTAATAGAGGAAAGCAAGAAAACCAGTATCCCAGGTCTTCCGTTATTGGAGAAACTAGAATCAACAGCTGAGAACGACGTAAGGACTCTTAACAGTGAGAACATCTGCCATGCAGCAGCTGATGCTGTGGCCTCAGAATCTTCCTCTGAAGTCAAAAGCATCTCTATGCAGGATGCTGATATCCAACACAAAGGCAAACTTGTTTGTAGTAACAGAAGAATCTGTGGAAGTCATAAGGAAGGTAAAGAAAAGGCATTATCCGATGGAGATACTAGTGGACGATTGATAAAAGAGGATGACAACAGCCATGAGAGTGTTGAAAGCTGTAACAGTGCGAGCTTATCTTCAGTTGGAAGGAAGAGAGGGAGCGTTGAATTGCATCTGATTGGTGGAAATAAACAAGCTAGGTATGTTCAAAACCAAACTGCTTCAAGCTCTTTTGCTGGACAAGATAGCTCCTTCATGAATTGGATATCAAACATGGTGAAGGGCCTCTCCAAAACAAATCAAGATGTGGCAGGCTCTCCCTCACTTGCTCCCACTGGTCCTGGTTCTGGAAATGAGCATCTGGATGGTTCATTTGTAGGTGGCTTCCAAAACCTGGATGCTAATTGTGGGAATATGGGTTTTAAATCCATTTTTCAATCTATCTATTGTCCAAATAAAACTGCTCAAGAATCGAGGGCACTTCTGCTTCCTAGTCAAGCAGGAGAGGGATCTACAAAAATTGAGCTGGCTAACAAGATATGTGCTAAAGATGTGCACCCATTGGCATGTCTAGCAAAAAACGACAACCCAAGCAAGAAGCTGCTGCTGCATTGCAAAATGTTGGATGAATCTGCTCCTGAAATTGGAACAGGTGGTCCAAATATTACTCAGGTTTTGGATGCAAGATTTGCTGTCTCTCAGGATAATTGTGAAAATCACTCTACAAAGAATAAGAATCTCGACAACTTGGATAACGGAAGTAAAAAGAACTCAAAAGATTCATCCAACTCTTCTTTGGGGGAACATAACTCATTAAAAGCTGGTAAGGATCATTCTTATTCTTCAGAAGAGAAGATTAGTAATCTTGGCTGCAGAAATGATTCTCGAAGAAGCTTGTGGATAACTCGTTTTTCATCAAGGACCTCTTGCTCTATACAAAAGCAGGATATCTGTGTCCAGAGTATGAATGGAACAATCGAGGATTCGGGGAATTTCATGAGAATTACAGCTCATTCTAAGCAATCTTTTGGTTGTCACCCAGATCCAACGAAGCTAGAGGTCAAGGATTGTAACAGTGAAGAACCATCTGGTGTTGGAAAAGAACCACAAGATTGTGCTGCTGGTAGTGAAGCTTCCTTTGGTTTCAGAAAGCTCCAGAAAAGTCATGATCACCATATGATACAGAAAGTGAACTGTATTTCATCTTCTCAGAGACTAAAAAGTTCCGAGGAAATGGCATCATTGTTTGCTCGAAGATTGGATGCCCTGAAGCACATTATCCCAACAAATTCACTAGATGTGGGTGCTGGATGTAGTGCAACTTGTCTCTTTTGTGGAATTAAAGGTCATGGTCTCTACAAATGCTCAGAGATAGCAGAAACTGAGCTAGAAGACCTCCTGAGGACTGCCAAATCATATCAAGCAGTGGAGGAAATGACTCCTTTATGCATTAGATGTTATCAGCTCAATCATTGGGCTATTACATGTCCAAATGTTGTTTCAAAATTGATGCCGCCGGAGGATTGTAGTTATGTTGTTAATCACCGCTGTTCTGATATATCACAGCTTCAGAATAAACAAATGTACCAAAAGAGTAACCTTATAGATAGTTCTAATGGAAACTTGAAATTGAAGGAAGTACCAAGCTCTGACAAAGATATTCCTAACCCATGCTGGATTAGGAAATGGAGTGCTTTGAGCCCCCTTCAAAATCGGCTGAAAGAGAATGTGATCACACTGCCAGGAAACTTCAGTGAATGGCATATATCAGATGTGCCTAAAGCGATCTTTGACTCGATAAAGATGCTTCGACTGTCTCGGACCAGTATCCTCAAGTAAGTAAAACTTTTTTCTTCATAATTTCTTTGAATGATGCAGTTGGCAAAATACTAGTTCGTGTTCAATCATCAGGCATGGTGGTTACTGTTGGTTACAGTTTCTTGGTTTTGGTGAAACCTCATTTGCAGGTAGATCACATTTTCAAAGACAATGCCTAGAATGTCCGTGAGAGTTGAGGGTTACAGCAAAACTATTTTTTAGTGAAAACTGCATGATAGATCAAGTACTCTGTATGCCATGTGAAATTTATGTAAACATAAGGGAGCCTACAAGAAAATGACCTCTTAGAGTGTGAAATTTGCTAACAAAACAACCAACTGCTTGGATGGTTTGCCAGATTGTGTTTTGTTATTATCGTCAAATATTATTGAAACTTGAGCAGAATTACGATCAAACTATTTTCTATTGTCATTCCTTGTAATTTGCAGCATAATAAAGTTGCAGTTATAGTAGAGAGAAATGTGTATGAGTTCTTAGTGTCTGACATCATCCCTTTCTATTTGGGATGTCTATTTTAATTCTCTGAAGTGGAACGATGAAGATGACCATAGTCACAGCTTCAAGATGAAGACTGCGAGCTTTTGGGATTTTTTTTTTTTTTTTTTTTCGGGGGGGGGGGGTGGGTTAGGGAGGGAGGGAGGGAGGGAGGGAGCGAGGGAGGCAACCCAAGGAAAATGAAAGAGTAGGACAAATTTTTTTAGTTAGAGAATGGATTTAGGGTTTTTTGTGGGAGTTTTTCCAGTGCTTTGTAAAGAGACCTCTGTGTGGCATCTTGTGTGGATTGTTATCCACGACAATTGGATTTTCATCGAGACTTCGTTGGTCTTAGATGGAACTCTTTCTCTGTCCTTTGCATTTTAGGTGGATGAGTGCCCAGACATCCCCGGTGCACCTCGATGGATTCTTTCTGCGCTTACGTCTTGGAAAGTGGGAAGACGGACTTGGAGGAACTGGTTATTATGTAGCTTGCATAACTGGTACAACTCAAAATCACTCTTTTCATCTGTTATATTTCATATATGCTGGCCAAGTTATGTTCTGAATGCACATTTTCCGCATCTGGATGCCGATTAGCTGTCGGCTGTTGTGAATCCATCTGCTGTCTCCATTTTGAGATTGTGACATGCGTCCGCTCAATTCTTGACCTCACCACATCCAATCTAAATCCTACAAAACCCTAGTTTTCTCTCTCCACTCTTTCTCCTCCTCTGCCCCTCAACCGCCTCCATGCCCATCTACCACACCACTGCCTGCCGTCACCACAGCTGAAAATGCCAATGCTACACTCAGGACCAGCTACTGCCACATATAAGGACATGTAGCCGCTGTGCAACTGCCGTCAAACCCCGCAGCCATGGTCAAGTTGCTGCCGCTGCAAGATCTAGAGGCATGCCTCGAGATCTGGGGGCTTGGCATCCAGGGCCAAGGCATAGCTCACACCGACCTCAAACAGAAAAAACAGAGGCAACCTAGCTCGATGCTGGTGTCCATGGCTGAGGCTTAGCTCGAGGCTTAGGTTCTGTTCATTGCCAAGGCTTAGCTCTGTGTCCATAGCTCGGCATCGGTGGATGAGGCTTAACTCGACGCCATGTCGAGTGCTGCCATTGGCAACGAGCTCGAGGGTGGCATCGAGCTCAAATGGAGAGATTTTAAGAAATAGGGATGGGGGCGTGTAGAGGGACAGGGACTGCGGGGACAAAGACCAATGGAGAGAACTCATCTTGGGGAGCGCGGCAACAGCAGGTTGGCAGTGGGGATAAGGGCTGCAGTGACTCAGGCGGTGGAGAGGCATGGGGGCCTTTGTATTTGTAGAGAGAGAGAGAGAGAGAGAGAGAGAGAGAGAGAGAGAGAGATTTTTGATCTACCATGGGTGAGACTAAAGTGTGGTGGTGTGGTGCCGTGTGTTTTTTTGTGCTTGGAGACAGCAGATGGGACTATATTAGGGGACAGCATGCATCCAATCCATCAATACCCTAATCTGGGATCCTTACTGGAGGTTTGTAATATCTGGAACTTAATGTGCAGGAATGCAAGGAGATAAGTCATCCGGTAGAAATCCTATTTCTGTGAACATTGGTGGAGTCAAATGCCTCGTTGAGAGTCAATACATCTCCAACCATGATTTTCTTGAGGTAATAACTTAACTCATTCCTCCTTCACTAATTTCCCTGGGGTGCTTTCTTTTCTTCCTCTTTTTCTTTTCGTTTTGCATAAATCGTCAGAGGAACTTCCTCAGAATTTTACGAGTTTTGAAGGCATCCATCATGACAATGTTGAATCCACTCTGGAACTTTGCTCCATTCGCATCTTGTTTTATCCATTCTGTGGCAGCAGTAGTATTACCCGACAATTGATTTTCCAGTTGCACTTTAGTGTGGTAAATTGTTTTGCTACGTGGGTATCTATAACACAAATGAATCTAGTTATAGATGGTTATATTGATGATTTATAATTGAGTGAGACGGACATTTCCCAAGATTAATTTAATTTGTTGAAGGTCAACCATGAAGGTGTTTTTTTTTTTTTTAATTTATATATCTAGCAACAGGAGGCATAGAACGAGAAATGTTTGCACGTGATATCATGGCAACAGGAGATCACTTTAGACATAGAAGAAACAAAAAATGAATAAATGAAAGGGACCCCATTTAGACTAGGAGTGATTCATGGACTGATAACAGTGTCGCAATGTAGTAAAGACTCTAACTTCTTCAAGGACAAGGTGGGTTTACATAAAAGAACATAAATGGCTGGAACAGGCACAATATGTTATCATCATTTGATTGGGACATCATAATTAAGGAGAAGAGTCTGTGAACCTTCAGAATTTTCATTTTACGGAAGTGGCTTGTATCAACAGAGTATAAAGCCTATGAAAGACATGGATGAATTCTTTAATGATGAAAACTCAAGAAGATGTTGCTGTTTCTTGGGAGCTGTAGAAGAGGACCCATTTTTGGGGCAAGTCAAGTGATGTTACAAACCAGACGACACTATCATCCAGCCTTTTTCTATTTGAAGCAAAATGGTTTACTCTTGATATTGTCATGGTTATTGACTCATCAATCTAATTATATCAAGGCTTTATGCTTAATTTTTCCATATTGGTTTTGTTGGTGGTCTTGCGGGTCGTGTAGTAGCTAAATCATCCGGTACGTCCAACAACTAAATGATGGTTTCGCATGCTAAGCTTTTTCAAATGGGTGACTTCGTGTTCTTTGTGTAGTTATAAGAGTGGCAGAGTTTGTGATGATCTCGTCTGCCGTTTTTTAGCCCATTAAATTGCAAATGAGATGCTTGACAGGAGAGAGCTGGGAATAAAGAGAGGATTATTGTTGGACAGGACTCTTCTTTTTCCTCTTTTTTTCTAATGCCTTTCCTTTGCCTATTACTGTTCGTAGGATGAGTTAATGGCCTGGTTGTGTATGACGTCCCGAGCTGGTGGCAAGATTCCATCGGAGGAAGATCTGAGGATGAAAGTAGAGGAGAAGAAGAGGCTAGGGTTTTGAAGCGCTCGTGCCATCTCAGGAGCCATCTAAATTTCACCATGTGAGATTTGAAGACGAGAGGAAGTCCAAATCCGACTTGTATATAGAATTTTGACGTTTGCTTAGTTGCTCAAAGAGTTTTATGCATTCATCGGAAAAAAGAATTGCTTTTCATATATTAATGGAGTCTCACAATCCTTTGGAAGCTATGTAATTTTTGTTTTGTAGTATAGAAAAGGGATTGGATGGGGTTAGAACCTACCTCACTTTTAGAATGATCTGTTTAAGGTGTCAATGAACTATCAACTGTTCGCTAAGTGAGTCCGTCCTAGCTCCATCGGATCGGGACCTACTCCAAGTGCTGTTTATTGAAATACTATAAAATGGAAAGGATGAAATTAGACGGCTCACATTTTCTTTTGTGACTCAAATAGAAACCTCTCCGTAGAATGACACATTATTACACACTAAAAAGAAGATAGGCGCTGAATCGATAATCAATACACGTAAACTTAAGAAAGGACTTCTATTTAGTATACGTTCGACACTCTTCCTGAATACTAGAGAGGGTACAGAGCTCTAATGCCCTAATTGTCCTCTCTCACATGGTAAATTAGTGGCTGCATTGACGGAACATAGAGGCTGAGTGCACGCGATCCGCTGGATCACATGGGTTTAGCGCCTCAGTACATGATCCATCCAATTGGGTCCGTAAAGCCTAATGCTGAGTGCAGTCAATTTGGGATCGGAGTCACTACAGATCTTTTAATTGTGTGTTGCGGTTGTTGGGGAAATTTGATTACAGATGAAGATACAGAAGTAGTAATAGATTATTAATGCTTTGATGCGTGATGATAATCATTGCGCTTAAGGTATTATTTGCCTTATTATTATTGCTGCCAAGTTTAGAACAAATATACCTGTAGGACATACACCAAAGCTGCAAAGAAATGAGTTTAGTAATACTTAATTTTCTCACTTGAAACTTCATCTTGAATGTGTTAAAGTTGTGTGTATGAAAAGAAAAGAAGAGAGAATTTTGAAAAAGAACCATTTGTGAACAATAGTAATTATTATAAAAATATGTGAATTTATCTCTATTCATAGAAAACCAATCAACACATTTCTTTAAAATAGGTATCTTATCCCTAACCATTCATGTTAAGAATAACTTCGTTTTTAACTATTGATGACCTCCTTTTAGGACCAAGAGTCACCTATTTCATAATCAAGAGCTACGCATTTTCTTAACAAGAATTCACGTATTCTTTTAATCAAGAGACACCTCTTTTATGATAACAAAGTATTGTAACATGTACGTCTTGAGATTGTAACTGATAATGAATCTTAATAAGATCATGAAAACTTTTATTTGTAGCATAATGTTTGCATGCAGAGTACGTCGAGTTTTACACATTACACACACAACCCTGTTACAGATGATAAAAAACTTTTATTCATTGCACACATTGTCCGCAAGCGCAGTAAATCGAGGTGTGGGCAGCACACGCGCACAGCCTTGTTACATAATTCAACCACACGTAATGGAAAGCAATATCAAACTGGAAAGGAAAGAAACGACGTGAAAACGCGACTGAGCTGAGCAGTCCGTGTTTATTCTGGAGAGCCAAACGAAGGCGTTGGGCTCGATGGCCTTATTGGCTGGTCAATGCTTATCGTGGCAGCACTTGAAGGTGACTATGATCTCCATGTCTAGAGGGCAATCGCCTTTGGGGCACTTGATGCACTCCGGTATGTCGCCATCCATGATAGGGATGGAGAATTGGGAGCACTTTGGCATGACAATGACCTTCTTGTAGTACTCTTGGAAGTGGGTGTCAAAATTGTCTCTGGTAGTCTCCTTAGTGATCCAGCGTGTGTGTTGCGCCAGAACTTTGCAGAGATCCGAGAGACTAGTGTTGACGAGCACGCTCGACCCCCTCGTGACGATGGCGAACCCGCTTTGCTGCTTGTACCTGTTGTAGAGCTCGGGCAGCTGCAGCGTCTGGGAATCGGTCATCCCCTTATTCACCTGCATCTTCCAGGATATGCAGTCCTCGAGGCAGGATAGGAATTGCTTTCTCTTGGTCTTGACGTTCGAGTACATGAAATTGAAGGTCTCACGTTTACTTTTCAGGACGTCATCAATCAGTTCGACAGTCTTGGAATCTTCAGCCGAGCCGTACAAGAAAATAAGCTGCTTCGTTTCCCACTGGCTAACAATCAATGTGTAAACTAAAATGAAATTGAAACTCAGGAGAATAAAAGAACACTAGATTTACGTGGAAATCCTTATGGAAAAAATCATGGGAAGAGAAGAAGCAAAATCCATTAGAGATTTTCAAGGATTACAAAAGACAATTCTAAAAAACTTAAAGACTCTTTGTATCTCAACTTCTTAACTTAATAATTTGAGAAAACCAATATTTATATTGCCCTCAAATCCTAACATTGGCCCAAGCCCATAAAAAATTTAAGACCTACTCAACAAAATAAACAGGACATGTTGAAAGAACAAGAATACAAATTGATGAAGTCAAGAAATTCTTAATCTTGCATATGATTCTTGCTTGAATTCGGTACATATGACATTTGATGTATCTAAATTTTTAGATTGGGTAAATTCTACATGAAGTCTGAAATAATAGAAGCTCGTTCTAATTGATTTTGTCCATCATGTGCAAGTATGTGCTTGGCTGAGCGTGTCAAAGACTTAGCCCTCATGTAATCTTGTTAGACAGAAATTAGAACAGAGGCCGTGTCTTCCTTCATCCTTGTTTGGAGGAGATCTCTAACTAGACTTTGATTGCTATAACATAAGGCTGCATTTGGTAGTTTGAATAAAATTCTGGATATGATAAAATTTATTTTATCATGCATTTGGTGCTTGCTCAAAATAAGATAAAGTCAAATATTAGAGGGACATAGGTTTGATAAAATTTTTTCTTGGAGGGGATGGGATAAAGATTGATAGGATTTTTAATATTCATGATAGGAAAGTCATTTTTCTTGAATAACAAACTTCTAATGTAAGAAATTCAAAATAACAAAAAAAAAAAAATAACCATTTAGTTTTTTTTTTAAAATTTAATCTTAACTTTAATTTATATATTCAAATTTAATTTTATCTTATATTATAAATTCAATATATTAAATTTATTACATATTTTATGAATATTAGTGGAGTTTACTATTTAATATTATTTTATTAGAGAATGATGAAAAATAAAATAAAAAAGTAAATAAAAATAAAGTAGGCAATAGTGTTGCGATAGATTTTTGTTATCTCTAAATGTAAAATTTTTGGCTCATTTATACTGATATAGTCGTTTATATCGAACATGATATATAATATGATATGGATATATTCGACTTTACTACTGTAATCACCAAATAGGCATATGATATAACAAATTTTTTGAATTTTATATTATATCTTATTCAGTCTTATCCCGATTAAAATTTCAAACGATCAAATGTAGCCTAAATGTACACCCAGCTAGAAATAAATTTGAATGACATGTCTAGATTTGTAAAGTACTATTTAGAAGCCTTGTAGGAAGAAGGTCCTTCCGACGAGGGATGGATGATGAAAATATAGCCCAGATAATCGAAACCACACTGCATTTGTAACTTACGCTTTGTTGCACAGAGTGGGAGACCGTGGTTTGCACCAAAAGCTTGAGCCAGTGGCTGCTGTGCGTGTCCCAGAGCTTGCAGCCCCTCTCCGGCGTGAATGGAAAGGCTTCAGCTCGCCAAAGGCGTATCATAGTCATTGCATCCTTATTCTCCACCTCCCTCTCTTGGTTCAACACGACAACCTTAGTCTGCTGCTTAAATTGCCAATACTTCTTGATGAATCTTGTTGCTGCCTTACTGACAACGGAATTGCACGAGTACCAGGGCATCTTCGTTCTCTTATTTTGGAACTGGTCATCGTCTTTTACATCCGCAATAGGAACCCACATAATTTCGTAGTAGGTTTTGAATTCATCAGTGTAGATGCTGTTAAGGATTTTTATATCGGTGTCTGACAAGGTCAAGTCCGAAATAAGCAGCATCACTTTCTTGTTCTGCAACTGCTCCACCTCAACCTATAACACGCAGTGATCAAACCATGCTCTTATTATTGCATTTTGAATGCCTACAAACTATCTAGAAATTTCAAACGTAGTCAATTGTTGGTAAGTTGATATGCATTCCCTTCTCCTGACATTGGTATATCATAACGACAGGTAATCAAAGTCAGTGAAGATTATAGGGACTGAGAAGCTAACCGGTGTCTTCTCGAAACCTTGAGTAACTGTAGGTGAATCCTTCCCGTTGCAGAACAGTAGGGCCATAAACTTGGCAATGTCAGCACGAGAACTGTAAAGTTTTTTGATCTTCTTGTATAGAATTTTCTCCTCTGCATAACGTGAATCACCTTAAAATTAAGTACTTTTGTTCGATATATGGATCTGACGAAAATAATCTGCCCACATAAAAAGGAATCTGGAGAAGATGGACAACTTTTTTTTCAAGAACATCAATGATCTCACCGTTCTTTTGCACGAAAACTTCCACTAGTTTCTTGAAGGATTCTTGTTTCTTTGTTACCCGCACCAAGAAGGTCGATAGATCTCGCCCTTGGAACCTGAAGTCATCAAGAAATAGGTTGAGCATTGAAGTAAAACAGCGAGAGAGAGAAAGAGAGCTTGGGATTAATTCCAAGTCTGTTAGTAGAGGTAGTTAAAAGCAAAGGCAAGGTATAACGTACTCATTGCCCGCGCTAATCATGCCACTGAACTCAACTGAGCAGCCAAGTACAAAGACTGTGATGTATTTAAAACAGTCTGATATGTTGATTGTCGTTGTGAATTCTCGGAAATCTTCAGAGTCATTCTCAACAATGCACCGGGTAAACTCCAAAGTGACCCTGATCAGATTACTGATCTCCGAAAAAGCCTTGCTTCGCTGTGTGTCGGAGGACTTACCAGTTGCATGTAACCCTCTCAACCTGGCCATCAAGCGTAAAAGTTCGTCCGATTCTTCAATTTGAGTGAGACGCCATTTCTCGGCATAATGCATCGTCAAAGCTAACAGTGTCAGCACGGCCCTGGCACCCCATGGAAAGGATGACAACTGGTCGAAAATCGATGCCAGTGTTTTGCCCACATTGTTGGTGTGTTGGGCTCTGCAAGTAATCTGTCAGGGAGTACATAGTTTTCGATATTAAATGTGGGAAGTAAAAAGATCGAGAGGAGTACGATAGAAAGGACAAAGAGTTTAACATATACATCCTTGGCTTCTTTTTCTTTTTTGATAGGATGAACAATCTTAGCGTTGCACCAGAAAGTGCTTTTACTTTACTATCAGTTGTCATCTAAGATATTTTTTAAGAAGACTAAAATAGCATGGATCTCCCTCATTTATATGCTTCCACTTTTAAGAGAGATTTGCTTCTGTTAATATAAAATTACCTCACAACACAATTCAGTGATTGTGGATGAAATTTCTTCGGAAGGCAAGGTCAAGCTTTCGCTCTGAACATGGTTACCCTGAAAAATCAATTCACTTGTGAGCCCTAACCATGAAATATTAGTGAACATAAAAGCATGTAAAAATTGTGTATCTTTATAAACTTTGGTTGGACAAGAGTAAAAAAGGAGATTGATTTGAGAAGCAAAGTCATTTTGCCCTGAAAAACCATCACGCGTTATAACCAACCAATTAACTGAGGAGTAAATAGGAAAGACCATAGTATTTGCCATGAATTTCATGTTTCTGTGAGTAATATGTTGTGGTGATGCGACAAATTATCCACGGGCATCGATATACATATAAGTATGTAATTCATAATTCAGGGGCTTGAGCATAGAGGTTCAGCTACCAAAAAGCTTGTAGAATACCTTACTAGTCCCACGAACCAGTTAGGTTCAAGTTTTTGTATTTTACTAAGAAATAAATTCACTACTAAGAAGTAAATGAAAAAAAAAAAAAAAAAACACTACAGCATGTAGTTCACTATGCTTGTCCATTATTATACCTTTGGCTGAGTGTTCTCAGCAACGGCCGTAGCATGGTCCAGGATTTCCTCGATGATGGTCAAGTAATACTTGACATCAAAAGGTGCTGCGCTAGATGACGGCTCGCTCGTGACAACCTTCATGAGCTCGTCCTTGTTGTCGAGGTGGGCAAGTAAGTCGGTCATGAAGCTATTGTTGCCGGCCATTGTTGGGACGCAGGGAAAAGGGAAGAAGAACGAGTGAAGCAGAGAAAGTTCAGGGTTTCAAGGGAGTGAATGAAGTGAAGAAGGATGGCTTGTGTGGAGCAAACTGCAGGTCCCTGGTGACCTATTTATAATGCTCCAAGGCTGCAACACGACAACTAATGAGCCGGCACGAACGATTAATTACTATGAGTCAAGACGCATTTGCACAACAATTTGTAACACTCCAAGGCCACAATAAAACAACTCATGAGCCGATAAGAATGGTTGAATAATATGAGTCATTTTGAGATATATATATTCTGCTAGCCAAGAGGCCACAACGCGACAGCTTATGAGCCAGTGAGATTGATTGTTATCAGTCATCTCTCTCTCTCTCTCTCTACTGGTTCTATACGCCATCCTATTTCTCGATCCATTGGTTTCGATGGAACCATATTGTTGAAATCAACCTTACATACTCGTCTTTCATATCATTTTATAATTAGGAGAACGTATCTTGATCTTAAGGCCATGTTGGTCCTCATAAATCAATCTATTTCAATCCTAACGAATAAGGATAAAGGAAAGTTCGATTTTATATTTAGATGTCTAATATTATGCTATAGATTGTTGTCTTGTATATCCAAGAGTGCGTTAGCAGTAAATGCAAACTCGAAGAGGGTGAAGAGTGCTACAGAAAAAAAGTAGTGAGATCCGGGTGAGAGTGAAGAAGGTATTTTATGTCTTAAGTACGTATCCTGGCATAAAATACGTCAAGAAGCAAGCCTATCATTGACAGGAGTTTTTGAAACTCAATCGAGAAAATTGATTCGATATATAGGTTACGTGGACAATGTGATTACTCATATGCCCCACATGAGCTATGTAATTGACAGGAGCTTATATATTGAATACAATAGATACTCAATCGAATATGTGCAAATTATATCTGTCTAGTTATGACAAACAAAATATATAAATGTGAAAAATCCAATGAAATATAATTCAATATGTTGCATGGCCAGTAAGTTGCATAGTAAGTAGTTTGCTCACCTAAAGGGGAAGGAGGATTAGGATTGTCTAATTTGAATATACGGAACGGAGTCTGTTAGGCTTCACATTGTGGAACCTTATTAATCATTAATCCTCTTCCCTTTGGAGCATTTGGGTTCACAGCACAAATAAAAAGGTACCCCAATTATGTAGCTCAAAATTAGGGATAGTATTGATTGGAGTTGGCGATGTCTCCTCAAATTATGACATATGCTAACCTCAGTTATATCTAGCTCAAGGTACTATTGCTGTGATATATATGACAAGCTTAGATATGAGGGTTCAATTGTGGAGTGGTACAACCTAATTTAGAGAAGCGGCATTAGCAAACACGATTTTATTGGCTGGCTAGTTTACAGAGATAGATTACTGACAGCAAATATCGTAGCACGATGGATGACCTTAGTTGATATTCAGTGTAATTTCTGTGGGGCTAGTATGGACAATAGGATCATCTATTCTTCCAAGACTGCAATACGACAACTAATGAGCCAGTACGAACAATTAATTTATATGAGTCAAGACGCATTTGCACAACAATTTGTAACACTGCAAGGCCACAACAAAACAACTCACGAGCCGATAAGAACGGTTGAATAATATGAGTCATTTTGAGATATATATTCTGTCAATCCAGAGGCCACAACACAACAACTTATGAACCGGTGAGATTGGCTGTTATCAGTCATCTCTCTCTCTCTCTCTCTCTCTCTCTCTCTCTCTCCACTGGTTCTAGATGCCATCTAATATCTCGATCCATTGGTTTCGATGGAACCATCTTGTTGAAATCTACTTTATACACTCGTCTTTCATATCATTTTATAATTAGGACGTAACTTGATCTAAAGGCCACGTTGGTCCTCATAAATCAATCTATTTCAATCATAACGAATAAGGATAAAGGAAAGTTCGATTTCCTATTTAGAAGTCTAATGTTTTGCTATATATTTTTTTGGTAAAAGGTAAGTAATGTTTTGCTATATATTGTTGTCTTATAAATCCAAGAGTGCGTTAGCAGTAAATGCAAACTCGAAGAGGGTGAAGAACGCTACAGAAAAAAAGTATTGAGATCAGGGTGAGAGTGAAGAAGGTATTTTATATCTTAAGTACGTATCCTGGCATGAAATACGTCAAGAAGCAAGCCTATCATCGACAGGAGTTTTTGAACTCAATCGTGAAAGTTGATTTGATATATAGGTTACGTGGACAATGTGATTACTCATATGCCCCACATGAGCTATGTAATTGACAGAGGCTTTGATTTCTCGTTTTACAAATTCGAGAAAATTATTGTTCTTATTATATATATGTGTATATGTATCTCTATTCAATATACACTAGATACATAATCGAATATGTATAAATTATATCCGTCTTGTTATGACAAACAAAAGATCTAAATGCGAAAAATCCAACCAAATATAATTCAATATGTTGCATGGCAAGTAAGTTGCATAGCAAGTAGCTTGCTCACCTAAAAGGGAAAGAGGATTAGGATTGCCTTATTTGAGCATATGGAATAGAGTTTTGTTAGGCCACACAATGTGGAACATTATTAATCATCCATCCTCTTCCCTTTGGAGCATTTGGGTTTACAGCACAAAATGCAAAGGTACCCCAATTATGCAGCCCGAAATTAGGGGTCGTATTGCTTGGAGTTGGCGATGTCTCCTCAAATTAAGACATGTGCTCAAGGTACTATTGCTATGGTATATATGTCAAACTTAGACATGAGGGTTCGATTGTGGAGTGGTACAACTTAATTTAGAGAAGTGGCATTAGCAAACAAGATTTTATTGGCTGGATAGTTTGCAAAGATAGACTACTGACAGCAAAGATTGTAGCACGATGATGACCTTAGTTGATATCTAGTGTAATTTCTATAGGGCCGGTATTAAAAATAGGACTTGTCTATTCTTCCAGTGTGAATGGACATGTAGCATTTGGCATAGTATCCTTGTGCAACATGAGATTAGGCGCTCTTTAGAAGGATGGAATGGGGAACTTCAATGGATGATTAGGGCAATGAAAGACAAAGATTTGGTGGCAAGACTCCTCAAGGTATCTTTCCTAGCAACTATATATTGTATTTGGATGGAGCACAATCATAGATGGTTTCAAAACAAACCAAATGATATCCATATTATTTTGGCCAAGGTGCATATAAATGTAAGAGGTAAAGCTTCACTTTACCAAAATATTAAATCTTCCCAGTTAAATGTTGTATTGGCTGCTATTGGGAGACTTTCTACATCCATCTTTTTGAATTAGTTCTATTGGTAATGCAGGGGGATGACCCTAAGCTGTTTTAGTTCGTATGTTCTATCAGACTCACATTTTCAATTCCAAAAAAAAAAAAAAAAATCAATATGTTTTTTCATATCTAGTCATATAATCTTGATGACCAAATCCAACTGCAAAATTTGCCCATCATATTATTCAAACAGGAAGATAGTGATTAGTGACACGGAACTTCAACTTTGATAGATTTATTTTTGGGTTCAGGTTATCTAGAGAGAGAGAGAGAGAGAGAGAGAGAGAGAGAGAGAGAGAGAGAGAGAGAGAGAGACCAAATCCAACTGCAAAATTTGCCCATCATATTATTCAAACAGGAAGATAGTGATTAGTGACACGGAACTTTCAACTTTGATAGATTTATTTGGGTTCAGTTATCTATATATATATATATATATATAGAGAGAGAGAGAGAGAGAGAGAGAGAGAGAGAGAGAGAGAGAGAGAGAGAGAGAGAGAGAGAGAGAGAGAGAGAGAGAGAGAGAGAGAGAGAGAGAGAGAGTATGCAACTGTAATCTGTCATATTGTTTTGTAATTATTTTGTCATAGTATTTCATGATTATTAGAGGGTGTCTTGATCTTAAGTTCGTGGTGGTTCCAATAATAAATTAACCACTATCAAATAAAGATAAAGGAAAGTTCGATTGTCTACCAGGAAATTTAGATTTTTGTTGTATATTACCGTCTTTTAAACTCCGACAGGGCGTTAGTAGTTAACAACTCAAAAGAGGATGCATAGTGTAGTATAATCATAAAGTAGGATATGGGGAAAGAGTGAAGAGGGTATTTTTTTATCAAATACATAGCATCGCAATAATACGTTAAGTAGCAAGCATACAATAGATGGGAGTTCTTAAAACTTATTTGCAAAGTTCGATTTGGGATGTATGTCACATGGATATGGAATTAGTCAGTTTCCCACATGAGCTGCATAATTGACAAAGGCTCTGCTCAAGTGGGACATCTTATGTAATGCTCGCTTTGGAATTGTAAAATTCTAGTATTAAGATTTCAAGAAATTCGATTGTGGGATTGAGAGATCATTTCATAAGAAATTGTGATGATTAAACACATTAAGTTATTAAGTAAATTCAAAAATTGGGAATCGGCAAGAATGCTTGAGTGACTTCACCATTATTGTAATGCTTGTTGTATCGTTTGATCTATAGTCGAATATTGTGTTGCTCCTTCATTGACATAGTTCAAAACAACTATATTATGTAAATCTGATGTTCAATTTCTGTAATCTCACATGTGTGAATATTAGCCGCACTAATTAGCCTACCAAATGATATTGCTTTTATCACTTGTATTCAATAATCATGTGGCGATCATCCAATGTACTTGGAAAGACTATCGATCACATGTGACTAGTCCAATGTATGTGCAAGGCGCCTCCACCAACTACTTTGGAGATATTATTGTCAATTTTATTTGTTAAATCTGAATTTGTTAAAACAGATCCACCTCCACGTTATCTTAAGAAAAATAATTTAGGGTTCAGCTAATGCGTGTTTGGAAGCACTTGAAAATGGCCTACTGAACATAAGGATTTCAAAACTGGTAGGCATACTTTTTTGTAAAAAAAAAAAATGTTATATATAATAAGAAAAATCACAAATGAGATGTGGTAATACTTTAGCCGGAGAAATTTAGAGCAAAATTAAGATACAACCCAATAAGGCTCCACCTGTGCTTTGCTTGATGTTTTTAGTCATGCTCGATTGATTTGACCCAGATGATCATCAACGGGATATTTTTCTTACACAGAAACACACGGTACATATTCTATAAAGTCATCTGATTCATAAAAAATTGTAGCTCAAACAAGTTGTTAGACACATTAGTAAAGAAATTAATCAAATATCGGATTTACATGACTTAGTCATTTTGCACTACATCAATGGAGGGAGCAACATAATATTTCACTATAGATTAAATGATATACCGAGTAATACAATCACCGTGCACTCACTCAAGCACTCTCATTGATTCTTGATTCTCAATCATACTTAATAACTTATGGTGTTTAATATCATAATTTTTATAGTTTCAAAGCAATAATTACTTAAGATGCCTCACTTGATCAAATCTAACGAGGCCAAGCAAGCCTCTGTTATGGCAGGCGATGGTGACCCTCACCCAAGCTAGGTCATCATCCTCGGGCAGTGGCCGATTATCGGCAAAAGGAAGAAGAAAGGCAAAAAACAAATGAGAGGAAAAAAAGGAAAAAAAAAGAAAAAAATTAAAAAATTATTAAATATTGCAACCGAGTGAGACTAACATTTCCTAAAATTACCACCGCCTGCGGTGGCCCAGTTGGATAAGGCTTCCGTGATCCTTTGCGAGAAGGAGAGGAGTTCAAATCCCGCTGGCCACACGGGATTTTAAGTGTGACGTCGTGGTGGTGGGTCCTCCGTTAGCGTCACCCCGGGTTTATCTTGCCGGCTACCGGCTGTACGGGGGTTCCCGGATCATCAAAAAAAAAAAAAAAACATTTCCTAAAATTGATTTAATTCATGAATCTTGAGATCACTTTAGACATAAAATAAATAAGAAATATACACATAAAAAGGACCCCAATCAGGCTGGAGGAGTGCTTCATGTACCACTTAACAGTGTTATACTGAAGGAAAGAGTCAGCTTCTTTGAGGAAAAGGTGGGTGTACACAAAGGAACATAAATGTTTGGAGCATGCAAAAGATGTTAACATCATCATTTGATCAGGACACATATCTAAGGATATGACTCTGTGAACCTTTAGAATTTTCATTTTATGGAAGTGGCTCATATCATCAGAGTATGGAAGCGTATAGAAGACACGGGTGAAATCTTAAATGATGAAAATTCAAGAAGATGAAGCCGTGTCCTGGGAGCTTAAAAGAGGACCCCTTTTGAGAGCAAGTAATGTAAGAAACCAGGGGACACTATCGTCCAGCCTTTTTCTATTTGAAGCAAAATGGTTTACTCTTGATATTGTCATACTTATCGACTCATCAATCTAAATATATCAAGGCTTTATGCTTATTATTTCGCTGTTGGTTTTGTTGGTGGTCTCGCGGGTCGTGTAGTAGCTCAATGACCCGCCACGTCCAACAGCTAAATGATGGTTTCGCATGCTAAGCTTTTTCTACTGGGTGACTTCGTGTTCTTTAAGTAGTTATAAGAGTGGTAGGGACAGAAGTTTGTGATGATCTCGTCTACAGTTTTTTAGCCCATTGGATTGCAAATGAGATGCTTGACAGAAGAAAGAGCTGGGAAGAAAGAGGATTGTTGTTTGACTGGACTCTTCTTTTTTCCGCTTTTTTTCCTAATGCCTTTCCTTTGCCTATTACTGTTCATAGGATGAATCAATCGCCTGGTTGTGTATGACGTCCCAAGCCGGCGGCAAGATTCCATCCAAGGAAGATCTCACGATGAAAGTGGAGGAAAAGAAGAGGCTAAGGTTTTGAAGCACTAGCGCCATCTCAGGAGCCATCTGAGTTTCACCATGTGAGATTTGAAGACAGGAGAGGAAGTCCAAATCCGACCTGTACATAGAATTTTGACGCTGCTTAGTTGCTCAAAGAATTCTATGTATTTAGCCGAAAAAAGAATTATTTTTCACATGTTAGTAGTGTCTTATAATCTTTTGGAAGCTCCGTAACTTTTATTTTGCGGCATGGAAAAGGGATTAGATGGGGTTGGAACCTACCTTGATGTTAGAATGTTTGGTTTAAGGCGTTAACAAAGTATCAACCGTTCAGTGTGTTAGATATATTTAGATTAATCTAAATATATCTAACACACTAAGTGAGTCCATCCCAGCTCCACCAGATTGAGACTGGCTCCAAGTTTGTCTATTAAAATATCGTACGATGTGAAGGATGAAATTAGAGATCTCGCAATTTCTTATGCGACTCGAATAGAAAGTTCTCAGTGCGCTGAATTTAAACTCCAGTCTCTAGGATGTGGTGAAAAAATGAAACATTATTGCTTCTTGTGGAAATAACATGGAAAGCTCTCGATGTTATCACTACAACGTCTGATCTTGTATGCCTCGAAGATGTAAGTAATGAAACAGATTAAGATCACAAAAGCGTTAATTCATAGCACACGGTGTCTGCATGCAGAGTACATCATGCTCTGCACGATTCAACTACAGGCACACACTCCAACCACACAAAATCAAAAGCAACATCAAACTAACAAGGGAAGAAATAATGTGAAAACGCGACTAAGCTAAAACAGTCCATGTTTGTTCTGGAGGGCCGACCAAAGGTGTGGGGCTCAATGGCCTCCTTGGCTAGTCAGTGCTCACCGTGGCAGCACTCGAAGGTGACAGAGATCTTCATGTTCTGAGAGCACAATTTGCACCTGAGGCTCTTCGGCATGTTGCCAACAATGTTGGGGATGTAGAAACGGTGGCAGCGCGGTTTCACAATGACCTGCTGGTAGTGCTCTTTGAAGACAGCCTCGAAAGCCTGTGTCTGAGTCACCCTCTCGATCCACATCTGGTGCTGTGACAGCACCGTCGCAAAATCCGTGAGATGAGCATTGACGATCGTGCTGACCCTCTCGCCATGATGGCGAACCCACCATGCTTCTTGTAACTGGTGTAGAGCCCGAGCAGCTCCTGCGTCAGGGAATCGTACACATCCGAAGTTGCCTGCATCTTTGAGGAAATGCAGTTCTCGAGGCGGGTCAGGAATTGCTCTCTCTTCGTGCTGATTCTGATGGCTATGTGGAAGACTGAATATTTTATCTTCTCCAGGTACTCTTCAATCTCATGGACAGTCTCGGAGTCTTCGGCTGAGTTGTACAAGAATAGGAGGTCCTTCCTTTCAAACTTGCCAACAATCAAGACAGAGGACATGTCAAAAGAATAAGAACATAAATTTTTTTAAGTTAGGAAACTTTTAATATATCTCGGGAATGATTGCGCTTTGGCTAGCATAACAGTCTTTAGGGTACTATGAGAATAATAGTTTGTTGTGAACTATAAATTCATAAAGGAACAGTTCCGCTAACAATTTATAAATATTTGTTATTTGATTTTTTATAGTCAAGAACATATTATTGTTCTTACAATAGATTAAAGACTATTATGCAATCATTTTTTGGAATGATTTGTGTGCAAATTCGGTACATGTGACGTAAGATTGGGTGGATTTCACGTGGACTGAACAGTAGAAGCTCATTCTACTTGCTTTTGTCCCTAATATGCAAGTTTGTGCTTGGCCGAAATTAAATAATCTTGTGAGACGAAATGATAATTGAGGTTGTGTCTTCCTTCGTCTCTATTTGGAGGAAGATCTCCGACTGGACTTTGATTGTTCGGTTGCGAATATGGATATAACCTAAACATAAATCCAATTAAAAATGAACGTGAGTGATGTGTCTGGATTTGTAAAGCACCAATCAGAAGCCTAGTAGGAGAAGGGTTCTTGTAATTGGGGATGGACGAGGAAAATATTGCCCCGATAATCGAGATCCATACTGCATTTGTTACCTACGCATTGTTCGATAAAAGGGTAGATCGTTTTGTTCACCACGAGCTCGAACCAATTGATCTCTGGCGACTTCCAGAGCTGTTCGCTCCTCACCTCCGTGAATGGGAAGGCTTTCCATCCCCAAAGGCTTATCATGGATATAGCGTCCGTGTTCACCACCTTCCCCTGTTCGTTTAGCACCACAACCTTCGTCTGCTGGCTGAATTGCCACTTATCCTGGATGAACCTTGCTGCCGTCTTGCTGACCATGGAGTTGCATGAGTACCACTGCATTCGAGATCTCCTGTCCAGGAACTGCTTTTCCATCACCTCATCACGTGCCTCCATGATAGGAACCCACATGATTTCGTAATTTTTAGATTTGAAGGTGCTCACATTGTAGATGCTGGTGAGGGTTGCTAGATCATCGTTCGACAAGTTCAAGTCTGAAATGAGGAGCATCATGCGCTTGTCCTTCAACTTCTCCACCTTTACCTATAACATCTAGTGATCAAACCATGCTGTTGTTTTGCCATTTTGAATGCCAACAAACGTTATATCTAAGAATATCAGATGTAGTTAATTACTAGCAAGGTGATTTGCATTCCCTTCTCGTGACATTGATATACAATAATAACCGGTAATTAAAGTTAATGAAGATTATTAAACTGAGAAGCTAACCGTTGTGCTCTGGCGACATTGATAAACCTCAGCGTCAAACAGTGTCCTCAAAAGCTCCACAATATCAGAACAAGATTCGGAAACTTGCTCAATCTGCCGATACAACTGTTCCTCCTCTGCGTAATGTGAATCACTTTAATTTAGGTACTTTTGTTCCAGATCTGGATCTGACAAAAATTATCTGTGTACACATGAAGGAATCTGGAAGAGAGGCATGAACGCTTCATTCCATCTATGAGTGAAAAACATTTTGTTTGGAAACAGCAATGCTCTCACCCTTTTTCTCGAAATCTTGCACTTGTTTCTTGAAGGATTGATGTTTTTCCATGACGAGGTCCGAGATGGTCGACAGTTCTGGCCATAGGTTCCTGAAGTCAGCAAGAAATAGGTTGAGCATTGTTGTGAAACAGTTCGCGAGAGAGAGAGAGAGAGAGAGAGAGAGAGAGAGAGAGAGAGAGAGAGAGAGAGAGAGAGAGCTTAGAATTAATTCCAAGTCCGTTACTAAATGTTGTTAAAAGCAAAGGTAAGGTATAACATACTCATTGCTCTTGCTAATCATGCCCTTGAGCAGAAATGAGCAGCCAAGTACAATGGTGATGATGTAAAAAAAGTTGGCTGATATGTTGATCGATGCCGACACTTTTCCAGAATCTTCAAGGGCAGAGTACTCCTTAAAATACTCAAAAACGCACTTGGCATACGCCAAAGTCTCCTTGATCAGCTTCAAAAAATCAATGGCCCACTGTATTTCGGAGGACGTACCAGTTGGTAACCCTCTCAGCGAGGCCATGAAGCATAAAACTTTGTCTGATGCTTGAATTTGAGTGCGACGCCACTTCTCGACATAGAACACCGATAAAGTTAACAATGTCAGCACAGCCTTCGCATCCCATGAAAAGGATGACAGTTTGGCCAAAAGCGATTCCATTGTTTGCTGCATATCGTTGGTTTGCAGGGCCTCAATCTGTCGTGGCGTACATAGTTTTCGACATTAAGCGTGGTAAGTAAAAAGATCGAGAAGAATACCATTGAAAAGGACACAATGAAGAGTTTAATTAACACACTGTTCGCTTCTTTTTTCCTGAAAGAATGAACAATTTTAGCGCACAATAAAAATGTACTTTTAATTTAGTACAAGTTGTTATCTACAATTAATCTCTAAGTAATTTCAAAACAATCTATAAAGGTCTGGAGCTTAGAAATGTGCTTTTACCTTAGTATGAGTTGTAATAACGTCTAAGTAATTTTAAAATAATCTAAGAAAGTCCGGAGCTCCCGTGTTTGTATATTTCCACTTTCCAGAGGAATGTCTCTGCTTATACAAGATTACCTCATTGTACAGCTCGTTAATCTTTGGTGACAAATCTGCTGAAGATTCTGTGAAAGGCGAGGTCAAACTTTTGCTCTGGCTTCGGATACCCTGGAAAAATGAATTCACTTGTAAGACCCAACCATGGAATGTTATGAACGTAAGAGCATGTAAACATTGTGTATCTTTATAAACTTTGGCTGGACAAGAGTGAAACATGAAATTAATTTGAGGAGCAAAAACATTTTGCGACAAAAAACTATGGCGCGTTAAGATCCAGCCAACTAACCATGGAAACAAGTATATGCAAAAGAGACAATAGCACGTCGTCGAACTTGCTTGTCCACTACTTTACCTTTGCCCGATTGTTGTCAACAACATCATTGGCAAAGTCCATGGGTTCGCTGAGGATCTTCTCGACGAGGCTCAGGCAATCCTCGACATTTGCTTGTCTTGGGGCCAAGCATTCCTGGCTGGTAGCTTTCTTCATGAAGTCATTGTCGTCGGATTTGAGGAGGGCAAGTAATCCGGTCATGAATTCCTTGTTTCCGGCCTTGGCCACCTCGGTCATGCTTCCACCCACCTGGGTCTCACTTCCGGCCACCTCGGTCACCTTTCCGGCCACCTCGGTCCCACTTCCACCCACTGCGGTCCCGCTTCCGGCCACCTCAGTCACAGTTCCGTCCACTGCGGTCATGCTTCCACCCACCTCAGTCACGCTTCCGCCCTCTGCGGTCCCGCTTCCGCCCACCTCAGTCCCGCTTCCGGCCACGTCGATCACGCTTCCGCCTGCGTCGGTTATGCTTGCAGCCACCTCGGTCGTGTGGTCATTGTTTCCGGTCGTGGCCCCCTCGGTCGTGTCTCCAGCCATTTTCGGAAGCAAAGGAAAAAAGGAATGAGTGAAGTAGAGAAAGTTCAGGGATTCAAGGGAGTGAGTGAAGTGAATAAGGAAGGCTTGTGTGGAGCAAAACTGCAGGTTCCTTGTCATCTATTTATAACACCCCAAGACCACAACACGACTTATGAGCCGGTAAGAACAATTGTCGATAGAAGAATAAAGTTAAGAAGACGGTCCCGTCACTTTCCAAAAAGTGACGGGGACACGGTAACCATACATCCCAATTGTGGGATTATGGCAACAAGAATTTAAAGCTTCCATAATTAATTGCCAAAAATGATCTTTAAATAGTAAAATCACAACTAGAACCAATAAAGGAAATAATAAACATAATCTACATTTAGCAGAACACTAAATACCAAAAGGATACGAAAGTCTGCTTGAGATTTGTCAAATTAGAATTTTTAATGTTTGTGTCTCATTTTGTATTATTACTAAAACATTTTAATATATAAAATATAACATCATCACATATGTGACTACTGCAACTCACTGTGTATAATTATCGCCACTCGAGCTTGTCACCAGTGCAAAATTACTTACTCCAGTCATGATCATTGACGTCTACACGGTTTTAAAATATGTCCTATTAGTTTGAGATTTTGGTGTTGCAAGTGGTACCAAAGCAACAACTTAAACATGATCAACATGAAATCAAAGAGATAATGTGGAATCAAAACATATATTACGCCCTAGATTATAAAATTTTACTTGAATAAATATTATCTTTTGCTAAGTTTCACAAATTCTCTCATATTTCACTCTAGAAACTAAAATTTACATAATATTTTGTCTCCCTTTTTAGGCTATGATTTATCATTTGCCATTGTGAAGTACTATCCCTATACATTTGAAGTTGTAACTTGGCTTACATTAAATTCATATGATTTCTTAGTTCTTAACTTCAATTAAATTTTCATTTCCCTTTTGGAAATTGTGTGTGGCATTTTACAAATTAATCTTGGTCCTAGGCACGAAATTTAAAATTGATATGAAAGATTGGTTTTGCGTTGACTTTCGTTTCCTATAGGTGTTTAATATGGCGCTACAGGATTAGATTTTGTATATTATTATTCTTTTAACAGCCTTAGTTTTTGTGGTTTATTATAAGGGGCGTTCTTGGCAATTGATTTCGGAAGGTTTATACTCTGGTTGACAAAATCCCATGCTTGAAATGTGTGGTCAGCGAGTCTCCGTCACTTGACGACACTGTCTTCTTAGCATGGCCCAATATTTTAATATATAAAATATAACATCATCATACACGTGACTACTGCAACTCACCGTGTGTAAGATTCGCCACTCGAGCTTGTCACTACCACAAAATTACTTACTTCAATCATGATCATTGACGTCTACATAGTTTTAAAATATGTGCTATTAGTTTGAGATTTTGATATTACAAGTAGTACCAAAGCAATAACTTAAACATGAGCAATATGAAACTAGAGAGATAATATGGAATCAAAACATATATTACTCCCTACTTTAAAAAATCTTACTTGAATAAATATTATCTTTTGCTAAGTTTCTCAAATTTTCTCATATTTCACTCTAGAAATTAAAATTTATATAATAATTTGTCTCACTTTTTAGGCTGTGATTTGCCATTTGTCATTGTGAAGTACTATCCCCATACATTTGAAGTCGTAACTTGGCTTACATTACATTTATATAATTTCTTAGTTCTTGAATTCAATTAAATTTTCATTTTCCTTTTGGAAATTGTGTGACATTTTCCAAATTAATTTTGGTTCAAGGCACGAAATTCAAAATTGATATGAAAGATTGGTTTTGCGTTGACTTTCGTTTCCTATAGGTGTTTAATATGGCGCTACATGATTAGATTTTGTATATTATTATTCTTTTGCCAGCCTTAGTTTTTGTGGTTTATTATAAGGGGCATTCTTGGCAATTGATTTTGGAAGGTTTATACTCTAGTTGCCAAAATCCCATGCTTGAAATGTGTGGTCAGCGGGTCTCCGTCACTTGACGACACTGTCTTCTTAGCATGGCCTTAATTGATATGAGCCATATCTCTCTCTCTCTGTTCCCCATTCGAGTGTTGCCGCCCCAAGCCGAACAAAGTGGACTTTGTTGGCCCCTACGTTGGAGGAGGCAAAAATCCGCAAAACATTTTCCGTCTTTGAAGTTGTATTCCTATTTTCAGTTGGGCCAACATTTTAAAACATGAGTTGAGTTGGGCTAGTCTTTCCTGATATAGGACCGTTCGGATAAAATTGTAGTTTTCACCTTTTATTTAATATAAATCTTGCAACTTATGCACTTTGACTTTTTATTTCAATTCTAAACACTGAAAACTTTTGCTTTATATATATATATATATATATATATATATATATATATATATATATATATATATATATATATATTAACGTGGAAATTTATGTATATTTTCCTCACAATTTTTTCTAAATTTAAATAATATTGTTGAATAAAATAATTTTCTTTTGAGTTTCATTCTAAACAAACAAGTCCTTACATATACTTCAACGGTTTAGTCAAGAAGTGACGTGTGTGTGCATGCAACTAGACTGGCAGCACTTCTTGCAAGTTACATGAAACTAGGCATAAATTCAAGAATGTTAGAAATTGCGACAGTCTTATATTAAGATATGAGCAATTCGTTTGTGAAAGTAAGAGATTGTCTTGTTAAGAAGTATGAATGACGGGCAAGTTGCATTGCGTGGTGGAGATATGATGATATGATAAGATGAAACCATATTCTTATTTGGCATTGCTTGTAGAAATGATCACAATTTTATATGCACATATCTATTCTTCCTAACATAACAAGTTCTTAGAGATTCCAGCCTCCTCTTCTCCTTTCCCTCTCATCTCCAGAGGACTTCCATCTTCAACCTCCACGGAAGGGAAGGTTTGAGCTAGATCTCTCCCTCCCATTCCTTTTCCTTTGGCTAATTTGGTTATCTATTTTCTTTTCCTTGCTTTCCTCCCGTTTGGGAAACTTTTCTCTTATGGTCCTGTTTAGATTTAGAAGCTCCTCCCTCCCTTTTTTGGGGAGGTTTCTATCTCAATCTAATTAATGTCTAGAGATTTTTGTGTGAATGTTTTCTGGGTTTCATTTCTCTTGAGTTTTGCTGATGCACAAATCCAATTTCAAATGAGATCAGAGGAGTTTTGTGAAAGTTTTGCTTTCACCGTCAAACCTATGCTCTTAACCTTTGTACATTGGATGGGGATGATATTGGGGACGCCGAATCTAGGCGTGCATCATCGAAAGGCAAAGCCGTAGCAATAAATGAAGTTCTCGGCGTGTGCTCATTATTAAAAGTGGATTTGGTAATCAGCCAATGATTTTGGTTTGAAGAAGTTATAGTTATGCTTTTTGAGCATGTGGCCCTTAACTTTATTTTGATGATTCATTTTATTATCGGGAACTCGTTTTACTTCAAATCTATTTTGGATTTGTGTTGGTTTGCAGTTGCACTGCATTGTGTCTCTTTTATTTCTTGTGAAAACAAATGATACTTTGACAAGGAAAATATCATGAGTTTTTGAATTGAATATCTTTTACAAGGTGCCTGAATTAACTTTTGATTTTCAATAACTGCATTTCACGTTTCGTCTCATCTGGTGTGAATTCGGGTTCATTTAATCATCTTCCTCCGTGTAATTGGGTGAACTTTTGATAGAAAATTTTAACATAGAAACAATCAAATTAATAAGGGAGAGTCGGGACAATACCGACGATCAAACAGGACACTACAATGGCACCACCTACTGCGTCTCTTCAATGCCACCATTCTAGATCCCCGACGAAGATGTCTTTGTACTAGACTTTTTTTTCACTCCAGTTTTTTTCAAACATAAGGGCATGTTTGATAACTATTCTATTTTTTGGAAACAATTTTTGTTCAGAAATAATTTTTTTTATTCTATTCCTTGGACAAGTTTTTGAAAATTTGAATGCATTTAGTAACTGTAAAAAATAAGAAGAGAAAAAGAATAGGAATGCTTTTTTAATTTTTTAAATAATTTTTTGATAGTTTTTTTCCCTTTTTTCCTTTTCTTCTTCTTCCTCCTCTCATCGGCCCTTGGCGAGGTTGAGCCTCGCCTAGCTGCCGACGAGGCTCCAGGACCTTGCTCTGGCCAATTGCTGATCATCGTCGAGCCCAACAACTAGTTAGAGGAGGAAGGAGAAGAAAAGAAAAAAAAGAAAAAAAAAGAAAAAGAAAATGACTTCATTCTAGAATTGATTCTGAGAATAAAGAAGTAACTTTTTTTACCTGTTGATTCTATTCCCAATCTATTCTTGGGAATAAATATGTTTTTGAGAGTAAAAAAATTAGCTGATGTTACTAAACATATTTTTATTCTTTTTTTGTTCCAAGAAATAAAAAGAACAAAATTAACCAAGAATTGATGGTTTACCAAAAAGACTATAAATGTGAAAAATTGACGAACCAAAGGGCAAGAAACGCGACGTCGTGGACACCTCACGATTCATTGGGTAGATCGATGCCATCTCCAAACGTCTCAAACTTTACGTGTCGATGGCGATGACGTCTCCAACGTCTATGTCACATATTCTGTGATAGGGCCCTTTTTTAAAAAGAAATTTAGCGTTTTTGATGTCCTTGATATTGACATTTAAGTCAAGGTATAAGTCAATGATTTATTATTAATCTAGTCCGATATCATCAATCGGAAATGCTGGCCCTAATCGAACATCTAGAAAAGCTACATCGGACCTAATTTGCTACTTATTTATATATGGATGGTTGTAAAGTGTAGTTGAAAAAAAACACAAATGTGATGATGTAGGTCTTGACGATGTTTAAACCTGAATACATGACAATATAGTGATGACCATTGATTGTTGTGAGACACACTCAGAATTGAAGACGAACATGATTTCCTTGATGGTCCTTATTTCAATAGAGGTTAATATATTTTAGAAAGTGGAGTTTTGAAGGTGGTTCGATGTGCTCTATTAATAATGAGAAGGATTAGACATAGTTGCTTGTATTCACTTCAAGGGAAGATGGTCAAAATTTTTTGTTGTTAAGACATTGGATTCATTTATTCGAGAATCAGAAATCTGACATATGCAATTAGGGGTACCTTTTCGAGGATATTCCTAATAGATACGCTTAGTGCAACAAATTATCTGGTTAATAAATGCCCATTGAAAATGAATGGATGCTAGAGTCTTGAAGAAGTATGGTTAGATAACATTGCTAATTATTTCGTTTTTATATTACTTAGTTATCCATGTTATACTTAAGAAAGCGATGGTAAACTCAATGGTAGGGTAAAGAAATATGTATTTTAGGCTATGCACAAGTGATGATGCCTAGAATTACACTCTTCTATTGCCAGTAGAAAATTAAACTTGATAAGTCTCCACTATTTTGTGAGGGAGTGGTTGTGGCAATATTCAGGATAATTATCCATGATTAAACTTATTGTATGATAGTCAATTCATTTCTAAAATTTTTGATTTACATAATTTAGTTATGAATCTTTTAATGATTTACTGATATAGTTATTTTGATCAATTTTAGCTGAAAATTGACAACGTGGATGCTGACCGTCCTATGTGGCATAACTGGTGTTGATATGGATAATTTTTAATGAATTTTTTGATTTTTAATTTTTTTTCTTATTTCTCTTCTTTTCTTTATCTTTTTTTTTTAAAAAAAAAAAATGTCTTTTTAGCCAATGGGCTGGTGGGGTTGCCAAGGCCTTGGCGATTGCTGGTGACCCTCATTGGTGGCGGGCAAGGGCCTTTGCAGCCCTCACCGACAATAAATCTGGAGAGGAATGAGAATCGACATAAAAAATGAGTAAAACACTACCTCAACTATGAAACGGCTAAATTACACCTAAATGCTAACAAAACAACTCTTAACACACTAACAAATTGCTCACTTAAAGTGATTATTCAAGCCAACTGCAACGCGGAGCTCGTAAGTGAAACCCTAAAATTTTGCTTCGACTAAACCGTTACTTCAATTCAACTCCCATCAAACCTCGCAGAACCTCGCAGCTCCATGACACCATAACCCACAATTACCATGAAATCCCATAGTTCAACAACTCAAAAATTGAATTTCATGACTCAATTTTTCACAAAACTTTGAATTTGAGCCTTAACCCCAAAAATTACTCCAATTAAATGGATGGATGGCACGAGCACCTTATTGGGCATTCCCAATCAAAGTAATTATAGTTTGGCGAGGTCCACGTGGCATGTACGTGAAACCTCGTTCCCTTTCTTCTTCCTTTTTCTTCTTTCTTTCTCCTGCTTCTCTATCTCTTCTATTCTTGGCGTGTTCTCTGCTGATGGTCTCCTTTTCCTCTTTTATAACACTTCTTTTTCTTTTTCTTTTCCCTTTTTTTTGGGGGTCCCACCAATATATGACTAGGTCAAAAGAATGCAATATTATAATTTACTCTCTTTGAAATAATTTCGTCCTCAAAATTTGAACTTATCTCAACCATTAAACAAACGCAAGTATTTGTGTCTTACGTCCTCATCAAGCTCCCAAGTAGCCACTCTCTCCATATAGAAAAGCACTCTACACATCCATCTACCGAAACTTCCATGACATCTTTAGCAACCTAAGCTCTACCCTCACTTTCTACAACTTATGATCAAACTCCTACACAACAGCTTGGGCTTCCTGATGATGCTAGTACGAACACCTAGAGGGGAGTGAATATGTGTTCAAAAGAAATCTTGACAAATAAATACGGAATAAAATAAGTTGCGAGCAAAGTTTGAATAAGGATCAAAATCTAATAAACGAGCCACTAGACTTTTGGTAAATGTTCAGAATCTATTATGTGATGGAACAGACTTCTAAAATAACTTGTAAGTGTGCAACAAACTTAAATAAAAAGAGTTAAGAAAAGAGAATGTTGCACATGAAATTTATAGTGATTCAGCTTAGATCAAGCTTATGTCCACTCTCCCATACTAATAGCCTTCTGGTTGGATTCAATTATATGATCAACAAAAGATTACAACTTTGAGTGCAAACATTTAGTGGTAAATCACACTATCTCACTGAGTCACTCTTTTGGTATTTCTTTCACGATCACAAACATTTAAGCTCATGAAAGACAAGTGTATGATCGAAATTCGCTCAGACTTTGGAATTATAGATTTTACACTCCATCTCTTATTTGCTCATCGGCCCTTGGTCTCTTTCAATACTTCTCCACTTCCAAACTAGTCATTGGACAATATCTAGAGGATCATCTTCCAATCTACCCGTTGGACAAATTTGTATCAAGAAAATTTACTAGCCGTTGAGTGATAAAAGCAAAATCCTAAGTTGATTCTGATCACCCATATAAATAGAATATTGGTTTCCATAAGTAGAGTTTCTCTGTTTAGAAAGTTATTGTTTTTAAGATCCAATTGTCAATCAATTAGATTGAGTCAATCAAATTTATCTTGATATATAATCAAAATTAGATCATTAGCCGTTATATGTTGGGGCTTGTATTACGTTATGTCAAGTTGTTTCGTTCTGAACATGCTCCGTTATGAACTTATCATGTTCTAGACATGTGTCTCGTTTTGGACCTTGTCACGTTCTCAACACGTGTCTCATTTTAGATGTATGTCTGAGTGTGTTCCGTTTGAAGTAGAGTCTGAGTGTCTTCCGTCTAAAGTAGAGTTTGAGTGTCTTCCGTCTAAAGTAGATTTTACAATCTGGATATAAATTTGAACATATTCTGCTTCTGAAAATATTTAGCTTTCAGATCTAGACACAGTCTGAATAAGTTTAGCTTCAGCATAGAGTCTATCATCTGGTTCTTTCAAATATAAACATTGCTAATATCATTTACACATTTTATTATCTGCATAGTTTGTTACTAAACCATTAAACACGTTAGTAGCCTTTAATTTATTTTGTCATCTTTAAAACATCATAAGAGATTTCCCTAACACTTCCTCTATTCTCAACTTCAAGATCCAATCCAAGTTCATCGATTGCTTTTGGTTTTAGCTCTCCTTCAACTTGCTTTACGAGACTAGCATAAATGTTGTTAATTTTGTTCCCGAATTCAAAACTTTTCGCCCTAGTAACCCCATCCATTGTCACCTTTGGCACACCAAAGTTTTACTCAATCACCATATTACAACTGGTAAAAGTACAACGCAAGTGCCAAAATTTAGCACGGGAAACACTTAAGTGCCAAAAGTTGCGAAAAATACACATAAGTGTCACTTTTTTTGAAAATTGGGACATTTGAGTACCAAGTTCGGCAAAGCCTCCTAGAAATCTCACGTGGCAATGTTTTATTTATATAACTCACTTATGTGGCTTGTCGGAGAGCTAAGTCAGCAGAGAAGAGTCAAAACGACGTCATTTTGCCTCTTATTTGAATTTTAACGTAAATATCAATTAAATTAAATTCAAAATGATTTTTTTTTTTCAAAAAAGGGAGATTGCATAACATTGAGGGTTGGGCGAGGGTCGGCGATCTTCATTAGATCTAGGGGAGGGCCATGACTCTCGCCCTAGATTTGGGCGAGGGCTTGCAAATCCTCATTGCCGGTCGGCCAAGGACGCTTGCCCTTGGCTAGGGCCTGACAACCCTAGTTGACCTTCCCCCCACTGTTGTTGGCCCTTCTCGGTGACAGTGGAGAGGAAGTGGCGAGGCTGGCACAGCCCTCGCGCAACTGCAATCTGCAACTTCTTCTTCTTCTTCATTTTTCTAAAAAAATAATTTAGTTTAAATTTAATTTAATTAATATTTATATTAAAATTCAAATCTAAGCCAAAATAACATCGTTTTTTTACTTATCTAGCCATGTTAGTATGTAAAACGATATCGTTTTTGGCTTATATAGCCACATCAACGTGTAAAACAATGTCATTTACACTTGTCTCGTCGGAAAAATGCCGAGTCAGCATTTTGGCATACTTTCTTGCCATTGGTACTGAACTAATCCATTTTACTTTAATTTTGGCACTTAAGTATTCTCCCATACCAAGTTTTGGCACTCTAAGTGGTCGGGTCTCCATTACAACCCCTCAAGTCCATAGTGACCTTCATAGTATTCGCAAGGTCTTCCACACCTTAAACATCATAGCATGTACCTCAATTCCAAAAGAGATGTAAGTACCTAGCAAAAGGCAAACACACTATAAATTAACACACAAGCTCACCACATCTCATAAAATCTACACCTAAATATCAAAATCTAAGCTCTGATACTAAAAGATGTCATACCTTAAATCATACAGGGATTGGGGGGGGGGGGTTGATATGGCCGTTCTTCCACTTGGAGAACGTAGCTTAAAATTATAGCTCCCAAAATTTCCCATCGATAACACTCTCACTCTATCAGCCACTAATCGAGGAACCTGGAAAGCATGAAAGATAAATGGAATGAACAATCATAGTCTAGTGAGTAGTGCATATCTTTTTTAAGCAAATCAAGCATCCACTATGCATGTTTAAAATACAAAAATATAACTTATTGCACTAAATTTTAGGATATAACAAATTTATGAGAAGAGAATGAGTTATATATATGCTTCAAGATAGCTATATTTATGGCAAAAATATCCATTTCACAATAATATGAAAACAAATACCAATGGGTTGGACCATTGATCAAGCTCATCAAAATCATATGCCAATGGTCTATTCCATCAACCAACCTCAAATCACATGACAATGGTTTATTTTGTTGACTAATCTCAAACTCAAATATCAATCATGATCACGCATAACGCCTCATGACAAGGCGACTAAGATTCTCCCTTGGCTAGATCTCCACCTATATTGTTGGTGGCTCGGTCCATAAGTCCTAAACTAGTATGCATGTCTACAAACTCTCAATGGGCTTCCAATGATGCTGAGTATCAACACCAATCCACAATAACATCCTTGACAATCCTTAAAACCGAATCCATAGTCAATATCACAAATAGATTTACAAAACAAAACATATAATCATTCTCAACCCATTCATCAAACAGAGTATATTTCACAAGGCGTTTCTCAAACTATTTTAGAGTTCATTTTAGAAACTATGTTCACAATTCAGTATGTAAAATATTTCACAACACATTTCCTAAAACATTTTTCAAACCATTCCCAAATACCAAAAGTAGTAAATGCCTGATATATATTGTTATGCAATAAACATGCTTTAATAACTCATAATATTTCACTTTTGAATTATGATGTCACAAACTTGAAGAAGAGATAGCATCGCTCACTTGAGAATGCCAAAATCAAACAACACGACTCACTCGAACCAACAATCTCGTAATCTATCAATTAAACAAGAATCGATGTAAAAAATGAGTAAAACATTACCTGAACTATGAAATGGCTAGATTGCACCTAAATGCTAACAAAACTATTCCTAATGTGCTAACAAATCATTCACTCAAAGCGATTATTTAAGCCTAACTGCAATGCAGAGCTCGCAATCGAAATCTTGAAATTTTGCTCCGACTAAACTATTACTTCAATTCAACTCCCATCAAGCCCCGCAACTCCACAACACCATAAACCACGATTTCCATGAACTCCTATAGCTTAGCAACTTAAAAATCGAATTTTGCGACTCAAATTTCACAAAATTTTGAATTTGAGTTTTAACCTGAAAATTACTCCGGTTAAACGAACGAATGGCGCAAGCCCCTCACTGGGCATTGCGAATCAAAATTATTCTAGTTTGACGAGATCCCTGTGATGTGTACACGAAATCCCTCTTTCCCTTTTTTCTTCCTTATTCTTCCTTCTTTCTTCCCCTCTCCTCTTTTTTCTCTTCTCGGCGTGCTCTCAATGGTCTCCTTTTCCTATTTTATAACATCTTTTCTTTTTCTTTTTCCTTTTTTTTTGGATACCACGAATATGTGACTTGGTCAAAAGAAGGGAATATTACACTCAATCCTTTCCTTTTGTCGGAACCATCTCGATGAGATCAAGTTTACCTATTCATTTCTATTCGTTGAACCATTTTATAATTATTAGAGCTATCTTGATCTTAAGCCCTCATTGGACCTAGTAAACTAATCAATTAAATTCTTAACGAAAAGGGAAGGTTTGATTAACTATTATGAATTCTATTTTTTTTTTTAATATAGTTGTCTTGTGACTTAGAGAGTGTGTTAGTGTGAGTTTGAGAGTGGAGAACATATTTTATGTGTCGGACAAATAGCATGACGATAATACGCTAATAAGCAAGCCTATCATAGATAAGGGATTTCCAAACTCGTTCATAAAAGTTAATTTGTGATGTAGGTTAAGGGGGCCGTGATCAGTCAATTACATTACATCAGTTGTGTAATGGACACATGCTTTGGTTAGCTAAAACATTTTAAGTAATTCTCATTTTCATTTAATGGAAGAAATCTCCATTAGTTCGATGTTTCATGTTCCAATGGTGTTTTTTTGTTTTTTGTTTTTTGTGTGTGTGTGTGTTCTTTGATAATTTCTTTGGTAAATAAATGTCTCGAATTTGAGTCTATGAAAGAAATCGACCTGAGGTGTGGTGATCTAACCTGTCAAAGAAAAGTCTAAAGTGAATGTTGCCCAAACCTGGAGGAGGCAAAAATTACTGAAACATATTATGTGTTGAAGTTGTATTCTTATTTTTAGTTGGCAAAGGATTTTACAATATGTTGTTGTTCGTCTTTTTGATATGGGTGTGTCAAGACAGACTTTTAGTTGTTCCTTTTTGCTTAATTTAAATCTTGTGACATACGTGTTCTCACTTTCATTATGAACACTCGAACTTTAACAATATTCAATATCTTACACATAGATTTACTTTTAATTTTTCATTATATTTTTAAAATTTGGATCGCAATTTACATTTTGATGGGAAACAAAATTTTGATGAGAAAAAAAAATTATATATTTGCATTCATAGTCTTTTAAGCATTCACAATTAATAAAATTAGGAAAACAAACAGAAAGACAAAGTCGGAGCGTGTTACACATGAACTTTTTCTGGGATCTGCAAAGCTATATGATGGTCTAAGGCATCATTGGCGATGCAATGATTCATATCCGTTGGATAAGTCCAATTTTCGGACAGAATAGCGACTTTATTAAAGTCGTTGGCTTTCAGAGTTGTGCGTTGCCCAATGGGATCGTTGTGTCAAGAGTCTCTTTACCTATGTAACCGTCAACGAAATTTTTCCATATGCTTTTTTAATTTCTTACAAATATATTCTATTTTCTCTTCTTCTTCTTTTTCTTTGTTTTTGTTTTTGAGGCCACGTAGGCATGGCAAGTACGACGGCCCGGCCCATTGAATGATTTCTCGATTATTGTTTGTTACCTGAAAAAGAAACGTCTTGTAAGCTTTCGTTTTGACTTGTTGAGCATTTTCCTGCCAACGTCAAATATTCAGAGAAGATTGACCCTTTCGAACATTAATATTTATTTCATCTAATCACATGTCTGGAAGTCATTTTCAAAGTTACTGTTTTAATTAATAAAAAATTTAAAACTGAGATAGATCCGGCCATTCATTACTTAATAACACGTATACTCAACAACATGTAATGTGGAAAGCGAAGTTGTGAATATGTATTTTTATGTGATGAACATGCTTTAATAACTCGTAATATTTCACTTTTGAAATATGAGATCACAAACTTGAAGAAGAGATAGTACCGCTTGGGAATGTCAAAACCAAACAACGAGACTCATTCAAACCTATGATCTCGTGATCTATCAATTAAACAAGAATCAACGTAAAAAATGAGTAAAACACTACCTCGACTACAAAAAGGCTAAATTACACCTAAATTCTAACATAACAACTCCAAATGCGCTAACTAATTGCCTCCTTAAAGCGATTATTTAAGCCTAACTGCAACGCGGAGCTCACAAGCGAAACCTCAAAATTTGCTCCAACTAAACCATTACTTCAATTTGACTCCCATCAAACCCAAGCTCCACAATGCCATAATCCATAGCTCAGCAACTTAAAAAGCGAACTTCGCTGCTCAATTCTCACAAAACTTTGAATTTGAGCCTTAATCTGAAAAATTAGTTCGGTTAAACAAACGAATGGCATGAGTACCTTATTGGGCATTGCGAATCAAAGTAATTTTAGTTTGGCGAGATCCTTGTGACATGTACATGAAATCACTCTTTCCCTTTCTTCTTCCTTATTCTTCCTTCTTTCTTTGTTCCCCCTCCTCTTTTCTCTTCTCGGTGTTCTCTCGATGTCTCCTTTTCCTATTTTATAACATTTGTTTTTTCTTTTCCTTTTCCTTATTTTGGGTACCACCAATATATTTCTTGGTCAAAAGAAGGGAATATTACACTCAATCCTTTCCTTTTGTCGGAACCATCTCGATCGGATCAAGTTTACCTGTTCATTTGCATTCATTGAATCATTTTATAATTATTAGAGCTATCTTGATCTTAAACTCTCACCAGACCTAATAAACTAATCAATTAAACTCTTAACGAAAAGGGAAGGTTTGATTATATGTTATGTATATATATATATAGTTATCTTGTAACTCGAAGTGTGTTAGTGCGAGTTTGAGAGTGAAGAATGTATTTTATGTATCATTCAAATAGCGTGACAATTGTACACTAAGAAGTAAGCCTATCATAGATAATGGATTTCAGAACTTGTTCATAAAAGTTAATTTGGGATGCAGGTTAAGGGGTAGTGTGATTGGTCGATTACATTACATGAATTGTGTAATGGACACAGACTTTGGTTAACTAAAACATTTTAAGTGTTTCTCATTTTCATTTAATGGAAGAATCTCCTTTAGTTTGATATTTCACGTTCCAATGGTGTTTTTCTTTTTTTTTGTTTTTTGTTTTTTTTTGTGTTCTCTAATAATTTCTTTGGTAAATATATGTCTTGAGTTTGAGTTTACGAAAGAAATCGACCCGATGTGTGGTGATCTAACCCACATAAGAAAAGTCCAAATTGAATGTTGCCTAAACGTAGAGGAGACAAAAATTACCCAAACATATTTTGTGTTGAAGTTATATTCCTATTTTTAGTTGGCAAAGGATTTTACAATATGTTGCTGTTCGTCTTTTTTGATATTGGCGTGTCAAGACAAAATTTTAGTTTTTAGTGTTTGCTTAATCTAAATCTTGCGACATATGTGCTCTCATTTTTTGTATGAACGCTTGAACTTCAACAATATTGAATATCTTACACTTAGATTTACTTTTATTGTTTCATTAAATTCTTAAAATTTGCATCGCATTTAGATTTTGATGGAAACAAAATTTTGATGAGAAAACAAAATTATATATTTTTATTCATAGTCTTTTAAGCATTTACAATTAATAGAATTAGGAAAAGAAACAGAAAGACAAAGTAGGAGCATGTTACAGATGAACTTTTTTCTTGGATCTGCAAAGCTGTATGATGGCATCATTGGCGATTCAATGAGTCATATCCATTGGATAAGTCCAATTTTCGCACAGTATAGCGACTTTATCGAAGGCGTCGGCTTTCAGTGGGGTGCGTTGCCCAATGGGATCGTTGTGTCGAGAGTCTCTCTCTTAACCTATGTAATCGTTAACGAAATTTTTCCGTAAGCTTATTAATTTCTTACAAATGTGTGCTCTTTTCTCTTCTTCTCCTTTTCCTATGTTTTTGTTTTTGAGGCCACGGTAGGCATGGCAAATACGATGGCCCGGCCCATTGAATGATCTCCCGATCGATGTTTGTTACCTTAAAAAAAATTGTCTTGAAAGCTTTTGTTTTGACTTGTTGAGCAATTTCCTGCTAACGTCAATTATTCAGGGAAGAATGGCTCTTTTCGAACATCAATACTTATTTCAACTAATCACATGTCTGGAAGTCATTTTCCAAATTTACGGTTTTAATTAATAAAAATTAAAAACGGAGACATAGATCCGGCCATATTCATATACTTAATAACACATATAGTCAACGGCAAGTAATGTGGAAAGTGATGTTATGAATATATATTTTTATGCACTAAACATGCTTTAATAACTCGTAATTTATTACTTCCAAACTTTGAGGTCACAAACTTGAAGAAGAGATAGCATCACTTACCTAAGAATGCCCAAACCAAACAATGTGTCTCACTCGAACCGATGATCTTGTAATCTATCAATTAAATGAGAATCGACGTAAAAAAATGAGTAAAACACTACCTTAACTATGAAACAACTAAATTACACCTAAATGATAACAAAACAACTCGTAGCGCCGCCCACTCAAGGTGATTATTCAAGCTTAACCAATGCGGAGCTTACAAGCGAAAACCCCGAAATTTTGTTCCAACTAAATTGTTACTTAAATTCAACTCCATCAAACCGGCAGCTCCACAATGCTATAATTCACAATTTTCATGAAATCCCATAGCTCAACAACTTAAAAATTGAATGCAGCTCAAATTTCACAAAACTTTGAATTTGAGCCTTAACCCAAAAAATTACTCTTGTTAAATGAACAAATGGCGCGAGCATCTTACCGGGCATTGCGAATCAAAGTAATTGCAGTTTGGCGAGATCCCCGTGGCTGGTACACAAAATTTCTCTTTCCCTTTCCTCTTCCTTATTCTTTCTTCTTTCTTCCCCCCTTCTCTTTTTTCTCTTCTCAGCGTGCTCTCGATGTCTCCTTTTCCTATTTTATAACCCTTCTTTTCCTTTTCCTAGTTTATAACCCTTCTTTTCCTTTTCCTAGTTTATAACCCTTCTTTTCCTTTTTTTGTTTTTTGTTTTTTTGTACCATGACTTGGTCAAAAGAAGGGAATATTACACCCAATCGTTTCCTTTTGTCGGAACCATCTAGATAAGATCACGTTTACCTGTTCATCTGCATTCATCGAATCATTTTATAATTGTCTTGTAACTCAGAGAGTGTGTTAGTGTCAATTCGAGGGTGAAGAACGTATTTGATGTATTTGGACAAAAAGCATGACGACAATACATTGAGAAGCAAACCTATCATAGATAAGGGAATTTGAAACTCATTCATAAAGTCAATTCGGAATGCAGGTTAAGGGGGGAGTGTGATCGGTCGATTACATTAGTAATGACACAGGCTTAAATTAACTAAAACATTTTGAGTAACTCTTGTTTTCATTCAATGGAAGAAATCTCCATTAGTTTGATGTTTCATGTTCCAACGACGCTTGTTTTTGGTGTTTTCTGATAATTTTTTTAGTAAATATACGTCTCAATCTTGAGTCTATAAAGGAAATGGACTTGATATGTGGTGATCTAACCCGTATAAGAAAAGTCCAAAGTGAATGTTGCTCAAACCTGAAGGAGGCAAAAATTACCAAACAAATTACGTGTTGAAGTTGTATTCCTATTTTTAGTTGGCAAAGGATTTTATAATATGTTGCCGTTCATCTTTTTTGATATTGGTGTGTCGAGATAGACTTTTGTTTGTTGCTTTTTGTTTATTTAAATCTTGTGACATACGTGCTCTTACTTTTTTTTTTTTTTAAATGAACACTTGAAACTTTAACAATATTCAATATGTTAGACATAGATTTACTTATCTTTTCATTATATCTTTAAAATTTGGGTAGCATTTTAGATTTTGATGCGAAACAAAATTTTGATGAGACAACAAATTTTTTTTTTTCAATTCGTTTAAGCATTTACAATTAATAGAATTATGAAAAGAAACAGAAAGTCAAAGTCGGAGCATGTTACACATGAACTTTCTTGGATTTGCAAAGCCATATGATGGTCCAAGGTATCATTGGTAATGCAATGAGTCGTACCTGTTGGATAAGTCCAATTTTCGATCAGGATAGCGACTTCATCGAAGTCATCTGCTTTTAAGAGGTATGCCTTGCCCAATGGGACCATCGTGTCGATTCTCTCTTCTAATTACCTATGTAACCGTCAACGACACTTTTCCGTAAGCTTTTTAATTTCTTACAATTGTGTTCTCTTTTCTATTCTTCCTTTTCTTTATTTTTGTTTCTGAGGCCATGGTGGGCATGTCATATATGCTTGCCCGGCCCAGTATATCTGGCAACGTAGGTAACCAATATTTACCAAAATGCATGATGATATAATGATGACATTGATTGGCGTGAGACACACCTATGATTGAAGACAAACATGATTTCCTTGAGTGTCCTTATTTCAGTGGAGGTTAGCATACTTCGGAAGGTGGAGTTTTGAAGTTCGTTTGATGTGCTTGATTGATGATGAGAAGGGTCAAACATAGTGGCCTATATTCGCTTCAAGGGAAGATGATCACAGATTTTTGTCGCTGAGACATTGGATTCATTTTTTCGAGAATCAAAATTGTGACATACAAAATTAGGGGCATATTTGTGAGAAGATTCCCAACACATGCGCTTAGTACGACAAATTATTAGGTGAATAAATCCCCATTGAAAACGAGTGGATGCTTCTTGTCTTGAAGAAAGCTAACATTGCTAATTGTTTTGTTCTTATATTACTTGACTATCCATGTTGTATTTGAGAAAGTGATGGCAAGCTCAATGGGAGGATAGGAAAGTATGTATTCTTAGGTTATGCATAAGTGGCGATGCCTAAAATTACCTCACCTATTGCCAGTAGATAAATTAAATTGGATAAGTCTTTAGTACTTTGTGGAAGAGTGGTTGTGGCAAAATTTAGGATAATTGTCCATAGATAAACTTATTGTTTGACGGCTAATTCAGTCCTAAATTTTTTCGATTTATTCAATTTAGTTTTGAACTTTTTAACGATTTGCTAATATAATCATTTCCGATTAATTTTGATAGAAAATTGATAATATGGATGCTGACTGTCCTACGTGGTACATCTAACGTAGTGTAGACAATTTTTACAAACTTCTAATGAATTTTCGGTTTTTTTTTTTTTTAAATTTTAAATTTTTTCTCATTTCTCTCATTTTCTTTCTTATCCTTTTGTTTTTTTTTTTTTTTTTTGGTCTTATTGCCCCAATGGGCTGGTGGGGTTGTTGAAGCCTCAGCAATTGCCGCCCTCACAGTGGCCCTTGCCACTAATAGATCTGGAGAGGCAAGGGTTGCAACTCCCTCGCCTAGTGCTAATTGCGACAATCCTCTCCCACGGCCGATTAGCCCCTCGTAACCCTTGCCTAGTGGCCAGCGAAGGTTGCCCCTTTGGTGAAGAAGAGTGGTGAAAAATAAAAGAAAAGAAAAGAAAAAAGAAAAAAAAATTAAAAAGTTATAAAAAATCAGATTTTAAAAAAAATTACAAAGATTATCCACATCAATGTCGATCATATTGCATAAAAAACCGGCATCCACATTATCGATTTCCTACTTAAATTGGTTGGAAGGACCAAATTGACAAATCGTCAAAAATTTTAGAATTAAGTTAGTTTGATTGAGATGTTTAGAACCAAAATTAGCTACCATACAATAATTTTAGGATTTTTTGGACAATTTTCCTAGTATTATTCATACGAATCTTGACGTTGTTCAACTCAAGGTGGAGTTGTAACTAATATCTCCTAAGCTAGTTAGTACTAGCATGAACGTTGCCGATAGTGAGTTGGAGCTTTGGGTTGCTGTAATTGCTGAGTTTGATAGGATGCGAATTCTCTCTTGACAGGTATTGATAACTATGGTTTTTCTTTATCTATTGTAGAGAATATTTTGTTTCAAGTCCTCGTAGAGAAGCCAAAACTGTAGGGATGAGGTCCACGATTAGATTTCACGAAGGGGGCTTTAGTTTCAACAAATCTCGCAATATTATTTAAATTATTTTATGGGTAATTACAGTTCAAGTAAATTGAAGGATGTAACATTTGTTGAATGCTTTAAGTGGTATAGTTTTAATGAATGCCTTAAGCGGTATAGTTTTAATGGATGAGGTCCGCATTTGTTGAATGCTTTAAGGATGTCACATTTGTTAGCAGTTAAAATTGACTTGTTTTAATGGTATAGTTTGTTGGTGAACCCGGGAAGCTTTTTTCAGTATTGTACTGATAATAGAGTTTCACAATGTCCATATTAAGTAAGACTGACAATTAAATTATGTACAACATTACTTTCCACATTACATGCTATTGAGTATCCATGTTATTAAGTATATGAAAGGCCGCATCTATCCCTCAGTTTTTAATTTTATTAATGAAAACAGTAACTTAAGAAAATGACTTCCAGACATGTGATTAGAGGAAATAAATATTAATGTCCGAAAAGAGCCAATCTTCTCTGCAAATTTGACAGCAGCAGGAAAATGCTCAACAAGTCAAAAAGAAATCTTACAAGATTTTTTTTTTTTTTCAGGTAACAAACATTAATGGGGAAATCATCCGACATCTACTTCAATCCGAAAAGAAAAAACCTATAATAGATAAATATTAACACGTAAATTAAGATATAATTTTTATGATTTTTTTTAAAATTTAAATGATATTCTACACTACGATGGACAAATAAAAAAATTCATTTAGACTTTCATACTAAACAAGCAAACCCGCACATGTACCTCGGGGGTTTAGCCATAAAGTGACATTTGTGCGCGCATGCAACTAGAGCGGCGGCACTTCTTGTGGGTCGTATGCGAGGTTCATGATGATTCCATCATATGCAGGAGTGTTTTCAAATGGATAAATTGCAATGCATGATAGTGACAAACTGATAAGGTAAGACAAGACATTATTTTTATTTAGTGTCATTTGTAAAAATCATCACAGTTTTGTATGCATGTGTATGTCTTCCACATAATATAACGAGTGTTAAGGATTGAAAGATATTCATAAGGAGTTAGAATTATCTGTTGGTTCTCATTGGTCATATTTCGCATGTCATTTCACATAGTGTAGACAATTTAAGTCGAGGAGAATCAAATCAATCTGAGAGAGTCGAAACAAAGACGAATGATCGAACAGGAACCAATGACGTCACTTTTTTTGCGTCTCTTAAAGTGCCACCACCGCCTCTCGATCGCCATTGAAGATATCTATGTTCTTGACATTTTTGCATACCCGAGCTTTTTTTAATCATAGATGTGAAAGATTGAAAAGCCGAAGGGCGAGAAACACGACGGCCTGGACCATCCAGGACTCAAGAGGCTGGATCGATGCCACATCCAAAAATCTCGAACGTTGCGTCAACGTCCACGGTAGGGCCTCTTTATTTTTTATTTTTTTTTAAAGTTTTATGTTCCTTAATGTTGACATCCGAGGTAGAGGTCAATGAATTTATTATTAGTATAGTCTGATAACATCAGTCACAATTGTTGGCACAAATTGAACATTTGGCCATGAATTTATTTCATGCTACGCTGCACGGGACTGAATTGCTACTTATCAATGCATGCTAGTAGCAAAATTACCTCCATGAAAATAAAAAAAGTATTTATGTTTATACAAGAAATATTTGCACATGATATTTGTGAATCTTGAGATCACTTTAGACATCGAAGAGATAAAAATTAAATAAATGAAAAGGACCCCAATTAGACTAGAGGGCTGCTTCATGGATTAATTGACAGTATAGCACTGTAGTAAAGACAGCTTCTTCGAGGAAAAGGTTGGACCACATGAAAGAAAACAAATGGACGGAACAGGCAAAAGATGTTAACATCGTCATTTGATCAGGACATCCTTTTTAAGGAGATAACATGCGAAACCTTAGGAATTTTCATTTTATGGGAGTGGCTTATATCACCAATAGCGAGGACGAGTTCACAACAGCTTTTATCCATACTCATGGCCAAATATGAGTTTAATTTTGCAAGCTATCCAAGCGGGCTCGTTGACCACCGAACCGAGTGCTCTTCCTCCCATCACCACGAGTCGTCCTCGCGCACCATTGTGAACACCCATCCTCGCTGTGGCCATCCACCGTGGGCGTCGCCACCGAGTCCTACCGCCGGCCACCATCCACGACCCATCGAGTTCGAATTCAGAAATGTTATCCACGAATTAGGTAAAATTGTGCCAGTATTAATTCTTTGATCTATTGCCTAATTTGATATGAAATTGTGGACTAATGCATATTTCCAAGATTTTTATAAATCACTCTAACTTTTAGAAATTTCCTGATCCACAACGTGCATATGGACGACAATCCAATCTCGACCCCGGGATACAATTCCCTTCTGCACGGGAAATCGGTCATCCTAATCCTTTGCATACGATCGTCAGTTTATTTGTTTTCAAATTTGCATGGATAGGATAATTGGTGATTATCTTTTGCGGATTGGGTGAATATATTTTACGATGATGTTTATCCGTCGCTTGATTGTGACCATAAAAATATACATACACATATATAAATCTCATACATAGATAAGTTTGCATGTTTAGGATAGATTTTTAGGGATAATTTAGATTTTCGAATATTTTTGGAGATTACCTTGGGTGAATAGGGAAGATTGCATGTTAAATGGAATTTCCTGTTTAAATTTAGATGATTTAGATAAGATAATTCTTTGATTTAAATGAGGATTTAGAGTGGTTTATGAGTTTAAATTAGATATTGTCCTAATCTTGACAGTTTATTTGGGGTAATTTTTAATTTCAAATTTAATAAAAAATGTCAAAAATATCAACTTAGTATAAAATTGATCCTTTCTTTAGGTATAATCACATGTCAAAATTAAGCTATTAATTTATTCCTAATTTTAAATGAAATGTACAGAAAATATCATGTCCATGTTGTTCATAAATTGCACGTCATATAGAGTAATTTAATTAGAAATTGCTTGTCATGTTAGAGTAGTTGCATATTAATTATTGCCCGATAGTAAAGGTAAGTCATTTAATTAATAATCGCACATTTTCTTTTTTACGTCGTTGCATCTAGAGTAATTATATTACATGCATTGCACACAGTGTAGTTCTCATTTAAATAAGAGAAAACCCTAAAAGAATTGGAGTGACATTGTGTTCTAATTAGAAACCATACTTAGGTTGAATGTGTTATTCTAATTAACATTGCAAATGCTTATGTTGCTTCAAGGTAAGTAATTGCTCCCCTTCCTTGCAATTTATTTATTACTTTGATTATTGAGTGTTAAATTAATATTTGTGCACCAGCATAATTATCTTATATGTTAGTGGTTAAGTTAAAATCAATTCAAAGTACTTGTCAAAAATAATTTTCATGAAAAGGAAAGACACCGAATAGGGCATTAGAGTAATTTAGTGTAATTAAGTTCATGAATTCATAAACTTTGGTTTGTAGGAGTAACATATTACTTGGTCTTTCAATTGACCCTCTAAAAAATAGATTTAGTGGTGACTTATAATTGAAAATGATCTTGCATGCTAAAAATTTGAACCTAAGTTGCAAACTAGTATGAGCTTGAGAGAGCTCGAGTTAAGTCTAAGTTTAGTTCCATGAGCTAAACTCTAGGTGGTGCAGTTGAGGGTGAGGTCACGACAGCAACCAAGTTTACCCCTTTGGCCAGGTCTACCATCGATATGAGCTAGTGGTGCAGCCTAGAAGGACGTCATAAATAGTATACATAGTCCTCCCTTAATGGTTCTCATTATAGTGGTACAAGCAATATCAACCAATCTCTTTATCTAATAACCCATAATCAACACCCACAAACCATTTCATAAACCGGTTTCATAAACCAAATTAGATAACCTTTTACAATTCCATTTATCAAATAGAAGACATTTCATAAAACAATATGCAACCAATACGTATAACTTTTGGCAAGTTCCTTCATAGAACATTCAACCAAAACATCCACAAATGATAATTTCAAACTACACTATAACAATTTCCAAAGCTTTGTCAACTGACCAAAAATGTAGTAAAAGTTCGATCTCATTCTATGCAAGAAACATGCTCTCAATAACACATACGATATTAAAACTCTACCATTTTTAAGACATGAGTATGTAAATTCTTAGAAAAAATAGTATTACTCATCTGTGAAGAGCCGAAAACCAACCTACCTTGATTAATTGAGCCGACACACTCGTATTCCTATCGATTATTGAAAAAACGATATATAAAAACCGGGTAATGCACTAGTCTAACGAACAAATTGACTAATTACACCTATTCTTTGATAACACGACACCCACACACTAATGAATGAATTCGTTTATAGCAAACATCCATCATTTTCCTTACGCTTATTGTCCGTTATGCATAATTCGCACACGAAACTTCTGAATTTCATTCCAAACAAACCATACTTCAAAATTGATTTTCAATAAATGCCATTGCTCCACAACACCCTAGGCTTACCAATTTCCCAAAAATCATAGGTCAAAAACTCCTCGGTCGAACCTCATAGTTCAAAATCTATATAACTCTAAATTTGTGCCCCAACTTTCAAATTACTCCGATTACACTAATAATAGGTTTGAATACTTACTTGGTGTTGCAATTCACAGTTGATTCAACTTGTCGAGTCGTTTGGATGGTGACCGCACGAAATTTTTTCTCTTTTCCCTTTTTCTTTCTTCACCGGCGGGCTTCCTTCTTCCTTATTGTCGATGGTGGTATTCTTGTATCATCTACTAAAGAAGAAGGAAATAAGTGGGTTAATGGCCTGGGCTTTAAGAGACTTGGGTTGGCTGGGCCCATTATTACGGTAAGTACGTTTATTGAAATAATATAAGATGTGAAGGATGAAATTAGAGCGCTCACATTTTCTTTTGCGGTTCAAATAGAATGTTCTCAATAGGATGTGGTGAAAAAGCGACACATTATCACACACTAAGTAGAAGATAAGCGCTGAATCCAATAATCAATACACGTAAACTCATGCAAGGATTTTTATTTAATACGGTTCGACACTCTTCCTTAGGATACTTGAGAGAGCACAGAGCTCTCCCACCCTAATAGACTTCTTATACATGGTGAGCTATTGGCTGCACAAATGGAACATATAGGCCTAGTGCAGGCGATCTGTTGGATCATGTCGGCTTAGGGTGTCGCCACATGATCTGTCTGGTCGGGTCTGCGGAGCCTAATGCACTGGGTGCAGCCATGTTAAAAAGTGATCCATTTTTGGAAAGTTCTAGACTACACCAGCCTACACATGCTTAAGATTCTCGTATGTTGGAGAAATTTCTAGTACTATGTGGGCAGCAAGTGTACGTGTGAAGGAAGAAAAGCCAGCTAGAAGTTGGCTGAATTCCGGCCAATTTTGGCCGGATTTTGCTGACTGGACGTCGATCGGCTGACGTGGCCTAATCGGTGCTGACTTGGACAATTTTTAATAATATTTTAATATTTTAGAATTTTTTATTCTTTTTATTTATTCTTTATTATTTATACTTTTTTTTCTTTATTCTTTATTCTTTTTTTCTTCTCTCCTCCTCCCTCCGGCTGCTGGCCGGACCATGGCGACCGACCAGGCGACGGCTGGTGAGGCTCATCGGCCACCTCGCTAGTGGCCGCGAGGGTAGCCTTGGGCTGGGCGGTGAGGCTCGCCCTCGGTGGATCTCACGAGGGTCGAGCCTCACCCATGGCCGGTGAGGCTCGACCTCGCTGGCGCCGTCCAGGCCGTGATTCAGCGAGGTGGAGCCTCGCCGGCCATGGGCGAGGCTCGACCTTGCCAGATCCGGCGAGGGTGAGCCTCGCTGTGGCCGCCCAGGCCGCGATTCGGCGAGGTCGAGCCTCGCCGGCCATAGGCGGGCGCATCTCCCCTCGGTGTTGAAGCCACATGTAGAGGATCCCGTCTCCCTTACATCATATCGACCTCCCCGACTGTGACGCCATGAGACAGATTTTCGACAAGCTCCAAGGTACATCGACCCGCCATCTCTCTCCCTTTCTCTCTCTCTCTTGCTCACTCGCTGTCCGATTCGTCGTCGTTTCGGGCAATCCGACCTCGCCAAACGCCCTCGCCAGATCCAGTGAGGTGGCCGGCGAGCCTCGGATCAAGAGGGAGGAGGAGAGAAGAAAAAAAAAAAAAATAAAAAAGAATAAAAGAATAAAGAATAAAAAATTTTTTTAATATTAAAATATTATTAAAAATTGTCTATGTCAGCACCGACAGGCCACCTCAGCCGATCGGCTAGTCAACAAAATCCGGCCAAAATTAGTCGGAAAGGACTGAATCGGCACTAAGTAAAAATGTTTAGATGACTAAATTGACACCAAAAAAAGGTTTATGACTTTTTTGGCATAAACACAAAAGGTTTAGGACTTTTTTTGGCACTTTTCCCTTTATTTTTCTAATGCCTTTCCTCTGCCTATTACTGTTCGTAGGATGAGTTAATGGCCTGGTTGTGTATGACGTCCCGAGCCGGCGGCAAGATTCCATCCGAGGAAGATCTGAGGATGAAAGTGGAGGAGAAGAAGAGGCTAGGGTTTTGAAGCGCTCGTGCCATCTCAGGAGCCATCTGAGCTTCACCATGTGAGATTTGAAGACGGGAGGAAGTCCAAACCCGACTTGTATATAGAATTTTGACGTTTGCTTAGTTGCTCAAAGAGTTTTATGCATTCATCGGAAAAAAGAATTGTTTTTCATATATTAATGGAGTCTCTCAATCTTTTGGAAGCTATGTAACTTTTGTTTTGTACTATAGAAAAGGGATTGGATAGGGTGGTTGGAACCTACCTCACTGTTCAAATGTTCTGTTTAAGGTGTCAATGAAGTATCAATTGTTCGCTAAGTGAGTCCATCCTAGCCCCATCGGATCGGGACCTACTCCAAGTGCTGTTTATTGAAATTCTATAAAATGTGAAGGATGAAATTAGACAGCTCGCATTTTCTTTTGCGACTCAAATAGAAACCTCTCGATAGGATGACGCATTATTACACACTAACAAGAAGATAAGCGCTGAATCGATAATCAATACACGTAAACTAAAGAAAGGACTTCTATTTAGTATGTGTTTGACACTCTTCCTGAATAGTAGAGAGAGTACAGAGCTCTAACGCCCTAATTGTCCTCTCTCACATGGTAAATTAGTGGCTGCATTGACGGAACATAGAGGCTGAGTGCACGCGATCCGTTGGATCACATGGGTTTAGGGCCTCGCTACATGATCCATCCAATTGGGTCCGTAAAGCCTAATGCTGAGTGCAGTCAATTTGGGATCGGAGTCACTGCAGATCTCCTAATTGTGTGTTGCAGTTGTTGGGGAAATTTGATTGCTGATGAAGATAGAGAAGTAGTGATGGATTAATGATGCTTTGATGCATGATGACGATCATTGTGCTTAAGGTATTATATGCTTATTATTATTGCTGCCAAGTTTAGAACAAATATACCTTCAGGACATACACCAAAGTCACAGAGAAACGGGTTTAGCAATACTTAATTTTCTCTCTTGAAATTTCATCTTGAATGTGTTAAAGTTATGTTTATGAAAAGAAAAGAAGAGAGAATTCTGAAAAAGAACCATTTATGAACAATAGTAATTATTATAAAAATATGTGAATTTATCTCTATTCACATATAACCAATCAACACATTTCTTTAAAATAGGTACCTTATTCGTAACCATCACCACTCTTCATGTTAAGAATAACTTCATTTTTAACTACTGATATCCTCCTTTTAGGAGCAAGAGTCACCTATTTCATAATCAAGAGCTACGCCTTCTCTTAATAAGGATTCACGCATTCTCTTAATCAGGAGACCCCTCTTTTATGATAACAAATTATTATAACATGAAAGTCTTGTTTTGTACGTCTCGAGATTGTAACTGATAATGAATCTTAATAAGATCATGAAAACTTTTATTTGTAGCATAGTGTTTGCATGCAGAGTACATCAAGTTTTACACATTACACACACAACCCTGTTACAGATGATAAAAAAACTTTTATTCATTGCACACATTGTAAGCCACATCAAACTGGAAAGGAAAGAAACGACGTGAAAACGCGACTGAGCTGAGCAGTCCGTGTTTATTCTGGAGAGCCAAACGAAGGCGTTGGGCTCGATGGCCTTATTGGCTGGTCAATGCTTTTCGTGGCAGCACTTGAAGGTGACTATGATCTCCATGTCTCGACCGCAATCGCCTTTGGGGCACTTGATGCACTCCGGTATGTCGCCGTCCATGATAAGGATGGAGAATGGGAGCATTTTGGCATGACAATGAACTTCTTGTAGTACTCTTGGAAGTGGGTGTCAAAATTGTATCTGGTGATCTCCTTAGTGATCCACCGTGTGTTCCGACAGAACTTTTTAGAGATCTGAGAGACTAGTGTTGACGAGCACGCTCGACCCCATTGCCTGTAGCTGTTGTAGAGCTCGAGCAGCCGCAGCGTTTGAGAATCGGTCATCCCCTTGTTCACCTGCATCTTCCAGGATATGCAGTTCTCGAAGCAGGATAGGAATTGCTTTCTCTTGGTTTTGACGTTTGTGTACGTGAATTTGAAGGTGTCATATTTACTTTTCATGACGTCATGAATCCGTCCGACAGTCTTGGAGTCTTTAGCCAAGCCGTACAAGAATATGAGCTGCTTCATTTCCCAGGGCCATCAATCAATATGTTATATCGGATGTGAAACTAAAATGAAATTGAAACTTAAAAGAATAAAATAACACCAGATTTACATGGAAATCCTTGTGGGAAAAACCACAGGAAGAGGAGAAGCAAAATCTATTATAGAACTTCAAAGATTACAAAAGGTGATTCTAAAAAACTTAAAACTCTTTCGATCTCAACTTCTTAACCTAATAACTTGAGAGACGTGCGGACCCCTGGAGTGCCACAACTTTGCCCAAAGGGACATTTAAGTGCCATAACTTATGAAATGTACACTTAAGTCCCAAAATTGGAGCAAAATGGATCACTTGAGTGCCAATCCGGCAAAAATCTGGCCAAATTGCATACGTGGCATTTTCCGGCGATTTCTGGCGACTTCTTTTACTGATGTGGCAAATGTTTAAAAAAAAAAAAAGCCGACGTGGATGACAAAAACGACGTCGTCCATCCACATTGAGTGCGCTGACCTAAACGACGTCGTTTAGGTCATCGTGCGCTAACCTAAACGCCGTTCCTCCTTGTCCGCGTTCACAGTAGATCTCAGGCCCTTCTCTCCGTCACCGTTCACGCCCAGAGCTGGTCATCGGTCGCCGTCGTCAGTCGCCGTTGTTGGTCGCCATCGCTACTCACCGCTCACCATCGTCGCTCGTCCAAGTTCGGCCCCTTCTCCCCCTCCCCTGTGATGAAATTAGGGCTCGATTATTTTATTAGGGCTCGCACCTCAACCTTTGCCACTAAAGAAGAGAATGGGAAGACCAAAGAAAAAAAGAAAAATGACGGAGGGAGAGGACTCATGTCACCGTAGGATGAATAGGACAGGTGTACCGATCAAGTGCTCTTTTTGCCACATAGCAAGGCACAATATTAAGAGTTGTCAATTAAAGAAGCAGCAGGAACAATTGAGGCCAGTCAAAGGGCCTAGTGAAGGGACAGTTGGAGAAGGAGAAACAGAAATGCGAAGTGAGTCGACTGTTCTTCAGTCGACGACAATAAACCCAGTAAGTCATGACAATTGTGTTTATGTTGTTTTATGGTTTGTTATGAATATGTACATAGATATAAGTGACATGTATGTAATGTTTTTGTCTTTGTTAGGTCACCGTGACACGTGAAGAATTGGCCGAAGCCCCTGCTATACCTGAAAATGAAGGGCCTCTTCAAAGAAGGCAAGGTAGAAGACAGCCAGCTGCAGGATTGGCTAAAGCAATTGAAGGGCCAGTTAAGTCGACTGTTCTTCAGCAGCAACAAAGAAAAAAATACCCGGTTAGTTCAATGATTTGAGTTTACTTTTCATTTATGTTCTAATATGGCCCGATGTTATATTTATGATGTCCTTTGCCTTTTTTCTCAGGTTCGAAGAAGGCAAGCTAGAGCTCAGCTGCTAATAGAGGGCCCAACTGAAGGGCCACCACAAGATCCATCACCAAGGTCATCACAAAGGCCACTAGAAGGGTTATCACAAGGGCCACCACCAAAGCCAACCGAAGGTGTCATTGAAGCTGAAGGCGTAACTAGAAAAACAACCAGAAGAAAGCCAAATCAAGAGCCACCTACAAGAAGGCCATCTACAAGACGCTTAGCTGAAGAATTGGCCGAAGAAGCCCCTGCTGTAGCTGAACAGCCACAAGAGCCCAAGAAATCACATGCAAGAAGAAGAAGCAACCAATCACAAGTACCTGAAAGTGATGCTCCCCTTCGAACAAGAGGGGCTCTTGGGAAGAGGCTAAAACAATATGGTTATGGCCTTTATACGTATGACCGTTCGGAACAGGTTATTCTTAATGTAAGTTTTATAGGCTGCATTTAATTTAATTTATAGTGCAAACTTTTGTTAATAATTAAGTTTTCTTTTTGAAGCCTGGGAGAAGTTCAGAGGTTCTTATCTCTCCAGGCCGAACTCAAGAATCAATGGCTGCGCCAACAAAGAAAAAGACATTGCTTGCGCTAACAAGAAAGAAGAGTAAGAAGAACCCAGTTGCAGGTCCATCTGAATCAGTTCAGCCTACAACAGTTGCAGCTCCTTCTGAATCATTTCAGCTTAGGACAATTGTAGCTCCATCAGAATCAACGCATCCCAAGACAGTTGAAGAAGAAGTCTCATGTCTAGTTAGAAAAAGTGCAAGGATTATGAATCAAGTGCGAGGTCCATCAAAACGAGCACGAACAGGAGGCATTGTGCATATTGATTGATGAAATGTGATGTGATATGATTTGTGGGGCTAAGGAGTTAGTTGTAAACATCTGTGGATGTTTGTTTTTTTTTTTTTTTTTAATAATAGTTTGTCATTGAGTTAGTTGAGTTTGTGAGACTTCATTTTAAAATCAATGGAATGTTTGTTGCTTGTCATTTTTGGCATGCCTTTTTCATTTTTTTGATTTTGTTTTTACTTTTACTTATTGCTGCTTCTGGTGATGGATATGTGGTGGTGACTGGGGTGCTCGTGTGGCTGGTGGTGGCGGTTGGTGAAGCCTGCTGGTGGTGGGTTGGGTTGGAGGTTTTTGCTGCACCTGGTGCAAGATGTAAGTGTGCAATATGCACAGATTGCACCAGGTAGTGCTGGTGCAAGCTGGTGTAAGACACCTTACACTAGCAACTTATGCAGCAACATACCACCAGCATAGTGGTGGCTGGTGGTGGCTCAAGTGGATGCTTGGGATGCTTGGTGTGGCTGGTGGTGATGATGGCTGGAGGCCGATGGTGGCCAGTGGTGGGCGGTGGTGGTGGCTGGTAGTAGTCGATGTGTACAAAAAAATGGCACTTAACTGATCACATTCTAAAAAACCTAGCACTTAAGTGTTCACTTTTAACAACAAGTGACACTTAAGTGATCCTTTTAATAATAACTTGACACTTAAATGACTCTTTTTTTATCACGACTGGCACTTAAGTGATCATTAGATACAACTTATAGCACTCGAGTAATCACTCGTGTCTGTTCTATGTATATGGTGGTTGCAGCAAAACAGAGAAGCTGTTGGTTTATATATTTGCTGCTGGTTTACACATTTGCTGCTAGTTTACATTCAATTCAAGTAAAATTGTCACCACAACACATCGACCTAATATACATTCCATCATCACTGATTTATATTTGAGAATAATAAAAAACATTGTACAAACAGTATTTGTCGAAATCATTCATTCATTCATTCAAAACAAGTACATTTCTCCACACATTTACAACTATGGCAGTCGGAGAAACTTCTTCTCATTTTCCAGTACTTTACATTTCATCATAAAGTAGGATAGACAAAAAAACAGCAACACAATAAACGCTTGGTAACACTTCCGTTCAATTTTCATTTTTGAAACTTCGTTCTTCAAATGGTTAACAGAAGATGCTTGAGCTTGAGCTTGCATTGAGTCAACATCGTCCAAGTCATCCACAAGCGTAGATGGAGGTTGATGGCATCCATCAAGTAGGTCCAATATCACCTCTGTGGCTCGGTGAGAGAATTTCGCATCGACCCATTTGAAGTATTTGCACTTCGAGCCTTCTCTGTATCGGGCACATCCATAGAATCTTCTCCCGGGATTCGTTCGAGTCCATGATGTTCTTCTTGGACTTGGTAACCCACAAAAACAGAAACGCTCGCCTTCTCCTTCGCTTCGGTGAGAGAAATTTGAGCTGTTGCTGAAAGTCCTGCTCTCCATTTCCAATATTCGGTGGTAGAATTTGGGGCAAATCGAATTAGGGTGCGGGATTAGGGCTCCAGCGTTTCAATGGCATTTTTCCCGATTTAGGGTTTTAGATTTAGGGCAAATGGGGAAGACGACGGCGTTTTCGATGATTTAAGGGCTCTATTTTGGGCCAACACTCGAAACGACGTCGTTTGGGGTGAATTCAAGCTGACTCAGCTCTCCGGCGAGACACATCGGCGAGAAATACTAATATTTTAATGCCACGTATGATTTCCGGCCAGCTTCGCCGGAGATGGCACTCAAGTGTCCCACTTTTCTTAAAATGTGGCACTTAAGTGTACCTTTCGTAAGTTATGGCACTTAAGGGTCCCTTTGGGCAAAGTTATGGCACTTGAAGCGTTCTTTTGCCTAACTTGAGAAAAACAATATTTGTATTGCTCTCAACCCTAACGTTGGCCTAAGCCCATAAAAAAAATAAAAAATTCAAGACATACTCAATATAATACACAGGACATGTTGAAAGAACAAGAATACAATAGATGAAGTCAGGAAATTCTTAATCTATCTTGCGTATGATTCTTGTTTGAATTCGGTACATGTGACATTAGATGCATCTAAATTTTTAAATTGGATAAATTCTACAAGAAGTTTGAAATAATAGAAGCTCGATCTACTTGATTTTGTCCATCATGTGCAAGTATGTGCTTGGCCAAGCGTGTGAAAGACTTGGCCCTCATATAATCTTGTTAGACAAAAATTAGAACAAAGGCCGTGTCTTCCTTCATCCCTATTTGGAGGAGATCTCCAACTAGACTTTGATTGTTATAACCTAAGGCCGTGTTTGACGGTCTGGATAAATTTCGGGATAAGATAAAATTTATCTTATCCTGTATTTGGTGCTTGTCAAGATAGGATAAAATCAAATATATATGACGTATAAAATTATCCCATGAAGAAGGTGGGATAAATTTGGATTAGATTTTTAATATTCATAATAAAAAAATTATTTTCTTGAATAACAAACTTCTTAAAATTAACAAAATATTTCAATATAAATAATAATTAACTTCAAATGTAAGAAATTCAAAATAACAAAAAATAACAATTTAGTTTTTTTTAATTTGATTTTTATTTATATATTCAAATTTAATTTTATCTTATATCATAAATTATGTATATTTACATTTATTACATATTTTAGGAATATTAATAGAGTTTACTATTTAAAAATATTTTATTAGAGAATGATAGAAGGGCAAGAAAGAAATGAAAAAGAAATTAATTAAAAAGAGAGGAAAATAAAATAAAAAAAGTAAATAAAAATAAAGTAGGCAATATTGTCGTGAAAGATTTTTATTATCTTCGTTTGTAAAATTTTTGGTTCATTTGTATTGATACACCCGTTTATACAAAATAATATACATGATATGATGTGAATATATCCGATTTTATTACTGCAATCACAAAACAATGTGTATGATATAGCAAAATCTCTGAATTTTATATTATATCTTATCAAGTCCTATTTTGATTGAAAATCCAAACGACAAAACGTATCCTGAATATACACCCGACTAGAAATAAATTTGAGTGATATGTCCAGATTTGTAAAGTACTATTCAGAAGCCTGGTAGGAAGAAGGTCCTTCGAACGAGGGATGGTTGACGAAAATATAGCCCAGATAATCGACACCACATTGCATTTGTAACTTACACTTTGTTCCATAGATTGGGAGACCGTGGTTTCCACCAAAAGCTTGAGCCAGTTGTTCCTGTGCTTGTCCCAGAGCTCGCAAGCCCTCTCCGGCGTGAACAAAAAGGCTTCCGATTGCCAAAGGCGTACCACAGTCATTGCGTCCTAGTTCACCATCTCCCCCTCTTGGTTCAACACGACAATCTTAGTCTGCTGCTTAAAATGCCAGTACTTCTTGATGAACTTTGCTGCTGCCTTGCTGACAATGGAGTTGCACGAGTGCCAGGGCATCTTAGATCTCTTCTTTTGGAACTATTCATCATCTTTTACATCCGCAATAGGAATCCACATAATTTCGTAGTAGCTTTTGAGTTCAACAGTGTAGATGCTGTTAAGGGTAGTTATATCGTCGCCTTTTCCCGTAACACGCAGTGATCAAACCATGCTCTTATATTTGCATTTTGAAGGCCGACAAACAAACTATCTAAAAATTTCAAACGTTGTTAATTATTTGTAAGTTGATATGCATTCCCTTCTCCTGACATTGATATACCATAATGACAGGTAATCAAAGTCAGTGAAGATTATAGGGACTGAGAAGCTAATCGGTGTCTTCTCGAAATCTTGAGTAACCGTCGGTGAATCCTTCTCGGTGCAGAACAATAGGTCCATAAACTTGGCAATATCAGTCCGAGAACTGTAAAGTTTCTTGATCTCCTTGGATATACGTTTCTTCGCTGCATAACGTGAATCACTTTTAAGTGCTTTTGTTCGATATATGGATCTGACAAAATTTATCTGCCCACACAAATAGGAATCTGGAGAAGACGGACAACATTTTGTTTGAGAACAACAATGAACTCACCGTTATTTTGCTTGAAAACTTCCACTAGTTTTTTGAAGGATTCTTGTTTCTTCGTGACACAGACTGGAAAGGGCGATAGACCTAGCCCTTGGAACCTGAAGTCATCAAGAAATAGGTTGAGCATTGAAGTGAAACACAGAGAGAGAGAGAGAGAGAGAGAGAGAGAGAGAGCTTGAGATTAATTCCAAGTCTGTTAATAGAGGTAGTTAAAAAGCAAAGGCAAGGTATAACATGCTCATTGCCTGCGCTAATCATGCCACTGAACTCAACCGAGCAGCCAAGTACAAAGACAATGATGTACTAAAAACAGTCTGATATGTTGATTGTTGTCGTGAATTCTCGAAATCTTCAGAGTTGTTCTCGACAATGCGCCGGGGAAACTCCAAAGTGACCCTGACCAGATTATTAAACGCCACGAAAGCCCTGCTCCGCTCTTTGTCGGAGGGCTCACCAGTTGCATGTAACTCTCTCAACCTGGCCATCAAGCGCAAAAGTTCGTCCGATTCTTCAATTTGAGTGAGACGCCATTTCTCGGCATAAGGCATCTTCAAAGCTAATAGTGTCAGCACGGCCCTAGCACCCCATGAATTCGATATTAAATGTGGGAAGTGAAAAGATTGAGAAGAGTACCAAAGAAAAGGACAAAGGATTTAAAATATACATTGTGTATGAACAATCTTAACGCGGCATTTGAAAGTGCTTTTACTTTACTATTAATCATCACCTAAAATAATTTTTAAAAAGACTACAATAGTATGGATCTATCACATTTATATACTTCCACTCTTGATAGAGAATTGCCTCTGTTAATATGAAATTACCTGACAACACAATTCAGAGATTGTGGATGAAATTTCTTTGGAAGGCAAGGTCAAGCTTTTGCTTTGAACAGAGAGAGAGAGAGAGAGAGAGGGGGGAGAGAGAGAGAGAGAGAGAGAGAGAGAGAGAGAGAGAGAGAGAGAGAGAATCTAACCGCTAAATTTAACCATGTTCAGATATAAGAGAGAATTAATCTAACCGCGAAATGGAACCACGTTTGGATATGTATTTGGGATTAATCTAACTATATTTACACATATTTCATTTTTTCACATTCTTTACCACTGAACTGTGATAGACTTGGCGGAGAAATCTATATTTAGCTAGTTGCTAAAGATATATTATCAACATGAACGCTGATAAGATCAACTTTACATATTCGTTCTGTAATATATCATATTATGTAATAATAATTTTGCCATAATATTTCATGATTTTTAGCATGTGTCTTGATCTTAACTTCGCGTTGATTCCAATAAATTAATCTATTAAATTCTATCAAATAAAATAAAGGAAAGTTTGTTTATCTATCAAAAAGTCTAGATTTTGCTGTATAATACCGTCTTTTAAACTCAGAGAGTGCGTTAGTAGTAAAAAAGAAAAAAAAATTCAAAAGAGGATGCATAGTGCGGTATAATCATAGAGTAGGATTTGGGTAAGAGTAAAGAAGATTTTTTTTTTCTTAATCAGATACATTGCATCGCAATAATACGCTAACTAGCAAGGCTAAAATAGATGGGAGTTCTTAAAACTCATTCGCAGAAGTCGATTTGGGATGTAGGTTACATGGATATGTGATTAGTCATTATCCGACAAGGGCTCTGGTCAAGCGAGACATCTTAAATTATTCTGGCTTTGATATTGTAAAAATCTAGTATTAAGATTTCGAGAAATTCGATTGTGGCATCGAGAGATCATTTTATAAGAAATTATGATGATTTAACAAAGAGAGTTATTAAGTATGATTGAGGATTAGGAATCAACGAAAGTGCTTGAGTGACTTCACTATGATCGTAATGCTCATTGTATCGTTTGATCTACAATGTAATATTGTGTTGCTCTCTCCGTTGACGTAATTCAAAACGACCAAACCATGTAAATCCAATGTTCGATTTATTTTCTACTAATGTGTCCAATGGCTTATTTGGGCTACATTTTTTGTGAATCATATGACTTTCTTTGAAATTAAATATGATTAATATCACAAAAAATCTCAAATTAGTACATGATAAATTTACCCCTTTGTGAGTTTATGTTAAATTTCACTAACAAATTGTTGAATTGAATGAGACACGACAGTTAATTAGTGTACCAGTTGAGGGTTTTACTTTCCATTTATCATATGTGTATCGGTTTGTGATTTTTCACGATATTATTCTAATTTCATAAAAACTAACAAAGGGTAAATTTGTCACAAATATATTAGTTTGGAGTCTTTGATGGTAAAAGAATTAGTTTGTGGTAAATTTATTATATGTGTATCAGTTTGGGGTTTTTATGGTATTAATCTATTTAAATAAGGGAAAATGCCACTAAAAAACCTAAACTTTACCTAATGTGACAAATTCATCTCGAACTTTTTTTTTTTTTTTTTGGTAACGGGAAAGAATATATAGAGATTTAACCAACAATTACAAAAGATCCGGCACCACAAAACTTGCACTCAACAAGATAACAAGTCAGAGTGAGTGGAAGGACGCCGAATGTAAAAGAGGACCGCTAGAGCGGGCCTAAAGAAGTAGAAACAGCCAAAACAGTGGCAAAAGAAAAGGAAGCAGCGGGAGGCCACTGAAGACCAGATGAACCACAATCTACGCTCGCATCCGCCAACGACAAAAGTGAAGAATCGTCAAGGAAGTAGCCGTGTTGAGGAAGAGTATCCAGACAACAAGCGCCGTTAGGGCCCTACAGAAATAGAAGAGTCCCCATATGAGAAAATGATTGGATCCATACCCCAGCTACGCTGCAGCCTCCGGTTTCTGAAATTATCGTCCACACTCTTGAAGGTGGTGGCCTTGTCTCTGACGACCTTGATGAGTTGATTCTTCACTGCTGGGATGGATAAGCTCTGCTCTCTAAAGAGGATGTCGTTCCTGTGTTTCCAAATGAAATAACAAAGAGCACCAAAAGAGAAGCGAGCAATGCACTTGTAGAAGTCTTTGCTCACAAGGAAGGAGGCGGCCCAATTGAGGTTCTCAATCGACGACCTGTTCCGCCACGGAAGATTGCATCTAGAGACCCAAAAGAAAGCAATGCCAGCGGAAGTGCGGCATCCAAAAAAAAGGTGGTCTATAGAATCTGGCACCTCATTGCAAAAGGGACACAAGGCATTATCTATCCTACCATAAGATAATAAAAGAGCTTGGGTAGGGAGCCTTCGTTTCGTAATAAGCCATAGGTTAAATTGGTACCTTGGAGTGATCGAGTTGTTCCATATGAACTTGTGCCAGGAGACCCGAGTCTTCCTCCTCCTAATCAAATCCCAAGCTGAGGCCACCGTGAAGACATGGGAGGTGTTTCCCGTCCCACCGAAACGATCGGAGAGGTGGGAAAGGGTGGGAAGGGGTTCCATCCAAGAGTCCAAGACCAACTTGATCATAGCTCCACGGTCGGTGAATAAGTCCGCCACTGTCGCTTGCCTAGACAGGCCAGATGCATATATGGCTGAGTCCGAAAAATACAAGTTCAAAGGACCCATGGGATGCCAGTTATCAAACCAGAGGGATACCGAGCAACCATCCCCAATTCTCCAAAAGAAGGAACTTCGAAACTCAGTCCTGAGTTCGAGGATCTTCTTCCAAGCCCACGAACAGTGGGTCGGCTTTCTGGCCACCCAGAAATTCGACCTTTTTAAGAAGGTTGAGTGAATCCATTTGCACCATAAAGATTCCTTATCGGCAAACAGGATCCAGATATGTTTTAACATGGCGGCCTTGTTATACTCCCGAAGCCTTCGGATGCCAAGCCCCCCCTCTTCTTTTGGGCAACACACGTTCTCCCAGGAAACTTTTGCACCTCCTCTTCCCAACTCCGGGCCTTTCCATAGGAATTGTCTAAGAATTCGTTCAATTTGATCCAATATAGCTGCAGGTAAAATAAATATACTAGCCCAATATGCTTGGATGGCATGAAGGACTGACATGATCAATTGTAGCCGATCGGCAAAGGATAGAAAGCGATGAGTCCAAGATTGTACCCTCGCTGTGATGCGATTGACTAACACATAGCAATCCGCCTTAATGATCCGAGAAGTGATAATGGGAACCCCAAGATAGCGAGCTGGTAGACTTCCTTCCTGAAAACCAAGGGTAAGGAGGATTTGGTTCCTTAAAGAATGTGAACCTCCTGCAAGGTAGACTTCGCTTTTGATTGTGTTTGGAACCAAGCTAGACCAATCCGAAAACATTTGGAGACCTTCCTTAAAAAGCTTCACCGAGGGCAAATTGGCTTCACAGAACAAGAAGACGTCATCCACAAAGAAAATGTGTGAGAGGCTAGACGCTTTGCATCTCCAGAAATATTGAACTCCGACATTGAAGAGCGAGTAGTGAGAATACCATATAGTACCTCCATGACCAATGTAAATAGGTAAGGAGATAGGGGGTCTCCCTGACGAAGCCCACAATTACTGGCAAAGAATCCATGTAACTCCCCATTCAAAGCAATGGAAAATTTAGGGGTTCTCACAACCTGGTCAAGTGCCCGGGGAATCTGAATGCCTGAAGAACAATTTCAAGGAAGTCCCAGTCGACTGTATCGTAGGCTTTCCTGAAGTCCACCTTAATTACGCATTTAGGTGAGTATGGCTGGATGTGAAAACCAGAAAAGAGTTCCTGAGCTAGAAGGATATTATCTTGAACTTTTTTTTTGTGATACAAAAAATCCCAAACTTTGCTAATTATGACATATTTACCCTAAATTTTTGTTCGTAACACAAAAAACCCAAAACTTATACTCGTGTGACACATTTATCCCAAACTATAGAATATTTTTGTCTTTTAATTTTTTTTCCTTTTTTATTCTCCTCTCTTCTCTCTGTTGGCCATGGTGGAGGGAAGCTGGACTTAGGTGAGGCTACCCTTGCCGGCATCGGGCGAGGGTTGAGGCGAGGGCAACCCTCCCTTGGGTCGAGTGAGGATAGCACTCGCCAAATTCGGCAAGGGCAACCCTTGCCTGACGCAAGCGAGGCGTCCCTCATCGGATTTGGTGAGGGTTGTCCTCCCTCAACCCAAGTGGGGCTAGCCTTGCTCGCCTAGGCAAGGGTGACCCTCGCCCCACATCAGCGAGGGCTGCCCTCGCCAGCCCAGGAGAGGGCTTGGCCTCGTTTGAGCTGGCTTCCCTTCATTGCCAGCGGAGGGAAGAGAGTAGAAGAAAAAAGAAAAGAAAAGAAAAGAAAAATGAAAACAGAAAAAGGAAAGAAAAAGAAAAAAATTAATACGAAAATGCCCTTCAACCATAGAGCTGGGTAAATATGTCACAACTAATAAAGTTTAAGGTTTTTTGTGTCACAAAAAAAAAGTTCGGGATAAATTTGTTACATTTAGTAAAGTTTAGGATTTTTGGTGGCTTTTTCCCTTTAAATAATATGTACAATGTGTTTCCATGTAAGAAAAATATCTTGTCGATGATCATTTGGGTCAGATCGATCGAGCATGATTAAGAACATCAGCAAAGCAAAGGTGGAGACTTATTGGATTGTACCTTAAGTTTGCTCTAAATTTGTGCGGATAAAGTATTACCACATCTAATTTATTATTTTATTAACATTTTTTTATTATAAAAAGGTATGCCTACCAGTGTTGATTTCATTACGTTCAGTAAGTAGTTTTCAAGTGCTCCCAATTATGCGTTAGCTCAACCTCGGATCGTTTTCTTTAAGATAATGTGGAGGTGGATCTGATAACAAATTCAGATTTTACATGTAAAATTGACTATAATATCTAAAAAGTAGTTGGTGGAGGCGCTATGCACATACATTGGACTAGTCACATGTGATCGATAGTCTTTCCAAGTACATTGGTTGATCGCCACATGATTATTAAATACAAGTGATTAATACAAGATCATTTGGTAGGATAATAGTTACGGACTAATATTCACAACTGCGAGATTACGGAATTCAAGCCCACTTCTTAGATCCATGAGTCGCGAACGATACCGAGTTATGAGCTTCTTCACGGTATTCAAAATCGAACATTTTGTGGTAAGTGTGCGACCTTCGAGAGGTGAAGCAGACAATCCAAAATATCACGTTTGTTGGGCATACAGTAAGCTTATGCAGTTAGAATTAGTGTTCTTTCAGGTCGAATATATTTTCATTAACGTTCTAATTCTCTCTCTAGGTGAGTCAGGCGAGGGCTGCAACCCGCCTTGCCAGCCACTAAGGGGGAAAAAAGAAAAGAAGGAAGAAAAGGAAAAAACAAAAAGAAACGAAAAATAAAAAAAAAAAAATCGAAAAAAAAAAATTAAAAATTTGCCATTGCCAACATCGGCTGCCATCCACGTTAGTGCCAATTGATCAAAATTGACTAGATGAACTGAATTGACATAAACGTAAAATATTTAAAATTGCATTGGCATAATTATGATAGATCTAGAATTTTTTTTTGATAATTTTCTTATTGTTATCTTGTAATTTCGAGAGTGCGTTAGTAGTAATTGCAAATTCAAAGAGGGTGAAGAGTGATATAGAAACATATAATGAGATCCGGGTGAGAGTAATGAAGGTATTTTATGTTTTAAATACACAGCCTGGCATAAGCGGATTTGATATGCAGGTGACGTGGACAATGTGAATAGTCAATTACCCCACATGAGCTACGTAATTGGCAGGGGCTTTGCTTTAGGAGACAAGTTAAATAATTTCTCGTCTTCGAGAAAATTATCATTCTTATTATAAATTTATGTTGTCTATTCAATAATATGCACTAAATACTCAATTAACTGTTTGTAAATTATATCCGTCTAGTTACGGCAAACAAAGGTTATAAATGCAAGAAGTCCAACTAAATATATCCAATATGTTTTTTCATATCCGATCATGTAATCTTGACAACAAAATGCAACTGCGAAAATCGTCCATTATATAATTCACACTGAGTGATAGTGATTAGTGACATAGAACTTTCAACTTTGATAAATTTATTTCTCGGTTCAGATCGGAAAGTGTAAGCCATCAAGATATCTTGACCAATTATAGTCATATGGACACTCATAGTTTAAGTTTTTCCAAAGACAATAGGTCTCATTCTTAGAATTTCTGAGAGCCTCCAAATACAAGATGGTTTATATCCTGTGGTATGAGAGAGAGAGAATCTAACCGCTAAATGGATCTATGTTTAGATATTAATTTTAGGATTAATCTAACTATATATAGTGGGTAACGTCTTCACACTTATTTCACATTCTCTACCACTAAATGGTGATAGATATGGCAAAGACATCTCTATTTAGCTAGTTGCTGAAAATATAGCATTAACATGAACACTGATGAGATTAACTTTAAATACTCGCTCTGTATTATGTCATATCATTTTATTAATTATTTTGTCATATTATTTCATGATTATTAGAGTATTTCTTGATCTTAAGCTTGCATTGGTTCTAGTAATACTTTTTCATAATTTTTGAAATTTGGATAATATTTGAAACTCTGATGGTGAAACAAAAAACATAGTTTTTATTTAAACGTGCGTTCTAAACAGACAAGTCCTCACATGGGGTTTAGTCGAGAAGTGTCGGGTGTGTGCATGCAACTAGTGTTGGAGGCACTTCCTGTTGGTGACATGCAGAGGCTCATCATGATTCAATTACATCCTGGAGCAAAGTGTGTTGAAACTGTAAAAATCTAGTAGTAAAATTTTTGAGGAATTCGATTTCGGGATTGAGAGATTGTTTCAATTTTTACGCGTCAGATGACTCTCTATGATTTTAATAATATATATTGTGTTTTTTCGTGTAAGAAAAATTTACCGTCGATGATCATTTGGATCAGATCGATTGAGCATGACAAAAAAAACATCAATCAAAGCAAAGGTGGAGATTTACTGGATCGTACCTCAATTTTGCTCTAAATTTCTCCGGATTAAGCATTACCACATCTATCGGTATCTTTACACCCACATAAGCATGTGCAGATAATATAGAATTAAGAACAGGAACACAACGACAAAGTCGGAGCATGTTGGACACGAACTTTCTTAGATCAAGCCGTATGATGGTGTATTATTGTTTCGGGAAAAGTACAGAAAAAGTCATAGATTTATTGCATTTGTATCAATTTAGTTCTAAACTTTTCAATTAGACCAATTCAGTCCTAAATCTTTTCACATTGGTACAAATTCAATCTATTTAGCCAATTTTGGCTGGCCCGTGCTGATATGGACGTCGGCCGGACGTTGACATGGCAATTTTTTATTAATTTTTTTCTTTTCTTTTTCTTTTTTTCTTTTCTTTTATCCCTCCTTCCTCCTTGGACCATCCTTGCGGCCGCCGGCGAGCCTTGCCGGCCACTGGGCGAGGGTCGCGAATACCTCACCTGCCGCCAACGAGGGTTGCGGCCCTCACTTGGCCTCGCCCAGGGCCACGGGAGAGGCGGCTTCGCCCCGATCTGGGCGAGGCCAGCCTCACCCTGGCCTTGCCGCGGGCTAAGGTGGCCATTGCTAGCACGCCTAGCGATGGCCGCCTTTGCCCACGGCAAGGCCATGGCGAGGCTGGCCTTGCCTAGATCTGGGCAAAGTCGCCTCACCCACGGCCCTGGGCGAGGGCCATAATCCTCGCCAACAGCTGGCAAGGGCTTTGCGGCCCTTGCCTAGTGGTCGGCGAGCCTCCGGCCTGGCGATGGCTACCATGACCTCACTAGCCACGGGTGAGGCTGCCTTTGCCCGCGGCAAGGCCAAGGCGAGGCTAGCCTGGCTTAGATTCGGGTGAAGCCACCTTGCTGGCGGCAGACGAGGGCTTTGCGACCTTCGCCTAGTGGTCGACGAGCCTCATCGGAGGCTCGCTGGCCACCGCTTGGAACAGTCCAAGTAGGAAGAAGGGGGAAAAGAAAAAGGAAAAAATTCAAAAAAATATTTAAAAATTGCCACGTCAGCATTCGACCACCGACCGGCGTCCATATCACCGCCGGCCGGCCAAAATTAGCTAGATGCATTGATTTGGTACCAATGTAAAAATGTTTAGGACTGAATTGATCCAATTGAAAGTTTATGACTGAATTGGTACCAATGCCATATGTTTAGGATTTTTTCGGTACTTTTTCCTTATTGTTTCAATATACAGATTTTTCTCATTATATATATATATATATATTACGTAAGTAGTTTTAGAGTACTGTTCAACTGACTTAATTAGAAGTACGGTTGTTATATTTTACCCATAAGCAAGTTCCCCCAGGTTGTTTTCTTCAAGATAATGTGGAGGTGGATCTAATTGTAGGACTGATTTAAAAAAAAATCAAATTTAACAAATAAAATTGACAATAATGTATCAAAAGTAGGTGGTGGAGGCGCTATGCACATAAATTGGAACTAGTCACATGTGAACAATGATCTTTCAAAGTACATTACTTGATCGCCACATAATTATTGAATACAAGTTATCAAAACAAAGATAATTTGCTAGACTAATTGGTACGGACTAATATTCACAAATGCAAGATTGCCAAACTCAATCCCGTTTCTTAGATCCATGAGTCGTGAAAGATACCGAATTTTATGATCTCCACTGCGGAATCTTAATTCCAACATTTTATGGTAAGCATGCGACCTTAGAGAGGGAGAGCAGACAATTCAAAATACCACATGTTTGTTGAACATATTGTAAGCTTATGTAGTTTAAATTAGTGTATTTTCTGGTCAAATTTTGTGTTTCTCCCTGTCTAATTTCTTGAACGTTCTAATTCTCCTGTGTCGTTTATCAATGCAAAGCTTGTTATTTTTCTCATGTATACATGAAGTCCAGCCAGTTGATCTTTGATCCGTTTGCCCTTTCAAAGCTTGACATCAATAGTGAAAAGAAGAAGAAAAAACTGTCCCTCGATGAATTCAAAAATGAGTAAGAAAACTTCTTTTTTTTAATTGATGCCATTCCTATAACAGTCACCTGCTAATATCACAGATCTAGGTCCATGTTTTAAGTATGTTTGTAAGCATATGTTAATTTTTGAGTCATTGATCATAATAATAAACACACTGGCATAGTATTTTTCACGAGGTTAAGTGTACTTTATATTTGCCGGTTCTGCTTAATTCTCTACGCTCCAAATTTCATCTAGTGGAATTTGATTATCTGAAATGAGGCTCCAACCCACTTACGGAGATATTAATTCATTAAATGATTTATCAACATTTTCGGTATTAATTTTGCGAGTTAGGATTTGTAAGAGTCATCTTGATGCTGTTCTATAAGTTATTGCAAATTAGTGACTTTAAGTAATAATCTTTTAGGAAGGATGATCATCCGCATTTTAAAACTAGTTAAGCAAATCATGTAAGGTTCGGTTGCTAGTTTTTCAGAATAATGACAAAACAAATCATAAATGCCAGTTCAGTCCTAAACCTTTTGATGATTAACCAATATAATTGTATCAGCTAATTTTAATTGGAAACCACGAACATAAATGCCGGCTATATTATGTGGTATAGTTGCTGCTAACTTGTACAATTTTTGTGATTTTTAAATTTTTTGGAATTTTTTCTTTTCTCTTTCTCTTTTCTTTTTTCTTTTCATTATGGAATTAGTCTCTTGTTTTTTTTGTTTAATCTCTCTCTTTTTTCTCTTTTTTTAATAGAATTTTCCCTAGTTTGTCTCGTATCAAAATGGATCAGTCATGTGCACTTAACACGAAGATTGCACATTCAATTGGAACTAGCAACTCGCCATCATTTCTTCATTATTTTTCAGTCCCATCAGCAAAAGACACCCGACACGACATTCATCATGATAATGTTGAAAGCACTCCATGACATCCATCATGATAATGTCGAATTTCGCTTTACTTCTGCTGTCTCCCTGTCTTGTTTTATTCAATTTGTGGCAGCGGTAGTATTAAGCGATAATTGATTTTCTAGTTTCACTGAGCGTGGTAAAAATTGTTGTGCTGTATCCAACGGTGTCTATGTTACAACCGAGCAAGACTAACTGTGACATCCTGATTTTTGACCATTTTTTTATTAAATGAAATTGGCTTTTCATCGATGTGCCTATAATCTTCTTGCACCTATAGTCTTTTTCTCTGAGCTGATTACTCACGAGATAACTAATCTATCAGGTGAAGCCGTTAAGGGATATAAACGCGACAGACTTAAGAATTCAATCAAAAATCGATTGTTCGACCGTGCTAATTAGCAATGGTTAATACGGCACCATTAAAATCAATTAGAGATCGGAAATAGGTTGATTCGACAGAAGCATGTAATTAAAGTGTCGGTGATTCAACCTCATTGCACAATTCGCATCGAACGGCACTAAATCGATTTTTCTATCGATTCTGTACCCGTTACCGTAATTGAAACCTTAAGATTTTTATGACAACCGAGAGTCGCCTATGAGTCGAAGATGCACAACGTGGATCGAAAATAATCGACCATGAGTCAAACGTGTTAAAATTTCCTAAAAGCTACCTGGTAAGTTAGGTCACGCTAAAATCGCGTCCGATTGAAATTAATCACGAAATCGAACCCGCTTTAGGGAATCAAAAGTTTGGGCGTGTCACGATTTATTTTTGGGACGTCGACTCATCCTTTGAAGAATTTTCGGCGAGCACTGGAGTTTTGGCGGAAAATCAAACGGCAAATTAATTCAAGAAATTCGGAGGGACATTTCCAAGTGAATTTTTGGCCTTCAAGATGGATCAAATGGTGAAGGAAATTGTGGAATTGGTATGGGCTTCCTCCTTAGCAAATTTGGCCATTAAATGAAAGTTATTTGGTGTGAAATTAAATATGGAAATTAGCAAAATTCGTAGGGCTGCTGCAAGGGGTTTGTTTGGTCTTTAATTTGGCTTCAATTGGTGAAGATTGGTGAGGAAATTGGCCTTAGGTGACCTATTGATCAAGGTTGGCTGAAGATAAGAGTGAAAATCACTCAAGTGCCTTAGATATTTTGGGTTGACTTGCTTGCTTCTTGTCCCCTCTTGGTTCCCCCTCCTTCTCCCTTGATACTGGATTGAAACCCCCCTCTGTCTAGTAGCCGATTCTTCTTCATTTCTTCTTCTTCTTCTTCTTCTTCTTCTTGTCCTCCATTGTTGATGCTACAACAACCTAGAACAAACTAGCTTAGCCAGCCCGTCGGAACCACAGCTCCCCCGACGCTGCTTTCAGTCGTGCTCGAGCACGACCGCCCGCTTCTTCCACTCAGCCCGTCCCTGTGCCCGTCCATGCCGTCCCTGTCATTCCGTCGAGCGGCTAGCTGAGCTGCCCTGCTCGTCCCCATCACCGCCTGCTCCGCCCAGCTCCGCCAGCTACCTTCGCCCGAGCCGCCTCCGCTTTCCCTCCTTGCGTCAAGCCCGTGTTCAGCTCTTCAGTTCAGCCCCACAAAACCAAAGGCCAGCTCAAGCCGTGAGCCTTGTGGTTGTTTTCAGCCCTTTTCTGGCCTCCTTTGGTGTCGCCGTAGACCCGAGTTGTGGTAGTCGTCGCACCGCTGTTGCCGTGAACCAGTTTTCGCGCTAAACCGGTGAGTTAACCTCCTAAGCTCTAATTAGGGGTTAATTGCACTTAGTAGAAGGTTAGCCTAGGCTAAGTATGGATTAGGGAGATTGGTTAGCTTAAGTTAAGATTAGAGTAATTTAGTTAGGCCAACTATTTAGTTAGTTTAGTTTAGTTATGCCAACTAGTTAGTTAGGTGGAATAGTTAGGTTATTTAGTTAGCCTATTAGATTAAATTAGTTAGGTTGGTTAGATTAATTAGTTACTTCAATTTGATTAGTCCGGTTAGGTTATTTAATTTAATTAAGTGTTTTAATTTAAATATTTTGCAATCTATTTAATTAAATGCAATTTATTTAATTGTTATTAATTAGCGTAAATTATACCGTGATAGCCGGTCGTTAGAATTTCGTGTTGATCATCATGATTGTATTGGTTTGTGTAATTGATTGCAAATTATGCAATTGGATGCTTGGTGATAATTTTTAATTATTATTTCAAAAATATGGATTTTTGGTATTTAATTAGATAAATACTGGGTGTCAGTTTTTGACGCCAAAAAAGTTTTAAGTACAATATAAAATTGTGGAATTTTTAAAAGAGAGTATACCACGTTTTATGGTTCAATCTAATCGTGTGTCCATGCACAATTATTTTACCGGGTGTTTTTAATATGAAGAAAATATGCCAAGTACATTATTTGAAATTGAGACATTTGAGTGCGAAGCACGATATCTTTGGCCGAGATTGGATGTGCGTGTAATTGCTATGAGAACCCATCACCCGATGAAAGTCGGGTGGGCGATGCTCCTATATGGAATAACCCACTTCAATGGATGCCGAATCACGGTAGAGGCTGGACTGATGCTCCTTCGTGAATGCCGTCTAGATGTAGATGTTGCTGTACTCGATGCGGTGAGACGACGCCCAGTTATGCCAGATGACTGGCGACTGTTGAGTTGGAATGGCCGATGGGTCATAATAACTGGAACACGTGTGAATGATTGGAATAACCGCGCCTGATTATGGAACAAAATTGTGTAGCATGGAATGAGACATGTCATAACGATTTGGCCTTATAATCGAGACCCCTGTGATTGATTGATATATGTTATATGAGCTATATTAATGTGCAGAGAGGAGCTGAGGTGAGGTAAGTCTTATATGATGTGTGTTTAGACTGCCTCTAGGTGAATTTTCATCTTAATCAGGGTTTAGGGTGTGGACTCGCTGAGATTTTTATCTCACCCCGTCGTAGTTTAAATATTTTCAGGTTCTTAGATGGAGAACTCGGAGCCCAAGGCTAGAGGGTCCAATGTGTAGGTGGCTAGGGTTTTCTTTTGGACAGAGACTTGTTAATACGAACCCTTAGGTTAACTTGGCATGTATATAAAGTGTGTTTTGTGAAAATTGGTTGTCCTGCTTCTCTATCCCATGTTTGATTGTTGTCTGGAGATTGTTCAGTTCGCTTCCGCATGTGCATAAAAAGAAAAGGGTTGGCGACGTGTCCTGGGAACGTCGCAAAAATTTTTAGTCGACTGCCGAGGGATGTACGCATGCCCGGGGTTCGGGGCGTGACACTAACATTTCCTAAGATTGATGTAATTTGTTGTAGGTCGACCATGAAGTTGATTTGTTTATCATGGCAAAGGAAGATACAGACCGAGACCGAGAAACGTTTGCACATGATATTTGTGAATCTTGAGACCACTATTGGACATAGAAGAAATAAGAAAATAAATGCACGGACTAAATAACAGTGTTGTATTGTAGTAAAGACTCAACTTCTTTGAGGAAAAGGTGGGTGTACGTAAAGGGAGGTAAATGGACGAAACAGGCCAAATATGTTGACACCATCATTTGATCAGGACATCATATATAAGCAGATGAACATGTGAACCTTCAGCATTTTTATTTTATGGAAAGATATGGATGGATTCTTTAAATGATGCAAACTCAAGAGGATAGGTGTGTCTTGGGAGGAGCTTTAAACGAGGACCCCTTTTTTAAAGCAAAGTAACGTGAGAAACCAGGCGACACATTGTCCAGCCTATATCTATTCGAAGCAAAAAGGTTTTGTGATAGCCTGGATTTTCAAATTTCGTTTTCGATTAAATAAATCGGGTATTTCATCGACGTACCAGTAGTGCTATTCTTTGAACTGATTACTCACGAGATAACTGGACTATCTGGGGAAGCAATTAATGAATCTAAATGCAATGGACTTGAGAATTCGATCAGGAATCGACTGCTCGTCTGTGTTGGTCTGCAAGGGTTATTACGGCACTGTCGAAATCAATCAGAGACCCAAGATAGGTCGATTTGACTGAAATATGTGATCAGAGTGTGGATGATTCCACCTGATTGCAAAATACTCATTGATCGGCACTAGACCGATTTTTTTATCGTTTTGGTATCTGGTGGCCGTAATTGAAATCTTGAGATTCTCATGACAACCGAGGGTCGCCAATGTGTCGAAGATGTACATTGTGACTCGAGATAAATCGATCACGGGTCAATTGCACCAAAAATTCCTAAAAGTTACCTGGTAGACTAGGTCATGCTAAAATCGCGACGGAGTGAAATTAACCGTGAATTTGAACCCAATTTTAAAAATTGAAAGTTCTATGGTGTCACAATCTATTTTAGGAACGTCGACTCATTCTCCAAAAAAATTTCGGAGATTCTAAGAATTTTTTTCGGAAAATCGTTTCGAACGTTGCGGAAGATTAGCGGAAAATTGGAAGTGCCAAATTAAAGGAAATTTGGACTTTCGAGCCAAGCTTTTAGGTGTCGGGGACTTGCAGACAATTGCGGGATTTTTCTTCATCGATATTGGACGTTGATTTGGGAAATTTGATGAAGAAATTAAAGATCAAAATTTAAGCCTTTTACCAAAAAAAAAATAATTTAAAAAATTCGGATGCTAATTTGAGGGTTGGAATTTTGGCATCATATTGGTTTATTTGTGGAATTTACATGTTGAGAAAGTATTAAGAGACCTAATAAATAGGCTTGAGGACTTTTGAGGCTAAAATCATGATGAATGTGGGATATTTATTTGGATTTTTTGGACTTCCTCTCCCTCAAGCTTGTCCCATTCGCTTCTTTCCCCTTCGGTCGTCATCATTTCCTTCATGTTCGACCGTTTCTCTCTCCCTCTCTGTTGGCTTCTATTTTGTTTTCATTTTCCCAGCAACTTCAGTCTTCAATTTCTTCTCTCCATCAATTTCCCTTTGCCGTGCGTCTTCCCCACAATCGAAGCCCACACCTCCACCAACTTCTGTCCCCTGCAAGTCAACACTCACCCATCCAAATCCCTCCTTGTTGACCACCATCCTCTCCACCGAAGGCCCACATCTCCACCGGTTTGTTGACCAAGCAAATCCACCGAAGCTCCTCCTTCTGCACGTGTCTCCATCTTGCTGCGTGAGGTCGAACGAAGCAGCCAGCATCCATCAACCTCTGCTTCTGGCTTAGCCACACGCCACACCACCAAGTCCTTCATCCACGTTGCCTTGTCCACCGTCCCTCAGTCAACGACGCCAGCTTCATCTTCGCTGCAGTCCACCGAGCAGCCCAGCCACTGAAGCTGCTTCCTTTGTCCCTGTCTTCGGCCTAGCAATTTCTTCTTTGTTCGTGGCCCACTTGAAGTCAGGCCCAGATCTGTAGCAGCGAAGCCCAGCAGGTTTTTATTTCCAGCAACCCAAGCCCACAAGACCAGCCCAATTTTGAAGCCCGCTTAGCCCACTTTAGGCCCAGCCCAATTCCAGAACACATCTCAGCTTGGGCTGAGATTTGTTGGGCCAATTTCAGGCCTGGTCCAAGCCCGTGGGTGTCGTCGCGAGCCCAAGTTCAGCCGCCGTCGCGGTGAACCGGTTTCCGCAATAAATCGGTGAGTTTATGACGTCTAAGGGATGTTTAGTTTAATTTAATTAGGAATTAGGTGGTTAATTAGATTAAATTAGAAATTTAATTATTTAATCGAGCATGTTAGGTGGTTAGCATGGTTTAGCTAAGGCCTAAATAAATTGTACTATTTATCTAGAAGAGTTCGGGAATTTTCTAAGTCCGTATTGGTGTTTAATTTAATAATTTTGGCCTAGGTTTGTATTTTTAGAAATTAAATTGAATTATTTAATTAATTTTCGAAATTAATTAATTATTACTTATTTTTTCAGAAATTAGGCCGGGAGAGCCGGTGACTAGAATTTCTTGCTGATTTCAATGGTGTGTTTAGTTTCTACAATTGAATGCTGTATTGTTGAATTAAGTGATGATTGTGATATATAGGTATTTTAATTAGAAAATACCGGGTGTCGGGGGTTGACACCGAGTGTGGGTTTTAAGTACCATTTCAGTTTAAGTGAGCATTGATCAGCTTAGGTGAGCAATATAGATTTATAACAGCTTTGGGGAGCATTAATACCATTATAGATCTCTAGCAGCTTCAGTGAGTAATGGCAAGCAATAATGCTTTAGCAGCTTCGGTGAGCACTTTAGATATCAGCTTCGGCGAGCACATGTCATCTAGCAGCTTCAGTGAGCAAATGTTATTAGCAGCTTCGGTGAGCAAATTTAGACATCAGCTTTGGGGAGCAATGATATATAAGTATGTCTATTTCAGCTTAGGCGAGCAGTGTTTGAATCGACAAAATTTATGGATGACATTCATGACATGGAGTCGAATGAATCGACTGATTGATGGTGGATTTGAATTGAATTGTTTAATTGAGTATTTGAATTATACTGATCTGCAGGGTGGAACTGAGGCAAGGTAAGTTCTCTATGCTAAATGTGTGATTATGTGGTTAGGACGCTTTTGGGCGTATTTCTCTCCTAATTGGGGTTTAGCGTGCGAACTCGCTGAGATTTATATCTCACTCTGTCGTGGACTTAAATTTTTCAGGGTTGTTGAGTAGAGGACCTAGAGCTGAGAGGAGGTGATCGGAAGCGTAGGTCAATTAGGATCGCTTCTTTTTGGAAGGCTAGTTTTTGTAATCTTTTGGTCCTAGACCTTGTACATGACTCTATGTGAATATAAAAGCATGTTTGTTGTGAATCTGTTGTCCTGCTTTTCTATCCCGAGATGGTTACTGTCAGGGGATTTATTATTCGCTTTCGCATGTGCAATAAAACGAAAAGGGTCGGCGACTAGTCCTAGGAGGTCGCAAAATTTTATTGACCAGAGAGGGATGGGCACGTGATCAAGGTACGGGGCGTGACATCCACTTTTTGTGATATCAAAGCCGACTCCCGACCGCGTGTGGGGCCACAGCGAGAACGCTATGCTCTTAAGGGGTGGAGAGTGTGACAGCCCAAGGGAAGGGGAAGGGGTCCTCTCTAGTCCCATATCGCTTAAGGGGGAGTCCTGGGCTAGTTTATAAAGGCTTGGGTTCCTCTAACCTGTGTAACACGTTTTAAAGCTCTGAGGACTCAGTGTCCAAAGTGGACAATATTACACAGTGGGGCCTCTAACCTGTGTAACGCGTTTTAAAGCTGTGAAGACTCAGTGTCCAAAGTGGACAATATTACACAATGAGGCCCAGGTCATTACAAGTTTACTCTTGATGGTTTTGCATGCTAAGATTTTTGTACTAGGTGACTTCGCGTTCTTTTAGAAGCTATAATGCTGGGAAGGTTTGTGATGATCTCGTCTACCGTATTTTAGTCTATTGGATTGCAAATGAGATGCTTGACAGAAGAAAGAGCTGGAAAGAAAGAGGATTATTTGTTCGACTGGACTCTTGATTTCCCTCTTTTTTTCTAATGCCTTTCCTTTGCCCATTACTGTTCATAGGATGAGTTAGTGGCCTGGTTGTGTATGACGTCTGGAGCCAGCGGCTAGATTCCGTCTGAGGAAAATCTGAGGATGAAAGTGAAGGAGAAGAAGAGACTAGGGTTTTGAATCACGCTCGTGCCATCTCAGGAACCATCTGAGTTCCACCAAATGAGATTTGAAGATGGGACGAAGTCCAAATCTGACTTGTATATAGAATTTTGACTGTATATGCTCAAAATGTTTTAAGCAGTAATCCGGAAAAAGAAGTATTTTTCGTATGTTATTGAAGTCTTATAATCTTTTGGAAGCTTTGTAACTTTTGTTTTGTATTATAGAAAGGGGATTGGACAGGGTTGAAACCTACCTTGCTGTCAGAATGTTCAGTTTAAGGTGTCAACGAAGACCGGCTCCAAAGTACGTTTATTGAAATACCCTACGGCGTGAAGGATGAAATTAGAGAGCTCACAATTTCTTTTGTGACTCAAATAGAAAGTTCTCAAAGCGCTGAATTTGGACTCCGGTCTCTAAGATGAGGTGATAAAATGACACATTGTCACACCTTGTGGAAATAACATGAAAAGCTCTCGATGTTATCACTAGAAAGTCTGATCTTATATGCCTCGAAAATGTAAGTAATGAACCATATTAAGATCATATAAGCTTTTATTCAGAGCACACGGTGTCAGCATGCAGAGTTCATCAAATGTGCACAGTACACATACGAGCATATTACATACTCCAACCACACAAAACCAAAAGCAACATCAAACCAGCAAGGAAAGAAATAACGGGAAAATGCAACTGAGCTAAACAGTCTCTGTTTATTCTGGAGCGCTGACCGAATGTTTTGGGCTCGATGGCCTCGTTGGCTAGTCAATGCGCACCGTGGCAGCACTCGAAGGTGATGACGGTCTTCAGGTATCGATTGCAGTTGCGGCACTTGATTTTGTCCGGTATGTTGCCAACCATGCTGGGGATATAGAAATGATGGCAGAGGGACTTGTCGAAAATCTCATCGTAGTATGCTTTGAAGACGGTCTCGAAAGTCTTCGCATTGATACTTTGGAACCACTTCTGATGCTCCGACAGCACCATCGCAAAATCCGTGAGACGAGTGTTGATGACCACGCTTGACCCTCTCGCGACAATGGCAAACCCACCATCCTGCTTGTAGCTGGTGTAGAGCTTGACCAGCTCCTCTGTCCGGGAATCGTAGACATCCGAACTTTCCTGCATCTTCAAGGACATGCAGCTGTCGAGGCGGGTAAAGAATTGCTCTCTATTGGCCCTATGGTTGGAGAACTTGAACAAGTCGCTTCTGATCTCTTTCAGGTGTTTTTCAATTTTTTCAATTGTCTTGGAGCCTACAGCGGAGCCGTATAAGAATATGAGCTCCTCCTTTTCAATCTGAACAACAATCAAGACAGGGCATGTTAAAAGAACAAGAATAGAAATTGATTATGTTAAGAAATTTTTAATCTATCATGCGGATAATTCTCGTGTGAATTCGTGGAAGTCTGCAATAGTAGAAGCTCGTTCTACTTGATTTTGTCCATACTGTACAGGTTTGTGCTTGGCCAAGTGTGTTAAAGATAAACCATTTGATAATCTAGTCAAACAAAATTATAGTTGAGGCTGCGTCCTCCTTCGTCCCTATTTGGAGGAAGATTTCTGATTAGACATTGATTGTAGGTTGCGTGTATAGACATCACCTAAATATAAACTGAACTAAAACAAAAGTGAGCGATACGTTCAGATTTGTAACAAACCAATCAGAAGTCTGGTTGGAGGAAGGTCCTTTTAACTAGGGAAAAATATGAAGATACGGTCCAAACCATAATGCATTTGTAACTTACGCTTAGTTCGACATCAGGGAAGACCGAGTTGTTCACCACAAGCTTGAACCAGTTGGTCACTTGGCTGCGCCAGAGCTTATTGTGCTTTCTCAATGTGAACGGGAAGGCATTGATACCCCAAATGTGTATCATCGACATCACATGAAAGTTCTCCACCTGCCCACGTGGGTTCAGCACGACAACCTGAGTCTGCTCACTAAATTTCCACTTCTTCCTGATGAACTTTGCTGCTATCTTGCTGACCATGGATTTGCATGAGTACCATAGCATCCGAGATCTCTTGTCCTGGAACTGCTTCCGTGTCTCCTCATTATGTACCTCAACCAAAGGAACCCACATGATTTCGTAATTACTAGATTTGAAGATGCTTGCATCGTAGATGCCAGTAAGGGTTCCTAGTTCGTCGTCGGACAAGCTCAAGTTCGATATAAGCAGCATCACTCTCTTGTTCTTCAACTCCATCACCTCCACCTATAACAAAAAGTGATCAAACCATGCTGTTCTGTTTGCATTTTGAGGAAGTTAATGACCTGTACGTTGATATGCATTCCCTTCTCGTGACATTAATGTACAATAATGGCCAGTAATCAAAGTAAATGAAGATCATTGGGACTGAGAAGCTAACCGTTTTCCTCTTGGAACATTGATAAACTGTCAAGTCGTTCTCGGTGCAAAACAATTTGACCATGAGATACACAATGTCAGTACCAGATCGGGAAAGTTCCTTGATCTTCTTATATAAACTTTGCTCCTCTGCATAACGTAAAACACTGTAATTTTAAGTACAATATATGGATATGAAGCAAAAAGTTATCAGCGTACACCAAAAGGAATCTGGAGCGAATGACTTTTCGTTTGATAGCAACAATGATCTCACCATTCACACGCTTGATTTCTTCTTCCACTTCTTTCTTGAAGGATTCATATATCCCTGTGACCTGGTTCGAGAAGGTTAACAGATCTTGCCCTAGGAACCTGAAGTCATCAAGAAATAGATTAAGCATTGAAGTGAAACGGTTATAGAGAGAGAGAGAGAGAGAGAGAGAGCTTGGTATAGCATACTCATTGCTCGCGCTAATCATGCCACTGAATGGAACTGAGCAGCCAATTACACCGAAAATGACTCGATAAAACCCGGCTCTTAAGTTGATCGATGTTGGCAACCCTCTGAATTTTTGGCAGTAGTTCGCAAACTCAACAGTGCACTTGGTGAACTCCGAAGTCACCCTGATCAGGTTCTTAAGCGCCACAAAATCCGACTTACCAGCCCTTCTCCCTCTCAACATGGCCGCTGAGACTAATTTGTAGTTTGATTCTTCAATTTGCTCAAGATGCTCATTCTCGGCATAGTACACCGAGAAAGCTGACAGTGTCAGCACAGCCTTGGCATCCCATGGGAAGGGTGACAACTTGACGAAAAGCGATTCCATCGTTTGGCGCGCATTGTTGGTGTGCAAGGCATCGCAAGTAATCTATCGGTTGCGGACATAGATTTGGACATTCAATGTGGAAAATGACATGATTGAGGATGTGACGAAGAGTTTAACACACACAGTGATTGTTTCGTTTTTATTTTCCTTTGATAGAATGAATTTAATACAACGTAAAAAGTTGCTTTTACTTTAGTATCGGTTGTTATCCACAACAAAAAATTGTAATCTCTATGTAATGTTAAAAAAGGACTAAAATAGTCCGGGGCTCCTGCATGGTTATACTTCCACTTCGAGTAGAGGAATAAATATCTTAATATGAGATTACCTTCCAGCACAATTCGTTGACAGTGGATGACAAAGGAACAGGCGATTGTGAGGTCGAGCTTTTGTTCTGACCTTGGTCACCCTGGAAAAATGAGTTCACTTATGAGTCCTCACCATGAAATATTATGAACATAAGAGTTTTAAAATTTGTGTATCTTTATAAAATTTGGCAGGACAAAAGTGAAACATGGAATTAATTTGAGGAGCGAAGACATTTTCCCACGCGTTAAGAACCAACCAACCAACCATGGAAACAAGTAAATGGGAAAGATTGCATTATCTGCCACGAATTTCCTGGTTTTTGCGAGTAATATGTAGTAGTGACGCAGCTATTTATCCATGGGCAAGAATATATATTTTCCTCTCTATCTCTTTGTTTTTTTTTAATAACTCAGGGGCATGAATATCGAGTTGTAATTACCTGAAACCCTGTAGAACACCTTGCATGTCCCATAAACCAGTTAAGATTTTTGGCCTTTACAAAGAGATAAACTCATTCCTCTCCCTCTCATCTTCACACGACTCTTTACCAAAAAAAAAGAAAAAAAAAGCTCACTACTAAAAAGTAAATGAAAAAAAGATTATTGCATGTCGTTTAATTTTCCGTCCACTAATTTACCTTTGGGTCGAGGATTTTCTCGACGAGGCTCAAGTAATCCTCGACATCAACTTGTTCTGTCTCAGATTGGTTTCTCATGATATCGTTCATGAAGTTGTCGTCGTTGAGGAGGTCGAGTAAGCTGGTCAGGAAGCTCTTGTTTCTGGTCATTTTCGGACGGGGAAAGGAGTCAAAAGGAACGAGAAGCAGAAAAAGTTTAGGGTTTCAAGGGAGTGAGCGAAGTGAAGAAGGAAGGCTTGTGAGGAGCAAAACTGCAGGTCCCTTGTCACCTTTTTATAACACCCCAGGACGACAACACCACAGCTTATGAGCCGGTAAGACGACCAAAAAAAGAACGATTAAGTGATGAGTCATCTCTCTCTCTCTCCCTCTCTCTCTCTTTCTTCCATTCGAGTGTTGCCGCCCCATGCCGAACAAAGTGGACTTTGCTGCCCCCTATGCTGGAGGAGGCAAAAATCACCAAAACATATTCGGCCTTTTGAGTTGGCCCAAGATTTTACGACATGAGTCGGTTTGGGCTGGTCTTTTCTGATATGGTACGGTCCGGATAGAATTATATTATTCACTTTTTGCTTAATAGAAATGTTGCGATGCATGCATTTTGACTTTTTATCTCAATTCTAAACACTTAAAACTTTTTCTTTATATAAATATTAACGTGGAAATTTATGCATATTTTTCTCACAATTTATTAAAAATTTAAATAACATTTTCGAATAAAATAATTTTCTTTTTGAGTTTCATTCAAAACAAACAAGTCCTTACATATACTTCAACGGTTTAATCAAGAAATGACGTGTGTGTGCATGTAACTAGACTGGCGGCACTTCTTGTGGGTTACATGCAAAGAGCCATAAATTCAAAAATATTTCGAAATTGTGACAACCTTATATTAAGATTATGAACAATTCATTTGTGAAGAGATTATCTTGTTAAGAATTATGAATGACGAGGAAATTGCATTGCATGGTGGGGATATGATGATATGATAAGACGAAACCATATTCTTAGTTGGCATTGCTTGTTGAAATCATCACAATTTTATATGCGCATATCTATTCTTCCTAATATAACGAGTTCTTAGAGGTTCCTAAAACCGTAGTAGCCAGCCTCCTCTTCTCCTCTCCCTCTCATCTTCACACGACTTCCTTCTTCAACCTCCATGGAGGGGAGGGTTTGAGCTAGATCTCTCCCTCCCCTCCTTTTTTCTTTGGCTAATTTGATTATCTATTTTCTTTTCCTTACTTTCCTCCCGTTTAGGGAGCTTTTCTATTTCGATGTAGTTTAGATCTAGAAGCTCCTCCCTCCTTTTTTTGGGGAGGTTTCTATCTCAATCTAGTCTATATTTAGGGATTTTTGTGTGAATGTTTTCGGGGTTTCGTTTCTCTCAAGTTTCGTTGATGAACAAATCCAATTTCAAAGGAGATCGGAGGAGTTTTGTGAAAGTTTTGCTTTCACTGTCAAACCTGTGCTTACTTAACCTTTGTCCATTGGATAGCAATAATGTTGGGGACATTGAATCTAGGCGCGCATCATCGAGAGGCAAAGCTGTAGCAATAAATGGAGTTTTCAGTGCGTGCTCATTATTAAAGACAGATTCGGTAATCAGTCATTGATTTTGGTTTGAAGAAGTCATAGATATGCTCTTTGAGTGTGTGACCCCTAACCTTACTTTGATGATTAATTTTGTTATTAGCAACTTGTTTTACTTCAAATCTGTGTTGGATTTGTGTTGGTTTGCAATTGCACTGCATTATTTCTCTTTTATTTTTGTGAAAATGAATGAAATGTTACTTTGACAAAGAAAATATAATGAGTTCTTCAAATTGTATATCTTTTACAAGGTGCCGGAATTAACTTTTAATTTTCAATAACTGCATTTCACGTTTCGTCTCGTGTGGTGTGAATTTGGGTTCATTTAATCATCTTCCTCTGTGTAATTGTGTGAACTTTTGCTAGAAATATTTAACATAGAAACAATCAAATTAATAAGGGAGAGTCGGGACGATACAGACGATCCAACAAGACACTACAATGGCACCACCTGCCGCGTCTCTTAAATGCCACCACTCTAGATCCCCAGTGAAGATGCCTTTGTTTTAGGCTTTTTTTGCACTCCAGCTTTTTTCAAACATAAGGACATGTTTAGTAACTATTTTATTCTTGAGAACAATTTTACTCAGAAATAATTTTTTTTTTATTTTGTTCCTTGGATGAGTTTCTGAGTATTCAAATACGTTTAGTAACCGTATAAAATTTCTATTCTTAGAATATGAAGAGAATATGAATACGTTTGGTATGACCCTTGAATTTTTTTGCAAAGTAAACTTTCTTTTTTAATTTTTAAAATAATTTCTTGAGATTTTTTTTTAATCTTTTTTCCTTCTCTTCTTCTTCATCCTTTCGTTGGCCCTTGGTGAGGTTGAGCCTCAGCTAGCCACCGACGAGGCTTTGGTGAGGTCACCGGACCTCATCTCCGGCCGATCGTTGACCATCAATGAGCTTGATGATTGTCTAGAGGAGGAAGGAGAAGAAAAGAAAAGGAAGAAAAGAAAAGAAAAAAAGAAAAAAATGACTTGATTTTAGAATTATTTTTGGAAACAAAGAAGTAATTTTTTTTTTTTTTTACATTTTGATTTTATCACAAATCTATTCTCGGGAATAATCAATTTTCGAGAGTAGAAAAATTAATTGATGTTACTAAATGAATTTCTGTTCTTTTTTTTTCTTTGGTGACCGAGGACTTCGTCACATGCCCCCCGTGCCCGAAAGGCTCCTGAGGACCGGGGCCCTATATTTCGGGGAAGACTAGCACAGTAACCCACCGCCATGGCCCCCCACTTAAATCTCTAGCAACACAGGGTTTCGAACTTTCGACCTTAGCGATAAGAGAGGGATTCTCAACCAACTACGCTTCCCACGGATGGGTTCTATTCTTTTTTTGTTATGAGAAATAAAAGAATAAAATTAACCAAGAATTTCACATTTACCAAACAGCCCTTAAATGTGAAAGATTGAAGAGCCAAAGGGCAAGAAACATGATGTCCTGGACACCCCACGATTCATTGGCTAGATCGATGCCATCTCCGAACGTCTCAAACTTTACATGGAGATGGTGACGTCATCTCCAACGTCTACGTCACAAACTCTGTGATAGGGTCCTTTTTTAAAGAGAAATTTACTGTTTTTGATGTCCTTGATATTGACATTGAATTCAAGGTATTAGTCAATGATTTATTATTAATCTAGTCTGATATTATCAATCGGAAATGCTGGCCCTAATCGAACATCTAGAAAAGCTACATCGGGCCTAATTTGCTACTTATTTATATATGAATAGTTGTATAGTGCAGTTGAAAAGTAAAACAAATGCGATGATGTGGGTCTCAACGATGTTTAAACTTGAATACATGACAAATAGTGATGACCATTGATTGTTATGAGACACACTCAGAATTGAAGACGAACATGATTTCCCTAAGTGTTCTTACTTCAACGGAGGTTAATATACTTTAGAAGGTGAAGTTTTGAAGTTTGTTTAATGTGCTTTGTTAATAATGAGAGGATCAATCATAGTTGCTTGTATTTGCTTCAAGGGAAGATGGTTAAGGATTTTTGTCATTGAGACATTAGATTCATTTATTCCAGAATTAAAATTGTGACATATGCAATTAGGGGCACCTTTTCGAGAAGATTCCTAATAGATACGCTTAGTGCGACAAATTATCTAGTGAGTAAATCCCCATTGAAAATGAGTGGATGCTTGAGTCTTGAAGAAGTATGATAAGCTAACATTGCTAATTATTTTGTTCTTATATTACTTAGTTATCCATGTTATACTTGAGAAAGTATGGGAAACTCGATGGTAGGGTAAGAAAGTATGTATTTTTAGGTTATGCACAAGTGATGATGCCTAGAATTACACTCACCTATTGCTAGTAGAAAAATTAAACAAGATAAGTCTCCAGTATTTTGTGTGGGAGTGGTTGTGGCAATATTTTGGATAATTATCTATTATTAAACTTATTGTATGATAATCAATTCAGTTCCAAACTTTTCGATTTATATAATTTAGTTTTGAACCTTTTAATGCTTTATCAGTACAGTTTTTCCAGTCAATTTTAACTGAAAATCAATAACATGAATATTGGCCATTCTATGTGGCGCATCTCGGCATTGATATCAATAATTTTTATAATTTTTAAATGAATTCTATAATTTTTTTAAATTTGTTTTCTTATTTCTCTTATTTTCTTTATCTTTTTTTTTTAAAATAATGTCTTTTTACTCGATGGGCCGATGGGGTTGCTGACGCCTCATCAATTTCTAGTAACCCTCATCGGTGGTGGCCAAGGGCCTTTGCAGCCCTCGCTGACAGTAGATCTGGAGAGGGGAGGGCTACAACACCCTCACCTAGTACCAATCGCAATAGCCCTCTCCCCCAGCTGGCTAGGGCCTTGTAGCCCTAGCCTCGCTGGCCCTTTGGTGAAGAAGAATAATGAAAAATAAAAAGAAAAAGGGATAAGTGCACTAAAAAACTTAAACTTGACACAAAAGTGCAATTGAGTTTTAAAACTTTAAAAAAGTACAATCAAGTTCTAAAATTTGTCACAAAAGTGCAATCAAGTTATAAAATTTTCAAAAAATGCAATCAAGTTCTAAAATTTTCGAAAAGTGCAATACATAGAAAGACTTGATTGGATCAATTTGACAAGTTTCAAAATTTATTTCCATTTTTCGAAAGTTTTAGAGCTCAATTGCACTTTTATGGCAAGTTCTATGACTTAATTGCACTTTTTCAAAGTTTTAGGACTCAATTACACTTTCATGATAAGTTTTAGAACTTTCAATGTATTTATCCCAAAAGAAAAGAAAAGAAAAGAAAAGGAAACAAAATTTTAAAAAATTCTAAAAACAATTAAATTTTAAAAAAAAACTGCAAAAAATGTCCACAACAGTGATTACTGTACAACGTAGGACAACCCAAAAAATTTCACAACCTTAACCCCAAAAATTAATCCGATTGAACGAACGAATAGCGCGAGCACTTTATAGGGCATTGCAAATCAAAGTAATTCCAATTTGGCGAGGTCCCTGTGACGTCGATTAGACGGTGTAAATATATATTTTTATGCAATAAATATGCTTCAATAACTCGTAATATATACTTTCAATATATGAGGTCACAAACTTGAATAAAAGATAGCACCACTCACTTGGAAATGCCCAAACCAAACAATGCGGCTCACTCAAACCGACAATCTTGTAATTTATCAATTAAATGAGAATCAACTTAGAAAACAAGTATTTCACCCAAAAAAAAAAAACTTAAAAAAAAGTAAAACACTACCTCAACCATGAAACAGCTAAATTACACCTAAATACTAACAAAACAACTCTTGACACACTAACAAATCACTCACTCAAAGCGATTATTGAAGTCTTATCGCAACGCAGAGCTTGTAAGCAAAACCCCAAAATTTTGCTCTAACTAAACTGTTACTTCAATTCAACTCCCATCAAACCCCACAGCTCCACGACGCCATAATCCATAATTTCCATGAAATCCCATAGTTTAACAACTCAAAAATCGAATTTTACGACTCAAATCTCACAAAACTTTGAATTTGAGCCTTAACCCCAAAAATTACTCTGATTAAATGGACGAATGGCGCGAGCACCTTACTGGGCATTGTGAATCAAAGTAATTCTAGTTTGGCGAGGTCCACGTGGTGTGTACTTGAAGCCTCTTTCCCTTTCTTCTTCCTTCTTCTTCTTTCTTTGGCCCCCTCTTCTCTATCTCTTTTCTCTTCTTGGCATGCTCTTTGTCGATGGTCTCTTTTTCCTATTTTATAACACTTCTTTTTCTTTTCCTTTTCCTTTTTTTTTGGGTCCCCCCAATATATGACTGGGTCAAAAGAATGCAATATTACAATTTACTCTCTTTAAAAAACAGTTTGTCCTCAAAATTTGAACTTAACTCAACCATTAAACAAACGCTAGTATTTGCGTCTTAGCTGGTCCCCCCAATATATGACTGGGTCAAAAGAATGCAATATTACAATTTACTCTCTTTAAAAAAAAGTTTGTCCTCAAAATTTGAACTTACCTCAACCATTAAACAAATGCTAGTATTTGCGTCTTACCTCCTCATCAAGCTCCCATGTAGCCACTCTCTGCATATAGAAAAGCATTCTACACATTCATCTACCAAAACTTCCCTGACATCTTTAGCAACCTTAGCTCTACCCTCACTTTCTACAACTTCCATATGATCAAACACCTATACAACTTTTTTTTGTTGGGGGGGAGCTCCCTCCATTCCCAACTTCAAGAGCCAATCCAAGTTCATCGATCACTTTCGATTTTAGCTTTCCTTCAACTTTTTTTACGAGACTAGCATCAATGTTGTGAATTCTGTTCTTAAACTCAGCACTTTTTGCCATGGTAACACCATCCGTTGTCACCTTTGGCACACCAAAACTTTACTCAATCACCACATTACGACCCTTGGAGTCCATAGTGACCTTCATAGCATTTGCAGGGTCTTCCACACCTAAACATCACGGCAGGTATCTCAACTACAAAAGAGACATACATCCTAGTACCTAACAAAAGACTAACACACTATTAATTAACACACAACCTCATCACGTCTCATAAAATCTACACCTAAATATCAAAATCTAAGCTCTGATACCAAAAGATGTTACACCCTAAATCATATAGGGATTTGGGGGGGGGGGGCTGATATGGCCATCCTTCCGCCCAAAAAACGTAGCCTGAAATTACAGCTCCCAAAATTCCTCGTTGATAACACTCTCGCTCTATCGGCCATTAATCGAGGAACCTGAAAAGCATGAAAGATAAATAAAATGAGCAACCATGGTTCAGTGAGTAGTGCATATCTCTTCAAAGCAGATCGAGCATCACTATGCATGTTTAAGACACAAAAAAATAACTCATTGCACCAAATTTTAGGATATAACAAACTTATAAGAAGAGAATGAGTTATATATGTTCCAACATAGCTATATTTATGAAAAAAATATCAATTTCACAATAATATGAAAACAAATACCAATGGGCTGGACCATAGATCAATCTCATCAAAATCATATGCTAATGGTCTATTCCATAGCCAATCTCAAATCACATGAAAATAGTCTATTCTATTGACCAATCTCAAACTCAGATATAAGGCATGATCACGCATAACACCATGTGATAGGGCGATCAAGATTCCCTCTTGACTAGATCTCCACCTATATTGCTTATGGCTCGGCCCATAAGTCCTAAACTAGTATTAATGCCTACAAGTCCTTAATGGGCTTACAGTAATATTGAGCATCAACACTAATTTACAACAACACCCTTAACAATCCTTAAAACTAAATCCATAGTCAATATCACAAATTGATTTATAAAACAAAACATATAATCATTCTCAACCCATTCATCAAGGAGAACATATTTCACAAGGCGTTTCTCAAACTATTTTAGAGTCCATTTCAAAAACTAGGTTCACAATTCAGTATGTATAATATTTCGCAACACATTTCCTAAAACATTTTTCAAACCATTCCCAAATACCAAAAGTAGTAAATGCCCGATCTAGATTGTTACACAATAAACATGCTTTAATAACTTGTCATATTTCACTTTTGAAATATGAGGTCACAAACTCAAAAAAGAGATAGTACTATTTACTTGAGAATGCCAAAACCAAACAAGGGGACTCACTTGAACAAGAATCGATGTCAAAAACGAGTAAAACACTACTCGAACTACGAAATGGCTAAATTACACCTAAATGCTAACAAAACAATTTGTAATGCGCTAACAAATCATTCACTCAAAGTGATTATTTAAGCCAAACCGCAATGCGAAGCTCGCAAGCGAAATCCAAAATTTTGCTCCGACTAAACTATTACTTCAATTCAACTCCCATCAAACCCCACAATTCCACAACACCATAAACCAAATTTCCATGAACTCTAGTAGCTTAGCAACTCAAAAATCAAATTTTGCGGTTCAAATTTCACAAAACTTTGAATTTGAGCCTTAACCTGAAAAATTACTTCGATTAAACGAACGAATGGCCCGAGCGCCTTATCGGGCATTGCGAATCAAAATAATTCTAGTTTGGCAAGATCCCCATGACGTGTACACAAAATCCCTCTTTCCCTTTCTTCTTCCTTATTCTTCCTTCTTTCTCCCCCCTCCTCTTTTTTCTCTTCTCAGCGTGCTCTCGAAGGTCTCCTTTTCCTATTTTATAACATTCCTTTTTTTTTTCCTTTTCCCTTTTTTGGATACCACCAATGTATGATTTGGTCAAAAGAAGGGAATATTACACTCAATCCTTTCCTTTTGTGGGAACCATCTCGATGAGATCAAGTTTACCTGTTCATTTCTATTCATTAAATCATTTTATAATTATTAGAGCTATCTTGATCTTAAGCCCTCATTGGACCTAATAAACTAATCAATTAAATTCTTAAGGAAAATGGAAGGTTTGATTATCTATTATGAAGTCTAGATTTTTTTAACATAGTTGTCTTGTAACTTAAAGAATGTGTTAGTTCGAGAGTGGAGAGCGTATTTAATGTGTTGGACAAATAGCGTGACAATAATATGCTAATAAGCAAGCCTATCATAGATAAGGGATTTCGAAACTCGTTCATAAAAGTTAATTTGGGACGCAGGTTAAGGGGGCCTTGATTGGTCGATTACATTACATGAGTTGTGTTATGGACATAGGCTTTGGTTAACTAAAACATTTTAAGTAACTCTCGTTTTCATTTAATGGAAGAAGTCTCCATTAGGTCGATGTTTCATGTTCCAACGGCGCTTTTTTTTTTTTGTTGTGTTCTTTGGTAAATATATGTCTCGAATTTGAGTCTGTGAAAGAAATCAACCCGATGTGTGGTGATCTAACCCGTACAAGAAAAGTCTAAAGTGAATGTTGCCCAAACCTGGAGGAGGCAAAAATTACCGAAATATATTACGTGTTGAAGTTGTATTCTTATTTTTAGTTGGCAGAGGATTTTACAATATGTTGTTGTTCGTCTTTTTTGATATTGGTGTGTCAAGACAGACTTTTAGTTTTTAGTTTTTGCTTAATTTAATTCTTGCAACATTCGCGCTCACTTTTTTTAATGAAAACTTGAACTTTAACAATATTCAATATCTTGATATATTTACTTTTACTTTTTCATTATATTATAAGATTTAGATCGCATTTTAGATTTTGATGGGAAACAAAATTTTGATGAGAAAACAAAATTATATATTTTTTATTCATAGTCTTTTAAGCATTTACAATTAATAGAATTAGGAAAACAAACGGAAAGACAAAGTCGGAGCATTTTACACATGAACTTTTTCTGGGATCTACATAGCTATATGATGGTCCAAGGCATCATTGGCGATGCAATGAGTCATATCCTTTGGATAAGTCCAATTTTTGGACAGGATAGCGACTTTTATTGAAGCCGTTGGCTTTTAGAGGTGTGCGTTGCCCAATGCGATCGTTGGGTTGAGAGTCTCCTCTTCACCTATGTAACCGTCAACGAAATTTTTCCATATGCTTTTTAATTTCTCGCAAATGTATTCTCTTTTCTCTTCTTCTTCTTTTTCTTTGTTTTTGTTTTTGAGGCCACGGTAGGCATGGCAAATACGATGGCCCGGTCCATTGAATGATTTCCCGATTAATGTTTGTTACCTGAAAAAGAAAAAAATGTCTTGTAAGCTTTCGTTTTGACTTGTCGAACATTTTCCTGCCAACGTCAAATATTCAGAGAAGATTGGCCCCTTCGAACATTAATATTTATTTCATCTAATCACATGTCTGGAAGTCATTTTCCAAAGTTACTGTTTTAATTAACAAAAATTAAAAACTGAGATAGATCCGGCCATTCATTACTTAATAACTCGTATACTCAATAGCATGTAATGAGGAAAATGATGTTGTGAATATGTATTTTATGCAATAAACATGCTTTAATAACTTGCAATATTTCACTTTTGAAATATGAGATCACAAACTTGAAGAAGAGATAGCATCACTCACTTGGGAATGCCAAAACCAAACAATGAGTAAAACACTACCTCAACTATGAAAATGCTAAATTACACCTAAATTTTAACAGAACAACTCCAAAAGCGTTAACTAATCGCCCCCTCAAAATGATTATTCAAGCCTAACCGCAATGTGAAGCTCACAAGTAGAACCCTGAAATTTTGCTCCAACCAAACCATTACTTCAATTCAACTCCCATCAAACCTGATCTCCACAACGTCATAATCCACAATTTCCATAAAATCCCATAGCTCAACAATTTAAAAATCGAACTTCGTAGCTCAAATTTCACAAAACTTTGAATTTGAGCCTTAATATGAAATATTACTCTGGTTAAACGAACGAATGGCGTGAGCACCTTACCGGGCATTGTGAATCAAAGTAATTTTAGTTTGGCGAGATCTCTGTGACGTGTAAACGAAATCTCTCTTTCCCTTTATTCTTCCTTATTCTTCCTTCTTTCTTCCCCCCTCCTCTTTGTTCTCTTCTCGGTGTGCTCTCGATGGTCTCCTTTTCCTATTTTATAATACTTCCTTTTCTTTTCCTTTTCCTTTATTTGGGTACTACCAATATATTTCTTGGTCAAAAGAAGGGAATATTACACTCAATCCTTTCCTTTTGTCGGAACTATCTCGATGAGATGAAGTTTACCTATTCATTTGTATTCGTCGAATCATTTTATAATTATTAGAGCTATCTTGATCTTAATCCCTCATTGGACCTAATAAACTAATCAATTAAATTCTTAACGAAAAGGGACGGTTTGATTATCTTTTATGAATCTTTTATGAAGTCTAGATTTTTTTTTTTTTAATACAGTTATCTTGTAACTCAAAGAGTGTGTTAGTGTGAGTTCGAGAGTGAAGGCCAGCCACACCTCTCCCTTTCGGGGGAAGCCCCGTTCATTTGACCATAACGCGCCCCGGCATACCCGGGGGAAGCCTGGGTTCCTCCAAGGTGGGATCCGAGGTTTACCCCCCGAAGGGGGATTCCCTCGTGGCCGGAGAGCCCTGTGGGAAAGGATTTTTAGCCTGGCCTTTCCAACCAGGTTTCCCGGTGGTTTACCCCGCACGGGCTTGGGGGAGCAGTTTAAGGACCTGCTCGGGTCCAAAAGAGTGTATTTTATGTATCAGACAAATAGCATGACAATGATACGCCAAGAAGAAAGCCTATCATAGATAATGGATTTCAAAACTCGTTCATAGAAGTTAATTTAGGATGCAGGTTAAGGGGGTAGTGTGATCGGTCGATTACATTACATGAGTTGTGTAATGGACATAGGCTTTGGTTAACTAAAACATTTTAAGTAACTTTCATTTTCATTTAATGGAAGAATCTCCTTTAGTTTGATGTTTCATGTTCCAACCGCGCTTGTTTTTTGTGTTCTTTAATAATTTCTTTTGTAAATCTATGTTTCAAGTTTGAGTCTATGAAAGAAATCGACCCGATGTGGGGTGATCTAACCCGTATAAGAAAAGTCCAAAGTTAATGTTGCCCAAGAGGAGGCTAAAATTACCGAAACATATTACGTGTTGAAGTTGTATTCCTATTTTTAGTTGGTAAAGGATTTTACAATATGTTGCTGTTCGTCTTTTTTGATATTGGCGTGTCAAGATAGACTTTTAGTTTTTACTTTCTGCTTAATTTAAATCTTGCGACATACGTGCTCTCACTTTTTATATGAACGCTTGAACTTCAACAATATTCAATATCTTGCATATAGATTTACTTTTTTCATTATATTTTTAAAATTTGGATCGCATTTTAGATTTTGATGGAAAACAAAATTTTGATGAGAAAACAAAATTATATATCTTTCATTCATAGTATTTTAAGCATTTACAATTAATAGAATTAGGAAAAGAAACAGAAACACAAAGTCGGAGCATGTTACAGATGAACTTTTTCTTGGATCTGCAAAGCTGTGTGATAGTCCAAGGCATCATTGGCACTGCAATGAGTCGTATCCGTTGGATAAGTCCAATTTTCTCACAGGATAGCGACTTTATCGAAGTCATCGGCTTTTAAGAGGTTTGCGTTGCCCAATGGGACCGTTGTGTCGAGGGTCTCTCTTCTCATCACCTATGTAACCGTCAACGAAATTTTTCCATAAGATTTTTAATTTCTTACAAATGTGCTCTTTTCTCTTCTCCTTTTTCTTTATTTTTGTTTTTGAGGCCCTGGTAGGCATGGCATATATGCTTGCCCGGCCCATTATGTCACGCGATGTAGGTAACAAACATTAACCAGAATGCATGATGATATAATGATGATATTGATTGGTGTGAGACAAACTTATGATTGAAGGCGAACATGATTTCCTCGAGTGTCCTTACTTCAGCGGAGGTTAGCATACTTTGGAAGGCGGAGTATTGAAGTTCATTCGATGTGCTTGGTTAATAATGAGAAGTTTCGAGCATAGTGGCCTGTATTTGCTTCAAGGGAAGATGATCATAGATTTTTGTCATTGAGACATTGGATTCATTTTTTCGAGAATCAGAATCGTGACATATAAAATTAGGGACATATATACGAGAAGATTCCTAACAGATGCGCTTAGTACGGCAAATTATTTGGTGAATAAATTCCCATTGAAAACAAGTGGATGCTTCTTGTCTTGAAGAAAGCTAACGTTGCTAATTGTTTTGTTCTTATATTACTTGGTTATCCATGTTGTATTTGAGAAAGTGATGGTAAGCTCAATGGGAGGGTAAGAAAGTATGTATTCTTAGATTATGCACAAGTGGTGATGCCTGGAATTACCTCACCTATTGCCAGTAGAGAAATTAAATTGGATAAGTCTTCGGTACTTTGTGTAGGAGTGGTTGTGGCAAAATTCAGGATAATTGTCCATAAATAAACTTATTGTACCGCAGCTAATTCAGTTATAAACTTTTCGATTTATCCAATTTAGTTATGAATCTTTTAATGATTTACCAATATAGTTATTCCGACTAATTTTGACAGAAAATTAATAACATGGATGTCAGCTGTCCTACGTGGCACATCCAATGTAGTGTAGACAATTTTTACAAACTTCTAATGAATTTTTTGATTTTTTTTTTTATGTCTTTTTCCCCGTCGAGCCGGTGGGGTTGCTGAAGCCTCGACAATTGCCACCCTCACCAGTGGTGGGCAAGGGCCTTCGCGGCCCTTGCCTTCAATAGAATTGGAGAGACAAGGGCTGCCACACCCTCGCCTAGTGCTAATCACGACAACCCTCTCCCACAGCCGATTAGGGCCTTGTACCCCTTGCCTAGTGGCCATCAAAGGTCACTCCTTTAGTGAAGAAGAGTAGTGAAAAATAAAAGAAAAGAAAAGGAAAAGGAAAAAAATTTAAAAAATTTAAAAAAATTCAGAAATTATTTTTAAAAAATAGCAAAAATTATCCACATCAATGTTGATGATACTGCATAGGAAAACGAGGGTCTATGTCATCAATTTTAGACTTAAATTGATCAGAAGGACCAAATTGATAAATTATCAAAAGTTTTTCGATTAAATTAGTTTAATTGAGATGTTTAAAACTAAATTAGCCACCGTACAATAATTTTAGAATTTTTTGGACAATTTTCCCAGCATTATTCATACGAATCTTGGTGTTGTTCAACTCAAGGTGGAGTTGTAACTAGTATCTCCTTAGGTAGTCGGTACTAGCATGATAATAGATATGAACGGTGCCGATTGTGAGTTGGAGCTTGTATAATCGTGGGTTGTTGTACTTGCTGAGTTTGACATGATGAGAATTCTCTCTCTTGACAGGTATTGAAAACTATGGTTTTTCTTTATCTGTCGTAGGGAAGGTTTTGTTTGAAATCCTCGTAAAGAAGCCAAAACTGTAGGTGGGATTGACATTCCAATGAGGTCCACGATTAGATTTCACGATGGGTGATTTAGTGTCAACAAATCTCGTAATATTATTTAAATTATTTTGTTGGTAATTACAGTTCAAATGAATTGAAGGATGTCACATTTGTTGAATGCTTTAAGTGTCCCTCAATCTTGTTGTTAGCAGTTAAAATTGACTTGTTTTAAAGGTATAGTTTGTTGGTGAACCCGGGAAGCTTTCTTCAGTATTGAATTGATAATAGAGTTTCACAATGTCCAAATTAAGTAAGACTGACAATTAAATTATGTACAACATCACTTTCCACATTACATGCTATTGAGTATACGTGTTATTAATTATATGAAAGGCCGCATCTATCCCTCAGTTTTTAATTTTATTAATGAAAACAGTAACTTAGGAAAATGACTTCCAGACATGTGATTAGAGGAAATAAATATTAATGTTCGAAAACAGCCAATCTTCTCTGCAAATTTGACATTAGCAGGAAAATGCCCAACAAGTCAAAACGAAAGCTTACAAGACCCTTTTTTTTTCTTCAGGTATCAAACATTAATGGGGAAATCATTCAACATCTACTTCAATCCGAAAAGCAAAAACTTCCAATATATAAATATTAACACGTAAATTAAGATATAATTTTTAAGATTTTTTTAAATTTAAATGATATTCTACACTAAGATGGACAAATAAAAAAATTCATTTAAACTTTCATACTAAACAAGCAAACCCTCACATTTACCTCGGGGGTTTAGCCATAAAGTGACATTGTGCGCGCATGCAACTAGAGCGGCGGCACTTCTTTTCGGTCGTATGCGAGGGTCATGATGATTCAATTATATACAGGAGTGTTGTAAAATGTCACAATCTTGTATCAAGATTATGAATAATTCATTTGTGAGATTGAGAGATTATATCGTTAGAAATTATGAAAGATGAATAAATTGTAATTCATGATGGTGATAAAGTGACTTGATAAGATGAGGCAATATTCTTTTTTAGTATCATTTGTAAAAGTCATCACGATTTTGTATGCATGTGGATGTCTTTTAAATGATATAACGAGTGTTTAGGACGGAGAGTTTTTCACGATTTAGAATTAACCGTCGGTTTTCATTGGTCGCATTTCGCATGTCATTTCGCGTAGTATGAAATCCATGACAATTTAAGTTGAGAACAATCAAATCATCGGAGAGAGTCGGAACAAAGACAAACGATCGAACAGGAACCAACGACGTCACTTTCTGCGTCTCTTAAAGTACCACATCCGCCTCTCGATCGCCATCGAAGATGTCCATGCTCTTGACATTTTTGCATACCCGAGCTTTTTAACATCATTGATGTGATGGCCCGAGCGGCGGTGCGCGGGAGGAGGGATGGCGGTGCGTCCGCGCCTCGGTCCCCGGATGTGCATAAGGAAGGGTCCTTGTCCCACATCGCCTAGGGAGGGAGTCCCGGGCCAGTTTATAATGGCTTAGGCCCCTCTAAACCTGTGTGACGCGTTTTAAAAACCGTAAGGACTCGGTATCCAAAGCGGACAATATCACATAGTGGGGCCCGGGTCATTACAAATGGTATCAGAGCCGACTCCCGACCGTGTGTGGGGCCTAAGGAGGGGAGAGTGTGACGGCCCGAGTGGCGGTGCGCGGGGAGGAGGGATGGTGGTGCGTCCGCGCCTCGGTCTCCGGACGTGCGCAAGGAAGGGTCCCTGTCCCACATCGCCTAGGGAGGAAGTCCTGGGCCAGTTTATAATGACTTAGGCCCCTCTAAACCTGTGTGACGCGTTTTAAAAACCGTGAGGACTCGGAATCCAAAACGGACAATATCACACAGTGGGGCCCGGGTCATTACAATTGATGTGAAAGATTGAAAATCTGTATGGCAAGAAACACGACGGCCTGGACCATCCAGGATTCAGAGGCTGGATCGCTGCCGCATCCAAAAATCTCTAACGTTGCGTGAAAATGGTGATGTCATCTCCAACGTCCCCGGTAGGGCCTCTTTATTTTATTTTTTTTAAAGTTTTATGTTCCTTAATGTTGACATCCAAGGTAGAGGTCAATGAATTTATTATTAGTATAGTCTGATAACATCAGTCACAATTGTTGGCACAAATTGGACATTTGGCCATGAATTTATTTCATGCTACGCTGCACGGGACTGAATTGCTACTTATCAATGCATGCTAGTAGCAAAATTACCTCCATGAGAATAAAAAAGTATTTATGTTTATACAAGAAATATTTGCACATGATATTTGTGAAGCTTGAGATCACTTTAGACATAGAAGAGATAAAAATTAAATAAATGAAAAGGACCCCAATTAGACTAGAGGGCTGCTTCATGGACTAATTGACAGTATAGCACTGTAGTAAAGACCCAACTTCTTCGAGGAAAAGTCGGTCCACATGAAAGAAAACAAATGGACGGAACAGGCAAAAGATGTTAACATCGTCATTTGATCAGGACATCATTTTTAAGGAGATAACATGCGAAACCATAGGAATTTTCATTTTATGGGAGTGGCTTATATGACCAATAGCAAGGAGGACGAGTTCACAACAGCTTATCTATTCTCATGGCCAAATATGAGTTTAATTTTGCAAGCTATCCAAGCGCGCTCGTTGACCACCGAACCGAGTGCTCTCCCTCCCATCACCGCGAGTCGTCCTCGCGCACCATTGTGAACACCCATCCTCGCTGTGGCCATCCACCGCGGGCGTCGCCACCGAGTCCTACTGCCGGCCACCATCCACGACCCATCGAGTTCGAATTCAGAAATGTTATCCACGAATTAGGTAAAATTGTGCCAGAATTAATTCTTTGATTTATTGCCTAATTTGATATGAAATTGTAGACTAATGCATATTTCCAAGATTTTTATAAATCACTCCAAGTTATGGAAATTTCCTAATCCACAACGTGCATATGGACGACAATCCAATCTCAACCCCGGAATACAATTCCCATTTGCACAGGAAATCGGTCATCCCAATCCTTTGCATACGATCATCAGTTTATTTGTTTTCAAATTTGCATGGATAGGATAGTTGGTGATTATCTTTTGCGGATTGGGTGAATATTTTACGATGATGTTTATCCGTCGCTTGATTGTGACCATAAAAATATATATACACGTATAAATCTCATACATAGATAAGTTTGCATGTTTAGGATAGATTTTTAGGGATGATTTAGATTTTCGAATATTTTTGGAGATCTTTTTTTTTTGGTCTGAAATGGATAACTTTCATTGCTTAACCACCATCAAAGTGCCACAAGGTTTCAACATCTAAGCATAAAATTAACGAAAGAGAAGGGGGGGGGGCAATTTAACCAGTTAAGAGGAAGTTCTCCTGTTTTGTGGGCTTTTGCGACCCAATCAGCTGCTCTGTTAGCTTCTCTGGGCTCATGGGTTAATGTGAGGTGAGGCATGTGCATCAAAAGAGATTTGCAGTCGTTGGTTACTGTTCATGCGGCCCATACGCATTCTTTTTGGCCCAAGATGCCCTGAACTGCCTCTGAACTGAGTTGGAAGACTTCGGTACTTTCCAAGTACGCAGCAGCTCGTGCGTTTCTGTCTTGGTCGAAGTTTTGCAGCCAGAGCAAGGCTTCGCGCACCGCTAGGGTTTCGGCAATTAGAACTGAGGGCGCACGGATGGATTTCGCGAACTCATTGACGAGGAGCCCGCTGCTGTTTCGAACTACTCCTGCGACTGAACCTGACTTCGTGGAGCTGCACCAGGCGCTGTCAACGCTGATTATGCAGGTATGGGGCTTCTCGGACCTACGAAGGAATTTTTTGGGGCTGCTGATCGTCGGATCTGATCTCATCTTGCTATGCTGGGTTTTGTTCCGTAGGAGCCGGTTGTTGAAGAGGAGGTTCATGGATGTCGCATCCTCAAAAATCAGCCTGAGGTTTGGCCGATGAGCTTGGAAAATTAGGGCATCCCTCGCTTTCCAGATTTGCCATAAGATTTCTGCGAAGAAAGCCTTTGCCTGAGGATCCACTGCCGAGGTAAGGACTTCTAGAACCCATTTGTCGATATGTGTTATTTTCTTCGGGGAGGTGTCAATCCGTAGTCTCGGATTTGACCAAATGGCTTTTGGAGATTGCCTTGCGTGAATAGGGAAGATGGCATGTTAAATGGAATTTCCGGTTTAATTTAGATGATTTAGATAAGATAATTCTTCGATTCAAATGAGGATTTAGAGTAATTTATGAGTTTAAATTAGATATCATCCTAATCTTGACATTTATTTGGGGTAATTTTTAATTTCAAATTTAATAAAAAATGTCAAAAATATCAACTTAGTATAAAATTGATTCTTTCTTTAGGTATAATCACATGTCTAAATTACGCTATTTATTTATTCCGAATTTTAAATGAAAATTACAGAAAATATTATGTCCATGTTCATAAAATGCACGTCATATAGAGTAATTTAATTAGAAACTGCTTGTCATATTGGAGTAGTTGCATATTAATTATTGCCCGACAGTAGAGCTAAGTCATTTAATTAATAATCACATGGCATATAGCTTGCACGTTAGGTCTATTAAATTAAGGATCGCATGTCATGTTAGAATAGACATATTTTTTTACGTCATTGCATCTAGAGTAATTATATTTCATGCATTGCACACCGTGTGTTTCTCATTTAAAGAAGAGAAAACCCTAAAAGAATTGAAGTGAAATTGTGTACTAATTAGAAACCATACTTAGGTTGAATGTGTTTTTCTAATTAACATTGCAAATGCTTATGTTGCTTCATGGTAAGTAATTGCTCTCCTTCCTTGCAATTTATTTATTACTTTGATTATTGAGTGTTAAATTAATATTTGTGCACCCGCATGATTATCTTATATGTTAGTGGTTAAGTTAAAATCAATTCAAACTACTTGTCAAAAATATTTTTCATGAAAAATAAAGACACCGAATAGGGCATTAGAGTAATTTAGCATAATTATGTTCTTGAATTCATAAACTTTGGTTTGTAGGAGTAACATATTACTTGGTCTTTCAATTGACCCTCCAAAAAATAGATTTAGTGGTGACTTATAATTGAAAATGATGTTGCATGCTAAGAATTTGAACTTAAGTCCCAAACTGATATGGGCTTGAGAGAACTCGAGTTAAGTCTAAGTTTAGTTCAATGAACCAAACTCTAGGTGGTGCAGTTGAGGGTGAGGTCACAACAACGATTGAGTTTACCTCTTTGGCTAGGTCTACCATCTATATCAGCTAGTGGTGCAGCCTAGAAGGATGTCATAAATAGTATGCATAGTCCCCCCTTAATGGGTTCTCATTATAGCGGTACAAGCAATATCAACCAATCTCTTTATCTAATAACCCATAATCAACAACCACAAACCGTTTCATAAACCGGTTTCATAAACCGAATTAGATAACCTTTCACAATTCCATTTATCAAATAGAAGACATTTCATAAAGCAATATGCAACCAATACGTATAACTTTTGGCAAGTCCCTTCATAAAACATTCAACCAAAACATCCACAAATGATCATTTCAAACTACTCTATAAGAATTTCCAAAGTTTTGTCAACTGACCAAAAATGTAGTAAAAGTTCGATCTCATTCTATGCAAGAAACATGCTCTCAATAAGACATACAATATTAAAACTCTACTATTTTTAAGACATGAGTATGTAAATTCTTAAAAGAAATAATACCACACTCATCTGTGAAGAGCCAAAGACCAACCTACGTTGGTTAATTGAGCCGACACACTTGTATTCATATCGATTATTGAAAAAACGATATATAAAACCGGGTAGTACACTATTCTAATGAACAAATTGACTAATTACACCTATTCTTTGATAACATGACACCCACACACTAATGAATGAATTTGTTTATAGCAAACCTCCATCATTTTCCTTACGCTTATTGTCCATTATGCATAATTCGCACACGAAAATTCTGAATTTCATTCCAAACAAACCATACTTCAAAATTGATTTTCAATAAATGCCATTACTCCACAACACCCTAGGCTACCAATTTCCCAAAAATCATAGTTCAAAAACTCCTCAATCAAAGCTCATTGTTCAAAATCTATATAACTCCAAATTTGTGCCCCAACTTCCAAAATTACTGCAATTACAATAATAATAGGTTTGAATACTTACTTGGTGTTGCAATTCACAGTTGATTCAACTTGTCGAGTTGTTTGGATCGTGACCGCACGAAATTTGTTCGTTTTTCCCTTTTTCTTTCTTCACCGGCGGGCTCCCTTCTTCCTTATTGTCGATGGTGGTATTCTTGCATCATCTACTAAAGAAGAAGGAAATAAGTGGGTTAATGGGCTGGGCTTTAAGAGACTTGGGTTGGCTGGGCCCATTATTACGGTAAGTACGTTTATTGAAATAATATAAGATGTGAAGGATCGCTCACATTTTCTTTCGCGGTTCAAATAGAATGTTCTCAATAGGATGTGGTGAAAAAGTGACACATTATCACACACTAAGTAGAAGATAAGCGCTGAATCCAATAATCAATACACGTAAACTCAAGCAAGGATTTTTATTTAATATTGTTCGACGCTCTTCCTTAGGATACTCGAGAGAGCACAGAGCTCTCCCACCCTAATAGTCTTCTTATACATGGTGAGCTATTGGCTGCACAAATGGAACATATAGGCCTAGTGCAGGCGATCTGTTGGATGATGTCGGCTTAGGGTGTCGCCACATGAACTGTCTGGTCGGGTCTGCGGAGCCTAATGCACTGGGTGCAGCCAATTTTAAACTGGAGTCACTAGAGTTCTCCTAATTGTGTGTTGCGGTTGCCTTTGGGAAATAACATGGAAAGCTCTCATGTTTTCACTAGAAAGTCTTGTTTTTTGCGCCTGGAGAATGTGGCTAATGAACCTTTTTAAGATCATGAAAACTTTTATTCGTAGCACAGTGTCTGCATTCAGAGTACATCAAGTTCCGCACAGTACACGTACAGCCCTGTTATAGATGATAGAAAAGTTATATTCATTGCACGCAGCGTCCGCATGCACGGTACATCGAGTTGGGCAAAGCACACGCACAACCTTGTTAAATACTCCACGGAAAGCAATGTCAAACTGGAAAGGAAAGGAAAGAACTGACTAGAAAACGCCACTGAACTAAGGTCCATGTTTATTCTGGAGCGCCAAATGAAGGCGTTGGGGTCGGTGGCCTTATTGGCTTGTCAATGCGCAGCACGGAAGCACTTGAAGGTGGTGACGTTGTCCATGTTCAGAGTGCAATTGGCCGTGGGGCACCTGATGCACTCCGGTATGTCGCCAACCATGGTGGGGATAGAGAGTTGGTGGCATTGCGGCATGACAATGACCTCCTCGTAGTACACTAAGAAGTGGGTGCCAAAATCCTGTGGGTTAGTCACGTTCTTGATCCACTTCCAGTGCATAGACAGCACTTTCCTGAGATCCGTGAGACTAGTGCTGACGATCATGCCCAACTCCTTCGCGAGGATGGTGAACCCCTTTGGTTCTTGTAGCTGGTGTGGAGCTCGAGCAGCTTTAGCGTCAGGGAATGGGGCATCTCCTTGTTCACCTGCATCTTCCAGCATATGCGATTCTCGAGGCAGGAAAGGAATTGCTTTCTCTTGGTGTTGATGTTGAAGGGCTTGATGTGGAAGGAGGCATAGAATTCCCTGCTCAGGAAGTTTTCAATCTTTTGGACAGTCTCGGGGTCTTCAGCTGAGCCGTGCACGAAGCCGTACAAGAATATGAGCTCGTTCCTTTCCGACTGGCCAACAAGCAAGACACGGGACATGCTGAAAGAACAAGAATACAAATCAATAGAATCTGGAAATTCTTAATCTATCATGCGTGTCTTCTTGTTTAAATTCTGTACACGTGACATTAGATGTATCTAAACTTTTAGATCAGGTAAATTCTACGTGAAGTCTGCAATAATAGAAGCTTGCTCCACTAGATTTTGTGTATAATGTGCGAGTATATGCTTGGCCGAGCGTGTTACAGGCTTAACCCTCAAATAATCTAGTCAGAAGAAATTAGAACAGAGGCTGTCTTCCTTCGTCCTTATTTGGAGGAAGATCTCCAGCTAGACTTTGATTGTTATAACCTATATGTAAACTGAACTAGATATAAATGTGAGTGATATGTCTAGATTTGCACCGCAGTGATCAAAAGTCTGGTAGGAAGAAGGTCCTTCCAACCAGGAACGGATGATGAAAATATGGTGCAGATAATCCAAGCCATACTGCGTTTGTAACTTACGCTTTGTTCGACAGATTGGAAGATCGTGTTGTTCACCACAAGCATGAGCCAGTTGTTTTGTGCCCGTCCCAGAGTTCAGAGCCCCTCTCTTGCGTAAACAGTAGGGCTTGCGATACCCAAAGGTTTATCATCGACATTGCGTTGTTGTTCACCTCCCTCCCCTCTTGACTCAAAAAGACAACCTTAGTCTGCTGCTTAAAATGGCAATACCACTTGATGAACTTTGCTGCCCTCTTGCTGACAATGGAGTTGCATCTGAGATCTCTTTTTTCCAAACTGCTCATTGTCTTTTACAATGGCAATAGGAACCCACATAATTTCGTAGTTACTGGATTTGAATCCGCTCTCATTATAGATGCTGGTAAGGGGTTTTAAATCTTCATTTGACAAGGTCAAGTCCAAAATAAGCAGCATCACGTTCTTGTTCTGCAGCTGCTCCACCTTTACCTATAACACGTAGTGATCAAACCATGCCCTTATTTTCGCATTTTGAATGCCTATAAACAAACTATCTAGAAATTTTGAACGTAGTTAATTATTTGTAGTTGATATGCATTCCCTTTTCCTGACACTGACATACAATGAAGACTGAAGATCAAACTCAGGGAAGATTATGGGGACAGAGAATCTAACTGTTGTCCTCTCGGAACATTGATAGACTGTCAAGTTGTTCTCGGTGCAAAACAATTTGGCTATAAGCTCCACAATGTCAGTAACAAATCACAAAAGTTTCCTGATGGCGTAATAGAAAAGTTGGTTCTCTACATAACGTGAATCACCATTGTAGTGAGTACAATATATGGATATGACAAAAAGTATCTACATACATTAAAAGGAATATGGAGGAGACGCATGAATGCTTCAATCCATCGATGAGTGAACAACTTTTTGTTTGAGAACAACAGTGACCTTGCCATTGTTGTGCTTGAAATCTCATCTTTCTTGAAGGATTCACATATCTCCATGACCTGGTTTGAGAAAGTTGACAGATCTAGCCCCAAGAACTTGAAATCATTAAGAAATAGGTTGAGCATTGAAGGGTCCGTTTGTTAACTGTCATGCCCCGATCCTCCGAGCACGTGCTATTGCGATGTCCCAGGATGCGTCCCTGACCCATTCATTTTAATGCACATGCGGAAGCGAATAATTAATCCTCAGACAACAACAAGATGGGATAAGAAAGTAGGACCACAAATTTTGAAAACCACACCACGCTTTTATACATATCAAACTATGTCATATACAATACTAGCTAACATCTATACAAGGTCTGCAAAAAGGGGGAGGGAGTAGAGGCTACAGATCCTCTAATTAGTCGAGTCTTCGATTGAATACTCCGAGGTTCCCGGATCCGAAAGATCCGGGTCCACCATTGATCCACCTGGTGGGTTGGCTGTGCCTTTCCCAAAAGCAACCTCTAGCACCGACATGGGGACCTTAGACTCTGGTATGGGACCCTCGTTCTGTCCATTCCGCTCACAACGATACCATGGTCTGTATTGATGGGATACCTTATGGGGTAGACCCGCATCAACCCAGACCACGGACCTCACGAATTCATAGACCCATCCCCTCGGGCTCCCATGAAGTGGAATATAACACCTCTGCTCGCTGACCTTCTTTAGTTGGCCAAAATGCTTTGGAGGAGCCGCCATTTAGGGACCTGAAAATGTTATCTCACAACGGGGTGAGACGACGTCTCAGCAAGTTCACCCCTTAAGACATGACTAGAAAGGAAATACGACCAAAGGCTATCTAGTCACGCACGAGATAGATGACTTACCTTTGCCTCAGTCATTTCCTACAAGTCAGTACAATTCATATATTCACCGAATCACTTCAACAAGTAAATTCATCAAATCAGATCGAGCCATCGATCAATCGATCCAGTCGATTCCATGTCATCAAGACCATCTCTCGGTCAACCTATTCAATGCTATTTATCAACCAATACTATCTATCAAGTCGTTTCCTTGAAACGATCACTACTCACCTAAGCTGATACGAAAGAATGCTTGCCTAAGCTGACAATAATAGATAGTATAGCTCACTGAAGCTGATATAAATAGATAGTATAGCTCACCGAAACTAATATAAATAGACAGTATAGCTCCCCGAAGCTGATTTATGCTCACCGAAGCTGATTTGTGCTCACCGAAGCTGATTTATAGATATTATACTTATCCACTAACCATTTCACTAATTTCATAGTACTCTGTAAAATAATCGTGTGTGGGTACACGGTAGGCCTTAGCCAAAAATATAATATCTTTATTTTATAAAATCCCACTAATTATATAGTCGATAAAAACACTTTTGGCGTTGTAAACTAACGCCTGTTAATTTTCTAATTAAATACCGAAATTAATAAATTTTGGGATAAATACCCAAAATTACAACCAAAATTACAATCAACACACAAATTGCACAGATTATCCAGATAAATAAACCAACTACACCATTACGATCAGCACAAAATTCCGGTCACCGGCTATCTCGGTCTAATTTTCGAAAAATAATAATTAATTAAATAATTACCGAAATTAATTAATAAATACCAATAAATGCAACTTAGGTCGGAAAAGCCTAATTAAATATCGAAATGAGCCCGGAAAAATTCCGAACCTATCTAGATAAATAATACAACTTATCTACTTGCTAATTGCACTACTCTAACCACCTAACATATAATATCGAACGATTAAATTGCTAATCTGTTCTAACTAACTACTTAATCCATACTTAACCTAAACTAATCAACCCTTAAGAATAATTAACTCCCTAAGTAGAGATTAGTGAGTAAACTCACTGGATTTGCTAGCCGTTGAGTTCACTTCGACGGGGATGTGAAGACGGGCCACAAACTCCAAAGCGGGGGCACATTTCGATGTCCAGAAGGGTTCAGAAACGGGCCAAACAGTGCACAGCAAACCCGAGGGCTTCGATTATGGTTGGTGGGTCGAGGAGGAGGCTAAGCGGCTAGTTGGGCTGAAAATGGCCAAGGCGGGCTGGCGATGGGCTGCAACAACTAGGCTTCGTGGCAACGGAACAGCGACGACAGAGCTCCGGCTGAGCTCGACGGGCACGGGGAACGGCTTGGTGTCGCGACTAAAGCAGAATGACACACGGACTGGCGCGGGACAGATGCGGCTTGCGTAGGGCTCGTGGATGGCGCCACGGCTGCTCGGACGAGCGTCGATGGGCAAGAGGAGGGGCTGAGCTCGGTTCTCTAGTTTTTGGAGGCTTCAACCTTGCTGGAGATGGAGGGGGGTCGACGGAAATGGAGGGGGAGGGAACAACAAAGCTTGAGGGGGCCACCTTGGTTTTCCTCATTATCCTCTTGTCCCCTTGAGTTGGCCCCATCGGTTGTTGGCTTCTTCAGCACACTTGCAGCCCACAAATCTTCCTCTAGAAGCCATTGAGATGGTCCAAAGGTGGTGGTCCAAGGAGGGCTACGAATTTTGCAACATTTCCCTCAATTCCTCTCCAATTCTCTCTTGAATCGATTCAATTTGGCCCTAAAAAATTCCATCATTGAGTCCTCAATCAAATTGACATTTTTTCTTGCTAATAGAACCAACTTGTATCTCAAAAACGCTATAAAAAACGGTCCCCTGAATTTTCTGGTCGAAAATGGCCTTATCTTGACTTTTCCGCCAAAATCTCGATTTACAGAAAAAAAATCTTTAGAGGATGAGTCGACGTTCCTAAAATGACTCGTGACGTGTCAGAACTTTCAATTTCTGCAATCAGATTCAAATTCGCGGTTAATTTCAATCTGGCGCGATTTTAGGGTAACCTAGCCTACCAGGTAGCTTTTAGAAATTTTTGGTGCAATTAACCCGTAATCGATTTTCTTCGAGCCACAATGAACCTCTTTGACACATTGACAATTCTTGGTGGTCGTGAAAATCTTGAGGTTTCAAATACGGACACAGGGTACCAAAACGACAAAAAAATCAATCTAGTATCGATCGACGAGAATTTTACAATTTGGTGGAATCACCCATGTTTAGCCACACATCCCTGTCGAACTGACCTATCTTTGATCTCTAATCGATTTTTAATTGTACCGTAATGATCTCTAGAGATGAGCACGATCGAGTAGTCGATTCCTGGTCGAATTCTCAAGTCTAATGAATTAAAATCCCTTAATGACTTTTCTGGATAGTCTAGTTATCTAAAGAGTGATCATCTTAGAGAATAACACTATAAACGCGTCGATGAAAGGCCTGATTTATTTAATTGAAAACAAAACTGAATTTTTAGGATATCACATTAACTATTTATCAAAATTTGTGTTATTTTGTTTCCTAGAACAGCAAAAGAACAGAAATCCACTTGTTAACGTTAGCTAATTTTTCTATTTCTTAGAATAAAAAAGTGGCCAGAAAATAGATTTATAATGGAAAGAATTGTAAAAAAATTAATTCTTGTTCCCGAAAACAATTTCTGGAATAAGACATTTTATTTTCTTTCCTTCTTCTTCCTCTTCTAACTGGTCGCCACACCTCAGTGTGGCCAACAACCGGCTAGAGACAAGGTCTGGCGATCTCATTAGAGCCTCGCCATGGCTAGTCGAGGTCGAGCCTTGTTGGTGGCTAGGCAAGGCCCAACCTCATCGGGGGCCAACGAGGCTCCCCCAAGATCCGCGACCTTGCCGACTCTCATCTCTACCTTAAAAAAATCTCAAAAAATCATTAAAAAATTGAAAGAAATTCTACATCACCAAAAAATTATAAGGGTCATATACCAAACACATTTATATTTTTTCTATTCTAGGAGTATAAATTTTGTGCACTTATCAAACACGTTCTTTTGCTCAGAAACTGTTACAAGGAATAGAAATTTAAAAAATTATTTATGAAAAGAAATTATTTATGAAAATAGAAATGTTACTAACTGCACCCAAAGTGAAGCTATTAGAGAGAGAGAGAGAGAGAGAGAGAGAGAGAGAGAGAGAGAGAGAGAGAGAGAGGTATAACATACTCATTGCTTGCACTAATCATGCCACTGAATAGAATTGAGCAACCCATTAAGCCGACAATGATTTGATAAAAACTGGCTCTTTTGTCGATTGATGTCGGCCATGCTCCGTATTTTTTGAGGTACTTCTCAAACTCGATAGTGCACTTGGTGAACTCTAAAAACACCTTGATCAGATCATTAAGCGCCCCAAAAGCCTTGGTCCGTTGCATGTCAGAGGACTTACCAATTGTACAGAACCCTCTCAACGTGGCCGTTAAGCGGAAAATGTTGTTTGATTCTTCAATTTGAGCGAGACGACAATTCTGTTGAAAAATATGCGAAAACAGCAAGATCTTATAATTTACGTCAATACAAAATCACCAAAGAAATAAACGAGGAATAATAAGAATATCAGGGATGTCGCGACCTTATTTTCGGGTGCACCATCTAAAGTTTAGGCTAATGGATTACTAAGTTTTAAACTTAGCTCGGACTCTCCCAAGCCCATACCAATTTGCGATTTAGGTTTAAATATTTAACATACAAATGATTATTATCTAGGAGTCGCCACTAATCAGTTTACGGTAGGTCAATTAGACACCTAAGTAAAATAATGGGAGAATTATTTTACTCCTACGAACCAGAGACTAAGGGTACAGGGACTTGGTTATACTAGATTTCTCTAATGCCATTTCGGTATCATTTCTTTTTAATTTCAAAAATGTTTTTGCAGGCAACTTGGATTTATTTCAACCTAAATCTCTATCATGCAAAATGGTGATCACACGGGTGATCAACCATTATTAAACATTCAATAAATAAAACAAATTGCATTAAAAGAAATGAATGCACAAAGCAAACAATTTTTGGCTTTCTTTTATCTTGGAATTAAAACATGCATTTTAACTACATGACCTAACCTAACATGCAAACTAAATGACATGCACCTAATATTTTTATGCTTTTTTAATTAAAATTCGGAATTAATAAAAACCCTAATTAAACTATCTAAAAAAATAATTTTCTAATTTATTTTAGGGATTAATTTGACTTAAATCCTCTCCTATCTTAGAAAACTATTTCTAGAAAAATGAGATAATTAAAATGTGCGAACATTATCTAAAACCCTATTTATATAAAATAAAGTTATTTAGGTCCAACCCTAACCTATTTAAAAAAATTATCTAAAAAAGCAATTCTAAAAAAGTGTAATCCTAAAGAAAAAACCTAATTTACTAATCCTACATGTCTAATGCAAGATTTTGATTTTTTGATTTTATTTTTTAGTGATTTTCCAGATAAGTAATTATCAAATGAACATTAAATCTAAACAATCAAGATATTCAACAAATAAATGATTAAAGTAATCGAAAAAATAAACTGTTGTCTCACAGGTCAAATTAATGATTACTCTAACCCTGAGTATCACGACATATAAAAAGCTTCAGAATAATTAAAAATCCGATCCGAAATCTTACGGATCACATTAATAATTATAATGATTAAACGATTAAAACACTACCAAAATGCCCAAAAATTAATATGATTTAAAAATGATCCGATGTCTTACGGATCAAATTAATAATTACACTAATTTTGGACAAAATCCCTGCGGATAATGCCTACAAAATTTATGAATATTGACATCAAATATTACAATTTAAATAAATAAACAAAAAAAAGAAAAAAAAAAAAAAAAAAAGAAGCTAAACTACCTAAAGGGGAGATAGCGATGGTGGCGGCGTCGGGCGGTTGCTAGTCGACGTCGAAGCTCCGGCGAAAGGGACGGAGGATAGGGGTGGAGCAGCAACGGTGAGCAGGCAGAGGTGTTGGTGCTGTGGTGTTGGCTGAGTGGAGGCAGACCACTGGTTTGCTAGGCGCGAGTAGTAGAGGCGTGGCGGCGTCGAGTCGTCGTGGGTGGAGACCACCGGAGAGGGGTTTCGGATGGAGGCTGGAAGACGCGATGACAGCGTTGGGTCACGAGCTGCTGGTTGCTGGGCGGCGATGGAAAGGCGATGCTCAGGCTTTTGGTTGCAGGCGAGGTAGATCCGATGGTAACAGCAGCGTCGCAGGGGCTCAAAGGCGGGGCACAACAATGTTGGTGCAGCGGTAGCGACCGGAGACTCGGGATCTGCAAGTGGGTCACTCGGGCGTGAGGCGGAACAGGGCTTGGCCGTGGTGACAGGTAACGGTGCTCTAAGTCGTGAGTCGCCGAGGTGCAGCGTCGGGTGGAGGCGAGCTCAGATTTGCAGGTGTCGGCATTTGAGCAGCGAGATCGGGTTCAGATCTGGTGGAGGTCCTACAAGTGGTGATGGCGCGGTGAGCAGAGGGGGGTCGAGCGCTGCAGCGGCGGCGAGTAGTGGCGTTGCTGGTGAGGAGCGCGAGCGTTGGCGGCGGTGCTGCACGTCGGGGGCGAATCTAGTGGGGCGGCGAATGGTGAGGGCTGAGGCGTGGACGGAGGCGCGGAGGCGGTTGATGGAGGTGGTGCCGGCGCGGTGAACAGCGCTGGCATGCCTGGCACGATCGGGGAGGGCCTTCGGGGAAGACGACATTGTAGCTTTTTTTTACCTGTCTCACGTCACTCACGTTGCTTCCTTTGCTCACTTTTTGACTTTAAATTCGTACGGGGGAGTGGAGGCTCTCTTTTTTTTCTCTTTTTTTTACTCTTTCTCTTTTTTGCATGAATTCTTTTCTCTCAATCTTTTTCTTCGAACCTCCTCTCATGAAAATTATGTCTCTCTTTTATAGTGATTTCCAGACGGTCACTTTCCATGGCAGCTTTCGAGTTTCCATCTTCTGTTGCATTAAATCAAGGCTGTGAATCGGAGCGTGATTTCGCAATCAGCTTGATTTTGCTTGATTCCTTCCATTTTAAATCCTTGCCCTTTATTCACCTAATTTTTTAATTGCTTCTGCTTTTATCAAAATTTGAATATTCATCAGAATTTCCAACTTCCATGCATAATCAATTAGATTGATTTTCCCCATTTTTTCCTTTTTCTTGTTTTGATACGATTTTTATTTTATTTCCTTAGGGTTGTCAAAATTTAGGTGTCAACAAGGGATTTACGTGGTACGGTTCGAATATCGATATCTATGTCCACAGAGAGAGCTAGCAGCAAATAATCCATTATAATCGGAGAATCAAAGTTTACAGTCGCTCACATGCTCGATTGTTTCCCACACCTAGATTTAAATCCAAATCCAAAGTGTTTATAAATAAACAACTCACTTGATGTAAACTTACAGCACAAAATCATCGAGTATTCAAGCTCAAACAAATGCTCTACGTACGCCAAAATCAAGACTCCAGCATTCGCCTTTTTCTCTGCATACATACATTGTTAAGTGAATTGCAAACGCACAATATCTCAAGTAATAAAGTGATGAGTGAGTATCATTTTCACAAGGATTGTCTCTAATTATACCGAAGGTGATCAATCCAAAAATTTAGCTAACCAAGTCAGAGAGGCAAGTAAAAAGTGAACTAAACCAATTATCGGACTGGACTATAAAAGAGTCGAAACTTAAAGAATTCGAAAGTTAATTAAAATTGCAACATAAACCTAATCTAAAGTAAACTGAAAATTAACAAGGTAAATTTCAAGATTTTAACCAAGATCACAAAGCGTTAGAGCATCCAACTTACCTTAACCACTCATAATCCTTGTCATACAATAAATTAATTTCCAATTGTGTTGGTGAAATTTCCCTAAATTAGATTACAAGCCGACCTCAGTCTAACAATCCCTAATTAGGTATGTTAACCCACACTAACCTTAGATGAATTTAAACTACCTAAAAGCATTAAGTTCTTGTGGAAATTCCCGGATTTAATCTAAGTAATCCCAACCTAGATCTACCACTGCAACCTCACAAACAATCTAGTGTACCTTGACCTAGATTTAATTTATGGTTTAATATCGCTAGTTCTCATGCATACAATCTCCACTCGGTATCATGCATACATTAAAAATCATTTAAAAGTTGGCCAAACTTCTAAAAGCATTAAGATCATGATAGAGAATGCCACAATCAAAACAATTATATTGTATGAAAAAATCTTGAAAATTAATCAATCTTGGTTAAGATCCATTGTAGCTCTAACAAAAGAAATTTAGAACATAATTAAAGCTAAATTAACAATGAAAATTGAAGAAAACATAATGCTAAATTAAAATCAAATTCACCAATTTGAGTCACAAATTGATTTAGGCTTGCTTCCTTCTTCTCTCCTTGACATATGCCAAGTCCGCTAATAAAATAGAAACATAAAAGCTAATTAAGAAAACTTAAAATCTAATGGTGGCTCTAAGGCTCCTTCTCCCCCCTCCGAAATATGTAGCACAAGAGGGGTTTATATAGCCTTAAAAAAATCTGCCCTAGGTCAGCCTCCCATTAGGTCTTGGATAGGACTCATTGGCAAATCAGGAGTTTATCTTCTTAAGATTCATAACCTTGATTTTCTTTGAAGTGAGCCTCAATTATGGTTAAATCCAATGGTCTTGGTTGGCTTTTTCTTCAAGATAAGATATTCTGAAAGATACTTAAATATTCCTAAAGATATAGAAATATCCTTAAATATATTGAAATATCCTTAGAGACATTGGAATATTCTGAAAAATATTGAGGCGCAGGTATTGATCTATAAATCTAGTACAAACACTTGGAAAAATTATGCATTGGTCCTCACATCTTCTGTAAATGATGCGCACAATCTCTTATAAATCTGAAAGTCGTGTTTCCTACAAAATTCATTAAAATTACACGAGTAGCAAATAAATTCACCCAAAATTCATCAAAACTTAGCAAATATCAAGCTTAAATTAGTAATAATACTCTATCTAAAATGGAGTTATCAATTACTCCCAACTTAAAGGTTTGCTAGTCCTCGAGCAAACAATAGAAGCAGAGAAACCTCATCTCTAATTATCACCACCCATTCACAATTATTTGGAATCACAACTTAAAGGAAAACATAAATCCCATTAAACCCAAAAGCAATACATAAGCTGTCACGCCCTGAACCTCGAGCGCGCGCACATCCCTCGGTGGTCGACTAAATTGCGATATTCCCAGGACGCATCGCCAAGCCAATCGATTCTTGCACATGTGGAAGCGAAATAATAATCTCCAAACAACAAACAATATGGGATAGAAAGGCAGGACAACAACTTTTTGATAAAACACACTTTATAGACAGTCAAGCCAAACCTAAGGTTTATGTACATGAGGTCTATCTCAAAAAGAAGCCACTAGGCCATCTACACTCTGGACCTTCAGCCTCAGGCTCTGAATCTTCCATGCTACAGCCCTGAAAATGGTAGCCCACAACGGGGTGAAATATAAATCTTAACGAGTTCACGTCTTAAACCCCGATTAAGAAGATAATACACCTAGAGGCAGCCTACACACATATCATAGATGACTTACCTCACCTTAGTACCTCCCTGCACGTCAGTACAGCTCATACAACATATGCATACAGTACATGCACCCAATAATTAGAACACTTCACTTTAATAAATCAATCAATCACAGGGGTCCCAATTATAAGGCCAAATTGTTATGACACGTCCCATTCCGTGTCACACAATTTTGTCCCATAATCAAACGCGGTCATCTCACTCAGTCAAGCGTTCCAAATAATTACAGCCCAACGGGCACAACCAACTCAACAGTCAGCAGTCTTCTGTCATAATCGGGCATCGTCTCGCCCTATCGAGCATGGCAACGTCAACCTCTAGACGGCATTCACGAAGGAGCATTGGTCGGCCTCTACCGCAATCCGGCATCCATTGAAGGGGGCATTCCATATAGGAGCATCCTTCGACGTAAAAGCTCGTGATGGGTTCTCATAACAATCACACATACATCCAATCTCGGCCAAGGATATCGTGCTTTGCACTCAAATATCTCAATTTAAATAATGTGCTTAGCCTATTTTTTTCATATTAAAAACACCTGGTAAAATAGGTGTGCGTGAACACATGGTTAAATCAGACCATAAAGTGTGATATCCTTTCATTTTAAAATCCCATGATTTTATATAATTCTAAAAAAAATTTTGGCATTAAAAACCGACGCCCAGTTTAATTAAATACAAAAATTCCATATTTTTGGAATAACAATTCAAAAATTAGCAATCAGCATCAAATTGAACAAATTAGCACTCAATTGCACAAACTAACTGCACCACGACAATTAGCACAAAATTCTAACGACCGGCTATCTCGATATAATTTCCGAAAATAAATAAATAATTAAATAAACCACTAATTAATCTACCTAAGCTAATCTAACCACCTAATTGAACTTAATTAACTAATCTAACCTACTAAACTAATTAACTAATCTCCTAACTTAAATAAATAACTAATTACCACTAATTGAACTATCTAACCCCCTAATATCTAATTAAGCTACTAATCCACCTCTAAGTATAATTAGCACCTTAATTAGAGTTTAGGACATAAACTCACCGGATTAATGAGCCGATGAGTTCACGGCGATGGTGACGCAGAGGCGAGCGAAATTCGGGCCTACGGCAATGCCAAAGAAAGTCGAGAGATGGCTGAAAAAGGCCCGGCAAGCCTCGGCTAAGGACTGGAATTTTGGTTCTATCCCTACTCAGTTCTGGAGCTGCTGGTCAACTTGGCTTAGGGGCTGGTGGTTGAGTTGACGAGCTGAATTGGCGGTGCCGGAGGGTGATCAAGGTTGGCAGTGACGTTGGGTGGTTTGGCCGGTGGAGTAGGACACTGGAATGCTAGGGTGGGACGGTGAAATGGACGCGGGACTTGCGTGAAGGCGAGCTGACATGAAGAGATTCGGTTGATGCTGAAATGGAGGGGTGCAGTGACCAGGTGGAAGAGAAGCAGGCTGGTGGAGTAGGAGCTATTCAGTTGATGATGGAAATGCGTGAGCTGCAGGCGGTGATGGCAGAGGGAGAGTGCACTGGTGAAGATGCGTGAGATGAGGGGTGGGGGGGGGGGGGGGATCGTGAAGGAGGGGAAATGAAAAAAAGAAAGCAGAAGCCGTGAAGGGGGGTCGGTTGCCTGGGGTACGTGAGAAGCTGGAGTGGGGGCGAAAGAGAAAGTCAAACAAAAATATCCAACTCATTAATGCTTGGTCCCCTAAGTCTTCATGGTCATCTCTTGGTCCTCCAAATTCTTTCTTGCATAAAAAATTCCACAAATAACTAATCTTGGACTGCAAAAATGGTAAATCTCTCTCCCATATGAATTTCTTCTCTTTTTTCGAAATGTCCGAAATTCAATTTTTCCGAAAAATCCCGGACTCGACGAAATTTCTCCAAAAGACGAGGTGATGTCCTATATATGAATTGTGACACGTTAGAACTTTTGATTCTTGAAATCGAGTTCAATTTCATGGTTAATTTCAACCGGACGCGATTTTAGCGTGACCTAACCTACCGGGTAGCTTTTAGGAATTTTTAGTGCAATTGACCCGTGGTCGATTATTCTCGACTCACATTGTGCATCTCCAACTCATAGGTGACTCTCGATTGTCGTAAAAATCTCAAGGTTTCAGTTACGGGCATAAGGTACAGAAACGACAGAAAAATCGGTTTAGTGTCGTTCGACGCGAATTTTTCAATTAGGTGGAATCACCCACACTCTAATTACATACCTCGGTCGAATCGACCTATCTCCGGTCTCTAATCGATTTTAATGGTACCGTATTGACCCTTGCAGATTAGCACGGTCGAGCAATCGATTTCTGATCGAATTCTCAAGTTGGTCGCGTTTAGATTCCTTAACGGCTTCACCTGATAGACTAGTTATCTCGTGAGTGACCAACTTAGAGAAAAATGCTATAGGTGCGTCAATGAAAAGCCTAATTCATTTCATCGAAAATAGGGTTGAAAATCAGGATGCGACAACTCTTCCCCTCTTATAAAAATTTCGTACTCGAAATTTAAACCATTACAATTCTTAATAAAAAAAAAAGGAAAAGGTGAGGGTATTGTCGTCTCATCGAGTCTTCACTTTCCCATGTCGCTCATTCTGTCCTGTGGTGTTAACATACCACTTTGACTAGGGAACTATCTTGGTACGCAGTATTTGCTCTTTGTGATCCATAATCTGAACTGGTCTCTCTACGTACGACACTCTATCATCCATGTCTAATTATTCAAAATTCAGCACGTGAGTCGGGTCAGGTTCATACTTTCTCAACATCGACACGTGGAAGACGTCATGCACCTGAGCCAGTCTTGGTGACAGAACAAAACGATACGCCAGAGTCCCTATTTTCTCCAGAATCTCAAAGGGACTAATGTATCTCGGACTCAGCTTCCCTTTCTTGCCGAAGCGCGAAGTACAATTTATTAGTGACACCTTCAGAAAGACGTGCTCACCAACTTGGAATTCCAATGGTCTTCCACGCTTATCTGTATAGCTTTTCTGACGACTTTGAGTTGTCTTCAATCTTTCCCTGCTAATTGCAAAGTGAGCTCTCTTTTCATGGAACCAACCAGCACATCATAAGAATGTCTCAGGAGCCGGGTCTCTTAGGAAATTTATCCAATTAAAACGGCTTTGGTTGAAAATATATAATCCTAGGACCACAAACTTCTGTAATGGATTTTCGAAATCATTTGTTTCAGACGATTGCATGGGGCATCGAAATTCGCTTAGGTGAGCAAGCCTATAAATTTTCCGGGGAGGCCCACATGATTTTTTCCGTGTTTTCTTTAAAATAATTAAGGGACAAGAATGTTTCGGCTAAAATCATGTTGACATAATTTTGCCCCCCTTGAGATCTGATCAACTACCCATGCCATTGAGGGATTTATGACGTCTCTTTGATGGGGGAAAATGATGAACCCGAAAAAGGCAAGGAGGAAAATCTCACTTTTTTGGGTCATGGATTGATTTTCAAAACGAGTAGTCAAAAATGCTAGTGGGCAAGTATTATGGTTGATTTCAAGAATTTGCCTCATAACATGAACTTCGATTATTAAAAGTCGTGCCAACCCACACAATGGGTCAATGCCTATTGGTGGCCTAACAAGCATATTCTCGAGAGACATTTCAATGATGATGGTGCATTCTTCCAAAGTTGGGGTTAGCTCGAATCCACTAAACATAAAAGTGGTTGTCTTCGGGCACCAGAAATGTGCTATGGTCTGTATGACTTCAGGATGAATAGGGATTTAGATCATCGATAAAAGATGATCGACTTTGGCTTTCACGCGCTCTTGGGCATATTGGTCCAATTGACCCCACCATCTAAAGAGCTATGCTTTAGGGGCGGGAATAAACTGGATATCGTCTCCTCCCATTGCATATAAATTGGGACTCGAGAAATTTGTCCTAAATTGCCATGGGCTAATAAAGTAGGACTAAGTAAAAAAGTAAAGAAATTACTTTGCTTTTAAAGAAAATGACAAGCACAAAGACATGCGCATGGTATGTGCAGCTCGATGTCTAACTAAGAAGGCTTGTTCAAATTAAAAGAGTGTTTGCCCGTCGTAGTCTCGCGTTGGCATCATATTCTTTTAACCTTGGCTCTACCTAAAGAAATTCGGGGAAAAGAAATGCAACCTCTACATTGCAATCTCGCGTTCAAGGCTATATCTTTTTTAACACCATCCTAAATATCCTATTGCGGCCTAGGTCCGGCGGCCGGGTTATGTGTGCCACATGTAGTGATAAGACAGTAAAGTATGCAGAGCAGCTTATAATCACAAGACAACAAAATTAGAATAGATCTCTAAGCCACTAACCTGTATAAAAAGGTAAAACTCAAGTTAGTAAAGTGTTTAAACAAGATAAAAACGGCCTAAGTCCTCAAAAAAAGTCTCCAGCAGAGTCGCCAAGTTGTCACGATTTATTTTTTTGGTGCCCTCGATTGGGGTCAGGCGCCTATGGAGGCTGATGGTTTGACTAGGTCTATTAGGCTTAGCTCGGACTCTCTTAAGCCCACCAATTCATGACTTAAGGGTTTGATTTTTTTCCTGTAAGTTAAACTTAAAAAGGAGTCGTCATTAATCGATTTGGGGTGGGTCGATTAGAAACCCAAGTGAAATATCGAGAGGAATATTTGCTTCTACACAACCAGAGAAATTAGGTTCGGGGACTTGATTACACTAATTAATCATTAATACCTTTCCGGTACCTAAACTTATTTAAACCCTAAGACTTTTTGGATTTTTGAGGGATTTTCCATGCAATTTGTGGGGAAAAACACATTTTTTTGGGTCTTTTTCTATTTTTTGGACATAAAAAGCATTTTTTTTGGATTTTTGATCTCTTTTTGAAAATATAAATAGTTTTTGGCCTTTTATTGATTTTTTTTTTTTTTTGGAAAATTAGGAAAACATGCGATGTTTTTGGATTTTTTTTTCTGATTTTTTGAAAATAAATTATTTTTATTATTTATTATTTTATTTTTATATAATTAAAATATTATTTTTAATTATAATACTAATATATTAAACGACCTGGGTCGGGCCCTTGGGTTGGGTCCGACCCGAGTCGCCCATGGCTAGCTCGGCTGGGCCTGGAGTGCGGGCCCAGACCGGGCCTGTACTAGCATCCATGTTAATGAATTTTAGTTGAGATTGGCTGAATGGACTTAATTGATAAAATTGAAAAGATTATTATTGAACTGTCAAAAGTACAATAAGTTCATGATTATTTAGATAAATTTCCCTGTCTTTGGGCTTAGTAAAATACTATAAGATGTAAAAGGGTGAAATTGGAGAGCTGACAATTTCTTTTGCGAGTCAGATAGAAAGTTCTCACTAGGATGTGATGATAAAATGACACATTGTTGCACATAGAAGATAAGCGTTGAATCAATAATTAATACACATAAACTTAAGAAAGGACTTTTATTTAGTACGGTTCAACACTCTTCTTGAAGATACTAAAGAGAGCAAAGAGCTCTCACGCCCCAATAGTCGTCTCTTACATGGTTAATTATTGGCTGCACCAACGGAACATATAGGCCGAGTGCAAGTGATCTGTTGGATCATGTTGGTTTGGGGCCTCACCACATGATCCGTCCGATTGAGTCCGGGGAGCCTAATGCCCTGGGCGCAGCCAATTTGGGACCGGGGTCGCTAGAGTTCTTCTCCAAATTGTTTGTGCGGTTGCCTTCGGGAAATAATGAAAAGCTCTTCATGTTATCTTTAGAAAGTCTTTGTTTTGCTTGCCTCATGAATGTAATTAATGAACCTTATGAAGATCATGAAGATTTTTATTCGTAGCACAGTTTCTGCATGTAGAGGACATCACATCAAGCTCCACACATTACACGTACAACACCTTTACAGATGATAAAAAGTTTTATTCATGGCACAGAGTGTCCGCATGCACGGTACATCAAGCTGTGCACAGCACACGTTCGACCTTGTTACATACTCCAACCACACATAATGGAAAGCAATATGAAACTGGAAAGGAAAGAAATGACGTGAAAACGCGACTGAGCTAAGCAGTGCGTGTTTATTCTGGAGCGCTGGAGCGCCAAACGAAGTCGTTGGTCTTAGTGGCCTTAATGGCTGGTCAAGGCGCCCCATGGCAGCACTTGAAGGTGATGACGGTCTCCATGTTCCGAGTGCATTCAGCGGAGGGGCACCTGATGCACTCCAGTATGTTGCCGTCCATGTTGGGGATAGAGAACTCGTAGCATGGCAGCCTTGGAATGGCCTTGCAGTGCTCCGGGAAGCCGGTGTCAAAAACCTTTTGGTCAGTCACGTTGAGGATCCACTCCTTGTGCTCCGACATCACCTTCGAGAGATCCGTGATACTAGCGCTGACCATCACACTAGACCCCCTTGCGACAATGGCGAACCCACTTTGCTTCTTGTAGCTGTTGTAGAGCTGGGGCAGCTCCAGCGTCTGGGAACCAGGCATTCCCTTATTCACTTGCATCATCCAGGATATGCAGTTCTCAAGGCGGAATAGGAACTGCTCTCTCTTGGTGTTGATGTTGAAGGATTTGATCTCGATTTTCATCTTTCTCAGGTAGTCTTCTATTTTGGCGACAATCTCTGAGTCTTCAGCGGAGCCGTACAAGAATATGAGCTCCTTGCTTTGATACTGGCCAACAATCAAGACATAAGACATGCCAAAAGAACAAGGATACAAATCAATTACGTCAGGAAATTCTTAGTCTATCTTGCGTGTGATTCTTGTGTGAATTCTGTACGTGTGACATTAGATGTATCTAAATTTTTAGATCGGGTAAATTCTTCCGTAGTCTGCAATAATAGCTCCTACTACTTGCTTTTGTCTCTAGTGTGCGAATTTGTTCTTGGCCGAGCGTGTTAAAGACTTCCATCAAATAATCTTGTCAGGCGAAAGTAGAACAGATCTCCAACTAGACTTTGATTGTTATAACGTAAATGTGAACTGAACTAAAAAATAAATTTGAGTGATATGTCCCGTTTTGTAATGCACTAATCAATAAGAAGTCTGGTAAGAAAGGGTCCTTCCAACTAGGGATGGAAGATGAAAATCTGGCCCAATTAATTGAAACCTTGCCGCATTTGTAACTTACACTGTGTTCGATAGGTTGGAAGACCGTGCTGTTCACGACAAGCTTGAGCCAGTTGTTCCTGTGCTCTTCCCAGAGCTCCTTGCCCCTCTTCCCCGTGAATGGAATGGCTTTCGAACCCCAAAGGCGTATCATCGACATTGCGTTCATGTTCTCCACCTCCCCTTTTCGTTCAACACGACAACCTTAGTCTGGTGCTTAAATTGCCACTTCTTCTTGATGAACTTTGCTACTACCTTGCTGACAATGGAGTTGCACGAGTACCAGGGCATCGAAGATCTCTTGTTTTGGAACTGTTCATCATCTTTTACATCCACAACAGGAACCCACATAATTTCATAGTTACTGGATTTGAATTGGTCATTGTAGATGCTGAAAAGGGTTGCTAGATTGTCGTCCAACGAGATCATGTCCGAAATAAGTAGCATCACTTTCTTGTTCTGGAACTGCTCCACCTTTACCTATAGCACGCAGTGATCAAACGTAGTTAACTACTTGTAAGTTGACACCCATTCCCTTCTTGTGACAGTGCTATACGATAATGACCGGCAATAAAAATCAATGAAGATTATTGGGACTGAGAAGCTAACCATTGTCTTCTTAAGACAATGATAAACTGTCGGCGAATCCTTCTCAGTGCAGAACAGTTCAGTCACGATCTTTACAATACCAGGAAAAGATCTGTAAAGTCCCTTGATTCTCTTATATTGAAGTTTCTCCTCTGCATAATGTGAATCACTTTAAATTTAAGTACTTTTGTTCGATATATAGAACTGACAAAAATTATCTGCATATGCAAAAAGGAATCTGGAGGAGATGCATGAACGCTTCCTTTGATGATGAGAACGACTTTTTTTTTTCAAAAACAAACAATGATCTCACTGCACTTTTCTCTGAAATTTTCCACTCCTTTCTTGAAGAATTCATATTTTGTCGTGACCCAGGCCAAGAAAGTCGACAGATCTTTCCCTGGGAACCTGAAGTCATCAAGAAATAGTTTGAGCATCGAAGTGAAACAATTTGAGAGAGAGAGAGAGAGAGAGAGAGAGAGAGAGAGAGAGAGAGAGCTTGGTATAACATACTCATTGCTCGTGCAAATCACGCCGCTGAACGTAACAGAGCAGCCAATTACACCGAAAATGATTTGATAAAAACTGGCCTCTACGTCGATTGGTGTTGGCGATACTTCTGCAAATTCTTTAGAGTTCCCAAACTCAACAGTGGACTCGGTGAAATTCAAAGTCTTCCTGATCAGATCCTCAAGCGCCCCAAAATCCAACTTACCAGCCCGTGGCCCTCTCAACACGGCCGCTAAGCCAAAATAGTAGTCCGATTCTTCCAACTCAGCAAGACGCCGATGCTCGGCATAGTACACCGAGAAAGCTGACAGTGTCAGCAGAGCCTTGGCGTCCCATGGAAAGGATGACAACTTGTCGAAAAGCGATTTTATTGTTTGGCGGGCATTGTTGGTGTGCAGGGCCTCCCAAGTAATCTGTCGGTTGCGAACATAGATTTCGACTTTCAATGTGGGAAATAACATGATCGAGTTGATGTGACGAAAGGTTTAACAAACACGGTCTTTTTTATTTTCCATTGACAGAATGAACAATTTTAATACAGCGTTAAAAGATGCTTTTACTTTAGTATCGGTTATTATTTAAAACAAAAAATATAATCTCTATGTAATGTTAAAAAAGGACTAAAATAGTCCGGGGCTCCCGCATGGGTATACTTCCACTTCTAGCAGAGGAGTAAGTCACTTAATATGAGATTACCTTAAAACACAATTCGTTGACAATGGATGACAAAGGAACAGGCGATAGTGAGGTCGAGCTTTTGTTCTGACCTTGGTCACCCTGGAAAAATGAGTTCACTTATGAGTACTCACCATGAGATATTATGAACATAAGAGAATGAAAAAATCGTGTCTTTATAATGTTTGGCCGGACAAAAGTGAAACATGGAATTAATTTGAGGAGCATAGGCATTTTCCCACGCGTTAAGAACCATAAACCAGCTATTAATATGTAGTAAATGATAAAAGATTGCAGTATTTGCCACGAATTTCATGTTTTTTGCTAGTAATATGTAGTAGTGGCACAGCTATTTATCCATGGGAAAGAATATATATTTTCCCCTCTCTCTCTCTTTTTTTTTTTATATTATAACTTAGGGGCATGAATATAGAGGTACAATTACCTGAAACCCTATGGAACACCTTGCATGTCCCATAAACCAGTTAAGTTAAAAGACTTTTGGCCTTTACAAAGAGATAAACTCACTTCTAAAAGTAAATGAAAAAGAGGTTATAGCATGTCGTTTAATTTGCTGTTCACTTTACCTTTGGGTCAAGGATTTTCTTGACGAGGCTCAAGTAATCCTTGACATCAACTTTTTCTGTCCCAGAGTGGTTGCTCTTGACTTCGTTCATGAAGTCGTCATCGTCGAGGAGGTCGAGTAAGCTGGTCATGAAGCTCTTGTTTCCAGCCATTTTGGGGGCGCAGGAAGAGTAAAAAGGAACGAGTGAAGCAGAGAGAGCTTAGGGTTTCAAGGCAGTGAGCGAAGTGAAGAAGGAAGGCTTGTGTGGAGCAAAACTGCAGGTCCCTTGTCACCTTTTTATAGCGCCCCAAGACCACCACAAGACACCTTATGAGCCAGTAAGAACGATTAATTGATATGAGTCATCTCTCCTCCTCGCAAATCGAGTGTTGCCGCCCTACGCCGAACAAAAAGTGCCGCCCCACGCCAAACAAAAAGTGGACTTTGTTGCCCACCATGCTGAAAGAGACAAAAATCACCAAAACATATTCCGTCTTTGAAGTTGTATTCCTATTTTTAGTTGGCCCAAGATTTTACGACATGAGTTGGGTTGGGCTGGTCTTTTCTGATATAGTACCGTCCGGATAGAAATGTATTTTTCATCTTTTGATTAATATAAATCTTGTAGCACACGCATTTTGACTTTCCATCTTAATTCTAAACACTCAAAACTTTTTCTTTATATAAATATTAACGTGGAAATTTATGTATATTTTTCTCACAATTTTTTTTTAAATTTAAATAATATTTTCAAATAAAATAATTTTCTTTTGAGTTTCATTCTGAACAAACAAGTCCTTACATATACTTCAACGGTTAAGTCAAGAAGTGACGTGTGTGTGCATGCAACTAGATTGGCGGCACTTCTTGTGGGTTACAAGCAAAGAGGCATAAATTCAAGAATGTTTTGAAATGTGACAGTCTTATATTAAGATTATGAGCAATTCATTATGAGATTGCATGGTGAGGATAGATGATACATAAGACGAAACCATATTCTTATTTGGCATTGCTTGTAGAAATCATCACAATTTTATATGCACATATCAATTCTTCCTAATATAACGAGTTCTTAGAGATTCCTAAAGCGCTAGCAGCCGGCCTCCTCTTCTCCTCTCCCTCTCATCTCCACACAACTTGCTTCTTCAACCTCTATAAAGGGAGGGTTTGAGCTAGATCTCTCCCTCCCCTCCTTTTTTCTTTGGCTAATTTGGTTATCTATTTTCTTTTCCTTGCTTTCCTCCTGTTTGGGGAGCTTTTCTCTTCTGATCTAGTCTAGATCTAGAAGCTTCTCCCTCCTTTTTGGGGAGGTTTTATCTCAATCTAATCTATATCTAGATTTTTTTGTGTGAATGTTTTCAGGATTTCACTTCTCTCGAGTTTCGTTGATGCACAAATCCAATTTCAAATGAGATCGGAGGAGTTTTGTGAAAGTTTTACTTTCACCATCAAACCTGCGCTCGTTTAACCTTTGTACATTGGATGGCGATGATGTTGGGGACGCCAATCTAGGCACGCATCGCTGAAAGGCAAAGTCATAGCAATAAATGGCGTTCTCGATGTGTGCTCATTATTAAAGACGGACTCGATAATCAGCCACCGATTTTGGTTTGAAGAAGTCATAGCTATGCTCTTTGAGCGTGTGGCCCCTAACCTTATTTTGATGATTCATTTTGTCATCAGGAACTTGTTTTACTTCAAATCTATGTTGGATTTGTGTTGGTTTGTAGTTGCACTGCATTGTTTCTTATTTTTTGTGAAAACGAATCAAATGTTGCTTTGACAAAGAAAATATAATGAGTTCTTAGAATCGAATATCTTTTACAAGGTGCCGAAATGAACTTTTAATTTTCAAAAACCGCATTTGACGTTTCGTCTCGTGCGGTGTGAATTCGGGTTCATTTTATCATCTTCCTCTGTGTAAATTGTGTTAAATTTTTGATAGAAAATTTTAACATAGAAACCATCAAATTAATAATGGAGAGTCGGGACAATACGAACGATCGAACAGGACACTACAATGGCACCACCTGCTGCGTCTCTTAAATGCCACTATTCTAGATCCCCAATCAAGATGTCTTTGTTCTAGACTTTTATTGCACGCTGGATTTTTTCAAACATAAAGACATGTTTGGTAACTATTATGTTTTTGGGAACAATTTCTGTTTAGAAATATATATATTTTTTTAATTTTGTTCATTGGACGAGTTTTTAAGCATTCAAACGCGTTTAGTAAATGTACAAAATTTATACTCTTAGAATATAAAAAGAATAGGAATGCGTTTGGTACGATCATCGAATTTTTTTATGACGTAAAATTTCTTTTATTTTTTAAATAATTTTTTGAGATTTTTTTTTCTTTTTTCCTTCTCTTCTTCCTCCTTTCGTCAGCCCTTGGTGAGGTCGAGTCTCGCCCAGCCACCGACGAGGCTCCGGCAAGGTCGCCGGACCTCATCTCTAGCCGATTGCCAACGATCACCGAGCCTAATGACTAGTTAGAGGAGGAAGGAGAAGAAAAGAAAATGAAGAAAAGAAAAGAAAAAAAAAAAAGAAAATGACTTGATTCTAGAATTGTTCCCGGAATAAAGGAACAACTTTTTTATGCTTCTTGATTTTATTCCAAATCTATTTCCGGGAACAAATCTATTTTGGGAATAAAAGAATTAGCTGATGTTACTAAATAAATTTCTATTCTTTTTTTGTTCCGAGAAATAAAAGAACAAAATTAACCAAGAATTGATCTGTTACCAAACAGCCCCTAAATATGAAAGATTGAAGAGCCAAAGGGCAAGAAACACGACGTCCTGGACACCCCATGATTCATTGGCTGGATTGATGCCATCTCCGAACGTCTCAAACTTTACGTGGAGACGGTGATGTCGTCTCCAACTTCTATGCCACATACTCTGTGATAGGGCCCTTTTTTAAAGAGAAATTTACGGTTTTTGATGTCCTTGATATTGACATTGAAGTCAAGGTATTAGTCAATGATTTATTATTAATCTAGTCTGATATTATCAATCGGAAATGCTGGCCCTAATCGAACATCTAGAAAAGCTACATCGGGCCTAATTTGCTACTTATTTATATATGGATAGTTGTATAGTGCAGTTTAAAAATAACACAAATGCGATGATGTGGGTCTCGATGATGTTTAAACCTGAATACATGACAATATAGTGATGACCATTGATTGTTATGAGACACCCTCAAAATTGAAGATGGACATGATTTCCCTGAGTGTCCTTACTTAAACGGAGGTTAATATACTTTAGAAGGTGGAGTTTTGAAGTTTATTCGATGTGCTATGTTAATAATGAGAAGGATCAATCATAGTTGCTTGTATTTGCTTCAAGGGAAGATGGTTAAGGATTTTTGTTGTTGAGACATTAGATTCATTTATTCGAGAATTAAAATTGTGACATATGCAATTAGGGGCACCTTTTCGAGGAGATTCCTAACGGATACACTTAGTGCGACAAATTATCTAGTGAGTAAATCCCCATTGAAAATGAGTGGATGCTTGAGTCTTGAAGAAGTATGATAAGCTAACGTTGCTAATTATTTTGTTCTTATATTACTTAGTTATCCATGTTATACTTGAGAAAGTGATGGTAAACTCGATGGTAGGGTAAGAAAGTATGTATTTTTAGGTTATGCACAAGTGATGATGCCTAGAATTACACTCACCTATTGCTAGTAGAAAAATTAAACAAGATAAGTCTCCAGTATTTTGTGTGGGAGTGGTTGTGGCAATATTATGGATAATTATCTATTATTAAACTTATTGTATGATAATCAATTCAGTTCCAAACTTTTTGATTTATATAATTTAGTTCCGAACCTTTTAATGATTTACTAATACAATTCTTCCAGTCAATTTTAACTGAAAATCAATAACATGGATGTTGGCCATTCTATGTGGCGCATCCGACATTGATATAAATAATTTTTATAATTTTTAAATGATTTCTCTAATTTTTTAATTTTTTTTCTTATTTCTCTTATTTTCTTTATCTTTTTTTTTTTTAAATAATGTCTTTTTACTTCGATGGGCCGATGGGGTTGCTGATGCCTCAACAATTGCCGGTGACCCTCATCGGTGATGGCCAAGGGCCTTTGCAGCCCTCACTGACAATAGATCTGGAGAGGGGAAGGCTACAACACCCTCACCTAGTGCCAATTGCAATAGCCCTCTCCCCCAGCTGGCTAGGGCCTTGTAGCCCTACCCTCACTGGCCCTTTGGTAAAGAAGAATAATGAAAAATAAAAAGAAAAGGGATATGTGCACTAAACAACTTAAACTTGTCACAAAAGTGCAATTGAGTTTTAAAACTTTTAAAAAGTACAATCAAGTTCTAAAATTTGTTACAAAAGTGCAATCAAGTTATAAAATTTTCAAAAAATACAATCAAGTTCTAAAACTTTCGAAAAGTGCAATACATTAAAAGACTTGATTGGATCAATTTGACAAGTTTCAAAATTTATTTTCACTTTTCGAAAGTTTTAGAGCTCAACTGCACTTTTATAACAAGTTCTAGGACTTAATTATACTTTTTCAAAGTTTTAGGACTCAATTACACTTTCATGATAAGTTTTAGAATTTTCAATGTATTTATCCCAAAAGAAAATAAAGAAAAGAAAAGAAAAGAAAAGAAAAGAAAAGGAAGCAAAATTAAAAAAATTCTAAAAACAATTAAAAACTTTAAAAAAAAAACTGCAAAAATGTCCAACACAGTGATTACTGTACAACGTAGGACAACCCCAAAAATTTCACAACCTTAACCCCAAAAATTAATCCGATTGAACAAACGAATAGCGTGAGCACCTTATTGGGCATTGCAAATCAAAGTAATTCTAGTTTGGCGAGGTCCCCGTGACGTCGATTAAAGGATGTAAATATATATTTTTATGCAATAAATATGCTTCAATAACTCGTAATATATACTTTCAAAATATGAGGTCACAAAATCAAATAAAAGATAGCACCACTCACCTGGAAATGCCCAAACCAAACAACGTGGCTCACTCAAATCGACAATCTTGTAATTTATCAATTAAATGAGAATCAACTTAAAAAACAAGTAAAACACTACCTCAACCATGAAACGGCTAAATTACACCTAATTACTAACAAAACAACTCTTGACACACTAATAAATCACTCACTCAAAGCGATTATTAAAGTCTTATCGCAACGCGGAGCTAGATAAGCAAAACCCCAAAATTTTGCTCTGACTAAACTGTTACTTCAATTCAACTCCCATCAAACCCAACAGCTCCACGATGCCATAATCCTTAATTTCCATGAAATCCCATAGTTCAACAACTCAAAAATCGAATTTTACGACTCAAATCTCACAAAACTTTGAATTTGAGCCTTAACCCCAAAAATTACTTTGATTAAATGGACGAATGGCGCGAGCACCTTACTGGGCATTGTGAATCAAAGTAATTCTAGTTTGGCGAGGTCCACGTGGTGTGTACTCGAAGCCTCTTTCCCTTTCTTCTTCCTTCTTCTTCTTTCTTTCTCCCCCTCTTCTCTATCTCTTTTCTCTTCTTGGCGTTCTCTTTGTCGATGGTCTCTTTTTCCTCTTTTATAACACTTCCTTTTCTTTTCCTTTTCCTTTTTTTTTGGGTCCCCCCAATATATGACTGGGTCAAAAGAATGCAATATTACAATTTACTCTTTAAAATATAGTTTGTCCTCAAAATTTGACCTTACCTCAACCATTAAACAAAAGCTAGTATTTGCGTCTTACGTGGTCCCCCCAATATATGACTAGGTCAAAAGAATGCAATATTACAATTTACTCTATTTAAAAAAAAAAGTTTGTCCTCAAAATTTGAACTTACCTCAACCATTAAACAAACGCTAGTATTTGTGTCTTACCTCCTCATCAAGCTCCCATGTAGCCACTCTCTCCATAGAAAAGCATTCTACACATTCATCTACCAAAACTTCCCTGACATCTTTAGCAACCTCAGCTCTACCCTCACTTTCTACAACTTCCATATGATCAAACTCCTACGCAACTTTTTTTTTTGGGGGGAGGGGTGGGGAGCTTCCTCCATTCCCAACTTCAAGAGCCAATCCAAGTTCATCGGTCGCTTTCGGTTTTAGCTTTCCTTCAACTTGCTTTACAAGACTAGCATCAATGTTGTGAATTCTGTTCTTAAACTCAGCACTTTTTGCCATGGTAACACCATCCGTTGTCACCTTTGGCACACCAAAACTTTACTCAATCACCACATTATGACCCTTTGAGTCCATAGTGACCTTCATAGCATTCGCAAGGTCTTCCACACCCTAAACATCATGGCACGTACCTAAACCACAAAAGAGACATACATCCTAGTACCTAACAAAAGACTAACACACTATTAATTAACACACAACCTCATCACGTCTCATAAAATCTACACCTAAATATCAAAATCTAAGCTCTAATACCAAAAGATGTTACACCCTAAATCATATAGGGATTGGGGGGGGGGGGTGATATGGCCATCCTTCAGCCCAAAAAATGTAGCCTGAAATTACAACTCCCAAAATTCCTCGTTGATAACATTCTCGCTCTATCGGCCATTAATCAAGGAACTTGAAAAGCATGAAAGATAAATAAAATGAGCAACCACAGTTCGGTGAGTAGTGCATATCTCTTTAAAACAAATCGAGCATCACTATGCATGTTTAAGACACAAAAAAATAACTCATTGTACCAAATTTCAGGATATAACAAACTTATAAGAAGAGAATGAGTTATATATGCTTCAACATAGCTATATTTATGACAAAAATATCCATTTCACAATAATATGAAAACAAATACCAATGGGCTGGACCATAGATCAATCTCATCAAAATCATATGCCAATGGTCTATTCCATAGCCAATCTCAAATCACATGACAATAGTCTATTTTATTGACCAATCTCAAACTCAGATATAAGGCATGATCACGCACAACACCCTGTGATAGGGCGACCAAGATTCCTCTTGACTAGATCTCCACCTATATTGCTGATGGCTCGGCCCATAAGTCCTAAACTAGTATCCATGCCTACAAGTCCTTAATGGGCTTATAGTGATATTGAGCATCAACACTAATTTACAACAACACCCTTAACAATCTTTAAAACTAAATCCATAGTCAATATCACAAATCGATTTATAAAACAAAACATATAATCATTCTCAACCCATTCATCAAGGAGAATATATTTCACAAGGCATTTCTCAAACTATTTCAGAGTCCATTTCAAAAACTAGGTTCACAATTAAGTATGTATAATATTTCGCAACACATTTCCTAAAACATTTTTCAAACCATTCCCAAATACCAAAAGTAGTAAATGCCCAATCTAGATTGTTACACAATAAACATGCTTTAATAACTTGTCATATTTCACTTTTGAAATATGAGGTCACAAACTCAAAGAAGAGATAGTACCATTTACTTGAGAATGCCAAAACCAAACAAGGGGACTCGGGTGCGTTTGTTCAGCATTTTGAAAGTTCATTGGAAAATACAAAGTAGTTTAGTCTAAAGGACTTTAGACAAATGCAAATGCCGTTTGGTAAACTATGTTTTGATAAGCAATTTTGAGAGAAATGCTGTTTAGTAGAAAACATATTTGAAAAGCTCTTTGGGTGATTAATATTAGTTTTTTAAATTTTATTTGTTTAAAATTGAAAAAAAAATGTATGCAACCTTTTAAATATAAACTTTGACAATAATACTAAAAATATCAACCACATATATAATTAAAAAAAAAAAAGACCAAACCCTTCATTGGAATTTTTTTTTTTTATTTGTTTAAAAGTGAAAAAAATGATGTATGCAAATTTTTAAATATAAATTTTCACAATAATGCTAAAAAAATCAAATACATATATATAATTTTAAAAAAAGAAAAGACCAAATCCTTTGTCGAAATTTTTTAATTTTTATTTGTTTAAAATTGAAAATATAATGTATGCAACTTTTTAAATATAAAATTGAAAATAATGCTAAAAAGTCAAATACATACATACATACATATATATATATATATATATATATAAAAAAAAAAGACCAAACCCTTTGTGGGAATTTTTTAATTTTTATTTGTTTAAAATTGAAAAAAATAATGTTTGCAACTTTTTAAATATAAATTTTGATAATAATACTAAAAAATCAAATATGTAAATAAAAAAAAATCAAATATATAAATATTTTTTTAAAAGACCAAATATATTTAATTTTTTTACCATTTATATATATTTGATTTTTTTACCATTATTTTGGCATTTTAAAAGATAATAAAGAGGGCAAAATCAGAAATTTGAAGAATGAGTGACAATAGTTTTGGAAGAAAAATAATAAATTTCAGCATTTGGCCAAATGCTGAAAGCTCAAAGCTAGTCCCTACTAGCATTGAGGCTTTTAGCCTTCCTAATGCTGGCTTTCATTTAAAAGCTACTTCAAAATGGTTGACAAACGGTCCGGCATTTTCTCAAGGGGCTTTGGAGGCTAAAAGCCTCTTAGGAATGCTGAACCAAACGCACCCTCACTTGAACAAGAATTGATGTCAAAAATGAGTAAAACACTACTCGAACTACGAAATGGCTAAATTACACCTAATGCTAACAAAACAATTTGTAACGCACTAACAAATCATTCACCGCAAAGCGATTATTTAAGCCAAACCACAATGCGAAGCTCGCAAGCGAAATCCAAAATTTTGCTCCGACTAAACTATTACTTCAATTTAACTCCCATCAAATCCCGCAATTCCACAACACCATAAACCAAATCTCCATGAACTCTAGTAGCTTAGCAACTCAAAAATCAAATTTTGCGGTTCAAATTTCACAAAACTTTGAATTTGAGCCTTAACCTGAAAAATTACTTCGATTAAACGAATCGAATGGCCCGAGTGCCTTATCGGGCCTTGCGAATCAAAATAATTCTAGTTTGGCGAGATCTCCATGATGTGTACATGAAATCCCTCTTTCCCTTTCTTCTTCCTTATTCTTCCTTCTTTCTCCCCCCTCCTCTTTTTTTCTCTTCTCAGCGTGCTCTCAAGGTCTCCTTTTCCTATTTTATAACATTTCTTTTTTTTCCTTTTCCTTTTTTGGATATCACCAATGTATGATTTGGTCAAAAGAAGGGAATATTACACTCAATGCTTTCCTTTTGTGGGAACCATCTCGATGAGATCAAGTTTACCTGTTCATTTCTATTCATTAAATCATTTTATAATTATTAGAGCTATCTTGATCTTAAGCCCTCATTGGACCTAATAAACTAATCAATTAAATTCTTAAGGAAAAGGGAAGGTTTGATTATCTATTATGAAGTCTAGATTTTTTTTTTTTTAATATAGTTGTCTTGTAACTCAAAGAGTGTGTTAGTTCGAGAGTGGAGAGCATATTTAATGTGTTGGACAAATAGCGTGACGATAATACGCTAATAAGCAAGCCTATCATAGATAAGGGATTTCGAAACTTGTTCATAAAAGTTAATTTGGGACGCAGGTTAAGGGGGCCTTGATCGGTCGATTACATTACATGAGTTGTGTAATGGACACAGGCTTTGGTTAACTAAAACATTTTAAGTAACTCTCATTTTCATTTAATGGAAGAAGACTCCATTAGTTCAATGTTTCATGTTCCAACGGCGCTTGTTTTTTTGTGTTCTTTGGTAAATATATATCTCAAATTTGAGTCTGTGAAAGAAATCAACCCGATGTGTGGTGATCTAACCCGTACAAGAAAAGTCTAAAGTGAATGTTGCCCAAACCTGGAGGAGGCAAAAATTACCGAAATATATTACGTGTTGAAGTTGTATTCTTATTTTTATTTGGCAAAGGATTTTACAATATGTTGTTGTTCGTCTTTTTTGATATTGTGTGTCAAGACAGACTTTTAGTTTTTACTTTTTGCTTAATTTAATTCTTGCGACATTCGTGCTCTCACTTTTTTTAATGAAAACTTGAACTTTAACAATATTCAATATCTTGATTATTTACTTTTACTTTTTCATTATATTATAAGATTTAGATCATATTTTAGATTTTGATGGGAAACAAAATTTTGATGAGAAAGCAAAATTGTATATTTTTTATTCATAGTCTTTTAAGCATTTACAATTAATAGAATTAGGAAAACAAACGGAAAGACAAAGTCGGAGCATTTTACACATGAACTTTTTCTGGGATCTACATAGCTATATGATGGTCCAAGGCATCATTGGCGATGCAATGAGTCATATCCTTTGGATAAGTCCAATTTTTGGACAGGATAGCGACTTTTATTGAAGCCGTTGGCTTTTAGAGGTGTGCGTTGCCCAATGCGATCGTTGGGTTGAGAGTCTCCCTCTTCACCTATGTAACCGTCAACGAAATTTTTCCATATGCTTTTTAATTTCTCGCAAATGTATTCTCTTTTCTCTTCTTCTTCTTTTTCTTTGTTTTTGTTTTTGAGGCCACGGTAGGCATGGCAAATACGATGGCCCGGTCCATTGAATGATTTCCCGATTAATGTTTGTTACCTGAAAAAGAAAAAATGTCTTGTAAGCTTTCGTTTTGACTTGTCGAACATTTTCCTGCCAACGTCAAATATTCAGAGAAGATTGGCCCCTTCGAACATTAATATTTATTTCATCTAATCACATGTCTGGAAGTCATTTTCCAAAGTTACTGTTTTAATTAACAAAAATTAAAAACAGAGATAGATCTGGCCATTCATTACTTAATAACATGTATACTCAATAGCATGTAATGTGGAAAATGATGTTGTGAATATGTATTTTTATGCAATAAACATGCTTTAATAACTTGCAATATTTCACTTTTGAAATATGAGATCACAAACTTGAAGAAGAGATAGCATCACTCACTTGGGAATGCCAAAACCAAACAATGTGACTCACTTGAACCTATGATCTTGTAATCTATCAATTAAACAAGAATTAACATAAACAAATGAGTAAAACACTACCTCAACTATGAAAATGCTAAATTACACCTAAATTTTAACAGAACAGCTCCAAAATCGCCCCCTCAAAGTGATTATTCAAGCCTAACCGCAATGTGAAGCTCACAAGCAGAACCCTGAAATTTTGCTCCAACCAAACCATTACTTCAATTCAACTCCCATCAAACCCGATCTCCACAACGTCATAATCCACAATTTCCATAAAATCCCATAGCTCAACAATTTAAAAATCGAACTTCGTAGCTCAAATTTCACAAAACTTTGAATTTGAGCCTTAATCTGAAATATTACTCTGGTTAAACGAACAAATGGCGCGAGCACCTTACCGGGCATTGTGAATCAAAGTAATTTTAGTTTGGCGAGATCTCCATGACGTGTACACGAAATCTCTCTTTCCCTTTATTCTTCCTTATTCTTCCTTATTCTTCCTTCTTTCTTCCCCCCTCCTCTTTGTTCTCTTCTCGGTGTGCTCTCGATTGTCTTGTTAAGAAGTATGAATGAGGGGTAAGTTGCATTGCATGGTGGAGATATGATGATATGATAAGATGAAACCATATTCTTATTTGGCATTGCTTGTAGAAATGATTACAATTTTATATGCGCATATCTATTCTTCCTAACATAACAAGTTCTTAAAGATTCCAGCTTCCTCTTCTCCTTTCCCTCTCATCTCCACACGACTTCCATCTTCAACCTCCGCGGAAGGGAGGGTTTGAGCTAGATCTCTCCCTCCCCTCCTTTTTCCTTTGGCTAATTTGGTTATCTATTTTATTTTCCTTGCTTTCCTCCCGTTTGGGAAGCTTTTCTCTTATGGTCCTGTTTAGATTTAGAAGCTTCTCCCTCCCTTTTTGGGGAGGTTTCTATCTCAATCTAATTAATGTCTAGAGATTTTTGTGAATGTTTTCCGGGTTTCGTTTCTCTCGAGTTTTGCTGATGCACAAATCCAATTTCAAATGAGATCAGAGGAGTTTTGTGAAAGTTTTGCTTTCACCGTCAAACCTATGCTCTTAATCTTTGTACATTGGATGGTGATGATATTGGGGACGCCGAATCTAGGCGTGCATCATCGAAAGGCAAAGCCGTAGCAATAAATGGATTTTTTGGCGTGTGCTCATTATTATAAGTGGATTTGGTAACCAGCCACTAATTTTGGTTTGAAGAAGTTATAGTTATGCATTTTGAGCATGTGGCCCTTAACTTTATTTTGATGATTCATTTTATTATCAGGACTCGTTTTACTTCAAATCTATTTTGGATTTGTGTTGGTTTGCAGTTGCACTGCATTGTGTCTCTTTTATTTTTTGTGAAAACAAATGAAATGTTACTTTGACAAGGAAAATATCATGAGTTCTTAGAATTGAAAATCTTTTACAAGGTGCCGGAATTGACTTTTGATTTTCAATAACCGCATTTCACGTTTCGTCTCATGTGGTGTGAATTCGGGTTCATTTAATCATCTTCCTCCGATTAATTGTGTGAACTTTTGATAGAAAAATTTGACATAGAAACAATCAAATTAATAAGGGAGAGTGGGGACAATACCGACAATCAAACAGGACACTACAACTTTTATTCTATTCTTTGGATGATTTTTTGAACATTTGAATGCGTTTAGTAACTGTACAAAATTTTTATTCTTAGAATGGAAAAAGAATAGGAATGCATTTAGTACGACTTTTGAATTTTTTTGTGACGTAAATTCTTTTTAATTTTTTTAAATAATTTTATGATAGTTTTCTTCTTTTTTTTTTTCCTTTTTTCCTTCTCTTCTTCTTCCTCCTCTCGTCGGCCCTTGGCGAGGTCGAGCCTCGCCCAGCCACCGACGAGGCTCTAGGACCTTGCTCTGGCCAATTGCTGATCATCGTTGAGCCCAACAACTAGTTAGAGGAGGAAGGAGAAGAAAAGAAAAGGAAGAAAAGAAAAGAAAAGAAAAGAAAATGACTTCATTCTAGAATTGATTCCGGGAATAAAGAAGTAACTTTTTTTTACTTGTTGATTCTATTTCAAATTTATTCTCGGGAACAAATATGTTTTTGAGAGTAAAAAAATTAGCTGATGTTATTCTTTTTTTGTTCCAAGAAATAAAAAGAACAAAATTAACCGAGAATTGATGGTTTACCAAAAAGACTATAAATGTGAAAAATTGACGAACCAAAGGGCAAGAAACGCGACGTCGTGGACACCTCACGATTCATTGGGTAGATCGATGCCATCTCCAAACGTCTCAAACTTTACGTGTAGATGGCGATGACGTCTCCAACGTCTATGTCACATATTCTGTGATAGGGCCCTTTTTTAAAAAGAAATTTAGCGTTTTTGATGTCCTTGATATTGACATTTAAGTCAAGGTATAAGTCAATGATTAATTATTAATCTAGTCCGATGATATCAATCGGAAATGCTGGCCCTAATCGAACATCTAGAAAAGCTACATCGGACCTAATTTGCTACTTATTTATATATGGATAGTTGTAAAGTGTAGTTGAAAAATAACACAAATGTGATGATGTAGGTCTTGATGATGTTTAAACCTGAATACATTGAAAATGCTAGTATGGACACCTAGAGGGGGTGAATAGGTGTAAAAACAAATTCTTCTTTTCTTAAAGACTTAATTCAAGACAAGGATGCGAAATAGTATAAACAAATATACAATGCTACGAATTAAGTAAAGAGATAAGGAAAGAGAATTGAAACACAGAGATTATAGTGGTTCGGCTTAGACCAAGTCTACGTCCACTCTCCCACGCTAACAGCCCACCGGCTGGATTCCACTATGAATCAAAAGAGATGTTACAATCTCACGTCCTCGATTCCACGATGTAGATACTCTACTACACTTCCTCGAGGTCTCACAGAATTTTCTCTTTTGAGTACATATGTATGCTCAACAAATGAAATAGCAAAGAGTAAGGAACTACAGACTTTGGAATTTTTCTATCTCGCACACACTCGAACAACTAGAGCGTCTTCCTTTTATACTCCCCCATGCCTACATAACCGTTGGCACCTTCTGAAGGAGTTCGTCCAATCTACCCGTTGGACCGAATCAATTAGGGAGATCTCGCGTTATCAAAGGAATATGAAGATAGCCCATCAATCATGTTCGCCCATACAATCAGGATCTAGGTTTCCATAAGTAGAACCTTCCAAGTATACTTCGCCAATCCACAGATTTATCTTACTTGATTTACTTGTCACACGAATAATAGATCTTTATATGCCTTCTCCAACCGAGAGATAATCTTTGACCAATCGAATCAAATCCTCAAAGGATAACCTTGTATCTGGATAAGATTACTTCGACGATCTAGAAACTGTCAACGAGGGCAAAGTTTGAATCTTGAGTCTGGCGATCTTCAGTCTGGAAGTCTTCAGACTTTGATAGATGAGTCTAAAAGTCTTTAGACTTAGGAAACGTTTTGTCAGCTTCAAAATACCGAAGGAAGATTTCACCAACATACATTACAATATAGTGATGACCATTGATTGTTGTGAGACACACTCAGAATTGAAGACGAACATGATTTCCTTGATGGTCCTTATTTCAATGGAGATTAATATATTTTAGAAAGTGGAGTTTTGAAGCTGGTTCGATGTGCTCTATTAATAATGAGAAGGATTGGTCATAGTTGCTTGTATTCACTTCAAGGGAAGATGGTCAAAATTTTTTGTTGTTAAGACATTGGATTCATTTATTCAAGAATCAGAATTCTGACATATGAAATTAGGGGTACCTTTTCGAGGATATTCCTAATAGATACGCTTAGTGCAACAAATTATCTGGTGAATAAATGCCCATTGAAAATGAATGGATGCTAGAGTCTTGAAGAAGTATGGTTAAATAACGTTGCTAATTATGTCGTTCTTATATTACTTAGTTATCCATGTTATACTTGAGAAAGTGATGGTAAACTCAATGGTAGGGTAAAGAAATATGTATTTTAGGCTATGCACAAGCGATGATGCCTAGAATTACACTCATCTATTGCCAGCAGAAAATTAAACTAGAGAAGTCTATAGTATTTTGTGAGGGAGTGGTTGTGGCAATATTCGGGATAATTGTCCATGATTAAACTTATTGTATGATAATCAATTCATTTCTAAACTTTTTGATTTACATAATTTAGTTATGAATTTTTTAATGATTTACTGATATAGTTCTTTTGATCAATTTTAGCTGAAAATTGACAACATGGATGCCGACCGTCCTATGTGGCATAATCGGTGTTGATATAGACAATTTTTAATGAATTTTTTTATTTTTTATTTTTTTCTTATTTCTCTTCTTTTCTTTATCTTTTTTTTTTTTTAATAATGTCTTTTTAGCCAATGGGCTAGTGGGGTTGCCAAGGCCTCGGCGATTGCTGGTGACCCTCATTGGTGGCGGGCAAGGGCCTTTGCAGCCCTCAACGACAATAGATCTGGAGAGGAATGAGAATCGACGTAAAAAACGAGTAAAACACTACCTCAACTATGAAACGGCTAAATTACACCTAAATGCTAACAAAACAACTTTTAACACACTAACAAATTGCTCACTTAAAGTGATTATTCAAGCCTTACTGCAACGCGGAGCTCATAAGTGAAACCCTAAAATTTTGCTTCGACTAAACCATTACTTCAATTCAACTCCCATCAAACCTCACAGCTCCATGACACCATAACCCACAATTACCATGAAATCCCATAGTTCAACAACTAAAAAATCGAATTTCACGACTCAATTTTTTACAAAACTTTGAATTTGAGCCTTAACCCCAAAAATTACTCTGATTAAATGGATGGATGGCACGAGCACCTTATTGGGCATTCCCAATCAAAGTAATTCTAGTTTGGTGAGGTCCACGTGGCATGTATGTGAAACCTCTTTCCCTTTCTTCTTCCTTTTTCTTCTTTCTTTCTCTCCCTTCTCTATCTCTTCTATTCTTGGCGTGTTCTCTGCTGATGGTCTCCTTTTCCTCTTTTATAACACTTATTTTTCTTTTTATTTTCCTTTTTTTGGGGGTCCAACCAATATATGACTGGGTCAAAAGAATGCAATATTACAATTTACTCTCTTTGAAAAAATTTTATCCTCAAAATTTGAACTTATATCAACCATTAAACAAACGCAAGTATATGTGTCTTACGTCCTCATCAAGCTCCCAAGTAGCCACTCTCTCCATATAGAAAAGCACTCTCACATCCATCTACCGAAACTTCCATGACATCTTTAGCAACCTTAGCTCTACCCTCACTTTCTACAACTTCTTTATGATCAAACTCCCACACAATAGCTTTTTTTGGAGGGTTTCCTGATAATGCTAGTACGAACACCTAGAGGGGAGTGAATATGTGTTCAAAAGAAATATTGACAAATAAATACAGAATAAAATAAGTTGCGAGTAAAGTCTAAATAAGGATTAAAGTCTATTTAACGAGCCACCAGACTTCTGGTAAATGTTCAGAATCTGTTATGCGATGGAACAAACTTCTGAAATAACTTGTAAGTGTGCAACAAACTTAAATAAGAAGAGTTAAGAGTAGAGAGGGTTGCACATGAAATTTATAGTGGTTCGGCTTAGATCAAGCTTACGTCTACTCTTCCACACTAATAGCCTTCTGGTTGGATTCAATTATATGATCAACAAGAGATTACAATTTTGAGTGCAAACATTTAGTGGTAGATCAAACTATCTCACTGAGTCACTCTTTTAGTATTTCTTTCACGATCACAAACGTTTAAGCTCATGAAAGACAAGTGTATGATTGAAATTCACTTAGACTTTGGAATTATAGATTATACACTCCATCTCTTATTTGCTCCTCGGTCCTTGGTCTCCTTCAATACTTCTCCACTTCCAAACTAGTCATTGGACAATATCTAGAGGATCATCTTCTAATCTACTCGTTAGACAAATCTATATCAAGAAGATTTAGTAGCCGTTGAGTGACAGAAGCAGAATCCCAAGTTGATTCTGATCGCCCATATAAACAGAATCTTGGTTTCCATAAGTAGAGCTTTTCTGTTTAGAAAGTTCCTATCTTTAAGATTCAATTGTTAATCAATTAGATTGAGTCAATCAAATATATCTTGATGTAGAATCAAAATTAGATCATTAGCCGTTATATATTGGGGTTCGTATTACGTTCTGTCAAGTTGTTTCATTCTGCACATGCTTCGTTCTGAACTTGTCATGTTCTGGACATGTGTCTCTTTTTGGACCTTGTCACATTCTGAACACGTGTCTCATTCTAGATGTAATGTCTGAGTGTGTTCCGTTTGAAGTAAAGTCTGAGTATCTTCCATCTGAAGTAGAGTCTAAGTGTCTTCCGTCTAAAGTAGATTTTACAATCTGGATATAAATTTGAACATATTCTACTTTTGAACATAATTAGCTTTAAGGTCTAGACATAGTCTGAATAAGTTTACCTTCAGCATAGAGTCTATCTTCTGGTTCTTCCAAATATAAACCTTGCTAATATCATGTACACATTTTATCATCTGCACAGTTTGTTACTCAACTATTAAACACATTAGTAGCCTTTTATTTATTTTGTCATCTTCAAAACATCATAAGGGATTTCCCTAATACTTTCTCTATCCTCAACTTCAAGAGCCAATCCAAGTTCATCGATTGCTTTCAGTTTTAGCTCTCCTTCAACTTGCTTTACGAGACTAGCATAAATGTTGTTAATTTTGTTCCTGAATTCAAAACTTTTTGCCCTAGTAACACCATCCATTGTCACCTTTGGCACACCAAAGTTGTACTCAATCACCATATTACAACTGGCAAAAGTACAATGCAAGTGCCAAAACTTAATACGGGGGAACACTTAAGTGCCAAAAGTTATGAAAAATACGCATAAGTGTCATTTTTTTTTTTTGAAAATTGGGACATCTGAGTACCAAGTCCAACAAAGCCTCCTAGAAATCTCACGTGGAAATTTTTTATTTATATAACTCACATATGTGACTCGTCAGAGAGCTGAGTCAGCAGAGAAAAGTCAAAACGACGTCATTTTGCCTCTTATTTGAATTTTAATATAGATTTTTTACTAAATTAAATTCAAAATGATTTTTTTTTTCAAAAAAGGGAGATTGCAGAACGTTGAGGGTGGGGCAAGGGTCGGCGATCTTCGTTGGATCTAAAGGAGGGCCACAACTCTTGCCCCAAATCTGGACGAGGGCTTGCAGATCCTCATTGCCGGTTGGCCAAGGTCGCTTGCCCCTAGGTAGGGCCTAACAACCCTAGTTGACCTTCCCCCCACTGTCGTTGGCCCTTCTCGGCGACAATGGGGAGGAAGCGGCGAGGGCTTGCACAGCCCTCGCGCAACTGTGATATGCAACTTCTTCTTCTTCCATTTTCTAACAAAATAATTTAGTTTTAAATTTAATTTAATTAATATTTATATTAAAATTCAAATCTTAGCCAAAATAACATCGTTTTTTACTTATCTAGCCATGTTAGCATGTAAAACGATATCGTTTTTGGCTTATATAGCCACATCAGCGTGCAAAACAATGTCATTTACACTTGTCTCATTGGAAAAATGCCGAGTCAGCATTTTGGCATACTTTCTTGCCATTGGTACTTAACTAATCCATTTTACTTTGATTTTGGCACTTAAGTATTCTCCCATACCAAGTTTTGGCACTCTAAGTGGTCCGGTCTCCATTACAACCCCTCAAGTCCATAGTGACCTTCATAGTATTCGCAAGGTCCTCCACACCTTAAACATCATGGCATGTACCTCAATTCCAAAAGAGATGTAAATCATAGTACCTAACAAAAGGCTAACACACTATAAATTAACACACAAGCTCACCACATCTCATAAACTCTACACCTAAATATCAAAATCTAAGTTGTGATACTAAAATATGTCATACCTTAAAACATACAGGGATTGGGGGGGGGGGGGGGGTTGATATGGCCGTTCTTCCACTTGGAGAACGTAGCTTAAAATTATAGCTCCCAAAATTCCTCGTCGATAACACTCTCGCTTTATCAGCCACTAATCAAGGAACTTGAAAAGCATGAAAGATAAATGGAATGAACAATCATAGTCTAGTGAGTAGTGCATATCTTTTCTAAGCAAATCAAGCATCCACTATGCATGTTTAAAATACAAAAATATAACTTATTGCACTAAATTTTAGGATATAACAAATTTATGAGAAGAGAATGAATTATATATGCTTCAAGATAGCTATATTTATGGCAAAAATACCCATTTCACAATAATATGAAAACAAATACCAATGGGTTGGACCATTGATCAAGCTCATCAAAATCATATGCCAATGGTCTATTCCATCAGCCAACCTCAAATCACATGACAATGGTTTATTCTATTGACTAATCTCAAACTCAAATATCAATCATGATCACGCATAACACCTCATGACAAGGCGAATAAGATTCTCCCTTGGCTAGATCTCCATCTATATTGTTGGTGGCTCGGTCCATAAGTCCTAAACTAGTATGCACGTCTACAAACTCTCAATGGGCTTCCAATGATGCTGAGTATCAACACCAATCCACAATAACATCCTTGACAATCCTTAAAACCAAATCCATAGTCAATATCACAAATTGATTTACAAAACAAAACATATAATCATTCTCAACCCATTCATCAAACAGAGTATATTTCACAAGGCGTTTCTCAAACTATTTTAGAGTCCATTTTAGAAACTATGTTCACAATTCAGTATGTACAATATTTCACAACACACTTCCTAAAACATTTTTCAAACCATTCCCAAATACCAAAAGTAGTAAATGCCTGATATAGATTGTTATGCAATAAACATGCTTTAATAACTCATAATATTTCACTTTTGAATTATGATGTCACAAACTTGAAGAAGAGATAGCATTGCTCACTGGAGAATGCCAAAATCAAACAACGCGACTCACTCAAACCAACAATCTCGTAATCTATCAATTAAACAAGAATCGATGTCAAAAATGAGTAAAACATTACCTAAACTATGAAATGGCTAGATTATACCTAAATGCTAATAAAACTATTCCTAACGTGCTAACAAATCGTTCACTCAAAGCGATTATTTAAGCCTAATTGTAATGTAGAGCTTGCGAGCGAAATCCCGAAATATTGCTCCGACTAAACTATTACTTCAATTCAACTCCCATCAAGCCCCGCAACTCCACAACGCCATAAACCATGATTTCCATGAACTCCTATAGCTTAGCAACTTAAAAATTGAATTTTGCGACTCAAATTTCACAAAATTTTGGATTTGAGTTTTAACCTGAAAAATTACTCCGGTTAAACGAACGAATGGCGCAAGCCCCTCACTAGGCATTGCAAATCAAAATTATTCTAGTTTGGCGAGATCCCCGTGACGTGTACACGAAATCCCTCTTTCCCTTTTTTTCTTCCTTATTCTTCCTTCTTTCTTCCCCTCTCCTCTTTTTTCTCTTCTCGGCGTGCTCTCAATGGTCTCCTTTTCCTATTTTATAACATCTTTTCTTTTTTTTTCCTTTTTTTTTGGATACCACGAATATATGACTTGGTCAAAAGAAAAGAATATTACACTCAATCCTTTCCTTTTGTCGGAACCATCTCGATGAGATCAAGTTTATCTATTCATTTATATTCGTTGAACCATTTTATAATTATTAGAGCTATCTTGATCTTAAGCCCTCATTGGACCTAATAAACTAATCAATTAAATTCTTAACAAAAAGGGAAGGTTTGATTAACTATTATGAATTCTAGATTTTTTTTTTTTTTAATATAGTTGTCTTGTGACTTAGAGAGTGTGTTAGTGCGAGTTTGAGAGTGGAGTACGTATTTCATGTGTTGGACAAATAGCATGACGATAATACACTAATAAGCAAGCCTATCATAGATAAGGGATTTCCAAACTCGTTCATAAAAGTTAGTTTGTGATGTAGGTTAAGGGGGCCGTGATCAGTCAATTACATTACATCAGTTGTGTAATGGACACAGGCTTTGGTTAGCTAAAACATTTTAAGTAATTCTCGTTTTCATTTAATGGAAGATATCTCCATTAGTTCGATGTTTCATGTTCCAATTGCGTTTGTGTGTGTGAGTTCTTTGATAATTTCTTTGGTAAATAAATGTCTTGAATTTGAGTCTGTGAAAGAAATCAACCCGAGGTGTGGTGATCTAACCTGTCAAAGAAAAGTCCAAAGTGAATCTTGCCCAAACCTGGAGGAGGCAAAAATTATTGAAACATATTATGTGTTGAAGTTGTATTCCAATTTTTGGTTGGCAAAGGATTTTACAATATGTGGTTCTTCGTCTTTTTGATATTGGTTTGTCAAGACAGACTTTTAGTTGTTACTTTTTGCTTAATTTAAATCTTGTGACATACATGCTCTCACTTTTATCATGAACCCTCGAACTTTAACAATATTCAATATCTTACACATAGATTTACTTTTAATTTTTCATTATATTTTTAAAATTTGGATCGCAATTTAGATTTTGATGGGAAACAAAATTTTGATGAGAAAAAAAAAATTATATATTTGCATTCATAGTCTTTTAAGCATTTACAATTAATAGAATTAGGAAAACAAACAGAAAGACAAAGTCGGAGCGTGTTACACATGAACTTTTTCTGGGATCTGCAAAGCTATATGATGGTCTAAGGCATCATTGGCGATGCAATGATTCATATCCGGTGGATAAGTCCAATTTTCGGACAGAATAGCGACTTTATTAAAGTCGTCGGCTTTCAGAGTTGTGCGTTGCCCAATGGGATTGTTGTGTCAAGAATCTCTTTACCTATGTAACCGTCAACGAAATTTTTCCATATGCTTTTTTAATTTCTTAAAAATATATTATATTTTCTCTTCTTCTTCTTTTTCTTTGTTTTTGTTTTTGAGGCCACGTAAGCATGGCAAGTACAACGGCCCGGCCCATTGAATGATTTCCCGATTAATGTTTGTTACCTGAAAAAGAAATGTCTTTTAAGCTTTCGTTTTGACTTGTTAAGCATTTTCCTGCCAACGTCAAATATTCAGAGAAGATTGGCCCTTTCGAACATTAATATTCATTTCATCTAATCACATTTCTGGAAGTCATTTTCAAAGTTACTGTTTTAATTAATAATAATTTAAAACCGAGATAGATCCGGCCATTCATTACTTAATAACACATATACTCAACAGCATGTAACGTGGAAAGTGAAGTTGTGAATATATATTTTTATGCGACGACCATGCTTTAATAACTCGTAATATTTCACTTTTGAAATATGAGATCACAAACTTGAAGAAGAGATAGCACCACTCACTTGAGAATGCCAAAACCAAACAACGCAACTCACTCAAACCTATGATCTCGTGATCTATCAATTAAACAAGAATCAATGTGAAAACGAGTAAAACACTATCTCCTATGAAAAGGCTAAATTACACTTAAATTCTAGGGTTAATACCTTGAAAAATCCCAAACTAGTATACATGTAACAAATTTACCCCAAACTATTTTTTTAACCATCAAAAACCCCAAACTGGTATACCTTTGACAAATTTACCTTAAGCTGGTACACTTGTGACAAATTTACCCTCTGTTAGTTTTTATTAAATTTTACTGTCAAATTATAAAGTTAAATGACACGTGACAGTTGACTAGTATACCAATTTGGGATTTTATGCTCCGTTTATCATAGTTTATAATTTTTGTGATTTTTTTTTGTGGTATTAATCCAATTTAGCGGAAGGTATATTTGTTACAAATTTACCAGTTTTGGGTTTTTTGAGGTCGAATAAATTAGTTTGGGGTAAATTTGTTATAAATGTACAAGTTTATGGTTTTTTATGATTAGTCAGGGTAAATTTGTCACAAGTGTACCAGTTTGGGGTTTTTTGTGGTAAAAAAAAAATAGTTTTGGTAAATTTGTCACAGGTATACCAGTTTAAAGTTTTTCAAGGTATTAACTCTAAATTCTAACATAACAACTCCAAATGCGCTAATGAATTGCCTACTTAAAGCGATTATTCAAGCCTAACTACAACGTGGAGCTCACAAGCGAAACCTCAAAATTTTGCCCCAACTAAACCATTACTTCAATTCAACTCCCGTCAAACCCGAGCTCCAGAATGCCATAATCCATAATCCCATAGCTCAGCAACTTAAAAAGCGAACTTCGCTGCTCAAATCTCACAAAACTTTGAATTTGAGCCTTAATCTGAAAAATTACTTCGGTTAAACAAACGAATGGCGTGAGTACCTTATTGGGCATTGCGAATCAAAGTAATTTTAGTTTGGCGAGATCCTCGTGACATGTACATGAAATCACTCTTTCCCTTTCTTCTTCCTTATTCTTCCTTCTTTCTTTGTTCCCCCTCCTCTTTTCTCTTCTCGGTGTTCTCTCGATGTCTCCTTTTCCTATTTTATAACATTTGTTTTTCTTTTCCTTTTCCTTATTTTGGGTACCACCAATATATTTCTTGGTCAAAAGAAGGGAATATTACACTCAATCCTTTCCTTTTGTCGGAACCATCTCGATCGGATCAAGTTTACCTGTTCATTTGCATTCATTGAATCATTTTATAATTATTAGAGCTATCTTGATCTTAAACTCTCACCAGACCTAATAAACTAATCAATTAAACTCTTAACGAAAAGGGAAGGTTTGATTATATGTTATGTATATATATATATTTAATATAGTTATCTTGTAACTCGAAGTGTGTTAGTGCGAGTTTGAGAGTGAAGAATGTATTTTATGTATCATTCAAATAGCGTGACAATTGTACACTAAGAAGTAAGCCTATCATAGATAATGGATTTCAGAACTTGTTCATAAAAGTTAATTTGGGATGCAGGTTAAGGGGTAGTGTGATTGGTCGATTACATTACATGAATTGTGTAATGGACACAGGCTTTGGTTAACTAAAACATTTTAAGTGTTTCTCATTTTCATTTAATGGAAGAATCTCCTTTAGTTTGATATTTCACGTTCCAATGGTGCTTTTTTTTTTTTTTTTTGTGTTCTCTAATAATTTCTTTGGTAAATATATGTCTTGAGTTTGAGTTTACGAAAGAAATCGACCCGATGTGTGGTGATCTAACCCACATAAGAAAAGTCCAAATTGAATGTTGCCTAAACGTAGAGGAGACAAAAATTACCCAAACATATTATGTGTTGAAGTTATATTCCTATTTTTAGTTGGCAAAGGATTTTACGATATGTTGCTGTTCGTCTTTTTTGATATTGGCGTGTCAAGACAAAATTTTAGTTTTTAGTGTTTGCTTAATCTAAATCTTGCGACATATGTGCTCTCACTTTTTGTATGAACGCTTGAACTTCAACAATATTGAATATCTTACACTTAGATTTACTTTTATTGTTTCATTATATTTTTAAAATTTGCATCGCATTTAGATTTTGATGGAAACAAAATTTTGATGAGAAAACAAAATTATATATTTTTATTCATAGTCTTTTAAGCATTTACAATTAATAGAATTAGGAAAAGAAACAGAAAGACAAAGTAGGAGCATGTTACAGATGAACTTTTTTCTTGGATCTGCAAAGCTGTATGATGGCATCATTGGCGATTCAATGAGTCATATCCATTGGATAAGTCCAATTTTCGCACAGTATAGCGACTTTATCGAAGGCGTCGGCTTTCAGTGGGGTGCGTTGCCCAATGGGATCGTTGTGTCGAGAGTCTCTCTCTTAACCTATGTAATCGTTAACGAAATTTTTCCGTAAGCTTATTAATTTCTTACAAATGTGTGCTCTTTTCTCTTCTTCTCCTTTTCCTATGTTTTTGTTTTTGAGGCCACGGTAGGCATGGCAAATACGATGGCCCAGCCCATTGAATGATTTCCCGATCGATGTTTGTTACCTTAAAAAGAATTGTCTTGAAAGCTTTTGTTTTGACTTGTTGAGCAATTTCCTGCTAACGTCAATTATTCAGGGAAGAATGGCTCTTTTCGAACATCAATACTTATTGCAACTAATCACATGTCTGGAAGTCATTTTCCAAAGTTAAGGTTTTAATTAATAAAAATTAAAAACGGAGACATAGATCCGGCCATTCATATACTTAATAACACATATAGTCAATGGCAAGTAATGTTAAAAGTGATGTTATGAATATATATTTTTATGCAATAAACATGCTTTAATAACTCGTAATTTTTTACTTCCAAACTTTGAGGTCACAAACTTGAAGAAGAGATAGCATCACTTACCTAGGAATGCCCAAACCAGACAATGTGTCTCACTTGAACCGACGATATTGTAATCTATTAATTAAATGAGAATCGACGTAAAAAAATGAGTATAACACTACCTTAACTATGAAACAACTAGATTACACCTAAATGATAACAAAACAACTCGTAGCGCACCAACAAATCGCCCACTCAAAGTGATTATTCAAGCCTAACCAATGCAGAGCTTACAAGCGAAAACCCTGAAATTTTGCTCCGACTAAATCGTTACTTAAATTCAACTCCATCAAACCGGCAGCTCCACAATGCTATAATCCACAATTTTTCATGAAATCCCATAGCTCAACAACTTAAAAATCGAATGCAGCTCAAATTTCACAAAACTTTGAATTTGAGCCTTAACCAAAAAATTTACTCTTGTTAAACGAACAAATGGCGCGAGCATCTTACCAGGCATTGCGAATCAAAGTAATTGCAGTTTGGGGAGATCCCCATGGCTGGCACACAAAATTTCTCTTTCCCTTTCCTCTTCCTTATTCTTTCTTCTTTCTTCCCCCCTTCTCTTTTTTCTCTTCTCAGCGTGCTCTCGATGGTCTCCTTTTCCTATTTTATAACCCTTCTTTTCCTTTTCCTATTTTATAAACCTTCTTTTCATTTTCATTTTCATTTTCCTTTTCCTTTTCCTTTTTTTTTGTTTGTTTTTTGTACCATGACTTGGTCAAAAGAAGGGAATATTACACCCAATCGTTTCCTTTTGTCGGAACCATCTAGATAAGATCACGTTTACCTGTTCATTTGCATTCATCGAATCGTTTTATAATTGTCTTGTAACTCATAGAGTGTGTTAGTGCCAATTCGAGGGTGAAGAACGTATTTGATGTATTGGATAAATAGCATAACGACAATACACTGAGAAGCAAGCCTATCATAGATAAGGGATTTTGAAACTCATTCATAAAGTCAATTCGGAATGCAAGTTAAGGGGGAAGTGTGATCGGTCGATTACATTACATGAAGTATGTAATGGACATAGGCTTAAAGTAACTAAAACATTTTGAGTAACTCTTGTTTTCATTTAATGGAAGAAATCTCCATTAGTTTGATGTTTCATGTTCCAACGACGCTTGTTTTTGGTGTTTTATGATAATTTTTTTTAGTAAATATACGTCTCAATTTTGAGTCTGTAAAAGAAATGGACTCGATATGTGGTGATCTAACCCGTATAAGAAAAGTCCAAAGTGAATGTTGCCCAAACCTGAAGGAGGCAAAAATTACCAAACGAATTACGTGTTGAAGTTGTATTCCTATTTTTAGTTGGCAAAGGATTTTACAATATGTTGCCGTTCATCTTTTTTGATATTGGCGTGTCTAGATAGACTTTTATTTGTTGCTTTTTGTTTAATTTAAATCTTGTGACATACGTGCTCTTACTTTTTTTTTCTTTAAATGAACACCTGAAACTTTAACAATATTCAATATGTTAGACATAGATCTTTTCATTATATTTTTAAAATTTGGGTAGCATTTTAGGTTTTGACGGGAAACAAAAATTTGATAAGACAACAATTTTTTTTTTTTCCAATTCGTTTAAGCATTTACAATTAATAGAATTATGAAAAGAAACAGAAAGTCAAAGTCGGAGCATGTTACACATGAACTTTCTTGGATTTACAAAGCCATATGATGGTCCAAGGTATCATTGGCAATGCAATGAGTCGTATCTGTTGGATAAGTCCAATTTTCGAACAGGATAGCGATTTCATCGAAGTCATCGGCTTTTATGCCTTGCCCAATGGGACCATTGTGTCGATTCTCTCTTCTAATTACCTATGTAACCGTCAACGACACTTTTCCATAAGCTTTTTAATTTCTTACAATTGTGTTCTCTTTTCTATTCTTCCTTTTCTTTATTTTTGTTTCTGAGGCCATGGTGGGCATGTCATATATGCTTGCCCGGCCCATTATGTCTGGCAACGTAGGTAACCAATATTAACCAAAATGCATGATGATATAATGATGACATTGATTGGCGCGAGACACACCTATGATTGAATACAAACATGATTTCCTTGAATGTCCTTACTTCAGTGGAGGTTAGCATACTTCGGAAGGTGGAGTTTTGAAGTTCGTTCGATGTGCTTGATTGATAATGAGAAGGGTCGAATATAGTGGCCTATATTCGCTTCAAGGGAAGATGATCACAGATTTTTGTCGCTGAGACATTGGATTCATTTTTTCGAGAATCAAAATTGTGACATACAAAATTAGGAGCATATTTGCGAGAAGATTCCCAACAAATGTGCTTAGTACGACAAATTATTAGGTGAATAAATGCCCATTGAAAACGAGTGTATGCTTCTTGTCTTGAAGAAAGCTAACATTGCTAATTGTTTTGTTCTTATATTACTTGACTATCCATGTTGTATCTGAGAAAGTGATGGCAAGCCCAATGGGAGGGTAGGAAAGTATGTATTCTTAGGTTATGCATAAGTGGCAATGCCTAAAATTACCTCACCTATTGCTAGTAGAGAAATGAAATTGGATAAGTCTTTAGTACTTTGTGGAAGAGTGGTTGTGGCAAAATTCGGGATACTTGTCCATAGATAAACTTATTGTATGATGGCTAATTCAGTCCTAAATTCTTTCGATTTATTCAATTTAGTTTTGAACATTTTAACAATTTGGTAATATAATCATTCCGATTAATTTTGATAGAAAATTGATAACATGGATGCCGGCGGTCCTACGTGGTACATATTACATAGTGTAGACAATTTTTACAGACTTCTAATGAATTTTCTGTTTTTTTTTTAATTTTTAATTTTTTCTCATTTCTCTCCTTTTCTTTCTTATCATTTTTTTTTTGTCTTATTCCCCCAATGGGCTGGTGGGGTTGTTGAAGCCTCAGCAATTGCCGCCCTCACAGGTGGTGGGCAAGGGCCTTCGTGGCCCTTGCCACTAATAGATCTGGAGAGGCAAGGGTTGCAACTCCCTCGCCTAGTGCTAATTGTGACAATCCTCTCCCACGGCTGATTAGCACCTTGTAACCCTTGCCTAGTGGCCAGCGAAGGTTGCCCCTTTGGTGAAGAAGAGTGGTGAAAAATAAAAGAAAAGAAAAGATAAAAAAAAAAAGATAAAAAATTAAAAAGATAAAAAAATTCAGATTTTTTTTTTAAATAAAAAATTACAAAGATTATCCACATCAACATCGATCATATTGCATAAAAAAAAAACCGGCGTCCACGTTATCGATTTCCTACTTAAATTGGTCAGAAGGACCAAATTGACAAATCTTCAAAAATTTTAGAATTAAGTTAGTTTGATTGAGATGTTTAAAACTCAATTAGCTACCATACAATAATTTTAGGATTTTTTGGACAATTTTCCCAGTATTATTCATACGAATCTTGATGTTGTTCAACTCAAGGTGGAGTTGTAACTAATATCTCCTAAGGTAGTTAGTACTAGTATGAACGTTGCCGATAGTGAGTTGGAGCTTTTATAGTCGTGGGTTGCTGTAATTGCTGAGTTTGATAGGATGCGAATTCTCTCTCTTGACAGGTATTGATAACTGTGGTTTTTCTTTATCTATTGTAGAGAATATTATGTTTGAAGTCCTCGTAGAGAAGCCAAAACTTTAGGGATGAGGTCCACGATTAGATTTCACGAAGGGGGATTTAGTTTCAACAAATCTCGCAATATTATTTAAATTATTTTATGGGTAATTACAGTTCAAGTAAATTGAAGGATGTAACATTTGTTGAATGCTTTAAGTGGTATAGTTTTAATGAATGCCTTAAGCGGTATAGTTTTAATGAATGCCTTAAGCGGTATAGTTTTAATGGATGAGGTCCACATTTGTTGAATGCTTTAAGGATGTCACATTTGTTAGCAGTTAAAATTGACTTGTTTTAATGGTATAGTTTGTTGGTGAACCCGGGAAGCTTTCTTCAGTATTGTACTGATAATAGAGTTTCACAATGTCCATATTAAGTAAGACTGACAATTAAATTATGTACAACATTACTTTCCACATTACATCTTATTTGAAACAATGTCCACTTTAGGCTTTTATTTAATAAAATGAGGGCACTTCATGCCCTTATTTAAAATTTTCTCAAAGAAAAATAAAAAGTTTGGTTGCGGTTCCATATTTCATTATAGGTTTTTGTTGGATATATGTCCTAAAGCTACCATGTAATAGTTACATATTAGGGATTTTAGTTGTACTATCATTATTATTATTTAATTAACGGCAGTAACGCATTCATTCTTTTGTCCATTTATTTTATATTTATGAATGATTCCATAAGATCAGTTGCAACTAAGCCTATTCTTGAGATGTTAAGAATATATGTGACGGGTTCATAGTTAGACTAAATCTTTAAATCGTTCCCGGTCGATGGATTATTGAGTGGATATTAATAATCCTGTTGAGACTAGTGTGTTCTTAACTTCACCATTAAGTATTTGATACTTAAGGGAATGATGAGTCGCAAATCATTGGGTATTGTGATGCCTGAGTTAGAACACGAGTTTTGTATTAGACAAGTTCACTAAACGTGACGCATATGGGACGATTAGCGACATGGAAGCTTTTAGCGTGGTCAATGTCTAATTGTTCATGCTTTGGTCTTGTGTAAATAATCCTTAGACCCAAGGCACAGTGTTAACTTATGTGTTGAACAACAATGGTTCATAGGTGCACGTAATGCCGAGTCATTGATCCGTCTTTATACCTGATGGTCATAGTTTGTTCATATATGAAGTTGCACGTGTATGCAATATGGAATCTGTCTCCTTGTTACATGCAAGGTATAATACTGATGTCCTATGCGATCTAATTATGACAATGCATTGAAATCCTCTGCCGTGGTTGTAATTGAAAATAAATTGTTTATATCTTGAATAAAATGCATGTCAATTAGATTTGTGCATATGATCGAATTGGTGACTTGACAAATATTCCATGGTTTTTGTTCGATTGGGACATAGTAAGATAGAAGGATTGAATTACATTGTAGCCAAAGCTGATAAGTTCATTATATTCTTAAAACATTCACACTATCTGGATCGCCATGACATATTGCTAGATATCAATCATGGCTTATAGGACCCAAAAATTAATCGAGACAATTAATTCTTTTGGGAATACTAATGTGTTAGTTAAGTCTTACTACTGGTTTAATGATGAACCTAGGGATGTCACACACCATAAACAATTAGGATAATGTGAAAGAAGAGAGAAATAATGTTGCAAATGTGTTTGCAATTACTGTAATCGAATTGAGTAGACCTAAAATTAAATTAAATGAGATTTAATTTAATTTGTATTATAGTCATGAGCCTACTTGCATACGATACACACGCGTGCCCAAAGTGAGTATATATTAATGTATTCCAAATGCACACATAAAGATTATGTCTTTTTTTTTCTAAAAAAAAGGGGATTGATTAATTAATTAATTATTCATTTATTTAATTAATTAATCAATGTGCACATGGTCAGCAATTGTTGCTAACCATGTGCAATGCACATCACATGTGCGTGTTTTAATAACAATAATTAAAAAGCAAAAAGAAAAAGGGAAGCTTCGTGCATACAATCAACAACTGTTGCTGACCACCATGCACAAAGCATCGTGCATGAATGATCAACAATCGTTGCTGATTGTGGGATGGTTTCCTACATGTAGCAATGGTTACTGATTGTCACGATTAGTAACCCTTGTTGAATCGAGAGGGCATTTTCAAATGCTGCATAAAGGAGGGCATAAGCAACGGTTGCTAAAAAGAGAGAAGCGTGTGTTATGTGTATTGGTACGGGAGAAAGAAAAGAGATTCTCTCTTATTTGGGCCGTGGCTAAAACATCAAGGATACGAAGGATTGTCTTCGCAAGATTGCTAGCACATTCATAGTGGTGATTATCCGAAAGTTCTCTCTTCCACTCGGTGTCCATTGGTAGTGTGTCTGAACTAGAGGTCTGACGTTTGTGGGACTCAAACTGAATAATATCCGAACCAATTCATTTAAAGTATGTTTCGAGAGGTAATTCGTTTAACTTCCTTTTTATATTCAGATTTTTTTATTAAAACGCACGAACAACACCTTCGGAGAATCATGTATAGAAATATATCATATTTGTTTCCACTGTGTTTATGTTAATTTTGCCTATACATGATTCATGAAACCCCAACAGTTTTAAGTGGAGTACAGTTAATATTCCCTGGTCGTTAAAGACCCATGAAGGCCCAATTACAAAGCTTTATTTTAGAATTGGCCACCTTATGTACCAAATGTCCTATTTGGTATGACATGAGAAAAAAGGGAAAATGGGAATTAGTGACCTAGCAATCAAAATAAAACATCAAATCGGTGTGTATGTTTCCACCATATTTTAATGTGTAGGAACCAGATAGCAAAGGAAACATTCATGAGTTTTTTCTAGAATCAAACTAAAGGCTGGACATAAATCAGCCAAATTGAAATTTTAATAATTAAAAAGGAAGGGCGGCCCCATTTCACTAAATGGACAACATTGCCCTTGGTCATACACTTGCAAATTATTATTATTATTATTTTTGGTTATTGATACACTTGCAATTTAAATTGGTGGTCCCATTTCTTTTTAATTTTTTTAATTTTTTTAGTTTCACTTCCATTTAGGATCTAGTTGCTAATAATTAAGCATTTCACTTTTTTTTTTTTTTAGTCTATTATGGGTATCCCATATTATTGAAGGCATTATGTTTTATTTTATTTTATTTTTTTAGTTTTTAATTTCGTAGAAATAATTTCTTTTGAAAAGAAAATTTCTTAAGAAAACATATATCAATTCTTTTTTCATTACAACATCAAAGAATTTGCATTTTTTTCTTTATTATTGGCCAGATATTTTTACACAGAGCATGCGAGACGTTATAGAAGTGTCTAAGAATACACAAAAAACATCGATGTGAAAAAGTTATGCATAATAAGGCATCTTAATATCTTTATTGTAAACATTTCATGTATACTATTAATTTTTGTCGATCCAAAATGATGAGATTTCATCGGCATTTGAAAGAAAATTTAAGTAATTTTTTAAATTATTAAATTTCATCTTTTTCAGTTTCACATTGGAAAATATTACTGTGATTTCATTCTGGAAAACCTTTAAAGAGTTTTTTTTTTTTCAATCTTTTCAACCCATTTGATGTATATGCGTATGAAAGACAACTGATAACAAATGAATTGATGATGATATGCACTACAAAATTAAAAATTTATAAACAAGTCATTGTGTTAAAAATTATCTATCTTAATTTTTTAGAAGATTTTATTTGATAATTGATCCATAAGTTTTCACGACAACATAAAAAAGAATTAGGTTTTTTAAAAATTTTATTTTCAACAAAAATATTTTCTATTGAAATAAAATCTATCAATAAAATATATATATATAGTGCACACAATATGCAAAAAAAAAACATGTAAAATTCTTAATTTTGGTAGTTATATCCTATAGATCCTATATAGAAATAGAAAAACTACAAAAAGAAGGAAAGTAAATAAATTTGCGACACCAATTAAATTGCAATGCATGATTTGGGGCCATTTTGTCTTTTTGTTGAAATTTGGGTATATTTAGCTATATAAAAGATGAAAATAGCGCTGCCCAAAAAGAAAATGATTTAAAGATTACTTTTAAAGAGTGCTCCTAGATCACTTATAAAACCCTATTAAACATATTTTGATAATATAAAATTGCCACTGCAAAATAATTAACTTTTTTATAGTGCATTTGTTTCGTGAAAAATATATGATTTATAAAAATGAACGAAAATTATTTGGACTATGTCTTGAGCGAAGGAAACGCCGTCACTGCGAGGGACCAGTGGAGGATACTTTACGCCGACCTTCCAGGGAAGGACGGTTCAGTGTTATAATGTTGTATTTGAGCATCTGGCGACGTTCAAGATGCTCGCGATGGAGCTGGAGAAGGAGGACTTGACCGACAATCTTGTCACGTTCACGAAGTCGAAGGATTACTACACAAGGATGGGGAAGGCGTGGAAGAGCTGTTTCTTGCTGTACTACGATCGCTAAAATGGCTAGTTTCCTGGAGTACGATGTTGATGATCTCGAGTTGACGGCGGTGAACGATAACATGGATCTGAAGTACCTGTTGATCAACACTTAGAGCAAATCCGTCGTCATGATTGAGGACATTCTTGACCTCACAGGTTAGCGCGATGCGAAGAAGATGAAGTTAAAACAGAAGACAGGAGTCACCAGGAAGGTGATGCTTTCCGGGGTTGTTGAATTTCAACGACGGGATACGGTCAGCATGCGCAGGGGCGAGATCGATCTGTGTTAACGAACGAATTTTGTGGACAGACTCGACCCGGCACTCATCAGGAGAGAGAGGACGGACAAGAACGTCGAGTTGTCCCACTGTTGTTTCGAGGGCTTCAAGGTTCTCACCGAGAACTATCTGGGCGTCGATTCGCACGATTTGTTCGACACTGTCAGGGGCTTCATGGAGGAAGTTGAAATAACTCCCACCGGCATCGCCGAGAACTAGATGCCTAAGTTAATATCTTTTGTCCCATTTTATCGTAGGAAGTCTATTTTCAAATGTTTGCTCCTAAAAAAAGTATTAAGTCCATTCATGTGAGGGTATAATTTAAAAAAAAAGTCTTAAATTTAAAGTAGGAGTGCCAATTTAATCTTAAATTTTTCAATTTGTTAATATAGTCTTTCTAGTAAATTGGTTGAAAACTGCCGATGTGGCAATCCTTTTTGCTCTAGCTATATTATTTGGCATAACCGGCACTGATGTGGATCGATTTTTACAAATTTTTTTTCTTTTATATTTTTAACTTCTTCCACTACTAATCGCTGGGCCTTGATGATGGCCAGTGAAGGAAAAAGTTGGATATTTGTGCCACGCAAGATGGTTGCTGTCCACATGAGTGATTCCAGCCAAAATTGGCTAGAATAACTATATTGGTAATCTCAAAAATTTTATGACTAAATTGGCTAAATTGTAAATTTTAAGAGTGAATTGGCACCTATACGATGGTTTTTTTTATTTATTTATAGTAATTTTCCCTTCATGTCGGTCCACATATTTTGAAGTACAGATTGGAGAAAAGGTGGTATACGAGAATATATGAATGGAATTAGCCTATCTAGATTAAAACTATAGATAAACTAATAGAGATGCATTTCTTGTTAGCTTGTCCAGCCATAACCCGTTAAAACCGTGCAAAAATTAAGCTAGCTAGCTTGGCTACATGCTCAACAAAATTGTCATGCACAACAATCATAATTACTTATGACCCTCCAAATTGAGATAACTAATAAAAATACCCAAGATTGAATAATGCAGATAGGGAAAAGTACCAAAAAAGTACTAAACCTAATGTATCAATACAAATTCAGTCATAAATCTTTCAATTAGACTAATTAAATCCTAAACCTTTTTCACATTGAAGCTAATTTAGTCCATCTGGCCAATTTTGCCCAGTCAACGCTAATGTGGACACCGAGGTGGTGCCTAAATTCTGACGAGGCAAATTTTAAATTATTTTTTGTTTTTCTTCTTTTTTTCTTATTTTTTTTTCTTTTCCTTTTCTTTTCTTTTTCTTTTCTCTCTTCTTCCTCCTTGGACCATCCTCACGTGGCCAGTAAGGCTCATCGGCCACTAGGCAAGGCGGCTTTGCCCAAATCTAAGCGAGGCTAGCCTCGCCCTAACCTTGCCTTGAGTGAAGGTGGCCTCACCCATGGCTAGCGAGGCCATAGCGGCCATCGCCAAAGCCCGAGGCAACTTTGCCCAAATTTGGATGAGGCCATGGCGGCCTTTGCCCAGGCCTTGGTGATGGCCGCCATGGCCTCACCAGTCGCGGGTGAAGCCGCCTTCACCCACAACAAGGCCAAGGCGAGGCTAGCCTCACCTAGATCTTAGCGAAGCCGCCTCTCTTGCAGCCCGAGGTGAGGTCGGGCGAATGCCGCAACCCTTGCGGCCAAGGAGGAATAAGAGAGAAAAAGAAAGGTCAAAGAGAAGAAAGGAAAAAAAGAAAAAGAAAAGAAAAAACTAATAAAAAATTCGAAAAAAATAAAAAATTATTTAAAAAATTACCACATTAGCAACTGGCCATCTGCTGTCGTTGACATCAATGCTAGCGGGCGAAAATTAGCCGGATGGACTGAATTGGTATCAATGTGAAAAGATTTAGAACTAAATTAATTCAATTAAAAGGTTTATGACTAAATTGATACCAATGCGATATATTTATGACTTTTTTAGTACTTTTTCCAAGAAAAAACTAATATATATATATATCAATTAAAATACTTGAATAATCCACACTTATCATTTGTTCAACAAATATCATATTATGGAACACGACTTTTATGGATCATAACAGATCCAAACTTGGTCATAGCAGAGCAAGTAACAGCATCGATAGTATGGCAAACAAGCATTCCTCGCATAAACAGAAAAAGAAAGAAACTCAAGCCAAATTACAAGAGAAAACATCTCGTGCCATGCACACACAAACACGTGACCACACACGAGAGAGAGAAGAATAAGAATGGATTACACTAATAAATCCTCAAGCTTAAAGGACCTCTTGCCAAGCAGAGATGGCACTTGTAGCTATTACAACATGCATACATGTCAAGAAGGCACCGGCAATATAACGATGCATGCACAAGCAATAGCTCTAGGTGACATCTCTCCTGCGACAAGAGCTCCTATTAACCTCATGTCTCTCCTTTCTCACTTTTCTCTGGGGAGGGGACAAACTCCTAAAAACTCTCGTCCTGATGTATCTATCTCTACAGCAACACAAACTGTATCTGTCTCACCTTATTCATCCAAATGAACTCTGATATAGAGCGCTCAGGAGGATGGTTCCGCCCTTTTCCCTTAACTTTTAATTTTTTTTTCCTCTTTGTTCTTTTTTAAAATTCGGTGATAAAGATTGACAAAAGAACTTGTGGTCCTGGCGACAATTTGCTTGGATCGTCGTTGAATTCTCTTTACTTTTTATGTTGGATTCAATGTTACTAAAAACAAAGTGGACGTCAAATCGAAGTCATATCCATAATCCTTCCATTTCCACATAATCAACATGCACAATGATTAATCATTGTAAGAATAGCTTGAGTTGACTCTCGAGCCTCAACATCATACGCGTCGTATCTCTGATATCAATCTGTACTTTAGTCACCCTGATTGTTAGGTCAGATTGGAATACGTCAAATGAAAATGACCTATGTAGATTATCCTTTTAGAAAAATTTCATACACTATAGAGCATTGGATTTTCTGATCTCACGTTGAGTGACAAGTCCGGCCATAGCTCGCTCAGCTCGATTGAAACATAGATACAAACAAACTAAAAGAGACACTTGCATCTGTATTGGAACTGACAAAACATTCTCTAGCTAAATACGAGAATTTTCATGTCCATCCTTTGTAAAGACGTGACTAGTCAAATGTAGTATCGAATTAGTAATAAAAAAGTTACACGAACTTGTGTTTTGGTTGAAGATGGGATTGCGAGGCTTTAGACTATGACCTAATGTCTTGCCAAAGGTTTGAGGGTGACAAACCTTTTGCGCAAAGTAAAAGAAGGGCATGATGATCACTTTGTTAGTGTGTCACATGTTGACGAGGTCCTGAAGTTTGCAAAAGTAGATGTTGAAGTCAAACAACTAGCACATAAAACATATGATGGTTTTCATGAAATTAAAAATGAACAAGTTGCCAAAAGCGAATTTAAGTCAAACAAAAAATGTCCTCGGCGGGCCCTTGTGTGCCAAATTCACACTCATCAGAATACATGCATTAGATTCTTGTGGGGGGGGGGGGGGGGGAGGAGGATTTGTTTAATGGATCAAGGTTTAAGATGATGTTTTCACTCTATTTATCGATTTCCTAGCCTTTTAATTGTGCGGAATAATATCGGCAAAGTTCACAAAATCAACATACTAAGTAATGTGGCATATCCAATTAAATGGTTAGTCTTGAGTGTGACTCATCTAAATGCCCATTCGTGTGGACTAATATTAATATATTGAACATTAGTCGGATTATATATGTTTTTTGCACGCATGATCTGGCTTCAACTTCCATAATCTCGATTGAGATTCTAGAGATCTTACACCAGATCAACGTCCATGTTTTTTGCACGCATGAACAGTAGTCAATTTTTCTTAACCAATTGTTCTTTGTTTGTAAAAAGCCATCATCTCGATTGAGATTCTAGAGATCTTCCACCGACAAGTCCACGGTGCAATCGATTTGGCTCTTTGGCGCAAACCAAGATGTAAAAAGAATTGCTATATTTCTCGAAATTGATTCTAATTAACATCCGGATTACACTCTTAAGTAATATTTTTGGTCGTTCAATTGTAAATGTGCTTTCGCATTATTACACTTTTGATCATCAATTGATGATAACATATGATACGAGTTCCACAAGCCGCGCACTGATAATAATCCTTCCAGTTCTAGTCCATTCGGGACTGTTTTGACACAGCTTTACTCCTTTTAAGTTCTTCTCTCGGTCCATCACGAACTTCTTAGTTTCCTAAGTTGCACTCAAATGGAAAATTTGGAGAACTGCTGAATCCTTCAATTGCCCTTTTGCTTAATTTAAAAGGTACAAATACTTTGGGGATAATAGGGAAGGATGAAATTTGAACATTGACCGTTTGTGTACATTAAACCTTGGTTCCTAGAAGACTTCGGCTGATTTACACAAAGCTAGCTAGTTCAATTGATGTAACCAAAGTAGGTTCAAAATTGACTAGATAAATTAAGTTCATTTGACTTAATTAGGTTCATGTACATCCATTCATGTCAGAGTGCATGAACCACTTTAACTTGTCATAATTTAAGGTCAAGATATTGATCATAGAGGATCTTTGTTGAGATCAATATGACATCATCAACGGTTCTTCAGTCATCTCAAATTTTCTTTTTTTGTATTTATCAAAATTAGTCGTGTCGAAAGGTTCAGACATCTCACACGCAATCATACACACCTCTAACCCTTCCTAATCATTTTCAAAGTTGATTAACTTCGGATGGGCAACAACATACTTCCTCGGGAATAAGGCCGATGTTACGAAAGCCTTTGACTCGGTAAATTGGATTTTTCGCTGAAGCATTGAGGGCTATTCAGGTTCCTGAGTCCTTTGTCCCTTGGATGGAGACTTGCATAAGTTCTCCATATTTTTTTCATTTCTATCGTTGGAGGCTTGGAGGGCTTTTTCAAAGGTGGAAGAGGTTTTGAGACCATGAGATTCATTATAAGTAATGACTGTAACGGCTTGGAATCGCACGGGCCCATGGACAGATTAGCATCCCACACACCCTTTTGGTACCGCACCTCTAATTTTGGCTAAATCCCACAGCATTCCTCAATTGGTTTTCCTAAATATGCACGGCATTTATTTCTATGTTAAAATCTTGAAATATTGCCTAAACATCGCTATTACAATCGTTATTTCTAGGGAGCTGACAAGCATATTATATAGGTGAAACAAAGCTCTTGGGGTTTGCCCTAGTAACCACCCTTTCAACATGGAAGGGGGAGGTGGGGGGTTCGAATCCCCACCTTCTCAGGGGGGTTGGGGTGGGGACGGATTAGTTTCATATGTGGGTTTCGACTTCCACACCCTACAAGAGGGTAGGGTAAAAGTCTGAGAGTGAGCGTTAAAATAGGAGTAGAGTAGGATCGACCAAAAAAGAAAATACTCCACTTATCGAGCAGATAGTCGTCTTCTAGATGCACGTGAAATTTCATAGGAGCAATCATTTAGTAAACAAAGCATTTGAAGCTGCATATAGTGTCTCTAGAAATACTCGGATTGATGCACTTCAGGTGTGTCCGATAAATACTCGGATTGACGTAGTTGATTGGGGGCGTCATGATTGATCACTTCAAAAATTAAACATCATTAGTCAACATGTACTAACTACGTGCAAACTCGTTTGGGTCAAGACCACGTAAACAGACCAAAGACTAGTACTTTGGTGGATGGTGCTTGCAGAGTTTATATATGGCCCTGTGTACTCATGTCATTGGATTACCAAAAAGGTTGTGTCTAATTGATTTACTTTTTAGTTTTATTTTATTTGTAAAATCTTGTTTTAATAATCAAAAAGAAAAATGCCTTAAAGATAACTGTTGAAGAAGAGCACTTACAAAACCCTATTAAACATGTTTTGATAATATAAAATTGCTACTTTCATATAATTACCCTTTATTTTGCAGAAAATATATGATTTACAAAAATGAATGAAAAATATTTGAATTATGTCCCGAGAGAAGTAAATGCCATCACCGTGAGGAGCCGGCGGAGGAAGCTTTTCACCGACCTCTTGGTGAAGGACGGTTCAGTGTTATGACGTTGTATTTGAGCATCCAGCGACGTTCGTGATGCTTGCACTGGGGCCAGAGAAGGAGGACTTGATCGACATTCTGGTCTCGTTCACAAAGCCGAAGGATTAATACGCAAGGATGGGGAAGGCGTGAAAGAGCCGTTTCTTGCTATACGGGCCATCTGGGACTGGCAAGTCCACTACGGCGATCGCTGTAATGGCTAATTACCTGGAGTACGATGTTCATGATGTCAAATTGACGGCGGTGAAGGATATAACACGGATCTGAAGCAGCTGTTGATCAACACTTCGAGCAAATTGATCGTCATGATTGAGGACGTTGATTGCTCTCTCGACCTCACAGGTCAGCGCAACAGGGAGAAGACGAAGGAAAAAAAGAAGACAGAAGTCACTAGAAAGGTGATACTTTCTCGGATGTTGAATTTCAATGACGGGATACGGTCAGCACACATGGGGGCGAGACTGATCGTGGTAACGACGAATTTTGCAGACAAACTCGACCGGGCGCTCATTAGGAGAGAGAGGATGGACAAGAACATCGAGTTGTGCTACTGTTGTTTGGAGGGCTTCAAGTTCTCGCGAAGGACTATCTGGTTGTCGACTCCCACAACCTGTTCGACACTGTCCGGGGCTTAATGGAGGAAGTTGAAATGACTGCTGCCGACGTCGCCTAGAACTGGATGCCTAATTCCAGTGCTGATAATGCTAAGACTTGTCTGAGGAATTTAATCAAAGCTCTGGATACCAAGCATGTAGTCGGTATATGTTAGTTAGGGATCACTTCTCCCACATTGCCGGGATAGTTAGCCTTCATTAGTTCCTGCGATGTCAATTGAGCATCGTGCATATACTTGTTGGTTCTATGTGTAACAGAGGATTTGAATTATGTCTTTTGGTTCATAAGTGCACAATGTAAGGCTTCAATTGTTTCGCGAAAAACCAATGATTTGGCAAAAATTTTCTTAAAATTTATCGCTTGTATCGTTTGAAATAATTAATCGATGAATATGTTTTTATTATCAACGATAATTTATATCTAAACATTTTTGTGGACAATGAAAGTTTCTTTTGTTTAGCAATCAATTCTACATACCTCTTATGGAAGGTGAGGTCATAATACCTCGTTTCCTAAGTGTAACCCATGTCACACTTATCTAGATTAATTTTAAAGTCAAAAAATCTTAAACTATTATTTATATCTCATATTTACCCCAAATCAGTATACTCATGTCACATTTATCTCAAATTATGATAAATCTGAGATTTTTAGGTATAAATGTGATACAAGTATACCAGTTAGGGGTAAATATGACACTGGTATACCGATTTGGGATGTTTTTGTGATATAAAAATTAATTTGTGGGAAATGTGATGTGGGTGTGCCACTTCGGGAGTTTTTATGATACAAAAATTAACTTGGGACAAATGTAATACGGATGTACTAATTTTGAATTTTTTTATAGTATTAACTATTTTTCTTAAGAACGAGTCCCTCTGCGACCGACCCGTTACCAAAGAGCCGGGACACCGGGTCGGGGAATTGGGCTCCTGGGTCTGTCGGCCGAAGTTGGGCCAATGTACACCATTCCCTTTCACTACGGTACCACATCCTCTCCCACCATTTTCTTGCTCTCGTTCACTCAATTTCTGTTGCCCTTCTTCCTCAGCCATTGCTGTAGCTGCACTTTCTGCTTTCTCTTCTTCTTCTCTGGATTTCTTCTTGGCGTCCTTTTTCGCCTTCTTGAGCGCTCTGATCAATCCCTCCACGCAAGTCTCCTCGTCCTCGTCTCCCAACTTGGGCATCAAGTTCTCCGCCACGTCCGCTGGAGTCATCTTCCGTCTCCTCCAGCGGCTGCCTCACCGTCGCAAACGGTGGGTGGGACTCGACACCCAAGTTTCCTCGCCAGCACCTCGAACGACTTGAAGCAGCGATACGACTCGATGTCTTCCCAAGGATGGTACGATCTAAACATGTATATAATAATAAGCTCGTGAACAAAAAGATTTGGGACTTTTAATGTATAATATTTTCAATCGTTATCTTTTGTTCCATTTTATCACAGGAGTTCTAACTTCAAAGATATACCTCGTCCATAGCAAGCTAAATTACTTATGTCTGCACTTAAAAAATTATAAGTGTGTTGATGTGAGGATATAATTACCAAATAAATCTTAAATTTATTGTACGAGTGCAATTTTAGTTCTAAAAATCTCAATTTAATCAATTTAGTTTTAAACATTTTGACGATTCGTCCATATAATCATTCAACCAATTTGAAGTGGAAACTGCTGATATAACAGTCTAGTCAACTTCAGCCGTCTTATATAGCATAGCTGGTGTTGACACAGACGTTTTTGCAATTTTTAAAATTTTTTGAATATTTTACTTTCCTTTTTTTTTCCTTCTTCCCCTGCCTGTCACCATGCCTTGGCAATGACTAGCAAAGGAAAAAAAATTACAAAAATCATTTACATTAATGCCAGTTGTGCCATATAGGACAGTTAATGTCCATGTCAGTAACTTTTGGCCAAAATTAGCCAATAGCACTACATTGGCAAAATCGTTAAAAGGTTTAGGACTGATTTGGTCAAATCGAATAATTTAAGAGTAAATTGGCATCCACACAACATGTTAAGTTTTTTTTATAAAATAATTTCCCCTGCATGCGAATCCACACAGATTGAAGTACAGGTTGGAGGAAAGGTGGTATCCGAGAATAGATGAGTGGAGCTTGTTTAGTACTTCATTGCAAAATGTTGATCTAGATTAAAAATAAAGATAAAGTAATAGAGATGCATTTGATGTTAGCTTGCTCAAGTATAGCCATAACTCATTAAAACCATGCAAAATATAAGCTAGCTAGCATTCTACCTGCTCAACAAAATTGTCATGCACAACAATCATAATAAATTATAACCCTCGAAATTGAAATACCTAAAAAAAAAAGACTAGATGATGCAAGGAGAAACTCACAACTATATATCAATTAAATTACTTGAACAATCTACACTTATCATCTATCCCACACATCATGTTGCATAGATATCGTATTTATGGAACAGCTTCTATGGATCGTAATAGAACCAAGTTCAGGCATAGCGAGTAAGTAAAAACATCGATAGTATGGCGAACAAGCATTCCTCGCAAAACAGAAAAAGAAAGAAACTTAGGCCAGATCACAGGAGAAAACATCTCATGCCATGCAAATATGGCTAGAGGGAGGGAGGGGGAGAGAGAGAGAGAGAGAGAGAGAGAGAGAGAGAGAGATTGGATCATACGATAACTCCTCGAGGTTAAAGGGACTCTTGCTGAGCAAAGATGGAACTTGTAGCTATTACAACGTGGATATCAAAAATCATAATAAATTATAACCCTCGAAATTGAAATACCTAAAAAAAAAAAAAGACTAGATGATGCAATGAGAAACTCACAACTATATATTAATTAAATTACTCGAACAATCTACACTTATCATCTATCCCACACATCATGTTGCATAGATATCGTATTTATGGAACAGAGCTTCTATGGATCGTAATAGAACCAAGTTCAGGCATAGCAGAGTAAGTAAAAACATCGATAGTATGGCGAACAAGCATTCCTCGCAAAACAGAAAAAGAAAGAAACTTAGGCCAGATCACAGGAGAAAACATCTCATGCCATGCAAATATGGCTAGAGGGAGGGAGGGAGGGGAGAGAGAGAGAGAGAGAGAGAGAGAGAGAGAGAGAGAGAGAGAGAGAGAGAGAGAGAGAGAGAGAGAGAGAGAGAGAGAGAGAGAGAGAGAGATTGGATCATACGATAACTCCTCGAGGTTAAAGGGACTCTTGCCGAGCAAAGATGGAACTTGTAGCTATTACAACGTGGATATAAAAAATCATAATAAATTATAACCCTCGAAATTGAAATACCTAAAAAAAAAAAAAAAAAAAAAAAAAAAAGACTAGATGATGCAATGAGAAACTCACAACTATATATTAATTAAATTACTCGAACAATCTACACTTATCATCTATCCCACACATCATGTTGTATAGATATCGTATTTATGGAACAGAGCTTCTATGGATCGTAATAGAACCAAGTTCAGGCATAGCAGAGTAAGTAAAAACATCGATAGTATGGCGAACAAGCATTCCTCGCAAAACAGAAAAAGAAAGAAACTTAGGCCAGATCACAGGAGAAAACATCTCATGCCATGCAAATATGGCTAGAGGGAGGGGGAGGGGGGAGAGAGAGAGAGAGAGAGAGAGAGAGAGAGAGAGAGAGAGAGAGAGAGAGAGAGATTGGATCATACGATAACTCCTCGAGGTTAAAGGGACTCTTGCCGAGCAAAGATGGCACTTGTAGCTATTACAACGTGGATATCAAAAAAGCACCGGCAATATAACAGATGCATGCACAAGCAAAATGAAAATAGGATCATATGATAACTCCTCAAGATTAGAAGGACTCTTGCTGAGTAAAGATGGCACTAGCTATTACAACATGCATACATATCAAAAAGGCACCAGCAATATAACAAACCCATGCACAAGCGGAATAAAAATAGGATCATGTGATAACTCCTCGAGGTAAAGGGACTCTTGCCGAGTAGAGATGGCACTTGTAGCTATTACTACATGCATACATATAAAAAAGGCACTGGCAACATAACAAATGCATGCACAAGCAATAGCTCGAGGTGCCATCTCTCCTGCGACAGGAGCTCCTAATAACCTCTAATTCAGTGCTCTCCTCTCTCACTTTTCTCTGGAGGAGGGGACAACCTATGCTCTCCTTCCTCCTGATGTATCTATCTCTACACAACGCAATGTATATCTGTCTCACCTTATTCATCCAAATGCACGCTTATATAGAGCTCTCAGGACAACAGTTCCGTTCTTCTCCCTCGTCTTTTTTCTTCTCTTTTCTCTTTTTAAAAAATTTGGCGATAAAGATTGATGAAAGAAAGAAGGAGAGAACTTGTGGTCTTGGCGACAGTGCTTGGGTCGTCGTTGAATTCTCTTCACTTTTTACGTTGGATTCATTGTTGCTACAAACAAAGTAGACGTCAAAGTGGATGCATATCCATAATCCTTCCATTTCCACATATTCCACATATTCCACATGCACAATGATTTATTATTGTAACAATAACTCAAGTGGACTCTCAGCATAGCATCACATGCATCGTACCGCGGATCTCGATCTGTAGTTTAGTCACCGTGATTGTTAGGTCAGGTTAGAATACGTGAAATGTAAATGACCTATGTAGATTATTCTTTTGATAAAAAAGTTCATAAACTATAGAGCGTTGAATTTTTTTATCTTGCATTGAGTGACAAGTCTGGTAGCAACTCACTTGGCTTGATTGCAACGTAAATAAAACAAATAAAGAGATACATGCATATGTATTGGAACCGACAAAACATCCTCTAGCTAAACACGAGAATTCTCATGTTTGGCCCTTGTAAAATCGTGATTAATCAAATCTAGTATCGAATTAGTAAAATATATGTGACGCGAACTTGTAGTTTGGTCGGAGATGGGATTACGAGGCTTAAAACTACGACCTAATGTCTTGCCAAAATGATGAGGGGAACAAACCTTTCTGGGCAAAGCAAAAGAAGGGCATGATGATCACCTTGTTGTGTGTCACATTTTGACGAGGTCCTGAAGTTTGGAAAAGTAAAAGTTGAATTCAAACAGCCAGTACATAAGCATATGATGATTTTCATGAAATTAAAAATGAATAAATGAACGAGTTGTCAAAAGGGCGTTTAAGTCAAACAGAAACTGTCCTTGATGGGTCCTTGCTCGCCAAAGTCACTTTCATCAAGATGCATGCATTAGATTCTTGTGGGGGGCATTTATTTTATGGATCAAGGGTTAAGATGATGTTTTCTCTTTATTGATCGATTGCCCACCCTTTTGATTGTGCGGAATAATATCAACACAGAGTTCACAAAATTAATATATGGAGCGACGTGGCATATCCGATTAAATGATCGGTCTTGAATTGATTCACTCATCTAAATGTCCGATTATGCAGACTAATACTAATATATCTGACATTACATGGATAATATATGTTTTTTGCACGCATGATCTGGCTACAACCTCCATAATTCTAGGTATCTAAGTAGTCATTTTCTTTTAACAAACTTGTCCTTTATTTGTGAAAAGCCATCGTCTCGATTGAGATTGTAGAGATCCGATCACGTGCTTCCACTGAAAAGAATATCTTCTACGGTGGAATTCATTTGGTTCTCCAACACAAAAGAAGATGGAAAAGGAACTACTATATTTCTCAAAATCAATTTTAATTAAAATTTGGATTATATTCTAGGTGCGCTTATTTCACAAAAAACTCAAGATTTAGAAAACATTTTCCAAAAAATGATTAGTTATATCACTTAAAAATATTAGTCAATTTTTTTCATTGTCAACATTGATTATTTTTGTGGATGGTGAAAATAATTTTCATTTATTTATTTTTTTAAGTAATATAAATAATTATTTAAAAAAAAAATTTCGGATATTAAATTTTTTGTGAAATAAACATACCAAGTAATCCTTTTGGTCGTTCAAATGTAATTATGCCTTCGCATAATGTTCTTGTAAAAGAACCACCTTTTGACAGAGTCTTGACAATCAAATGATGATGACATATGACATGAGTGTCCCCTTTCAACGCTGCATGAATTCTAATTCTAAAAGATCGTATGCATGTCATAGACTTTTTTTTTCTTTTTTCTTTTTTTAATTTCATAACTTGTTCGCTGAGAGAACTTGTTAAAAAGAGTTTATTATTGTTGTCAATTCTGCTGGTAAGTACAAGGAAAAAAAAATCCATAGAAGGTCTCAAAATACAATGGTATTATTAAAAAAAAAAGTCTCAAATCTATTGCACTTCTATTAATTCAATTTTAAACCTTTTTAATTGCATTACTTGAGTCATCAACCTTTTTATATTTTGCCAATTGAGTCTATCTAGCTAATTTTAGCCGGAAATTGCTAACGCAACCGCCGATCGTCCAACATATAAAAGGCTGAGAGGGGAAATCAGAGAAGAGATGACTCTCACATAGATAGAAGGATAAATTATTTATAGAGGCAAGTAGCATCTGACTCCGAATCCCATTCATGATAGTACTGCATACTACATAAAACAATGTATTGTAAATTCGACATTCGAGAATTGTGATTGTCTGTTTTCAAACTGCAAGTGCCTGTGGCGCTCAGGATTTCTAATGTGTAATGACACACTTTAGCATGGCATGTATCCCACTCATACAACCATATTTACTATCGTAGTTATTATGTGATGAAATATATATTTCCACACACATATATATATATATATAATATATATATATAAGCAAAGTGACGTCATAATGACGTGATTATATTCTTCTCATGAGTGTGAACACTCAAACGAATAGAGAGAGATGCATGAAAGTGCCACATAAAGCACAAAAAAGGAGATGCACTTTAAATGTCGGAGGAGGAAGAGAACGGCGTGCCAATTCCATACTAATTTATTACTATTTCCTTTTTTGACCAAACAATTCCATACTAATTATTACTATTTCCTTTTTTTTGACAGAGAGTGGAATTTGGATATAAGTACATGGACTATTTTTGGAATTTCTCAAAAATAAATCTATCCTCTAATTTGGAGAGAACTTACAACTTAGGGTCTATCCAAGACAAGGTGACTATGATTTGCTATGGAGATCTAATATGGATCACCTACTAAATTATTTAAGACATGGCGATGTACAATTTATACATGCTTACGTGATGATATAAAATTCTAGAATTCCTTTAGAGTACAGAAATGTCTTTTTATACAAATCAAAAGTCACCATCGCAATCCCCCAACCGTCCTTAATTTTGTTGCTATCGTTGATTTGGCGGAAAGAAGCGAGGTAAAACCCTAAAATTCTAGTATGCTAGCTTTGGACTATTTTAAAGATTGAGATGTATTGGACAGAATGATTAAATATTGTTAGGGAACATATGTTTCAAATAAGGTTCATGAGAATACATTTGAACGTTGACCGTTTAAATACATTGAACTTAGAAGTGTATTTACCTTGTTGAAACTGAAGACTTCGGCTGATTCGCACGCAGCTAGCTAGTTCAATCAAGGTTACTGAAAAAGGTTCAACATTGACTAGATAAATTAAGTTCATTCAACTTAATTAGGTTCATGTCACGATGCATGAACCACTTTAGCTTGTCACCTGAATTTAAGGTCAAGATATTGGTTATAGAGGATCTTTGTTGATATCAATATGACAACATCAATGGTTCTTCAACCGTCTCAAATTTTCTTTGTCCATATTTTTCAAAATTAGTCGTATCGAAAGGATAGTATATTTCGTTCACACCCATACACACCTCTAACCCTCCTCAATTACTTTCAAAGTTGATTAACTTCGGATAGCCAACGACATATTTCCTCGAGATTATGGCTGATGTTATGAAAGCCTTTGACTCAGTAAATTGGAATTTTTACTGATGCATTGAGGGCTATTCGGGTTCTTGAGTCCTTTGTCCCTTGGATGGAGACTTGCATATGTTCTGCATATTTTTTCCATTTCTATAGTTGGAAGCTTGGAGGGCTTTTTCAAAGGTGGAAGAGGTTTGAGACAATGAGATTCATTATTAGTGATGACTTGGAATCGCGCGAACCGGTGGGGTCGCCCAAGTTCTTAAGGCACGCGTTCCTTCCCAGGACCTTAGGCAAACTACGGGATCAAGATACGATACTAAACTTCAATATCAGATAAGAGCTGCAACGCATCAATTTAGGTAAACCTGGGTCGTTGGGACACCCAAGGGGCTTAGATCGCGATGAGAAGGTTAACATATTACGTGCTCGTATGAAGGAACTAGTCAAACGATAACCTGAAATCTTAAGTCCGGAAGTAGAGTCACGCATTGGACAGATTAGCATCCCACGGCACCCTTTCAGTACAGCACCTCTTTTTATTGGCTAAATCCCAAAGCATTCCTCAATTGGTTTCCTAAACATGCACGGCATTTATTTCTATGTACATCGCTATTAAAATCCTGAACTCTGGGGCAGCTCGGCCCCTGCCGACAAACATTTTATATGGGCAAAAAACAAAGCTCTTGGTGCGCACAAAGAATTCCGCACCAAAACTACCCAATTAATAAATACTCCACTAATCGAGTAGATAGTCGTCTTCTAGATGCACGTGAAATTTCCTAGGAGCAATCATTTTGTAAACATAAGTATTTGAAGCTGCATGAAGGGTCTCTGAGAAATACTCGGATTGACGCACTTCAGGTATGTCCGAGAAACATTCGGATTGAGGTAGTTGATTGACGGCGTCATGCTAGTCAATATGTACAAACTACGTACAAAATCATTTGGGTCAAGACCACTTAAATAGATCAAAGGCCTATACTTCTCGGTTGATGGCGCTAGGAGAGTATTATATATGGCCCTTTGCGACCTTTCCCTTAGATTAAAAAAGTTGTAACTAATTGATTTACACTTTATTTTTCAAATCTTGCGATGCACGTATTTTGAATTTTTGTAATCTTAGGTAAATGTAATTTTCAAGATATATAACTATTGAAACGTAGATTTGCACAGAATTTATTCAAAGTTCTTTTTGAAGTTTAAATTATACTTTAAAATTTTTTATAGGAAGATAAAAAGTTACTTTTGACTTTTTAGACAACGGAACAACAGTTTGATTTCTAGCTTTTAAGAATGTTCCGATAGGGTCTTTTCCTCCACCATTTCAACTTTGACGCTGATGCAGTAGAAAGATTAATACACTAGTCACCAATTAAATAAATGATGAAATAACTTTGCGATTACTAAAGGTTAGTATCTCATTCCAATCCGGCGAAATGTTTTTTATTTATTTATTATATATCCAGGATTTGGCCTGGCACACCTTACGGGTGCTCATGGCCACCGCTGGCTCAACAAGCCCAACGGAAACCACCGACTATACCTGGAGGGAGGCTAGCACAAAATTTCAACACCATGGCCCCCTACTTAAGACATGTTAGCAGCGTAAAGATTCGAACTCTCGACCTCAACATTGAAGGAGAAAACTAATACCAATGTAGCTGCCCATGGTTGAATCCAGTTGGGCAATATTGATATGTATCATCTTATGAAAACTTGAGATGGAGATTGAGGTTGCATTAAACTTCAAATTTGCTCGACTTTGAGCTTAGGAATGTATGATACTCTATTGCGTTGACCTCGAGCTTGAGTTCTAGAAATCAACTCTCGAATTCGAGTTCGGTTTGTACGATAAACTACATCATAATAGTTCATATCTTGTTTACATCCCCTAGCATTTCTGTGTGCCTAATAACTTAATTTCGTCGAACCCACTTTTTTGCAGCCGTCCTTGGTCGGTGCAATGCTGTCGAGCTCATGTTATTCTGAAATATTCTAGAATAAAGTCAATTGCACGAGTTTTTAGCTTGGTCAACTAAGCATTCAACTTTTCGACAAAAAAAAAAAAAAAAACTAAGCATTCAACTTCGAAAGCGAAAGTTCGACCAAGATTGCCCCCTCTTTTTCTCCTATTCATGCGTTGAATTCAACCTAACCTTTCATATTTACAAAGTCCACCCGACATCCATGTTTTTTTCTCAGCTTTCAATCATAGTCTTCTTCTCAAGTTTTCATCATGCGAGTGTTCAAAATGCTAAAACTAATCATCGTTGTCTCGGAGGCATGTTCTTGAACCTCAAACCAAATGGGACAAAAATAATGCTAAACTGTTGTTGACAATGAAGATATTTTATATTGATTAGTTATTTCAAATGATGCAAGCTATCATTTTTAGGCAAATATTCTTCAAATCATTCATTTTTCGCAAAATAAATTGAGCCATGTGTCATCTTACATAAAAGAGAGTATCATAGTTCGAACAAAGGAGAGAGGAGTGTTAGTATATAAAAGCAATAGCTTTCCTTTTCGTTTGTATGTTTGTTTGTTTGTTTTTTTTTTTTTTTTTTGCTAGGAAACATCAACCATGAAAGCAATACTTTATGAGGTTCCGTTTGGACCACCATTTTTCATTATATCATATATCATATAAGTATCACTTTTGTAATTTGAATTTGAAGTGAAGAGGATATGCTTAATCTTCTTACTACATGAAAGAAGGAAGAGTGACCAAAAAGAGAAGAAACTCATTTTTCTCACTGAGTACTCTACCGACTGGGTTTGGGCTTTCAAGGCACCTATCTCATAAGTAAGTCATGACTAATACTTCTTGAGACACTGGTTAATATGCACCTAAGGTTAACAAACATAGGAAGACTTCACCGAATTGTGATTTTAATTATCCAATATCATTAATTGTCAATACCTTGAATTTGATGTACTTAGATTGAAATACAGTTGATATCTTGACGATATGCTGGGGTAACATAGCTGTGGCTTGGAAAATTGGTTGTGTGCTTGCCAGGTCAGGAGTTTATAGGAAAATTCGTTAGGTTCCAACATAGTGTATTGATTGCAAAAAAATAGTGCATTGGTTGATAGAAATCACTTCTAATTTTGAACAATTGTCCTTTATGACGGCCTAAGATAAGAGATGCTGGCTAATTTTGAAGAATGAATGACCCAAGTCATGCAAATGGAGTTCTCTTAAGGACTATATTGTTAATATGTGATAATATATTTAAATCACATAGAATCACTCTATTTCATACAATTCACAACCAACTTTTGTTAACAAGTATTGTGTGAGGTCATTCGCAACAAATATTGGTGGTAAAAATTTATAAGAATTTTTCTTTTAATAATCGTCAAATGATGTTCCAACATAAGTAAGAGGTCAGCTTAATTAGTAATAAATTTTGCTATCTCCATATAATCTTGGGCTCAAATTTTAGTGGGAGCATTGCTGGATTAAAATCCTGAATGCACTAAGCCAATGGGGGGGAGTCCATACTTGAGATTACTCAAGAAGGTGGACTAGTCAAAATGTGAGAAAGTTGGTCCAGACAATCACCTAATCGCTAAACCAAACAAATTCCTATCTATAGATAAGTATGTGTATTTCTCCCTTCGCCTTGGTGAAGTACTTTTCCCCATCAAGATAGCTTTGGAGATTTTAAGAATAGACAAAAATGATTGTGATTGAGTGGTTAAAGGTAAATTTGGTTAAAATTAGCAAATGCCGTATTCAAATCATAACATCTTCCAACTCAGATTAATCATAAGGACTATGCCCACTATCCTAGTTGAAACATTCAATTCTTTTTAGAATTAAATTAACCATAGATCAAAGAAGATATTTAAGTCTCAATAATGAAGAACAGTATGATGAGATTTTTCAGAAGTTTTCTTTGTCTATTTTATAGTAATTTCACGCGGGAGTTTGGAGTTGAAGATTGGCCCTGAATTCGATAGTCGCGGAAAGGCCCAACAGAGGCCCAATTACAAGCTTTATTTTAGAGTTGGTGACTATATATTATAAAGGCTGGACATTGGAAGTTGAAATCAGCCAAAATGATTCGACCACCAAAAAAAAAAAAAGAAAAAAAGAAAAAGGAATGAGCCGAAATGAAATTAAATAAATAGAAAAGGTAAAGGTTCCTTGTTAAAGCTCAATGTTAATGAGTGGAAAGGCACTATGAAATCCTATTAAGTATGCTCTGAAATATGAATTTGTTTGCTTCTTTATTAAATTGCATACTTCTTCAGTTTCCAAAACATCTTGAAATGCACCCTTTTCTATTTCTGTGTAGCTTAACTAGTGCCCCATGTGCACTTGTTAACAAAAATCAAAAGATCAAATAACAACAAAAGAGAAAACAATTAAAATCAAGTACAAACTAAAATAGTGAGAAACTACAATTTATATCCAATAACATATTTAGTCTATTTTAATAACTTAGTAAAAAAGAAGTTGTAACTTATTATATCTGCAAATCCTTTTTAAGCACAAAAAATTATTTAAAGCATAAGTAATAAAATGTCACATCATCTTATCTAATCCAATTGGATAAGTCAGATGAGGTGGGGACGGTCCATGGTCCTTTGAATTTGTAATCCAATTGGATAAGGTCATAACTTGATCAATGCATGCCATTCTCTTTCACTCCACTCAATTTGAGTTGTCCTTCTTCCCTAGTCATTGCTCTGGCTGCTGCTGCTTCTGCTTCTCCTGGTGCTGCTGCTTTTTCTTCGTCTTCTTCTGATTTCTTCCTGGCGTCCTCTTTCGGCTTCTCGAGTGCTTCGATCAATCCCTTCAAGCAAGCCTCCTCATCCTCGTCATCCGACTTGGGCATCAAGTTCTCCACCACGTCAGCCGGAGTCATCTTTGTCTCCGCCAGCAACCACCTCACCGTCGCAAACAGCAGGTGTGACTCAACGCCCAAGTAATTCCTCGCGAGCACCTTGAACGACTCGAAGCAGCAATGCGACATCTCGATATGCTTGTCCATCCTCCCTCTCCTGATTAGGGCTGGGTCGAGCCTCTCCACGAAGTTCATTGTGAAAACGATGATCCTCTTGCCCCCGCACGCCGACCATAGCTCGTCGATGAAGTTCAGGAGCCCGGAAAGCGTGACCTTGCTGTCCTTGCTCTCTTCCCTGCCTTTGGCCATTCTCTTGACAGGATCCGCTTTCTCTTCATCCTCGTCTTTCTCTTGCTTCTTTGTCTTCCTCTAGCCAGTCAGGTCGACGGAGCAGTCAATATCCTCGATCACTATGATCGACTTCGCAGACGTCTCGATCAGCAGCTTCCTCAGCTATGTGTTGTCCTTGACCATCGTCAGCTCTTGGTCGTACACGTCGTAGTTGAGGAAGTTGGCCATCGCGGCAATCATCGTTGACTTGCCAGTACTTGGCGGGCTGTAGAGAAGGTAGCCACGCTTCCACGCCTTGCCAATCCACTCATAGTACTCCTTCCCTCGGCGGAACTTGAGGAGGTCGTTCATAATCTCACTCTTTTTGTTAGACTCGACGGCCAGGGTGTCGAACGTGGCGGGGTGCTTGAACGCCACGTGGCTCCACTTGCTCACCTTGTAGTAGTACCAGTTCGAGCTCGGGTTGTTGGCGAAGAGCTTCCGCTGCCGGTTCTCCGCCGCCACCGCCTTCCCCTTCACCAGGACGTACTTTATGTAAGAGCCGGTGATCAACTCCCGGTGGCTCCGGTGGAATGTCAGCTTATAAAGCCTGGAGGCAGAGGCAATGACCCATTGATTTGGCTTGTCAGATCAGAGAAGGTCGAGCATAGGATGTAAGAGTTTTCTTTATATGGGCTACATTAATTAAGATTGTAATTACCGCTTTATGGCGTTGGTCTAATAAGGTAAGGTATAAAGTTTTCTTAATAGTTGAATATGGGCCTGGCATTGTGTGGGCCGAGTTGGGCCTAGCCCGTGATGAGTGGGCCCGTCCAAAACTCTATAAATAGCGTTAAGGTCTCTTCTCTAGCCCTCACTTCTTCCATGAAGTTTCTCTCACCTCACATAAGGCAAACTATGACTGGCGGTCTCATCGAGCCAGGCACCGAGGGTCATAGAGGAGAAGATCTTCAGCATTAAAGCTCGGATTGATGTTGGATCATCGTCATTCCACATAAAGATCGATAGATTCCAAATAAGGTACACAAATCTTCGTATTCTCCTCCTACATGTTCGGTCTTCTAGCTACGCCGATCCTGGAAAGCCGCTCCGACGGCCAACATTTGGTATAAGAGCCTCGTAGCCTAGAACCCGAACTGTTGCTTCTAGCCCGTTTTCAGAAAATTTGCCCGTTGAAACTTGATTTTGAAAACAAATTTGAATTCTTATCGTCGAGCTGAGCATTTTGGTGGGTGGCACGCCTTTGGCGGAGGCCAAATACGCCGGCGACAAGAATTTCGGATTTCTCCTACCCTTGGGACATTTCGCCTATATTCATGAATTTTGGTCCGATGAAAGTGATTTTTTATTGCATATACGGCTTCTAATCTTCCATACGAGCATTTTGATGGGTCGAACGTCTCTAGGCGAGGCCGGAAACATCCGCACGCGCCTCCACGGGCCGAGACGGAGCTCAGAGGCGGTGACACGCGCCATTGCGCTCTCTCACGCGCGCTGACGCGTGGCGTGCGCGCGCGCATGTGCGCCGATGCGTGGACCGACACGTGGCATCACGCGCGTGGACCACCTCAGCGATGATGACGTCATTCGTGAGTCATCCCGCCGACTCACCACGCCATTGACAGGTGTCGATGATGACGTCACCAACACGTGGCATGTGACGTCATTGATGACATCACCATGGACCCGACCCGGTTGACCATTGACCGGGTTGACCCGACCCGGTTCGACGGATGACCGGTTGAACCCTTTGCCGGTCGGGCCGTTGACCGGTTCGATCCATTGACCGGTCGGACCGGTCGGACCGGCTTCGGCCGGTTTTCGGGCGCTAGTGCGTCCAGCTCACACGCTGCGCATTCCAGAGGCGCGTGAGGGCGCGTGGGAGCTCCGATTCGAGCGTGGTTTAGACCATTGTGCTCGTATGGATGTGCTCTACACTATTATGTGTTTATTTTATATTTTTGATGATTTTATGAATGTGAAAATGCATGTGAAACCCTAAGGTACGTGATTTCAGGGTAATTTTTTGCGTATTTTTCATGTATTTCTCTATGATTTTGAAAATACGTTGCAATATCACATATATATTTTCACATAAGGAATGTGTAGAGCTTCGATTCATTGATAACATGTATAAGGTTTAGCTTGTATTAATGAATGAAGTAATATGATTGGCATGATATGTGATTTTAGTAACGAATTGCCCCTATCATCCGGTCTAAAATCACATGTATAAAGTAAATGTGAGTTATAAAGTTTATATCCCTGATATGAGAGTGTTTCAATGATTTAATTGGGTTGTGACCGCCAAAGTGGCACACTTGATTGGATTTGAGAAACGTCGGTCTCATATCGTAATGGGATGTCTCATGTTCTGATATATATTTATACTCCCAAAGGAGGTAATTGTGTGTTAGTTCATGGAGGGATGCATGTACAGCATATGGTTGAGGAGTGACTGACTCTAGTGGTTCATATGCCCAAAGGTGGTGAATTCACAAAAGGTCAGAATATGTTCTCATGACCACTATCATGTGGAGAGTATGCAATTGCATGTCATGTATTCTGCTCAAAGGTGTTTATATGATAATGTGTGTAACTCTCAGGATGTGTACTTATAAGGTTTTCAAGTTACACAGTACTCACATGATGCCAATTATATATGGAATTAGAAGGCATATCATTTAATATGCTCCTTGCTATTAAGTTACATTATCAATAATGGCAACTCCATTGTTGTTGAGGTTCCTATTGGTCAAATTTTAAGTAGTAAAATGATTTTATGTTTAAAAATGAATGTTGGTAGATGTTGATATTATTCTTGTTTTGAGTAAGCTGAGAATCTCACTGTTAGATATATGGAATTAGAAGGCATATCATTTAAGAACACTTGAAAATGGTTTACCAGCTGACTGCATTATTAGAAGGATGATGAAAGTCTTGGTGGCTTGAAAACGAGATTGGTATAAATGCAAGGACTCTTCAACATAAGGTGTGATGGTTCTGATGAGGTTAAGGATTACGTCATAAGGATGGTAGTTTTGAAGTCCAGAATCATACTCATAAGGGTATTCATAAAACTGTCGGTCATTCTGACAATCTAATCTTAGGATATCACCCTTAAGAGAAATGGTGTCATTCACTGTTTTTGTGGGAATATATGACACATAAAGATATTGTAATGATATAAAGCTTGATTGTCCAAGTGTGAGTCTAGAGTTAATGATTCATTAGCATTTATTTATGAATTCAATTCCTATCAAAAGTCTCATCTGGTTCTTGGTGGCTAGATAGCGGTGCAACAAATTATGTTGTTTACCATAAAGGGATTCATAAATCTAAGGAAGCCAAATTAGATTGAATCATAACTCATCACGGGAAACAACATTTAACGTCGTTTTAGTGGGAGATGTTGTTTTGACTATAGGTACTGGTTAGCATTTGACGTTGAAAAACATTTTTATGTACCTTCCTTTAGACGGAACCTAGTTTCCGTATCATGTCAGGAAGTGTACAACCATTCTTTTGAAATAAAGAATGATGCTATTTCAATGTTTTATAAGTCAAATAAAGTTGGATGCTATAATGGGTCAAATGAATTGTACCAATTGTGCTAATCTCCTAAGGATATGTATGTAGTTTTACAATTGGAAAAGTTGTTTCCAATAGAGATTTACCTGAAGAATAGTCTTATGCATTGTAGAAGAAAGATGATTAAGAAAAAGAAGAAAACTATAGTATGAAGTTTTGAACTATTAAGGATCATTGATATTGATATTGATGACCATATATGGTAAAGTTTTATAGAAATATTGACAACTATTTTCTCTTGATTAAAAAAAAAGGGTCTGAATCTTTGGATTTATTCAAATTCTTTCATATTAAGGTCAAGGAACAGTTGGGATGAGTCTTAAAGATTGTCAGATATGATCATAGTGGTGAGTGTTTTGACTATGGCAATGCTGGATAGCTTAAAGGGCCATTTGTCAAATACTTAGAAAGATTCTGGGATGGTAACTTAGTTTACTATATCCGAAAATCTTGGAACAAATTGGTGTGGCCGAAAGGCATAATTTCACCATGATGGACATCATAGTGAGTATGATGATTTAGGACTAATTTATCGGGTTTTTTATGGGGCGAAATAGCCCAACATGCATTAAACCGTATTACTACCAAAGGTATTCCATTGACTCTCTTTTGAGTTGTTGATTAGACGTAAACTTGCCTCGAATCATCTTAAGGTTTGGAGAGTCATGCAGAAGTTTGGTTATATAATCTAACATTAAATAAGTTGGAATCCATAACCACTTGGTATCAAACCCAGATCATTTAAAGGGATATCAGGTTTTATTAGCCCAATAAAGGAATAACAATTGTGGAATCACAAACAATAAAGTATCTAGAGTTCGACAAAAATGTAGAGGATAGTTGCTCTTAGACTATTAAAGATAATGGTATGGTGGTGACCATTGTGTCTTTGGTTTTGTCTTTCCCTATATAGATAATTGTGGAGTCTTTTACTCTATATATTAAGCTTGTGAGGTTCAGGATATTGTTATTGATACGATTCCTGATGAAGTTTTTCAAGCCTCTCAAGTGTTAGATAGAATGATAGTAGCTCCACTCAAGAGATTTGTTACTGAAAGATGTTCAGTTATATCACCATACTATATAGTCTATTTGTAAGAGCATAATTATGATATCTGCTATGTGATTGAACTAGTGACTTGTATGTGCAACTGCTGTTTCTTGTCCTCAGTTTGATTTGTGGTTAGATGTAATGAAAAGACGAGATGCAATTTATAAAATGTGATAGTGTTTGGGAGCCTATTGAATTGGTTGAAAGTCACAAGCTCATCCGCTGCAAATGGGTATATGAGACTAAGAGAAATTTCAAGGGAAACATTGAGAATTTTAAATTCAAATTACTAATATAAAGTTTTCACTCAGAGAGAAGTTTAGTCTTTTCTAAAGACTATTTCAGAGTAAATATGGTATTACTGGCTCATTTTTTATGAAATTACATTAGATAGATAATTCTAATTATGTTTCTCAATGAATACCTTAATAAAGAAGTCTATGTGGTATAACCCAAAGGTTTTGCAGCAGATGATTCAGGTAAGCTTGTGTGTAAACTGAAAACCCTTATTCATGGCCTTAAGAGAATCTGTAGATCAGACGATGCTTGGAGTTTTATAATGTTATCACTTCATTCAGTTTTGCTGAGAATAAAGTAGATCAGTGTATATACTACAAGGTCAGTGGGAGAAAATTTAGTTTTCTCAGATTCTATGTAAGTGATAACTTGCTTGCGATAGCAATATTGGATTACAGCATAAGATAAAATAGATATTGCCGAGGAATTTTGACTTGAAAAATCCTAGTCAAGTACCTTTTGTCCTTGGCATTGAGATCTATAGAGATCGTTCTTGGCATATGTTAGATTTATTTTGGATTGCATATGCTGATTATATTTTGAAAATATTCAATAAGCTAGGAGTTACTGTTGTTGTTAAGGCTAATAGATTAAATATATGGCATTGTCCTTGTCCAAATTTTGGTAAAACCCAAATAAAGAATATACTTCATGCTAATGCACTCATAAGTGTCATATATGCTTAAGTTTGCATTAGGCTAGATGTTGCTTTTGCAGCAAAACTTTTAGACAGATATTAGTCAAATCTAAAATATGATCATTGGATAGCTACCAATTATGTCTTGAGATCCTGAAAAGGACAAGAAAACTACATGTTGACAAATTTGTTCAGGATCTAGAGCTAGTAGGATATTCGAATGCAAATTTTACTAACTATAAGGATAACAAGAAGTTGATAACATAATATATCTTTGTATTAGCAGAAGGTGCGGTATTATGAGAAGTGTTAAACATAAATTTATGTTATCCTCTACCGTATAAATGGAGTTTATAACATGCCTTTTAGCTGCTACTCAAGATATTTGACTTCGGAACCTCATTAAGGAGTTGATCATATTTGATATTATGAATAGACCCATACGGCTGTATCGAGACAATAACTCTTCAGTGTTGTTTGTCAACAACAATAAGGGTCTCGAGGGGTCTAGATATATGACGGTCAGGTTTCTGACCATAAATAAATAATACAGAATGGTGGCACTACAGTAGAGCATATTTCCACAGATGATGTGGTTCTAGACCCACTAATTAACGTTTTTCGCCCTTGTGTACTTGAACGACATGTCGTGAATATGGGCTAAGGAGCATCATTGGATGCTGTTATTTAGTGGGAGCTGTTTTGATTTTGCTCTAATAAAGCTTATATATGTTGCACATTCGATAAAGTGTTCATGAATGTGTAGTCACCATATTGAACCAATTATATGTAATGAAAATCTCAAGGTATTATGTAAGCCTTGAGTGAAGGCTGGGGGCATCTGGTTATCAGCCTTGAATATATGTCTTGATTACACATAAAGAAAGGTTAACCATAAAGATAAGACATATGTAGGTTCATTAGAACCATAAGGATATTCTCTAGTGGCACATCCGGTTTTCTGTGACACTTAAGGTAAGAGAATAGTGACCGACAAGGGAGATAACACATAAGGTAAAACTCTTTATGAGGTATTATCCGTTTGCCACACAACCATATTGAATCCATATCAATAAAGTTGAAAGCATTCGTGACCATGGAAGACTCTGTATGAATACATGCAGTTACCGCCATGATTCGGTGTTGGAGACTTTATGGGATAGGATTGACTATTAAGAATTGCCACTAGACCAACATAAAGGTGCGCACATAAAGTACAGTCTCAATTAATATAGCCCAAGTGGGAGAATGTAAGAGTTTTCTTTATATGGGCTACATTAATTGAGATTGTAATTACCGTTTTACGGCGTTGTCTAATAAGGTAAGGTATAAAGTTTTCTTAATAATCGAATATGGGCCTGGCATTGTGTGGGCCTAGTTGGGCCTGGCCGTGATGAGTGGGCCCGTCCAAAACTCTATAAATAGCGCTAAGGTCCCTCCTCTAACCCTCACTTCTTCTATGAAGTTTCTCTCACCTCACATAAGGCAAACTGTGAGTGGCGGTCTCATCGAGCCAGGAACCGAGGGTCATAGAGGAGAAGATCTTCAGCGTTAAAGCTCGGATTGTTGTTGGATCATCGTCATTCCGCATAAAGATCGATAGATTCCAAATAAGGTACACAAATCTTCGTATTCTCCTCCTACATGTTCAGTCTTCTAGCTACGCCGATCCTGGAAAGCCGCTCCGACGGCCAACATAGGAAACAATTTCATCATTTGGGAAAAAGTACTTATTTCATCAGATGAAGAAAGTAAACGGATTTTCAGATCTCTGCTAAAATTAAACCATGTTGACGATCATATACCCGGAGAGAGTTGAATTGCTAAACTCAACACGTCAACAATACATCTCCTAACCAAGCGTAGCGAGATGGATGTTGATGAAATCGATAATTGCAATATATACATAAAATGTATGTATGTGCGTGCGTGTGTACCTTCTATCTTCAGGTGGAGGTTGCAACGAAAACATGGAGCTCCGGGAGACGGCCACGCTCAACGACCACCAGACCTTGAGCCCTTCAAATTCGTCAACAACCTCCTCGTTCTCGTCCATGCTGAGAACCAGCGACTTGCTGTCCTTGACGGACTCGGCCTTGAGCCGCGTGGCCCTAGCTGAAGCGCTTGCGCTCAGGTAGTTCTGGATCGCGGAGTTGGCCTCACACCGCTCGAGCCGCTCTCCCGAGATCTCTGGGAACGTGATCTGGATGTATGGGTAGGCGTGGTCGATGGCCTTGTGAACGTAGCCCTCGATGTGCGCCCGGAGCTGGGGAGGGAAGTATTGCTTGAACAAGGCCCAGGCGAACATCAGCCCAGCCGCGACCGAGCCGAGGTGAGACCACAATTCAAATCCAGTCGTCATGGTTTCGCTTTTTCTTCTTATTTTGTTCTCCTTCGGCTGAAGATGGAGAGAAAGAGGAAGTTCCGAAGTCCGGCTTTGCTGCTTTTTGTTTCAAGGCTTTGTACTTACATGGAGAGATCAGGAAGCTACTTGCTCAGCACGTGAAACCTCCTACCCGCACCATTTCCTCGTCAGGTCAAGATTTGTTTTGCCTTGCGTTCTGGTCTGGTAGCAACTTTAACGGACGATGTTTGAAGTCAGATAGAGCTCGAATGAATCACGGAACCATTTCTTCTTCATTTTATTTTGGGCGAAAGCCACCAGAAAACTCCGAACCAGGACATGTCTATCATAAATTTATACTTATTTGGCATATTCACCTCAACTTTTTTTTTTTTTTTTTGATATAGAAAACCTTGGGATTGTATCAATATAACATATTTACCTCAAATTTATTTTTTATAACACCAAAAATCCCAAACTTAAACATGCTTTACACAATTATCTTTGGTCAAGATTTTCTTTTTCCTTTTTTCATTCCTCCTTCATATTGCCGCCGTCCTTACTGTTGTTGCTGTCACCTCCATCCTCACCATTGCCAAACGAAAAAAGAAAAAACATACAATGAGTTGACATATTTTAGCCATGGTAATATCGTTTGCTTTTGGTTGTCCATATAGGCAACCATGTAAGATTTTTAGGGGCATTCGCTAATGAAATATAGATAGAGGGTAAATGTGATACACAGATTTAAGTTTAGGTCAAACGTGTCGCACGGGTAAAAGTTTAAAGTTTTAAATGTCACAAAAAAAAAAAGATAAATGTGTCGTGCATGTACAGGTTTGAGATTTATGGTATCACAAAAACAAAAAAAGCTTAGTGTAAAAATGTCATGGCCAGTATAATTTAAAAAAAATTTTGGCTTTTTCTTTCTATTTTTGGATCAAAACGTCGTATCAATACAATTGTCACCCATTCGTTGGTTACGGACTCGTAAATTTCTTGAATTGAATTCTGCAATGTCATAGGTGACTCGTCCTTAATTGGTAGCCATATAATCTTTCCTCATTTTTATTTGTGGTCGAAAGTTTCCTCATTCGATAGGTGGGATTATCGTAAGAAACTCCTCTCGTCGTTGCCTTTTTTGTGTTTTTTCTTGCTTTTTCAAACTTCCGATTGACATGGCGATGCTACTGAGATTCGGAGGCCCCGCAAAAGAAGCGACGTCTTTGTTTCTTTGGTTCAATGATTTGTGTCCACAAGGTGTTGCCGACTGCTCCGATGGGCATGCGCTCCAAGCCTTCCATTCCCCAACGATCCAATTCGCACCTGTGTAATCCCATACAAGTCGATTGAAAACGTTCAGATTAGGTTGACCATTCGATGGCGATCGTATTGGGACATAATGACGAGTTGAACGATGTTAAGAATATCAGAGCACAGCCTACACGAGCATACTATGCACAAACATGCTCCGTTGCGGCTTCAACAAAGGAAAGGAATGAAGGGGTTGCTGCTGTGACAAAGATCAGAAGAAGTGAAGCACGCAAGTCAGTAAACAAGTTGTTGACCGCGCCAGCCACGTATGTGCATGACGTTCAGGATCAATCAACTGGGAAAGCCACGAAGTCGGTGATGAAACTCCCAAGTTCCACGTGTTCAACTCTAAGTGGAGATCCTTTGCTGAAGAACTGTTATTCTGTTTTGACTTGCCTAACAGAATGAGCAACAGTTTTCTCTTCTGTTTTTGTTAGTCGGTTTTTCCATTTTATTAGTTAGTTTCTCTTCTTCGTCAAGTCCATGTAATATAAATAGGAAAACAGAGCAAGCCATTAAAAGCGAGCTCTCAGATGAACATTTGTGCCTTGAATATAGAGAGAAGAAAGTCCAAAACTCTTTGTTCATTTTCATCGTTCTCTCTTATTTCCATTCTGCTTAGCTTCACATGGTATCAGAGCCTGACCTGAGAGCACGAAAATGGCAGCAAGAACACAGAAATATCCATTTCCAATCCATGTTAACATCTCCAACTTTGTCACGATCAAGCTTGCTGAAGACAATTTTCTTCTTTGGCAAGCACAATTTCACAGATTCTTGCGAAGCCAAGAGCTTTTTGGTTTCATTAGTGGTGAAACTCCATCACCTCCTCAAACATTACAGGTTGAAGTTGAAGCTGTGAATCCTGATTACACATATTGGACAAGAATTGATTAGCTTGTATCATCATGGATTAGTGGAGCCGTATCTGAAAACATCCTGAGTTTGATCGTTGGCTTAGAAACTTCATATGAGGTATGACAAATGTTACTTAATCGTTTCACACAAAAATTAGTAGCTAGAGAATTTGAACTAAGAGGAAAGCTACAAGCTTGCCAAAAACGAGATCAAGCTTTGTCTATATATCTTAGAGTATACAAATCAATTTGTGATTAGCTAAATGCGATTGGGAAGCCTGTAACGAGATAACCAAAATGTTCGGTGTTTTGGAAGGATTAGGATCTGAATATGAAAATTTTCGAACCACAATGTACTGCTTAAAACCTCAACTAGAATATGATGAAGTAATATCACAACTAGAAAGGTTTGAAACAAGGTTGCAAAGCTATTCATCGAACTAGTACAATCTTAATCTAGCCTACTTTGGACAAAGAAAATCTGAGATTTAGCAGAAAGGGGCCTTTGATAGAGAATATGTTCACTAGAATTCTGGTTTTGGAGGTCAAAGAGGCAGTAATCGTGGAGGACGTAGCTATGGTTGAGGACGTGCAATTAACAGTAAAGGACGTGGTTATGGATATCCTAGAAGAAGCCAGAATTACAAGTCAAATAACTTGAGTCAGGATCAAGTGGATCAGCGATTTAAGCAAAGCAATGATTTGCCTGGATCTGGACAGGGATTTTGACCATATGCAAGTTACTCACAAAGGGATCAAGATACCAAATCTTATCCATCGTCAAATTTAACATTTAATAAACACTTGCAAGATGAGAAAACAATAGAAAATGCTCATCTGGAGTGCCAAATTTGTAAATGTCCAAGACATGATGCACTTCGTTGCTGGTATCGATTCGATAACTCATACCAAGTTGAAGAAATTCCAACAACATTGGCAGCAATGCATCTTGAGGATCCAAAAGGCAGTGAGTGGTATAAAGATACTGGTGCAACAGCTCACATCAGTGTAGATTCGGGTATTCTTCATAACCTCTCTAAGTATAGTGGAACTGATACAGTCATGATAGGAAATGGTTCGTGCCTATCTATTGCTTATATCGGTGATACTTTCTTACATACTGAAAACAACTCATTACCTCTAAATGATGTACTGATTGTTCCTGAAATTAAGAAAAATCTTCTCTAAGTTTCAAAACTAACAGATGACTATCCTTGCTCAATTGTCTTTGATAAATATGGGGTATATATAAAGGACAATCACACCAATACAACTGTGATGCTCGGAAGGAAAGTTAGAGGACTCTATCGAGTGGATTCACAAACTACAGAAGCATTCTTCACTCAAAGACACAAAGCTGTAGCAGAAGATGTGTGGCACCAAAGATTAGCTCACACCAACTTTAAAACATTGAAGTATCTGCAGAATTAGCAATTGATTCGTTGTAATGTAAAAACCCAAACTATATGTAGAAGCTGTCAAATAGCAAAGAGTACTGCATTACCTTTTCCCTTATCGGAATCCGTATTTATTGTTCCTTTAGAAAAGATACACTGTGACATTTGGGATCCTTCACCAGTTAATTCTTTTGAGAACTTCAAGTACTATGTCATCTTTGTAGACAATTTTTCCCGTTACAGTTGGATTTATCCAATGAAGCCGAAGTCAGACTTTTATGACATCTTTGTCATATTTCAGAAATAAGTAGAGCATCAATTCGATCATAAAATTAAAATTTTTCAATGTGATGGTGGAGGAGAGTTCACGAGCAACAAATTTCATAATCATTTATGGAACTGTGGCATAAAGCAATATATTTCTTGTCCACATACACCAGAACATAATGAAATTCTAGAAAGGAAACATCGCCATATAGTTGAACTGGGCTTAGCTATGCTGTATCATGCTAGAGTTCCTTTGTAATACTGGGTAGATGCCTTCATGATAGCTAACTACATTTGTTAATATCCTTCCTACACCAAAGTTACAAATGAACTCGCCTTACAGCAAAATTCATCAACAACAGCCAAGCTATGAACATCTAAGAGTCTTTGGATGTGCATGTTACCCCTGTCTTAAACGATATGCACAACATAAATTCGATCAAGATCTCTCATGTGTGTATTTCTAGGATATAGTGAGCGTCATAAATGATATCGTTGCCTTGTGCCTACCGATGGTCGTATATATATCAGTCGACATGTGGTGTTCGATGAAAGTTTCTTTCCCTTCACTAAGAAATTGACAACATAATACAATCAGTATACTATTCTATTTAAACGATGGGCAGAAGAAGTTAATCTTCTAGATTCTATAAGTACAGAACAAATGGAATATTGCTCAAATGGACACGGAGCATATTTACAGAATAGTAATATCTTGGAAGATGATCACTCTAATGCATCACATCATGTTGTTATGCCACAAATCTCATCCTTCTTACAACTGCAGTCTGACTCAATTGCTGAAGAGCAAATAGTTCTTCCTTGCACAACCGAAGCACCAGCTGAAATCATCATTGATCAAGCACAGCAAAATTCTTCATCTAATTCTCAAGTTACTCACTCTGTCCACCCTATACAGACTCGACTGAAATCTGGTATCATAAAGCCAAATCCCAAGTATGCATGTTTGGCTGAATATAAAGTTCCTTTGGAACCACGATCAGTTAAATCAGCCTTGGCTGATGAAGGTTGGTACAAAGCAATGAAGGATGAAATGGATGCTCTACATGAAAATCAGACATGGATACTAGTTCCTCGAACTAACCAGATGAATGTCATAGGTTGTAAATGGGTGTTTAAAACTAAACTAGCACCTGATGGAAGTCTTAACAGACTAAAGGCTCGGTTAGTAGCTAAGGGGTTTCATCAAGAAGAGGGAGTTGATTTTACATAAACATTTAGTCTTGTTGTCAAACATGCCACCATTTGTATAGTGCTTTCTGTGGTAATGATGAAGAACTGGCCAATACATCAACTTGATGTTAAAAATGCTTTCCTACATGGAACATTAAATGAGACACTATATATGGAGTAGCCACCTGATTTTACACATCCTCACAACCCTTAATGTGTATGTCTTCTCAAGAAGTCCCTATATGGCCTTCGTCAAGCGCCGCGCGTCTGGTTTGATAAGTTTAGTAACTTTCTTCTTGAAAATGGCTTCTTTTGTAGCACAATTGATCCTTCACTCTTTGTGCTTCATAATGGATTAGATACAATGCTGTTGTTGCTCTATGTAGATGACATTGTGTTGACTGGAAGCTCAAATCAGTTACTAGCTAAACTGATCAAGTTATTGAGTCTTCACTTTCACATGAAAGATCTTGGATATCTCCATTATTTCTTAGGAATTGAAGCCAAACGTGACTCTCAAGATCTTTTTCTATGTCAAACCAAGTATGCTATTGATCTACTTACCAGAGCCAACATGACAGAATGTAAACCTATTTCAACTCCTCCGCAACTCAGATCAGTTGCCATGACAAATGATGATATTCTGATCCACTTGACTACAAAAGTCTAGTGGGTGGTCTTCAATACCTCACAATAACTCGTCCTGATCTAGCTTATGCAATGAACCTACTATGTCAGAAAATGCAGTAGCCAACAATTGGAGATTTTCATAAATTGAAAAGGGTTCTTCGGTATGTTAAAGGAATAGCTAATCTTGGGATTTTTATTCATTCTATAGTTCAATGACTCTATATGGATTCTCCGATGCCGATTGGGCTGGCTATGCTAACACCAGACGCTTCACTACTGGATTTTGCACCTATCTTGGCTTTAACCTTCTCTCATGGTCATCTAAGAAACAACCCATTGTATCCCGCTCTTCCACAGAAGCTGAATATCGAGCACTTGCGTCTAATACTGCTGATCTTACATGGATCAGCTTTGTTCTACGAGATATTGGTATATATCTCACATCACCAACACTTTTGTTCCGTGATAATAAGTTTGCTATCTCTCTTACAACTAATCCTATTCTACATGCTCGCACCAAACATATCGAAGTTGACTTTCACTTTGTTCGAGAAAAAGTCTCCTCAAGGTCGCTAAGTGTTTGATATGTTCCCAGTAATCTTCAGCCTGCTGACAGTTTTACCAAGTCATTATCGCATTTAGCTCATTGTACTATTAGAACCAAATTGGGTATGGGTTGTCCACCCCTTCCCAATTTGCGGGGGGATATTAAGAATCTAAGAGCACAGCCTACACGAGCATACTATGCACAAACATGCTCCATTGCGGCTTCAATGAAGGAAAGGAATGAAGGGGTTGCTGTTGTGACAAAGATCAGAAGAAGTGAAGCACGCAAGTTAGTATGCAAGTTGTTGACTGTGCCAGCCACGTATGTGCATGACGTTCAGGATCAATCAACTGGGAAAGCCATGAAGTTGGTGATGAAACTCCCAAGTTCCACGTGTTCAACTCTAAGTGGAGATCCTTTGCTAAAGAATTGTTATTCTGTTTTGGCTTGTCTAACAAAATGAGCAACAGTTTTCTCTTCTATTTGTGTTAGTCGGTTTTTCCATTTTATTAGCTAGTTTCTCTTCTTGGTCAAGTCCATGTAATATAAATAGGAAAATAGAGCAAGCCATTAAAAGCGAGCTCTCAGATGAACATTTTTGCCTTGAATACAGAGAGAAGAAAGTCCAAAACTCCTTGTTCATTTTCATTGTTCTCTCTTATTTCCATTCTGCTCATCTTCACAAATGACTAGTGCGAAAGCTCCACTTCAATGCCAAAGTCGGCCCGTCACTAGGCTCGCTAATGTGGGATCCAAGGCCAACTCATGTTGAACAACACAGATTGCAAGGACCCATCACACAATGTCATCTAATGTCATAGAGCGGTGGGGTGAGGCGGGGACGAGCGATAAGAATTGTGTTTTCCCTGTTTACAGGAAGCAAAACCACTTTTTCTAATGCTATAAACAAATGAATTGGTTATATCAATGAAAGTGATAGAGCATCCCAAAAACATGGTCCAAAGAGAGGTCGGACTCCTCACGGCAGCATGTATGCAGTTTTTGCCCAGAATCAAGGACATTTGATGGTTATAGCTAATTTGGGGTAATGTAGGACAATCTCCTTCGGACCACTAACCATTTTCCTTTCTCAATTCAATCCCCTCTTGTTGTCATAAGCTACACATATTGCCAATTGGTCATATGAAAGTCAGGACACTTTTAGTGTCATTTTCCTGTCATGTTTGATTTCAAGACATTTAAAATGCTCAAGCACCTCACCAACGGAGATTAATCGAGTTTGCTTATTGGCTACTGGTCAAAAGTTGATTTCGTTAGCGGGATGCAATTAGCTGGTTGAAGTATTCCTACATCTATCAAACTTAACTCGAGTTATTTCGTGAAACGTGGTCCACTCCCCCTAGATCACTCAAGAATTGGGGGTTCACCTCTCTTATATCATTATAGAGATTATTGGTTCACCCCCTCATATCATTCTGCAAACTAACGTTTCACTTCCTCTAAAAAGAAGAGAGTAGCTTAATCTTTTTTTTTTCTTTTCAATGTGGACCTAGGCGATAGAGGAGGACGTCGGCAAAGTGGCAGCGGAGGATGAAGAGGATGAACATGAGCGTGTCCATTGTGGAGCCGAGTTGGTCCAGAGCTTGACCAGGGTATCTTCTTGTCGTTGGCCATTTTTTTTTTCAAGGCTGTTCTAGATCTGGAAAGAGGAGCGAAGCACCGTGGAAATAAGCAGGACATGACAATGCTTTACTAAAGTCCGGGATCATGAAACTATTGAGAAAACTCTTATAAGCTCTTAAAGTTGACAAAACTTTCATTCTCTTATTCTTATTCTTATTATGAGGAATATTAGACTTCTGTGTTATATTGTCAAAGTCTATTTTACATCAGAAGTCTTTCCCACTCTGACGAAGATACAGACTAAACCCAAGTCAAGAATGGAGATATAATCAGACTCAGGATTATTGATCTCTCAACAAGGATTTAGCATGTGCAAGACATATTTGGCTTTCTGGCGGAGTATTTCACTTACCTTTTCTAAATATGTTGATGAAATCAATCACGGATTTGTGAAATCAATTTCGAAGACAAGTTCCTTTTTGGGAAGCATCTACTTATGAAAACCTAGATTCTGATTGTATAGGCGACCGGGATCATCGGATTTTCACCTCAATCTTCAAACAGCTACAATATTTCCTTAATTGATTCTGTCTAACGGGTTGATTGGAATACATTCCTCTAGAAAGTGCCAACGGTTAGAAAGACATTGATGAGTATTTAAGGAGGTCATTCGGTCCATTTGAGAGTGTGCGTGAGAATTAAAATTCCAAAGTTTGAAGCCTTTCCAATCGCTTGTTCTTCCTCGATAGTGCTTACAATTGTATTCAAGGGAGAAAAACACAAAAGTGAGTGACTTAACGTGTCACGCCCCGATCCTTGGGCACGTGCCCATCTCTCACCTTGGTTGATTTTAGAATACGATATCCCATGACATATTGCCGACCCTTTCATTTTCATATGCACATGCGGAAGCAATTATAAATCCCCAGTCAATAAAGCATTGGGATAGAACAGTAGGACTAAATTCTAAACCATTAAAAACTTTCACTCTTATATACATTGCAAACCAGTGTACATATATATACAAGGTGAACTATTAAGTCCAATTCACATTAAGCCAGTTTAAAACAAGGTCTACAAGCAGAAGTGGGGTTCTACAAGCTACGGGCCCCCCTCCTCCTCTTCATCATCCTCCACACTCCACCTGGAGCCTTCAGTAGACCGCACCGGACTTTCGAGATCTTCAAAATCCAAGTCTGCTGCATCTAGGGACCTGAAATGGTTATTCAATAACCAATGAGACAACGTCTCAGCAAGTTCTACCCCCTAAGATCCGATTAGTAAACCAATACACCTTAGGGCTACCTATGCACAACACGAGTCAGAGGGCTTACCTTGGCCTCGGATTCTACCCTGCATATTAGCACAGTTCAAATAGGCACCCAATCATTATCTCACGGATCGATATCTCGATCAATCGACCTAGTCGATTACATGTCAAACAGACCATTCTTGGTCATTTCAATCAATACTGTCCATTCTCTAAAATAACCCATCGGGTTACCAAGCCAGTATGGACTCATTTTCCTTAATGACATACCAAGCTACCGAGTATATTCATCATAACGTCCATTCTCCAAAATGACATATTGAGTCGTCCATTCTCCAAAATGACCTATAGAGCCATCAAGCCGACATGGTATATCGAGTATATTCATCATAACGTCCATTCTCCAAAATGACATGTTGAGTCATCGAGCTGTTATGGCATGTCGTCCATTCTCCAAAATGACATATAGTCACCGAGCTGACATTATATACCGTCCATTCTCCAAAATGATAGACAGAGTCACCGAGCCGGTATAATATTTTTATTCTGAAAGTACAATCAATTTACCCTTTTTATCATTTCCGATAAAAGTACATGTGCGTGGGCACACGGTCGGCCTTAGCCAAAATATAGTAATTTCCTTTCTATAAATCCCACCATTTTCTGTAACCCACCAAAATATTTTTGGCACTGTCAACCGATGCCCGGTTATTTTTCAATTAATAACAAAAAATTATTCAATTTAGTAATAAATCCTAAAATCACTTATAAATCAATTTAGCACAAAATAAAGCTCAATTAAATAAACGGACTGCACCACAATCATCAGCATAAAATTCAGGTCACTGGTCATCCCGGTTGAATTTTCAGAAAAATAATTAATTAAATAATTAATTTCGAAAATTAAATAAATAATTATTAAAAATCCAATTTAGGCTCGTAATGCCTGATTGGAAGACAAGACGGATCGCGAAAAATCCTGAGATGCATTCAATAATTATTAGAAGCTCTCTACTTGCTAATGACTAAGTCTAACCACCTAACACGCATCATTAAGTCACTAATTTAATTGTTCTAAACTAATCTAACCACCTAAGTGCACTTAATTAAATCTAATCAACCCTTATGCATAATTAGCAAACTAAGAAAGCATTAGTGAGCAAAACTCACTTGTTCAAAGCGAAGACCGGAACACTGGGACGGTGAAGCAACGGCGGCCGAAAATTAAATTTTCGGCGGCGTCGGCGGATACTCGGGCTGGGCCCAAAAGCCTTGCAAGCCCACAGAAATTCACTAAGCTTGGTCTAGGCTTCAAGTGGACTGGACTAAGGCTGATAATGGGCTGAACTAAACTGAACTGGGCCTGTCTTCGTGGGCTTGGGCCGCTGAAAATGAACTGAGTTCCACGTGGGCTGCTGAGCTTGAGAAAATAACGAACTGGGCTGAGCTTGATGGAGGTGCTAGGCCAAAACCTGAGCTGGATGGGCTGAAGTTTGCTGGGCTGAAGAGGCCGATCATGTTGTGAGATGGGCTGGTCAGAGAGCTGGCTTCGTTGGCTTGAAGAAGACGGGCCGTGATGATGGGTTGACCAAATTGCTGAAGTTGCTGGCCTCAATCGGTGGCATGGAGTTGGGTAAATCGAAGCAGCAACTATGGAAGAGGGTCGGTGGCGCTGGCAGCTGCTCGATTGCTTCGTGGCCGCGTGCTGCTGGAGACGAAGACAGAGAGAGAAAACCTGGTGGAGTTTCGGAGGTCAACACCAGCTTCGCTGGTTGACCGAGCTGTAGGAATCAATTCGGTGGGGGAAGTTGGCGTGGCTGCAGTAGAAAAAACCGTGGAGATGGGAGTTGGGAGCTTCTGTGGAGACGCGTGGAGATGGGGCGGCTTGCTGGCGTCCACGAACTTGCTAGCAGCAAGGGTGTCAACGCGGCTAGCTTTCGGTGAGGGAGGTTAACTGGTGAAGCTGCAAGTCCGGTCGCTACTGGACGTGTGGCTGCGGCAGTGAGAGATGAAAGTGGAGCAGGCGGTCGGTGGCGTCGTGGACGACCGCACGTGGAGATCGCGGTCAACAACGGCAAGAGGGAGCAGCTTCGGTTGACTGGTTGTGTGGCAAAGGAGAGGAGACACGAAGAAGTGTAGCAGTGGCAGGCTGGCAGCTTGTAGGGAATTGAGGCAGGAATTTCGGTGGTTTTGCCAGGAAGAAAATATGAAAGAAGAAGGGCAGAATAGCTATAGTCTTCGGTGGGGGCAGGGTTCGTGCGGTGGAGAAGGGAGGTCAGCGAGACTTGCTGCTGAAGCCGAAGAAAAGGAACAAAAAGTCATCACCCTTACCCCTTTAATTGAATGTTTGGTCTCCCTTGAGCCTACAAAAAAATATCTCAATGTTCCCCATAATTCTTCCTTGGATTAATATCCACAAATAATCCAACTTAAAACCAAATATTGCACCCCCTCCTTGAAGCTCCGAATTTCACTAACTTTCAGCTCCAATTTCTTCAACAAATTCCCAAATTGACATCCAATTTGAATGAAGACAAAGCCCGTAGAATTTCTACAAGTGCCCTCGTCAAATAGCTCAGCTTGTAAGTCCAAATTTCCATCAATTCAGCCTATCTGAGCTTCCGCTGATTTTCCGCAACGTCCGACACGGTTTTCCATAAAAATCTCGGAATCGCTGAAAAATTTTCGGAGGATGAGTCGACGTTCTCAAAATAGGTCGTGACATGACAAGACTTTCGATTTATGAAATCGGACTCGAATTCACGGTTAATTTCCATTCGACGCGTTTTTAGCATAACCTAGGCTACCGGGTAACTTTCAGGCATTTTTAGTGCAAATGACCCATGGTCGATTTTCTTCGAGCCACAATAAACCCACTCGACTCATTGACGACTCTCGGTTGTCGTGAAAATCTCAAGGGTCTAAATGCGGACACAGGGTACCAAAACAATAAGAAAATCAGTCTAGTGTTGGTCAACGAGAATTTTCTAATTTAATGGTGTCACCCACGATTGGCCACACATCTCTGTCGAACCAGCCTATCTCTGATTTCAAATCGATTTTATACAGTGCCGCAATGGCCTCTAAAGATAGACACAGTCGAGAAGCCGATTCCTAGTCGAATTCTCAAGTCTATTTGCCTTAAAATCCTTATTGGTTTCCCTAGATAGTCTAGTTATCTCGAGAGTGATCAACTCCGAGAACAGCCCTATAGGCACGTCAAATGAAATGTCGGATTTATTCAGTAGAAAACGGAGTTGAAAATCTGGGATGTCACATAGCGAGAGAGAAAGAAACTCTTCACTGAGTGATCAAACTCAAATCGTTGTCATTCTCTTTTGATTCCATAGTGAAATCCAGCCAGAAAGCTATCAGCGTGGGAGAGTGGATGTAGGCTTGATCTAAGCCAAACCATTATAAATCTTGTGTCTAATTTTCTCTCCCTTAACTTTTTCAATTTGTTTGTTGCAATATTTTTCTGACTTCTGCCAATTTTCAAAACATCTTATTTGAGTCTGAATTTTTATTAGAAGTTCAGTGTCACTCAAACTTTGTTTAAAGAAAATAATTTTTACTGTTTTAGCTTAATTTATTTTTACACCTATTCACCCCCCTCTAGGTAGTATTATTAGCACTTTCAATGATTCCGAATCAAGTATGGGATAATCTTGCATGTGTCGGATTGGATGGATCAAATCTTTAGATAAACGTGATCGCACCATTGATGCAGCAGAGTGGAGTGTTTTGCATGTGCCAAGTTTGGTAAACGACTCCTTAGAAGGGGGACTGACTCTTAAACGGGAACTAGGAAATCGATAGGAAAGATGTTGGCCTGACGGTGGTCGTTGACCAGTGCTTTGACCCCGGTCAAACCCTCTTTGGCCGACGCATCGATCTTGCTTGTGCAGAAGCATGCAACTGAGTACATTTAAATTCGTACTTTGTTCCAAAGTGGGATGCCAAACGAGGTCACAAAGATCATAAAGGATCTCGTGAACTCCCACTTCCTGAACTCGAGGAGGAAAGAGACACATGTTCCGACATTTTTCCTCTCTTTTTTTTTTTCTTTTCCCTCGGAGAAAAAGAGACAAAGAGACTACGGCACTAACCTTGATGAAAGTAATTTGAAGGTGAAACGCTCACAACTCATATAAGGAAGAGAAGAAGATAGATAGGCTTATAGATTTATTTCACCTTTATAGAAGACAATTACAAGACTACCCTATTTATAGACTTGTTACATGATCTTTGATAATGTTAGTACGAACACCTAGAGGGAGTTAAATAGGTGTTTAAAAGCAATTTCAAATAAAGTCTTATAAACAAGTCATCAGACTTCTGATGAATGTTCAGAATCAAATAAGAGATGGAACTGATTTTTGATATACCTAAAAGAATGCAATAGATTTAAATAAACAGAGTTAAGGGTAGAGAAGATTGCACATGAAATTTATAGTGATTCGACTTAGATGAAGCTTACTTTCACTTTCCCACGCTGATAGTTTTCTGGTTGGAATTCACTATAGAAACATTAGAGAAGTACATTTCTCGATTGCAAACACTTAGTGGAATATCCTTTCTCACTCACTAAGTCACTCTTTTTTTTTTTTTTTTTTTTTTGGTGATATTCTATCTTAAATACAATTTATAAGGACTGTTAATGACGAGCGAGTAGTTGGAAAGACTTTAGACTTTGGAATTTCAATTTTCACGTCCCTACCTCTAATAGACTGAATGACCTCCTTAAATACTAATCCATGCCTCACTAGTCGTTGGCATTTTCCAGAAGAATTTCTTTCAATCAAACCGTTGGACAGAATCAACTAAGGAGATCTTATAGCCGTTTGAAGATTGAGACGAAAATAAGTTGATTTTGGTCACTCATATAATCATAATCTAGGTTTACATAAGTAGATGTTTCTAAAAAAGGAACTGGAATGAATAGACTTTGGCAAAAGTCTACAATATAACTTCAGAAGTAATTATGTTCTTCAAAATAAGAATAAGAACTAGAAAGTTTTGTCAACTTTAAAACTTAGTAGGAGTTTTCTTAACAATCTTTACTCTTCCTAATAGACAAAGCTAGCTTTTCGAATAAGATTTATAAACTAACAAAACAATCATCATATCTCACATTATTTTTAAAAACAAACACTACATCTAAAAATATGAACAGACTTATTAAAGATAACGACAAACAGACTTATTAAAGATGGCTGTGCAAATATAACTCTTCTTCAATATGGGTACCGAATAGTTATCGGTACCGATGAATTTGGTTTAATTTTGGACATCCTTAAACCAAATTCTCTTCCATCGATCATTCAAAGCAGGCTTTTGAACTTTCAAAAAGCATTGATATTGACAGGTTTGGTAAAAATGTCTACCACTTGATCTCCCATCTTCACATACAACACTTCAACCTCATTCTCTTTAACCAATTCTCCAATGAAGTGACATCAAACATCAATATGTTTGCTTTATTCATGAAAAACTGGATTTTTCACTAATTCAATAGCAGAAACATTATCAACAAAAAATCTCAATTGCTTTCTTCTACTCCATAAGAATATATTTTAGTTTTCTCAACCAAATTGCATGACAATGCATGAGGGTGCAACTAACATGTCGATAGAGTGACACTGGATTGCTTATTTGATGACCACGTAAAAGCAGCATCACACAGGAAAAATACAAAGCCTGTAGTGCTCTTTCGATCATCGATATTTTCACCATAATCACTATCCGAATAAGCTCTAAGTTGGAAGGATTCAGAGTGATAGTAATATAGGCCATGAGAAGTAGTACCTTTGATATATCGAAATATCCTCTTTACAGATTTAAGATGAGATGACTTTGGCTTCTCCGTATATCAACTCACAATTCCAACACTATACATAATATCCGGTCTTGTGCATGTCAAATATCTCAAACTCTCAATCAAGGTTCTATAATATGTTGAATCAACATCGACACCATCATTAAACTTTCAAAGCTTGGATCCGTACTTGGTGTATTGATTGGAGTACAATTCTTCATGTTGAATTTTTCAAGGATATTTTCTGCATATCCTTTTTAGGAAATGAAAATCCCCTCAGTGATAGTAGTGCTCTTTCGATCGTCGATATCTCCACCATAATCACTATTCGAATAAGCTCTAAGTTGGAAGGATTCAGAGCAATAGTAGTGTAGGCCATGGGTAGTACCTTTGATATATCGAAGTATCCTCTTTACAACTTTAAAATGAGATGACTTTGGCTTCTCCATATATCGACTTACAATTCCAACACTATATATAATATCTAGTCTCGCGCATGTCAAATATCTCAAACTCCCAATCAAGCTTCTATAATATGTTGAATCAACATCGACACCATCACCAAACTTTGAAAGCTTGGTTCCGCACTTGGTGTATTGACCGGAGTACAATTCTTCATGTTGAATTTTTCAAGGATATTTTCTACATATCCTTTTTGGGAAATAAAAATCCCCTCAGCAATAGTAGTGCTGTTTCAATCATCATATCTCCACTATAATCACTATTCGAATAAGCTCTAAGTTGGAAGGATTCAAAGCAATAGTAGTGTAGGTCATGAGAAGTAGTACCTTTGATACACCGAAGTATCCTCTTTACAGCTTTAAGATGAGATGACTTTGGTTTCTCCATATATCGACTCACAATTCCAACACTATACATAATATCCGGTCTTGTGCATGTCATATATCTCAAACTCCCAATCAAGCTTCTATAATATGTTGAATCAACATCGACACCATCATCAAACTTTGAAAGCTTGGTTCCGCACTTGGTGTATTGATCGAAGTGCAATTCTTCATGTTAAATAATTCAAGGATATTTTCTGCATATCCTTCTTGGGAAATAAAAATCCTCTTAGCACTTTGCTTCACTTTAATCCCAAGGAAATAATTCATGAGGCTACTATCGGTTATCTCAAATTCTTTCACCATCGATGGCCTAAAAGCATCAATCATCGCCGGATTATTTTATGTAAAACAAGGTCATCGACATATAAACAAGTTAGTAGAACATCACATTTTTCTTGCTTCAATTAAAGTGCATGCTCGTATGGACAATGAGAGTATCCATTCGCCTTTGAAATATGCATCAATTCTAGAATTCCATACTCTCGGTGCTTGTTTAAGCCCATATAGAGCTTTCTTCAACTTCAACACTTTGTCTTCATGACCTTTCACAACAAACCCCTCGGATTGTTAAACATAAATCTCTTCTTCAAGGATGCCATTCAAAAACGATGATTTGACATCCATTTGATAAATTCGTCAATCACTTTGAGCAGTGATAGAAATAACTAATCGTTTACATGTAGATGACAAGAGCAAAAACTTCATCATAGTCGATTCTAGCTTTTTGCTTGTATCCCTTCCCAACTAATCTAGCCTTATATCTTATCACTTCTCCTTTCTTGTTCTTCTTGGTCTTGTACACCCATTTAACACCAATCGATTTTATTTTATTTTTGATAGATTAGTAAGCTCCCATGTTTGATTCTTTACAACCGCATCAATATCTTCATTCATGACTTTTCTCCATTTTTCTTCTTTGGTCGCATCATCATAGACAAGTGGTTCACAATTTGCAAGAAGAAATACAAGGTGAACCTTGTCGGTAGCTTCAAAAATGTCAGACAATCTCATTGATCTTGGCACTAACGATTCATCGACACCGTTTGAAGAGGTTGGCGATGATGAACTTGAAGAAGATATTGGAGAAGAAGGTGTAGAAAGATCCTTCAACTCCATTTGATCGGTATCACCACATGCATTCACTTCATCTTTAGGGCTATCTTCCCACATGCCATCTTCATCGAACTTGACATCTTTGCTTATATACACTTTTAAAGTGTTAGGATACAATAATTGATAGGCTTTGGATGAGGAGTCATATGCAATAAAGATGAGTTTTTTGCTCTTGTTTTCCAGCTTTGTTCTTTTCTAGTCCAGCACATGAGCATACGCAATGCTCCCGAAAATTCTCAAGTGCAAAACACTTGGTGTTCTCCCGGTCCATGCTTCCCATGGAGTTACGCTTTCGAGTCCAAATGTTGGACATCTATTTTGAAGATAAATTGCATGAAACAGCTTCAGCCCAAAGCTCCTTAGGCAAATTTTTGCTCTTCAACATGCTTCGAACCATGTTAAGAGTGGTTCTATTTTTTCGTTCAACTACGCCATTTTCTTGAGGAGAATATGGATTTGTCAAAAAATACAAAATACCATGTTCTTCACAGAATTTGTTAAATATGACTGAGCTGAATTCTCTACCACGATCAGTCCTCAAAGCTTTGATAAAAATAGCCACTCTCATTTTCAATTAGGTTCTTGAATTGTATGAACATATCAAACACTTATGCCTTTTCTTTCAAAAAATACACCAAATTTTTTGAGTAAAATCATCAATAAAAGTAACAAAATATCGATGATTACCATATGAGTGAGGAGTGATTGGCCCACACACATCAGAATGAATCAACTCGAGCAACTTCTTCGCTTGATAAGTCACTTCCTTCAGATAGCTAGATTTGGAATGCTTACCAATAACACACCCTTGACATAATTGATTAGGATGATCAATATGTGGTAAGCCATAAATTATCTTCTTACGAGAAAGCAAATTGAGTTCGCCAAATTTAAGATGGTCGAACCTGAAATGCCACAACCATGAAGGATTATCCACACACGCCTTTAGACATCAAGACATGTCATTCTTTATATTAAGAGTAAACATCATGTTCTTCGACATCATCACATTTGCAATCAGTTTATTATCTCTATCTATTAGCACAAGACTAAGATCTTTCATATGAACAGTATAGCATTTCTCCAAAAGCTATCCTAAACTCAAAGTATTGCTTGACATTTTCGGGACATAATAAATATTAGTAATAAACTAACGTGCATCATTCTTCAAGCGAATTAGAATTGTACCTTTGCCTTCAACAAGAATTTTTGAGTTATCACCGAAAGAGATTTTTCCTTTGATTGTCTCATCTAACTCGGTAAACATAACCTTTCTCTCACATATGTGATTGCTTGCATCGGTTTGACCTCTTTCATCTTCTTTGAATGCCAATAATAGCACTTGATCGACATCATTCATCAAGTTTGCCTTTTCATCTGCTCTACTACTTTCCTTGTTCCAGCAGTCAAAAACATAATGGCCAAGTTTATTATAATGATAACATCGAATTTTAGATTTATCATACCATTGGCCCATTGAGTTCTTTTCTCTTTCATGAACACCTCTTTGATATTGGTATCTACCGTCACTTTGAGCAAAATCTCTCCTGCTTCGTCCACGACCTTTTCCTTGAAAGCGACCTCGGCCTGGACCATGATCACAATCTTGATTTCTCCCACGAGTTTGTGCGAGTTCTCTTCTTTACTCCTCATCTCGGATGGTTAGCCGCGTTTGGAGAACTTCCCCCATCGTTTTAATATTTTTTCTTCTAAACCTTTCTTCATGGGTTTGTAATGAACCCATAAGCTCATCAATCATCATGGCATCCAAGCCTTTGGGTTCTTCAACTGCAACAGCAATATGGTCATACTTCTTTTCTAAGGACTGAAGTATTTTCTTGATAATACGAACATTTGAAATGTCTTCTTTGTTTCTTTTCATCTGATTGATTATCGACAAAACTCTTGTGAAATAATCAGCAATCAATTCAAATTCTTTCATATTAAATACCTCAAATTCGCCTCTTAAGTTTTGAAGGCGAATCTTCTAAACTTTTTGTACTCGTTGATGATTGACAGGGCATATTGATCTTTTGAACTAACCTTCTCCAAGGTATTCCTTTGGTTCTGGTTCAAGGTAGCTTCATTCTCTAGCTTATCATAGCCAATGTTGACAAGTTTCCACGCACTGTAAGCACCAAGTAGAGCTTTCATTATAACAGTCCAGTTACCATAATTGTCTTTGGTAAGATGAGGGTATTAAAGACGAAGTTGATTGTTTGTTGACGCCATGATCACAAATTGTAAGCTCTAATACCACTTTGATGAAAGTAATTTGAAGGTAAAATGCTCACAACTCATACAAAGAAGAGAAGAAGATAGATAGGCTTGTAGATTTCTTTCACCTTCACAAAAAACAATTACAAGACTCCCTATCTATAGACTTGTTACATGACCTTTACTCTTCCTAATAGATAAGGTAGCTTTTCAGATAAGATCTAGAAACTAACAAAATAATCAACATATCTCAACTTATCTTTAAAAACAATCACCATCTCTAAAAACAATCACCTTATCTGAAAATACGAACAGACTCATTAAAGATAACGACAAACAGACTTATTAAAGATAACGGTGCAAATATGACTCTTCTTCAATGCGGGTACTGAATAGTTATCGGCACCTATGAATTTGGTTTAATTTCTAACAGACCCAGCCTCAACTCGATCAATGTACATCATTCTCTTTCACTTCACTCAATTTCCGTTGCTCTTTTTCTCAGTCATTGCGCTAGCTGCTATTGCTTCTGCTTCTCTTGCTGCTGCTACCATTGCTACTACTGCTTTTTCTTCTTCTTCTTCTTCCGATTTCTTCCTAGCGTCCTCTTTTGCCTTCTCCAGCGCTTTGATCAATCCCCTCTGGCAAGCCTCGTTGTCCCTGTCGTCTGACTTGGGCATCAAGTTCTCTGCCACATCCGCCAGAGTCATCTTCGTCTCCTCCAGCAATTGCCTCACCGTCATGAACAGCTCGTGCTTCTCAACATCCAGGTAATTCCTCGCGAGCACCTTAAATGACTCAAAGCAGCAATACGACATCTCGATATGCATGTCCATCCTCCCTCTCCTGATTAGGGCTGGGTCGAGCTTCTCTATGAAGTTGGTCGTGAAAACGATGATCCTCTCGCCCCCGCATGCCGACCATAGCCCGTCAATGAAGTTCAGGAGTCCCGAGAGTGTGACCTTGCTGTCCTCACTCTCTTCCCTACCTTTTGCCATTCTCTTGACAGGATGCGCTTTCTCTTCATGGTCGTCTTGCTCTTGCTTCTACATCTTCGTCTGGCTAGTCAGGGCGAGGGAGCAGTCAATGTCCTCGATCACTATGATCGACTTTGCGGACGTCTCGATCAGTAGCTTCCTTAGCTCTGTGTTGTTCTTGATCGTCGTCAGCTCTAGGTCGTACACATCGTAGTTTAGGAAGTTGGCCATTGCGGCAATCATCGTGGACTTGCCAGCCCAGGCGGGCCGTAGAGAAGGTAGCCGCGCTTCCACGTCTTGCCAATCCGCACATAATACTCCTTGGCTTGTTGGAACTCGCGGAGGTCGTCCATGATCTGCGTCTTCTTGCTAGGCTCCATCGCCAGGGTGTCGAATGTTGTGGGGTGCTCGAACGACACGTGACTCCACTTGCTCGCCCTGTAGTGGTACCAGTTTGAGCTCGGGTTGTTGGTGAAGAGCTTCCTCTGCCGGTTGTTGGCCGTGACTGCCTTCCCATTTTCCAGGACGTGCTTTATGTAAGAGCCGATGACCAAGTCCCTATGGCTCCTGTGGAAGGTCAGCCTATAAAACCTGGTGGCAAAAGCAAAAACCCATTAGAGAAAATATACTTATTTCACTGCATCAACGAGAAAAACTACTAATTTTCACTACATGAACAGAGGAACGGATTTTTTAATCTCTGATTAAGTTAAACCGTGTCGACGAACATGTACCCCAAAGAGACGCAATCATGTCTCTCGAATTGCTGAAATTAACATGTTGATGATAACCGAAGTGCAGCCAGACGGATGTTAAGGAGCTGGTAATTCCAACAAACACAGGTGGGTACCTTCTCTCTTCAGGTGAATGGTGTACGCAAGAAGTGGGCTTCTGGGAGACGATTAGGTCCCACCAGAGCTTGACCCCTTCGAATTCGTCGACGAGCTCCTCGTTCTCATCCATGCTTAGGACCAACGACCGGTTGTCCTTGACGGACTCAGCCTTGAGCCGCTTGGCCCTAGCTGAAGCGCTTCTGCTCAGGTAATTCTGGATTGCCGCGTAGGCCTGGCACCGCTTGAGCTGCTCGCCCTTGAACTCCGGGAAGGTGATCTGGACGTAAGGGTAGACATGGACCACGGCCTTGTGCGCGTAGGCCTCAATGTGCATGCGGAGGTGGGGAAGGAAGTATTGCTTGAACAACGCCCAAGCGAACATCAGCCCAGCCGCCACCGAACCAAGGTGAGACCACGTTTCAAATGCGGTCATCGTGGTTTCACTTCTTCTTATTTTTCTCTCTGGTTGAAGATGGAGAGGAAGTTCCAAGTCCAGCTTTGTCGATGTTTGCTTCAATGTTGCGGGGAGACTTGTAATTTATATGGAGCGATGAGGGAGCTACTTCCTAATGCCCGTGAAACTTCACCCACCACTCGTAGGTTTTTTGGTGGTCCATCCTGTTCTGGTTCAGATCTAGATCTGAGAGTTTGTTTAATTTATTTTCGATCTATACGATGATCGTGCTGAGGATATCGAACTTAGGCACATGCAGCTGTAGTTATTGGAGAAGGGGATCATGGTATGTGTTCATCACTGATGATCGGCTGCCATTCAATCTCGTTTTATTCTGAGACAGATATGTTCCTGTGAGGTGAAAGTGTGTGTGTTTATCACATCAGTTTATATTTTGTTATTCTAGTTTACTATTTCAGATTTATTTTATTTTGAATATTTTATCCGTCGTATGAGTAAAATATTACTTTCGGGAAAAATATTGCCAAAGCACGTTCATCTCCAGCTCAGAGTCTACAAATAATTTGGGATCGAAGGCAAACTTAAAGTCAACACAAATTGCGAGGACCACGCGTGTTGTCATGTGTCTGATGTCATACACGGGGCGGACGATTACGATTGTGTTTTTGATAACTTTTGTTGTTTACTTTCTAAATATTTATATATTAATTCCGACCAAAAAAATTTAATAAATTGACGTAACTATTCTACTATTTGTATGTTTCGAAAAATCTTAAGCTTTGATATATTCTTTGCATTTTTAAAGGAAGCAAAAGTACTTTGTAGAGAAGCAAAAATATTTATAAATTGACACATAACTCATTAGCTAAAAGTTTTTGAGATATGTTAATGGAATCGAATTTAGACTTTTTCTTAACAATCTCTCGGGTGAAGATATACGGTTTCTTATATGCACTCTCTAACATTTTTTTTTAATGCTAAAAACAATGAAATGGATTTACTAGTGAAAGTGATAGAGCATCCGAACATGGTCCAAAAGAAGTGGAACTCCCCACAACGGCATATACGTCATTTTGCCTAGAATCAAGGAAATTTGGTTGTTTTATCTTATTCAGAGCAAATTACTACAATCTCCTGCGGAACGCATATCATTTTCCTTTCTCCATTCGATCTGCCCTTGTATTCAATACGCTTTTGCGTACTACCAACGAATCACGAGATATGTTTTGGAAAATGACCAAGAATGATTAATAGAGAGCTAAAAATTTAGAGTTATCAAATTTTAACGATGGGGCAAGAAAGAAACAATTTCTAAAGAGAGATAGTTGCAAAATTTAGTACTCAAATCGTTTCTACTAACAAATACTTGAATTAAAAGGCACGAACTGCGCATTTGTGAAGTACATGATTATGATTAACCTATTGAAATGCTACTATGTAATTGCGATATAATTAGGAAAATTAAGAGTGAATCAAAATTGTATTTTGGCTTAAATGTATAGTTTTGAGGACTTACTACTTGTGAAGATAAAACTTTTACCAAACATTTTTACTTGCACGGGATGCGTAGAAAAATTTGGTTAATATGGTAATAATCTCTGGGAAATCTTCCAGTCATTTTTATTTGCAGGATGCGATTAGCTGGTTGTTTGCTTTAGCTTTTCTCCATTTGAATTCTTTACTTTTTTCATTTCCTTAGTCATTTCTTCCCAATCACTAGAACAAAAAATAATGATAACAACACGAACACATTAGCGTTGCCGAAGAAAAAAGGGAAAAAAGTTTCAAAATATAAAAAACAAAAGGAATGTAAAGCAGTGAAAACAAGAACTCCCTAAATTATTTGACAATTATACTGATTTTTTGTAAATTATGATTTTGTTAAATACGTTATGATTAATTTGAAATTTATATATATGGGCTTTTGATAGCATCTTTTAGTCAAAATTTGAGGTTAAAGTTGATTTTGGGCATGCCTTAGAGGCTATTTGGTACCGTTCTCTCACAGCACTTTGAGTCGTGAATAGCAGTGTTGCAGCTTTTACACGGTGTTTAGGATTCACTGCACAACTGCAACGCCTCTAGAGCTGCAGCATTTAATTACATAGGTTTTTTAGAATTTTCTTTTAAGCCGATGTCCCACCAATATCAGGTGTTGCAGTTCTGAGACATATTTTGAAGCGCACAAATCACAATCGGGATATAGTTCGGCCATAGGAATATCGAATGTGCTATTGATAATAGAGATTATAGGTATATGGAATAGGCGAGTGCTCGGACAATAGATCTCGGTGCATGGTTTAACACCACACTTGCGATACTTTTGATGGCAGTGGTAGAAACAATAAAAAGTATGGATCAAATAACCACATGGATCAAATAACCACACTTCACTTTACGCCAAGTTTAGATCTAGGAGATTGGGCAATTATTTCGTAATTCTAAAATTTATTCGTCTAAAATGGGTTCCTCTTGATAGGGAAATGAAATATGAAGTTCCTTACCATCTACATTTTTCAATTATTGTCCCCTTAAACCCCGAATAAAACATATTATGTAGGTGTGTTATCTTCAAAAAGAAAAAACAGACCTATATTGTAAATTGCTTAAAACAAAAGAAGAGTAAAATAATTCTTTATATAGTAATAGAGAAAATTACGTCATGCATGAATCACAAGAAACACTTCGCTTTTGTCCATGGACACCTTTCTATTTCCCTTCTTTAGCACATCCTCTCCCACCATTTTCTGGTCTCCTTCACTTAATTTTTTGTTGCCCTTCTTCCTCAGCCATTGCTCCTGTTGCTGCTGCTGCTTCTTCTTCTTCTTCTGATTTCTCCCTAGCGTCCTCTTTTGCCTTTTCCAGGGCTTCGATCAACCCCTCCAAACAAGCCTCCTCGTCCTCGTCATCCAACTTGGGCATCAAGCTCTTTGCCACGTCCGCCGGAGTCATCTTCATCTCCTCCAGCAACCGCCTCACTGTCGTGAACGGCAGGTGCGACTCGACGCCCAAGTAATTCCTGGCGAGCACCTTGAATGACTCAAAGCAGCAATACAACATCTCGATATGCCTGTCCATCCTCCCTCTCCAGATTAAGGCTGGGTCAAGTTTCTCGACAAAGTTCGTCATGAACACGATGATCCTCTCGCCCCCACACACTGACCACAGCCTATCGATGAAGTTCAAGAGCCCTGAGAGGGTGACCTTGCTGCCCTTGCTCTCTTCCCTGCCTTTCGCCATTTTCTTGACGTGATCTGCCTTCTCTTCATCGTCTTCTTTCTCATGCTTCTTTGTCTTCCTCTGGCCGGTTAGGTCAAGCGAGCAGTCGATATCCTCAATCACTATGATCGCCTTTTCGGAAGTCTCAATCAGCAGATTCCTTAGCTCCGAGTTGTCCTTGACCGTTGTCAGCTCGAGGTCATACACGTTGTAGTTGAGAAGTCAGCCATCGCGGTGATCATTGTAGACTTGCTAGTCCCTGGCGGCCCATAAAGAGGGTAGCGACGCTTCCACGGCTTGCCAATCCGCTCATAGTACTCCTTCCCTCGCTGGAACTTGAGGAGGTTGTGACATCTCGATTTTCCAATTCTATTTTCAGTAAAATGAGACGGGCATTTCATTTGCGCATGTATAGTTCTTTTCTCTGAGTTAACCACTCACGAGAAGACTAGTCTATTAGGTGAAGCCGTTAAGAGATTCTAATGCATCAGACTCGAGAATTTGACCAAGAAGCGACCTTTCGACTGAGCTAATCTGCAAGGGTCATTACGGCACAGTTAAAAATTGATTAGAGACCGGAGATAGGTCGACTCAACCAAGGCATGTGATCAAGCATGGGTGATTCCACCAGATCGCACAATTCTTGTCGATCGGCACTAGACCGACTTTTCTGTCGTTTTGGTACCCTGTGTCCGTATTTGAAACCTTGAGATTACCACGACAACCGAGAGTCGCCAATGTGGCAAAGATATACATTGTGGCTTGAATTGATCAACCATAGATCAAATGCATGAAAATTTCTAAAAGTTACCTGGTAGATCAGGACGCGCTAGTATCGTGCCAGAGTGAAATTAACCATGAATTGAAACCAAATTCAGAAATTGGAAGTCCTGGTGTGTCACAAATCATTTTAGGAACATTGACTCATTTTCGGAAGATTTTTCCTGCAAACTGAGTTTTTCGGCAAAATAATCAAAGTATGGATAATTTGTTCGGAAAATTGGTAGGCCCGCTTTTGGTTGTACTTTTGGGATCCAAGATGGTTCTATGGTCAAGTAAATATGTGAATTGGAGGGTGGTGACATTTGATTAATTTATGGACTTCAATTTGGCTCAATTGGAAGGAGATTGAATGAAATTGAAAGAAATTTGGTGTACAAATATAGGAAATTTGTATGCCATGGTGAGGGAGACAAATTGGACCCATTAGAAGCTTGTTGTGGAAGATTTGAGTGAGTGGAAGGTGACATCACATGAGGTCGTGGTGGGGCCAAAGTGGAGGGGATTGTGACAAGTGTAGGATGCCCATTGACTCCCAAAAAGGGCCCCTCACATCAGCTTCATCTTCCTCCTTGAATCAAGGGGCTTCTTGGAACTTGGGGAGAGAGGATGCCCGGAATCGGCGAGTTTCTCACTTGGCCACAAAACTCCGAATTCCTCCATTTTTGTCCTTTTCTCCATGAATCCATCATTCAGATTTTTTTTTTTTTTTTACAAATCCTCCAAAATATTTCAACAACAATAAATAGTACGAACGGGATGGTTTAACGAATCATCATATATAAATTATAATATTTCTATAAACGGAAAAATCATGAGATCATAAACCACGCTCTGATACCAAATGTTAGACAATACATATAATTCTTTAATGCGGAAATTCATAATAAAATAGTGATCTTTGATCTTCATGATTTTCACAAATAGATGAAGACATACCTTTATCCATAGCATTACCCTTTGGTGATAATCGTTGTGAAAGACCGAAGAACTCGAATCAAATGAAGAAATATGATTTCTCTCCCTTAACCCACTATTCTTTAATGTATTATATCGATGGAGGAGAGAATACCAAATTCTTTTCTGTTATTGTTGTTCGTGTAGGCAGAGAGAGGACCGGACTCTATTTATACGTTCTTTCAATAGGTGCCTTCCATCAAAGCGCATTTTCAACTTCCATAAAAGTTGTACATCTTCGTATTATTAGAGTCGCAACTTCTCATAACCAATACATTATTTATTTTATAGCATTTCAACTATTATTAAACCATTTAATAAATCATATCATGTGGGCCACAATAATTCTTACACTTGGGTCTTAAGTCATACAAAAATCAACGTCCATGTAATACATCTGCTGCACATGTCATTTTTATGTAGTTAATTAAATTTGTATGTGGTTGATTGATATCCATCTTTGCAACTATTGTTTTTTTTTTTTTTTGGTAAAGGTAAGATAAATTTTGACTTTTAACCAAGAAAGCTATACAACAAGAGAGACTCGACACCAACAAAACTTGCACTCATGAAAACAAACAAGTCAAAACGAGTGGAAGGGTGCCGAGCAGAAAAGGAAAAAGAGGGGAAGGCCAAACAGTGGCAACCCTCCAAACAAAAACAACAGGAAAGACCTGACACTCCTAAGGCTGCATGTCTTCCTCTAGAAAACAGAAACAAACGGGGCAGCCAGCGATGGCAACTTCATCCAAAAGAAAGGCAAAACTAGGGCAAGCCAAAGCTCAAGCTGAAAAGATAGATGGGCTAAGGTTCCAGCTCTATTGCATCCTCCTATTGGTTGGGGTATCTGGCACCCGATGGAAGGTCAGTGCTTTGTCTCTGACAACCTTGCTAAGGCGTTTCCTCAAGGCTGGCAACACCAGCTTGTGATCACGGAAGAGGATGTTATTCATTTCCTTCCAAATAATATTGCATAATGCTCCAAAGGTGAATAGAGCAAGAGAGTGATGGAAGGAAGCTCCCGATAAATACTTGATGGCCCAGCGAAGATTATCCAACCATGGAGCATTATGCCAAGCAAGGTTACATTTCGTGGCCCAAAAGATGGCAAGAGCACCAGTAATCCAACACCTAAAGAATAAGTGATCAATAGAATCAGGACGACAAGTACAAAAGGCACAATTAGCATCCGAGATCCTGCCACAAGTAAGTAGCTTTACTTGAGTGGGCAGCCTATTCCGAGTGAATAGCCACAAATGAAACTGGAAACGGGGAGCTAAGGAGCAATTCCATATAAAGGAAGCCCAAGGCACAGAAGGCCCCCTTGGCCAAATGACGTTCCAAGCGGAAGCAGTCGAGAAGACTCCAGAGTGGTCACCCAACTAGTGGATGTAGTCAGCGTGCTGGTTAAGAGTCAGTAGTGGCTCGGGCCAAGAAGCAATGGTGGCCAAAACAGTAGGTGCCACATCAATGGAAGAGAGGAAATCAACAAGCGTAGCTTGTTGAGGCAAACCGGAGTGATAGATGTACAGATCAAAGAAGATCAAGTTTAAGGGGCCTCGTGGGAGCCAATTATCAAACCAAAAGGAAATAAAGCGGCCATTTCCCACACGCCAACTGAAAAGATGGCGGAAATCGAGACGGAGGTCTAGGAGTTTCTTCCACGCCCAAGAGCAACAGGTCGGTTTACGAGCCACCCAAAAATTCTTCTCATTTAGAAAATTAGAGTGAATCCATTTGCACCACAAGGACTCCTTGTCCATGAATAGATTCCATAGATGCTTTAGCATGGCCGCCTTGTTGCATTCTTGCAATCTACGAATACCTAGGCCTCCTTCATCCTTAGGAAGGCGCACATCTGTCCAGGCAACTTTCGCCCCTCCAACTCCAAGTTCAAGTCCTTTCCATAGGAATTGTCTACGCACCTGCTCAATAGTATTGAGTACCGACCTAGGCAGGATAAAAACATTTGCCCAATAAACTTGGATCGAATGAAGCACTGACCTAATCAGTTGGAGGCGTCCTGCAAAGGATAGGAAGCGTTGTGTCCATGACTGCACCCTTGCTGTGATGGCATTTACCAGAGCGGTACAATTGGCCTTCCGAAGCCTAGAAGCAATAATAGGAACTCCCAAATACCGAACCGGCAAGGATCCTTCCTGAAAACCAAGGAAATCCTTGATGTGGTTACGTGCTTCCGACAGAACTCCAAAGAAGAAGATCTCGCTCTTTTCCAAGTTCAGGATAAGACCACTCTAGAGAGAGAGAACATAGAAATGCTATCCTTAAGTGGGCCAAAGGAGGCCATATTTGCCTCAGCAAAGATAAGCACATCATCAGCAAAAAAGAGATGAGACAGCCAAGTTGGTTTGCATCTCCAAAAATACTTAAAACCAGGCTGGGTGGTTTGTAAATTGAGAATACCCATGAATACCTCCATCACCAGGGTGTATAGATATGGGGGCATAGGATCCCCTTGCCGGATACCTCATCCCCTTGCAACTATTGTTTCAAGCGGCAAAAATCCAATATTTTCCAATTTGAATCTCCAAACTGAACCATAATCTCTTTGGCAAGGCTACTTGAAGACGAGCTTGGTCATAAGATTCCTACTTCGAGATATTTACCACTCTGGAATGAAATCTACCTGATCAGCTCCGGTACCTTCACTTGATGAGATTGCTAAGAGAAATTCCAAGTTCAAGCCGATCAACATAATGAATTAGACCCATCTTAACTCAAAAGTTTAAGCCAATGAGTTTTAAATCAATTGTGATATATTAACTGTTACATACCACACCAATTCTCCATATGTGACTTTTCTAACACAACTCACATAATTGAATGCTCAAAATGTTTTTCCAATTGGGATTTAGAAAAAAAAAAACTATGGCCTTTCTAATGATTGTAGTTGAAGCTTAGCCAAACAAAATCCTACTGGTCAAAATGTCTTCTTTCCACCTTCTCTGTACAAATTAAAATCCCTTTATCTAGTGCTGCGATTCCAAACTTGTCATTGGGTAATTTACGAAACAAAAGATTTGTTAGTAATTGTACTCAAAGACAATTTCTAATTAAAAATCATATTACACTAGACGTAAGAACAACATTTTGCAAGTGCTTTGCTAGATATAAGGTAACTAATCATTCATAAGCCTAGATAAGGAATAAACATATTTATGTAAATTAGGTGCATAACACTGGTTCACTGCGCTAGTAAGTGCATGCAGCAGTTGCTGTCTTTAATTGTGGTAGTTGCCTCCCTCATTTAACTTACTTTGTCACCACCCGAGACAAGGTGACCTTCTTGCGGCAGTAGCGTCCTTGGTCCCAATAGTTATCACTTACGGAAAGTGACATTTGAGAAACTTATTATTCATATTTTATCTCTGTTTTGTCTGTTCATTATACACCAAACACTCATTTAATTATTTGTCTATTTATCAATTAATATATCCGATAACATAATCCCGACAACCAATTACAACTGTGAAATTCGCTCATTATAAAATCCAAACTGGAGGATGGTGATTAGTGACGGCAACATTTAATAAGCCATGTAGAGATCTTGAGCAATCATAGTCATATCTACATTCATAGTGTAAGTTTTTCCAAAATTGGACAGATACATTCCGAAATTAGAGGGCGGTTTCTTTGGTGACTCACAAATAGAAAGTTCTCAGTGGACCGAATTTGGGCTCTAGTCTCAAGGATGTGGTGATAGATGCCAGATGGCACATTATCACAAATTCTATAGACTCAATTTATTTAATTGAAGAATTTAATTATACCGTGTTCTATTTATTTGGTGAGAAATGAATGATTCTGAAAATATTTTTCTAAAAATAATTACTCCTATTGCTCTCAAAAGTGAGTGAATAGTCCATGAAAATATTTAAACATTATTTTTCCTTAGCCAATTATTTCAAGAGACACGAAAGACCATTTTTAAGAAAATATTTTTGAAATTGTTTATTTTTCGCGAAACAAATGGAATTTAAGAGGTAGTGTAATATCACTACACACTAACGAAAAAATAAGTGCTGAATTAATAGTCCATACGTGTGAACTTAAGAAAGGATTTTGATTTACTACATTCGACATTCTTCATGAAGACGCAAGAGAGCACGGAGTCCTCAAACCCTGATAATCGGTTGCATTGTCGTAGCACATAAGCCGAGTGCGGGTGATCCATTGGATTGTGTGAGTTTAGGGTGGCCTCCACATGATTCATCCAATCGGCTCCACCGGGCCTAATGCGCAGGCGCAGCCACCGATTTTGGATCGGAGTCGCTAAAGTTTCCTACTTGTGTGCTGCGGTTGCCCTTGGGGATCATGATAGAATGTGGTGTCACCAAGGTTCATCGTGGATGACCGGATAAAGGACTAAGCTGTGCGTGTGTGGCGAGACAATGTCTTCAATCAAGTAATGGCGATGCGGTTGCAAGGTGGCTAGTGTTGTTTTGAGTAATAGTGGATGGATTCAGGGTGTGTGGGAACAAATATTGATGGGTAAATGCAAATGAATGATAGAATATGATCAGAATCAAGGTATACAAGATGCACCACCAGCCAAGGATCAAAATTGGGATTGACGAAATTCACCACCAAGGCTTACCAGATGAACTACCTGCCAAGAATATAGGATTTCGGATAAGAGAAGCTCACCACTAGGGCCTACAAAAAAAGATGCTAGTCAAGGATGTAGTGCTTCATGGCTCACTACCAAGAAAGAATCGAACTTCAAATGATACGGAAACCGGATATGGATATTTGCTCACAAAGAGACAAATCTCATATGTTCTTAATATTCAAAATTGACTAACTTAACTTTGAGAATTCACCTCATTTTATAGAGGGATTATTACGTAGGATATAGACTAAACATTGAAGACGCATTGACTACCCAACATTAATGTCATGGGAAGTACAAAACATAATAAACTAGGAACTAGAAAATGCATTATAATACTCAGAGACTTGAACTTGACCCTCGAAACCTAAGACTCATTAAACTAGGACTAAAGACAATTGACCAAGTGCAAGTAAGTAAACTAGACTCTAAGGGTCCGTTCGTTTCGCGGAAAATATCATGTTTCCGGAAAACATTTTCATGGAAGTCATTTTCCAGGAAAATGACTCTATTTTCCGGTATTCGGTCAAAACCTAAAATTTGAGTGGAAAATATTTTCCACCATTCGTTAGCTAGCTCATTTAATTGTTTGGGAAAAATTATCAAAAATTGAATTTTAATATTTTTAATTGACCAAAAACTTAATTTTATTTTTTATATTTTTTTAAAATGAATTTTTAATTATTTATATTTTAAAAAAATCGAAATTTTTATTTTTTATTATTTTTTCTTTCTTTTTCTTTTTCTTTTATTCTTTTTCTTTTCCTTCCTCCTTCCTTCTTCCTCCTCCTTCCTCCACCGCCGCCTCCTTCCTCCTCCTTCTTCCTCCTCCTTCTTCCTCCTCCTTCCGCCGCCGCCGCCTCCTTCCTGCCTGACGATGGCCGGCTGCCCGGTGGCTAGATCCTGCGAGCTCGAGGCTCGCCGATCTCGCCCGAGCTCGCTGGATCTGGCGGTGGAGCTCGGGCTCGCCTGGATCGGGAGCCCGAGCTCCGCGCCAGATCCGGCGAGCTCGTGGCTCACCAGAGCCTGGCGAAGCTCGCGGCGAGCTCGGGCGAGGCCTGAGCCCCGCCCAGCTCGCCGGATCTGGCGAGCTGCGAGCTCCGCCTAGGCCGACAAGAGCTCCACCTCGCCCGATCTGGCGAGGCCCAATCTCGGCTTCGTCAAATCGGGCTAGGCGGAGCCTCGCCAGCCACTGGCTTGCGGCCGGTTGCTGGCCGCGGCCGGTCGCCGGCCACCGCCAAAGAAGAATATGAAAAGGAAAGAAAGAAAAGAAAAAAAGAAAAGAAAAGAAATTAAAAACTCGATTTAAAAAAAGAAAAAGAAAAAGAAAGCATAAAAATAAAACGAAAATATATTGATAAAAAGAAGTAAGAGGGAAGAAGTCATGGAAAACATTTTCCACTTTTCAAAAGTGGAAAACGTTTTCCTCACTTTAAAGGTTATTTTTTCCAATGATGGAAAACATTTTCCTTGATTAGTTCATTTTCCGTGAAACGAACGCTGGAAAACATTTTCCCGTAAGTCATTTTCCATGAAACGAACGGACCCTAAATTCGTTCATCACCTTGGGCGGCGCAACAAACACCATCAAAGATACCAAATAATAAAGGAAATGGTTCAAAATAGTTTTCGATCTTTAGATAGTCTATTAGTAGTCTCAAAATCTAGATAGTCAATCCATAACCATTAAGGGTGCGCATGACAAAATTTCTGGAACAGAAATTGATTTCTTACCAAAAATTAATTTCTCAATTTCTATTTCAGAAACTGAGAAGTGAAAAATTTTAGCTTATGATTTCTTCTTCAAATCTATTTCTGGAATAGAAATCTGTTCCAGAAATAGAAAAATCAAATTACGTTACCAAACGGATATCTGTTCCAAACCTGTTCCGAGAAACAAAGAAATAGAGAAATAGAGAAGTATAAATTTTATCATGCGCACCCTAAATCGACAACTTGCCCATCAAATCGATAAGTCTTGCATAACCAACAACTTCTACTTGAATTGATTGACAAAGCCCGATACTTCCACATCAGTTGACTTGATCCTGTATATTTTGCCGAAGAGAAGAAGCTGATAGATCTTCAAGCTGGAATGGATTTGGCTTGGCTGTGTGTGTCCTTGAGGAAAATTGCAGTCAGGATCTCCATGCATGAGATGTTTGATCCATTTTATGTTACCGATGAGGGTTGAGATATGTCGACGTTGAGAGTCTAGGTTCCGCCAAATCAAATCCATCAAGCTACCGGATGAACGGGGGATAGCGTAAAATTTCAGGAAACAATTTTAAAGTGGGGCGTTATTTCAACTCTCTATATAATTAAATTCACCCTCATTTTCACTAGAAAGACAATATTGTCCTCAATTTCAGTTGCAATCTAAGGCGATGGCTCCAAACTTATTCATTTTCCTTCTTTCTTTTAGTTTTTCTATTTTTGTGGAGGATCTAATTATCAAGATTAAACTTATTCATTTTCCTTCTTTCTTTTAGTTTTTCTACTTTTGTGGAGGATCTAATTATCAAGATTAAGAACGTTGCATACTTATTTCTGTTTGTGTGTTTTTTGTCAAATTATTGCTATTTAGAAAATAAAAATTAGTCTATTTTTCATCATTGCTGTTATAATTACTTATCTATTTTTCGTCCCTCCTATCCTTTTTTTTGGGGGGGGGGGGGGGGGTCCTACTCTACTCCTACTCTACTGCTTACTCCCATAATTTTGCATTGCCTCTTTATAAAGTGTGGAAGTCAAAACCCATATCTGAAACTTAGATCGTCCCCACATCAACCCTCCCAAAAATGTGGGGATTGAACCCCCAACTCCATCTTCCTATGTGGGAAAAGTGGCCATTGGGGCAAGTCCTAGTGGTTCGTCCCCCAAATCTCAAAAGTCTACTTTTTTGTTAATTTTTTTATTTTCTAATTTCACTAGTCTAAACTATAAATCAAATCTCTATATTTACCATCTCAAAGAATTTGTCTTTGTTATTACTATTGGCGAGATGCTTTGACATGGAACATGTAAAACATTATGGGAGTCTTAGAAAAACACTAAAAATATAGACATGAAAAAGTTATGCACAATGAGGCATATTAATGTTGCTCGTAAGCACTCCACAAATAATATTAATTTTTGTCAATCTAAAATAATAAAATCTTATTGGCATTTTACAAAAAATACTTATTTTATGCAAAAGCTTTTATACAAATAGATTCCATCTTTTGAAGTTTCATGAATGGAAACTTAACTATGATTTTGTCTCGGAAAAGCTTTAAGAGATTTTTTTTTTTCATCTTATCTGTGGCACCCCTCGACACGGCCCCCGATCCGCTAGGGTCGCCACAGTTCGATTACCTTTCACTTGTCCTAATGACATGTTACTCTGATACCATTTGAATCGTAGTGGGTCCATAAATCCTGGGGGTTCATATGATCTCAATCGGTCCTAGCGCAGTTCATATAACAGAAGCATACTCGACATCTCCCTAACCCGTACTCGAACTAAGTAATACAATGCAATACACACCAACTACACTTTTCATATATATAGAAGCTAATGCCGAACCACTTTTATTTACATACTTTGATGGACATCACGAATCGGTACAACAAAAGGCCAAGGCTTTAACTAAGCTCGGCTATAACCCAAAAGAACCCGACTCTCACATCAGACATGTACATCAAATCCATCATCTAGTGTTGGCCATCCCAAAAAGTGTCATCCTCCACCAGTCACACGCTCTAATCACACCCAGCCCGGTGCGTCGGCCGGTGGCGGCGGCAGCATCCCCATCATCATCCCGTCGCGTCGAATATGTACAGATAGGAACTCCTGAACTACAGGGCCATCAGGTAAGCCCACATCATACATGACCAAAACACGGACTCGGATAAACACCAGACCATGAGCACCGATGCAGGGGTGCTCCGAGCACTCGACCTCAATATCAGACGGTATGCCATAGAAGGTACCACGTGTGACAGGTGATAGAGGCATCTCTCAATCTAAAATGTTAGTCCCCAAAAGGGGTGAGTACAACCACTCAGTAGTAAAGATCCATCAAACTACACAATGCAACAAGCAAGACAACCACAATTTCGAATGAAATGCACATATCATCCATGCTATCGTACATATGTCTCTATGAGATCTATTCATAGCCTTAATAATCACATTTCCCATGCCAAGCAATACCAATTCAAGTTCATGGCCAATTATATCTCATGCCATATGCACACACACATACGCATGATTCATGTCATCCACACAATCATGTATATATCCTCATGAGATCCATTCAATGCCTTCATGATCGCATTCTCAATGCCAAATAGTATCAATTCAATTTCATAGGCAATTCGTGCACCATGCCATATGCACACACACGCTCATGATCCAATTCCAAATTTTAATTCTCAAAAAGGATCTCATTTTCTTCCAGGGACCAGTGTTTGCATCCCGCATATATCGCTCGCACCCAACCTGGCATCGCAAGGAACCTCCAGCACATACCTCCGGGCATCCGGCACACACACTCCGGGCATCTCGCACCCCAACTGGCATCACGAGGAACCTCCGGCACACACCTCCGGGCATCCGGCACACACACTCCGGGCATCTCGAAACTCCCAAGGACATCCGGCACACACCTCCGGGCATCCGGCACACACACTCCGAGCATCCCAACACTCCCGGGGCATCGTCGGCTCACACCTTCGACGGTATCATCATCATCACAATGTATATTCATATATGTATCTCACTTTCAACATGGCATGTGATGCAATAATGTCAAGGTTTAAATAAGCTTTTATGTCATAAGATATGTTAAATATCACCACATATGCAGCATAAATAACAACCCAAGATATCACATCTCATAGAGCAATTCGTTTGTTCTTGAAATTAAAACAATTTTCGGATAAAACAGAATGCACTCCTTTAATTAAAATTCTGGAAAAATTAGTAAACGATCTTAATAAATTCTGAAATTTTGATATATTATAGACAAAACCTAGAGGTAAAATTTTCATGAAGAACTCGAAGTCAAATTCGTGATAGATCAAAAGCTATAATCACCAAAACCGTCTCTGACTCTCGGTAACGATTTCCAGATCTAACCATTTCAAAGAAAATTCGTTTTACCAACCTATACTTGTCCGTTTCTTCTCAAATTTTAGTATGTTAGTCCTCAAGATGTTATTTACAACTTTCATCAAGTACATGAGATCAAATTCTGACTGGATACTTGCACAAAATTCACAGAATCACAATAGGTCAACATAACAGTTTTCAGATCTAGTATCTTTGAAGAAAAATGGTTTCACCAACAAATACTTGTTCGTTTCCTCTCAAATTTTGATATGTTACTCTCCAAGAAGTCCTCTACAACTTTCATCAAGGTCATGAAGTGATATTTCGACTAGATATTCACCTACAATTCGCGGAATCACTAGAGGTCAAACTGTTTTCCATAGAACAGCTTACTAGCCTAAGATACTACTCCCAAATTTCGAAGATTCTAACACTTAGCTCATCCGAAATCTACTTCACACACAACCACAGCATGCATCATGTAGATCAAGGGATTTCACTTGCCTTAAGTTCACAGCAAGCTAACGGCAACACGAGGCTTTCGGCGAGCTTGATCGACGGCGGGACTAGGCGCATGCACGACGGGCCGGTCTTCTTCCTCCTTTCACCGATGAACCCTCTCGAAACTCTCTCGGTTTCACTCTCTCCCTTTCTCTCGACTTCACTCCCTCTCTCTCTCTCAGTTTCTCGTGCAATCCGCCTCCCCCCTCTCTTTCCTAAGTCCTTGATTAGCTAGGTAATCATTAGATTTGCATGGAGTGCCACTTGGCTCTAAGGTAAATGACATGTGGAGGAGGTGGCGTGGGTTGCCTCAACCGGTTTCCTCCCCCCTTCGGTCGACTACTTCATGGGCTCCTTGGGCCGGGCTTGGTCGGCCGAATGGTGGGGTTGTGGGCCTCCTTTGGGCTGTCTTGGGCCTTAACTAAATCAGCCCACATTTGCTCCTTAATCCACCTTAATTTCCCCACTTAATTTCATAATCTCAAATACTCACTTGGTTATATAAAATTGCAACATTCATCAAATGACAATCCAACTTATAGAGTATACGGCCAAGAACAGAAAATTCTTTTGTCAATTTATCCTTTAGTACAATCCTTGATCACACTTAGTTACAGGATACATTTCCAAATCAAAACAATAGTCCATTCAATGTTCGGCCTTGTTTAATTGAAATCCGTCGGTCTAATGACTATAATATAGTCCAATGGTACTTCCGATACCTTTTCATGGGTCGTAGTGTATCTAGGGATCACTATAAAATTTTAGGATGCCACATTATCATCCCATAATATGTATATGTATATAAAAGATAACTGATAAAAAAGAATTGATGGTGATATGAAAAGCAAAAATGTAAAATCTTATTAACAGGTACTGCATTAAAAAGTTATCTATGCTAATTTTTTTCTAGATTTTACTGGACAATTAATCCATAAATTTGCTCGACTATGTAGAAAATAACTATGTTTTTGGAATTTCACTTTTCGACTAATCTATAATCTAAAAATGAAGAGAAAACATAATGCATTTAATATACATGGGATATCCACAATAAACAAGAACAAAACATGCGATATTCTTAGTAATGGCAACTAAATCCTACCTAAGGTAGAAAAACTAACAAAAGAAGAAAAATAAATAAAACGAGGGCTACCACTTTAAATTAAATTGAATAATCAATGGCAAATTTGTCTTTTTAATGAAAATTGAGTGAATTCAGCTACATAAGGAGTGGATATAGCGCCACCCTCGTCTTGAAAAAGGTTAAATTATTAGATGAAACGTAATTTGAAATTCAAATGTTTTAACAAATAGAATCAAATAATGGAATAAATGGAAATGATCATAGGAGATGGAGATAACATTAAAAGCTCTCGCTGTTATCACTAGAAAGTCCTATTTTGTGTCCCTCAAAAATGTGATTAATGGCCTATTAACATCATAAAAACAATTTTTTATTGGACGGAATTCATAAAAACTTTTATTCGGAGCACACAATGTCTGCATGCAGAGTACATCAAGTTCTGCACAGGGCACGTACAATCCTGTTAAAGATCATGAAAACCTTTATTCATAGCACACGGTGTCTAATCAAAAGCAACATCTCCCATGAAAACGCGACCGACGGAAACATGCGTGTTTATTCTGGAGTGCCAAACAATAGCGTCGGGCAAGATGGCCTCATCAGCTGGTCACCGCGGTAGCATTCGAAGGGGACGGCAGTCTTCATACAATTGATCCCTCCCCGTATGATCCAAACTCTGGTTTCGGCTCTGGTGGTGCTGCGATAGCACTCTGGGATCTTGCCGACGTTGATGCAGGGACGGCACTCTGGTATGTTGCCGGCTCTGGTGGTGCTACAGCAGCAGCTGGTGGTGCTGCGACAGCACTCGGGTATGTTGCCGGCTGTGGTGCTGCAACAGCACTGTCTTGAAATCCCTGAGTGCCAGGCATAGAGGTCAGGCGAGATGGCATCATCGGCTCGTCACCATGGCAGCACTCGAAGCTGACAGCGGTCTTCATGTACCGAGAACACTTGGCACACTTGATGTTCTCCGGCATGTTGCCAGCTACACTGGGGATATAGAAATGGTGGCGGCGCGGCTTTTTGATGACCTCGTCGTAGTGCCTTTTGAAGGCGGCCTCGAAAGGCTGTGCAGCTTTCACCCACATCTGGTGCTGCGACAGCACTGTCTCGAAATCCATGAGACAAGTGTTGACGACTACCCTCGACCCTCTCGTGATGACGGCGAACCCACCAAACTGCTTGTAGCTGGTGTAGAGCTGGAGCAGCTCCTGCGCAAGGGAATCGTAGACATCCGAACTGGCCTGCATCTTCAAGGACAGGCAGCTCTCGAGCCGGGTAAGGAATTGCTCTCTCTTGGTGCTGATGTTGATGACCTTGTAAGAGCCAATATAGCCGTTGATCTCGCTCAGGTATTTTTCAATTTTTTGGACTGTCTGGGGCTCTTCATCCGAGCCGTACAAGAATATGAGCTCCTCCCCTTCAATCTGGCCAACAATTAAGACACAGGCCATGTTGAAAGAACAAGAATATAAGTTGATTAAGTCAGAAATGCTTTAATCTATCTCGCAACTGTTTCCTGCATGATTCGATATGTGTGACGTTAGATGTATCTAAATTATTAGATTGGGTGAATTTCACACGAAGTCTGCAATAATAGAAGATTGTTCTACTTGCTTTTGCCAATAGTGTGCGAGTTTGTGTTTGCTTGAGCGTGTTATACACTAAACCATTAAATAATCTTATCAGATGATATTATAATTGAGGCTGCGTCTTCCTTCTTCCCTACTTGGAAGAAGATCACCAACTAGACTTTGACCGTCCAGTTGCGCATATAGACATTTCCTAAATGTAAACTAACATAAAAATAAATGTAAGTGACATGTCCAAATTTGTAACGCACCAATCAAAAGTACGATAGGAGGAAGATCTTACCAACTAGAGATGGATGATGAAAATATGGTCCAGATAATCAAAATCATAGTGCATTTGTAACTTACGCTTTTTTCGACATCAGGGAAGACCATGTTCACCACGAGCTTGAACCAGTTGATCCCTTGCTTGTTCCAGAGCTCCTTGCCCTTTGACTCCGTGAACGGGAAGGCTTCCTGTCCCCAAAGACGTATCATCGCCATCGCGTCCATGTTCACCAGCTTCCCCTGTTGGTTCAACACTACAACCTTAGTCTGCTGCCTAAATTGCCACTTCTTCCAGATGAACTTGGCTGCTGGCTTGCTGACCATGGAGTTGCTTGTGTACCAACGCATCTCAGATCTCTTCTCCAGGAACTTCTTCTGCGTCACCTCGTTATGTTCCTCGACAATCGGAACCCACATAATTTTGTAGTTTCTTCTTTGGATGTTGGACTCACTGTAGATGCTGGTAATGGTTTTCAAATCTTCATCCGACAAGTCCAAGTCCGAAATAAGCATCATCGCGATCTTGTTCCTGAACTTCTCCACCGTTACCTATGACATGTAGTGATCAAACCATGCTGTTATTTTTCCTTTTTGAATGCCAACAAACTATTTAGGAATTTCAAATGTATTTAATTACTAGTAAGTTGATATGCATTCCCTTCTCGGGACATTAAGATACAGTAATGACCAGTAATCAAAGGTCACTGAAGATAATTGGGACTGAGAAGCTAACCGTTGTCCTCTTGGAACAGTGATAAACTGTCAAAAAATCATTCTTGGTGCAAAACAGCGCCGCCATAAGCTCCACAATATCAGTACAGTGTTTGGAAAGTTTCTTAATCTTCTCATATGAAATTTGCTCCGCTGCATAATGTGAATCAGAATTTAAGTACTTTCATTCCATAGATAAATCTGACAAAGAAAATCTGGGTACACAAAACGGAATCTGGAGGAGATGCATGAAGGCTTCCTCCCATGATGAGAACTACTTTTTGTCTGAAACACAAACAATGATCTCACCGTGCTTTTCTCTGAGATATTCCACTTCTTTCTTGAAGGATTCATATTTCTTCATGACCTGGTCCGAGAAGGTCCACAGATTTTGCCCTAGGAACCTGAAGTAATCAAGAAATAGGTTGAGCATTGATGTGAAACAGTCAGAGAGAGAGAGAGAGAGAGCTTGGAATTAAATCCAAGTCTGTTCACAAAGGTAGTCAAAAGCAAAGTTAAGGTTATAACATACTCATTGCTCATGCTGATCAAGCCACTGAACTGAACTGAGCAGCCAAGTATGATGACAATGATGTAATAAAAACGGGCTGATATGTCGATTGATGCTGAAATTTCTCCAAAATCTTTGGAGTAGCTCACAAACTCAACAGCACACTTGGTGAACTCCAAAGTCAACTTGATTAGATTATTCAGCGCCACAAAAGCCTTGATCCGCTGTGTGTCGGAGGACTTACCAATTGCATGTGACCCTCTTGACATCGCTGTTAAGCTTAAAAGGTCGTCAGACTCTTCAATTTGAGTGAGACGCCAATGCTCAGCATAGTACACTGATAAAGCTAGGAGTGTCAGCACTGCCTTGGCATCCCATGAAAATGATGACAACATGTTGGAAAGCGATGACACTGTTTGGTACACGTTGCTGGTTCGGGCCTTGCAAGTAATCTGTCGTGAGTAAAAAGGTTTGGACATTGAATGTGGGAAGTAACAAGATCGAGAAGAATAATAAAGGACGTGACAAAGTATTTAATTTGATTTTTTTTCCTGATAAATTGAACAATTTTAGCGCTGCAGAAAAGGTCGCTTTTACTTTAATATCAGTTTTTTTTTTTTATATATATAAAATGCAAATTTTCTAATCTCCTAGTCATTTAAAGAGAAAACTAAAAAGGCCTGGAGCTTTCGCATTTGTACACTTCCACTTTTGAGAGCGGAATGACTCTCCCAATATGAGATTACCTGATAGCATAGTTCGTTGATGGTAGATGACAAAGGAATAGAAGTCTCTAAAGAAAGTGAGGTTGAGCTTTTGCTTTGACATTGGTCAACCTGGAAAAACGATTTCCCTTGTGAGTCCTAATCGTGAAATATTATGAACATAAGAGCATGTAAAAATTGTTTATCTTTATGAACTTCGGCTGGAGAAGAGTGAAGCCTGTAATCAATTTGAGAAGCAAAGAAATTTTGCCACAAAAAACAAGTAAATGGGAAAGATTGGATTATTTGCCATGAATTTCATGTTTGTGCAGGCAATATGTATCAGCGACGCGACTAATCATCCAAGGGCCTGAATATATTTTCTTCTTTTTTTCTTTTTTTTTTTTTTTTGTGGTAATTCAAGGGCTCGAACACAAAGGCTAGCTACTTAAAAGTCTAGGGAATGCCTTGCAAATCCCATGACCAGTTAGCTTCAGGCTTTTGGCTTTATTGAGGCTAGCAAGTAAATGGAAAAGAAACTAGACCATGTTGTTGAATTTGCTTGCCCGCTAATCTACCTTTGGCGGAGTGTTTTTAGCAACATCATCCACAATGGCCGTGGCTTGGTTGAGGATTTTCTCGACGAGATTCAAGTAAAACCTGACATTAACTTGTTCCGTCCTAGAGCATGGCTTGCTCATGACATCTTTCATGAACTTGTCGTCGTCGAGGAGGGCAAGTAAGCTGGTCAAGAAGCTATTGTTTCCGGCCATTTTCAGACGCAGGGAAAAGGAAGAAAGAACGTGTCAAAAAGCAGAGAAAGTTTACGGTTTCGAGGGAGCGAGCAGAGTGAAGAATGAAGGCTTGTGTGAAGCGAAATTCCAGGTCCCCTGTGACCTATTTATAACACTCTAATCCCACGAGACGACAACCTAGGAGCCGGTAAGATTGATCTCAGCTGCTTGTTTACGCGGAGGGCTCGCTCATTTCTCACGAAAGAGAAACGTGAACGAGGCTAAAGCGAAAAGAACAAACGAACAGCGTTAAAGCTGGAAAAGCAAGAAACACAGGATGACGATGGTACGCGATCTCCTGAGAGATGTGGGGCAGTGAGTGATGCGATGGCGATATCTGAATAGAGGTCTTAAAAAATAGAAGGGAAGAAAAGGCTTAAGTGCGGTAACGAATAAAACGCACATCGCTAGTCACACCCAAAGCACATTCCATACTTCTTAATTAATTTACACCCCACGAGCTTCTCGCCAACCCCAGCTCTGCTCCATGCCTGACCTCAGCTCGAGCCCTATCGCTTCTAGCTCCTTCTTAGGTACGCATTGCTCGACACTCGGTTGCATGAAGCGGAACGTCCATTCCTATCTTATCATAGAGAACTTTCAAAATGTTATCGTCACGACCTTCCCAAAGATGAACCACCAAGAGAAAATTAAAAGATTACTAAGTAAATGCTTAGCGTGGATTCTCCCTATCCTATAACAATCGCAACATTGGAGTTTTGATTTAATCAATTAAACATGAAATTATTCATTCAAAAGTCGTCACTAATATATTGTGTATTGATTAGAAATCAAAATAGAATTTGGGAATACCTTTTCCTTTTACGAACTAGAGTTTTAATGGATACGAAAATTTGGTTACACTAGATAAATCTAACCCATTTTCGTTATCTTTCCTCTTTATTTCAAAAAATATTTGCAAGTAGTCTTGGCCAATTTTTTTAAGAAAATGGTTAAGATTACGAAAATCCCAAAATTGATACATTTGTGATAAATTCACCTTATGTTAATTTTCATTAAATTTTATCGTCAAATTGTTGAATTGGATGACACATAACAGTTGACGGATACATTAATTTAGAATTTTACCATCCGTTTTGTCACACCTATATATATATATGACACATATTCTCCTCATCATTCTCCTACTTATTCACTGATGATAGATGCTGAGCTTAATGTTTTAGAAAAACATTTTGAACCAAACAATGCATTCCTTAATAAAGAATTTAATTCTGAAAACAACAGACAAATCAGAGAATGGTTATTCAAAACCTTTGCTGATAAAGTAAAATACATCAAGCAAAAATATTACAACTACATATATTTTTCTTTGATTGGTTAGAAGAACAATTCCTCGAATCAAAAGAAATAATTGTTTTAGATCATCGTTATAAGTGGAAACTTGATAATGGTGAAACCATAGAATCCAATCATCCACCTCTTAGGAGAATAAAAATACAACATGGAGATAGCGAGGTAATAGCTACTCCTTTCAGGCTTCCAGACAAAGGAGACTCTTTACACCCACAAAGTCATTGAACAAAACAATTATACAAATCAATATTTGGTGACCATGGGAAAACAGTTGAATAGGATAGAATCCACCATCCAGAATCCTACTCAACTCATCACGCCACAAGTCGACACACTCAAAAAGCCCATTTTTAAGGCCTTTGAATTCCCAAAAAATCTTAGCCCGGAGTTTTCCAAAGCCATAGAACAGAAGAAGAAACTCCTAGGGAAATCAAAGCTAGACCCTGCTCTTATACTAGACACTCCTAAATTCCAAGGACTAATTATTAACGACACCCTAGACCAATCTACTATTAGTACCATGACCAAACCCTCTAGTGACTCTGATAATGAATTAGTCACTGAGGTAAACAAACTCAATAGGAAGCAACCTCAAAACTTTATTATAGTAGAGCCACCCCACTAGACATTGCCCAAGAAGAATCATCACAAAAAATACATAATAAATACTCTCCAGATGCCATTTATGAATGGAATATAGATGGTGTGGCCGAAAGCAATATCATGAATATTTTAAATAACATGGTAATGATTGCTAATGCCTATAAAACACAGCAAGATGTTTATGATCATGATGTTGCTAATCTTTTAATAGCCGGATTTACTGGACAACTAAAAGGTTGGTGGGATAATTATTTGACCAACGAACAGAAAATACAAATTTTAACTGTTTATAAAATATATGATTTTGGACAACACATGGATGATGAACAAGGACATCTCATCCAAGATGCAGTGAACACTCATTTACTCTATTTCACAACACTTCATAGGAGATCCTTCACATATTAGAGATAGGAAACAAGACCTTCTATCCAATATGAGGTGCAAATCTCTAGGAAGATTTAGAGAATACAAGGAACTTTTCCTTCAAAGGGTCCTTGTTAGGCCAGATTGCAACCAACCATTTTAGAAAGAAAAATTCTTAGCTGGTTTACCCCAAATCATAGGTAACCAGGTTAGAGATAGAATTAGAGAAGAATACAGTGGTCAAATACCTTATTACTTACTTTCTTATGGAGAAATAGTCTCTTATGTTTATAGGCAGGGAACACAAATGTGTAATACTATCAAACTACAAAGACAACTCAAGGAAGAACAATCTCTCACCAATAGAAGTTTAGGAGATTTTTGTGCCCAATACGACCCCTCTTATAATGATAAAACAAAATCAAAATGTAAAGGAACTTGTCCCTCTGAAAAAGAAACAAATAAACATCGCAACAGACCTCAACCAGGTAGAAATAAATAAAGACACCAGAATAACCAAAATATACCTCACACTGATAGGAAAAATTTTAAAGATATTAAATGTTACTCTTGTGGTAGAAAATGTTATATTTCAAAATACTGTAGGATTAATAAGAAATTGAATGAACTTTCTTTAGATGACAATACTTTATACTAGCTAAACAACATCCTTATAGAAAATAGTGACACTTCTTCTGATGAACTTCTTGAAGAAGATGGTCTTCAGGTTAACGAAATAGAATCCTCTTTAGATTCTGATTATGAAGACGCCTCTCCAAAAAAACCCATTCCTGAAATAAACGTGTTAACAAAAGAAGAAGAATTCCTTCTCAGCACTGCTGATAAAATAACCGACCCTGTAGCCAAAAAAGAATACTTAGATAGACTTCACTCTTCTATGAATATTACCACTAAGCTCAATACTTCCTACAATCTTAAAGACATTCTAAATAGAAACAAAAAACCCCAGTCCAGACCTATAAATATTAATGATCTCCAAAACGATATAAAACAACAAAAGTTAGAAATACAAGCCTTGAGAGAAACTCAATTAGAAATGAAACAAGAAATTTCTTATATAAAGTCTCTTGTCATAAAAGGAAAAACGAAATTAGAAGACCAAAATGAAATCACCAATACTTCTAATACTTCTGACCCAGCCTTCCTTATGTTATTAACAGAAATAACATCTAGAAAATGGATAATAAATATAACGATAAAAATTAATAATTAGTATATTATTGAAACAACAGCACTCTTTGATACAGGGGCTGATCTCAATTGTATCAAATGCCTTGTTCCAACAAGATGCTTCAATAAAACCTCCGGATCCTTAAAATCAGCCTCAGGAGACAGATTAAATATCCAATACAAATTACCAGAAGCCTTAATAGTTAAAGACCAAATGTCTTATAAAACATCTTTTCTTTTAGTTAAAAATATGAGGCAACAAGTAATTCTTGGAACACCTTCATACAATTAATCCAACCTTTTACAGTTACTAATGAAGGTATTGAAGCTCATGCTCTAAACAGAAAAATCACTTTTAACTTCATAACAAAACCTCAGAAGAGGAGCTTAAATATTTTACAAGAACACTCTATTTTAGAAATAAATTGCCTAATAAAAGACAAAGAAAATCAACTTGAATTCTTAAAAGAAGATTTAGAATTCAAAAGAATAGAGGAAAATCTTATAAAACCAAACATCATAGAAAAGATAGCTTCTCTACAAAAACACATAGAAAAGACTATATGCTCTACTCTACCCAATGCTTTTTGGGAAAGAAAGAAGCATATTGTTGATTTGCCTTATGAACAAGATTTTTCTGAAAAAAAAAATACCTACTAAAGCCTGCCCGACACAAATGAATCAAGAAGTTTTGAAATTTTGCCAAACAGAAATACAAGATCTCTTGAATAAAAAACTCATAAGAAAAAGCCAATCACCATGGAGCTGTTCTGCTTTCTATGTCAATAAAAATGCTGAATTAGAAAGAAGAGTTCCCAGATTAGTTATTAATTATAAACCTCTAAACACAACCCTTAGATGGATAAGATATCCAATTCCTAATAAAAAAGATTTACTAAACAGATTATGCAAATCAAAAATATTCTCAAAATTTGACATGAAGTCAGGATTTTGGCAAATCCAAATCAATGAAAAAGATAAATACAAAACAGCTTTTACTGTCCCTTTTGGTCAATACGAATGGAATGTTATGCCATTCGGTCTTAAAATGCCCCTTCTGAATTCCAAAGAATCATGAATGAAATCTTTAATCCTTATTCAGAATACATTATTGTTTACATAGATGATGTTTTAGTTTTCTCCTCTAATATAGAACAACATTTTAAACATCTTTCTGCGTTCATAAAAATAATCATACAAAATGGTTTAGTAGTATCTCCTACTAAAATTGCACTTTTCCAGACCAAGATTAGATTTCTAGGTCATTATATCCATTTGGGTACCATAACTCCCATAGAAATATCAATCTCTTTCACTGACAAATTTCCATATGAGATTAAAGACAAAACTACAAAGGTTTTTAGGTAGCCTCAATTACATTATAGATTTCTTTCCCAATATAAATATTATTTGCAAACCTTTACATCAAAGGATACATAAGGATCCTCCGCCATGGACTTCTGTCCATACAGACATCGTCAAACAAATAAAGATTCATGTGAAAGAAATACCATGCTTACATCTTGCTGACCCTTCTACTTTCAAAATAGTTGAGACTGATACTTCAGAATTAGGATATGGTGGCATTCTCAAACAGGTCAATAACAACAAAGAACAAGTTGTTCAGTTTATATCAAAACATTGGAATTCCACTCAACAAAATTATTTGACAATCAAAAAAGAAATACTTGCTATAGTTTTGTCTATATCAAAATTCCAAGGAGATTTATTGAATCAAAAATTTCTCTTGAAAATTGATTGCAAATCAGCCAAAGACATTTTACAAAAAGACGTATTAAACATTGCATCAAAACATATTTTTGCCAGGTGGCAAGCCATACTTTCAGTATTTGATTTTGACATTGAATTCATAAATGATTCTTCAAATTAATTACCTGATTTTCTCACAAGAGAATTTTTACAAGGGATACCATCATGCCAAGATCCAAAAAAGACAAAAAAAACAAAGGCAAATCAATTGCCGAAACCTCCTCCAATACACCACCAAAGCCAATAGGCTTGACACCTATCAAGACATGGCTCCAAATGACAAAAAACAACAAATCCTTTTTACAACAACACCCAATACCAAATACATCATCAAAAGAAGAACCCATACCAGCCCTAGCCCAGCTAGCTCACATACTACCCAAAGAAACACTACTATTACTTGCCCAATCTTTACAAAAAAAAACAATAAAGAAAGAGCCTTCTAATGACATTGAGGTAAGCAACAATTCTTCCCCACTTATTACACAGAAACAAGCAGAATACAAAAGAATTTCGAATGAGGTGGTAATTAGGCCACAGGCAACCCCTCATTCTCAAAGATCAAAGTTTTTCCCCAAAACATCTTTTCAAAAAATATTGATTGTGGAAGATGGATTCTACGATGAAGATCCAATCAAATTTGCAAAAAACATCTTTCCAAAAAATTGGCTTTTTAAACCACACAATACAAACAAAACCCTTGCTTATTATAAGCAAATCTTAGTGGAGACAGAATTAGCAAGGTTTACTCACTTTGCTGACAAAACCAATACAGAAAACATCCTATCCTCTATTATATCCATCAGTAAAGTCATACACCCCTCACACTGGGGAGATTCACCTCATACACCCAGAAAATTCCAAACCAGACTTTCCCAAAACCTACCATACTCCTCCTCATATACCTACTAGGACTACCAACAAGCCTAGTGGAATGTCTTCTATAGACAAAATACAAATTTCCAACATACTTGGCTGGTATTCTTTAAAGACAAATTCCCACGACAAAGCCTACCAAACTGGTTTGACTTCTGGTGGGATTTCTTTGGTCCTTTGGACATTATACTACACCCCACAGTTAATCAAGGATATCAAATATTTTGTAAATACTTTGCACCAACTCCACATGATCTAAGGTTCCCATGCCTTACATTTTTTTCATAATATTCAAAATCTCATGAGTAACAGCTTGGGAGTTTGGATACAATATATCCACCAAATTAATACCCATACTTGTCCGAAAATACAAGACAAAATGGTGGGATGGATTCAGATTCCATGAACAAGGATCTGAAGCTGCGGTCAAAACGTGGCTAAACAGTCAGAAATCTCATATAAACACAGCCCCATCAAATACATCATTTTTACAGGAAAAATCCATTGCAAGTGCAGCACTGGCTGCAGTCTAGAGCAGGGAGGAATACTGCAACATCCTTAAAAAAATGCTCTCAGAAGCAGAAGGATCACAATGTGGATCCTCCAAATCACAAGACAATCCAAACGGATCCTCTCAGTCACATCACAGTGGAAACACCAATGAAGACAACTGTTACGGGATCAACCTAGATAGAGATTAAAAGGCAGAAGATCACATGCCAACACTATTACAGCGGTGCAAAGGCTATACATTGTAGTAAGATAGGCATACACAGTTCATTATTCACACAATACTGTTCACTTTATACTGTTCACTCAGTACTGTTCACTTTACTCTATTCAACACTGTATCACCTCCTATAAATACACTCTCGCAACATAGAAGAGGCGGACTCGAAATTTTCAGATCTCTCTTCTCTCTTCTTCCTCCTCACCCTCTTGTAAACCCTCATCCTTTCAAGCTTCAAGCTTTCTTACCTTGTACCCCATCGTCTCAAAGTAAGTTAGTTTTTCAAATACATAGTTTTATACAGGGTTACCAACTTACATGATAGTTGGTTAACCAATTCTTGTAATACAAACATCAATACTCCCTGGAGTGTGGATTACTGCCCTAGTGGATGACTTGATGCTTTAGTTTCCGCATCTTTCTATATAACACAAGTTCATACCACCTTCATGGTTGGTCTTTGTTTATGCATACTCTTACTTTATATTTTATATATTGCTTTTGTTCTTTACATTATTTTTAATTCCCATGATTTTATTTAGTTCTTATATAGTTTTTATACTTTTCTTATAGATCTGTTAATCTCTTATACTTCCTTGTTCTCCCTTTATAGTACTTCCGATCCTAACCCCTTTATTATTATTATTATTATTATTATTATTATTATTATTATTATTATTATTATTATTATTATTATTATTATTATTATTATTATTATTATTATTATTATTATTATTATATATTAGTTTGTGGTTTTTTTTATTATTAATTCAATTTAACAGAAACTAAATGAAAGTAAATTTGTCAAAAACATACTAGTTTGAGGTTTCTAGTTGTCAAAAAATCAATTTTGGATAAATTTGTCATAGGTGTACCGATTTTAGATTTTTTATGATATTAACCATTTAGAAAATTATTCTTACCAAAAAAAAAAACCCTTAGAGAATGAAATAAATGTGACAAAAACTTTTGTCGCAATTGAAAATCAAACGAAAAATAAAGATTGTCTTGCTCGAAGCTGACAATACTCAATTTATGTTGCTATAAACTGGTCAAAGGAGATATAAATTTGTGGCATTTATTGAGTCTCTGTCCATAAAGTTTTGCCACGTTTTTAGGCCAACTAAGCTTCAAAGGTAACAAAACATTTGTCCCCTTTGATAAATTTTCTGCGTGAGGTTTCTTTTCTTGGGCTAGGTATGTAGACGAATAATTTTATTTTCACTACTTTTTAGACATCGTTCATATGATTTTAACTGGAATTCAATTTTTTTTTTTATTATTTTGATATTCAAAAGTTAGATTATAAGTTCAAAAATTCATAATAAATAAGCTCAACAAAAAGTTTCACTACAATAAATCAAATAATGTATTCAATGAAAAGATTACAAAAGAAAAATGATCGATCTAATTAATTATAGCGAAAGTCCTCTTGGCGTGCTTGCTCTCCATGCATCAATCCCGCTTCACTCGGCTGCAACAAAAAACCATAAAATAAAATTATATCAATTTTTTATTAATTATATATGCTTGAATATTAAGCTAAATAAGCATATAACTAGACAAAAATTATAAAATCAAATACAAGGCGAGGCGAGCAGCTACAACTCTAGATTTGGCAAACGTGACCCATGCATGGTCGCGCCCATGACGATGACTCAAGGGCCCAAAAAGACTAAAAAAGAAAATTCAAGAAATATTGCCAAACAAGCATATAACTAGACAAAAAATACAAAATCAAATATAGGGCGAGTTGTGACATCCTGAAATTTTCAACTTGTTTTCTATTAAATTAATCGGGCATTTCATTGACGCATCTATAGGGCTATTTTCAGAGCCGATCACTCTCGAGATAATTAGACTAGCTGGGGAAGCTATTAAGGACTTTAAAGCAGATAGACTTGAGAATTTGACTAGGAATCGGCTTCTCGACCATGCTTATCTTTAGATGCCATTACGGCACAGTTAAAAATCGATTTGAGATCAGAGATAAGTCTGTTTGACTGAGATGTGTGGCTGATCATGGGTGACTCCACTAAATTGGAAAATTCTTATCGACCGACACTAATCTGATTTTACTGTCCTTTTAATACCCTGTGTCTGTAATTAAATCCTCAATATTTTCACGACAATCGAGAGTCGCCATTGTGTTAAGTGGGTTCATAGTGGTTCGAAGAAAATCGACCACGGGTCATTTGCCTTAAAAAGTTCTGAAAACTACCCGGTAGCCTAGGTCACGCTAAAAACGCGCCAAATGGAAATTAACCGCCGATTCAAGTCCGATTTCAGAAATTGAAGATTCTGTCATGTCACAATAAATTCTAGGACCCACGACTCAGTCTCAAAAGATTTTTCTAGCAACCAAGACTTTTTGGAAAAAAGTCGTTGCATGGTCATTTTTGTGCAGAAAAAGCTGAGGATTGTTTTGATATGCATGATGAATTGTTGGGTGAGGGAAATTGGATGCAGGAACGAAAGTGTGGACCTAGTGCTCTAGTTTAGAATTTCTTTTTGAGAATTAATTAGCTTATTCAAAAGCAAGTGGGATAAGAATTTTCAATTATAGGAAATTCTTTTTTTTAGTTTTCTTCCCATTTCCCTTTTTTCCTTTTAGCCAAATATTTTCACCCCCTTTTTGCGCACGTTTTCCCCTCCCTTGGCCGCAACTCTCTCTCTCTCTCTCTCTCTCTCTCTCTCTCCCTCGTGCGAAGCCCCCACCAACTACCTCCTACCGTTTCCCACTTTGCTTCATCCATTTCTTGACTTTTCAACCTTATCTCTCCCCATTCTCTCTCCCTCATCCTCTCCCATAAAGCCACCATGGACTGCTTTCCCTCCATCCTCCGTTTTGTGCAAATCAACAACAGAGGAAGAGTAGAAGCAGCTCGCTGTCGCTGCCGGCTGCCCGAATTGCCGCCGCCTCACGTACACCACCCGTGCACACGCCACCTTGCCCACACGCCGCCGTCCCCTTTGGCCTCCTCTCTCCTCACTCAATCAAGCTGCTGTTCGGTTCTGTGGAAACCTAGCCAGGGCTGTTTTGAGCCCGTTCGAACCCCATAAGTTCACCCCTAGGCCCGATTTGGCCTATTCTTGCATCCCCGGTCAATCTCCACTTGAAACCGAGTTGTTTGCTTCTGTTTTCCAGCCAAGAGTAGCGAGTTTCAGTGTGGGTTTCCAGCTAGGTTCTAGGCCCGCTTTTGAGGTGTTTTGGGCCTCGGTTCCTAGGTCCGCTTTGGAGTTTGTTGTTCCCCATGCCGTTCCCGTCGGTTTAATCCGACTTGCGCATTATTCCGGTGAGTTTAGCTCACTAATCCTTGTTTAGTAGACTAATTATGCTTAAATATTGATTAGTGTTAATTAAGTAGGATTAGGTGGTTAGATTAGAGTAGTTTAGTGATTATTAATTAAATGTGATGCAAGAATAGGCCCGTGTTTGATTAGTGTAATTAGATAATGGATAGCCTATATTATTTATTGAATGCATCTCGGGATTTTTCCCGACCCATCTCGAGCTTCAATTAGGCATTACGGGCCTAAATTGGATTTTTAATATTTAACTATTAATTTTCGAAATTAAATTAATTATTTATTTATTTTTTGAAAATAAGGTAGGGATAGCCGACAACCGAAATTTTATGCTAATTGCCGTGGTGCAGTCCATTTATTTATTTGAGCTCTATGTTGCGTGGAATTGAATTAATTGTGATATTTTAGAAATTTATCCTAAATTGAGTGGAATTGAATGATTGATTGGTAGATGCCCAAGTATGGTTATTTAACATTAATAATACTTTTGATGAGTTGTAAAGTAGAGAGAATTGTGAGAGTGAACTGGGAATATTCTTGGCTGACACCAATCAAATACGTGGTTCGGTGATTGGGAATATCACTGGCGAAAACATCGCCTTAAAGAACGCACGTAAAAGTATGCACGTTGGCGAAAACGGCACCAGAGAGAAAGAATGTACGTGACTTATAGACACACGTGGTTTGGTGATAAGGATATCACTAGTGAAAACGGCGCCTTAAAGAGTACATGTGATTTGGTGATTGGAAATGACCTAGAGATGGTCCGACTGACATGTAACCGACTAGGTCGATTGATCAATGATTTGATCCGTTTGTCGTGAATTGATTGATTGTTTGATGTAATATATGAGGCATATGCGCATAACCTTGAATTGCAGGTTGGGACGGATGCCAAGGTAAGTCTTCTGACTCGTGTTGTGCTTAGGCAACCTTGTGGCATATTGGTTTCCTAATCGAGTCTTAGGGAGTAGAACTCACTGAGACGTAGTCTCATTGGTTATTGAATAACCAATTTCATGCCCCTAGATGGCAACACCGGTACCTCCCCCTCCTCCAGAGCAGTTTGGCATTCCAATGGACATCACCGAGAAAGAAACTCACTTCCATGTTCATCCTCATCCAGAAGGGTTAGAATACGTTTTGATTGAGTCGATGGTATGGGTTGATGCCGGCCAGGACGACCTAGTACCCCATGAGTATCGGTCTTGGTATCACTACTATTTTGATGGGCGAAGAATAGGTCCCATCCTTGAAGAGAATATACATCACCTTGTCTTGGAGAAAGCTTTTGGTGAGGGGACTGCAGACCACGATGGTGGAGGCGTAGATGATGCCAGAGATCTTGCACACGGGATTGAGCCGACTTCCCCAGTATTCACTGTAGAGGACAAAAATTTTGAGGAATGTGAGATCGTGGAACAAGAAGTCGAAGGTCCAGAGGAGGACGAGGAGTGGAGAATAGCTGAGGAGGAGCTGGTTGAAGAAGAGCCTGAAGAGGACGAGGAGCCTGAGGAGGAGGAAAGCGATTCAAAAGAATTAGAAGAGGATCGGGATGATCCTGAATACGACCTGAATGAGGACTGAGATTCCATCCTCTTTTGTGAACCCTATATATGTGTGGATAGAGTGAGATTAGAAAGTTGTGAATGGTTTTGTGAAGTACATTGAGTTGTGCTATGTTTAAAAGTATGGTTGTGAATTTCGATATAAGGATTATGGCATTGTTTTTCTATCTCATTGTTTTATTGTATAGGGATTTATAACTGCTTCCGCATGTGCTATTAATAATGGAAGGGTCGGCGATACATATTTATTTTTTTCTTTTCTTCTTTTTTTTTTTTTTTTTTGTTTCTTTTTTTTTTCTTTTTTATATCATTCATCATTTTTTAACCTTTTTGCTCTTTATCTTTTATATATTTACAAAATGGATGATTAAAATGTCGACAAAAAATTTCAGGTGTCAACAATAGTCATGGGATATTGCATTCTAAAATCGACCAAATAGAAGGATGTGTGCGTGCCCGAGGATCGGGGCGTGACACGAGGCGAGCGGCTACGACTCTAGACTTGGCAAACATGACCAAGGCATGGTCGCGCCCATGATGATGACTCAAGGGCCTAGAAAGTCTTTGGGAAAATGCAAAAACCTTCAAGTTAAATAAGTTTTTTGAAATGCGAATGGTGCTTAGAAAACTATAATTAAAAGTGCATTGGAAAGCAAAGTTTAAACTATATTTGGAAAAATTACACTATGTAAAGGACTTTTGCTATTTTCTTTTTAAGAAATAACCTCTAAACTAGCTAAGGGCATAGGGGCTAACTGGCGAGGCTCGATCTAGCTATTGCTAGACAAGCCCTTCGCATACAACGTCATGTGAGGTGAGAACATCTGAAATTATGAAAGTTTAGCAAGGGTAAAGTTGGAAGAAAAACGTATTAGCATTAGAGATGAGCAATTCCAAATTCCACCTAAAACTTGGAACCTATCCATTGGAACAAATTCCTCATTTTTGGAACCTAGAACCTACCCTGCATACTCTGGAATTTGGAACCTACCTTATCACAAGTTCCAAAGTTGATTCCAAATTCTACCTAGATTCCATATGTATTATTAATTGAACGATTATAGTGAATTATAACCTTTAATAATCACCACTTGCTATTACAATTCACTGATTATAACTTATATTTAGACACATGAAGAATATGAAATATTAACAAAGTAAAAGTTTCAATCATAAAATGAAAGCTCAACTAGTGGTTTCAAATTATACATTCATCATTGAACGCCATGGAAATTTCAAACAATCATGCAAAGACATAGATAATTAAAAAAAAAAAAAACACAAAAACAAAAACCTATTCCAAGTTCTAGCTTTTTTTTTTTTTTTTTTTTGGTCGGTTCCAAGTTCTAGTTTAGAAGTAACAAGTTCCACGTTTTAGATTACAACCTAGAACCTGGAACCTACTCATTGAAAATGTTCATCAATTTTTGGAACCTGGACCTTACCCTACATACATTGAAACTTAGAATCAGATAGGTTCCTATAGGTCCAATTATCAAGTTCCAAATTCCACCGTGGAACCATGCTAACCCCTAATTATCTTGCCGTAAATGCTCAAAATTCAAAAGATCGCCAAACCTACCTTGGACATTCAATTTAATCTCCTTAAAACTCTCCAAATATTTTATTAGAATAGTACTTAGATTTGTCCAAAGGGCTTTAGAGCCCAAAGCCCATTGGGAAAGTGGTTCCTAACTGCAGGGGGAGAGTTTGATATATAAGAAAGAGCAAGTGTGTAAGCCCGTGTTTTTATTTTTCTCTTTTTCTTTATTCTTGTGGCCAAATGATAAGAGAACAAAAGGTCTTCGTACCTAATAGGAGTAAACAAGACGGATTGACCGAATCTGAAACTGCCTGAGCCGAACAAAACTGAATCAGCCAATTAAGTCCGGTTCTCGAAAGTGCCAGACTGATTCCTGGTTCCTAAAAGTGAAACCAGTATCTAGGCGATTTGGTTCCTTGTTCCAAGCGGGGAATCAGACCGAACCAAATGCCCAAACCAATTGTTATTTATTTATTTATTTATTTATTTATTTATTTATTTATATATTTATTAAATGTCTTGCTCAGCCTTCTCTTCTCTTTTGATCTTTTCATTTTGCCCCACAACGCTCACAACTACTCTCCTCTTTTGATCTTTCCCTTTCTCTAGGTTTCATTCACCTCTCATGGAGTTCGAGGCATTCTCTTCTTTAAACTCGACCAATTTGACTGGACCATCCGAGAATTAGACCGGACCAGTCAGTCCAATCTTGTCCCTGGTTCTAGAAATTGGAATCAGTCCCTACAATTCGGTTCCCGATTTCAAGGTAGGACTAGACTGAACTGGAAATCGATCACCCATAATGTCCATAATAAAAAGCATACAAGCTTATTATAAATTTTACATGGTGAATATCTAAAGTGATATAATATTACAATATCAATTACAATCAATCAAGATCAATTAAGGAAGATGATACGAAATCAAGGGAAATATCTCTCTAACAAAAGAAAATTCACAATGTTATGACTTAATTGGACAGAAGTACAGCGCAATTGCTAAAATTTGGCACAATTAGACACTTAAGTTCAAAGAGTTACAAAAGCTACATATAAGTGCCACTTTTTTTGAAAATTGAGATGTCTAAGTACCAAATCCAACGAAACCTCTCGGAAATCCTACATGGCAATTATTTATTAATATAACTAGCCTACTTGGCTCTCCGGAGAGCTAAGTCAGAAAAAAATAGCCAAAACAACATCATTTTGCCTCTTATTTGAATTTTAATATAAATATTAATTAAACTAAATTCAAAACAATTTTTCTTTAAAAAAAAAAAAAAAGGAGATCGCAAAACAGCAAGAGCTGTGCAAGCTCTCACCGCCGACTCCCCACCGTCGCTCGCCTTTCCCGATGACGATGGGAGGCTACGGCAAAGGCTTGCACAACCCTCACCCAAAGCCTTCTACAACTTCTTCTTCTTCTTCTTCCCTTTTTTCTATTTTATTAATATTATTATTTAAATAATTTAGTTTTAAGTTTAATTTAATTAATATTTATATTAAAATTCATATCCGAGGCAAAACAACGTTGTTTTTTGCTTATTTAGCCATGTCAGCACACACAACGACGTTATTTTCGGCTTATCTAGTCACGTCAACGTATAAAACGACGTCATTTTGCACTTGCTTCACCGGAAAAAATGCCATGTTAGCATTTTGGCTAAATTTTCTCACTAGCACTTAACTGTTGAAGATATGATTGGAGATATTGGAGATATTGATTTTGATATTGATTCTAATTGCGGGTTAATTGCTTTAGTCAATCCGTAATTGGTTTAGTAAATTAGGAAATGTAATCCTTTGTTTTTCTTTTCCTATTTTTTGTCCTTATTCTTTGTATTATAAAAAGGACTATGTACGTGTATACAATTCATACAAACCAATACAAGAAATTCCTTTAACTCCCATGCACTTTCTGTCATGGTATTAGAGCCTCATATCAGATTGATCCAATTGAAGAAGAAGACACTTCTATTCAACGTTTTGTTGGATGTGCTCCACCTCCAATACAAGCTTCCGATCCAGCCTAATGGCCACCGGTTCACTGGTTTCTGGTTCAACACCAATGGGCCACTAGACCAAATCAAACATGGGTACAACACGGCCTATTTTGAGAAGGGGGATTTCCAGGTTATGGGACACAGCCCATCGGAAGTGGGCCGACCCACTTCACTTCTGGAGCCAACCAAAATAATGGATCAGGCTCGACGGGGCAGGGTCAAAGATCCTACCCCACTCATTGAGTCTAGGGACGGATCCCTACTTGACATTAGGACCTAGATTTCAACTTGGGTTCCAACCCACTGCGTTCCTCTCGTACGTAATCCCAGCCTACGACGACCGCCTAGAACCTGGTGATCCCCTATACACCTTGCCAGTCGATAGGCCTGAACTCCAGTTGATCAGCATGCAGCTTGCCGGGCCGAACAACCTTTATTCCACCTAGGCTCAAGATTTGCAACAAGCACTCTTCACAAAAAGACAATGACAGCTTCCTTGACAGAGATATCCCCTTCCCGACTGACAAGTGACTACAACAGCACCGGTGACGCTGCAACCAACTAGTTCGTTCTTGGATCAAGAACTGCTTGACACCCGACGTGGCAGTTAGGCTCCCACCAACAGAAGATTCGAAGACAATTGGGAAAATATACGGGGGATGTACGGGAAATTAGATCGAGTGGAATTGTTCACAGTCACTCAAGCCTTATCCGAATAGAAGTAGGGCAATCTTTTGGTCACCACATCCTTCAATTGGCTATCGGCTTTGTGGAACAAACTCAAGGTAGCTAAGGAACAACTGGAGGGACCGAAGGCCACTCTTCGACAATATCGCGCAATAAAGGAAATAGAAAAGGTCATGAGATTCTTACTCATTCTCAATGATACGTACTTAACTTTCCGATCATAGGTTTTGGTGATGGACCCAATGCTATCACTCAGCTGAATCTATCAACTGGCCATCCAAAAGGAAAGTTAGCGATTACCACGGCCAAGCTTGGACGGGTTGAAGGATTTGCTACTGGAACCTTAATGGAGTCACCATACTAGAGCCATGGAGGAGTGGGGCACACCAGCGATGTTGGAGCTCTACACTGAGTGGCCTCCATTCTATGGACGAAGAAGGAAACCCTAAGGGTTTCCATCAAATGGACTACCAAGATCAAAAGTCAAGATCCAACAACCATAAATTCACCCACTCATCAGTAGAATCAAGTGGCTCATATGGTGCCACGTTAGTATCAGGTCTTAAGCTATCCAATGGCTCACGAAGCACCAAGTCAGCACCCAAAAATGGTGGACAAAATTCAAAAACAAAAGGTAAATTCTATGACTACTATAGACGTCCACACCAAACGGTTGAAACGTGCTAGAAATTACATGGAAAGTCAAATGATAAAGAAAAAAGGGAGAGATTATTCTACTTATCACATGTTAGCATAAGGAATGCATCAAATAATTACTGAGGATTAGTACCAGGATATTATGAAGGCTTTGAATGTCACACCCCAAACCTCGAGCGCGTACCCATCCCTCGATGGTCGATAAAATTGCGACATCCCAGGACGCGTCGTCGACCCATTCATTTTAATGCACATGCAAAAACGAAACAATACCCCTTACAACAACCAACACGGGATAGAAAAGCAGCAAACATATTCACAACCAAAACACTTTAATAAACACCCCGGTTTATATACAACACTAGTCTAGCCAAAGGCCTACTCAAACAGAAAAGCCTACAAGCTCTCTAGGCACACGAATCCTCAACTGAAAACTCTGAGGTCTCCTGGGGATTTGGGTCCAGCACTGCACCATCAGGAGGGTCAGCTGTACCCTCGCCATGAGCGACATCTATTACCGCAGTTGGGACCTCAAAATCCTATAGGGGACCCACTCTGTATCCATTGAGCCAGATGCGAAACCATGCCCTAAATCGATGAGGTATCCTCTGAGGTAAGCCCTCATCGACCTAGATAGTGGTCACCACAAGTTCATAGACCTAGACTCGTGGCCCCTGGGAACAGGGATATCGGTAACCTGTTCGGTAACTATCTTGGGCTGACCAAAATGTTCCAAAAGAACCGACATCTAAGGACCTGAAAAGATTGAGCCCACAACGGGTGAGACAATGTCTCAGCAAGTTCACCCCCTAAACTCTGACTAAGAAGGAAATATGCCTAAAGGCAGTCTATGAACACAAGATAGAGGACTTACCTTGCCTCAGTTCCTTCCTACATGTCAGTACAATTCATATACTCAATCAATTCAATCGATCACATGCTCCAATTCGATCATTGCTCGCATAAGCATGAACTACCGTCGCACATTGGTCCACTGGCGTAGCCAGGGATTACTGCTCGTACAAGCTGATATAAATTGCTGCTCACACAAGCTGAGATGGATTATTGCTCACACGAGTTGACACAAATCATTACTCACACGAGCTGACACAAATCATTGCTCACATAAGCTGACACAGATCATTACTCACACAAGTTGATACACCGACTCACATTTGGGATGGGTTCACTTAACCATCACATGATAAATCAATACTGGCCAAAGACATTGTGCTTTGCACACATATCCATCAATTAAAATAATGAACTTGGTTTAATTTTTTCATGTTAAAAACACCCAATAAAAATAATCGTGTGTGGGTACATGGTCAATTTGAACTAGAAAAATTGATATCCACACTTTCAAAATCCCATGATTCGATATAGTCCTTAAAACCATTTTCGGTATCAAAACCCGACACCCAGGATTTTTCTAATTAAATATCAAAATTTCACAATTTTGGAATAACTATCCAAAATCACAATTACCACTCAATTTTCACAATTTAGCATTCAATTGCATAAACTAAGCACACCATTGAAATCAGGACGAAATTCCAATCACCGGCTATCCCCATCTAATTTACGAAAAATATTAAATAATTAAATAAATGCCAAAAAATAATTAAATAAACAATTAACTACCAAAAATACCAACTTAGGCCAGAAATGCTAAATTAACCACCTAAACGGGCCTAGAAAATTTTCGAACCTATCTAGATAAATAGCATAACTTATCTAGTCCTTAATTAATTTAATCTAACCACCTAACATGCACAATTAAATAATTAAATCACTAATCCATGCTAACTAACCACTTAATCCCTAATTAGCCTAAACTAATCACCCCCTAAGCATCATTAAATCCCTGAGCAGAGTTTAGCAAGTAAACTCACAAGTTTAGCGATCCGGTGAGTCCACAACATCGGCGACACAGAGGCGAGCAACAACCAAGCCTGCGACGACATCAACGGAAGACCGAACGGGCCCAATAGCTCACTACTCAAGTTGCTGGACAACTTCTGCTTGGGCCGAGAAAGGCTGGAACCAGCGGCTAAAATGGCTCGGGATGGCTGATGAAGGCTACAACGGGCCAAGCGGGCGATGGTGGTGGTTCTGGCGGCCTGGACGGTGACCTGAGGCAATTCGGGGACGCGACTGGGTGCAACAAAGGCGCGGGCGAGTGGGACGGTAGGGACGCTCACGGGTGGCGCAATGGCTTGCAGGTGCAAGCGGGTTGCTCCAGTGGCTTCAGCGGTGGTTAACGATGAAGGGGGAGCTGCTGACCGGTTTTCTAGTTCTCTCTCAAGCTCTCAAAGGTTCAACAATGGTTAAAGGTGGCTTAATGAAGGAGAAGAAGACTACTGAAGATAAAGGGGACCCATTTGGCGTTAAAGTACACCAAAAATATCCTAAGTGCTAAAGTTCATGTCCCCACCAACCTTGGCTGTCATCCATGGCCAAGTTGCAGCCCTCAATCTTCCTTCACAAGCCAACCAAGGGTCCAAATGTTGCACCTGCAAGGACCTACGAATTTTGGACCAATTCCCACTCAATTCATTCAATTCCCCTTCAATTCTCCCTCAATTGGATCCAATTGAAGTCCCAAAAATTCAACCAAGGTGCCCACACTTGAATTCACATTTTTCCTCATCAATTTTCCCAACTTCAATCCTAAAAAAGCTACCAAAAACGGCCCTATGATTTTCTCGGTCTAAAATAACCTTACTTTGAATTTTTTGCTGAAATCTCGGGTTTGCAGAAAAATCTTCAGAGGATGAGTCGACATTCCTAAATTGACTCGTGACATAACAGAACTTTCAATTTTTGAAATCGGGTTTAAATTCGTGGTTAATTTCAACCGGGCGCGATTTTAGCGTGACCTAACCTACCGAGTAGCTTTTAAAAAAAAAATTAGCACATTGACCCATGATTGATTATTTTTTAGCCACATTGTGCATCTTCAACACATTGGCGACTCTCGGTTGTCATGAAAATCTCGAGGTTTCAAATATGGACACAAGGTACAGAAATGATAGAAAAATCAGTCTAGTGCCATTCGACAGAAATTTTGCAATCATGTGGAATCACCCACACACTAATCACATACCTCTGTCGAATCGACCTATCTCCGGTCTCTGACCGATTTTGACGGAGCCGTAATTACCCTTGCAAATTAGCATGGTCGAGCAATCGATTCCTGGTCAAATTCTCAAGTCTATTGCGTCTAGATTCCTTAATGGCTTCACCTAATAAACTAGTTATCCCGTGAGTGATCAGTTCGGGGAAAAGAACTATAGGCGCATCAATGAAAAGCTCAACTTATTCAATCGAAAATAGAACCCAAAAATCAAGATGTCACATTGAATCAATTACGAGTCACCGACAAGATTGAAAGCTTCTCGGGTACAACTTTCTCATAAAGGAATTCGATTTTGGTTGATGCACAGATAATTAACTCAGGTGATAGATAATTTGCAATAAAAAAAATTTCCATTTTTAGAAAAACCTCATTTTTCCAAATCTACTCATCTCCCAAATGGAAACACAACCTTTGTCAATAGGTTCTGTATATCTTAGTCCACACATAATCCTAAAAAATGTCCTTTATTTCCCTACTTTCGAGTTCAATCTCATTTTTGTCTCGAAAATTTGTGAGGATAATTCTTGTCATGCAATATTCAATCTAGCAATTGCTTTTTTCAAGACCATTCAACATGCAAATTGATGGGCTTAGGTAGTATCACATAAGGTCATTTTCTCATCTATCGAAATTCCTGTCCTTAGTTAAAATCAGTTTGACAAAACAATCCAAAAGATTCATACAAGTTTTTCACTAGTGAATGTAATTCATTTCTGTCCTCTTAAGGGATGCTCCATGAAAACACATGTACCTACATTTCTCAACAAAATGGGATTGTAGAATGCAAATATCGACATCTTTTGGAAGTAGCTCGAGCTCCTTAATTCCTAAAATTCTTTGGGGGGATTGTATGATCACGACTTAATCGTATGCCAACTCGAATTCTCGAAGGTCGAAAACCTTTTGAGATGCTTTATGGGAAGCAACCTGTGATTGATCATCTAAGAGTTTTTGGATGATTGTGTTATGCTACAACTGTGGACCCTCAGGATAAAATGGATCCTCGTGCCCTTCCATGTATTTTCATGGGATATTCCTCTTTACAAAAGGGCTATCAAGTTATGAAAATATCTTCGAGACGTTTTTTTGTCAATAGGGATGTTGTTTTCCATGAAAGACGTATTTCCATTTGAAGGAATGATGTCTTCCTGCCAATGAATTACCTACTCATTCAGTCACAAGCCCTTTTCATCAGAAGATGATTTATTAAGGGATCCTCAGTACTTTCTGGTTACGGCGGGACTAGTTGCACGAGCCAGCCCTAATTCATCAGAGGCAATATCTAAATCACCAACATCTTCTAAGGAGCGTCATTCATCCAATTCATCAATGGTGTCTCCATCACCTCTTGCTGTTGAATCTCCTCCCGTAATTCCTAAAGAGACGATCACTCGACAACCTCGACACTCTAGACATTATGTTCACCCTCCCACATGGACAAAAACTATATATGTCTGACGTTAAATTTTCCAAGTACACATTACCCAGTATCCTCGTATGTTTCTTTTAGTCAATAACATACATGTTGTATCAGTCATATCTTTGAAGAATAAGAACCATCATCTTACATAGAGGCAACGCATGATCCACGCTGACAAGGTGCCATGGAACCTGAATTGTAAGCACTTATGGAAAATCACACTTGGGATGTCATTTCATTACCTCCACATCATAAATCCATTGGGTGCAAATGGTTATATAAGATAGAATACTAAGCAAATGGTTCCATTGAATGATATAAGGCTCGTCTGGTTGCTGAAGGGTTTACACAATGAGAAGGCTTTGATTACCACGAGACCTTCTCTTCAATTGCAAAAGAGGTAACGGTTCGCTCGTTTCTATCTATTGCTACTTTTCACAATTGGTAGCCGCATTAAATGGATGACCATAATGCCTTTTTACATAGAGATTTGGAAGAAGAACTCTACATGGAACTTCCACAGGTGTTGACACCTAATTTTGGCAACCTAAGAAAATAAAAAATAAAAATTGCATCAGAGCAAATAGAAAAAAGGGGGGAATCAATTTGATTGATTATGCATGGAAGTTGGAAATTCTGAAGAATATTCAAATCTTGTTAAATGTGGAAGCAATTCTTGGTCGAGGATCAAGGGTTAGGAAATCAGGTGACTAAAGACCAAGAATTTTAATAAAAGGGAATCGAAGCATTTGAGGAAAAATTGAGCAGATTACGAAATCACACTCCGTTGTGCAGTCCACAAATTAAGGCAACAAAGAATGGAAGTTCGAAAACTGCCATGGAAAGCAGCCGTTTAGAATCACTATAAAAGAAGGCCACAATTTTCATGAAAGAGGAGGGAGGATTCAAAAAAAAAAAACCGTGGGAGAATTCGCAGTAAAATATTTGTGAAAGAAAGAGAAAAATGCGAGCGTTAGAGAGTGCTGAAAAAAAAAACAAAAAAAAGAGAAGAAGGAAACCTCTCCCTCACGTCCATTGAGGAAGCCAAAAAGTAGTCAATTCTTCTGACAAGCTGCAGAAGGAAAAGAAAGAAGTGCAGCAAAAGGGGAAAAGTCCACTGAAAAGTGAGCAAAGAGAAAAAGAAAAAAAAAATGGGTCATCTTCTTCTTGCTTCCGCTAGTCACCCTGCCCCACAGTGGGCTGCCCGTCGCCCTCCTCCTGCCGGCAAGCCCTGCTCAACTGTCGTCGACCTCTACCCGAGTGCTAGCAGGACCTCTGCTGCATCGCCGCTTGCCACCGGAGCCCCTCCCTCCCCCGTTTATCCAACACCTCCGCCTCTATTTCGCTCAAGTACCAGTAGCGCCTCCGCGCCGCTCGCCTCAACCGAGCACCTGGCTCCTTCGCCGCTTTGCCTTGACCGCCGTCGCTCACCTGCACCTCCATCGCAGCAACCCGACGCCTGCACCAGCGCCCATCATCGTGCGCTTCTGTCCGACGCTCGCACCTCCGCCTCGCCTGCAGCCCACCGGTCCGCAATCCTGAGCCGATCGCCACCCGTCCGCCTCGCTCGCCACCATTTGCACCTCCGCCCGGCACTGCTCGCCACCATGCCGAAGTCCCCCTCACCAGCAACCTACTGCTCGCTCACCTTCCTCGTTGCCCTCCGCAACCTACAACACTCGTCGCCGCGCCCGGCGCCTGACGCCTACAACCGCTTCGCCCGCCACCAGCAACGCTCGCAACCCCAAAGCCTGCCACCGCTCATCCCCCGCGACGCCGCCGCTGCTTCTACTTTGCCCGCGACCCGCAGCCAAGTCTCCGTCGTCGACGCTGCAACAACCCGACGCCTGTAGCCTACACCGTCGCACCCCTCTACCCACCGTCGCCGTGCCTGCCAACCTCCGTCCGACGCCCCGACGCCTTCACCTCTGCTCATACGATGCCAGCAGCTCGCGCCTAACGCTGTCACTGCGCCTCCACTCGGCGCCTACCTTAGCCCGTCGTTCCTCCTTCGGTGATCCACGCCTCCGCCCGTCACCGACGCTCAGCGCCGCCTACCACCGCACTAGCAGCCCGCGCCGCCTCCGCCCGCGGCCTGCTTACCCTTTGTCATTGCTGGTCCACCCATCCATCACCCCACCGCCCTACCTACTCCCATCAGTCACAAATCCCTCACGCCAGTCCTGTTTAGGAAAAAATAAAAATAAAAAATAAAGTCAAGGTAGTCCTTTTTTATTATTTTTATTTTTAATCAAGTTTCATTATTATTGCTCAAATTAGAACCTTGGATGTCAATGTTCATTTTAGGCCTTATCTGTAAGGTTTTGCCCAAAATTACTGTAATTATTAATTTGATCCGTAAGACTTCAGATCAAATTTTTAATTATTTTGAAATTTCTCATATATTGTGATGTTTAGGGTTAAAATAATCGTTAATTTAATCCATGAGACGATGGATTATTTTTTCGATTGTTTTAATCCTTTATTTGATTAATATCTTATTTGGTTTAGATATAATGTTTATTTGATAATTGCTTGTCTTGGAAAACATTAAAAAAATCTTGCATCAGAGTATGTTAGTTTCGTAAATTAGGATTGCATCTTTAGATTGCACGTTTAGATAATTTTTGGAATAGATTAGGATTGGTTTTTTTTTTTTTATAGATAAGGTCTTAGATAATGTTTGCACATTTTAATAATCTTTTTTTTTCTTAAAAAAATAGTTTTCTAAGGTAGGATAAGGTTTTAGTCAAATTAACCCCTAAAATAGATTAGAAAATTATTCACTTTAGAGAATTTAATTATTTTTTAATTACTAATTTTAAAAAAGAAAATACAAAAATATTAGGTGCATATTAAATAGTTTGCATGTTAGGTTCATTTAATTGGAATTTCCTTGTTAGTAAAATTATGTCATGTAGTTAAAGTGCATGTTATATAGGTAAGTTTTAACTTTCAAGATAAGAAAAATCCCAAAAAAAAAAAAAATTACTTGCTCTAGTATGTTGAATTCCTTTAGTGCAATTTATTTTATTCAACGTTTAATAATGGTTGAGCATCCGTGTGATCACATCATTACATGATAGTGATTTAGGTTAAAATCAATCCAAACTATTTGCAAAAATATTTTTGAAAATAAAAAGAATAGTACCGAGAGGGCATTAAAGAAATCTAGTGTAACCAAGTCTCCGTACCCAAAGTTTCTAATTCGTAGGAATAAAATAATTCTCATGTTATTTTACTTAGGTATCTAATCGGCCTACCATAAACTGATTAGTAACGACTCCTAGATAAAATCCATAAAAAAAAAAAAAAAAACTTAAACCTAAGTCGCGAATTAGTATGGGCTTGGGAGAACCAAAGCTAAGTTTAAGACTTAGCCCATTAGCCTAAACCCTAGGTGGTCTAACCCGCTTCGGGGAGGTCGTGACAACAGGGCTTACAGAGACAGAGGGAGTCTCGAGTATGTCATCTTCGAAAATCCCTATATGGACTTAAGCAGGCTTCTCAGCAATAGTATGCCAAATTTACTAATGTACTCACAGATACAGGCTTCCAGCACTCTATGCATGAATATGCTTTGTTTACCTAGAATAGAGGTACATCATCAATTTACTTATTAATATAGACTGATGATATTATTGACACCTAAATTTTGATTAGGTTTTTAATTAGGCTTTAGTTTCTATATTTATGTATTTTTCCTCTTTTCCGGATAAATAGATAATAAGAAGAGAAAACAACAAAAAAAAACAAATAAAAACAACAAAACAACCAAAAAAAGAAAAAAAAAAAGAAACTAGAAGCCCCTCCCCTCTTTTTCTCTCCCTCGCGCGGGCCCTCACGGCCTGGCCCGCGCGACCCAGCCCTTCCCCCCTCCTTCTTCCTCCTCCTTCCTTCTTCTTCTTCGTGCCTCTGTGCATCACGCGCGGTGGCCGATGACGCGCTCAAGAGTAGCCTACGGCAGAGAAGAACGGAGGTAGGCCGCCGAAGGAGAGGACGACTCGTATGCGCCTTCAATGCGCGCCTTTAATGCTGAGATGAGACGCCGGTTTGGCCGAGAGAGAGGCCGGTCGGCGCACCAAAGACCGCCGGCCAAGGCCTCCATCGACCGGCCTCCGCGCCTATAAATAGAGCATCGGAGAGGAAGAGAAAAAACACACAGAGATCGCAAGCTTGGAAACCTTCTCCTGAGAGACTTCAGGGGGAGACCAAAGAGCGAGCGAGAGAGGAAGCGGGTCGTGAGCTTAAGCGACCTCCCACCGAGAGACATCGGGGGAGGCCGCCGGCAAGCGAACCTGCAGAGAGGAGGGAGATCAGAGGGCGAAAGGAGCTGAGTGAGTGGGAGCAAGGGTCGGTCATGGCCCAGATCTAGGGTCGATTCAGCTCTATCGCAAACCCCGACGCCACCCCGAGCTTTGCCCCGACGCCGTCCAGATCTGAGTGAGTAGGCCGGAGAGAGAGGAGATCGGAGGAGAGAGGGTCGAGATCTGGGCGCAGATCTGGAAATCCGCCGTGCCAAGTCGCACCGAGCCAAGCCATCGCCGCCGTCGTTGTGACCGAGCACCAGTCCCGACGCCATCAAACTGTACTGTCGCCCTCGCGCCTCGCCGCTGCTGTTTTTCCCGACGCCGGCCGCTACTTCCCCGACTCAGACCTGCAACTGTTCGAAGATTCGGCCGAATCAAAGCCCTTCATCGCGGAATCGACTGGTGTAGCTCGCTGAGACAGGTACGAGTTCAGTCGCCGTCTGCCGCCGTACGCCATCGTCACCCCCGTCGCCGCCGAACGGAAGCTCCCCTCCCTCTCAGCACCCTAATCGTCGTTTCGCCTTGCATCTCAACCCGCGCGGCCGCCTCCGTCGCCGCCGTTCGGAGGCTTGCCCCCCTTTTTTTGTCGACCCTAGCCTCCGTCGCCACCGAACGCCGGACCGCTGCCGTTCGACCTCCTAGCCCCTCCATCGGCACCGCGGATAGACGAGGAGGGAGGAAGCATTGCGTCGGACCCAGCCTGGGTCGGATCCGGGCCACTGTTCGGGTAGGGTTTCGCGAATTGGGGGGCGGATGAAAGCCGGGTCGTCGGATCGGGTAGGGTTTCGCCAGGACCGGGTTGTCGGGTCGGGCCGGGTCATTTAGAAGCGAAGGGCTGCTGGGCCGCCATTAAAATAAATAAATAAAAAGTCAGGCCTGCGTTGCAGGCCCGTCCGTGTTCTGGGCAAACGGCCCGGGTCGGACCCAACCCGGATCCGACCCGATTCGTTTTTATAATATTATAATATAAAATAATATTTTAATAAATAAAATAAAAAATAATTTATTTTCCAAAAAATCAAAAATATTTCATATTTTCCAAAAAATGCCAAAAATCCAAAAAAAGCCAAAAAGACTTGTATTTTCTAAAAAATACCCAAAAATCCAAAAACCCATTATGTTTAGGTTAAAAAAAAAAATGAGAAAAAAAACCCAAAAAATGCTTTTTACTCCCTACAAATGCATGGAAAATCCCTCAAAAATCCAAAAAGCCTCAGGGTTTAAACAAGATTAGGTACCGAAAGGGCATTAGTGATTAACTAGTGTAATCAACTCCCCGATCCTAATTTCTCTGGTTGCGCAGGAGCGAGTATTTCTCCCAATACTTCGCATGGGTTTCTAATCAACCTACCCCAAATCGATTAGTGGCGACTCCGTTTTAAAAATTAACTTGCAGGTTAAAAATTTAGACCATTAAGTCGTGAATTGGTGGACTTGGGAGAGTCCGGGCTAAAATAAATTTAGCCGAACCGTTAGCCTCCACAAGGCGCCTGCCTCGATCGGGCGCCGAAAAAAAGAGGTCGCGACAGCTTGGCGACTCCACTGGGGATCATTTGAGGACTTAGGCCGTTTTATCTTGTTTAAGCATTTTACTGACTTGTTTTGTTTTTTTTTTTTATGCAAGTCAGTAGCTTAAAGGTTTATTTTGATAAAATGTTTTGTGATTATAAATTGTTGTGCATGCTTTACTGTTTTAGCACTACACATGGCACGCACAACCCGGCCGCCGGACCTAGGCCGCCATAGGATATCTAGGATGGTGTTAAGAAAGATATGGCCTTGAACGCGAGACTGCGATGTAGAGGTTGCCTTTCTTTTCCCCGAATTTCTTTAGCCGAGGTTAAAAGGGTATGCTGCTAACGCGAGACTGCGACCGACGGATACCTTTTTAATTTCAACAAACCTTCTGAGTTAGAAATCGAGCCGCACATAACATGCGCATGTCTATGTGATTGTCATCAATTTTCTCGCGCAATGTAAGTTTTTTTTTTCGTGTACTTTGCAATTTACTTACCTTCCTGCATATATTGAGCGGTCCATGATTAGTCTAAGATTTAATATCATGGTCATTTAAATTTGGAAGTAATTGTCATAAAGAAAAAAAAAACTTTTGCAAAAGAAATTACTTTCAGTTGATGTTTTTATTCTCGAGCATGTTACAAAGTCCCTTTCTGCAAGAATTTTTGTTTGCTTCAAAATCGTTTGCTTCAAAAGGGATAGAAGTTTTTTTTCAAAATTTGTTGCAATTCATACTTTCTTTGCCTTTCAAATTGAGTATCTTTCTAGTCCATGCAAACATGTCACATGCCTTTTTTCAATCTATGCTTAGGAAATCTTCTACATGTACAAACTTTTCATAAACAAACAAAAGGGTAGGATTAGGACGTCATCATAGATTTGACTCCCTATTTACGCCTTGTATTCACACACGCTTGTTTATTCACAGACAAGTAATCACGGAACGTCAACGTTCGCCGATCCAGACTCGATCAAAAGCAAGAGCAAGAATGGCCGAAGAGAATATACCAAGCCGTGTTGCGGTCATGGAAAGCGAAATGAAGCAAGTCTTCAATGTGCTTCAACAACTTTCAAAGCAGATAGACTCCATCCAGGGCAAGCTCACTCCCGCCTCAGCCTCAATCGAGGTATTGTTGCCACAATCATCTACTAGGGGTGGTTAAGGTGGAGATACCGACGATAATATGCCTGAATTAGAGGATGATCCGCACCAAACCGCGATTGAGAAAGCGAAGCCAGGCAGTTTGTCTAAAACTGAGCATGACAAACGCCTCGAAAAGCTTGAGGAGAGGCTGAAACAATTGCAAGGCCTCCAAGATCCTACTTTGACGGACCTCTCCATTTATTCCAATGTCAAAATGCCGGAAAAATTCAAAATGCCTAAGTTTGAGAAGTACGATGGCACGACTTGCCCTAGGGCTCATTTGCAAATGTACTTGGTTCGAATGACCCAATACGTTAATAATGCACCATTAATGATCCAAACTTGTTCCAATCAAGTCTAATAGGCCCTGCCCTGAGGTGGTACATTACAAAGAACATGAATCTCCTTGAAACATGGAGCGAAGTGAGTGAGGCATTCCTCAAGCAGTATAAGTTCATAATGGACATTACCCCTTCTCGTGAGGATCTTGAGCGTACCGAAAAGAAAAAGCACGAATCGTTCAAAGAATATACTATTAGATGGAGGAATTTGGCCGCCCAAATCAGTCCTGAACCAACCGATTTCGAGCTGAGAAAGATGTTTATCAAAACCCTCCCTTACGAGTACCACAATCGAATGGTAACCACGATCGCCGAATCATTTAATCAACTCATTCCAGTAGGGGAGCAAATCGAGATAGGGTTGAGGGATGGTTGGTTCACTGAACCTGCATCCATGGGCAGGTTCAGCTTGAAGAAAGATAAAGAACCCCTGGTAGATGTCAATGCGACCTACAATCATTCTCCAACAATTCAGACAAGTGCAAGACAGCAACAGACCACCAGCCGTCAGCCATCCCAGCATTACAACAACAAGAGACAATTTACTCCTCTTCCTGGATCTCCGTCACAGGTACTGGCAATCCTCCGGAAGAAGAACCTCCTTTCAATTGAGCCAAAGCGACCCAACGCTGAAAGTTTTTCCAACTATGACCCGTCAAAAATATGCGACTATCACATGGAAGAAGTGGGGCATTCGACTGATGAGTGCTTCGCCCTCAAGAGTCGAATCCAGAACCTGTTAGACACTAAAGCTTTCTCATTCCAGAGCAATCCGCTCCCTGATCACACCGACAAAGTAAACGCGGTATTCAGTTCTGAAGATAGTCATAGCAGAAATGTCGAAGCACATACCGCTGACATCTATCAAGGGCTGGTAGAGGCCGGGTATTATTCAGGCAATGAAGTGCCACCTTTAGCAACAAAGAAAGAAGGGCCAGATGACATGACCACCATGTTTGGAGACCTTTTCATGGACACCATCAACGAAGGACCGTAAGGGGAAATGGGTGCAGGCCCGCTCAAGTAGAACCCTTTTTAATTTCCTCGCGTACTCCCCAACGTGGGAACCTGTACATCTTTCTTAAGTCTGGCTTGTTTTATTTTCAACATCAGTTCCACTTGAGGAACTAACTTTTGAAATCACTCTTCCAAAATGTAAATCCACCTATTAAATAAAGTTGAAAATATTTCGAGAGCATGAGGCGGTATCCCAAACCGGCCCAGTGATGCTATCCAACCATGAAAAGAAAATACCATCCAAGAAGAATACTGAGGGCTGGGCTTCCTCATGCTTTCTTCCCCCCAAAGATATATACTTTTGAAAACAAAAAAAATGTTTCAAAAGCTTTCGTCAAAACAAGATGTTAAATTTAATCATGTTTGCCTTTCTGACTCACTCACTTCGTGTCTCATAATATCATCCCCTTTGACTTAGTGTGACCAGGAGGCATTTAAAGCCGGCACATCGTGTGAGCTCGCCAAATTCAAAAACACCCTTCCAAGAAGGCAGTGGGGCAAACAGAAAAGATCATCCCACTTCAAAGAAGGTAAGTTTTATTCTCTGAATATAATTTCGAAAATGATGTCCTCTCTCTTCTATCTGCAGGAAACGAAAGATAGGACGTAATAGGCACAGGCATACGGTTGAAATCAAGCCGTCCCAAGGAGCTCGTGCACTCCACCTCGCTCCTGCCCAACTCCTTCTCAAGCTAGAGCAATATCTTTTCCCCACAATGTGCACGAGCAACTAGATGATGTGATTTCATCAACGGACTTCCAGCTTCGACAAGCCCGGAAGTGCAAGGAAGGGATCTGTTCTCTTTCTTTGAATTGACTACTGTCAACAGGGAGAAAATCCAAACAGTTGAAACGATCTTTAACCCCCTATTCCTGATGATGACATTAGGACCTGTAAACCTGACTTCTTGTCCCAGACGCATGCTCTCCCAAGAAGTAATTGCCATCAGAAGATTGGAGATTTTGATCGTCCATCTCAGGTTCCATGAAAGCTTAAAGTACATGACTTTGCCCAATGCTGCTATCGTAAAAAACAGAAGAAAAATTCCACAGAAGGAATGCGTTGAAGATAAATCAACAACCATCAATCATACATGGCCATGAATGAGAAAGGCCAATTGAAAGAGATGTCGAATGGTGTTGAGACGAAGAGGCTGTCAGCAACAGTCAAGTATCCCTAGGAGCTATCAAAATTCAAACTCGGGGGAAGGGTAATTCGGTATCGTTCCCATGCTCCCCCTTTCCAAATTTGTTTTTGACATGTCTTCCCCTATTGACAGGAAGCATTGCAACTCAAGAACTAAACTCAATGGTTAGGTTTGGCAAATCAATACTGGCCAAGCTAGTACATGGAAATGACCCGCATCGAATTCACCTAACTTGGTGTAAAAGATGTGTCGTCCAGGAACCAATCCGGTTAAATAGAAAGAAGCCCTCTATCCTAGACAATGACCTTAGAACTGGGATACCTCACTTTTTGTTCCAGACGCATGCTCTCGCAAGAAGTAATTGCCGTCAGAAGACTGGAGGTTTTGATTGTCCTTCTCAGATCCCATAGAAGCTTGAAGTACATGACTTTGCTCAATGCTACTAATGGTCATATGGTCAAAGACAGAATTCCACAGAAGGAAGGCATTGCAAATCATCAATCGTGTACATAGGGCCATAAATGAGGAGGGCCAATCAAAAGAGACTTTGAACTGTGTCAAAGACAAAAGGCCGTCATTGACATTCAAATATCCCTAGGAATCAGCAAATATAAACTCTAGGGAAAAGTAATTTGGTATCGTTTCCAATACTCCCAATATCTGAACTCACTTTTGACATATTTTCTCCTATTGACAGGAAGCATAGGATTCAAGAAACAAGCTTAATGGTTAATTTGGGAAAATCAAGTGACCCATATCGATTTACCTAACTTGGTATGAAAGGACATGTCGTCCAGGAGCCGAGTCGGTTAAATGAAAAAAGAAGCACCCTATGAACACCATCGGCGCCTCTAGCCGAGTGGTACCCGGGAAGAAGCAAAATGGTCCGAAGTCGGGGGTTCGAATCCTTGACGCGGCAGTTAGCCGCTTGGTAAAAAAAAAAAAAAAAAGAAAAGAAAAATAATAAAAACTTTTGCTTCTCTTGCGCTTGCAAATTACAAGAGAGCAAGTGACCTAACGGAGTAAAAAGTGCAGGACTTCATATCCTCCTGATGCCTCAGGTCTATCCAATCAATTGCAAATCAATGGAGGGTAATGTTGTATCGTTCCCAGTTGTTCAACGCCTGAGAGAATTCGTGACTGACACGTTCTTTCCTATCTTTTGTAGGATCACCTGACTGTAAAAAACAAGGATAAACAAATCAATGAGAGGCATGACAAACTCTCATAAGCGAAATGGCATCTTGAGTAATCGCCAAAGCAAATGACAGAGATCCTTCAGGCCTCAATTCACCTTTAATTTTGGCCATGTTGATTGATCCATGTACATCTTCTCTTCTGCAGGGGCAAAAGCAGAAATGCCCCCCAAATCAATGATCAGATTCCCAATCCTTGGTTGATCATTCATGTGTCATATCCCTAATCAATAGGGACAACCATCGACACTCCTTTGTGAATAACCCTTTTGATATTCAAGATTTAACATATTTGGAAACACCATTCTGTTGACCCTTAAAGCTACCAACAAGGTCTTTTTGAGCAAAAACCATTCATTTATTTTGAGAGTACAAACTCTCTCATGTTTAAAATGCTGCATGCCTTTTCCAAATGGATTTTTGCATGATGATTTTGTCTATCCAAATCACTGATTCTGCTGAGGATTATTAGAATAGATAGCTAAGTGAAGAATACAAGATTAATCGAGCATGCTGGATGAGGCGCGTCAGAATGATGAAAGGCAAGCCATATCCTACACACAGTCCCCCATCTATACACTTGTGAGATGAGTGCAGAAGATTACATGACTACAAGGTAAAGAGTTCTCTCGCGAATGGTACGATAACCAAAACAGTGAGAGGCATTTCATTGCTCACCCCTTTGAGCTCCATACCCTGGTGAAGTTTATGTCTTACCCCCCGGTCAAGAACCACCCCACACTGGGGCAGATCGGAGGCGAGGCAGCATCGCAAGGTGAGAAGAGAGATAGAAATTTTCTTGCTCGCACTTGCATCAATCTTCGGGTGTCTTTATTGCATATGAACACTCGCGTTAATTTAAGTGCCTTAGAATGATGAAGAGCAATTCATTTTCTATGCACTTGTATGCATTGTACAACCCAAGTGAGTCTGTAATTTTACTCTCACATTGAGACAAAGCAGAAGTTATTGCCATAGCCTAGAGCGTCGGTTGAAGATGAAGACTCAAGAGTCTAAATAATGATGCTTCGATTGAACTTGCCTACTTCAGTTCCTCAAGCAACAAAAATGAAAAAACTAGGGGCATAAAAAAGCAGTGTACCTGGTAAAAGCAAGGTCAAATGCCCATAAATGAAAAGTTGGAATAAAAATTAGGGGCATGAAAAAGCAGTGTGCCTGGTAAAAGCAAGGCCAATGCCCCCAGTAAAAAATACAGCCAAGAAAAAGTTGCTGTTGTGGTCCATAGAACCTCCATCTGACAGTGAGAAGAAAGACTGGTGACAAATGCCAAGTCAATCACCAGCTCTCACCCTTTTTACACATGAGTCAAGCCTACATTGCGTCCCATTGTAAAAGTCTCTTCAGACTAGGGGCACTTCAAAAACGTAGGATTTCATATGTACATAAACATCGCTCGAAGAAGTACGAGCAAGATTACTCTATCTCTTTTCGCAGGGTTCTTGACTTGCAAACCCAGAGATGATCGTGCGGCACTTCGTTCATGAGCCTTGACCTCGACGGTCCCATTTGATGAGCCGATGACCAAGTCTTCATCACAATTTCAACAAAGACCTCTCACATTGGTAAAGTCGTACCACTTGCGAGAATACTCGGACCCATGTTGACATGATGACAGTGAGATAGTGTGGTCCTTATAAATCTTGCATCAATGGTCAGGATAGCCTTTTTCCATGAGAGTGAGTGGAAAGTCCTTTCAGACTGAAAGTCCCTCATCTGGCATGCTCAAGACATCTATATTCTAAATGAAGGATGTCTTTCAAAATCTTCCCCAGTGGAATTCTAATGATGCAAAACTGACAAAATTGTCATGCATGAATCACATTTAAATTCATGAATTTACAGCATATACAATCATGTGTGCATATTGTGCAAATAACAGACATACTCTCAGAGATCAGAGATATTGCCAGGTAAGCATATCCTTATCCCCATTTGTCTTAAAGTACCTACCACTGTCCAGGTACTCTCTTCTTGACACTCGACCTATTCGAGTCGTCCCTTGAGTTTGGGTGCTTACAACTATCTAAGTATCCCCTTGTCTTTGAGTACTCACCACTTGCCGGGTACTCCTTCTTGACACTCGACATATTCGAGTTGTCCCCAGAGTATTGATACTTGTGACTAACCAAGTATCCCTTTATCTTTGAATACCTACTGTTGTATAGGTATCCCCATTGTCTTTGAGTACCGGCCACCGTTCGGATACTCCCTTTTTCTTGACACTCGACCTGTTCGAGTTGTCCCCAGAGTATTGATACTTGTGACTGACCAAGTATCCCTTTATCTTTGAATACCTACTGCTGTATAGGTATCCCCATTGTCTTTGAGTACCGGCCACTGTTCGGATACTCCATTTTTCTTGACACTCGACCTGTTCGAGTTGTCCCCAGAGTATTGATACTTGTGACTGACCAAGTATCCCTTTATCTTTAAATACCTATTGCTATCTAGGTATCCCCATTGTCTTTGAGAACTGGCCACCGTTCGGATACTCCCATTTTCTTGACACTCGACCTGTTCGAGTTATCCCTAGAGTATTGATACTTGTGACTGACCAAGTATCCCTTTATCGTTGAATATCTACTGCTGTCTAGGTATTCCCATTGTCTTTGAGTACCGGCCACTGTTCGGATACTCCCTTGAGTTATCCCCAGAGTATTGATACTTGTGACTGACCAAGTATCCCTTTATCTTTTAATACCTACTGTTGTTTAGGTATCCCCATATCGTCAAGTACCCACCGCCGTCCAGGTACTCCCTTTTCATGACACTCAACTTGCCCGAGTTGTCCCCAAAGAATATTAGTAGCTGTTCAAGCATTCCACTGCTTTGTGTGCCTGTGCCTACCCAGGTATGCTTTCTTACACTGGGACCAGCTGAGTGGTCCCAGGCCGTATCATTAAATACTTGTGTTCATCCAAGTATTCCAGTACTTTGTACACCTGCGGTTACCCCGGTGTTTCAGCCCTTTTGAGTGCCTGCGGCCATCCAGGTAAGCCTTGTGCTACATTCAAATCCATGTTACCAGGAGGTGAGAGATCTTCACGACTATCTCAGGTACGTCCTTGATATTCCCATTACCAGGAGGTGAGAGACCTTCACGAATATCCAAGGTACGTCCTCGATATTCCCAATTACCAGGAGGTGAGAGACCTTCACGAATATCCAAGGTACGTCCTCGATATTCCCAATTACCAGGAGGTGAGAGACCTTCATAAATATGCGAGGCATGTCCTCAGTATTCCCAATTACCAGGAGGTGAGAGACCTTCACGAATATGCGAGGCATGTCCTCGATATTCCCAATTACCAGGAGGTGAGAGACCTTCACGAATATCCAAGGTACGTCCTCGATATTCCCAATTACCAGGAGGTGAGAGACCTTCACGAATATCCAAGGTACGTCCTCGATATTCCCATTTACCAGGAGGTGAGAGACCTTCACGAATATCCAAGGTACGTCCTCGATATTCCCAATTACCAAGAGGTGAGAGACCTTCACGAATATCCGAGGTGCGTCTTCGATATTCCCATTTACCAGGAGGTGAGAGACCTTCATGAATATCCAAGGTATGTCCTCGATATTCCTAATTACCAGGAGGTGAGAGACCTTCACGAATATCTCAGGTACGTCCTCGATATTCCCATTACTAGGAGGTGAGAGACCTTCACGAATATCCAAGGTACGTCCTCGATATTCCCAATTACCAGGAGGTGAGAGACCTTCATGAATATGCGAGGCATGTCCTCGATATTCCCATTTACCAGGAGGTGAGAGACCTTCACGAATATCCAAGGTACGTCCTCGATATTCCCAATTACCAGGAGGTGAGAGACCTTCATGAATATCCAAGGTGCGTCTTCGATATTCCCATTTACCAGGAGGTGAGAGACCTTCACGAATATCCAAGGTACGTCCTCGATATTCCCAACTACCAGGAGGTGAGAGACCTTCACGAATATCCAAGGTACGTCCTCGATATTCCCTTTACTAGGAGGTGAGAGACCTTCACGAATATCCCAGGTACGTCCTCGATATTCCCATTTATCAGGAGGTGAGAGACCTTCACGAATATCCAAGGTACGTCCTCGATATTCCCTTTACTAGGAGGTGAGAGACTTTCACGAATATGCGAGGTACGTCCTCGATATTCCCAACTGCCAGGAGGTGAGAGACCTTCACGAATATACGAGGCACGCCCTCGATATTACCATTACCAGGAGGTGAGAGACCTTCATGAATATCTAAGGTACGTCCTCAATATTCCAACTACCAGGAGGTGGGAGACCTTCACGAATATCCAAGGTACGTCCTCAATATTCCCAATTACCAGGAGGTGAGAGACCTTCATGAGTATGCGAGGCATGTCCTCGATATTCCCAATTACCAGGAGGTGAGAGACCTTCATGAATATCCAAGGTACGTCCTTGATATTTCTACCAAGAGTTTGTACCTGTGATCATCCAGGTATCCTCCAAGAGTTTGTACCTGTGATCATCCAAGTACCCCTTCGATATCTGTGATCATCTAGGTATCCTCCAAGAGTTTGTACTTGTGATCATCCAAGTACTATCTCCCAACAAACATATGCCCTGAGAAAGGTCGGTGCATCTCCCGTCAAGGCAACCGAAGAAAGGTTCGGGTCCTAGACAAACTACTTATTGCTCTAAATAGGCGACCGAAGAAAGGTTCGGGTCTTGGGAAGGCAATTCCCCGTCAAGGCGACCGAAGAAATGTTCGGGTCCTAGACAAACAACTTATTGCTCTAACAGGCGACCGAAGAAAGGTTCGAGTCCTGGGAAGGCAATTCTCCGTCAAGGCGACCGAAGAATGGTTCGGGTCCTAGAGAAGCAATCTCCTCATGCAACAAGTAAGATGACGCATTGATACTTGCCAAAACTCGGGGTTCACACCCTATCTCACTCACACTTGGTAAGTAACTACATGTATATTTTTATCTGTCTTAGTATGAGTAATATTATATTGCTCTTTTTCTGCTTAGGACAATAAGTCCCAAATAAAATCTGCTGCACATGCATGGATAAAATTTAGGCATCAGTTTGTCTTTGAATGCAACCTCTGCGAACTCACCTTCAAAGAGGGGCAGCTGTTGACACCTAAATTTTGATTAGGTTTTTAATTAGGCTTTAGTTTCTATATTTATGTATTTTTCCTCTTTTCCGGATAAATAGATAATAAGAAGAGAAAACAACAAATAAAAACAAATAAAAACAAAAAACAACCAAAAAAAAAAAAAAAAGAAAGCCCCTCCCCTCTTTTTCTCTCCCTCGCGCGGGCCCTCACGGCCTGGCCCGCGCGACCCAGCCCTTCCCCCCCTCCTTCTTCCTCCTCCTTCCTTCTTCTTCTTCGTGCCTCTGTGCATCACGCACGGTGGCCGATGACGCGCTCAAGAGTAGCCTACGGCAGAGAAGAACGGAGGTAGGCCGCCGAAGGAGAGGACGACTCGTATGCGCCTTCAATGCGCGCCTTTAATGCTGAGATGAGACACCGGTTCGGTCGAGAAGAGGCCAGTCGGCGCACCAAAGACCGCCGGCCAAGGCCTCCGTCGACCGGCCTCCGCGCCTATAAATAGAGCATCGGAGAGGAAGAGAAAAAACACACAGAGATCGCAAGCTTGGAAACCTTCTCCGGAGAGACTTCTGGGGGAGACCGAAGAGCGAGCGAGAGAGGAAGCGGGTCGTGAGCTTAAACGACCTCCCACCGAGAGACATCGGGGGAGGCCGCCGGCAAGCGAACCTACAGAGAGGAGGGAGATCAGAGGGCGGAAGGAGCTGAGTGAGTGGGAGCAAGGGTCGGTCATGGCCCGGATCTAGGGTCGATTCAGCTCTATCGCAAACCCCGACGCCACCCCGAGCTTTGCCCCGACACCGTCCGATCCGAGTGAGTAGGCCGGAGAGAAGAGGAGATCGGAGGAGAGAGGGTCGAGATCTGGGCGCAGATCTGGAAATCCGCCGTGCCGAGTCGCACCGAGCCGGGCCGCCGCCGCCGTCGTTGTGACCGAGCACCCGGTCCCGACGCCATCAAACCGTCTTGTCGCCCTCGCGCCTCGCCGTTGCTGTTTTTCCCGATGCCGGCCGCTACTTCCCCGACTCGGACACTCGCAATCGTTCGAAGATTCGGCCGAATCAAAGCCCTTCATCGCGGAATCGACTGGTGCAGCTCGCTGAGACAGGTATGAGTTCAGTCGCCGTCTACCGCCGTACGCCATCGTCACCCCCGTCGCCGCCGAACGGAAGCTCCCCTCCCTCTCAGCACCCTAATCGTCGTTTCGCCTTGCGTCTCAAACCCGCGCGGCCGCCTCCATCGCCGCCGTTCGGAGGCTTGCCCCCCTTTTTTTGTCGAGGCCCTAGCCTCCGTCGCCACCGAACGCCGGACCGCTGCCGTTCGACCTCCTAGCCCCTCCATCGGCGCCGCGGATAGACGAGGAGGGAGGAAGCATTGCGTCGGACCCAGCCTGGGTCGGATCCGGGCCACTGTTCGGGTAGGGTTTCGCGAATTGGGGGGCGGATGAAAGCCGGGTCGTCGGATCGGGTAGGGTTTCGCCGGGGACCGGGTTGTCGGGTCGGCGGGTCATTTAGAAGCGAAGGGTCATTTGGCCGCCATTAAAATAAATAAATAAAAAGTCGGGCTGCGTTGCGGGCAAACGGCCCGGGTTGGACCCAACCCGGGATCTGACCCGATTCGTTTTTATAATATTATAATATAAAATAATATTTTAATAAATAAAATAAAAAATAATTTATTTTCCAAAAAATCAAAAAAATCAAAAATATTTCATATTTTCCAAAAAATCCAAAAAATCCAAAAAAAGCCAAAAAGACTTGTATTTTCTAAAAAATACCCAAAAATCCAAAAATCCCATTATGTTCAGGTTAAAAAAAATGAGAAAAAAAACCCAAAAAAATGTTTTTTACTCCCTACAAATGCATGGAAAATCCCTCAAAAATCCAAAAAGCCTCAGGGTTTAAACAAGATTAGGTACCGAAAGGGCATTAGTGATTAACTAGTGTAATCAACTCCCGATCCTAATTTCTCTGGTTGCGCAGGAGCGAGTATTTCTCCCAATACTTCGCATGGGTTTCTAATCAACCTACCCCAAATCGATTAGTGGCGACTCCGTTTTAAAAATTAACTTGCAGGTTAAAAATTTAGACCATTAAGTCGTGAATTGGTGGACTTGGGAGAGTCCGGGCTAAAATAAATTTAGCCGAACCGTTAGCCTCCACAAGGCGCCTGCCTCGATCGGGCGCCGAAAAAAGAGGTCGCGACAGATATACTTATAATGGGAAATGATAAGTCTAGTCTACTACTAAGAAATTCAAGGAATATTTGCACTATACCTTCCATATCAAAGATATGAAACCTTCCAAATATTTTCTTGGAATCAAGATAGTTCAGTCTGACAATGGGATTTATCTTAGCTAATGGAAGTTTGTTTCAAAGATTATCTCAGAAGCAAGCTTATTAGGGTGTAAACTAGCTGTAAATACCAATTAAGCAAAATGTTAAGATGACGTCACATGAATATGATACAGGATCATCACCTAGTGACAACCCATTGCTCAAAGATCCATCATGATATCAGCGATTTGTTGGAAAATTGATATATCTTACCATGACGAGACTTGATAAATGTTATGCTATATAGATACTCAGCCAATTTATGTAGAATCCAAAACAATCTCATATGAATACAGTACTGAAAGTAGTGAAGTATTTTAAGGGATGTCCTGGACTTGGGATTTTCTTGACTTGAGATTGTAATATGAACTTGATAGCCTATTGTAATACAAATTATGCTTCTTGCCCAATGACTAGAAGATCCATCATTGGCTTCTACATCAAACCAAGAAAATCGTTAATTTCATGGAAGACAAAGAAACAGTCAATAGTTTCATTATCGTTAGCCGAATCAGAATATCAAGTTATGGCAAAGACTATTGCAAGATATCACAGACCTTGAAATTAAAATTGATGGACCAAGCGAGTTATTTAGTGATAATGATGCTGCCCTCAAACTAGCAGCAAATCTAGTCTTTCATGAAAGAACGAAACATATAGAGGTTGATTGTCACATCACTCGAGAAAAGATCAAAGAAGGAATACTTGTGACAAGAGGAATTGGAACTATGGAACAACCTGTAGTATCTTCACTAAACCATTGTGTCAAAGATGGAACTCATATCTACCAAGCAAGCTAGGTGTTTTTGACATATACCGACCACCAGCTTGAAGGGGAGTGTTGAAGATATGATTGGAGATATTGGATATATCGATTTTGATATAGATCCTAATTGTGGGTTAACTAATTCGGTCAATCCATAATTGTTCAATAAATTAGGAAATGTAATTCTTCATATTTCTTTTCCTATTTTTTGTCCTTATTCTTTGTATTATAAAAAGGACAATGTACGTGTATACAATTCATACAAATCAATACAAAAAATCCCTTCAGTTCCCATATACTTTCTGTCATTAATTGATCCATTTTATTTCAATTTTGGCATTCGAGTGTCCCCCATGTCAATTTTTGGCACTCCAAGTGTCTGAACCTTATCTTAATTGTGTATTGCTACACACAAACATGGAAACTGGTCATATGTGATTGATGGCCTTTCCAAGTACATTTGATGAGGATTACATACTTAGTGAAAACAAATGATCAAAACCATATCAGCTAGTAACCTGATGGTAGGGGCTTATATTTATGAATGTGAGATTGCAGATTTGAACTCGGCTTCTTAGATTCATGAGTTGCGAAGCATACTTGAGTTAAAACCTCTTCAACAACATCAAAATTCAAACATTTGATAGCGATTATGTGGCCTTCAATAGGGAGAGCAAACAAAGCAAAAAAATGATATGTTTGTGGACTCTGCAAACTTCTTGTTTTCTCTATCTTACTCTAACTCTCATCTCAGTTTTAAATTTTTGTTCTCCTCTTTCTAGAGTGTTAGAATAGAAACCCACGTCTAAAATTAGATATCCCCCACCCCCACTTACTAGGCACGCAACCTAGTGGTAAACACACTACAAACTTATTTATTATAAATTAGTGTATGGTTCAGACACTTTCAAGCTTCTCTATACCTATTTTCAATAAATGTATCTGATATGTGGCGAGAATTATCACGCCTCTATTATCACCCCCATCAGCTATTATCGTCCATAACATTTGCTTTTTGTGCTTATTTTCTTTCTAGTCATATAAATTAAAGCTTGTTATGTTTCCAGTACATACATGAAGTCTAGCCATTTGGTCTTCATCTAGGTGACATCATTGTGCCTTTGCAAGGATGACGTCACTATGTTGTTGAGTCATTGATTAGATTTAGGATGTATATCATGAAAAATCCAAAACTAAACTTTTGACAACCAAAACCCTTAAACTGGCATACATTTAACAAATTTCACCTAAGATGGTCCATTTATAACAAATTTGCCATCTATTAGTTTCCATTAAATTTCACTGTCAAATTGCTCAGTTGGATGATAGTTTTAATTTCCGTTTGTCACAGTTGTACCGATTTTGTGGTATTAGTCTAATTTAATCAAAGGTATATTTGTCACAAATATACCATTTTGGGATTTTTGGTGGTCAAAAATAGTTTTTGGTAAATTTATCACAAATGTACTAATTTGAGATTTTTCATAGTATTAATCGTTACATTTATCAACAAAGTGAATCTTCTCACGGGGTTAAGTTTACTTTATTTTTTGCCTGTCTACCGGACTGCACGACATAATCCATGGATCCAAATTTTGTGGAGTGGAATTTGATTATTAGAAATAGGGCTCCAAGTCGAACCATGAGGATAAATTCGTGGAGATTAAAAAAAAAAAAATCCACCTATGGAGCTACTGATTTATCGAATAATTTTGTCAAAATTCTCAATATTGACTATTTTGTCACCAGTGAACAAAATTGATATTGAGCTAGAAGTTGAACGGTCCATCACAATGCATTCATCATTTTAATCAAGACGCTTTTATTTCACTTAAAATTTCATGATAAAGGAGATTTTAGAAGAAATAGATTGTTGTTTGGTGGTTTAGGAAAAGTAATTTCCTTCTTGTCAGGATGGAAAGTTTTTCTCCTCCGATCTGCACTTGTTATTATTAATCCATGAAAAAACCCCTTCCATAGAGTGATTAGTGATTCAAATATCAAAAAATTGAAAAATGATTTTTCGGGAAACAGTTTTCTTTCAAACAAATGGACCAATGTCCCAATCTTAAACTTGTTATTTTCAGTCCATGACAAACATCTTCCATAGAGTGATTAGTTTTCCATCATCTGAATATTGGAAAATCGCAAAACAATTTTCTAGAAAATAGTTTTCCTTAAAACAAATGGATCCTAAAGAAACTCGTTATTTTTCTTTGCTTTAAAATGGGATCAGTATCAATAAAAGAAGGTAGATATTATGGCATGTGTGAAATCCAAGGGTGGTTATTGACCTCATTTGTCTTACCATCCCTTACCTAATAAAGAGTGCCTAGTTTGAGTATTTCTCTAGTATTCATGATTGCCTTCCATAATCGAGATGTTGATGCTTTAACCTCATAGTTCCGAGAATTGGATCTCCGGAGATATTTACCCTCAAGGACTCGAATTCATAATTTTCCTCTATCATATATCAGCCCCCAATAGAGTTTGAGGATCAAAGAATCATTGAAATCCCTGGTTTGTCTAAAATGTTAGGGAAATCCCTTATGATGTTTTGAAGATAACAAAATAAATCAAAGACTACTAACATGTTTAATTGTTGAGTAACAGACTATGCGGATGATAGAATATGTAAAGGATATTATCAAAGTATATACTTGGAAGAACCAGAAGATAGGCTCTATACTGAAGCTGAACTTATTCAAACTGTGTTAAGACCTTAAAGCTAAATCTATTTAGAAGTAGAATATGTTCTGACTTACGTCCAGATTGTAAAGTCTATTGCACTTAGACTCAGATTGTAAAGTCTATTGCTCTTAGACTTTACATCCAAAACGAGACAGAATGTAACACAAGACCAAAATGTATAACGGCTAGTGATTTGGTTTGGATTCTACATCAATATTGATTTGATTGACTCAATCTAATTGATTGACAATTAGATCTTGAAGACAAGAACTTTCTATACGAAGAAGCTCTACTTATGGAAACCAAGATTCTGTTTGTATGGGCGATCATAATCAATTTGGGATTCTACTTCTATCACTCAACGGTTACCAAATCTTCTAAATACAGATCTGTCCAATGGGTAGATTGAAAGACGATCCTCTAAGATACTGTCCAACGGCTAGTTTGGAAGTGAATGAGTATTTAAGGAGATCAAGGACCGATGAGCAAGTAAGAGACGGAGCGTAGAATTTATAATTCCAAAGTCTGAGCAACTTTCAATCATACACTTGTCTTTGGTGAGCTTAAACATTTGTGATAGTGAGAGAAATACCAAAAGAGTGACTTAGTGAGGTAGTGTGATCTACCTCTAAGTATTTGCACTCAAAGTTGTAATCTCTTGTTGATTGCATAGTGGAATCCAGCTAGAAGGCTATTAACGTGGGAGAGTGGACGTAGGCTTGATCTAAATCGAACCACTATAAAATCTGTGTTCTTGTTCTCTTCCCTGAACTCTTTTATTTTGTTCGTAATTCTATTTAGCTACTAAAGTCTGAACTTGTCCAAGTATGTTGTACTTCAGACTCAGTTTCAAAAGTTTGTTGTTCTTCAGACTCAGTTTCAAAAAAAAAAAAATTCTACTGTTCTTTGCAAAAAATTTACTTCACACCTATTCACCCCTCTCTAGGTGTTCATACTAGCCCTTTCAATTGGTATCAGAGCCTGTGTGCTCGTTTTATTAAAGTGTTTTTACTTCTGAATTAAAGATCTATGGCTAGTATTTTGGCACCAAGTTTGGTTGAAGGCCAAAGCAATACTAGACCTCCTTACTTTGATGGGAAGGAATACTACATGTGGAAGAACAAAATGAAAGCATTCCTAAGATCCAAAGATCCCTTGCAATGGGATGTTGTGGAAAAAAGAATCAATCCCACTACTGCATCTACATCAAATAAGAATGGCAAAGACAAAGAAACCAAACCCTCTGCTCCTATGTCTCGGACGGAGATGTCCAAAAGAGAAGCCCTTAATGCAAAAGCTATTTATTCTTTATATTGTGCATTGTCTCCTGCTGAATATAATATAATCTCTTCATGTGAAACAGCAAAAGAAGTTTGGGATAGACTTCATGTTACATATGAAGGGACTGATCGTGTAAAAGAGACAAAAGTAAACTTCCTGCTCGACAAATATGAATCCTTCAAAATGAAGCAAGGAGAGTCAATTAGAGATATGTTCAGCCGTTTTACAGAAATTGTAAATGGTTTAGCATATCAAGGTCAGCCAATTTCTTCCCCAATGAAGGTCAACAAACTCTTGCGAGGTCTTTCAAAAGATTGGAACCATATAAAGACCTCAATAAGAGAGACTCAGAGGATTATGTCACTCTTCGTTGATGAATTGATTAGCACTCTTCAATCCTACAAAGTGGAACAAATTGCCAATGAAGATCCCAACCGTAAGAAGTCCATCGCTTTAAAATCTAACGCTGATTCCGATGAAACAAACTCAGAAAATGACATGGACAATGAAGAACTTGCATTTATGATTAAGAAATTCAAAAGGCTGAGTAGAAAATGAAGGAAATTCAGTGGAAGAAGACAATACAAGCAGAATGGGCAAAAAAGAAAAATGAAAGAAGATTACGAGCAAGGAAATATATGCTTGATGGCACATTCAGACTCAGATTCAAATTTAGAATCAGAATCAGACTCAGAATCAAAGTCTGACTCAGATACGGACTCAGAATCTGATGAGGAAATCGAGGTAAACAATTTAGAAATTCCTACTAAAGTGTTTCAGTATATAAATGAGCTTTGCTTAAACCTCAAATCCTCTCTTAAAATGATCTCCGAACTAAAAAATGAGAATTCATGGCTTAGGCAACAGGATCTTTCTCAAACAGAAAAGTTTGAAATTTTACAAAAAGATTTTCTACAAACAAAAAAAAGTCGAGATTTACTTGTCAAAGAAAATGATTCTTTAAAAAATGAATTTTCAAATATTTTGACAAAATTTTCAAATAATTCAAACACATTTGAGCATATCCTTTCCATACAAGTACCTTACTATAATAAGTCGGGACTTGGTTTCAAAAAGGAAAGTGATTCTCTAATAGATTTTCCTAAAGTCAAGGAGAGACTTAGACAAAGACCTCCTAGACTTGCGTACAAGAAGCATTTTGAAAGGATTTTTACAAAATTTATTGATGGAAATGCCCTCAAGTGTTCAAATTGTGGAGACTCGAAACACTTTGAGAAAGAATGTCCTAAAGTCTAGAGACCTATTAAGAAAGATTGGGTAAAAGCAACATACTCTACTAACTTTCAAGGACCCAAGAAAATGTGGGTGCCAAAGAAAAGGTGAGTTGTTTTTGCAGAAAATAAATGAAGAGAAGAAGGAGAATTTGGTAAAGGAATGTATATTTTTTATTCTCAATTTGGTTTGAGTACATGATTTAAAAATTCTCATTATACTTATATTCTCTTTGTGCCTTGATTGATTTAGACTTTATTATGACCGTATTCAATGATTTGTTTTATTGAAGAAAGAATCGTGTGATTTGTTTTTGTGATTCAAGATTTGATTTGATACATGTGATTATTTTTTATATTCTACTTAGAGACAATTGAATTTATTTGGTTTGATTTTATGCTCTCGGATTTTATTATATTTTGCATAGTAGAAATCTGTTTTACGTGATATTAATTTATTATGTAAAATATTCTTTCTTAAATATTCAAGGATTTTATTCTCTCTGATTTTATTGTGCTTTGACTAAGTGAGAATTTCTTTTTCAAGATATTATTGTGCATAACATTCTTTCCTCAATTACTTTGTTATGATGAGTTTAGAAAGTATATTTGATTATTCTTGAAGATTTTCTATTTTGCTCTAACGAAATGGAAGGATTCAAATTAATGAATACCAAAAAGGAAATGAGTGCATTGCAGGAAATTCTATAAGGGAATAATGATTGCGAGTTTACGTAGGTGCAATCAAAAAGGGGGAGAAAGCGAATCCAAGAGAAAGGAAAGAATCATGATCATCTCAAAGGCAACGAATTGAGGGGAGCTTTGATCAATTATGGAAAAATCTTTTTGAATCAATCGTGATCTTGATTATTATGGAAGGAAGGAAAAGGTAAATGTGACAGAACTTGTTAAGATCTACGGAATCCGGTTAGTGCATCTTTTATTACCTTTTGTCATCAACAAATCTTTTATTGAAATTATCATTTTATTATGACAAAATGAGTCAAGTGAATTTTATAATGCATCCATGATTTGTATTGGATATTTGCTAATATATATGATTGAAGTGAGCTATATTACATATCTTTAATATTCAATTTACTTTATAAAAACTGATTTTTCAAAAATTTTGTTTCATACAAGATATATTTGTTATTGTTTTATATTCTCTACGTGATACTATTTCCACTATTATCACTTTTTGATTATGACAAAAAGGGGGAGAGAATATAAATATGCACATGTGTTGATATTTATTGAGCTGCGATTATATTTACATATATAATTATATGCTCAATCTATGTACTATCTTGAATTACATTATTCTTTAAGATTGCATTGATTTATTATCTTTAAAAGTGTGATTACACATCTGCATATTCAGATATTGTTTTGTCATCATCAAAAATGGGGAGATTGTTAGGGAAATCCCTTATGATGTTTTAAAGATGACAAAATAAATCAAAAACTACTAACGTGTTTAATTGTTAAATAACAGACTATGTAGATGATAGAACATGTAAAAGATATTATCAAAGTCTATACTTGGAAGAACAAAAAGACAGACTCTATGCTGAAGTTGAACTTATTCTGACTGTGTTAAGACCTTAAAGTTAAATCTGTTCAGAAGCAGAATATATTCAGACTTACGTCCAGATTGTAAAGTCTATTACACTCAAACTTAGATTGTAAAGTCTATTGCTCTCAGACTTTACATCCAAAACGAGACAAAACGTAACATTAGCCCAAAATGTATAACGGCTAGTGATTTGGTTTGGATTCTACATCAATATTGATTTGATTGACTCAATCTAATTGATTGACAATTAGATCTTGAAGACAAGAACTTTCTATACGAAAAAGCTCTACTTATGGAAACCAATATTCTGTTTGTATGGGCGATCATAATTAATTTGGGATTCTACTTCTATCACTCAACGGCTACCAAATCTTCTAGATACGGATCTGTCCAATGGGTAGATTGGAAGACGATCCTCTAAGATACTGTCCAACGGCTAGTTTAGAAGTGGATGAGTATTTAAGGAGATCAAGAACCGATGAGCAAGTAAGAGACGGAGCATAGAATTTATAATTCCAAAGTCTGAGCGACCTTCAATCATACACTTGTCTTTAGTGAGCTTAAACATTTGTGATCATGAGAGAAATACCAAAAGAGTGACTTAGTGAGATAGTGTGATCTACCTCTAAGTATTTGCACTCAAAGTTATAATCTCTTGTTGATTGCATAGTGGAATCTAGCCAAAAGGCTATTAGCGTAGGAGAGTGGACGTAGGCTTGATCTAAGCCGAACCACTATAAAATATGTGTTCTTGTTCTCTTCCTTGAACTCCTTTATTTTGTTCGTAGTTCTATTTAACTGCTAAAGTCTGAACTCGCTCCAAGTCTGTTGTACTTCAAACTCAGTTTCAAAAGTCTGTTGTTCTTCAGACTCAGTTTAAAAACAAAAAAAATTCTACTGTTCTTCGCAAAAAAATTACTGCACACCTACTCACCCCCCTCTAGGTGTTCATACTAGCCCTTTCATAAACCACAGTCCACCACATTTCTTATTTCTACACAAAGAATCCTAACATTTAGGTGTGAAGAACTTGTTTTTCTCCCCCGGGACACCCCACCAAAATTTCCTCATAGCTGCATCAAGCCTATCACAAATGATTCTTGGCAAACTATTAGATTGCATAGCATAGATCGAATTGCGCTGAACAACTAATCGAATATATGTTGCTCTACCCGCCCATGATAAGGCTTCCTTTTCCAAGGGCTAAGTTTGTTATAAAGATTCTGTTTAAGAAATTGGTATCTTGCCCTGCCATTTCCTGGTTTGAAGAGAGGGTTGCCAAGATACAATGTGTCAGGATCTATCTCTCTTATGTGGAGTTCGTCCATGCAGAATTTTTTTTATGCCTGTGTACGTGTTTTTTTAGAAGAAAACAAATGACTTTTGACGATTCAAGCACTGACCTAGCCAGGAGTAGTAAGTTTCAATGCATTCCTTTAGCACTCTCAAATGTTTCTTTGTGGCTTGAACAAATAACAGCAAGTCATTGGCATACATAAGGTGTGTTAAAGATGGACTGTCTAGGTGATCATCTTCAAATCCTGGGCCGATTGAGTATTTGAGAGAGAAGTTTAACATATATTACGAACAAATATGGTGAGATAGTTTCTCCTTGTTTGAGACCCTTTTGAGGTGTACAACCTCCGACTGGTCTATCATTGATGAGCAAAGCAAAGAGAACTGTCAAAATACATTGGTTTATGAGTTCAAAAATGTGATCTGAAAATCCCACGCTACGAAGCATTGTGTCGAGAATTTTCCAATCAACTCTATCATAAACTTTGGACATATCAACCTTGACTCCCACAAAGGCCCTTTCATTTTGTTTCTTTCCCATGCATATGTGATTTCCTGTGCCATTACTAAGTTCTCCTTTATATTTCTACCAAGAACAAAAGCCGATTGCTGAAGTGAAATTATACGGCTAAGAAACCCTTTTAGTCTATTAGCCAACAACTTAGAAATAAGTCTGTAGCTCACATTACACATGGGACGAAATTGGGTAAAAGTATGTGCATTATGTGTTTTGGGGATAAGTACTATGAAAGTATGATTGACGAGGTGGGGCAACTGACCTATGCGGAAGAAGTGTCGTACAAATTGAACGACCTGGGCCTTCACCACTTTCACATAGAAGATGGCATGATATCCGTCCGGGCTGGCGATTTTTGAGGGGCCTGGTGATTTTTGAGGGGCCATCGCTTTAAGAACGCTATAGATTTCATCCTCCATTAGAATCGCCAGAAGTTCAGAGTTTTCCTCTTTAGAAATAGCCTTTAAGGAATAACTCCCCTATGAGAGGGTGTGGATCAATTGTGGGTCCCGAGAAAAGCTTGCTTTACTTGAAATAATTAGTCAATGAAAAATATTTTTTATTATTGACAGTAATCTATGTCCAAATATTGACCAAATCATTCATTCTTAGAAAAATATTTTCATGGACGATTACAATATTTCTCGTTCATTCATCTTTGTAAGCAATACAAGTGATTTTAAGAAAATACTTTCCAAATAATTTATTCTCTGTAAAACAAATGGAGCCTTAGAATCTCCTATCGATGGTCCGATAAAGTCAAAGCATGTTATTTTTCTCGTGTATGCATAAAATCCAGCCAATTGGTCTTGATCTGGTTGACATCATCGCACCTTTGCAAAGCATGATATCAATGTCCTGAAGGCCATTCATCTTGTAAGCAATACAAGTGATTTTATATACGTTGATAAACTTATGTTAATTGTTGAGTCACTGATTATGATTATAAACAAACCGACAGTATCTTTTCACGAGGTTAAGTGTACATTTATATTCTTTCCGCTTCAAATCTCATCTAGGGGAATTTGATTGTTTAAATAGGGCTCCAACCATGGAGATAAACTTGTGGAAGGAAAAATTTATCCACCTATGGAGCTATTAATTCATCGAATGACTTCGTCAAAATTTTCAATATTAACATTTCGACCTTTTGTGTTATCACCTGTGGACATATCTGACATTTGGGCTACAAGTTAGAACAGTTTAATGTAATGCACCATTATTTAATTAGTTTTCACTTGTTTTGCAGAAAATGAATGATTTGAAAAATATTTTCCTTAAAATTGATTGTTTATATCGCTTAAAAAATTAATCAATAAAAAATGTTTTCATTACCGATAATAATTCAGAAATATTTAGTTTTTATTTGTTTGGTGATTTAAGGAAAGTGATTTTTTTCTTTTCAAAGGAGAAAGTTGTTTCCCCCAATCAAGCTTATTGTTTTGTGGTCTATGGAAAACGTCTTCTAGTTATCAGTAATTAGAGCACCTGAAAATCAGAAAACAATTTTCCACCAAACACTTTCCTTCAAATAAATAGAGCCTTACTTTTAACTAGTTTTCTCCTGCCTACCACTAAGGTTAAACCAAACTAGCTTTCCGAGACTTACTATCGAGACCACCCTAAGACAACTTAACAAGATCAACAAATCAAAACAATCAAAACGATTTCTAAATCACGCATCACAATCTCATCCCCTATATATTTATATATGTATGTAGGTATGTTTATAAAGAGAACTTCACGCAAGGGGCCACATCCATTCTTAAATTGAGAAGTATAATTACCCACTTTTTCAGATTAATGGTTCATAAAAATGCTCATATGTACTTCGTTTTATACTGGCGGTCTATACTTAGTACTCTTATTCTTCCAGATCCATGCAAAATGTTGATTCATCTTGGATCGTTAGAGGTCATTCTGATCTCAATATCTCAAGCGTTGCCCCTATTCGTGGATCTCAACATAAATTATTTCACGTCCTCGATGACCGATTGAATGCAATCAAATGGCAAAATTTGGGTTGACAATGAAAGTCATGTCGATCCTCAAGTCTTTCTGTATACCTGGAGTTTCTGAACTCCCTGTCCCCGATTAATTCCTTCCTGAAGCCTGTCCAATATTAATTCCTAAATGCACGGTATCACTTTGCCCCCGCGTACATGCATATGATGTCGGCGCACGACCTCGGTCTTCAGTCATACAAAAATCACCGTCCATGTGATACATCTACTGCACATGTCATTTTTCTGTAATTAGTTACATTTGCATGTGGTTGATTAATATCCATCTTTGTAATTGTTGTTTCACACAATAGAAATCCAATACCTTCTCAACTTGAATCTTCAGACCAAAGCATAATCTCTTTGGCAAGGCTGCCCAAAAATCGGGTTGATCATGACATTTCTTTGAGATATTCACCACACAGTGGAACAAATTGGGGGGGCCCACCACCTATCTATCTGATCGGCTTTGGTATCTTCATCTAAGGAGATCACCAAAAGAGAGCCCAAGTCCAAGGCGGTCAAAATATTTAGTTGAACTCACATTTCCTTAAAAATTTAAGTCAATGAGTTTTGAATCTATTATGATATATTAACAGCAACATACCATGCTAATTCTTCAATGTATGAATTTTCTAACATAGCTCATAAAATTGAAAACTTCAATTGTTTCTCCAACTGGGGATTGAGAAAAAAAGAATGGCCTTTCTAATGATCGTAGTTGTGGCTTAGCTTCCTACTAGTCAAAAAGTCTTCTTTCCACCATCTCTATACAAATTAAAACCCCTTTATCTAGTGCTGGGATTCCAAACTTGTTTTTGAGTAATTTACGAAAAAAAAAAATGTTACTAATTGTATTCAAAGACAATCTCTTATTAAAAAGTCATATTAGACCAGACGTAAGAACAACATTTTGCAAGTGCTTTGCTAGATATAAGGTAACTAATCATTCATAAGCCTAGATAAGTAGTAAACGTATATACGTAAATTAGGCGCATGACATTAGTTCAGTTATCTGCACTAGTAAATGCAAATAACGGCAGCGGTTGCTGTCTTTAATTGTGGTAGTCACCTCCCTCATTTGACCGACTGGGTCACCACCCCGAGACAAGTTGACCTTCTTGGGGCAGTCGCGTCCTTGGTCCCTATAGTCATGACTCATGAAAAGTGACATTCGAGAAACTTATCATTCATATTTTATCTCTATGTTGTCTGTTCAATATACACCAACTACTCAATCAACTATATGTAAATTTACCAAGTACTGTATCCATGTAGTCACAGTAAACCGAGGTATAAGTGCCCAGAATCCAACCATATATAATCCTACGTTTCTCATTCCAATAATATAATCCTAATGACCAATTGCAACCGTGAAATTCACTCGTTATATAATTGAAATTTGGGGATAGTGATTAGTGACAGTCAACATTCAATAAGCCAGGTAAAGATCTTGACCAATCATAGACATATTTTCATCTAAGTAGCACCGACACGCGACACGGACACACGACACGACATGACACTACACGTTGACACGTCATTTCTAAAAAATAGAGAATTCCGACACGTTGCGACACGTTGTATATTAAATGAATATTTTTATTTTTAATTAATTTGATTCAAATTCATAAATAATTAATTAATTAAAAAAGAGCCTATAATGAATTTACACTAATAATATTAATAAATCAATTCATTAGAAATTTAAAAGATATATTCACAGTTAATGCGAAACATGTTTTTAACTTTAACAAAAGTTATTAATGAAACTAATGACTAATAAGAAATTAGAATCAATTTATTTAAATAAATCCATGATTTTCTACAATGACAAAAATTTATCATTATTCAAAATTCAGTACTTTTATTTTTCAAAATTATTTTTTAATCTCATTTATTTAATTTTTCGTTAAAAAAAAAATCCCTAGAGGTCCACCCCCTTCTTTCCCTCGTCCATTTCCCTCCACCCCAAATTTATTTCTTCTTTTTCCCTCCCCCACCACCCGACAAACAAGCTGTCACTTCCCCTCCCCCCAAACTCAAAAGTCACGCCATCAGTCCCCTTTTTTTATTACTTTTAGTTCCCTTATCAAAAACCCTAGCCACCCTCCTTTTCCTCCTCCTCGCCGCTTGCCGCACGACCCCCTTCCTCTCCTCTTCCTCTTGATTCTTCTCCTCCTCCTCCTCGTCGCCGATCCATCGCAACAATGGCGGCCCTTACCTCAGTTTATGCTCTCTCTGGCCATCTCTCGCCATTGTGGTGGTTCGTTGCATGGCTTCGTCTCACCAGCGGGAGTTTGTTTTCTCTCTCTTCTTTCTCTCTGTTCGGCTCTTTCTCTCGCCGTCTCTCGCCGTCACTCGCAACCTCGTCTCTGCTCCCTCGCCCTCCCTCGCCTCCACCCTCCATCATCTTCCGGACACGCGTGTCAAAACGTGTCGAGAAAAGTTGACCATGTGTCGGAAAATCCGACACGCATTGACCGCGTGTCCGACCATATCCGAGCGTGTCGACGTGTCCGACACGCTCCAACACGTGTCAGACACGACACGGAAGCACGGGCAATGTGTCTGTGCTTCATAGATTTTCATCCGTGGTGTAGGTTTTCCAAAATTGAACAGATAGATTCCAAAATTAGAGGGCGATTTCTTTGGTGGCTCACAAATAGAAAGTTCTCAGCGGACCGAATTTGGACTTGAGTCTCAATGATGTGGTGATAGATGCCAGATGGCATATTATCACAAATTCTGTAAGACTCGCTTGGCTTAATTAATTGAAGAAATTAATTATCTCGGGTTCTATTTCTTTCATAAAAAATTAATGATATATAAAACATTTTTGTAAAATAATTGCTTCTATCCTTACAAAAATAATGAATAAAAATATTTTAATCATCCATGAAAATGATTAAGCATAATTTGTTGATAATAAGAAGAGATACAAGTGATCATTTTTAGGTAAATATTTTTCAAATTATTTATTTTCCACGAAACAAACAGAGTTTAGCGATAATGTTTTATCGCGCTATACACCAATGGGAAAAAAAAAAGTGCTAAATTAATTGTCCATACATGTGAACTTAAGAAAGAATTTTGATTTACTACATTCGACACTCTTCATGAAGACATTAAGAACACGGAGCCGTCAAACCCTAATGTCCTCTCTTACATGTTGAATAATTGGCTGCACTGACGTAGTATATAAGCGGAGTCCAGGTGATCCATTGAATCGCGTGAGTTTAGGTTGGCCTCCATATGATCCATCCGAACGGCTCCACCGGGCCTAAGGCACTGGGTGCAGCCACCGATTTTGGATCGGAGTCCCTAGAGTTTCCTACTCGTGTGCTATGGTTGCCTTTGGGGATCATGATAGAATGTGGTGTCACCAAGGTTCATCGTGGACAACCATATAAAGAACTAAGCTGTGCATGCGTGGAGAGACATCGCATTCAACCAAGTATTGGTGATGAGATTGCGGCGTAGGCTAGTGTTGTTTTGAGTGATAACGGAAAGATTCAGAATGTGTGGAATGGATATCAATGGGCAAATGCAAATAAATGATAGAATACGATCAAAATCAACGCATACAAGATGCATCACCAGCTGAGAATTAAGATTGGGATTGACAAAGTTCACCACCAAGGCTTACCAGATGAACCACCTGCCGGGGATACAAGACTTCGGATAGGATACAAGACTTCGGATAGGAGAAGCTCACCTCTGAGATCTACAAAAAATCACCAGCCGAGGATACAGTGCTCCTTGGCTCACCTCCATGGAAGAATCCACTTTCCAAAGGTATGGAAACTGGATATGGATATTTGCTCACATAGAGACAAATCTCATATATTCTTAATATTCATAATCGACTAACTTATATTTGAGAATTTGCCTTATTATATAGAGGGATTATTACATAGGAAATAGACTAAACATTGAAGATACGGGAACTACAACATTAATGTCATGGAAACTAGAAAACACAATAAAGACGTAGGAGCTAAGATGCAAGTAGTTAAACTAGACTCCAAATTCGTTCGTCACCTTGGGCAGCCCAATAGACATCTTTGAAGATCACCAAATAATAAAGGAAATTATCCAGAACAACCTTCAATTGTTAGACAGTCTATTTGTAGTCTTGAAATCAACAACAAGCTTGTGTATGGATGTCTGAATAGTCAATTCACAACCATGAAATTGACAACTTGCCCACCAATTTGACAACTCTTGCATAATCGACAACTTCCACTTGAATCGATTGACAAAGCCAAATGCTTCCGCATCGATTGACGAGATCTTGCATATTTTGCCCAAGAGAAGAAGCTGATAAAGCCTTCAAGCTGGAATGGATTTGGCTTGGCTGTGTGTGTCCTTGAGGAAAATTGTAGTCAGGATCTCCATGCATGAGATGTTTGATCTATTTTGTATTATCGATGATGGTTGAGAAATGTCGACGATGAGAATCTAGGTGCGGCCAAATCAAATCCATCAATCTACCGTATGAGTAGGGATAGTGTAAAATTTCATGAAACAATTTTAAAGGGCGACATTATTTCAACTCTCTATATAACTAAATTTACCCCATTTTCACTAAAAAGACAATATCGTCCCCAATTTCAATTGCAATCCAAAGAGGTGGCGCCAAACTTATTTACTTTCCTTCTTTTTAAAGTTTTTCTATTTCTGTGGAGGATCTAATTCTCATAATTAAGAATGTCATATACTTATTTTTGTTTATGATTTTTCGTCAAATTTGAACGTATTGCTATTTAGAAAATAAAAACTAGTCTCATCTTCATCGTTGCTATTATAGCAACTTATCTATTTTTCATCTCTCCTAACTCAAAAGATTACTCTCTTGGTGAACTTTTATATTTTTTAATTTCGTTAGTCTAAAATATACACCAAGTCTCTGTATTTACCATCTCAAAGAATTTTTCTTTTTTATTACTATTGGCAAGATGCTTTGACATGAGAATGTAAGACATTATAGGAGTGTCTAAAAAAACACTAAAAGCATAGACATGAAAAAGTTATGCATAATGAAGCATCTTAATATTTTCCGTAAACACTCCTCAAATGACATTAAGTTTTGTCAATCCAAAATAATGAAAATTTAATGGCATTTTACCCAAAAAAAAATCTTATTTTATGCAAAGCTTTGATATAAATAGATTCCATTTTTTGAAGTTTCATGAACAAGAACGTCACTATGATTTTGTTGCGGAAAAGCTTCAAAGATGTTTTTTTGTGGTTTCATCTTATCATCCTATAATATGTTTATGTAAATAAAAGACAACTGATAAAAAAGATTTGATGGTAATATGCATAACAAAAAATGTAAAAGCTTATAAATAAGTGACTGTGTTAAAAAGTTATCTATGTTAAATTTTTTCTAGATTTTACAAAACATTCAATCCATAAATTTGCTTGACAATGTAGAAAATAACTAGGTTTCTTCCAAAAATCACTTTTTGACAAAACTATAATCTAAAAATAAACATAAAACATAATGCATTTAACATACATGGGATATCCACAATGAAACAACAAAACTTGCGATAGTTTTAGTTATGGCAACTAAATCCTACATAGGAGTAGAAAAACTTACAAAAAGAAGAAAGAGAAATGATTGGATAACAATCCTTCATCTATTGTGAGAATAAAGTCTATTCTAGACAACAAAAAACTAAACAACAAATAGTTATGAATTGTTATGAGACCCACTCCTTCGAATATTTATTACTCACAACAAACTATTATTCTTACAATATCCCGAAAACTGTTATGTTAGCAAAACCTATAAAGAAAAATAAATAATTTGTGGGCTGCCGCTTTAAATTGTAATTGAATAATTAAGGGAAACTCTTTTTTTAATGAAAATTGGATGAATTCAGTTATACAAAGAGTGGAAATAGGGCTACCCATTTTAAAAGATTAAATTATTAGATTTGAGATTTAAATGTTTTAACAAATAGACGTGGGTAATGAAATAAATGGAAATGATTATAGGAGATCGAAATAACATAAAAACTATCCATGTTATCACTAGAAAGTCCTATTTTGTGCGCCTCAAAAATGTGATTAATGGACCTTATTAAGATCATAAAAACCTCTTTTTTTCTGGACGGAGATCATAAAAAATTTTATTCGGAGCACACAGTGTCTGCATGCAGAGTAGAGTACATCATCAAGTACTACCCAGAACACGCACAACCGTGTTAAGGATCAAAGAAACCTTTATTCATAGCGCAGAGTCTAATCCTAATCAAAAGCAACATCTGCCGTGAAAACGCGACCAACCTAAACATGTGTGTTTATTCTGGAGCGCCAAACAAAGGCGTCGGGCACGATGGCCTCATCGGCCGGTCACCGTGGCAGCAGCCGAACGTGACAGCAGTCTTCATACACCTGATGCACCCCAGTATGCTGCTGGCTCTGGTGGTGCTGCGACAGAACTCCGGTATGTTGCCGACTCTGATGTAGTGATGGCACTCCAGTATGTTGCCAGCTCTGGTGTTGCTGCGACAGCATTCCGGCATGTTGACGACTCTGTTGCTACGACTGCACTGTCTCGAAATCCATGAGTGCCAAGCGAAGAGGTTGGGCAAAATGGCATCATCGGCTGGTCACTATGGCAGCACTCGAAGCTGACGGCGGTCTTCATGTACCGAGAGCACTTGGCACACTTGATGCACTCTGGTATGCTGCCGACTACACCGGGGATATAGAAATGGTGGCAGCGCGGCTTTCCGACGACCTCATCGTAGTACTTTTTGAAGATGGCCTCGAAAGGCTGTGCAGGAATCACCCACATCTGGTGCTGCGACAGCACTGTCTCGAAATCCCTGAGACGAGTGTTGACGACTACCCTTGACCCTCTCGCGATGACAGCGAACCCACCGAGCTGCTTGTAGCTGGTGTAGAGCTCGAGCAGCTCCTGCGCAAGGGAATCATAGACATCCGAACTGGCCTGCATCTTCAATGACAGGCAGCTCTCGAGCCGGGTAAGGAATTGCTCCCTCTTGGTGCTGATGTTGATGACCTTGTAAGAGCCAATATAGCCGTTGATCTCGCTCAGGTATTTTTCAATTTTTTGGACAGTCTGGAGGTCATCAGCCGAGCCGTACAAGAATATGAGCTCCTCCCTTTCAAACTGGCCAACAATTAGGACACAGGACATGTTGAAAGAACAAGAATATAAAGTCAGAAAAGTTTTAATCTATCTTGCGAATGATTCCTGCGTGAATTTGATACGAGTGATGTAAACTGTATCTAAATTTTTAGATTGGGTGAATTTCACTCGAAGTCTGCAATAATAAATGCTTATTCTACTTTGCTATGCCAATAGTGTGCAAGTTTGTGCTTGGTCGAGCGTGTTAAAGACTAAAGCATTAAATAAACTTATCAGATGAGATTATCATCGAGGCTCTGTCTTCCTTCTTCCCTACTTGGAAGAAGATATCCAACTAGACTTGTGATCGTCCAGTTGCACATATGGACGTCACCTAAATGTAAACCAAACTAAAAATAATTGCAAGTGATATATTCTATTTTCTGACGCACCAATCAAAAGCATGATAAGAGGAAGATCCTACCGACTAGAGATGGATGATGAAAATATGGTCAGATGATCAAAACCATGGTGCATGTGTAACTTACACTTTGTTCAACATCGGGGAAGACCATGTTGTTCACCACAAGTTTTAACCAGTTGATTCCTTGCCTGTGCCAGAGTTCCTTGCCCTTGGACATCGTGAATGGGAAGGCTTCCTTTCCCCAAAGGCGTATCATCGCCATCGCATCCATGTTTACCATCCTCCCCTGTTTGTTCAGTACTACAACCTTAGTCTGCTGCCTAAATTGCCACTTCTTCCGGATGAACTTTGCTGCAGACTTGCTGACCATGGAGTTGCTTGTGTACCATCGCATCTCAGATCTCCTGTCCAGGAACTTCTTCTGCATCACCTCGCTATGTTCCTCCACGATAGGAACCCACATAATTTTGTACTTACTGCATTGGAAGTTGCACTCACTGTAGATGCTGGTAAGGGTTCCTAGATCTTCGACCGACAAGTTCAAGTCCGAAATAAGCAGCATCACGTTCTTATCCTTGAACTTCTCTACCGTTACCTACAACAAGTGATAAGACCATGCTGTTATTTTTCCAATTTGAATGCCAACAAACAAACTATTTAAGAATTCCAAATGTAGTTATTTACAAGTAAGTTGATATGCATTCATCCTCGGGATATTGATATACAGTAATGACCAGTAATCGAAGGTCACGGAAGATAATTGGGACTGAGAAGCTAACCGTTGTCCTCTTGCAACATTGATAAACTGTCGAAAAATCGTTCTTGGTGCAAAAAAGTGCGGCCATAAGCTCCACAATATCAGTACAATGTTTGAAAAGTTTCTTAATCTTCTCATATGAAATTTGCTCCACTGCATAACGTGAATCACAAAATTTAAGTACTTTTATTCCATGTATAGATCTGATGAAGAAAATCTGGGCACACAAAAAGGGAATCTGGAGGAGATGCATGAAGGCTTCCTCCCATGATGAGAACTACTTCTCGTCTGGAACACAAACAATGATCTCACCGTGCTTTTCTCTCAGATTTTCCACTTCTTTCTTGAAGGATTCATATTTCGTTGTGACACGCTCCAAGAAGGTCCACGGATCTTGCCCTAGGAACCTGAAGTCATCAAGAAATAGGTTGACCACTGATTTGAAACAGTTAGAGAGAGAGAGAGAGAGAGAGAGAGAGAGAGAGAGAGAGAGAGCTTGGAATTAAATCAAAGTCTGTTCACAAAGGTAGTCAAAAGCAAAGGTAAGGTTATATAACATACTCATTGCTCATGCTGATCAAGCCACTGAACTGAACTGAACAGCCAAGTATGATGACAATGATGTAATAAAAATGGCCTGATATGTCTACTGATGCTGAAATTTCTCCAAAATCTTTGGAGTAGCTCACAAACTCAACTGCGCACTTGGTGAACTCCAAAGCCAACTTGATCAGATTATTCAGCGCCACAAAAGCCTTGATCCGCTGTGTGTCGGAGGACTTACCGATCGCATGTGACCCTCTCAACATCGCCGTTAAGCTTAGAAGGTCGTCTGACTCTTCAATTTGAGCGAGACGCCAATGCTCGGCATAGTACACCGATAAAGCTAAGAGTGTCAGCACAGCCTTGGCATCCCATGAAAAGGATGACAACATGTTGAAAAGAGATGCCATTGTTTGGTATACATCGTTGTTGCGGGCCTTGCAAGTAATCTGTCGTGGGTACATAGGTTTCGACATTGAATGTGGGAAGTAGCAAGACCGAGAAGGATAACATAGTAAAGGACGCGACAAAGTATTAAATTTGATTTTCTTTTTTTCCTGATAAAATGAGCAATTTTAGCGCTGCAGGAAAAAGTTGCTTGTACTTTATAATCAGTTGTTACATAAAATGCAAATTTTCTAATCTCTTAGTCATTTAAACAGAAAAGTAAAAAGCCTTTAAATCTCACATTTGTATACTTGCACTTTGAGAGAGGAATGACTCTCTCAATATGAGATTACCTGATAGCATAGTTCATTGATGGTGGATGACAAAGGAAGAGAAGGTTCTAAAGAAAGTGAGGTTGAGCTTTTGCTTTGGCATTGGTTACCCTGGAAAAACGAATTCCCCTGTGAGTCCTAATCATGAAATATTATGAACATACGAACATGTAAATGTGTATCTTTGTAAACTTTGGCTGGAAAAGAGTGAGACCTGCAATCAATTGGAGAAGCAAAGAAACATTGCCACAAAAAACAATCGCACGTTAAGAATGAGCCAATTCATCGTGGAAACAAGTTAATGGGAAAGATTGGATTATTTGCCATGAATTTCATGTTTATGTGGGCAATATGTAGTAGTGACGCGACTAATCATCCAAGAGTTGTATATAATTTCTTCTTTTCTTGAGGTAATTTAAGGGCTCGCACACAAAGGCTAGCTATTCAAAGTGGAGGGAATACCTTGCAAATCCCATGAACCAGTTAGGTTCAAGCTTTTGGCGTTTATTGAGAAGAAAATTCACTGTTAACAAGTAAATGAGAAAGGGACTAGGGCATGTTTTTGAATATTCTTGCCCACTACTCTTACCTTTGGCGGAGTGTTCTTAGCAACGTCATCCACAATGGCTATGGCTTGGCTGAGGATTTTCTCGACAACATTCAAGTAACACCTGACATTAACTTGTTCTGTCGCAGAGCATGGCTTGGTCACGACATCTCTCATGAACTTGTCGTCGTCAAGGAAGGCAAGTAAGCTGGCCATGAACCTATTGTTTCCGGCCATTTTTCGGGCGCAGGGAAAAGGAAGAAAGAACGAGTGAAAGCAGAGAAAATTTTGGGTCTTGAGGGAGGGAGTGAAGTGAAGGAGGAAGGCTTGTGTGGAGGAAGGCGCAGGTCCCTTGTGACCTATTTATAACACTCGATCTCTGCCGCGTGTTTACGTGGAGGCCTCGCTCATTTCTCGTGAAAGAGAAACGTGAACGAGGCTAAAGCCAAAAGTCGAAACGAACAGCGTGTTAAAGATGGAAAAGAAAGGAGCACAAGATCCAACACGACAATGGGGGATGCCCTCCCTGAGGGATGTGGGGCAGTGACAGCTACGATTGACGATGTTTGAATGGACAGAGAGATCAAAAAATAGAAGGGAAAAGAAGGCTCAAGTGCTGTAACGAATAAAACATATATCGCCGACAACACCCAAAGCACATTCCAATCTTTTTCATTAATTTACACTCCACGAGTTTCTCGCCGTCTCCAGTTCTGCTCCATGCCTAACCTCAGCTCGAGTCCTGTCGCTTCTGGCTCCTTCATAGCTACGCATTGCTCAACACTCGGCCGCTTCATGACGCAGAACGTTCATTACCATCTGATTTTGATAACTTTCAGAACTTCATTATCGCAAACTTTCCAAAGGTGAACCACCAGGGGGGCAAGTTAACGATTTACTAAGCAAACATCTAACACGAACTCTCTCAAGCTCGCTCCAATCACAAATTTAGAATTTTGATTTAATCAGTTAAACATGCAAGTTAATTCATTTAGAAATCATCACCAATCTATCATAATCGAAAACATTTTTCTATGTTTGGATCTTATTGGAAAATGATTTCAATCTCATTACTTTAAAAACAAAAAACAAAAAACAAATTTTTTAAATTTTATTTTTAATAAAAATTCTAATTTTTAATTATTTTATTTTTATTTTTACTTTTCTCTTTTTATTTTTATTTTATTTATTCTAAAAATTGATTTTTTAATTATTTAAATTTTCTTTTTCTCTTTTCTCTTTTCTTTTTCTTTTTTTCATTTTTTTCCTCTTTTTTTCCTTTTTCTTTCCTTTACTTTTATTTGTCTCCCTTCCTCCTCGAGGCTCGCTTGGCGACAACCATAGGCAAGCTCGCTCGTCCGGCAATGGCCACGGGCAAGCTCGATCTCATTGGCCTCAACAACGCCTAAGCTCACTTAGATTTGGCAAGCCCCAACTTGCTAGCCTCAATCGAGCCGCGAGCTTGCTTGGATCTAGCAAGCCTCGAGCTCGACAACCTCAACCAAATCGAGGCTCGACCCAAGTTGAGCTCACCTAGATTGGCCAAGCCTCAAGCTTGCTGATCCGCATCATGGCCGATCGTCAGGCTGTCAACCATCCCCAAGGCACACAGCCGAGGAAGGAAGAAGGAGAAAGGAAAAGAAAGAAAAAGAAATGAAAATGAAAAAAAAATTAAAAATCCAAATTCTTTTCAAAAATAATTAAAAGTTTGAATTTAAAAAAAATTATAAAAATAAGCGTCTCATTGACTAACCCTAACATTAGGAAAACATTTTGAAAACGTTTTCTAGTTCTTTTAAAGGACAAATCTTTTTCCTAAATTTAAGTTTTAATAGGAAAAAATTTTCTAATAACTTATTTTCCTAAGCAAATCAAATGCTAAAAAATAAGAAAAATGCTTTTTCAAAAAATGTTTTTTTGCGAAACAAACAGACCCTATGTGTTGACTAGAAATCAAAGTAAAACGTAGGAGTCTACGAACTAGAGTTTCAATGGATATGCAAACTTAATTATGCTAAATAAATCTAACGTCCATTCGGTACATTTCCACTTTATTTCAAAAATATTTTGCAAGTAGTGTTGGCAAATTTATTTATTTTTTTTAGAAAATGAAACAAATGTGACATAAACTTGTCACAATTGAAAATCAAACATTAAAATAAGATTGTCTAAAACTAAATTCCTATTGCTATAAACTAGCCAAAGGAGAAATAAACTCATGGCGTTTGTTGAGTCTGTGTCTATAATTTTTTGTCACAATTATAGGCCAACTAAGGATCTGTCTATTTGTTTTGTGAAAAACATTTTTTGGGAAAATATTTGTCCGGCGTTTGGTTCGCTTTAGGAAATGAATCGATGGAAAATGTTTTCCTAATTAAAAGAAAATGTTTTCCTACCAAAACTTAAATTCTAAAAGAAGATTTTCCCTTCGAACGAGCCAAAAAAATGTTTCTCTAATCTTAAAGCCCTTGGTTAATGATACATTTATTCTTTCAAAAAATATTTTTTAATTCGAATTTTCAAATGTTTTATCTATTAAATTTTTTTGATTATTTTATTATCTTTTCTTTTCTTTTCTTTCATTTCTCTTTTTCTTTGTTTTTTTTCTTCTTTCTTTTTATTTTCTTCTTTCCTCTTTTTTCCTTTCTTCTTCTTCCTCCACTGGCGGCGTGCCTCAATGACAGCTGGCAACCTAACGATAGGCCATGACCCGAGTCGATGAGCTCAAGGCTCAGCCAATCTAGGTGAGCTTGCGGCTTGTAGAATTCCAGAGATCTCTAGCTTGCCCATGGCCATGGGAAACAAAGTGAAAAAAAGAAAATAAAAAATAATAATAATATTTCGATTTAAAAAGAGTAAAGAAAATATAAAAAAAAAGAGAAAAAAGTAAAAATAATTATAAATTCTTGAAATTTTTTAAAATAAAAATCTGTTAAAATTTTTGATTTTTTTTGCCTAAAATAATGTCATGAGATTGAAATCGTTTTTCCAATGAGATCCAACTATTTGAAAATGTTTTCAATTATCTATCACCAAACCCAAAAAATAAAAAAAAAAAATAAAATAATAATAATAATAATAATAATAATAATAATAATAATAATAATAATAATAATAATAATAATAATAATAATAATAATAATAATAATAATAATAATAATAATAATAATAATAATAATAATAATAATAATAATAATAATAATAATAATAATAATAACCTTACTTTTTAAAAATATTTTCCAAAAAAGTATTTTCTTTTATCATTTAAGCTAAATGATAAATTTTTTATCACATTAGGCTTCTTTTTCAGGCTAGGTATGGAGATGAATATTTTCATTTTCATTACTTTTTAGACATCGTTCATTTCTTTAACTAGAATTCCATTAGAAACTTTTTTTTTTTTTTTTATAATTTTGATATTTGAAAGTTAGATTATAAGTTTGAATATTCATAATAAATAAGGTCAATAAGAAGTTTCACTACAATAAATCAAATATATATTCAATGAAAAAATTATAAAAGAAAAAAAGATCGATCTAATTAATTCTAGCAAAAGTCCTCGGTGTGTTTACTCTCCATGCATTGATCCCACTTTAGTGTAAACACTCGATTGCAACAAAAAAACGCTAAATAAAATATATGAATTTTTTTATGGGTTAATATTGTCGCGACCCGATCTCGCCGCCCTCGAATCTCTCATATCACAAAAAGATAAGAGAGGGAAAGGTCGGGTTTAGAGGTACTTGATCACAAGAGTTCCCTCACAGCTCGCGTTCCAAAAGACATCATCATTTTGCCTTTTGGATCAAGCTTCTCGTGAGTTCCCTCCACAAGATCACAAGCTCTCCCAAGCTCGTACCCCACTGTCGCTTGACAACGGAGTATCGCGATCCAATCCATACCTGTCGCGATCCGATCTCGCCGCCCTCGTGTCAAAGGGGGAAAGGTCGGGTTTAGGGGTACTTGATCTCAAGATCACGAGCTCTCCCAAGCTCGTACCCCACACGACGAGTTTATTTATGCGATCTAATTGTTTATGACAACCTAAAAGTAGACAGGAGTCGCCACTAGCCTCATTTTGGAGGTCGGCTAGAAAACCCAATCCAAGTCGGGAGTGTTCCCTCGATTCCTACGCAACCAAATATCTAGGTTCGAGGACTTGGGTTACGCTAATATTTCTATTAACGCCCTTTCGATACCTAAACAGTATGTTGTGTTTTTCCTAACATGTCCATGCGTTTCTTTTTACATTTTCGAGATCATCAATTCTATACCAAGTGATCATGCGTGGTGGATTACTTTCATTATATTCTAGTCCTAAAAAATGAAAGGAAAACAATCAATGAAATTGAAATTACAAGACATAAAGTAAACAATCAAGAAAAGTAGTAAATCTATCATGCAATCCTAAAAATATGAAAGAGAACACAATTTAAAAAAAAAAACAAGAGAAAAAGAGAAAACCCGCAACTCGTCGGGTTTTATACAGCAAATGGAATCCGAGACATATGTCGGGAAAATGAGTATTACATAATAACGGTCGGAGTGGACATCGACCTCCACCATCTTCACCCCTTCTCCATCTTCGGGGTCTAATCTAATCCTAACCTAAGAAACCTATAACTAGGTACATACAGTGCAAGGAAACAAACAAACACATCAAGACAACCAAAAACAAAATGTCATACAAAAATATGCAAACACCTACAACTTTGGTGAAGAAACTTACTCTTGAATCCAAATGCATGATTTGATCAAGATCAAAGAATCGAGATACTCAAATCAACAACATGAATTTTATAAAGCAAAGCATGGACGATTTATTGATGCTTGACCTATATGAATGACATGCAAAAATCATGAAATTGTTATATATCATGGATTCACGTGTTTCAAGCATTCTTCGTGGAGGCACCGACTTAAAAAAATGCTCATCAATCAATTAGGACAGGGTACTAGAAGAAGACATGTATCATTTACTAATCTAACTTTGATCTTGCAAAAATCATTAGACATAGCAAATGATGAGCAAGTAAACAAAAAAGAAATATCCATATAAAGCTCATGAAATCAATGTCATCTAACAGCTTAATTGGAGATACTAAGAAGATCAGCCCATTTCCGAGGATAAATTGTTCGATGAAAGCTAAAACTTTTTTTATCAGCTGTAAGCCTTTCATCAAACAAAGAACTGCAATACCAGATTAGTACTCGATCTTTGCAAGAAGTGTTGGGCAGGGCAAACGATGGCCAAATCACACATATAATATGTCTATAGAAAGCTTGAGAAGTCTATTACAAATCTCCAGAAGACATTAAGCCCTAATAACATCATCTACCAGCTCATTACAGCTAAAACAGAAAATCGCAGTAAGTCAAAACAGCAAATCAACCTAAAAAAAACTACTGCAGAATCAACAGACTTTGTAGGTGTTTTTCAGCGACCAAACGACATCCATTATGGGCGTGCGACATATCAAATCAAAGCTCTAGAAGTGTGTTTTTTATGTCTAGAAGGGCTCGAGATAAAAAAAACTCATCTAGCACCTCGTTTCAGCCAAAACAGCCAAAACAGAGAGTGACATATCAGGTATACGAAATTGCAGATCAAGGCAAATCAAGTTCAATCAACTTCAAGTTCATGATCATTAATCGTCAATCCACAGAAAATCATCCAATAACGTCATCAATCACCAGATCTAAGCACATTATGTAAATCTAAAGTCGAATCCTAAGCCCGATCAGTTAAGCCATTTTCATCAAACAAAGAACTGCAATACAAAATTTGTAAAGCTGCAGATTGACAGAAAGATAATTGCAGATTATGGGAGTTCTGTTGCCCTAGCAGAAACAGCAAATCATTTGGATCAGAGGGAAGGTAAGACATAGCATCCCTAATGTGTCGCCCACAATCATTTTCAAGTAGGACTTCAATTAGTGAACTCATCATCAAATAAATTTGACGTTTCACCCTCTCTGTGGGATATAAAGCCAAATAGCTAAGTGAGAAGGTGAACCAAGAATTACAGATCAGATTCTCTGCGAATTCACTAGTTTGATTATCATAGTTGTGAACAAGTATTGCATGAAAAATATCAAGAACGTATAGAACAATCTCCTCCTCCTCCTCCTCCTCAGCAGACTCAACATCTCAAAGTAACATGCAGGAGCACCGTTTGATATACAAAATCACATATGAACAGGATTCGATCCACAAAAACAATCATGAACAGCATTCGACATACATCACCTATACACACAACCAACGCAACTTCAATTGAACATCATGACATTGGTAAACAGAATGTAATAGGAACTATCGGCAATGGAGTCAGGCTTTCTGTCGAAAAAGTTGTAAGCATGTGGTATGAAGTACTATTAACACCAGAATGGCATAGAGTAATACAGAACAGAGACATCAGAGTAGAAAATCTATGCGTACAAGCAATTCTTACCACTTAACTGGAAAAGAAACAACCTGGCGGTGATGAGGTGATGACGATTGATAGATCAATCGACCAGGGGATCGAGGAAGATCGTGTAAAACCCCAAGATCGTTCGGCCGTTTTGCAGAGAGAACGTGAACTTCCGATCGAGCGCCGTCGAAGGAGATTTTGCTGCGGCTGTCACCGATCGGGGATGGGAATACGCCGAGCGCGAAGAGGATCAGCATAGCGAGGCCAACGACCGCTTCGAGCTCTTCATCTTCGAGGCCAGAAACTCCACCAACGATTTCTTCTCATTCTTCACCTCCTTCGACTTTATCTATCCAGAAGCACGAACCTCCGAGCGGCGGAACTCCCAACGGAAGAAACGAAAACCGATCGCGAGCAGAGATCAGCTCCGGATCTCAGCGCCGGAGACGACAAGCCGAAGCAATGGTGGAGACGGAGGACGCGACAGAGGCTCCGGAGAATCTGAGCTAGCCCCGGGGAGGGAGCCGCGTGGGAGGCCGCGACGATCGGTGACCGGATTGCGGCAGCAGCGGCGCGGGAATCGAATCTCCGCCGCGATGGGAGGAACTTGAAGATCTGGGATAGGAGTTGAGCGCAGAGAAAGAGAGAAAGCTTGACGACGGAGGATGATTGATCTAGGGTTTCTGGTGCGGAGGAGGAGAAGGGAGAGAGATTCGAGGGAGAGAGCGTCGAGAGAGAGAATCCGAGAGAAAGAGAGCGAGATTCAGAGTCGAGAGAGAGTCTGTCTAGAGAGAGAGAAACGGATTCGTCGAATGGCCCCCCCTTTTTTTTTCTTTTTTTTTCTTTTTATATATTTTCAGGCAAGATCAAATCTTAGCCCTTGAATTGAACTAAGGGCTAGGATTTGATCTTCCTAGTTAAAAGTTCCCATAATTGAGCACATGCTTATTTCAACGGCCATGATGCATTATTGATGAATGGCGACGATTAATTGTGAATTAATTGGGGTTTTCTCTCTACTTATTTTTTAATAACATGCATGGTCAATTTACGAATTTCGAAAAACCCGTAACAAAATTTGGACTCATCTTTTTTTTTTTTTTGATGATGTATCAACAAAAAATCAATTGTCAACAATACCCACACGGGCGACACACCTTAGAAGAAGAGGTTGAGTGTGGATATCGGATTTAAGGATACCTTTACCATGATAGCCCTCTCGACAATATGCATCACCCATAAGAATGGCATTACTTCATCCTTTGGGGTACTCCCATGTCAAGTATGCTAAACCATGGTGAGTTTCATCAATAATGGGTTTATTTATACGATCTAGTTGTTTATGACAACCTAAAAATAAGACGGGAGTCGCCACTAACCTCATTTTAGAGGTCAGCTAGAAAACCCAATCGAGAGTCGAGAGTGTTCCCTTGATTCCTACGCAACTAAATATCTAGGTTCAAGAACTTAGGTTACGCTAATGTTTCTATTAGCGCCATTTCAGTACCTAAACAGTATGTTGTGTTTTCCTAACATGTCCATGCGTTTCTTTTTGCATTTTCGGGATCATTAGTCACAAACTAAGCGATCATGCGTGGTTGGTCATTTTCATTCTATTCTATGTCTCGAAAAACAAGAAAAGAAAGTAATCAATGGAATTGAAATTATAAGATAGTAAGTAAACAATCAAGGAAAGCAATAAATCTACCATGCGATCCTAGAAAGTATAAAAGAGAAACACAATTGGAAAAAGATGAGAGAAAGAGAAAAAACCTGCAACTCGTCGGATTTTATACAACAAATGGAACCCGAGACATATGTCATGAAAATGAATAGTACATGATAATGGTCGGAATGGACATCGACCTCCACCGTTTTCGCGCTTTCTCCATCTTCGGGGTCCTAATCTAAACCTAATCTAAGAAACTTATAACTAGGTGCATACAATGAAAAGAAACAAGCATACATATCAAACAATAAATAAATAAAAAAAGACATCATGTCGAGATCAATCATTTAAAGGAAGTGCAATACGAAAGTCAAATTTTGGGGCCTCGGGGTCAGCCTTTGTCTTTCATGCGAGGGTCCCACTAAGACACCTACCCAATCCATTTTTTGTGTGACTTATAGCAATTGTTGACCAATTGTATTCTCACATGGCCAATAACGCTTATAAGTCTCATAATTAAGCGATCTATGTGATCCCAGGGTTTTTTCTCGATATCATGTATCGACCCTATCATTCATCTAAAAGTCACATGCATTGCAAAAATTTAAACATGCATGCAGGTCTTTTGAACCTTGTTTCTCAACCAATCAAACAAGAAAGTGAACCGTCGACGGGTCACTTATTACCAAGGGCATATGCCAATCACAAACACAGACAATTCTAATGCATGACGGGATTATATGTATGAAAGATACATGTGATATTTCAAAAAACATATCTCGAAATCATTTATGAAAATTTTTTAGATAAAGTGACGTCTCAGTTATGAAAGGCATTCAATTATCAAGGCTAGCCCGGGGCTTGCATAAATGCACTCAGAAGTATCGCAAGCATTTTGAATACAATTCAAACCGCGACTTTCACGATGTCAAAACAGGATTTTTAAAAAAATTGAAAATATTTAGGATTAAGGAATATCTAGGCTATGAAATACATTCAATTGCCAAGGCTAGCTTGGGGCTCGCATAAATGCACTCACAAGTGTCAGGCATTTTGAATATGGTCCAAATCACGATTTTTCCTTAAGCCAAATCGAGCTTTGGAGAATAACTTTTTTTAGAAATCGTTTTTGAGAAACATCACATGTAACAAAGCATTTTTTGAAAGATGCAATTTAAAAAGGCCGATTGTTTAATAATAAAAATCAAAGTATTTAGAACAATTTTCATGAAGATGGCATGTCCTAATTTCATACACAAACTAATCTAAAAGATATAACTAAACAATCACAATCACGTTTAAGTTTAAAATTCAAAAGCATGGTTAAGAAACAATTTGAAAAATCCATCAAAGCCGTGCAGTCTAATTAAGGTGGGGAATATAGAATCCTGAATAAAAAAATTTCAAAAGATGGAATTTTGCATCAAGCAGCATGTTCACACACTCATAAGTAGAATGGAGTAGCTGAGCGAAATATTCGCCATATTGTTGATATCGGCTTTATATTATTGGCCCATTCATCTCTTCCCCTCAAGTATTGACCTATGCTTTTGAAACCATAATATACCTTATTAACAGATTATTCACACCACTTTTCAATAATATCTCATATTTTCAAACACTTTTCCATCAACAACCAAATTACAAGTTTTTAAAAATATTAAGTTGTGATGTTTTCCCTTTATTAAGGCCATACGATTGGCATATAAAACTCCATTCTACTCATTGTGTATTCTTAGGATATAATCTATCTCATGTTGGTTACTATTGTTTAGATTACAAAACTGGACGCATGTATATTGCAAGACATATTCATTTTTATTGAAAATACGTTTCCATTTGCCCCCACTTGGTTCACACTCATATGAAACAGCCTCACCATCACATCCTTGGTTGATGATCTCCACGGCTGATATGTCCTCTCATGCAAATCATGCTATTAATGGTAATGTCTTGCCTTCTACCCCACCCTCTAACACCTTCCCACCCACCTTTGAAAAACCATCACCGACATTATCAAATATTGATACTACTTCAACATCTAACACATTAGTTTCTCGTCCGTCTAATGTCAGTACGAGTTCTAATGAGGCTTTTTCAGACATCTCCACACAACAGGCTATTGCGATACTTCCGTAACTAGTTTATCAAAAACCAAGAACCCATTTAATACAATTGCATTAAAGCCCAAAGCCCAACACTAAATATTTATTACCCTATATGAACTTGATTGAAATAAGTTCAATAGAAGAGCCATGGTGCTTCACCAAAGCTAATAAACATGAAAAATGGAGGGACGAAATGCTTAAAGAATTTAATGCTTTGTTGCATAATGGAACATGGGTTTTGGTTCCACCAAATCCCAAAGCAAATGTCGTGGGCTCCAAATGGGTTTATCAAGTCAAGACATGTCTAGATGGTTCGATAGACTAGTACAAAACTTGCTTAGTGGCCAAGAGCTACAATCAGCAGGAGGGCATTGACTATACGGAAACGTTTAGTCCCATTGGTAAAGCAACCATTGTCCGTACAGTTTTTATTGGTTGTGACAAAGAACTGGGAACTTTGGCAGTTGGATGTTAGTAACGCATTTTTAAACGGTAACTTGATTAAAGAAGTCTACATGGCCCATCCTCAAGGCTTCATTAATAAAGAAATGCCAAGCCATATAGGCAAGCTATAAAAATCCTTATATAGATTGAAACAAGCACTGCCGGCTTGGTTCCACCAATTGAGCATCTTTTTAGAATCCTCGGGATTTATCAGATCAAAAACTGATAATTTCCTCTCTATACTACATCAACCCAATTTCTCTGTTTATATGCTCATCTATGTTGACGACATTGTTATTATAGGGTCCAATTCGACATTTATTCAAAACACCATCAATTGCTTAAATAAAGAGTTCTCTAAATGGGACTTGGGCGAACTTAATTACTTCCTAGGAATCAAGTTGCTTAAACATCCATCAGGGTTTCTCCTATCACAATAGAAATATGTTATAGATCTCCTTCACCAAACTAGAATGGATGGTGTTAAATCTGTTCCCACGCCCATGGCTACAAATATCAATTTAATCAATCAAGGTAAGCCACTTGAAAATGCCAATTTGTACAGGAGCACCGTAGGAGCTCTTCAGTGTGCCACCTTAACTCGGTCAGATATCTCTTATGCAGTAAACAAAGTATGCCAGTTCTTGAAAGAACCAATAGAAGACCATGAGAGTGCAGTGAAACGGATTCTACGCTACTTAAAAAATTTATTTCATTTGGATTACTCATCAATTCCCAATCCATCACAGAACTCCACGTATACAGTGATGCGGACTGGGCTAGTTACTCCATTGATAGACACTCAACGGAGGTTATGCAATTTATATGGGTTAAAATACAACTTCTTGGTTAGCTAAAAAGCAGCATACCATTGCACGTTCCTCAATCAAATATGAATATCGAACATTGGCAAATGCCATAACATAAGTGGTATGGCTATAATCACTGTTACAAGAATTGGGCATCTCTTATTCAAAACCCCATATCCTTTGGTGTGACAACCTAAGGGCAATGTAGTTCATAGTGAATCCATTTTTTCATGCTAGAACAAAGCATATTGAGGTAGACTTTCACTTTGTCTACCATTTAGTGTCACAATGCAAACTCAAGGTTCGCTTTATATCCACAGGTGACCAAATCGTAGATATCTTCACTAAGCCTCTTATACGGTGTTGCCATGATATGCTCAAATCCAAATTAAAGATCATCTAGAAGACCACCTTTAACTTGTAGGGGCCTATTAAGGATAGCTATGCATGACTTGTTCAAATTCAAAATATTTTGAATTAGTTAATGCTTTTATCATTTAATTATTACTATAGTTATTACTATAATTCAAAATATTTTGAATTAGTCCATGTAATTATTGTCATAACTAATGCATAAACTTTATAGATACAAACGCTATCCTAGAGTTCAAGGATAAGCAAAACTCATACTCAAACTTAGAGTCTATTTTTACATATCCCACCTTGTTCGTTCTCAATTTATCTCTTCATTCTCAATTTATCGCTGCCCATCTACCTTAACCATCAAGACTTTTTTTTGTAGCTCTTCCTCTCAAGGTGGTGTGATAGGAAAACTTTAGTGATTTCGTCGCCAAATATAAGCCAAACAACTCTTGATCTTGGATGCCAATAGAGGCAGCAAAATGGTTCTACAACCCATAATTTAAGCCATATTTAATGATGTGGATCATAAATGGGTTGTCTTAAGTTTTAATAGCAAGCTAAAGTGAGCAAACATAAGTTAGTTAACAACTTAATAGGTCTTGGGTCATAAATGGTTTAATTATCTAATAAATTTAAGTGAGTCATGGATAGAAAAATCATTTTTTTAATTCTTTTAATTTTCTTTTTTTAATTTTTTTAATTTTTAATTTTTTTAGGAAATCTAGCAAGGGTCACTAGGTGGTCATCAATCGCCTTCATCACTAGTGGCCGATCATCACCGGCCGCCATCAGTCGTTGATCATCACCGATCACTAATTGCCAGACATAAAAGTAAAGAAGAAAAAAAAGAAAGAAAAAAAAAAAGAAAAAAATTGTAAAAAAATATTTAAAAAATCAGAATTTTGTTTTAAATATTATAAAAATTGTCCACAATATTTTAGCTATATATTTGTTTCTTAAAAGTTTACAAGAGACAAGTTTTTCTAAATTGGATTTAATATTGAAGTTTTTTAATAATATGGGTCAACTTAGGTATAAGTTGTTAGGTATTAGTAGTTAGAATTATGTTGAATGAAAATAGATCAAAAATTGATTAAATGGGTTAATATGGGTCACGCCATTTTTGACCCAACTCATACCCAACCCGATCCACCCATTTGACATGTCTAGATGCCAAAACATGTCATGCCTCAGCCACGTTCCTTCTAATTTCTAAACAATTTCCAATGACATATCCCAATACATTTTCACTCCTTGCCAACTTTTATGTGTTTAAGAACTAGTTTACTTTTAGCTAAACATCATTCAATTAGTTCTTTTGAATTGGTTTCCTGTAAATTCACATGCTGATGAAACATGGATGAAAGTAAGGCACAGGCCTTTTTTGTGAAAATTGATCTCGGGTTTATTGATCCTTTCATGATTCCTATAGTTTGGCACAAAATTCAACATGAGGTCAGTTTTGCACGAGTCCATAATATATGGGCATACCTTTGGAAGCTACGTACTCTAATTTGCTTTCTTCCATTCCATTCATTCTAGAACTGTTGAATTTTTCTTTGCTGATGTTTTGTAACAATCACTCTCTGAAAGATACCTTCCTCCAGAACATTTTTCCACGGTTCTGCTAGATAACACTGACCTCGCGGCATCGCTTTGTTTTTGTTAAAGAATTGTTACTCCTTTTCTCCCTTTCGAAATTTCGATCAAGTAAATTCAGCTTTTTACCTGCATAAATGCAATTGAGGACCATTGATTAGCAAATACACGTGGCATTATGAAATTCGAACGGTTGATTTGGAAAGCAACGGAAAAGAGGTGACAGGGTTATCCTAAAATTTTGCTACCTAGGGAAGCACTTCATGCAAATGCATGCAAATCGATGCACAAGCTTCCCTGCCAGACATAGGCAGGGGCATATGGGATCCTATAGTCCTTGGTGAATGCACGGTGGACAACCCAACGGAAAATGATAACATGGCGTTGGAAAATCCATTAAATCCTAGGATCAATAACTGCTACAAAGAGCTTGAAAAAGGCAAGGAAACAAACCCAGTAGAAAGACGCGCAAAGTTCACTAGATAAGCCATACGACTTTGAAGCACACAACAGAAAACTCTAACGAGCAAATCGATAAATCAGTAATGATCCTGTGAACATCTCGCGGAATTCGGCTAGTTGCCCAAGATGCTCATCACCCTTCTCGCGATCGGGCTTTGGTTAATCCTAGTCATGACCCACCCCGCAATGTTCAAATGTTCAATTTTTGGTCTGGTACAACTTTATTATGTCCCTTTGGCCAATGAGTTTCTTTCAATCTTGGAAAATCAAATTTAAGCCGTTCTCCTTAGCTACCTTAATTGTTTGGTAAGTTCCTCTATTTCTGCCGTCGTCGCCACCAACTTCTTCTCAATACTGTCGTCCTCTTCATCTAGTTTGACAGCCACGGGATCTCTCTTTTCTTCTGATTCCACCTCAAAAACGATATAGAATCGTTAGAAACTGCAAGATAAGTCATCTCAACGCGGTGTTCCATAAGTTATTGCAAAAACTACTTAGGACAGATCGACATGTGCATTTTAGGCAATGGTCAAGAAAATCGCGCTTTAGGTTCCGATCCTATTGTTTTGTCTAATATCAAATTGATCAGACATGAAAATTGCACAACCATCGTAAGCTCTCAAATCACACTAGTTTTTCAACAATTCTCATTGAGTATCTAAGCTATATTAATGAAAGACATGCGACATGACACCTTGATTTAAAGGAAGCACTGCATCGAGCATAAATTGAAAAGTCAAGGAACGCAATTGAATTAGAGAAATTTTAGGTACTCTTTGAAATAAAAAAGAGGGTATGTTGATTAAATAGCAAAAGTTAGAGTTGAGAATAGTTTTAATGTAGAAATTGGAATCTAAGAAGGGAACTTGTCTAGTTTCAAGTTTTAAATTATGCATACTAAGTTCCAAATTCTAAAAAAATTAACCTATAACCTAGAACTTGTTATAAATTTTGTATTTTCGTGATCTATGTATTCATAAGATCTTATGGTATTCTATGATGTTCGATAATTAATCATTCTATGACTTAAATTTTTGTTTCATTAATGTTTTATGTTTTTCACGTGTCCAAATATTAATTATTGTCAGTGAATTATACTAGCAAGTGGCGATTATTAAAAATAATAATTCATTATAATTATTTAATTAATAATAAATTATAATTATTTAATTAATAATAAAAGTGAACTCTCATAAAACCTAGATCCAACTCTAGAATTTGTATCATGCTAGGTTGTCGGTTCCAAAAATGGATAGATTCAAGTGAAATCTATACGAATCCGGAACTGCTTTACCTGAAAAAGCAAAGGGGAACCATTTTTTGGAAGCACGCCATTAATGGGAAAAAGAATGACAACGTCTTGCATCAATCCTCGCTCGCCATCTTCTCCGTTCTTCATCCGAGCAACCATCCTCGTCCCACCACCGACCAGGTTTGTCCATGGAGACTAGATCTGTTCTATTTGCTTCAATTCAATTTCGTCAAAATCGCTCCGAATTGTCGAGGGTTTTGAACGGAGGCGAGCCATTTGCTTCGGCCTGCCGATTCGCGTACCTGTAGATTCTGGTTCGGTTTCTGGAGAAACTGCTTGTGGGGTGTGATTCTTTACTCGGTTACTGACGAGAAATGGAGGGTATTGGCTGGAATTTGAAAGCTCTCCCTTTCGTTCAAAGCGGGAGATGAGCCACGATGACCTAGAAAATGGGGGGAAAAGAAGAAGATATAGGAAGATCAGATGATGAATTGGGTTGTTCTAGTGATGTGGGTAGAATTTGCAGGATGTGGGTTTAGTTGGTAGCTGTTTGATGGAAAGTATGCGGTGTAGTAGGGCTAGTAGATGGTTTGGTTGAGCTCGGATCGATGCGTGTTTGGCTCAGTGCACGAAGAAACACAAACTGAAGGATTAAGTTCTGCTAATTTAGTTTCACCTGACTATTGAGGATGGAAAGGAAGGAAACTAGAAAGTCACTTGTTGATTCTTTTTCTTTGTTTTTTTTGGGGGGGGTTTTTTGGTCAGAAGTCACTTGCTGAATCAAAAGTTAGCGTCTTGCTTGAAAGGAAAAACTGCAAGTCTGCTCTACACTCTGCTAATTCTGTTTTCTAAATGACCCATATGGTTGACTTGAATTGCTTTAGTCATGGTGGCTATGGTAATAGAGAGAATGCAAAGGTTATTGGATTTGAGGTGTAAATATATGCTTAAAGCAGCAGCAGGTTGCTTTTTAAATCCACCGTTGAATCCCTGGCCTCTCTAAGAAGTGGCCTATTGTTGCTTGCTTGGGTTTGCATGGATTTAATTGGCTCGAGATTGTGCTAAGAATTTGTTTTATTTTTAATCTTATTTGCCTTCGGCCTGTTTCTATTTACAGAGTACAATTTAGGAAGGGAAAATGTGCTACTGAAGTACCTTGTTAAAATGAATCGTTTGCTAAGTGCTCTCATCTGATTAGTATTCATAGCTATGGTCTGACTCATATCTTTTTGAGAAACGTGAGTTCTAAACTAGATATTAAATAAAGATTCAACCATCTAATTTTTCAATGTCTTTACTCTGTAAGATATACACATGTTTGGACATGTCAGTTGAGTTTACGTGTAGATAAGTTTGGAGCATGTCTCACTATAATTATCTGCACTTAAAAATTCTACCATCAATTGAGAGCTTAATTTGTTCTAGAATTCAATTTTTGTACATGTATTTTCTTGTGTCACTTCACAAAACCAGTAAAAAGATTGTCCTGCTTTTTCTATAGCTTTGGTGATTTCTGTTGGGGCACTTTCTTGTTGTCGCCACTAGACTGGTACAAACCCTCTGTCCAAACTAGCTATTCTCAAACCAATCATACGATTTCTGCTATTATTGCCTATGCTAATCTCTTTTGAAGTGATAGGGGTAATTTCTTGATGGTTACATAGCTGACGGTAGGAAAAGCTTTAAGGCCGCTATTCCTGACCTTAGGAAGGAATAGAGTCAGGCCTTTACCGATCTGTTCTCATCATCGATTCTCCAAGCGTTGTCCCTATAAGAATAACCCAGTGAAAATGGCACCTAATTCCAGTGACAGTAACATTTATAATTACATCTAGGGTGGAGACTTGCACATGTGTTTCTGGCCGGGCTTTGATCTTCTGAATTAATTCTTCCTTGTTCGGTCTCTAGAAATGGAAATAAAGAGTTTTTTTATTCCTGTTGATAATGAATTTCTATTAAATGGTCTAGTGGGGGAACCGGTGAACCATGTGAGCTGCTTAGGTTGGTACCTTCCTTTTTACAAAGGGCGCCCAAGATGCATGCTTGCCTGGACGATTATAATAGCTTGGATTCTGCCCAACTATAGTTATCTGTATTAAGAGCTTTCACTATTTGGCTCCAGCCATTCTGCATTTTTTATTTTTTTTCAATACTCAGACTAAAGTTATGTTCAGTCACCTTTTAAGCTTATCAATTTTAACATATTCTCCTTCAATTGGAACCCTTTTCAGATAGGAAATGTTTAATGGACTCTTTATACTTGAACTTCTATGCTTGGGCCTCGATCGGTAAACTATAGTTATGAAATGCAACATTTATATGCCTTCTCCAAAGAAGGTGTTTTAATGCCAAGCCTCCTGAGGACCATCAGGGAAGATTCTGTTTTGCAGCCTCTTGCTTGTTTCCATTCCCCAAATTACTCTGTCAAGCTGCTGTAGTCATAGAAAGCTTGACCTAAATTACTTGCTCGTTAACTTTGGCCTAAAAGTTAAATGAACTAATTTCTAGCAGGTTGAGAATAAGCTCCTTTCTAGCAGGTTGAAGACAAATATGTTGAATTGTTTATTCCAAATCTGTTTCTTATGTTGGAGTTTTCTCTGTTTATTCATCATGACCTTCTGGTGATGAAGACAGTAACTTAGAGAGAATATTAGGTAATGATGACTGTTCAGTAACCACTTAGTTCATTTGTCAAGCCCTAATAGGCTCCTAAAAGAGACCTGTTAAAACTGACATGGCCTCCATCAATGGGCTTCCCATCTCTGGACATGGATAGACATCTATTTGTCATTCCTCTTGGTCAGGCGTTTTTTTTTTTTTTTTTCTTCTTTTAAGTGCATTTATCTTCAATCCTTTGTTAGCTTTATATTTGTCTTCATTTTTTTCTTGGCTAATTGACACTGCACATTCCCTTGAATTACAGTGCATTTTGACATATATTCAGTTGGCTGAGCATGCTCAAGACTTTGCCTATTGGTATGCTATCAATCATCTTTGAGTAGATATCGGACATGCTTTGTGAAGTGGAATTGGACAGGTATGTCTATCCTGGTAAGCCAGACAAAAATGGATTGATTTCTCGAAGGTCAATAATAACGTGCCTCTTGAAGTACTTATTACTTGAAAAGGCGAGCAAGGATCATGGCTACTTTCTGGCCATAACATCCATTAAAAGCATCAGTTTACAAGCAGTCAGGGGGTTTCCGTATCCGTGGTTTCGCGTGATATTCAAATGCCGCAGTTTCATGCCTTTCCAGGGAGAAATCTTGCAGGGGGTTGTGGAGCAGGTATTCAGGTCAGGAAGGGGTTTGCTCCTCAGGAGTGGACCTTTAAAATTGACGTTTCTATCAGTGATTAAAATGCCAGGTTACAGCTTCGTTCCTGGAGAAAATCCTTCGTTTCTTCATGACAAGCTCGGGAAAATAGAAGCAGGTGTCGTGGTTCGTTTTACAGTGCTCAGCGTTAGATGGATGGGGAGAAGGTGGGGCGCAAGAAATGAGTTTGCCGTCCTTGCTAGCATAGATGGAGAGTCTTTAGGGCCTCTTCCACTGGTTCAACCCGACGACATCGAATTGTAAATAGTTTTAGAAGTAGGATTGATATTTGCGACCTCTGTCAAAATCTTGGTATGGAAAAAGTAGAATGGTGATTTATATCCTTTCTTTACGCTTCTGAGATCAGACCTTTTAGTAGGATTGTACTGTTTGAGGCTTGTCATGGCATATCATCAGGTCAAGAATGATTAGCAGGTACCCGCTTTAACGATCTCTACCAGATTTGCTAAAGGCAGGCCTTGGTGTTTGATTGTGCTGGCGTTTAAGAACGGAGGAATGGATGGATGTCGGAATTTTCTTACAGGACAAATTTCAGCACTCATATTTCTTATAGTTTGCAAATTGGAAGTGCTATTTGAAATTGTTGAAATTGTTGTAGGGCCAGGAAATCCTCTAGGCCCTTGTAGATGTTTAAGGTTTAAACTTTCAATGAAAGTGAAACAATTCCCTTAACATTTTCAGGGAAAACATTTTCCTCATTTTCCGGTGTTTGGTTCACTCAAGAAAATGAGTCAACGGAAAACGTTTTCCTAAAAACGTTTTCCTAACAAAGCTTAAATTCAGGAAAATGATTTCCCCTTTGAAAGGACCGGAAAACGTTTTCCGAATCTATCAAAGCTTAGATTTGATGCTTGGTTTACAAACAATTATTCTTATAAAAAGAATTGAAATTAGTTTGGAAGTAAGAGACACACTATTATCAATTGTTAGGTCAAATGTCATTCAATCATTTTTTAAATGCGATCCAAACATCAGAAAATACTTTCAGTCACGTATCATCAAACAAAGAAAAACTAACCATTTTCCTAGAAAATGGTTTCCCGGAAAACGTTTTCCAAAAACGTTACGTTTTCCGTGAAACAAACACACCCTAAAGCCCGTTTGTTTTGCATACACTGAATAATTTAGAAAACATTCTTCCAAAATTAGTCATTTGAGCGAAAAATATATTCATCGTTCACGAAAACAATAAAATATAATAATGTAATATTTTTTATTAATTAATTATTTCAAGTGATAAAAATGATTATTTTTATGAAAGTAACATTCAAATAATTTATTTTTCACGAAACAAGCAAATTAAAGTGGTAAATGTTTGTCGTCAAACTTTCAATCATTATGCAAAACTTCTACGAATTTTCATTTTGTTACATCTGTTGACCATTTGATATTTATTCCATTAGCATGTGCAATGTGCATAACTTTTAAGGGGTAAAATTGTTTTTTCATCTTATTTTTTAATGAAATCTCTCTTTTACTCTTAGTTGCTATAAAAATAAGAAAATAAAATATATTTACAGAAAAAGATATAAGCGACTAAGTAAAATATCAATAATTTATAAAAGCGTAATTATAAATAATAGGATTAAGTAATGATATAAATTTGATAAATATGGCCACTTAAATATAACTAAGTACAAATTATATACATATATATGTATATAAATATTCACAACTAAGTAAGATATTTTAATAAAAAGATTTAAAAATTAAGGTAAAAGAGAATTTCGGCAGCGAAATGGTAGAATTGCACTGCTTGAATACAAGAGTCCGGGCACAGTCACTTCTCATGACCCATTGCAAACTTTCGCAGCTAAAGTCTCTCTCTTTCTTGCTGGGTTCAGCGAATTCGGGCGTTTTAAGGTAGTTTCGCATTCCAAGATCATTCCTTTTCTCCTTGTTCCGCTTTACCATGTTGTGGCTGTTCTTGGGCAAGATTACTTTCTTCCCGGGGCGACTGCTTCTGCTATCTGCATGCCCTTTTTCTATTCTTCTCTTCTGCCACCTTTCGTCGTCAATGGCCTCTTTTTTTTTTTTTTTTCTTTAACCGGTAATGGCTTAGTTTGCGACGGTTCAGTAGGGGGCGAGCACGGTCCTGGTCCAACCTGGTAACCTAACAGACAGGGTTGGTTTCCGGTTCCTCTAACACCCCTGCTGTTCAATTGGCGCATTTGTTGATGAGCTCCATTAGGGAGAGTTCCTTCTTTAATAGAGATTGAAATGCTTCTATTATGATGATGGGTTTTGGTGGGATTTTGGTTCTATTTAAGTTGCTGCTCGTTGAGAAATGAGTGGATGATGCTTCATTCTTATAGGCTTCTTCGCTTGGGATATGTCCATTTTGAGAGCAATTGCTTGTAATGATATGAATTCAGGTACCAAGGTAAGCTAGGCAGTGAAACCCTTGTCCTGCCTGCGGCAAAATGAGTTTGGCGAGAGAGGCTCTTAGTGTACTCCTTTTGGGGTTTGGTCCATGCAAATTTGGACTTGGGAGTTGGCACTTTTCTTTTGGGAGTTGTATGGATGTAGTAACTCATAGATATCTTCCTTATAAGTTTTCATTCATCGGGTGAATACAAAAGTAAGTATGTACTAAAAGCTTGCTATTTCTCTGGGATTACAATTATGGGGAAGTACAAATAATGAGACTTAACCCGCCCTAGCAACAAGAAAGTGTCACCAATTGGGCCAATCCTCCATCTTGGTGGCGAGTTTCACATTGATCAGTTGTTTGCTATAGCTTAAGTGATTTCTCTCAATAGTATGGCTTTGCTTGTTCCGAGTCTTGCCTATTCTGAGTTCCATATTTCTTTTTCCTTTCTACTTATTCCCTTTCTAAGCTAGCAATGTTCATTTTTTTTTCCTTTCGAAATTTATGCTTTTCAGTCATTCATATTATCAGGTGTGCTTTCTCACTTTCTGGACACTTATATGTATATATGCTTCAACCTGCATACTCAAAACCATGTGCAACATGTTTTTAAGTAGAAGTGGTAATCTGGAAGGTACGCTTGTATTGTTATCTGTTATGTTCGAAGTGTGGACTTTTACCTTGATAATGATTCCAATGTCATCATAATTTTCACTATACCATGTTCTAAGTTATTGATGATGCTTCACAACCAAGAGTAAATTGGTAACTATATCTCTAGATGAATGAAAAGGAAACATAAAAAGAGGTTGAAGGGAGAATTGGTAAGAAGAAAAGCACCGAAATAAAGTAGATAATTCCTTTGGATAATTATACTGACAATGATTACTTAATGCTATGGTTAATTGTGATCCTCTAGTGTCCATGGTTGCTGTCTAATTTTTATCTTCCTGATCTGTCGTATTACCAGAGCTGTCTTACCATCGACAAATTATGTACAACCATTGCCAATGGGGACCTTACCGGGGGCATCACCACTTTACTGTATAGGCCTTGCTGCTGCTGTTGTAATGGACTTATATATACTATTATGTCACATGTTATTCCTGCTTATTTATCCTTTTTCAATTAGTTTGTCCTCTCGTTAGATTTTGTCAAGTCCTTTCCTGCTCAAATTTTGTATAGATCTTTATTGTAGATGTGGACCAAGGAACATACACGTCTCCCCCCCCCCTCCTTTTCACTCAACATTGCTTGATATTTTTCCCTGTCTCAAGTTTCAATTCTACATCCTAGCTCGCCCAAGTTATAATGCATGATGGCTTGGCACTCCAGTGATGTAAACTTACAAAACTTTTTGAGATAATCTCATGGTTGGATTTCATCAACAACAGCTCCAATACCTCAAATACCATGCATGGATTATATTGATTACATTTTGTTCAGATGTCTAGAATTAATCATAGTTGAGGAGCATCCGAGGGTATCTTATCGAATGTGGTAGGGTCGCATTACCAGTTCATTTAATGATTAGGTTGTTGGGCTTTGCACTGTCTTGTCATGATTTGAACTTAGTGCAATCGAATGCCTCTTTGTTGCTGATGTCTGTTAATGTTAAACAGATAGCATTCGGAAATGTTTTTGAAGGTGCAGCTGCCGTAAAACGTGATCATATTGGCAGAAAACCTGGACGCAACAGGGCTAATGCTGCAAAGGTCCATTATAAGATGCCTTTTGGACGACTTTGCGTGTAAGAAGGCGTCAAACAACCTGGGTTATTTCTTCGCTGTGACGACACTGGAAAGCATTGGCGAAGGGAAAGTGTGACAACATTCGGGGGACATCGTTTTCCCTGTGGTCTTCAGCGGCATCACCTTCAAGCTTTTCTGGGGAGAAATCCTGGATGGAGTTGTGCACCAGGTCTTCAAGCACAGGGTCTTCTTGAGATGTGGGCCTGTCAAGAACGCCTACCTCTCTAACCTGAAGATGGCTGACTACAAGTATGTTCCTGGGGAGAATCCTGTCTTCCTGAACGACAAGCTTTCCAAGATTGATAAAAGATGTGACTGTCCGATTCGTGGTGATTGGAACAGAGTGAATCAAGGTGGAGAGGGAATTTCTGACGTTGATCAGCTTGGTGGGTGATTTCTTAGGACCTGTTTCATAGTAAGTTTGTCACATGACTGGCATGTCTAGATGACGCTGTTGCATCTGTAAATGAATCATTTCAAATGGGTTCTTCTATTTTCCAGGAGCTCTGCCGGTTAAGGAGGGAGTGGTATACCGCAACCTGTTCAAACTAGTTTTAGCTTGTTAATCTTTTAAGCATTACGGTTGGATGCCACCCCACCTGTTCATTAACTCGGTTTATTAACTGGCTTTAGCAAGTTAAACAGTGATGTTAATATGATATGTGGTGGGTTAAGATTTCCCTCCTCGATGTTCTGTATGTTCTCTCACTAGCGATCCACCTGTGGTTTCCATGAGTTTTCTTTCTGAGGTACTTTGATGATGTGTCTGCTGCGGACTAAGGGGTGGCTCTTTTAACAGTAGTTTGTGGTAGAGAGCTGACCTGTTTCTTCGCCATTTTTTACCTGTTTTTGGTAAACCTCCGCTTCCTAAAGATTGGCACATCGACCGCCTCTCCCCTTGTGAAACAGTTTTACACCTCTGGTGGGGAACCTGTAAGAATATTACAACGGTCAAAGGGGTGTGTCGAGATCAGGTTTCGATCAGATAAAAAATGATTGGACTCATAATGATTCATTTGATCAGTTTTGGTCCATTTTCATGTAATGGAAATTTAATGACCTATATATGGTTCGATTCATATCCAAATTATATTCGACTCAATCCATATTGCTTAAATGTTTTCATTTTTAACTCAATTTAGGAAAATTCATGCTTAAACTAAGGTGAGAGTGAGAAATGAGCCATCAAATGAAATCAAGTGAAGTCGAGAGAGAAAAGACAAAATTATAGATGGGAGTTAGATTTAAGCAAATTGTAAACCTATTTAAAATTCATATTTTTTCGGGTCTTATCATTTTAAATGCATTCATGACTCATTTATTAAATATAACTAATTCATATAATAACTCAGCTCATCAAGTATGCATCAAAATTTGAGTTTTTAACTCACTTTAACAAGTCTAACAATTATTAAGGATTTAGCGTACGGCTACTTGTTTGCTTCCCCATGTTCATTTCCGTACATTTTTTTCCTCTTGATCCAATTTCTTTTGAAGTTTAATTTACTATACGTACTTCTGTCGGGTCCGAGGTTGTGAAGTGGAGACATGGAGGCGATGGCAGTGATGGCGGCGATGGCGGTAGTACAAGCAGTTGAGAGTGGTAGTGGTAGCGGTGGGCGGGCGACCATAATGACTCGTACATAACGCATGGGAATTGTGAGTTAATTGAATGGACTGGGATTAAATTAGGGTCGGGTTGTGCATGGCTCGCTGAAACACGTAGAAAACAGAACAATTCGGCCGAACAGGTGCGCGATTCAAAGCAGTGTCTAATCCATCCATTTGCCAACTTTAATAGAAATAAAAGAAGAGCAATCCATTTCCATTTTCTCTAAATTCGAAAAGATATTATGGGTGATTGGTTCCTAATTCTCAAAAATCGAAATTGGGGACCAGATCAGTTGGTCTTAGGATCGAGAATCGAACCGCACCATCTATTCGGTCCGGTCCAATGAAATCAGTCGTTTCTTTTTTCCCACTACCTTTTTTCCATTGCTTTTTTTGTAACTACTTAAAACTAGACCGACATAGTGTTTACCAATTTTCTTTAAAAAAATAATAAAATAAAATAAGAATATTTAATTGGTATAATCCAATCTATTCCAATTCCTTCTTGGAATCGGAAATTGGATTGCCTAATACCAATTGCACTTTTAGAAATCTAGAACCAAACTGATACTCTCAGGAAATGAGCCCAATCGGCCAATTTGGTCCGATCCCGGCATTTCCCAATTTGAGCAGTTTATTTTACACACTCCTAAAAATTATTATATGACAACACATGATCAAAATTATTTGCTGTGAAAAGTCCCATCAACCGTCTTATAACGAGAGAGAGAGAGAGAGTCTTGAGGTGGACAAGGAAGGGAATGCAAGCGCAACGTCGCTTGGAGCTCCTCCGCAAGCTTCGAGCAAGAGCCTTTTCATGCACGCCCTCCCCGCTATCCTCCTCGTCCCCTCCCTTGGAGGCCCACTACGATCGCCTCCTCAAGAACTCCTGCGACGATGCTTCCGCGCTGAAGCAAATCCACTCTTCTCTCACCACTCGCGGTCTCGTCACTCGAGACCCCCACTTGAGCGCTCAGATCATCGTCAAATACTCCAAATTCGGGCACCCACATCATGCGCGCTCCCTGTTCGACGGAATTACTGCCAGATGCGAGAGACCCAATTCGTTCCTGTGGAACACGATGGTGCGGGCGTATGCCAATAATGGGCATTGCGCGGATATTTTGGAGCTTTACGCCCTTATGCGCAGGGGTGGCGTCTTGCCCAATAACTACACTTTCCCTTTTGTTCTCAAAGCCTGCGCTTCCGACTCGGAGCCGCTCGCGCGCGGTTGGGAAGTTGTTCATGGGGAGACCATAAAAACTGGGTTCGATCCCGATATGTATGTTGAGGCGGCTCTGGTTGACGCGTACGCGAAGCGCGGGCGAATCAGTTGTGCGCGCAAGGTGTTCGATGGAATGACGCAGAGGGACCTCGTTTGTTGGACCACCATGATTACTGCCTATGAGCAGGCTGAGCAGCCTCAGGAATCACTGATGCTGTTTTGCAGGATGCAGCGAGAAGAGAGTCTTTTGCCTGATCCGGTTGCTATAGTTAGTGTTGCCTCCGCTGTTGGGCAGGTGGGGGATGTTAAGAGTGCTAAATCAGTGCATGCGTATGCCATCCAGAATGGGATTTTGGGGGACGTCTGTGTCGCGAATTCAGTTGTCGCAATGTACACCAAATGTGGGAATGTAGAATATGCGCGCATGGCTTTCGATAGGATGGAGGAAAGAGACAAAATTTCTTGGAACTCCATGCTTTCAGGATATGTACAAAATGGACAGGCCAATGAAGCTCTGTTATTGTTTGAGCAGATGCAGGATTCTGGGTGTCAACCTAATCCTGTGACGGCATTGATTATGGTATCTGCATGTGCTTTCCTGGGATCCTGCCATCTTGGGAAGAAGATCCATGACTACATACTCGAGAATAAGATGAAAGTCAACATAACACTGCAAAATGCTTTAATGGACATGTATGCTAAGTGTGGGAATTTGGAAACTGCTAGTAAGACGTTCCATGAAATTCATCCGAAAGAACGGGATGTTAGTTCATGGAATGTGCTGATCTCAGCATATGGCATGCATGGGCGTGGAGAAGAAGCATTGAACCTCTACTTGCAGATGCAAGAGAAAGGTGTTGCACCGAATCATATCACTTTCACATCCATTCTTTCTGCATGTAGTCATGCCGGCTTGATCAATGAAGGCAGAAAGTGTTTTGCAGATATGTCGAAGCATTCTGTTATGCCAGAGGCGAAACATTACGCTTGCATGGTTGACATGCTAGGGCGAGCCGGACTCTTGGGTGAAGCTTTCGATCTTATCAAAAGTATGCCAGCATCACCGAATGATGGAGTTTGGGGAGCACTCCTTTTGGCCTGCCGAAGTTCATGGGAACAGTGAATTGGGGGAGATTGCTGCAAACAATCTCTTTCAGATTGAGCCAGAACATCCAGGATATTATGTTCTCTTGTCAAATATATATGCTGCATCGAGGAGATGGCAAGAAGTTGGCAAGCTGAGAGAAAACATGAAAACTAGAGGACTAAGCAAACCTGCAGCTTTTAGCGTGATAGAATATGGTCAAGAGGCAATAGGATTTTATACTGCCAACCAGTTGAATCCATACCGTGGTGAAGTTTACAGGCATATGGAGCGGTTGGTTGTTGAGATGAAGACGCGAGGGTATTTTCCAGACCGATCATGTGTTCTTCATGACGTTGAAGATGAAGACAAGGATCACATTCTAAATTATCACAGTGAGAAGCTTGCTGTTGCATTCGGAATACTGAAGACAGATTCGGAATCAACTATTACTGTGAGCAAGAACCTTCGCATTTGCAATGACTGTCACTCAACCTTCAAGTTTCTTTCGGACATATACCAGAGGCAGATTGTGGTGAGAGATGCCAACCGGTTCCATCACTTCCAAGCTGGCTCTTGTTCATGCAAGGATTACTGGTGATCTGCCACTTTTATCTTGATTACGCCTTATCTGTTTAAAAATGGACCTTCAACCCTTCCGAGACATCCCATTGGTGCATTACTCTCAGGCGGACAGATTCCCAATTCTTGATGATGCAGAGGGATTGAATTTTCTTATAATGGAGAGGTATATTGAGGACCCTTTTGCGCCATTATCTTCAAATAGACCTCGAGAAAGAGCTTGATAGCATGTTAATATTCGAAGGGCCAGAGAGATTTAAAGGTTTGCGTGCATCTCGGAGGCTAGTGACCTCCCTTGTCTGACCACCTTTTTCTGGCCACCGAGGGTCGCGCAAGCTGGTTCTCTCAGCGTATCATGCACATCCAGTTTTGTGGGTGAAATCTGGGTTTGGATTAAATGAATTCTTTAAGAACAAACTCGTCTTTCTCAACAGGTCGAAGGATGATTAATTAGCTAAGGTACGAAGAGGAGCACCCGTGGTCATTCTAGCTCGTTGCAGAACTGTCATAAGAAGATCTGGACAGAGTGAAGAAAGTGGTCAGAATTGGGGGCTCACAGAACGATCATCCCTAAAGTCATTGTAACCTGATGTCTAACATTACAGAATGAAGATTCTCTTCCTAACCTCTTCGGGGAAATGCTTCGTTCGGATTTCTTAGGCATAGATGATGTTTTCCTTTGCTTCCGTCATGAAATTAAACAATGCAAAACGTGCTTAGTCGGCAAGACTTGTCAAGAACGTTGGCCCTAGATTTATTCCTTCCCTTTTTCCTATGCCATTCTCTACTTGCCCATCGCGATTCACCTTGATCTTGATAAATATGTATTACTTCGAAAAGATTGACCCTTTGTAATGTTTATCTTTTGCTCTATGGGGTCGATTAGTATGCTGCAACTATCATTTTGCGGATTTGTAATTCTGCCAAGGCACCTTTAAACTGCAGTGATAGATGTAGTCTCACATCAAGCTCAAAGGTTGTGCACACATCATTGTTTTTCAGTTGATCCATCTCGGTCCAATGGCCGAACAGACGTATTTCCGCTATAATCACCAACCAAACAGAGTTAAGTTTCATCCACATCATTCTCAGCAAATTTATAGAAATCAAAACGACATTCTCATGTTGACGTTTCCTCCGAATTGTCTTACCTCTGCAGGTCTCATCTCATTCATCAACAAAACAAACTGTTACACCATAGATGGGCAACAATTACAGACCTTTACAAAATGTACAACAAACTTATACCTGTAGCGAATGCAAACCTGTACCTACCAATACATGATCTCACCATTTGCCTAAAAAGCTAGTACGCAATGAAATTTCTCCAAGCAAACAAAAAAAATAGCCCAGAGAGGGAAGGGGGAGGGAAAAAAGGGAAGGGGAAATTACCCCTGAACTGCCAAAGTTTGCAGGTGCTCTATAAAAACTTGCAAGCTCAAATCATCAGTTAAAATAACATCCGACCCGTCGGTGTAGGTGGAGTTCTGAGTAACTGATGGGTTCAACTTAGCAAGAAGAAACCTCGCCTGACTACTGTGCTGGTCACATTTTATCAGCTTTGGTGGCGGAACTCTTTCAGCCACCAACTGTTCTGCATCGATTTCTGGGGCCTCCAACAGCTTCCTTAGATTCTCATGGTTTGCGTCTTTATCATAGCCAAGCTTCCTCCACTGGGCAATCTTAGACCCATAATGAATAACCACATAAAAATAAGAATCAAAAAGTAATATAACATCGGGAGAGATGGACCGAACATCTAGTAGAACCGGAACCGGGGGCCCGTCAAACGAATACTGGAATAGTGTGGGCTGGATCATGATAAGAGATCCCACTACACCCTCACGGTTAAGCATCAGTCGAAAGAAAGCTGTCTCATCTGGGGAACTATTGAAAACGTCTATAAACTGTGACCTCCTCAAATAGTACATGAACTGGGGATATAGTGAGAAGTTTGAAGACAAGCGAAATGTAGACGGATCTTCCTGTACGTAGTCTCCAAACTTAGAAGCGAAACGGATAAGTGCATCGTCCAACCATCTAATCACATCTCGAGCATAGCAGCTCTCCATGCGGTGGATGGCGAGTCTAGCCATAACTGAAGCTGCTGCTTCTTGATCAAACCCTGAGGCAGTTTCAGGGGAGTTCTTGCTAACCCATCTCCTCGCAGCAGTTGTCACTCTCTTCCTAATACCCGAGTTTCCATAGCGATAACTTGTTATGAACTGTATGAAGAATGCGGTTCCTGGCTGGATCTTTTGCTCGTCACCTACTTGGAAGAAGAAAGCTATGCATGTTTTATTTGTGAGCGTGCCCACCTTCCATGCATTAGTACCACCTTCGCCGACCACGTTATTGCTCACTAAACCATTGCTTTTCTGAAGAGAAACACAGGGTCCTAAAGCACCGCAAATCTTCAGATCTTGTGTTGTCACTACCTCAATTGTTACATCAAAGTACATTTGCAGATTCCCTTGTTCATCGCGACTGAAGAAGTTCTTCAAGCACTTTCTGAATTCACACGACTCGAAAGATTCTCCCAGCATCATGAATCCACCCGAGTTCTCTACAGAAGCTTTTAGTTCTGCAGCTCCGACTTGATCAAGGGAACACGCAAATAAATCAAGAACAATGGATGCATCAGATAACCTCTGTGATAATCTCTTGTAAAAGCTGCAAGATTTCAAATAGTATGGTGCATAACCATTAATGAGATCTCTGTGTGTTCGGATGGAATTACTCCGATCAGGATCAACAACTATCCCAGGGCCAAGAGTGGCGGGTCCTGATGTGAATACCATGACCCGGGACCCCACATTGCTCAAGCACCCTTGTACAAGTCCCACTGCAACTGATATTGCAGTCCCTGTACATCTCAGAGGGCGAGACACAGGCTGAGCTGCTGTTGAACAATGGATCTCTTCAATAGCAGTTGTGATGCTGAATTCACATTCAGACACAGGAAGCAAATACCCCTGATTCTGAATAACTGGCGACTTTCCAGGTTGTTGATACCTTTTGTGATAGATACCCAGGAATTTTTGAACCTGTGATGAAGCGAAAAGAAATCTTGTCATTATGCGAGAATTTACCAGGTTATGCCTAGCAACTAGCAAGGATAAAATAAATTTATTAATAAAATCAACTCATGCGGTCAGTCCCAAGTAACCGTTTATCAACTATTTCATACCTCTTCTTTTTTGTTTAAATTCTGACAGAGGAATCATGCACACCATATATAAAAGCACAAAGTGTTCAGGCTCATAAAGGTCTACAAATGCCGCTTGCTACTAGTGTGATGTTGATCATTAAAACTAAGAGAACAGTTTAGTACTTGATTATTATAACTACATCTTCTGGAGAACTTTTACAAACACGAATAACAACCCTCAACAGTATATATTACAATACCCTACTATCTTCGACAGGAGAATCTGAAACGGGTATGAGTTATAGCTGAAACTAGAAGTCACTAAAATCACAATCTGACTAAAATAATAAATCAAACAGAACGCCAATAAACGACTGAGCATCTTAAAAAAACGCCAGTAACAATGTGGAATAACACTTTCATTTTCACAGTTCTCGTCTCATGACCAATTTCAATCCACTTTTGTTACATTCTATAGTATCGAAGATTCTCTTATGATACTTCTAGTTTTCTATTTTGTTACTCATTAATCGAAAACAAACTAACAAAAGGACTTTGGTAAATCAATAGAAAGTTAAGGGTGATACGGAGTTACCAACTAACCTCATCAGCTGAGAGCTCACGTTCTCCATGAAAAACCACAACCCTCGAGCACTCCGCAAAACCGAGATCATGAACCCTAACCATCGAATCAAACGTAACCAACCCCACCAGCGCGCTCTCCGGCAACTGCTCCACCACAAGCAACAGCTCATTCTTAAGCGCCCTCAGGTCCTCCTCACTCGAACAGACATCCACTACGAACACAAATGCCGGCCCCAATCCCCGCACATCCAAACTCGACAGTGACAAAGACGAAAAAGACAATGCCGAAGCCACGGAAGGCATCGACCTGGGCGATCCATTCGCCCAACCTTGGTTCATATTAGGATTCGAACTCCAACTTTTCCCTTCCATTTTACTAAACCTATGCTCCACACTTCCCCGAACCGCACTCGGCGACGACCCATCACCCCAATTCCTATTCAAACTAGCACTCGACCCCGCCCTCGCATTAAAACCCGAATTCAACGACAACCCGGAAACCGTACTATTGCTAAAACCGATACCCAAAGCTGAGCTCGCGCTGGGGCTGGCATACTCCACCGAGCTGTACGTCGGGAAGAGCTCCGCCGGCAGGTTGTTCTCTCCAATGCCGGCGTAGGAACGAGGGAAGGGGTTCCTCTGGTAACAAAAGGGGCACACCCAGATCCGGGACGGGTAGTCGACGCGGGCGTAAGGGTTGAGGACGCCGCCGCAGCGGGTGCAGATCAAGGGGTCGTAGGTGAGGACGGGGAGCTCGGGGAACCGCGCGAGAGGGGTGCACATGATGCTGAGCGGGATGACGAGGGAGGAGGACTCGGATTTGGAGGTGGGCCACGCGTTCCACGACCACCGGAGCCCTTCGATCGCTTCCAGCTCGACGAAGTCCATCGTGGGCCGAATTCGGAGGCGACAAAGGGAGGGTTTTGAGGAGTGATCTCACATGGGTTTTTGGCGTTTCAACGATCGAAATGAAAGGAGACGGAGAATCCGGAGGAGGTCGTCTTGGTAGCTAAGAAAGCGTGAAGGAGAGGGAAGGTTCTGAGTGAGGGAGAAGATGCGGTTCTAGAATCTGGGTTAGCGAGTGAAGAGAAGCAAGAGGGGTTGAGGAAAGGAAAACTCCTGGTGAGATTCTTGATTGAGGAGATTTTATGACAAACCCGTCGCGACTGTGTGCGCATTCGCATGTCGGTCGAAGAGAGAAAGCATCATCGGACGCGCATCGAAAAATGTCGGAATTCGAGATTGGAAAGTCATATGTTTATCTCTCGGTGGTCTTTACTTCATGGTCAGTTTAATCTAGTTACTTCGGATGAAGACACATGACAATCGTTATATTTCTGTTCAAGAGTAATTTTTTATTTTAAACTTATTTCCATAATAAAAATTTGTTTGGTGACGTAATTTCTTTTCTTTAATTTATAAAATAAATTTTTAGTCTAGAAATAAGCTTAGAATAAACTTGAGAAGTAAAAAAATTTTACCTTTTTATTTTTGAAATAGAAATGAAAAATAAAAAATATTCTTATCATTCGTCTTCTCTATTAGTCGGTCACCCACTTGCCGTTTCCACCCACCATTCCAATCCATCGCCAATCACTACCCATCGTCGTCTGCCACCCACCACCGTCATTTGCTAGCCATTGCCCCCCGAAAAAGGAGAAATTTTGTGAAATTCTATTATGAGAATAAAAATTTTACGTTATTATCAAACACAAATTTTTACTCAAAAACTCATCCAAAAATAAAATTAAAAAAATCTATTTATCTTCTATAAATCAATTTCCAACCCGAATGGTTATCATTTGTGCCCTTCATTACTACTGTTAGGGGCCTCAAGGCCTAAGCTTTATTTGAGCCATCGACACTTAAAAGGGACCCAAGCTCCATCCAAAGCGTCAATAGCCTAAGCTTAAGGACATTGATGATAGAAATGTTGTAATTTCCGTACGGTGCTTACTTTGATGTCAAAACTTTTCGCTTAGTATTGTTCTCTTGTTTTGTTCCCTAAACCTTATGGAGTAAGACATGAGTTTCTCAATAAGATAAATTATTTTGATTACATGATGTGATGGACTCCTCTTAAAAACATTGGCGCACATGTAAACGAGGTGCTCTATCTAACTGAGCTATAGCCCTTGTGTTTATGATACATATTTTATGATATTATGTAGATAATTTCTTGTCAAGATGAATATTACATGATTCAACCACATATCTCCCAGTTTGATTGGTATTGCTTAGAAGTAATATTGGATTTATAATTCATCGATGGGATGAGTTCTTTTTGTTTCTCTGTGATGATAAATGACCTACTTAACTCAATGGTTAGAGTATTGCTTTCATATGGCGGGAGTCATTGGTTCAAATCCAATAATAAGTAGAACTTATTAGATACCAGAGTCATGGTATCTAATAAGTTTTTCTGACCACCTTCTCTTATTGATTTTGTATTTTTTTTCCATCCTATTCTCTATTCAATTCATTTTTGAATTGAATATTTTTTTCAGTGCATAAGAATCCATCCGATTCCACTTGATTTTTTTGAATTATGTTGAATATTGTATTCAATCGACAGGAAAAAAAAAAGGTGTGTAAACAGAACTTATGTTTCTATCGAAGTTCTTTAAGTGCAAAATTGGAGAAAAAATAATCATTTTAAGTGCCTCTAGCAACAAACTCCAGTCAAAGGTCCCATGTGGTTTTTTAGGTTATTTTTTTGGTTCAAACATAGCTTTATAAAAGAAATTGAAGTCCAAGATGAAAAGTTTTTTGTCCAACCTGGCAAAGTGAACAAAACAAAGAAGTTTTCTTTGAGGAAATACTCTCTTTCTAAAGCTAAAAGTGCAAAACAAAAACTTCACGACGGAGAAACAGAGTACTATCTCAGCCTTTAATTTGCCTTCATATGCTCCAAGTCTCGTTCGCCCCAATTCTAGTTGACGAAATCCAAAGCATGGACCAAGAAGGGACCCGTTCTTAGAGCTTGAAGGAGAAAGAGGCGGTCTTGCAATGAAGATGAGACCATGAGTGGAGGATTGAAGACAAGGCTTTGCGGTTAAGATGAAGACAACCCGGCGAGACACATCGGTTGAATCCAAATCCTTACGGAAACTCGAGGAGATCTTGAAGACCGTGACATGGCTGATGGTCAATATATGGACCCAACAATCCCATCTTCAACAGCCGCGGGAAGCTTTACATAATGACCTTGAATGTGCTTTTTTTGGGACTCTCGCTCACTCTCTTGCAAATAATCAACTACAATTTTACAAGTAGTTTCAATGGGTAGGGTTAGGGTTTGCTTCTTTGCCCAGATTTAGCCCTAATTTGTCAATTTGGAGAAAAAACAAGGGGAAAATCATCAATGAAACCCTAAAATTATTACATTTTGACCAATTCATTCTTAAACATTTTAATTGTACCAATTAAGTCATAAATCTTTTTTATATTTTACTAATTTAATCCATCAATCAATCTTAACCGGATATCACTAACATGGACGTCGATAATACCACATAAGATGGCCTACAGCCAACGTGGATAATTTTTTTATATATTTTTGTAAAAAAGATATGATTTATTTTTTGCTTTCTTTTTTTTTTCCTTTTTATTCTACCAAGTCCAACAATGGTCGACCGCGCTCACCGACCATAGACAAGGGCCTTGCATGTGACATTTGGGTTTTCACTTGATGGAATCGTGAGCCTTAGGCAACTAGCAATCATCACTGCGCTACCAAGCTTGTCACCGAATCATGCCACTTGTGCCACTGCCACCATGTCATCTAGTCGCTATGCCTCACCACACCACCGCAAGGACTTGTCACCTCAGCTCATCCCCGTCACCAACCGCAACACCTCAACCAACTACTCAGCTCCACCAAGTCATAGTCACCCCAATGCCACAATTGTGCCACATCACTCTCTGCAACGCCACCACTGAGCCACATCACCACTCCTTGCCACGTTACCACCAAACGGTGCCACCTCAGCTTGCACCCGCCTCATCATCATCATCACCGTATCTCCAAGTCATGCCACCTGTTTTCAGCAAGGCGCGAGCCCTAGCTAGCTCACGCTGGTTCTGTCGCGTCAGCCATCGAAAGCACCCAAAGGAGGAACAACTGCACTATAAAAAGAAGTGGCAACCGCTTGTCCTTCTTCGTTTTCACCGAGATCGTCCTCTATTCCACAGCACCTCACCGTTCCCCTCAAGTCCCACCGCTCTCTCTCTATTCTTAGGGGTGTGCAAAAGAACCGGGACCCGCCCGGACCGCCCGAAACCAATGGTTCTTAAGGAAACCGGTCCGATTCTCTGTTCCAATTTATGGGAACCGGTGCGTACCGGTCCAGTTCTCGGTTTCATGGGCGGATCCGCCCACCCGCTCACTCGAATCAGACCGGTTATATTATAATAATATATTAAATTTTAATATTTAAAAAATTCAAAATTAGCAAATCTAAAACTTATGGCTCCAATCACCATCTTGTCTCAATTCATTGCTCTCCTACTCCATCTCGTCTCTCTTAGTTCAAAATCTCCCCAAGCTCCCTCCTCTCCAATTCACCTCCGGATTTACTCATCTCCCTTCGAGTCCTAGTCCAAACTCGGCGAAATAGTGAGTTGATTCTCTTTCCCCACCTCAAACTTGAACTCTCTCTCCATGTCATCGCCATCCTTGTCGCCACCTCCACATTCACTATCACTATTGTCCTCTTCGTTGTTGGGCTCGTCCCACTTCTACCTCCCCTCTTCCTCCTCCCCCTCCTCAGGCCTCCCCCCATCGTCCTCATTTTTGGGGACATGGGCGAACTCTAGGTCTAAGAATGGCTCATCGTCCCCGTTACCTCCTCATTGTCGGTCTCAAGGGAGGAGCAGGAGACGGCGGAGGCGGTGGCGAAGATGGTGGCGATGGTCGGGACGGAAACGACGCGAGGGTTGTGACCGCCGTCACCACTGTGCTAGTACTTGAGGAAAATAAAGCCACCATGGTCGAGAGAGCCAGAATAAATAGATGTGAGAAAAGCGAAAAGGGGAAGGCGCGGAGGTTAGACTGGTTCTATGGATCCACCCGGGAACCGAACCCAACCGGTGGTCCGATTCCCGAGTGGATCCATGTAACTAGCGGGCGGTTCCCGATTCTAGGTTGGGAACCGCCCACCCAGACCATGCACACCCCTATCTATTCCCTTTGCTGGCACGACCACTCAAGCCATACGACCGCCAACAACACTCAGCTCAGCCCAGCCCAGCTCAAATTGTCGCTCCGTCGCTCGTGTCATCGCCTCAAACCATCTCGGGCTGTCGGAGGACATTACAAACTTGAGACTTCCTAACCCTGTTCCAGCCGCGACAACAGCATCTCTAGGACCCGAGGCAAGTAAATTGCCTTCCATTTTATGCTGCATAGGTTAATTATTGCGCGTCGAGGTTAGTTTCCTCGGATTTCCGTAATTGCAATTTGTTTTCGTATGTATTCGTGTTAATCGATGATTTCGGGAAACGTGCATTACTAGCATTGTTAAGCTTATGGTTTATTGAGTTTGTAAAGGTGTTGTTGAGATGCTGATTTTTGGATTTATGCTTGTTTGAGGTTGAGTGAATGAATCCGAGAACGGTGTTTTGCACAAGTTTGGTTTACTATATATCTGTGATTTTGCCAATTTTATGCTAGTTTTTGTAGTACAAATTTTGTGAGGCTTTCTTCACAAAGTTGCACATTATACTTTGTTCTATAACATGTTTTAATTTTGGATTTTTTGGACTTCGTATGATCAAAATATATTTGAAGAACATAAGCGGATTTGAATATGTTTTCTTGGAGTTTTACTGCTTATGCGGTTTTGATTTTCTATAGAATTTTCGACAAAAAGATTTTGACAAGTGTTCTTCTTGAAAGTTTTACACCACATTTTCAACCATAGGTAGTGGGGATTTGACTTTCCCTAGGGGTAGGGTACTCATTTAGGATTTTGAAGCTCATTTTTTGATTTGTTTCAGTTCGGAAATCCGCATTAACCCAACTTATTTGAATTATTAAGAATCGTATAAGGTGAATCAGGTTTTAACTTCTTTATGAAAAACGTTCCTCAGAGTATCATCTACATCGTGTTAAAGTTTCATAATTTTTTAAATCAATTTACTTCGAAAATACGGGTGATTTCTAAAGGCAGGCGAACTGCCCTTTTTGGATCAAATTTGGGATTTTGAACAAATTCCCTTTTTAACTTGTCTTTTGGCTGGTATTTTCAACCAACTATTTTAATACCATTTCTCTCGTTTACAGATGGACAAAATGTTGTTGATTTTGAAATTGATTTGATTCTTGTGCTTTAGCACAGTGGATGGCATTATTAAATTGTTGCATCATTAGTGTCATTGGAATGCCGTCGATTATTGGGATGACGATGCCCCGGTTGTTAGTAGAAATGCCTAGAGGGGTAACTAAGTTCTTCCGGATGTCTAGGGGGTGTAACACGATTCCTCCAAATATCCTCGCGATGCTAGATGGATGCGAGATGCCCAAGGGATAATGGAGTTCCCCAAAAGATGGTGTCAGCTAATTCACAATAAGTATGATTATTGGTCTTTTCAAATAATCTTTAGTGGATTAATGATTTCAAAGGAAATCTTTTCCAACTTGTTATTCTGGTTTTGAAAAAGATTCTCAGACAAGTTGACTTAAAACAATCTTTTATATTTTATATTTAAACTTCCTCACATGTGCCATTATTGACGTATGTAGTGTAGACTAGTTAACAGTTTACTTTGTTGAGTTTTATGCTCGCTCATGGTTAACCATTATTTCTCAAATCAGTAGCCATGTCACTCCTACCTACATCCCCCGTGACTCTGTACGATGCCCCCAATGGACTGCACCGGACTACACTTAGTGACCTCGACTTTTCCGACGTTATCTTCATCAGGGTCATTTCGATTTTGACGGTAGATGTCGATTTACCATCGGGCCCGGTACTACTTGGTTTTGTCGCCATTTACACCTGCGTTAGCAAGCGTCTAGTGGGACCTCTTCCACTCCTTGACGGCGATGACAACGGAAATAGCGGGGTCGAGTAGGGCAGGCGCAAGAGTATAGAGGTAGCATTTATAAAAGGCCAGGCCATGACCGTGGACATATTGTGGGTAGGAGACAGGTGACTTTGTACATTGATGCTATCTAGGTCGGGATGATGTAGTATATGGAAATTTTTGGCAGAATTTGGAGTAGTAGTATTTTGACTAATTCTCCCAATGTACCTGACCTTGTCACCCAACGTATATAATTAAGAAGTGAAACAAAATCACCTGGTTTGTAATTCTACGTGTGTGTCTCTTTGTGTTTTTATTTGTCTTGGGTTGTTTTATGTTCATATACACTTCTACATACTTAAAAGTGAAAAGATTTCAGTAATCATATTAGCAGTGACATGTTGGGATGGTTGGCGAGAGTCGATCTACCCTTGCTTATGACTAGTGTGGGTCGGCTAGTGACCTTCACATGGCTTGGAAGAAAATTAAAGGAAAAGAAAAAAAAAATTAAAAAATTAAAAAGTAAATTAAAAAGGGAAAAAAAAACCAAAAACTCTAAATTATGTCTATCGTGTCGCATTTACTCTATTTTTTTTTTTTTTTTTGTGACACAAAAAATCTCCAAACGTGTACCTTTGTGACATATTTGTTCCAAAATTTTACAAGTGTTAGGCGTGAGGGAGCAATTCCAAGTTCCGTCCAAGTAACACCTAAAACATGGAACATGACCATTGGAATAAGTTTTCTAATTTTTGAAACATGGAACCTACCCTTATCTCAGGTTTCAGGTTTCAGGTTCACCCTATACTCTTAATTTAATGATTGCAATGAATTATTACCTCTAGTGACTACCATTTGTAACAATGCATTGCTCATAACTTATATTTAGACACATGAAAATTATGAAATATTAAAAAACTAAAAGTCTCAATCATGAATATCACCAAAAATGAAAGCTTAGACTAGTGATTTCAGATGACATACTCATCATTGAATACTATGGAATGCCATAGGATTGCAGGAAGACATAGAACAAGAAAAATACAAACTTATTCCAAGTTCCAAGATTCCAGTTTTCGAACTTAGAACTTATCTGTCAGAACATGTTTTCCAATTTTTAGAATCTCACACCTGTCCTACATATCCTAAAACCGAGAATCGAACTGATTCTTACTAGTCTGATTCTCAGGTTCCTAGTTCTATCCTAGAACATGCTCACCCTTAGCTAATGTGACATTTCCCCCAAACTTTTTTATGATATCAAAAACTCTAAACTTATATCAACGTGGCACATTTATCACAAAATTTGGGATAAATATGTCATGTGAGCATAAGTTTAGGGTTTTCAATGTCACAAAAATAATTTATGGTAAATGTGTCACACTATATAAATTTATAGTTTTTTTTTGTGTCACAAAAAAAAGCTTTGGATAAATGTGTTATGCACATATAAGTTTGAGGTTCTTCATATTACAAAAAAATTACAAAAATTGTCAACATCAGCTCCAATTATGCTACATAGCTATGCCACATAAGACAACCGGCATCTATATCAGTGATTTCCAACTAAAAATTGTAAAATATGAAAATATTTAAGACTCAATTGGGAAATTTAAAAGGTTTATGATTAAATTGGCTAAAGTATAATAGATTTAAGATTTTTTTGATAACTTTCCATAAAAAACAATTACAAACATCGTTGTTTGTTACTAATTGAAATTCTCCGATGAAGCCATGTCAGCCAATATTTAATAAATGATGCCACATTGGATTTTCAGCATTTTTAATCGAAGTTAGCACTTAAATGATCGTTTTTTCACTAAAGCGGCACTGAAGTGATTTATCAAAAAAATTTGATATTAAAGTGAACGCTGTAAGAAAGTTATGACATTTATAATGTCATTTTCCCTCTAAGTTTGTGAGTTGGCTTATCTCTATAGTTACGGAAAGCTTTCTAGTCACCCTCCCAGCTACAAAGTAATTAACCATCTCTCCTTGATCCTAAACACCGAAGCCGACAGCGAATCTCTCCCTGGGCCTGAGTGAAAGCGGGTCTTTCTTATTCTTGGCCACCCACCCATCACAGTCATGTAATCCAACGTTGGACCAACACCAATTTCGTTAGAGCCATAAAAAAAAGTCCAAAGGCTCTTCATTAAAGCTCCATTTAGCCCGATACGGACCAAATAAGCCCGTGCCATCAAGTCCCACTAAGGTCTATACGAGCCAGGGAAGCCTTAAAGGCCCATCAAGCTTCACATAATGTGCTTCTTGAACCTGGAAAAAGGTAGAACTAAAACAAAGGCTAATCAGGTTTAAAATAGCCAAGAAATCCCTAATCAAATCGAAGAACATTCACCAACCAAGGTAGTGACATGTGCGAAAACAAGCTGGGCCTTGGGGGTAGAGCCACCTTTTGAGATGTACTGGATGAGTTAGCTCTTGACATGCACCTCTAAATTTGCTTTCTGACGCATGATATTACATATGCCATCTTCCGTAGCATATAATAAATTGCCTTTGAAGGGTGCATTGTTACGAGTCATCTTTCAGTGCGGACTTTGGAAATAGACCCTTTTTCGAGTTAAGAATTATAGCGCAAGATGCCTTTTGTGACATTCTGTGGGGAAACTCACCTTCGGATACACAAGCTATCATGAGTCACCACTTGAGATTTGGTGAGTTACATATTGTCATTTTCCAAATTCCTTTTTTTCCCTGGAAAAGGCAGACCTTGTTGAAATATGTGAAGAAGTGAGGGATTTGTAGCATGTTTGGAGGCCGGAAAAATAACATGACCATTTAGAAGGTAAATAAATCATCACTCATTTGACCTTTTTCAGCGGCAAAAATAAGTTCTCTAACAAGGTTTCCCATTATCCTTAACCATGTCGTAATTGAAGATCAGTTGATAATTCCGTACGTGAAATTAGCAAAATTGAAAAGAAAATTGATACAAGTGCCTTTTATAATCGTTCGCGTTGGGACGTTCCAACAATGAACTTTGTCGAGCAAATATTTTAAAAATGCAGCAATGTGCGATTTGCACATGCCAATACCGTAGCATATGATCGATCCAATCATAGCATAAACTTATTATTAGGTTTCTATAATTCTATATAAATAAGACTTTGGGTACCACTCAAATAAATAATCTGTTATATCTTATGGACCCAACTTAATTATCACATCAGTAGGAGGTTAAAATCAGGCATTTGTAAGGAACCATTGCACAAGAATTTGATGGTATATCTTCTTGTTTTTCGAGACTCCAATCAAGAAAAACTCCTTATAACAAAATTGACTATCAACAGGTAAGGAGCAATCGAACGTGTAGTTACATTCGAACCGCTCTCTCCCGCAACTCCTTGCCCCTGGCCCCCTGCCACCTCTAGCGGTGCTTGCTCCTCGCCACCGTTGCACATCGCATCCATTGCCCGGCGGTCGTGCTGGCCCCTCACCCACGCCTCCTCAGTCCGCCTCGTCGCTGCGGTTGCCCACCTCCCCCTCTCTGCATCCACGACAAGTAGGGCCGACCTTCACCCTGACTTGGGCATGAAATTAGTATGATTCCCCAAATCCCAAGTCAAATTGGTGAAGTCTTGTGTTTGCACCAAAAAATAACCAACTCCTTGTAATCGACAAATGGTGAGGTTTGATCAATTAATTGAGAGTTTGATTGAAAAAGACTCAGCTGAATCAAAAACTACATATCAGGGTAATTGACAATTGGATGGAAGGACAAGCGACAAGTACCATTACTCATCAACAAAGCCTATGAGTGACCAATCATTGGATGTGGAAATAGAGGGGATGCTTGAGTCGTGGATGTCGAATGAAGGTTGCATTACCCAGTGACGGTTGGTTATCCAGGTGGCCTCAGAAGTAATAATTTTTTTGGATAATAATCATCAACGTACGAGAAGCAAGCCAAGGATCTCGGAGAATGCATAGTAATAATTGTACTTGGAGAAGTAACTACTGGTTTGTAATCGTGGTTGGTGAGCTATAACTGCTCTCTGCATTTGTTGTAAATGGGGGTTCCCAGGACACATTAAGTCAATGGAGTTTGTTATTTCCATTTATCTGCCTTGCAAAATTTATTTCTTTGTACTTTGAATTTCCGCGTTCGTCTCTTCATTTTCACTTTAAAAGCCAAAACCCTTTCCTATTCAAAATCATCATAGCATTTCCACAAAAAATCAAGGATCAACTTTTGGTGTAAATTTTTTCACTTCTTAGGTAAAATCTCATTTTCAGTGAAGCACCTTGTAATGTCGTTCATAAGGAACATCCATCCGAAATGGTCATTGCTTTTGTACAGATACTTAGAGTACTTTTGGGGGCTTGACCTATATGAGATGGGCCATATACATATTGTATCAGAGCAAGATTCTATCTAGTAAATGCGTGGTTCATGGATGAACTAGACCCATATCTGATCTAATGAGGGCAAGAGTGATCCTTAAGGCTAGAGGACCTGAACGGGGTAGGATTTCTCATTCTTCTTGGATGGTAGAGGGGGAATGAATGGATCGGACCATAATCGAATTAAAGGAGTATTGCTAATTTGAATGGACCACAATGTTAGTGGTTTAAGTGGGGAAGTTTGTGACTTCCCAACTCCCACTTAGAATGATTGAGGCCATGTGATGTTATTCATAAGTAAGTATGCTCCCAAATGATCACCATCAATTTGTATTATTACTCAAAGTACTTCATGTTTGGCTTAACCCACGTGACTATGCTGGATTGTTACAAGTAGAGAGGGATACTGCAAGGCCAAGGCCGAGAGAGAGAGAGAGAGAACATGGGGTTGGCGGTAGCCGCCCATAGTGGCATGGTGGCAGCAGCGGGGTCAGCTCTATGCTATGCGTGCTTTGTGGTCGTGGCCATGGGAGGTGAGGGCAACACCTGAGGAGAAGAAAGTGAAAAAGGGAAGAAAAGAAAAAGGGCCAAAACAATTCGTGTTCTTCAAAAACCCCATGTTCAATGTGGCAATTTTTGGAGGAAAATTGTCTAAAACCTTTTAATAATTTGTTAATTAATTTCATCTAGAGGAGATAAATTTGCGATGTGAACATAATATAAAATTTTGAGAATATTAATCTCATGAATCTCTATATACCTTTCTTGTTCGGTAAAGTATTTTTGCCCGCTTTCTTGGGATCGATCCCAAGGCAAGCATGGACAAACCCCACACGTCTAAAAACTAGTATTTCCATTCAAGAGAGGAACATGGCACTAGCTGCCACGAGGGTCGCCTGATCCAAGATGTGCATATAAGCCCACAGATTTCCAGGGATTTGTTCATTCTTTATATGGAAAGTTGCGAAACAACACTGACCTAACCCGGATCCAAGTGATCTCAGGAAAGTTGTCCCTAGTCCCTACTGCCATTTTTAAACCAAGCATAGGTATACGCAAGTGCCCCTAATCATCAACCTCCATTTGCATCATTCACTAGTACAGGTATGTAAGCATCGATTCCCCATAATAATACTAATAGAAAAAATGAAATGAAATATTTTTATTATATGAAACGAGCTAGCAATAAGAAAAAAATAATGGCCATGAATAATGGATGCCCATCAGCATGCACATGGCCCTGCTCCCTCCCCCACTCGGGGGTCATGGATTCAGCACATCTCCTCTTGGCCATATAATACTGACTAGATGAAGCAATAAAAAAAAGAACAAAACGAAGGAATAACAATTCATTTAATTTAGGAAATCGGCAGCAGCAGCAAGAATCTCATGGGGATGGAAAATAAATATTTATATATCTGGAGGAATAAAACACCCAACAACCGTGACAGTGATGACAGTAGGGAAATAGAATAATAGGAAAAAAGCGTGTCTTTAAGCAAGCCATTCTGGTGAAGCCCACGAGAACAAAAAACAACAACATTAAAAAAGAGGAAAAATGAAAGTAAAAGAAAAAAAGGAAGAAAAACATCAGACAAGCTAAAGTTTATTGCCTCTTGTTGCATTACAAATCACCACATCTTTTGATATGTATGTACGAGCGAGCTAAAACAATGAGAGTACAGAGAGGGACGGGTAAAAGGAGCACCATTGGCCTTCGATCCATGGAATCTCTGGCCAGAGCCTGCCTCCTCCAGAGGATTAGAACTGATCAGCACAGGGGTAGGCTGCTCAGCTTCTGCTTTTGCACTTCTCCATTGCTCTTGGTGCTGAAAATTTTTTAGATCACATGATTAGCTCAATGATCAGGTGATAAAAACTCAAAAAAATTAAATTAAATATAGCTGAATAATTGATGTGAAGCTGCTTACCGAGCCCTATTGCCTCAGACCCTTTCATTATGCGCAGACGCTTGCACGAGTCGACAAACATCCTGCGAAATGGAATAAAGTTGAGCTCATCGAGAAAAACCTTTTGAATTATCGATCCCTCCTAAGAGATGGTTCAAAGGCGACGCTTTACGGTTTTATACTCTCTTTTACACCAAAATCCTATGTCGATTATTGAAGATCTGATGATTGACATATTATAAAGTTCTTTCGAATAATAAAGTCTACCACTACTGCAAGATCATTATCTGCCTGGGTTACACTAGTATAATTCAACAAAAGATATAGGTCAATAGTATTCCTAAATTCCTTGGGAACTAACTTAGCAGGTGACAAGAACCTTAGATCATGAAAAAGACAACGGTATATAAATGGTACACATCATCTACGGTATATAAATGGTACACATCATCTTTTGCATGCGTTGATTTTTATTTTTATTTTTATTTTTTTGGATTTACTTTTGAGGAATTGGGATATGGAAAAATACTTACTCCCATGGAACATCGCCCACTAACATCCAGTCACCGTCCTTGTCTTCATAGGTCGGCACATAGTCAGAGCTGTTCAGCAGGTCCTTCAGCTTGCTCTCGTTCATGAAGTCTATCATTCCTTGCGCACCATAGCTCCCTTCACCAACAGAAGCCAAAGATCATTTTTTGAAAAAGAAAAATCAGACGTTGATAACACATCGCGAACGACAGAAAAAATGTTGTGGGGGTTTCGCAATAATTTCTTACCCATGGTGAAGGAGCTGAACATCTTGCCAAGAGCATCAGAGAGTTGCTTGTAGCTGCTGTAGTTCTTGAGGTCGACCTTGCGCAGATAAGGTGCTCCATCCATGGACACCTTCACAAATGCTGCAGCCGCAGCCTTCTCTTTCTCCTCCTCAGGGTCGGTGCTCTTCTGAGCTACCATCATGTTCTTCCTGTACGATCTCACTGGCGGCCAACCCACCACCTGAGCCCTACATGAAATCCAGTTCATAAAGAACCCGAAGAATTAGTATGAGAAAAATAAACAAGTTCAGGAATTTCCGAAAGGTTCTGTATGCTGTTTGACTTTTTCTTTAATCCACCAAAATAAGTGGAAAAAATCACCATTTCTTCAATAGGAGACACAAGTATACATGACCTGTCGGATGAGTACACTCCAAATGGCAAGAACGAGTAATACATGCTGAAAGGGAGTTGGATTTACATGGACCAAATCTACCTAAAAGATTACTCAAAAGAAAAGAGCAAAGTACTCACTTGGCAGGTGGCTTTGCAGGATCTTTAGCGGGACTAGCACCAGCAAGAAGAGTCTTCTCGTTACTCTTCATGGCCTCTTTGAGATCCACCACTGACGAAGCGTCCTTGGCTTGAAGGTTGAGCTTGAGGTCCACCTCGGTCTCGGAGAACCCTCTCTTCCCGGTGGCCCTTGGAGCCTCCACCTCTGCCCCGCCGCCGCCACCAGGCAGGCCGAGGCACAGCTCAGTCTCCTTGAAGTTCAGGTCAACGCCGCCGAGCAAGCCGGCCATTTTTCTCTCCAGAAGCAATGACAAATCAAGATGGCGCTGGAAACCCTAGGCCTTACGATCTGCTTCTTTTCTCCTCTTCTCCTTCTTTGTTTGGTTCTTCTCTTCCTCTATTCTTTTGGGGTTATAAGAGGTAGAGAGAGAAAGAGAGAGGGAGACCAATAATATAAATGAGGAGGGTCGTTTATAGGGAGCTGCATGTGTATGTGGCATCGGGTCTCGGCGTATCAGGTGGCTACACGTGGACGGTCGGGATCTGTTGATCTTGGGGAATCGTACCGACTTGATTAACGTTTGGAACATCTTAAAGAAATGATAATTAAGCAAGTGGCAATAAAGGTGGTAGGAAGAGGGGGAGCTGTGAGCTGCCCTCCCTTGTCCCCTCCATCCTTCCTCACAGTTTCTTTTGCCCGAGTCAACAAGTCTTTTATAATCCCGATCCATCTTTTCCTCCAACTCCCATCAGCCGCATCGATCTCGTTCCAAAAACAAATATATACATACATACAAATATGTATGTATTTATGTCTCAAATTAAATATCCCGACTACGAGTACAAAACCGATTCCTATGATAATACTAAGAGAGATCATCGATGTTGATCACATGTTTTCCTTCCGATCTAATTCAAGACTCTTTTTAACTAAGACCCCTCTTTCTTGATCTTTTTCGGAAATGATTAGATTCTATTATTATCCCAATCAAATTCTCCTAATTGAGATTAAATCTTTTATGATCCAACGGCTGCCAACTCCGGAGGAGTGGTTCGTCGATGCCTAGGAAAGCGTAGTCCAAGTAAAAAGGTTACCGCACTAAATTATTGCAAAATGTTGTTTGTGTTTAGATAGATTAAAAAGAGGAGGATAATGGCTTGATATAAACAAGATTGTTTGCAAGATCCGAGACACATCATGGAAAGTTCACCGCATCCCAACACAAGATCAGTCGATTATGCCCACATGAGAAGAACTCGTGCATCAAGACATGCATATCTTGGTAATGCAAACAGAAAACCATCTCCACTCCACTAGGGTTAACCGAGCTTCACATGTAAAACCTAGGTGGATTAACTTAACACGTATGCTAGTTCTCAAGTCAGTATTATAAGTATATCATTATCTATACAATCGTAATCCAAAAAATTTCATGTTGCAACCTTGTTGAGAATGGTCCATTGTATAGTATGATGCCATGGTGTCGAGAGAACGCATTTTCTATTGATTTTTGAGTGAGAGTTGCATGGTTACATCTTTCTTATGAGCCTAGAAATTGATTTTGAAATCAATTAAGGAATTCCTATATCTACAATAAATGATAATAAATAAGAAAAATGAATAAATATCATCTCAGTGATAATGACGCATTGTCAATTTTTCTTATCTCGAATATTTTAGGTAATAATTAATTGGAAATGCAATTTTTTCACATTCATGAAAAGGGATATACATGACCAAGACCAAACCTGAGAGCACAACTTGACAACCAACTTTCTCCCCCCAATAAATTCTGAAATGTCGCTTTCTATTTAAAACTTTTCTGACCAGCATTCCCTCATTTGATGGTTCTTTTCAATCAAGGGTATAAAGACCCTGCCCTAACATCTTGCTTGTTGAGATTAAACATTCATGTCCGTGAACATGAACCACAACTAGGAACGGCTGCAACTATGTGCACATCACCATCTCTAACTTATTCCGGTCCAAACCCAAGAGCATCTTTTCTAGATGAGGAGTGATTGCCATTTGAAGTCCAAGCTGGGTCGATAAAAAAGTGTTGTTTTCAGGGCATTCGCGGATAAGCTCGATCCATGTACTAAACCCAGCGGTTATGCATATGCATGTGCAATTGGATGTGTTCAATCTTATACATGTTTGTTGAAGGGCTATGATTTCCTCCGTCGTGGTTTGGCATAATTAGTTCTTTTTGGTTAGCATGATATATATCAAACCGGTCATATATATCGCCCAAAGAGCTACATATATGACTATCCTTTTCTCCTAATTGAATTGTTTGTCCTCATATGGTGAAAGTATGCGAAGAAAAGTCCACTTTTGGATATAGGTTCCTTTCACGAGATCATGACATACATTAGAGATAATATGTCAAGCGAAGTTTCACTTATCTCACAAAAATATAATCTGTCTCAAAATCGATTATGTATCATATAAAACTCCTAAAGCAGTAAAATTTCGTCCAACCTAACGCAGTCCCTTTTCACTTTCTGCAGCGCGTCAAGAAAAAATGATTTTATCTCTCTTAATTGAAGAGACAAAAGTATTAGCATGGAAGCTTATCGCTATACTCACCTTTCCCATTTACAAAAAGCGAGAAAGGTTATATATACGAGAAGATATAAAAATAATTTTCAAAAAACGACAAGTATATCTTGAATGATCTGAGATAAAGGCGTAACTCGCGAGTCAATCAAGTAAAGGGAGTGATATGGCAACAAAGTTTTTTGTTTTTATCGAGTTCGGAGGATAAAACGGGATTATCTCCTACGTATATGTTTGCGCCATTAATACTAAAGTGGATGCAGCCCCAAGGATAAGTCCCACTTGAAGCAGATTGCAATGTAACAGATCTTGGGATTCTCTCCTGAGCATATGAGCCAGTGTGAGTGGTTGCAGCCCCAAGGATAAGTCCCACTTGAAGCAGATTGCAATGTAACAGATCTTGGGATTCTCTCCTGAGCATATGAGCCAGTGTGATGTGTAGGAATTATCAGCATCACCAATTTCTGTGAGCCCTAGTTCAAGACCATACGGTGGTGGTTTAAAGACAGGTCACGTCCCCTTGGAGAAGGAAACATCCCTAACCCTAGATGTGCCCTTTGGTCCATCAACATCGTCCCCATAAAGACCGCCCCTCCCCCCCAAAAAAAAAAAAAAAAAGATTTCTTTGCCTTGTTTCTTTCTAGGTTTTTGTTTTTTTTCCCCAATATATATTTTTTGATAATATTACTGGGTATTCAATTTTTCAGCTCCATCCATAGAATAACAAAGCGTGACCCGCAGAGTCTTTTTGAATGGGAGACATTGGGGCTCATAACGCAATCAGCTCCATCTGAATCGAATACGCTATATTCGTTCTTTCTAACCTAACTTTTACCATAATAATCCCCTTGTCTCACGTTCCCTCTCCTAGCCACATATCCTAAATTCTCATATAGCAACGGTCCAAAAGGACTTTCTAAATTTGAAAAAGAAAATGTTTAAATATGTATATGTATCAAACTCTTTTGGGTATTTTAGGCTTGGTTGTGTCAATGTCATATAAGGATACAAGAAACCCTTTTATTTTACTTTTGTTCCTAGCGCCATTGTTTTCTACAGAAAGGAAAATGACTCCCTTCCTTTGCTAGTTAGCTTTTGGGCTATATCTACTTTGAGATGGAGTGACTTATGAAACTTGTAAGTGGTCCTAGATAAAGGGGCTCGATTAGGTTTATATCTTTTTAAGATATCTGACCTAACAGTATATGGAACCCATATTCACATGCATACCAGAGAGAAAGTTGAAAGCATACTACAATGGGTAATAAATAAATTATCGAGCATATTAAAAATACAAATAACATGTGTGAGTTTCTATGGAAGATTTTGGATAAAATCACCGCATCTCCCTTCACGAGCAACTTTAGGAGCTAGCCAATACATATGGATGAAATGGTTCGCGTGCAATCGTGGGATTTAAAGAAGTTAAAAATTCAGATATGATTGTTAGTAATCAAAAGTTGAGAAAATAAAAAATAATAATAATAAAAGAAGAAAGTTAAAGTACTTAATGTGCTAATACAAATATATATATATAATTCACCTTAAAATTAGGTTGCACATGAAACTATTAATGGATGCGCACCTTGGGGGCTGAGAGTTCTCAAAAAAATTAGGATACATTTTATTATTGAAATTCCTCCTATTTGGGAAACATTGACCGAGAAATGCGCTGGTTAGGTTACCCTTGTTTGCATATTTTCCGGAAACTGAAATTTTTTTGGAAAATTGAAAAGGACAGAACAGAATACCTTATTTTACTTCTGATTTCAGACTGACATAGCAATAGGAAGGAAACTGAAATTTACGAAAGATTTGTTGTTTCTATTTAATATAGCCTGTAATGAGATAATGAGGGAAAACAAAATTATCATATCGAAGCAATATTTCAAAGGATTTTTATTAGCTTCACATTATTTGACATTAAAAATAATTTACACATTCACCATAAGATGATTAACATTTAAAAGATTACAGTTACAAAGCTAGCTTCAAACAAACATATCACTTATCTAATGATGAATGCGCACAAATATATTTATGCTCACGATGAACCTAATAATAATCCATGTATTTAAATTAGGGGTGCCTTAGATCAAAAAAAAAAAAAAAAAAAAACTAGGGGTGCCACAAAAAAAGAAAGCCTAGATAGCCTTAAAACTCATACCAACACTTAAAAAGTCTGGAGGGTTGCCATTTTTTGCTATAGGCAGGGCGACTCTTGCTCATATCTGATGAGGGCTAGCCTCACCTAGTTGTGGTTGTCAAGGGTGACCTCACCCAAGCAAGGCCTCCCTCGTTAGATTGAGCAAAGGTGAACTTGCCTAGCCCTCATTAGCCATTGCCCAAGACCAACCATCGGCAAAAAGAAAAGAAAAAAACAATAAAAGGAAAAAATTCAGTAAAACTTTAATAAGTTATCCAAGTTAGTGTCGGTATGCCATTAGGACAACTGGTACTGATTGGACCGTCATGTCAACGTTTTCTGATTAAAATTAATTGGATTGACTCAATTGACAAAACACGAAAAAGATTTATGACTCAATTGATACCATTGAAATTTTTTGGACTAAATTAACATAAATACAATAAGTTTTGGATTTTTTTGGGTAGTTTTTCTGAATGACATTAATACGCCCAAACTTTTTTCGTCCCATATGTACCCCCAAAGTTGAACCATTGACCCAAAAATATCTTCATCACAATTTCATCCATAATGGTTGTTAAGAATCTGATGTCACAGCATGTGTGGACAAAGCTAGGGGAAGGTTACTGTAAGTCATTGGTACAAAGTCCCAGGTATTGGTGAGGCACAAAAAAAAAAGTTCGAGATATTGTTGTCCCACGAGGCAAAATTTAGGCTTTTTACTGAGATTAACCCTTCTTAAAAAGAATCGGTAGATGTTATGTGGGCTCCGTTTATTCCGCAAATAATGTGACATATTTGGAAGATGTTTTCTATGAAGTTTTTTTTTTTTAAAAGAAAAATGACAATATTTTCTAGTGTTTAACAAAAACCTAAAAATGAACCGGAAAATATTTTCCATCATTTGATTTGAAATTTTTTATTTGATTTTCCTAAATAGGCATACATTATTTGTGTGCTAGTAACTTGCACACGGGTAGCGAAAAAACTAGGTACAAGCACTAGAGTCTCTAGTTTGACCGGAATAGACCTCGAACCAAGTGCTAGGGATGGGGTCACGAGCACCTTGGTCTTAGGCCCTACCTTGATGGACCCAAGCACGAGCACGAGGGTCTCGAGCCCAGTCTCAATGGATCTAGGCACGACCTTTGTGGACCCGGGCCTAGGTGTTAGGGATTTGAGTTTGAGTACCCGAATCTCACGTTGGCCTTTGTGGACCTTGGGGCCAAGTGTTGGGGCATTGGGCATGAGCTTCGTGGCTTCAGGCTCAGCCTTGATCACCTAAGCATGGGTGTCGAGGTCTCGGGCTCTGCCTCGATACACATGAGTGAGGGCGCCGGGGATCTAGGCACGGGCACTGAGGTCACGAGCCCGGCCTTGATGGACTAAGCTTGGACGACGAAGACCTGATCCTAGACGCCAGGGATTAGGAACTAGCGTTGAGGTTTATGTGCTCAAACTTACTGTTTTGGATCTAAGCAATTCTAATCTCATTTTGAAAAGTGATTTTCGATTTTTTAAAGAAGAATTCAATTTCCTAAATTTAAGTATAGTTTTTGCATTCATTAGGAAAACATTTTATGTGAAATAAACAGATCCTAAGCTAAAACTCGTTCTCCAAAACCAACACACATCCTTGGTCCATAACACAAAGTTTCATATGATAGAAAATTACACTAAATAAATTCCCGTACGGATTAAACCACTAGTGACTTCCCATACATGGAAGGTCACGGTAGGTATTAGAGAATTTGCAAGATAAGGACTCCCCCAGATAATACATTAGGTACGAACATTAAGCTCTCTTCTAAGTAACTTCCCGTATATTATTTTAGCCATTTTTTACCAATCAATACCCTAGCAGATCGAGAATCGATTCTTTTTCCAAAGGAGACATGCTCCATTAATTAATACTGTCCCATTTAATTAGTATAATTATATCATTAGCATGGTACATTCCGGTCCATCGAACACAATATATGAGAATCTTGCATCGATATAAAATATTCCGTGTGCTGGTTGAAGCCGGGACACGAGATGCCATAGTGGGGGTTGCTCAGTGCACTCATTGCTTGGAATGTCTACTAAAAATTAAAAATTCGATTATCAAACGCGGTTCCAAAACACCTTGCTTTTAATAATTTTAAAGCGTTTAATAGATATAAATATTTATTGAGTTAGCTAACTTAATGTCTACAGCGAGCCTTATGGTCTCTTAATTTTCATGTGATTACATATTTAAATGGGTCTAATTTAGTGAAATTGGGGAAAATTAAAAAGGTGGTTCCAAAACGTATTTTGAGTGGGTGACAAGAGGATCACACCATTCTTTCGCAAAAGGGTGCGTATTGGGGTCGTGAAATTTCGAAGAAAAAGGACGATGCAAATCTCATCATTGCGGTGTTGAAGCTTAAAGATGGAGGAGGGTATCATCATGACTTTGGGAATGGGGGAAGATGGAGAGCGAGATTTTTAGGCGTGAGAAAAGGGTGGGACAATGGGCAGTATAAACTATGTTGCAAATGCTCGAGCCGTGGGTGGATTTTTTTTTTTTAAAAAGAAAATTTTGCAAGCCAACCACAACAAAGCATCTTGTCAAAGATAATTAAGGGAGATAATTTATCGAATTAAGAATTTGGGTGGGAAAATTGCAGCTAAACCCCTTGATTTTTTGGTAATTGGAGAAATTGCACGTAAGGCCCCCGAACTTTTGGAAAGTTCGCACTTTAGTCCTCTCGACTACCGTTCTTCTTTTTTGTGTTGCTTTGTTGTAAGCAGATGAATTGAATGGCAGCATGACACAAAGATTCCTAATTTAGAGATGGGAAATGGTGGCCCAATTGGCTATGTGCAAAAGACGTGTGATGGCTCTCCACGACTCCTATGCCTAAAACTTTACATCGGATACCCTTCACAGATGGACTGATTTTCGAATATATGGATAGCATCAGTAAAGGGCGACAGCAATGGACTAATTCTTATTGTAGGCAATAAATTGGCAATCCTTCACTAGTGGGCCAAGCCCGAGGTTGGCAACAATTATACTTTTGTTATTTGACTGATATTAGTGATAGGCTACTGATTTGTGACAAAATTAAAAGTTCGAGAGAGTATATTGTAATTTCCTGTAATTGAGGGGGGTGAAATGCAATCTTTTCAAAATAATGGACAAAGAAGCTTTTTTTTTCTTATTTTATTTTAATTTGGAGACTTGAGGATTTGAGAGTATGAATATTTGCATGCATTATGCAAATGATGGAAGACGAACCATGTGCTACGATTCTATGTCCAGGCTGGTGTTGGACCTGAGAAGATAACGGTAAAAGCCTCCTTTGTCACATTCCCACGAGTCTAAAAATGATTTGCATTAACTAGCTGCAATTTTGCTGACAAAGGAACCAAAAAAAACCGATCTAACTTGAAAATTGGGTAATACTCAATGAATTTCTGTAAATTCATGTTTAACCCGCAGTAATATGACATTAGATTGGTTTCTTTTTCCATCCATAGCCAAGAAATTGCAAGATGTAGCAATTGGTCTATTATGTATGAAAGAGAATCCGTGTTGCGTGCTTTATCTATCAATACAAGTCCATCTCTTAACCACCGTAGTTATAATAAGTACTAGAGCTAAGAAATAAGTATTTCTAAACTTGACCGTCACGGTCAGGTTCGTTAAGCATTTGTGTTGCTGCGAGAGAAAGTATCTTATGGGACCGTGGTCCGCGACAACACCCTTCTTTTCCCATATTTAAGATCTCCAACTAATCGGATTCAATTCCAATCAACCATCAAGATATTCCTTTCACAGTGGAGCTGCAATCTTACTGGATCGACCTTTCACGAAGATGGGCCCTCGAGAGAAATGAATGATTGACGGGACGGCGTCGCCGGAATCACGGTACGGAGCCCTAATCTTGCCCGTTCGATTGTATCCATTTGTTTGATGGGCCCATGTCCCATATCTAGTTGTTTCTGTGTTGTTTGCATATGGAGAGAGAATGAAACAATTTTATGTGGCTTGTATTCTTTTACATGTTTTAGTTTCATTGACATTCTTGTCTTAAATGTCTAATAGCGTCCCCCCTACCAGATTTGATTTATGCATTTATGTGTTCCGTTTCCCGTTGTTGTCATATTGCTCAACATTGCATTGCCCTCTTCCCCTAGATATAACTTTAGAGCAAAAGCCAAAACTTATATATTCAATCATGGATTTCTCTGTTGGACTTTGATTTCAATCACTCAAATGCACGAAATCTCTCTTTTTCTATTTTGTTTCGTTATCGATCAATATGATTATAATATTTACGATCGCAGAATTTTGAGGTATGAGATGGACTCTTTTCTTGCTTTTTAGGATAACTTAATCATGATCCTATAAGATTATCTATTCTTAGGCGTTTGATTTTTTTAGCAATCTCTAACCCCAATTTCCTTGTCCCATTTAGAATGTATTTCAACTCCCTATTTTTTATATAGTTCTCGGGACAATTAGAAAAAATATTTCCTTGTTCCAAGATATTTTATCTTTGCCTTTATCATTAGGCTTAGACATTACGTCAGTAATTTTTAATCGTTTCAAAATGGCCCTTCTTTTGTAGAGAAATTATTTTCTCCACCTCCCTTTTAACCCCTCCTTATTCAAACTTTCTTGTTTTTTTGTGGTGGGAAGTCATATGCATGTTTAGAGCAAATATGGGAACTCCATCACACATTAGGGGTGAGCAAAAAGAACCACTTGAACCAAATCGAATCAGCTAATTTTGGGCAATTCCTAAAAATAACCAGTTCGATCCTGTTTGCCAGGGAAAGTTTCCTCGACAAAATCTTTCACCGAAAAGGTAAATCTTCGGCTTTATTGTTTGCAACGGATCCTATGTCGCTCCGAAAAGGAAGCAACCAATCTAAACTAACGGCAAAGTAAAGTGCGGGAAAACAGGAGAAAAGTAAATGTATGATTGAATGTAAAAGTGCAATAAAAGGAAAGATAACAACTTGGAATTGAATGATCATTTGTCGATTTGGCAAAAAGGTCACTTACAATGAAGCCCCCTTGGCTATTTATAGTGGTAATCCACATATTACCGTTTGTGGTTACCCTTTCGATATCTATAATGTTCCGGAAGTCTTGACTCTTTATTGGTAACCACCCTCCTTGCCAATGTTATCGCTCGACTCCAGTAACCGCTTCCATCTTTACCTCGTCGGCTTTGGCAAGCCCCTTGTCACATTATTTAAGACCCCTATTTATCGAACGTTGGCATCCTGGCCCATTTTTTGTGGATTTCTATGTTTTTGGGCCTACTTTACTCTCTTCGGCTTTCGAAGACCAATAGGCTAATTTGGGCACCAACAAATCCATGGTTTCAAGAGTGGAACTACCCACATTCAAACCATCCAAACCAACCTTCAACCGTTGCAATCGTAGCTGCACTCTCTCGACTATGTGGAGCTTCTTCTCTCGACTATGTAGAGTTTTCATCTACCCTTATGGTAGTTTCTTTTCACCTCGCAAACCCTCACTTTTCTTCATCCGTACTTCTCATGCCCGTTTGTTTTGTCTTCAACACTTGGTTCGTTGTTCGGTGCGACGGAATTGTCCCTGCTGAAGAATGGGCCTCTTCCAATCCTGTTTCTTCTTCCTTCCTTTTCGGTAATTGAGTTAGTATTCTGCCCTGTTTCTTTGCCAATTCACTCATTTCCCACAGTCGTCGCTTCATCCGCTTAGATCCTGTTGCATGCACACCCATTGCCGTGAACCCACTCTTTCGCTTGCCACCCATTTTGCCGCCGTCTTGAGTTATCTACTATTATGGCTGATCCTGACCCGGAGGAAGAAAATCGGCTGGCTGCCCTGTGTTCTCGTTTGGGTAGTCTTTGGCCGGAGCACAGCATAGACAATTGGGATGATTCACTACCTGCGGAGAAAATTGAAGAATGTAAATTGATGCCGGTAGGTCAAATCTTATCTACTCCTTCAGTTAATCTTCCGGCCTTTCAAAGTACTTTGCAGCGTGTTTGGAAAACAGAACAGGTTGAAATAACTGAACGGAAAGCTGGTATCTATGTTGCTAAATTCCAATCTGCCTCTGATAAACAGAGAGTTTTGGACAATGGTCCGTGGCGTTTCTCTGGTCACTTAGTGAATTTTAAAGCTTGGATTCCCAATACTCCGCTGCATTGTTACAATTTCTCTACTTGCGCTTTTTGGGTGCAAGTCTTTGGTTTGCCTTTGGAATGGTGTTCTGCACATTTAATTGCGAAGGCAGTTAGTACTATAGGTAAAGTTCTTGAGGTCCAGACTGAGAATAAGGAAGGCACCTCTTTGCGGGCTGGGCGAGCTCGAGTTGAACTTAACCTGCAGCAACCTTTAAAGACGGGTCAGTTTATCAGAATCATTGGTAAAGTCTTGTGGCTGGACTTTCGGTATGAGCGCTTGTCACACTTTTGTTATTCCTGTGGTATTCTTGGCCACTACGCATCTTACTGCAAAGACATTCCTTTTACTGATGCGAAAATGGACGGCAGAGACAAAATGGCATATGGACAATGGTTGCGAGCTGAAGTGAGAGAGCACAGCCCATATTGGAAAACTTTTTATGCATCTCAATACAAATCTGATTCACCCAATGAAGTTATACCTGAGACTCCCCTACCAGCACCTCTGTTAGAACCAGTTCAGTGTCCAACTAATGAAATAGACCGAACATTACCTCAACATAACACTGACCTTATTTGCACTGACAGTCCCACTTTTGTTCAGCAACAACCTCATGCGCCCCAGTCAGGACCACAGCTAACTCCTGCAGCTCAGTCAGGACACCATATCACCTCAACAGTGCCAGTCATAGCCGTTGCACCTGTACAACACTTTCAAGACCAAGGAGTGGGCTCTTCCAACACCAAGCGATAGAAGCACAGTAAGCAGCATATTAAAGCAGGCACTTCAAAAAAATTAAAGCGGTATTGCCCCTATGAATCGCGTATCCATCAGTATGACCCCATAGACGAAACTCAACTGATGGATACTCCTATCTTTGAACCTGATGAAGCTGGAAAATGGGCCTTGGTGGCTTGCCCAAAAAAGCCACCGCTGGACAAATGAAGTTTTTGAGTTGGAACTGTCAGGGGCTGGGCAACCCCCTGACAGTTCGGTCCCTTAAAGCCCTCGTGGCTAAGGAGAGGCCCGATGGTATTTTTTTGATGGAAACCAAGAATCAGCGGTTTTTCTTCTATGTCTTCAAAAGCAGCTTAAGTTCTCTAGCTCTCTTATTATTAATCCTACAGGTTTAGCTGGTGGCCTTGCTCTTTTTTGGAATGACCAGCTAGACATTACCTTGGCAACCTCGTCCTCTGACTATTTTGATGTTTTCTGTACTGAGCTTTCTACTGGTGTGAGGATGAGACTAACCTGTCTTCATGCACCAGCCACTTTACAGCAATGCCTTCAGTTCTGGACAACATTACGTCTCATCAGTGCTTCCAACAATCTGCCCTGGCTATGTATCGGGGATTTCAACGACATTCTCTATCATTGGGAAAAAGTTGGTAAGCATTTGGCTAATTCACAACGGATGCAATATTTTAGGGATGTCTTGCAGGATTGTTCCCTCATGGATATTGAAAGTAAGGGATGTTCTTTTACCTGGATGAATCATAGGGCGGGTGCTGATTTTGTTAAGGAAAGATTAGATAGGGTTGTTTGCACTTTGGACTGGCGTCTTGCCTATCCCGAGGCCGAAGTTTTTGCTTTACCAGCTGTGGGATCAGACCATAGTCCCTTACTCTTGATCACGGCTGGAGTACATCATCGTCGGACACGGCCTTTTGTCTTCGAAGCCTTCTGGATTCAGGGCCCGGAATGTAGAGACATTATCATTCGGTCTTGGCGTTCCCAACATCAGCCAACCTCCTTTACTTCTAAACCGAAGTCGGTCTCCTCGGCACTAGCTCAATGGAGTAGACGCAAATTCTCCAAGGGTCACCAACAACTTGCAGTATTATATCAACAGCTTCAGCAACATGTGAATCAACCACACCATCATTATGATCAGCCACTAGTCTCTTCCCTGAAACAACAAATACAGACATTATGGCAACAGGAAGAGCAATATTGGGCTATGAGATCTCGCATAAAGTGGCTGAAATGGGGGGATAGGAACACTCGATTTTTTCATGCCACTACTATTCAACGGCGACAACGTAACAGGATTAGTATGCTGCAAGATGACAATCAAGTTTGGGTACGTGATCTTCAGATGTTACAACATATGACTACAGAATACTTTTCTAATCTATATCAGTCCGTGGGGAATCGAGATTATGGCCCTGTCTTGAATCAATGTCCTTGTATGATCACGGAGGAAATGAACTTATCTCTAATCGCACCGGTCACTAAGGAGGAAATCCGAGATGCCACTTTCCAGTTGGGAGCTACTAAAGCACCCGGTCCTGATGGTTTAAATGGATTATTTTTCCAGACTCATTGGGATATTATTCAAGATGACCTCCTATCTTTTGTGCAACAGTTCTTTTTATCTGGAGTCATGCCACCTATTCTAAATCGGACTATAATCTCTCTCATTCCCAAGGTCCCTCATCCTGAACGGCTTGATCAATATCGTCCAATTAGCCTCTGTAATTATGGCTATAAAATAATCTCTAAGGTGCTAGCGAATCGCCTAAAGCCCTACTTGCCTGACCTCATATCAAAGGAACAAAATGCTTTTGTCAGTGGCCGCCAAATACAAGACAACATCTTAATAGTGCAGGAGGTGCTTCATCATATCAATATCAGAAAATGCAAGAGGAAATTTCGAGCAGTTTTAAAAATGGATATGCAGAAAGCGTACGACCAAGTTGAGTGGGATTTTTTGCGAGATTATCTCCTCAAGATTGGCTTTCACACTACATGGGTACATTGGGTTATGCAGTGTATCACGACGGTCTCCTTTACTATTAAGTTTAATGGTGAACTACTTCAGTCTTTCACACCATCCAGAGGTATTCGCCAAGGTGATCCTCTTTCATCCTATCTATTCATATTATTGGCCAATGTTTTATCTCATCTTATGAATCAAGCAATTACCATTGGGCTTCTCAAAGGCATCAAGTTGAACAGGTGGTGTCCCACTTTATCTCACCTCTTTTTTGCGGATGATGCTATTTTCTTTTTAGATGGTACATTACTTGAATGTCAGAATTTGGCTAACCTCATCAATCAGTATTGCTATGCTACGGCCAAACAAATCAATCGAAATAAGTCGGGAATTTTATTCGTAAGGATTGTCCTATTGCCCTTAAGGACAATCTTGCTCGGAACTCCGCATACCTGTGCTAGATAAGGCCGGTAAATATCTTGGTATACCGTCTGACTGGGGCAAATCTAAGAGAGAAATGTTTGCTTGGCTATTAGGAAAAGTAAATGCCAAATTAGACGGGTGGAAAGAGAATTTGATCTCTAAGGGTGGAAAGGAAATTTTACTAAAGGCTGTCATGCAAGCAATTCCTCAGTACGCCATGTCAATTTTCAAGATACCTGTGTCTATTTGTAAATCCATAGAGAAGAAAATTGCTAGATTTTGGTGGCAAACTGATGGCAAGAAATCGGGTATCCATTGGAAGAATTGGGACACTCTTAAAACCAGCAAGCAAAGTGGGGGTATTGGCTTTCGTGATCTGCTAGATTTTAATAAGGCCATGCTTGGTAAGCAAGCTTGGCGGCTACTTCAACAACCAAATTCTCTCTGGAGCAACCTTTTTAAAGGTCTGTATTTTCATGCTCGTGACTTTATGCATGCTGACCTAGGCTCGAAACCATCTTGGGGGTGGAGGAGTATTCTGCTTGGAAGGGATGCTATTATACCTCATTTACTATGGTCAGGTGGTAATGGCCATTCTATTAACATTTGGGAAGACCGTTGGCTGCCGAGTGGGGTTATTGGAGGTCCTGTCGCTCGTGAGGCTCCCAAAATGGTCGCAGACCTATTTATTTCAGATAACACCACCTGGAACATTTCCCTTCTTACTCAGCACTTTGATGCCCCCTTAGTGGAAGAGATTCTCTCTATACAGGTGCGTCCTAACTATGCTACTGATTGTGTTATATGGACCAAAACTCATAATGGTGCCTACACAGTCAAAAGTGCCTACCATGCTATAAGGCAAGTTCAGAACAGCATGCATCATACTCAAGCATCAGCATCATATCAACCTCCTTCGACTCTATGGAAAACTATTTGGAAAGTTAAATTACCCCCCAAAATTCGCCCTTTCCTTTGGTCAGTTTGTCAGAATGCACTAGCTACCAGAGATAATCTATATCAGAGGCACATTTCTGACGCCCCGACATGCCCTATCTGCAATCACAATACACCAGAAACTACAGAACATCTGTTGCTTTTATGTCCATGGACACGCCGAGTTTGGTCACATCCCCAGATTTGCATTCCCATTATCCCGCGATCAGTCAAGCGAATGGATGAGTGGCTCACAACACAGATTGAAAGTAGGGATCGCTTACCTTCTATAGATCTCATCGCTGCTCTATTATGGCAGATCTGGAAAGATCGCAATGGCTTTATTTTTCGACACAAGCGGCCAAATCCCTTGCTGGTCGTTGAGGAGGCCCTAGCTCAGGTGCGGATCTCTACGCTCTCATCCCAACCGTTGTTGTGTACAGACCGAGCTTCTTCCCCACCAGATCGCCTGTGGCGACCTCCGGATCCTAGTGAAATCAAACTCAATATCGATGGCGTATACCAACAGACAACATCACAAGGTGCTATGGCATGTATATTCAGAGATCATACCGGTACTTTTCTCCATGGCTTTACCTGTGATTACACAAGCTCGGCTACGCACGAGCGAGATCCGGCGCTCCCGCACACTCTTGACTACCTGCTGCAGAATGGAAAACATCATCAACGACTCGTGCTTGAATCTGACTGTTTAACGTTGATAGATGCAGTGCACAATCCATCCTCGACGCCCTGGGAGATGCGCCCTTTACTTGCAGAAGCGGTGGCCAAAATTTCTCTCTTCGCTGCCCTAACGATTCGTCACTGTCGGCGTGAAGCAAATTGGGTGGCTGATTGGGCTGCTAAGGCCCATTCTCATGGTACACTGTCTCCGAACTAGGCCTCATCACTCCCTCCCCTTCTTTCGGACCTTTTGTACGCGGATGCCCAAGCTGTGGGCTGTTGTAATACGGTTCTTTCGTAATATAATATTTCCTTTCCTGACCAAAAAAAAAAACCATCCAAACCAGATTGATTATTTTTTAATTTTTTAATTTCTTATAAATCTGGGGAAAAATAACCCTTCTCGCACTCCCATTAGGCCTCCTTGCCCAGAGAAATCCATTCGTCCATTGTCATTGCTGAAGTCATTCATCCAAGCCAAGCCAAGCCAAGCCTTCCATCCTCTACATCGTCGTTTGCGGCCATGGAGGCGCCGTCATTGCCAGCTCCAGATTCGAAAGGGACTGATCACCCTTATCAGACATACTCATGTGCTAGAGAAACAATGCTAGATTCTAGAAACATTACAAAATAAATGAAATAGGGCACGAACCAAGCTTTGATACAAGAGAAAAGTAATAAGAAAAAATCTTAAATTTATTGTAATTATGTCTATTTAATTATAAACCTTTTAATTATGTCAATTTTGTCCTAAATGTTTTCATTATTTGTCAATTGAGTCATTCTAACTTATTTGGACTGGAAATTGCTAACATTGATATGGCCATCTTATGAAATACACTCTCATATGCTAGAGAAACAATGCTAGGACAAGGATGTCTTATCTTAAACATGAATTAATTCGAGAAACATTACAAAATAAATGAAATAGGGCGCAAACTAAGCTTTGATACAATGTCAATAGATGCCCGATGAATGCGAATACTATATCTTCGTCGAATCTTTGCATCTGCTACCTAGATGGGATATTTTCCTATTGAAGTGCGTAGATGACTAGAGGAGAAATAATCGACGGTACCAATCAAAATAACAAGAGTCAAAAGAAGACGGCCACTAGACATCCACTAAATATTTTTTGCTCACTTTGTACTTATTCAAAAACTATTTCAAGGGCATCGCATAATTGACATTTTATGTCTCCCCTCCTTCAAGTTGTAAGCATAGTCAAAACTAAATTTCTATGCTTACAGTGACTGTCATTGCTCGCTGCGATGAAAAGCTATTTTTACTACGGTTTTCCATAATTGATTTAACCTTACAAACGTGTGCTGTTAATACTACGCAGTTGCAACAATTGTACAATTTTAGCAGCTTGCAATAGTCTCGGAAGCTGTCCCCGCCTAATTTCAATATAAGTCATTGATTTTTAAAAATACGAGAGAGAAGCAAGTGGTCGAAATTGGCGTCGCGTGTCGCATGATCGCGACATGTCCCAACTCAGCCATGCTGCGAGCCCGCAAGCCTGAGCAGGCAGGCTCGAGCATTGGCCCGTGAGCTCTTCACCCTACACAACAAGTCCAAATTGATAATCCTTGGCCTAGATCAACGGTTCAGCCTTGCCTCAGCTCAGTTCAGCGGTCTGAGTCCATTTTTCTATCAACCTCCGGCCCCGGTTCATGGCGGCGGAGCTCGAGCCCTCCCGATCTAGGGCTGGAGCTCGACACCGTGATGAAGATCGAGGCTATCGAGCTTGAGCCGGGGGTGGCTGTGGTTGATGGATGGTGACATTTACCCTGATCCTCGTTCGACGACCGTCGAGCAATAGGGAGAGACATTAATTTTTGTGAAGTCATCATAGAAAAGCCCACGTTACGTTAGCTTCGGTCCAGCCCAATTTAAGTCCATTTTTTGGAACCCATCACCACCAAATCCATACATTCATTCTCCTATCGGCAAAATAGAAAATGTCAATCTTATTTAGATAACATTGATAAAAAAAAAATGTATGACATGCGTATTTCATTATTCGATTTATTTGTGTGTGGATATCACCAAATCCATACTTTCATTCTCCTACTAGAAAAATAGACAATCTTATTTTGATTTATAATTGTTAATAAAAAAAATAAAACAAGTATGACATGCGTATATTCATTGTTTGATTTATTTGTGTATGGATATCGATACGGAAAGTCATTTCAAATCTTGGATTACAAATTTTTTACTCTTCTTATTAATAAATACTATGTTCTCGAAAACACCAACATGAACAATTGTCGTGTAATGCCGACATCTTTTTAAGTTGGACAGGGTTTGGTTACTTTGCAATTTGATGGAAATGCCGAGTTATAAATTCAGTTTTATCTATAATGACCAAAATAAATATAAAATTAATACCATAGAAAACCCTAAGTTGATATATGTATGATAAATTTACCACAAATTAATTTTTAGGTCACAAAAAATCATAAATTGGTATATATGTGATAAATTTACCCAAAATTAACTTTTAGGTCACCAAAAAACCCCTCAAAATTGTGCAATCACGATATAGTTATCCTCTGTTAGCTTCCATTAAATTTTACCGTGACATTGTTGATCTAAATAGCACATAGTATTAACTCAATTAATATGACAAATGCACGTGGAAATTTATATTAATTTGGAGTAAATATATCATAAATGTATCCATTTGAGGTTTTTAATGACTTAAAATTAGTTTGAAAATTTGTTAGTGTTATACCAGTTTAGTGTTTTTTCTAATTCAAAAATTAGTTTTTTTATAAATGTATAAGCTTGGGGTTTCTCGTGATATTATAACTAAATATAGGAATAATGACACAAATGATCCATAAACTTTGACGTAATATGTAATATACTCATTAAAATTTTAATTTGTTTAATATAGTCTATAAACTTTAGCTTCATGTTCATTGTAACCTTTGAACTTTTAATTTGCATAATATGGTCCCTAGACTAAACTATATAAAAAAAAAAATTACTATAGTCCTTCTATTAATTCAAGATCAATAACTCATTGAAAATTTCACAAATTTCAGGAGGTAAATTGACACATGTCAAATATCCAAAGATCACAATGAACAAATTAAAAATTTATAAACTATATTGTATATTTGGCTAAAATTTACAAATCATATTGAACAAATTAAAATTTCATGGATCATATTATATATTAGGTCAAAGTTTGAGAATCATTTGCATTATTTTCTAATAAATATAATAGATTTAGAAGGCAAATCTGTGAGCGGGCCGACTGAGGCGAGAGGCGACAGACGTGGAGACGTGGCCCGACCGAACCGGTCGAGATTCCGGTCGGAGATTTTTGGCCGTAATAATGAGTTTCCGTCTGACAACCAGGGAAAGGCTTGATGAGTTTCCGTGCCCGCCCCGCCCCCCGTCCGGGGCGGGCCCCACACACCCGTCCTGTCCACATCATCACCACGGATCACACGTGTTCATTGTCGTGTCGGGCCCACGGGTATTGATTGGTCTCGCTCCGTTGTCATCGCACGGAATTTTATGATGGTTCGGTCCGTGGGGCCCCCCAGCCGAAACCACATTCCATCTTCCGTTTTTCGTTCTCCTTTTTCCTCTCTGAAATTGGAAGCCATACGAAATGAAAAGTCGGTACTAAATTAAAGGACATGTTCGACTGAAATAATAACTAAAATTAGACGACATGGATGGGAATTCATAACTATGGGACCAGAACAATGCATGCTCTTACATTCCCTTTAGCACACCCCCCCCCCCCCCCCCCCACAACTCTTTTTTCCATAAATGCCAAAACAAAGTATATTTTTTTCCGAAGAAAATAAAAAAAGAACTTGTAATATGGGTACTACTGATGCGCACGCCTGTACTTACCAATTTTACCATGCTTTTAATTGCAGTGAAATTCACAACTTAGGCATTATGTATTATGACTTGTAGGCAAATTTATGTAGAGATTATGTGTTTTTATTGGAAAGTTCAATTTGAAAATTTGAGGTATTAAGTAGAGAGATTATGTGATTATGGATCAAGAGTAACAAATGGAATTTGATTAACAGGGTGGATATGCATGATGAGAGACACGACATCCGACTCCAATATTGTGTTAGAAACTTCGTCCGGTCATATGGACAAACCAACAATAAGAGGTGAACTTTTTAAAATTTGAAAAGCAACCAATAAAATAATAATAATAATGAAATGCAAAGTCGATTAGAGTACAAATTACATAGATATTACTATGATTAACCCATTATAACATGCCGCTCATGCAAACAATATATAAAAAATCTCTATCCTTCTTTTCTTTTTTTTCACATATGTAACACGCTTTTTCATGGAGGTGTGTGTTGGAACCATTTATAATGTAAAGACCGGATGCGTGTCCTAGCAATAATGCTCCACACGTCTCTTGATTGTCCTTTCGTTCATATGGTACTCATTCGTTGCGTGTTTTCGACAACTTTCAAGGGTCGAATTGCATCATTGAATTGAATGACGTTGCACATTTCAAACGCCCTTGTAAAAAATTGATTTACATAATTCTGATTTTTGGTCGATTAATTTTCATAATTCAGATAGTGATGCATCAGATAGATTTTTGAGTGCTTAAATATGAGAATAATTACTAAAAAAGTCATATACTCTTTATATGATAGATAATTCAGTTCTAAACTTTTCAATCTGATTAATTTAATCTTAAATCTCTCAATAATTAAACCTCTCAATAATCTGTAAATGTAGTTCTAGAAAGCACTAATGTGAATGATGGCTGTAAACCGTTCATGTCAGTATTGGTTGTATAATGTAAAACGATCAGTGTTAATTGAACCGCTATGTCAGCAACTTCTCATCCAAACTTTGCCAAAATGATTACATTGGCATATCGCCAAAAAATTTTAAGAATAAATTGACAATATTAAAAGGTTAATGACTGAATTGGCCACTGTGCAATAAGATTATTGACTTTTGTGGTAAAATTGCCCGGAATGATTACATTGGCATGTTGTCGAAAGATTTTAGGAGTAAATTGACAATGTTGAAAGATTTAGAACTGAATTAACCATCGTAAGATAAGATTTTTCAGACTCTTTTGGCAATCAACTTTAGTATCCCGGACATTACTCTTAGCTAAAATAGCAGGGAGCGTGTGCTGTGGGGCTCATGTGGGTCAGGCATCGATTAGAAACACATGAGTCGGTCCAATATCTTTTATAGGTGTGGACCCTCGAATGTCGTAGTGGTCCGAAGAATGATAACAATTCTTTGCGGGATCGGAGGATTATAATAATAGAGAGATGCCCACGGATTTAATGCGGGGAAGCTAAGAGGTGACCGGTTTTGTCCACAAGTTCCTGCTTCGTTTTTTCTAATGGGTCTGTTCGATTTCTCTTTTCGTGGACATGTTAGGGTTTACAGGGGACCACTTATAATCAATCCCCTTATTAAAAAAAACTTTGTGTTTTCTTGTAATTTTTCAATCTTGTGCATGGTACGTGGGGTAAACCCTAGCTACCGGCTGAGAATGATGTCTGTATGTTGGGCCACTGTTTGTATTTTTCCGAGCTGGATATGTATCCTTAGCAATTTGGAAAGATCGGTTTGAGTTGGTTTTAAATGGGAGAGATCCGATCCCTTGATTAAGTTAGATGAGATGCCAAAGAATCGCTCATCAAATCTTACACTTGTTCCGGTTTTGCTTCGTCTAGTCTTGAAACTACCACTTTGCATTTTATGACAAAGCTACGTCGGCAAATAAACCCTAGCTCTATCTGGCCAACATTGAAGCTAGAAACCACTTTTGCCGCCGCTGCTGTTTCCATCGCTGGTCGTGGACGATGACCCTCGCCCTCTCTCTTGCTCTCTATTGTAGACAATGGACAACGTCAGTATGGCCCCGTGAGTGGCATCGTGGATGCGGATTTCATGGTGAATGAGAGCAGTTTAGTGATGTGGTAAAGGCATTTTGAGTGAGGAATTACAGATTTCCAAGTAAAACTAAAGGATGTACTCACGTCAGATGCAATTTGGTGCCTACATGGAAATCTTACGTGCCTAAAATACCATGTGGACTATAGTCTATGAACGGTTTAACCCTTTTAATTTTGGTTCGCAGATAGCAATGGACAAAATAAATTTACTCGGAATTGATATAAAAGATAGGCATTGTCTAATATTATTATGTTTTTATTAAGCTGCTTCTATGTCCATTAAAGAATTATATTTAAGATACTTTTTACTGGTCTTTTTAACTCCCCAACTCTCCATCCTTGCAAGGCTCAGTACTCGGAACGCAAGTTTGGCCGACTTGAATGTTCCCAGCAACATGTGCATGTGCATCACCAAACCCTAAAGTCACGTCGTATTCAAGCATGCAGAACTCCAGTGCATCAGAAAAGCTCCGAATCAGATTGTACATTCACAGACCTAATCGGAAAAAAGGAAAAAATATCCAGTTCAGATACTCCGCCTCGGCATCACTATCTTCTTGAGCTGTTTCCTGTGGCCCAAGTCAATGCCGAGCCAGATGAAATTAAACTCGCCGATCGTGCACCACAGAAGAAAGCGCGTGGCTCCAGAGAGGGAAAAATGACGAGAGAGATCGCCTCCACCACACAGGCTCGTGCACGAGATCATGCGCATTGCTGCTCGTTTTGATATCATTTCATCGACGTTGCTTTCACGACATTCATTCAGTGCTTGCTCATCCGCGCATACAGCTAGCAAGAACATTTGTACAAGGAGTGGTTGTGCATCTTGATGTTTGAACTAGCCATTTACTGGAGCTTCTTCGGAACACATAGGAGGATTTCCATCGCAATTAGTCATTTTCCGACCAATTTCCGGAATTAATACGTTCTGGGACGACGCATTCCCATTAAAATCTATCTATTATAGGTTACGTGTTGGTCCGCCTGAGAAAAAAAAGCCTAGAAAAATATTTGGCGGGCACAAATTGAAGGTCTCAAGGTAGATAAATGTCCAACTCAATGCAATGTGGTTCTGCAAAAGATTACATCGGATCACACTAACCTGGGCTAAAAGCGAGGTTGTTCCTCGGTTCATGCACTTATCAGTGAAGCTTATGTATGTTTATGAACAAAATTGAGTAAGATTTCGGATACAACCAGCTTCAACTAACTCGAAAATCTACAGAGAGACGACATTCGCAGAAAGTGAGATCTGATTTGTTTGTTTCTGTGATTCCTTTGCGTTAGAAGTTGATCGTTCGTCGATGGACAAGGATCCTTTGAATTTTATGCAGTAAACTATAAGATGTGAATTACTTCCTTCATAGATGACACATTAACATTTAGAATATTCAATGGCTTAGATGTGTTCTCCTTTTTCTCTCTTTTCCTTTCTTTATCTTTTATTCCCTTTTCCCTCTTCTCGCTTAACTTCTTCCCATGACGATGGCAGGAGTCCTGGCCAACTGTCGTCCACCAACCGTCGTCGCTTGCACACTCGCCACAACAGTCTCCACAAAGTGCAGGCGATGGTAGTTACGCCGACAAGAGAGATGGCTAGATCATGTGATCATCTGGCCGGAGATTGTCTCTGAGCAGCAGAGGCAAGCGAGGGAGGCAGCAGGGAATCACGGTGGAGGGCTTTTAGGTAGAAAGACTGGGTTGATGGGTTTTTCCAACAAGTTTGGGGGGCATTCTGGTACAATCAAGCTATTTTAGCCCTTTATTTAATTTTTGATGTATCAATCCTTTATGACGGTAGGTTAACCAAAAAATGCACATTTACGCTATTACAAATATAGTAAATCTTGAAAAGAATATAATCGGATATTCATTCTAATAATGTACATCGGATGATCCACCTAATAATATTTCTTAGGAAAACCCTAAAGAACAAATTCAAGGACGGGGTCATTAATGGCCCAACTTTTCGATGCACACGGGCGCCTGCAGAGATGGAGCCCAGGAGCTATCAATGGAATGTGGGGGGGAAGGAGCGTTTGCTGGGGAATGGCGTTGGGATGGAGACGGTTCAGACCAGCGGACAAGGAGTGAGCCACTCTCTCTCCCTCGGGCACTTATGGACAACGTTTGCTTTTGTCTCGATTCTCCACCAGGGATTGTCCACCCTTTTATCGGAAAATACATCTTTTTCTTTATGCCTTTCTCTCTTCTCCTTTTGACTTGGTTTCTCCCCCACTACTGTTGGTTGAGGAATGACCTAATATTTGGTTTTTGCATGCAGAGATTTACACCTAACACATGTTTCCTGTTTAGCCAAAACCCATTTCTTGTTCTCATCAAATTCGTTTTGGCTATCGCACTAACATGCTTTCCAGAGAAAATTTTTCATTTTTTTGCAATCTAATGATGTTATATTAGCAGATCTAGCAGATGCATAATTTAATTATAAGGGAGAACTGATGAATACTTTTTTTTTTTAATTTTAAAACTTAGCTTAGGGATCTCACTTTAGGTCAAGGTATATGAACAGCAAAAGTCAATCACACCGAGCATCTAGTGACCAATTCTTTGGAAGACCCTTCTTTTCTTGTTGTTCTTCTCTTATATAGAATATTGCATCATCGACAGAAAACTGTGACACGACAGACTTAGGCTCAGAATCCTCTCAGTATATTTAGTTAAGAGACTTGATTTGGGTATAAGTACAAACAAGACTATGCTTATGCCATGCCATATATATCCACTCAAGTTTCTATTTGCGTTTTTCACCTGGTCGATAAGATTAGAAAGGTATGCGAGCCCAGGTTTGTCAACTAAATTAGTTTGGAGTTCCAAATCCTAAATAAAACCTAATTTTTCTAATTTAGGACCATGTTATCTTTCCGTCTCTCACTGTAGGCTAGAAGTTTCTGGCAACAACTTTTCTATACAGACGTCTCCCATATCTACGCTTAGTTAAGTTTGTATGTAGTTGACGTCCATAAATTACGCTTACCAATCAAAAATATGGCTAGAGGAAATTCTCTCCAACAAGGGATGCAGGACAATAGAGCATATTTCCTTAAAAGTTTTGTATTAAGTTATCGGGTCAATAGATACTCATGTCTCAGCCATGTGACTTTTAATAAGCGAAGTCCCAATTATAGAGGTTGCTTATATTAGATTAAATTGAGATTGTCTTGCCTGTAACCCTAGTATAAATAGGTCTTTAATTCTCTTTGTCATTACATTGTCAGCTTCTGCCTTTTTTATTATTTGGTAGATTAGCTCCAAACACACACTAATCCGATACCTATCATGAGTTTCATATGCGATTGAGAAGAAAGTACTTTGGTTACCTTTAGTCGTCTGGATTTCTAATAAGGATAGATCTGGATAAAATAAGATATGAAATTCATGAATTTTACTATATTTTATCTACTGATTGGTGAATCGCAATAATAAAGACGAAAATATTTACATTACATCATATACATTATTTGGTATAAACGGCATATCGATATAAATGAAGCTAAAATTCACAAATGGAGATAGTAAAAATTTCTCGCGACATTTTTGCCTACTTTATTTTTGTTTGCTTTTTCTTTTATTTTTCCTCTCTTTTTTAATAAATTTATCTTCTCCCCTTCCATCATTCTCTAATAAATTTTTATCAAATAGTAGAATGTACATATGTAATAAAATTTTATTAAATAGTAAATTGTATTAATATACCTAAATTACTAAAATACCTAAAATATGCAATTAATATAAATAATATATTTATATTTATAGTTTGAATTTATATTATAAGATATAATTATATTTGAGTATATAAATAATATAATATTAAAATTAAAAATATATTGTTTTTTTGTTATTTTGAATTTCTTATATTAGACTTCAATATTATTTATATTGAAATATAATTTTAATTTTGTTAATTTAAGAAATTTTTTATTAGAAAAACAATTTTTTTATTATTGATATTAGAAATTTTATCCGTCTTTATCTCACTTTCCTCACAGAAATAATTTTATTTGTCCTATATTTCTTTTATATCTAACTTTATCATGTTTTAAGTAGACACTAAACATAGGATCCTAACTAACAAATGCAGTCTTTAAATTTTTACACCTTTTGATAGAAGATGAAAATATAGCTTATGTGGACATTCTATTATTAGTCCTTACTAACCACACAATTCTCAAGAAGCAGTGAGCTATAAGTTTCCAATTATTCACATTCTCGGCAAATGCAATAATTAGATTCCTCATTATCGAGATAATTCATAATTCTCATCAACTTCTTCAATTCCACCTTCTTAGAATTAATCATTAGCACAGTGAGAAACGTACTTGTAATGTTAGGATTAGAGGGGGTAAGTTTCAAAATTGCACCAAACCTAACCAAAAAGCTAATTTAACCCCACCTCCCCCAAATAATAATTATATTAACAATAATTGATTTTCAATTAAACCCCCCCCCCCTTAAATTAAACTTAAAGGAAAGTCCTTTTTTTCCCCTTTACCAAATATCAAATGAATCGAAAAGTCCCACACGCTCATGCACTTCCCGGGTACCAAACACCAATGTGGACCCGATTCACATGGGTCATCATTTCTTGATTCCTTCTCTTCCCTTCCTTTATCATTACCTTTTTTTCCTTCTTTTTCTTTTATTGGAAAAGAGAGGGGAAATAGGGGAAATGAATGGACGGCCCCGATCTCACTTCCCGCACGCGCCGACAGAGGATCTGGGCCGTCGGATGGGGTCAGCAAAAATAATCCATATGGGCGGCTGTGGACTGTCCCACCCTTGTCCCCTGACTGACAGCACTTGCCCCGATGTTGCTCCCACTGCTGCCGACACCCCTTCCCTTTCCTTTGTCCCTAATTCATGCATTCCATCGCTAGAGAGAGAGAGTAACACGGCACAAAACCCAAGACTTGCTAGGGAAAAAGAAGGAGGAAACTTTATCTCTCTCTCTCTCTCTCTGCACTCCCTCTCTGACCCCTTGTTTGTCATCTACTCTCCTATAAAAACACAACTCGCCAACCTCCACCTCCCCTCACAACTCGACATCTTTCTGCCTTCCAAAGGCTCCTTTTTTTCTTCTTTGGTGTTGTTGTCGCAAGAGACCTGGTTGGAACCCAGATCTTGATTAGCTTTCATCACCAGACTGAGGAATTCCCAAGAAAACCAGAAAGAAGAGAAGGGATTCTGGGATTTTTTGTTGTGTGAGCTCGGAAGGCGTTTTCAGAAAGCTTTGCTCTTGAAGGGGTTGAGCCGTAAGGCAAAGCATAAGATGGGAAGCGGTGGTGGTGGTTTTGAGAAGGATCTGAACTTGGAGGCCACTGAGCTCAGGCTGGGCTTGCCGGGCACAACTTCATCAACAGCAGTAACAGATCAAGAGCCCGAGGCTAGGCAGGCGAGGAACAACAAGAGGTCGTTGGTCGACAGGCGCGAGGAGGAGGCCTCAGAGGATGCTTCTCGGGCTCTTCCAAAGGACCATGACTCTGCTCCTTCTTCAAAGTATGAGTCTTTATTAACCCTTTTGTCTACGATTCCTTCTACCACTTCTTTCGTTTTCGACGTGAGCTAATTTTCTTGACGTGAATGTTTGCAGAGCACAAATCGTTGGGTGGCCGCCCATCAGATCTTACAGGAAGAACAGCCTTCAGACGAATAAGACAGAGGCTGAAACATCTTCATCTGGGATTTATGTGAAGGTGAGCATGGATGGAGCACCATACCTCAGGAAGATTGACCTCAATGTCTACAAGGGTTACTCGGATCTCCTCAAGGCCTTACAGAACATGTTCAAGTTCACCATTGGTAAATTTTTGTAAAGCCCTTCCCGTATTTTTTTCGGATCTGAATCGTTTGTTGTGTTGAAAGTTTTGATGTTGTAGAATCATGAGATGTTAATGTTGGGTTCTTGTGATCTTGTGTTCCAGGGGAATATTCAGAGAGAGAAGGCTACAAGGGGTCAGAATTTGCACCCACTTATGAGGACAAGGATGGTGACTGGATGCTTGTGGGAGACGTTCCATGGGAGATGTTCATGACATCTTGCAAGAGGCTGAGAATCATGAGAGGATCTGAAGCTAGAGGACTGGGATGTGCTGTATGAGGTCAGGCCCACGAAAGCCCCCTAAAAAGAAAAGGAAAACAACATGAAGGAAGATTATAGCCAGAGGGAGAGATTTTCAGCTTTGGTTGTTCATGAAGGATTTTGTGATCTTTAGACATTGGTGATCTCCTGTGGCTGGTCTTCACCAAGGTTGGAGTGATGGGTCTTCAAGAGAGAGATGATTTAAACCCAAAAAGAGAGAGAGAGAGAGAGAGAGAGAGGGAGGGAGGGAGAGAGAAGCATAGTGAGTTAGCTGTGCATTTCTGTAAAATTTGAAGCAGTATTGTATGGTGGCTTGAGCATATGTTATGCCGATATACCATTTTCTAGCTATCCTTGTCAGGGATGAAAAAGTTCATACAGAGATATTTTTTGCTTGATTTGTCTGTATAGAGGGGAAGTTATCAGAGTTTATGAGTTAATGTACTTTTCATCATACAAGTTCACACTTTAAGCATAAAGAGTAGAACATCAATTTTGTTTTGGCTTTTCTTATTTTCGAATTTCAACATGAGATATAGGTAATCTAATTGCATCCATATCAATTTCCGTTGTTCTTGTTCTTGGACATTGAACTCAAAACTTCGTCAGCTCCAGATCTGACATTGATGGACCTAGATCTGTAGCAAAATTATGAAAAATTTGACCATTTGGCTGAAGGTTCTGATTTACCTGGATCTGAGTTTTAAGAGAGGATTGAGCAGATCTGCCATGAAACAAATTTATAAGAAGCTCACTATGTTATTAGCAGCCTTCATCTGAACAAATTTGCAGATTCTTCTGGTATTTTTATTGTCAATTCCATTCCAAAACCCTTCCCCATTATAGAAGCTTGAAATATGATGAAGATCTTGATATCAGCAAAAATGGGACAAAGATTATCGTTCGGTCAAAAAGTCCATTACGCAATTATGTGATCTGAATGTCTTATGTTTTCATGTTTCTTCAGCCATGAATTGACACTTTTTGAAGGGATCAAATGGGCTGAAGACATGATAACCCTAATTGACGCAATGGATGGATGGATTTTTTTTTTTTTTTTTGGGCTGAATGAATGGATGGATGGATTGACACACCATGTATACATGGAATTTCATCTGAATTATGATTTACTTGGGCCATACCTTAAGTCAATTACAAGGGAGGACAGCGAGGTTCTTTTGCCTCATGAAGCAACACCTGAGACAACCTCATATGAACATTGACCACTATTTTTCTTCTTTTCATACTCTTGCGAGAAAGAAAATGCAAATTTTGTTAAGGGCAAGGCCACCACTTCAAAGTCTGACTGCACCAAAAATTTTGGGTAAGATCTTCAAACAAGACAAACTTCTGATATGATGTTACTGTAGGATGAAAAGGAAAGCATTTCGACGAAAGAGCTCATCTAAAGCACTCGTTAAGCAATCAGATTAAAGTTTTTGATGCACCGACTCTCTTCATCTTCTTTTTTCATAATACGTGGAATAATGGTTTTAGAAATTAAATTATTAAGTAAAATTACATAATCTTTTTTTAAAATTTTTATATTTGATTCCACTCAAATTGAAAGCACATGCACTCGATGCTGCTTGTCTGTGAATGCGCATCATAGGGAGGCAATGTCTCCAACTTTTTCACAATACCTTTCGGCATGTTTATCTTGATTTGGCTGCCTCCTTATAAGAAATCATTTGTTGAAGATTTAGTTGTCCTCAGTATCTTTCTCCACCAAGCATCGACCCCAGACATGCCGCCTGAAAATCATCATCAACTTAATCAAATAAACCCATGGTTAAGCCAAGATATTTATCGAGCAGACCGAAGATTTTTAGGGCTTTGTGCACACTGTTTCTTTACTGATAATCAGTTTTAATCGAATTTGATCAGCTGGATGTGTCCCAAAACACGAAAAGGGAGTAGAAAACACCTATTTAATAAGGTGGAAGTTCATGTACATGTACTGAAAAGAGACCTCGCGCAGTATAAAGTAGATTAAAAATTTTCGAATTCCCTAAAGCATTATGTTTTTTCTATGTACCTTCACACTGTGATGTATGGCATTCCACGTGAACGTTACTTTTGAGACAAGATTCATTGAATTGGAGTTCCGTCTAAGGACTGGATCTATGTCCCTATTAGGTGACACAATGACACATGAACTCTCTCGACAGTGCCATTTGCCGAAGGTTACTTATTAAAAACGAACACGGACCAAATGTAAAGTTGGATTTACAGACTTTATGTTAGGTACTCACGACCTGTACTCATTTTGTTTCGAAATATTCGGTTTCAGTTTTTGGAAATTACTACACCTTTTTTTTTACAAAAGGAAATTACTACACCTTACCGGTATCAAAATCGTGCATGAATCGAATCTCTATGTACAATGCATGCTCTGGTTCCTTCTTTCAATTTAAGGGGAGATGTCTTCTTCATCACGTTAATGGTGCATCATATCAAAGCAAGATCCGACAGGTTCCGAATATTTTCCCTATAAAAGTCAGATTAATGTTGGCCTTTTATCGATGGACAGTCGAGGGTTTAGGAGCAGATCATGTGACTTGACCTGAACATGTCACAGGCTCAAACCGTGTTCAAGAAAGCACATGAACATGCCATGTTTAAGAATCAATCAGCTTCAATTAATCATTAATCTTATTCGAGTTTACTCTTGGTCTTTTAGGATTCTTTAAAGATGAAACAAGAATCAGCTGGGCAGAAGAATAAGTCGGATTATGTTAAGTCTAGAGTCGGTGAGCATGATTATTGCCGTAAGCTTCGCTCGACAGATTAAACACATTCCTAATAATGCGATTGGCGACGACAACAGAACTATTTCATGTCCTAGATTGAACCACGCTCTGGCAGAACTGGTGGATCTGATAAAAGTACCAGAGAGAATAGCTCTAATATTTGGACAACTTTCCTGGCACACTGTCTTGACTTGAGGCACGTCCAGGACATGGAGTTGAAAAAGGAAGAGTTCAATTAAAAAATATCGCAAATGTTATCTTTTGAGCTACTATCATTGAGATGTTCACCGGTTGTGATCGGGAACATTGTATAGGAACTAAGTTTCGATGCTTGGTTACCCGTTAAATTATTCAGTTTGCATGTGGATTCTTGTTCTTCTTATTCCATCCGTTTAGAACACCATCACACGTTCTTCGGACAGTTTTTACTTGGGCTTACATGTGAAACAATTTACTAATGTATATCACATCACTTAAATATGAGACCTACTATTTATAATATAGTTCCATACCTGTTATTTCTATTCACCTAATTGACTAAGTCTTTTAGGTCGAAAAGAACACCACATAATCGAATTACTTTTAAAAATTAAAGCAACAGGACTTCTTCTTTTTTTATGAGATAGAAATACTAAATAGTACTATTGGAATAATTTAAAATACTAGCGACTGTCTTTAAGGTTTATTTTACGAAGATTCATATTTTTTAATGCACCATAATGTAGCTATCATACTAATATCACCTCAAATAAAGAGTAATCCTATCAATGGTGTATATACAAACAATTATATTAAGAAACAAAATTTTCTACTAATTATTAATCAAATATAGCACTTAAGAGAATACTCTATGTATATAAGAAGGAAAAGTAGATATTAGAACTAATATAACAAGGAAAAAAGAAGAGGCCTTTAAAATTTTACAAACCCTAGATAAGCGACAAGCATAGTATATTGATTCTTAGTTTGTACCGTTCACGAAGGCATTCGTCAAACAGATGTTTAAGGCAATGCAAGAAAAAGCTCGAAACATCAATTTGAAGTACAGTGAATCCAATCAGACCAGCTGTCGAGGACTCATTGTAGGCCCGTTTTGTTCCCTCTTAAATGGACATAATAGAGCAATTTGCAATTAGTAATAACTTTGAAAGTTTGAAACAAAATGCTCACATTGACCTATTACTAACACTGACACATGACATCAATGCGATAAATTACAAGTGAAGACAGAAAAGGATTGATGTATTGCTAGTAAAAGCTGCATAGCCCTTGTGGTGCCTTTAGCCCTAACCTTTTTGAAATTTACCAAACATAAATACTAAAAGCAACGTATGCAAATGTATAAACCGTGATCAGTTCCGAAAAGATGGATGGAGGAAAATGTTTTCCACAAAATTCATTTTCCAGAAAAAAAATTAGTAGTTTTTAGTTGTTCGGCGGTGGAACTTGAAAGTGACAAGGAAAGAGCTTTTTGATGTCTAGATCTTACTTTCAAAAATTATTCTCTCCATTATAATCATATTTTATCCTTAATATAAAGAGACTGAAATCATATCAAAATTCTTGTCTAAGATATTACTACACATGAAGTACGAATTTATTTTAATCAAAATAAAGCAACCAAAAAAGAAAGCAAAAAATGGATTATGCAACTAATTAATGAACTCAATCTCTCGTTGCTCATAAAACTTCATGTGAGAATGGTTTTTCATTCCAAAGATACAGCCGAAGAGTAATATTATAGTAAACATCAAAACTAGAAAAGAAAAAGAAGAAAAAAAGCAATGAAAAAGAAATGTCATTATAGAATTAAAGACAATAATATCCTAAATTCGTATTTTCACGAAACTCCCCATACTATTCTTCAAATATTTGACTCACACGGCCTAGTGAAAAATAATATAATCAAATGATGATTTAGTCCAACAGTCCAACAGTCCAACGATAAATTATACACTCATATATGATTGAAGCTAAAATTAGGGATCAATTTGAAGAGAAGCTGAAACCAGTTGAAAGTTTGCTATGAAGAGAAGAAAAATTATAAAGGGTACCCCACAGAGACGGAGGGAGAGAGAGAGAAATCATGTGAAAACTCCGCGAGAGCATGCATGTGAAAAATGCGATTAGGAAAACTATTTATTCTTTTTAGGATGGAGAAATCATTTTCCTCAATTTTAAGTGTGGTTGTTTTTCTTCACCGGAAAGTAATCTCCATTGATTATCCGCTTTTGGATTGAACACATGAAAGTTTGGAAAATCCTTTCATAGAATTATTTTCATGGAAGCAAACGCATTCTAAGTTTCTATGCTTTGTTGTCAATTCGCATATAAATTCTTATTCTTCTTACAAGTGAAAACGCATACTAATATGTGACACGTCACTTAAATATGAGTTTACAGTTTATAATATTATTTGCATATGTGTCACATCTACTCACCTAATTGAGTAAGGTCTTTTGAATTGAACTTTCTAATCGGCGTTACAAAAACCGACTAAAGAAGCTCGAGCCATCTGTGCGGTAGCAACTTCAGAATCTTTGAGATTCATTATCTCGTCACCTTACACTTACCCTAATACTAAGCACAAAAGCCAGAACCTTAATAGAGGGGGGCGAATTGTTGAACATACTATTTTTGTTATTGTTACTCGTAGGGGAGAAATCGCATAAAAAAGTATTATGGGAATAATTTTAAACATCTGTTACGTCTTTTAAGTTTGTGTTATGAAGGTTCATACTTTTAAAGACAAAACTCAATTATTATAATGAGATTTCATCTCAAAAAACAAATTAATTTTTTTTGAATGTGTAAAGAACTAATAATTAAATTAAGAAATGAGAATTTAGAAGCTCTGAAGAAGCTTAGATAATTCTTCTTTTTTTTTTTTTGGCTTATTATGCTGAGTTGCAAGGGACTGGAGGAAGGCTGAGCATATTGCACTATCAGCATACAGCTTTAATTTAAATTAATTTAGTTTTATACTAACTTTATACCCTAGCTTTTAACACAGTACTGCGAAATGCTACCGCCGATTTTGCACTCGTTATTTTTCACTATTAGGTGAGTCAAACGCGTGCTCTTTTCACCCTTTACTTTCATTTTTCGCTTTTAAAATGCAGAACTTTTTAAACCCAAGATAAAGGGACAAGCATAGTATATTGGTTCTCCTCAGTCCATCATCGGCTTGATTATATGAGGAATTGGTCAAAAAACCTGGGCGAAAAGAGCTCGGAACGTCAATCAGGACTACAGCGAATCAATCAGACTACCAGTCAAGGACTCCTTGTAGGCCCGTTTTGTTCCCACTTCAATAGACATCTAAAGCAATTCGCAATTAGTAAAGACTTTGAAATTTTGAATCCGATGCTCGAATTGACCGGGTAAAAATAACACATAACAACAATGTGATAAACAACGAGCACCCAAATGTCAAACTAAATTAAATATAGAAAGGGATTGATGTATATTACTCATGAAACCATACAGAACCCTTGCGATTTGGGCACGTGGCTGCTTTTAAGAAAATCCTCCCGAAATTCACAAGCCATAAATAATGCCCCTCATTTGAAGGTACTCACTCATCCTTAATTGTACCAAAGCAGGGTCGATGAACGACGTAAGGGCGACTAGATCTACTGGTTCAGAGATCTTACAAAATTTTTCCCATTCTACCCATTTTTTCTTTCTTCCATAAGTGCTGACAGCAACATATGCACAAATCTAAAACATCATCAGCCCCAAAAGGACTGAGACGGCTGGATTTGAGAATGCAAATATTTTAGGCAGAGAAGAGAATCTCTAAGGTTACGTTTGGTCCAGATTTCTAATCGAAATTGAATTGGATAGAATAGAAAATGAAATGCAAGGATTTTATTATATCATATCTACTGTTTTGTGATTACAGTCGGATAAATTTATATCAGTTAATGTACATTATTTAGTATATTAGTATAAATAAACCAAAAATTTTATAAACAGAAATAGTAAAAATTTCTTGCGACACTTTTGCATACTTTATTTTTATTTGCTTTTTTTATTTTACTTTCATCTTTTTTCAATTAAGTTCTTTGTTATTTCTTTCTTCCCATTCTACCATTCTCTAATAAAAATTTATTAAATAGTAAACTATACTAATATCTCTAAAATACTAAAATACCTAAAATGTGTAATAAATATAAATATATATTTATATTTATATATTGAATTTACATTCTAAAATTAAATTAAATTCAAATATATAAACAAAAAATAAGATTAAATTAAAATAACTAAATTCTTATTTTTTATTTGAATTTCTTATATTAGAATGCAAATACTATTTATATATTGAAATATAATTTAAATTTTTTAATTTTTTTGTCTAATAATTTTAATTTTTTTAATTTTGTTAATTTAAGGAATTTGTTATTCTAGAAAAGTAACTTTCCTACGTCCATCTTTATTCCACCTCCTCACTGGATAATTTTATCTGGTATATATCCCTTTTATATTCGACTTATCATTTCTTGAGTAGGCACCTAATGGAGGATAAATTAAATTTATCATATCCTAAATTTTATCCCAACTGCCAAACGAAACCTAAATGTTTCTCTCCTGTATGAGACGGAAAAAGAAGAGCAAATTCAATGGGCGGGCCGGCCCAAACTAGTGGGAGGAACTTGTGTTGAAGCCTAAGAAGAGAGATAAGAACAAGCATGTATTGCGCTTGCACGATAGTTGTGACGCCCCCCAACGGCCCCCGATCCGTTAGGGTTGCCACATCGCTTCCTTGTCCTGGATGTCCTTTATTCCGATACCCTTGGATTCCAACGAATCCGCGAGTCTGGGGGTCTATCACATTTCTCATTGGTCCCTGCGCAATAATATGGCGGAAGCGGATCCAACAACTCCCTTCCTTAAACACTGAAATGATGCACACTAGATACACATAGATAATAACCAGGCACTTTTTTATTAACATAAACTTGATAGACGTCTTTTGTCAATACAACAAAAGCCAAAGTTTCCTATACTTGGCTATATCAAAAACTAAACCGACATTTTCCATCAGCTATTCACAAGTCGTTTATCAGCAAGTGTCGGTGTCCAAAAATTTTGCTGCTGACCTCACGTCCTTCGTCACTCCATTCCGCTCGAGCCTCCGTCATTATCCTCTAGCGATGGCAACTTTATCACTCTATAATATGTTAGTCCCCATGAGGGGTGAGTACGACTACTCAGCAGTCAAAATTCTACCAAACTATATTACGGAGCCTATCGTCACCCAATTCCACACAATCCAAATCAGTACGCATAATAGTAGTAATAAACATGCATTAAATCAATAGAGTTTTCCAACAAAATGGCAAGCGTAGTTTAATAACCGGAACATATCATTTCAATCACCTGGGTCCCGATTATAAGGCCAAACTGTTATGACACGTCACATACCGTGCCACACAATTTTGTCTCATAATTAGGCGCAACTATCAAAATGGTGTAACTCAGCAGAACAATCAACTTTAAAACTCAACAGATTTTTGATTCATTATCACTATCTCCCGGAGGACCAGTGTTTGCGTCACTCCAGGCATTCGCACCCAATCTGGCATCACGAAAGCCTCTGGTTCCATATTTCAGTCACCGGACATCCATAGCATGTTATGATTCACCTCCAGGCATCTTGCACCTAACTTAGCATCACGAGAAATCGCCAGGGCTCACTATGTTACTAGTGTCCCCTACCCTCCGGAATGTGTATCATCATACGTCCGGGCATCCCGACACCCGGGGAACCTCTGGGGCTCACCATGTCAATGATGTCCCAGAGGCATCCAGAGGCATCGCAATTACGATCCTCCAGGCATCCTGTCTCCCAGTGCATCGTCGTCCCAAGGGTCTAACGGCAGCAATAACACATTAACCATGGTATAGTAATTAAATCATTTCAATGCCAAAACGTTTTCAAATCACCAATATGGAGAATCCTTTGGGTTATCGAAAATCTCACTTTATGATATCAAGTAATGCAAAATAGGGATTTCAAAGATACAACAATACAACAACAATAGTCTTTAAAAATAGGTCAATCTCATATCGATGAAATCAATTCACGAAATCAAAAGCTTGATACCGAATCCATAAAATCCATTTTCACGTTTAAATCTCAAAATATTGGAGTTGACACATCGGCGGTCAATAATCTCAATTTCGACCCTAAAGTTTTCAAAGTAGTTCACTCACATAAAATCTTAGAGCTTCGAAATATCGGAAATCAGCACGTACGTGGCCTCCACTTCGGACTTGACCACAATAGGTATAAAATCCTTTCCCATATAGTTTAGAATCAACCCGATAACCTCCGAGTTCACAATTCAACGTGAGTATACCAAAATAATCTTAATATACGGGACGATTTCACCAAGCAATGACAACATTCACGTCTTATAGGTTAGTAGATATCGACTTGCCTTTGGTTTGGGGCGTCAACAGCAAGGCGAATCCGGGAGCTTGCGGGTGCGGTTCGGTTGAAGCGAGCTGGACGGTAACGGCAGCGTGCGATGAGGCGCAAGCTGCGGGTTTCCTGGTCCAGCAGCAACTGAGGGACGGCGGTGAGGAGGTGGTGCGGTGGAGTGGTGCGATGGCCGCCGGTGAGTGGCGGAGTACGGGCAGAATGGCACGGGTTTTTGGGACTGGAATTGTGATGAGAAGGTTGCTATGTTTGAGAGAAAGGTGTCGAAGAAAACGAGGGAAGCCCTCTCTGCCGCTTGCCTTCACTGCCTCGTGACTCTATGAGTCAACAATTCAGGGTCTCGGTGGCAGCAAGAGGGAGAGACGGCGCCGAGCGTAGGTGTCTTGGCTTGAGAGTTCTCTTCTCCTACTTGCGACAGCTTGGCCATCCATGCACGAACGTGGCGGTTTGTTGGTCAAAATTTTCCTTTTTGTTGACTGTCGAGGGGTGGCGTGTCTCTCTGCATGCATGGCTTGCGCTGGTCGGCCACCTAAGGAGAGAAGAGAAGTCGTAGCTGCAGCGGTCAAAGTCTTCTAGCGGACGTCCAAAAGAACGTGGCTGCATGGGTCAAACATTTTCCATTTGCTGACCAACGAAAAGAAGAAATGCGCATGGAGAATTGGGGTCAGCGTCTTCAACGGTTGCATGGAGGAGATGGGCAGCTTAACGTGGCTGTATGCATGGCTATCGAAGGAGAAAAAGCGTACGTGAAGTTGTGTTAGTCAGCGGTCCTTCGCTGGAGACGGTTGAGAGTTGGCGTGAGGGAAAGGGGGAGGTCTTCAACGTCTTCCGTCATAAACTTTCACGTACGTATGGGTCGAAGAGGTCTCGCATGAAGATTTGGCTAGAGAGGTACAAATACCAGTGGAGGTCGGTCTCAGGGATGATGTTACCTAAAGAAAGTTTCCGATGAGACGTTGAGCCTCACGGTAATCAGATTGTCATGAAACAGCAAAGGTATACGTTGTAAAATCATCACGAAACGTGACGTCTCGGTCTGATGATGGAAATGATGAAATGGCATCCACAAGAGGTGCCAACAACGTAGTCCGACAACATACTCATCGACCCGTCTCGGACAGTTACATATTCGAGGTCCGACGAAATCCGGATGTCACAATAGCATTCTTCTTTATCCTGTATATATCCCTCTTATATTCGATTCATCATGTCTTGAGTAGGCACCTGTGCAGGATAGAATAAATTTATCCTATCAATTTTATCCCGACTGCCAAACGAAATCTCCTGTATGAGGCAGAAAAAAAAAAAAAAAAAAAAAAAAAAAAAAAAGCAAATTCGATGGGCAGGCCGGCCCAAACTAGTGGGAGGAACTTGTGTTGAAGCCTGAGAAGAGAGATAAGAACAAGCATGTATTGCGCTTGCACGATAGCATTCTCCTTTCTGCAAATCCCACTTACAAGCGAAAAGTTCTTAAGTAGTAATAGATGCACCTTGATTTCTACTTCATCAGCCACGTGATTGCCCAATGTGCAAAGATTGGTGGATTAATTGGAGCTTCGAAGTGAAAAGAAATTTTTCATCTCAGTCCAGCAAAGTTTCAGCTTCTGAGAGCTATAGTTGAACTACAGAAGCAGAATGTCACCACAAAAAAGGCGCTCGCGCACACACAAACTGAGAGTTTTCCAGAAAATCAATTAGCTCTGAAACTGCTTTTCACCAATTACAGTAAGGAAACATCTCTGCCTAAATAGCACTTCACGCATCGAACAGAGTAAATCCCACCATGATATCTAAGCGGGAACAAAAATTACAAAAGGGGGATAAAAAACAGCTCCAAGATTCAAGGAGTTGAAGATAGCCAGAATAGACAATGGTGAGTACAGGCTCCATGATTATCTATGCTAAAAAGAGATTGAAATACTGACAATCAAGGAGAATGAATAACAAACCTAGCATACAACACCCTATATCACCTGTCGTTGCCGAGCCTATATTTCAGTTAGTCCACCAAAATCATGCCTGCAAGAAATAACAAAGTTAAGAAAGTCACCTTTTTGCAGACGCCAACAAGAAAAGTGGGTCTTTACATTTCTCTTTCAGGAGACATATTTTGATCATCTCCCATAGGCATACATAAACAGACATCCTAGTTTTCAGAGATTACATAAATCATTCTGAACAGAGAGTCCAGGACTGCCACTAACAAGAAAATTACACTGATAACTTAAATCCAAACATGGTATGCCAGTACTTGGTTCAATAGCAGCAGCTTCTCTGAGAATTACAAACCTTAAACACCCCTCCTTGGACATATCCCCAGCCTTGCAGTTAATCTTTTAGCTAAGACCCAAAGAGAACGCAAACCTTTCATTCTCTTGACAATTATAATCAAAACTAATCGGACAGCTGTGAACCTTGGTCAACTTCCATAGTGCAATGCAAAAATGTCTGTCGAGCTATGAATTTTGGTCAACATCCATACTGCAGCCCAAATGTTACATTTGCTTAAAGTCACTTGACTATGAGTAATCATCATTTCAGAATTTCATTATGTTATAGTAATATCATTTTATGAGTCTGAACATGGTGGTCCAATTCAAGATGCTGCAGCCACTTAAAACTCACTTCCTTATAATCATTTAAACTGCCAATTATAATAGGATTGAGGTGGCCAAGTATAGCAAACTAGTAATGCCAACAAAAAAATTTGATGCAGTTATGATCAGGGACGAAAAAGTATCTCACTTTCCCATCAGATAATACCTTTGCATTTTGAATTAGACTTACGATCTCTAGCTACATCTCACCACTAATGGCAAAAAGATCTGATATCGTAATGACTATAGGACAGCCAAAGAATGAAAATTCTTCTGGACGTCATTAATATCTATTCTCATATTAGATTTGTAACAGTGACCAGTGAGATTACAGAACTAATAAGAGCAAAATTTCCATCAATGGAATGCCATAGACTACTACAAACACAACAAGACATTTAAACATCAAAGATTCTAGAAACAAAAGTTTGACAAGGCATGCTTGGTGTGATGGCAATCTACACTGTAGTCATATAGTCAACTGTAACATACCTGTTGTTTTTTCTTCTTTGGCCTTCTTTTTCTTCGAGGTTTATGGGCATCAGAATTTGAACTCAAGTTACTACTAAGACCAGTCCTTGAGTTTGAGGATCCCCTTGCATGAAAAGATCTGCTTGTGCTGTTTGATGTGTTGCTTGATGTAGACACTTCAGCTCTTCGAACAGACTGATTTGCCCTTGATGTAGAGCCAAACCTTGATTTACCATGAACGGATGCTGAAAATGACTTGTTTGATGGCCTAGGAGGAGGCATTAAAGCTCGAGCAGAAACCTGACTCTACAAAAGTAACATTAAAAGTGAAGAAAAATAAGAGTTTACTGGCATTAGATGCATTTTTAGCTTAATTGCTCAAACATAATACCTGATTTTTTTCATCGCTTGACATACCAGATGCTGCTTTTCCTGAAGCACTAGAAGCCTGCTCCCTATATAGAGACAACTTATTTTCTTTGGACATTTTCAACAGGCGACTTGAGAAGAGTCATTGAGCAACTAAAAAGCAAATTCAAACACAAATTCGAAAAAGAAAAATACATAAGAAAAAGTAAAACACATTTTGCACAACAAAGAGATCACAGCTTCAAAGGAAAGGCCCAAACCATGGGAAATAGATATTGCTTCTTAACTACAAATTTTGCTATTCATCAATCTATTGTTTGGAAATAACTTGTCCATTTTACTACAGGTTTTCCTACATCTTAACATTACCCAAGAAATGGCAATCAGGTCTCATCAAAAGAAAATAAAGCACATCAGACTGACGACAAACTTAAAGCTCTAAAATCCCCAAAAATAGCATGCGAGTTCATAGCTACAGTTAGTACCTCAAACTTTTATCTGTCCATTCATCATCTGCATTAGCTTCATCACTTGAACTTCCAGCAAGGAAGAAGTCATCCTCACTTAGATCCAAAAGTCCATCGTCCTCACTTCCAGTCTCTGCAAAAATTGTTCCACATATGTGCCAAAGACCAGGACAAGTGACCGAACATTAGATCATCACCCAGGACATAAAAGGATATTCTACTGGCCTACTGACAGAAAGGACAACTGGACAAGTTTTTAGATGTTAGAAAGTTAAGATTTATACTTCTTCTATAGAAAATCATTACTTTGGACATCTTGTTGCTCGAGTTCTTCGCAGAACAAACATTGGTTCATTGAGTTAGTAAACAAACCCATGCCTAATATATATGGAACAACCGAGTGAAACTGGGAAACAAAGATATTTAAAGTAATTACTGTATACAAGAATTAGAGATTAAACGGCTTCCAGATACAGGGAAAAGTCTTCAGCTCAATGAATGGAGACATACCTATTATGGACTTTATGATCACATATAATTTTCAACATCTAGTAGATGATGACCAACCTAAAAGTTTATTAAGCGAAAGAAATGACCAAAAGAGCTATACCTTCCAAATCTTTCCCACTGGCTGCAGCAGCAATTAAGTTAGCTTTTATCTGCTTACGCAATCCATTTCTCCTATCAACCATGTCTGAATCATCACCTCCAGAGAATAAAGATACATACTTCTCTGTCTTGGGAAAGAACTGCATATAAAATAAGAAGGGTAAAAATCAAGGAGTTTTGTCTTTAGAGCTACATTTGATATTACACAAAACACTGCAACATGCTAACAACTCTTGTGCATAAGCAAGATTAACACTCTCCCCCCCCCCCCACAAAAAAAAAAAAAACGAAAAAACAACAAAAAAAAAAAAAAAACACAAAAACAAATGCCACCCAGCATCAAACTTAAGAAAAGAAACATACACTTCCACTGCATCATCACAACTCACCCTGACATATTCAAGATCTTCTTTCAATTTAGATAGCTGTTCAGCAATCGCAGCATCTTGTTCTGGACCAGATGAAGTGCGCTGCATTTTCTCTAACCGTCTTATTCTTCTTTCTATCTTTCTTCTCTCTGTTCAATGAAAGATTAAACTTGATTAGCCAATAAAAAAGATGAGAATATTCAGAAGAAACATTGTGTGAGCATGTGAACTAGTACATATGAAGTGCAGACTAACCAAAAAATTTAATCTTTCTATCTCGTAGGAATATCTTTTTCTCAACAGCTAGACGAGAATGAATCTCCTGCTGTTTCTTGAGTCCTTCTAACTTCTTTTCCTGTGCCTCTCTCACCTCAGGAGGAAGATCCTTTGTACATAAGAACCATAACGTCAATATCATCATGCAATCCCAATACATTTTGATAAAGCATCAAAACATAAAAAGGAATAACAGAAAATAGGTCACTGAACAGTTCTGATGCAAGAATACAGAAATGACAATGTTTGAACAAGTAGGTAGAATAGGCAATGACCCCTCTTTGGCAGAACTGGCAGCTTGATTTTTTATTTTTTATTTTTTATGTTTTTTGGGACAGAAATAGGCAAATCTTCTTTAACGGCTGTCAATTTCTAGCAAAGTAGTAATGGAGTGAAAAGAATACGGGGAAGGAAATTCTAACGACTCTTGAATGGGCTAAGTTGCCGAGATGTCGGTTTTTATCTTAATCACTAGAGCGCTCCAACAAATGGCCTAGTGCAAGACATATTGGAATCCTAGTCCTACAGTTTCTCCTAACATTAAAATGGCACTTAACACTGAAAGTAACATCACAAGACGTAGCACTTAAACGACAGTCATTACAACAGAAGCTGGATGAGTAAACCAAATAGATGTGAATGAAGGACGTCTCTTCAAACATTTCAAAGGCACACCCTTGTTAAATCATAAGTTCCTAACAACTGTCAGGGACAACATTCCTCCAATTCACAAGTAGGAGACTTAGCCAATTGCCATGGAGCTCATAGAAAATCTTCCCCACGTTATGCTACCTAAGTTTTAATCGGATGAACTATCATTCTCGCGGAAGTGCCAGACAAAATACTTTAGCCGGTCAAGTCGACCTAATAATTCCTAATTCTCCAAAGCGCTGCTTCTCGCGGGGCTTCATGCCCAATGGGTTCTACCCGAACACTCGAGCGAAGCCAGACTTCGAAAGTTCTATCCATTTTCACTCGAAACAAGCAGCAACAACACGCATCCATCCGAACCCGGACATCTGCTCCGTACAATCAGCTAAAAACATCAACTTTGATCAATCACCGAATAGCCAGACAACCTACACAATCAGTAAAAAAAAAAAACAGGCTATTCCATCTAAAGTATAAATTTCATGATACGAAACAAACCCCCCCAGAAAATCCGACTTCAATCCAATCCGCACGAGCAAGAACCCTAGCTCGAAAGTCCAGCTACCATCGAACGAGCGCGCGAGAGGGCTCGAAGGGGAAAAGCGAGCATCCAATCGGTTGAGCGAGGAGGGGGCAGAGAACGCAAGTACCTTGCGAAGCATGCGCTCGACGCTGCGAATCTGGTTCTTGAGCGAGACGGCCTTCGGCTTCTTCTCCACCCCCGGCGCCTTCGACCGGCGGCCGGCGGGCTTGACCCGCCGCTTGCCGTATCCGCCGTGCGCCATCGATTATCCGATTGCGCTGAGAGAGAAGAGAAGGAGAGAGCGATGCTTATGTACGCACGGCGTTACCTCTGGGCCTGTAGCCCGAAAGTTCCGGATCCGGGTCCGACCCAGTCAGGTCGGTTCGGGTTTTCGGGTTCGATCCGAGAGCCGTGTTCCTCCTTCGGGCCTACTCTTCGAATCTTTTTGGCGGGACGGGCTTAGTTTCGGGCTCGAGGCCCAAAAACAATGAAAGCCCAGGACGGAAGTGAGGGTAAATGAAAAGTCTTTAGGATCCAAAAATAAATTTATTAATAAATAAACATGCAAAAAAAAAGGGCGTTTCTCGATATAGAAGAGAGGGATTTTAATTTAAATTATTATTAATAAATAAACCATGCAAGAAAAGGTGTTTCTTAAAGAGAGAATGGAGAGATATTTAATTTAATTCTTTTTTTAGTGGAACCACGATTAGTTAATTTTATCAATTTTCTGTTTGACATATTTTCCTTAAATTGTGTCAGGGGTCATTCTCCAATTAATGGTTATTTATCGAAATATATGATTATTATGTTTTTTTTTTTTGGGAAGATAGAGATGAGCGGTACAATTTCCATGAAAAAAATATCTTCTTAATATAACCAAATTAAAAATAAATAAAGGGTATTCGTTCAATTAGAGTTGCAAATATCGATTTGCTTTAAGTTTGATTTTTTTATAAAAAAAAATTGGACCGAAAGTAATGGTTTGTATTTGAACTACACCGCAAACCAAATAAAATCAATCTGCGCTAATATATTTCCTTAATTTATACATATTATCAAAACCCCAAACAGAAACTATCTAGTAACATTCTTTATAGCACATTTACTCGAATTGATTATCCACATTGTAATATAAGCAAGTAGATCTTGCCAAGACTTGAGCATGAGCTGATAATTCAATCTCCGAGAAATCAAAGATGCCATCGCTCTCGCACAAGCCGTACACCATGTCATCCATGCTCAGCCTCTTCGATGGGTCCAATTCAAGCCCGAGATCGCAATGCTCTCCATCGAGCACGACGAGTCCACTACCAGGCCCTTGTCCGTCCATCTCCTCGGCCTCTCGGCTGTCCCGATCTCCTCACTACCGCCGCTTCCACCAAAGACCTCGACCACGCCGGCCCACACCACTCTGCCTTCCTTGTCCATCACCTCCCTCCCAAGACCAGCTCCGGCAGGATGACCTCGAACGAGAACACATCAATCCTCATGGACACGAACCCGTAGGACAAGTAGTCCAGGGCGAGGCAGCAGCCTTTGGGTGCCCATGAGCGCTTGGTGACAGCGCTGCAGCCCAACTTCGCGAGGCCGACATTGGCGATCTTGGCCCGCATGTTTGAGTCCAGCAAGCTCTCGCTGCTCTTGATGTCCTTGTAGACTATTAGAATATTAAAATATTAATAATGTCTTCATCTAACAGCTTGAGTATATAAAAGAGAAATGATTACTTGATAATTTTTAATCTACTGTGAAAACAACGGTTTATTCTGAATCACAATAAATTAAATATTTATAAGACCCATTCCTTCAAAATTTGTGGCTTATAAAAAATTATTATTTTCATAGTACTCAAAAAAATAAAGCCTTATTTAGAATGATTGGCAATAATTTCACAAAATCCTACATGAATCAAAAGCTGCCTGAGTTCAAATCAAGCCCCTATTGATGTGGAGGTGTTCCTTGTGCGCGATTGCTGACATCACTTGGACCTTCAAGTGATGTCAAATTGTCTCTCGTGCCCGATTGTCAACCGAGTTGTTCCTTGCGCGGGATTGCTGACATCACTTGGAGGCAACATTGAGGGATTTAAATACTCGATTCCTAAGATGTCAAGATGTGGATGTGTTGTCCCTGCAGGTCTCGCAAGGACAACACATCCACATCTTGACATCTTAGGACTTGAGTGATGTCAACAATCCCGCGCAAGGACAACACATCTACATCTCAAGAATCGAAAATTTAGGGATGAACCTAAAGATACATTGAAAGTTCAATAACTACATTATACATTTGATTGTAATGTAGGAACTGCATTGAACAAATTAAAAATTCAGATGCCACATTGTACATTGGGCCAAAATTTAAAGATGAACCTAAATATACACAAAAAGTTTAGGGATTACATTGAGTAAATTGGAAGTTCAATGACCACATTATTCATTTGATTACAGTGTAGGAACTGCATTGAATAAATTAAAAATTCGAAGAGCGCGTTACACATTAGGTCAAAATTCAAAAATTATTTGTGCTATTTTCCCTTTAATATACAGAGATCTAAGTAAAGTTAGAAGTGAAGCCAACATAATATGCATCAAGAAACTAAAAACACGATTTTCATAATTCACGGCAATATGGTTCTCTTTTCATTTATTTTTTGCCCTTACGATGGTTCTCTTTCATTTCTTTTTAGCCCTTACGAAACATTCGCTGGAGGGAGAGAGAAAAAGAGGTTTCTCATCCGCACATTCATTCATGGGCCTAGAGCTCCCTATAAGCTGGGCCTTGCTCTGGTGGAACTTTTCGTTCGTCAATCGGGTGATGTCTCGGGACAAGCCCATGACTAATGCTGCTTGACCGATTTGGAAAACTAGTGACACGACATCGGAAGCTATTGGTACTAAATATTTAATTCACATTTAACTTGCAAGCTTACATAAAGGAAAATTCAAAATAGATATTCTACTCTCAAACTTTCACCTAATAATTGCATTTTATTTAAAATGATTGGGTCTTCAGCCATGCGCGCACACACACACAAGCACCCGGAGGAAGAAAGGCTTTCATGCTGGCCGGGCCTACAAAACCAGCCCATCTATCAAAGCTAAGGCTTGATCTGTTCGACACGGCCCACGGTTTGAGCGTGCTCCAGATCCAGCGGGCAGCTTCTATGCAACTCTCTTCTCCCTTTTTCACCAGAGCAACCGACTTCCAACACCAAATCATGGCCGTCCATTTCTCTCTTCATAAAGTATTGAGCAATTGTTGATAGTTTGTTTGTAAAATAAATTAAGAGGTATATTGTCTTACATTGAAAAGATGTGAGTACGTGGGCTAATATATAAGTGTGGAAGTTTTCTAATCTTATGATTGAAAATCATTGACTAAGTGGGTTCGAAATTATAATATCTGCGTCGAGGCGAGTGATCACTTTGCACGTTGGTACTCTCATTTTCAGACTTTGTGGGAAGCAAATAATTCATTAAATCAAATTCTAATTTCCAATTCCTTTTCCAACATCAGCTTTCACTTCAAGAGGAACCTTGCTGATGTGGATGTGGATGTGGATGTACTGAGAGGCAACCTTGATGACCGCGATGTGTATGTACTAACTAGCTCAAAACCTCGATGATGGGGATGTGCATTGTATGAACAGTGACAATGAACAGTGATTTTCCCTAGCCTACTATTACAGTAATGTTACAGTAATGCTACAGTAATTCTATAGTAACTTGTTACAGTGATTTGCTACAGTCAGCGGTCTCGTCCGTCGCGAGCATTGATACCAACTGGCTCAAAACCTCGATGATGGAGACGTGTATGTACTAACCGGCTCAAAACCTCGATGATGGGGACGTGTATGTACTAACCGGCTCAAAATCTCGATGAGCGGAGAAATTACCAACTGGCTCAAAACGTTGATGATCTAGACGTGTATGTACTGAGAGGCAGCCGGCTCAAGTACTTAAATTCCTCAACACCATCTCCTTCCTTCGCTCCATCCCTCCCACCATCTCTCTCTCTCTCTCTCTCTCCCCCCACAGGGTTTGTGTTTCGGATCTCTGTCCAAACACCCGAAGAAGGAAAAAGGAATGGCGTTGCCAGCAGAGAGAACCGCCAGCGGCCGCGAGTACAAGGTCAAGGACATGTCGCAAGCGGACTTCGGCCGCCTCGAGATCCAGCTCGCGGAGGTCCAAATGCCCGCCCTCATGTCCTGCCGCTCGGTGTTTGGCCCCTCGCAGCCGCTCAAGGGCGCAAGAATCACCGGCTCCGTCCACATGATCATCCAGACTGCCGTCCTCATCGAGACCCTCACCGCCCTCGGTGCCGAGGTCCGCTGGTGCTCGTGCAACACCTTCTCCACCCAGGACCACGCAGCGGCTGTCATCGCCCGCGACTCCGCTGCCGTCTTTGCCTGGAAGGGCGAGACGCCCCAGGAGTACTGGGGGTGCATCGAGCGGGCCCTCGAGTGGGGCCCCGGCGGTGGCCCCGACCTCATCGTCGGCGATGGGGGCGATGCCATCCTCCTCATCCACGAGGGCATCAAGGCGGAGGAGGCCTACGAGAACACTGGGAATCTCCCCGACCCGGCGTCCACCGATAATACGGAGTTGCAGATCGTGCTGACCGTAATCAGGGATGGGTTGGAGACCGATCTGAAGAGGTACCACAAGATGAAGGAGAGACTCGTCGGAGTCTCCGAGGCCACCGCCACTGCTGTCGAGAGGTTGTACCTGATGCAGGCCAATGGGACTCTCTTATTCCCCGTTATTAATGTCAATGACTCTGTCACCAAGACCAAGGTACTAGTAAAGAATCTAGTCATTCCACTCTTATGATCGAGAGTAGAATCACCAGTAGCTCCATTTAATCCCTTCTTGGAACGCAGTGCTCTTGCATGAAACAGTTTCAAAACTTGTGCGGTTGCCGCCCCTGTGGGCCTGACGGTCTACTGATGGCCGTCGACGTCGAGATCGCTGGGAAAGTTGCTGTGGTTTGTGGATACGGAGACGTGGGCAAGGACTGCGCCACTGCCCTCAAGAAGTCCGGTGCTTGTGTCATCGTGACCGAGATCGATCCCATCCGGGCTCTCCAAGCTCTCATGGAAGGCATCCTGGTCCTAACCCTCGAGGATGTTGTCTCCGAGGCCGACATCTTTGCCGTCACTGCCGGCGGCAGCAAGGGCATCATCATGGTCGACCACATGAGGAAGATGAAGAACAACGCCATCATCTGCAACATCGGTCCCTTCAATAACGCTATCGACATGTCCGGCCTCGAGACCTTCCCAGGCGTGAAGCGCATCACCTTCAATCCTCAGACGGACAGGTGGGTCTTCCCCGACACCGAGTCGGGCGTCATTGTCTTGGCGGACGGACGCCTCGTGAACTTGGGCCACCCTAGCTCGGTGATATCCTCCTGCACCTTCACGAACCAGGTGATGGCGCAGCTGGAGCTGTGGATGGAAAGGGACACGGGCAAGTATGAGAAGAAGGTCTACGCCATGCCCAAGCACCTGGACGAGAAGGTGGCCAGTCTTCACCTCGGCAAGCTTGGCGCTAAGCTCACCAAGCTTAGCATGGAGCATTCCGACTAGATCAGCGTCGCCGTTTTAGGATTCTTGATATTTAGCTAAGTATGGTTGGGTACATTCCGAGAGCGGTGGGCCGTGGATGAAGTTTGGAAGTCAAGTAGAATAAATAAATATGTATGTATGTATTTATGTATAAGAGAATGTAAGGCCTCGCCTAAATCTTATTACTAAAGGTTTCCAGCTATAAATAAAAATAGAAAGTAAAATAAACTCCCCTCGGCCTCGATGACTCTCAAAGCTGAAAGGCGACCACTATTTATATAAAAAGAAAAAAAGAAGAAGAAGAAACCCGCCCGAAACAAAACCCGACCGACATTCGGACCAGTTCTCCTTCCGGTTCGGATAATAAGAGAAAAATCGGACATTGTGGACGATTCGGTTCCGAAACGCATCGAAAGACGCTACGCCATCTCCCTTCCCAACTTCATCCGTCTCCCACATCGCCATCTCGGTCTCTCTCGGGTCAAAGTGTCTTCAAGGTTCGACCTCGGATTCACTCTTCCTCTCTTTTTCTCGCGATTCCGTCGCTCGGGAGATGAGTTCAGAGCGTCTTCAAGGTTCCGTCGAATTGGATTCTGCCTGTCGAGCGTTAACTTTGCTATGTCGGAGGATTTGTGTAAACGTCGAAATGCTCGTTGTGTTCTGTGCAAATATTCAATTGGCAGAGGGAAAAGGTGCATGAAATCATGATCTCTTGGTGGCATGGCGATGCTCAGAGATGAGTTCCTGCGTTATGTGAGGAGGGAGATGAATATGATCACCTTACCTTCTTTGATTTAGGAACTTTCTTCTATGTTTGTTGACTGACAAATTTCAGGTGGCTTTCGGCAGCCGCTTCTAATTGCTATCTTGCTTTCGAATCGAATGTTGAGCACGGAAGGACTGAGAGTTTTAAGAACTTTTCAGGGGGCTTAATGACTCCGTTAGCTGTGTTAGGTTATCTGCATCTTACAGGGAAGCTAGAGTCGAGAAAAGTATTCCGTCAGTGTATGCACTCGTTGTTCTCCTTCTGAGCTCGTTTGGGTCATTTCTAAGGGGTTGATGAATTGCGTTGTTTGGATTTTTGCACAACAGTTCGGCGGTACACATAGGGTGGAATTGTGTCGTGCAGATGCTTGAATTCTTGCCCAGGGAAACGTGTCTGTACTTGGTGTTTACTAGTTCTTTAATTGTTTCGATGTGAGCTAGCTGGTGTTATTTTATTTTGAGGTTGGATTGTTCATGCGTGTACGTTTATGTGTTTATTTGCTCGCGCATGTAGAGCAGTTTTGAGCCTCTGTGCCCTCTAACAAGTAGCGCAATACTACTATATCATGTAGGGCAGCAATTTGGAGAACAGGACCCTTTGTGATGTCAATTGTATCTGGTGTTTTCAAGAAGTTCTGCAGTCATAGGAGAGAGGCCTTGTTTTCGAGAAGTTATGCAGAGTTAATAGTTCAGCATGTACAGATGTGCTTGTCATAAGTTCATAATTTCACTCGTTATAGTGGTTGTTTTATCCTGAAAGTTGCAGGACTACAATGTGCTTTTCTAATTATATATGACATTCATAGGCAGGACTCCATGCCAAAGAATCCTGCCATTTAGGCGAGCTTTTCTAGTTATTTGTCAAGAGGCTGTAGAAGACTAAAAGCTTCCATAACGCACTGTGCTTTTATTATTGTATTGTAGAGGAAAATTGGTCTGGAATGTTTATCTGATTGTAATAATAATTGGCAGGTTTCAAGTGTCACAGATTGAAGGATTGCAAGATGCCGGCAATGAGGGATCTTAGTGCCACAAATAGAAGGAGAAGATCCGTCGTGGGGGATCACTTTAAAAGGACTCCTTGTGCAGACAAGAGCATTAGAGATTGTGCCTATCTCGACCATAGCATTAGAGGCCGCATTTAGCATAGGAGGTTGTGTCCTTGACTTGTTTCGTAGCTCCTTGACCCCCAAGTATGGTGGGTGAAGGCTTTTATATGTGCTCAAGATTGGCTACGATCTGCACCACTTTCACTTTTGATTGAGGACGACTTTGAAGAAATCAATAGTTTCGAGTTAGGTGAAAAAATATTTTTATAGAATATTTGCACCATTCTATTTAAAATGGATACTTTAGTCCTAATTTTCATTGTGAATTTAATGCAGAGTTGTTAACTACGAACATGGAATTGAACCTGATATTGGTTTCTTTCGACGATCGACAAAGTTGGAGATTGGTACTGGTCAAACCAATTTCTTATATTTCTTGTGAATTTACTTTCTCCATATTTTGTATCAGGGGCTGAATAACGCTGCATCAGGGGCTCAGTAACGCTGTCTCCTTCATTCTCTACTTGCAGGGTGAACTTAGTTGAGCAAGAAAACCAATGGTGTTTCTGGGTGTGCTCTGTTTCTGTTAGTAGTCCTTGGTGCATGTTCAGAGTTTCTTTTTTTTTTTTTTTTTAACCTTTCTAAATTGACTAGGGACCAGACCAGAATATTAGACAACTATCTTCTTGAAGACTCATTCCTTGCTTCTGTTATAGATAGTTGGTAGTTGCATGGAGAGATGGAACCTAATAGCAAGTTCTCTCATTCACGGTAATCTTTGTAGTGTAATCTCACATGCCAGAGAACTTTGCATTTTATGAATTTTTGTCTTCTTCATTTCCTACTTGTAGGTCTTGTAACATTGCTTGCTTTTATATGTCAGTGGCCTTCACCAGAAATGTCTAAATTATACTACTTATTTCTGTGCGTGGTTGATTACTCTCTTCTTGTTCCTCTCTGTAAATCTACCCATCTGATGGGTGAAAATCCTTTCGAGAGCTATCCAGTGTTCATGTTCGCAGCCAGTGCACCCAATGTTGATATGCTTAGAGTGAGAACGTCTCTACATTTATCTCAATTACTTTTCAACGTGGGGGTGAACAGTTTTTCCACTGTTTGAATGATAATCCGTTGTGACTGGGAGCCGAGCAATGGTCTTCTTGATAATGAAATGACTACTCATGTGAGTGATTCTGGTTTGGCAAGGCTGGTGTCAAGGTTCTGTAAAGATCATGCGAATCAATTTATCTTGCTCGCTGTCAAGTGTACCACAGGATATGCAGCTCCAGGTACAACTCATCATGAATTTGCTTCTAGTGGTATTTTGACACAGAGGGGAGATGGTATTTATGTTTAATCGGAATGGCGGGCATGGGAGCCAAGCTATCTAGTCTCAGAGACGTGTACAGCTAAGGAATACTTTTGCTCGGGAGAAGACCAACTGGCGAATTATTCAGAGATGGATAGAAGCTGCACAAGTATGCTAAGATGGCATTACCTGATTGTGCTCTAGAGTTGTGGAACAAAAGACCCTGCAGGAGGTCTTGGAAGAAGTATGAGACATTTGCAATTCCTGTCTCGGCAACTCAGAAAGCAAGCAGAACCGAATCATTGCTCTCCATACTAAGAGTTGCAGTGGCGTGCTCAGAAGAATCCTCAATAAAGAATGAACACGAGAGTCGTTGTAGTGGAATTTGCTTTCAATCTGAGATGAATAATCTTGGAACTGTAAGTGCATGGAAGCTCCTGACATGGATAATGCCAATTTAAGCGTTCCTCATTCACAACTGCAAATCTTCACATCCCAAATTCCACCATATAATGAAGTCCTGGAATTCCCCTTTTTTTTTAATTGTCTCCTTTTGGAAAGAAAGTCTTTGCTGAGTGTGCTTGTCTGGTTGTCACCTTATTACAAGGTAACCTTATGTTGAGGAGTATTAGCATCATGTGCAGTATTTTCTGTGATTCTGGAAGAAAAAAAAAAAAAAAGAATCGTTTGACCGCACCTCTCTTGCTTGGAAAGAGATATTACCGAATGGAGGCTCAAATTAGGGTATTAGCTTGTAATAATGTGAATACTTGAAAAAAAGCAAGAAAGAATCCGACCAGAACCATTTTGTCAGTACGAATTGCATGCAAGGCCAGGTCTCAGCGAGAGTATTCCCACCACGAGCAGGGTTTAGAGAAACTCTGATCTGAACCATTAACACCTTTTGAGCTCACAAAGCTTAATCATTCGACTCGAGATGGTACTATGTGTAGTGTTTAATTTCGAGCTTGACTGATAAAGGTAATCGAAACAATCAATTTTACTTGACAGGTTGGATTTTGTTGACTTGGAAAGGTAATTTTATATTATATAGTGATCATTAAATGCGGCATGACTCGGATAGTGATCATTGAATGTGACAATGCCATGATGATTTGCTCATCTACTGTTGTAGTAATTTTGACGGAAGTAAAGGGAACCACGCGAACTTATGGAGTTTTTTTGTTTCTTTTTTGTTAGGGTACAACTTAGCTGTCTGTACCCTGTCAAATGACGAAGTGACGGTCAACTAAAGACCACACATCTTGGATGGAAACTGGTTGACTTTTCAATCGATTTCCATCTTTTACCCTATTTTCTTTTCTTTCGTTTTGATTTTGATTTTTTTATTGTAGCTTAAATTGACAGATAAAATTGTAAAAGGGCTCACACAATAAATTGACCGGCGGCGGCGCGGCGGGCGGGCAATGACTTGACGGTGGCGATGAGCGGCCGACGGACGGTGGTCACGGCAACGAATAAAGGACCGATTGACGAACGATGAGAAGAATTTTTATTTCGATTTCTATTCTAGAAATAGAGAAGTAGAAAATTTTAGTTTCGATTTCTCTTCCAAACCTATTTCGGAATAGAAATCTATTCCGAAATAGAAAAAAACTGAATAGGTTTATCAAACGGATTTCTTCCGTAAACAGTGCCCTAAAGAAAAACTATTTCTGGAATAGAAATTTTGGTTATCATGCACCCCTTAACTAGCCCCTACTCTGGCTTCATTAGAAACTACAAGTTTCTTTGCGTTTCTTCTCGTTCTCTCCTCTCTCACTTTCTTTTCTCCACCGCCAGACTTGTAGCTCGAAAATCCGGACCGGCCCGGTCAAGTTGGTTCGGATTTCTGGGCGGGATCCTAGACCCATTCCTCCTTCAGGCCTACTCCTGAAATCTTTTCAACGGGTCGAGCTCGATTTTTAAGCTCGAGGCCGAAATATATGACAAGCTCGGAATGATTCTTCTTCACATAGAATGTATATTTCGATCATCAATTTAATTATGCTTTTGGAGGATATATAGTTAGTTTAATTTTAACAAGTTCCCATTCGCCGAGATGGCATTCGATCTTAGCAAGATAAGAAGTTTCTCATATCACACATTCATTCATGGGCCCAGATCTCTCTCAAAGCCAAGACTTGCTATGGTGAAACTTGTAGCCTTTTAATCTAGAGATGTCATGAGACAAGCCCATGACCATTACTTACTCAGTTTTGAAAACAACTAACATCAAAAGTTGTTAGTGTTAACTAGACCTGTCAAATGGGTGAGTTAAGTCAAAAAATGGTCTAATCTAAATTAACCCATTTTTATATAAAACAAATGTAGTGACCTAGATCCAACTCAACTCATACCTAACCCAACTAAATTCCTAATATATTTTTATATTTAATCAAATTTAGAAAAATTCATGCCCAAATCGAGATGAGAGCACGGAGTGAGTGTGATATTGATTAAGGGCGAGAGAGAGTAAAGAGAGAGTCATAGATGTGGATTAGGTTTAAGTAAATTATAAACTTATTTAACATCTATATTATTTTATATTTTATTATTCTAAAGTCATTTATAACACATTTATAGAATATAATTAACTTATTTAACTACTCAGCCCATCGAATTCAAGTTAAGAAATGGGTCTATAATCCATTTTGATAAGTCTAGTGCTAAGTTATTAATTCACATTTGACTTGCAATTTTAAAAAAATAAGACTCCATTCGTTTCGCATAAAATAATTTCCGGGAAAACGTTTTCCGAATTTTCCGGCATTCGTTTCACGGAAAATGAATTTCTAAGGGAAAATGTTTTCCACTTTTGAAAAGTGGAAAACATTTTCCTTACTTGATCTCTCTTATTTTACACTTCTACAAATCCTCACTTCCTCCTCCCCTTTCTTCTTCTTCTTTTCTTTTTTTATTCGAATTATTTTTAAATTTTGTTTTCCTTTTTAAATTCGAATTATTTTTAATTTCATTTTCTTTTGTATTTCTTTCTTTTTTTCTTTTTCTTTTCTTTGTTTCCCATCTTCTTCTTTCTCGCTAGTCGTCGGCCATCACCAGGTGAACCTCAAGCTTATCGATCTCAAGTTTGCACTTGTAAATCTAGCGAGCCTCGAACTTGATGCTCGCGCTTGCTAATCTGGTGAGCGGAAAATATTTTCCTTACCGAACACCAGAAAATATTTTCCGAAATATTTTCAAGTTTTAGCCGAATACCAAAAAATATTGTCATTTTTCTGAAAAATGACTTCTGGGAAAATATTTTCCGAAAATAGTCCATTTTTCGCGTAACGAATGGACCCTAAAATTCAAAATGCACGCGGGAGGAAGAAAGGCTTTCGAATTCCTTTCATCCTGGCCGGGCCCACAAATCCAGCTCATCTATCAAAGCGGAGACTTGATTTGTTCCACACGGCCCACCATCCGTGTTTTTAAGCCAAATCCAAATCCCGGCCGTCCATTTTTACCAATTCCACCAAAATCCAAGTCCTGACCGTCTATCATGCATGCTCCGGTGCCAGTGTTCGGCTTCCACGCCAACTGCCTTCTTCCTTTTTCACCAGATGACTAACTTCCAACGCCAAATCCTGACCGTCCATTTCTCTCTTAATAAAGCATTGAGCAATGCTCGTCCAACGGTACTGTTATTGATTGAAAATGACGGTGCAATTATTGATAGTTTGTATGTTATTGAAAAGATGTAAGTGTGTGAGTCAATATATAAGTGTGGAACGCTTCTAATCTTATAATTGAAAATCATGGGCTAAGTGGGTTAGAACCTACAGTATCTATGTGTGGGCATGCGAATATTAAATTTTCGTGCTTGTAAAGAATTTGTTGGAAAAATACCAGGATGCTCTCATTTTTAGACTTAACTTTTGCAAGTAATCATTAGTAACTTTTTGGGACATTATTATGCTAACCGAAGTGCTTAATTGCTTAATTTCACCCATATCAGCATTTTTAGGGAGAGCAGGTGGACGATGAGGAAAAGGCCGGTGTTTATCGACATGAAGATGTGGAGTTTTGTGATGATACAGACAATAAGATGTTACTCACTTTTTTTCTTTCTTCTTTCTTCTTTCTTCTGTCTTCTTTCTGCTTGCTGATATTATAGGGAAAAGTGCCAAAAAAGTCCTAAACCTTTTGTCTTTGTGCCGATTTAGTCCTAAACCTTTTTGGTGCCGATTTAGTCCTAAACTTTTTTAGGTTATGCTAATTCAGTCCTTTCCGGCCAATTTTGACCAGATTTTGCTTTGATCGGACGCCTACTGGCCGACGTGGATAAATTTTAATAATATTTTAAGATTTTTTCTTTTTTTATTATTTTATTATATTTCTTTTTATTTCTTTTTATTTTTTTTCTTTTCCTCTTCTTCTTCCAGCCAGTCGCCGGACCTCGACGACCGGCCAGAGGCGACGGCCGGTGAGGTCGAGGTCAACCTTGCCGGCCACCTCGCCAATGGCCGCGAGGACGGCCTCGCGCGGGGCGGCGAGGGCGAGCCTCACCCACCCGGCGCGAGGCCGCCCTCGGGGCTTGGGCGGTGAGGCTCGCCCCCGCCGGATCTGGCAAATAAGGGGGTTCGAGCAGGGGGAGAGAGTCGGAGGGGTAGATCGCCGGCCACCGCACCTGAGCCAATGCCGTCGGCCTACGGCCGCGCCTAGTTTCAAGCGCCGAAGCTCTGGTAGGCCTCGGTCCTTTTGTGCTTTAAGTTGGTCAGACCAGGCCGGAGCTCGTGGTTGTCCGTTGCACAAGCTCCGTCCTCGACCTTCCTTTGTTTGTTGTGCACGTCCTGGATTGTTCTTCAAGGATTCGGTTCGAGATCTAAGGGCATTCGATCTGGGCGGGACCTGAGAGAGAGAGAGAGAGAGAGAGAGAGAGAGAGAGAGAGAGTCCTCTCCCGGCCAAGCCGAGGAAACCCTGGCCACGCGAGACCACCGCCGCAATGCTGTCGCCCGATGCTGTCCACCGCTGCTCGCCGCTTTGCCGACTTGCTGCCATATCCGGCGAGCTGGCGGGGCTCGCCCTCGCCGCCCCGCGTGAGGCCGCCCTTGCGGCCACTGGCGAGGTGGCCGGCGAGGTCAACCTCGACCTCGCCGGCCATCACCTCGGCGTCGCGAGGTCCAAGAACTGGCGGAGGAAGAAGAGGAAAATAAAAAAAATTGAAAAAAATATTAAAATATTATTAAAAGTTGTTAACATCGCGCCGATCCGGCCACGTCACCCGGCCGGCGTCAAATCGCAAAATTCGGTCAAAATTGGCCGGAAAGGACTGAATTAGCACATTCTAAAAAGGTTTAGGACTAAATTGACACAAAAAAAGGTTTAGGACTAAATTGGCACAAAAACAAAAGGTTTATGACTTTTTGGCACTTTTCCCTGATATTATATTATATTATTTATAATTATAATGGGTTGCTTCTCTTTATTGATGGCATTATGTGGACAATGGTCCTGTGGAGCCCAATTATATTTAGACAAGTGGTAGCTAGTCTTTGCCTAGCTATATTAAGGGGCTTGCAAAAGATTTGAGAAACTGTCCTAAATCAGATTGGACTGGACCGAGACCAGCGGTTATCATGAGAGTCGGTCCAGTTCTCAGTCCCAATTTAGTGGAACAAGTGAGTATCTGTCCAGTTCTCGATTTTAAGCGTGGAATTGCCCATCCACCTATCCAGACTAGATCAGACTGGATGGTGGGTGTGTGTGTGTCAATTACTTTATTATCTCATAGTTTTTCGACCAAATATATACGTATATTTGACTAATTTTGTCTCTTGAGTGTGTAATAGAATTAACTCCTTACTTTTCTTTTTCATTCTAATAATCCATTTACTTGTCTTCTCAATCAATACAAAATAAACAAGCGAAGAGGAAGGAGAGAATTGATTGGAGATGTCCATAAATATTGCAGCGCTTTGTCATCATGTTATGAAATTAAGAACCTAATTAGGTCTCTCCTTTGATTAAATTAGGTGGATGTTAAAAAAAGATGGATCAAGTGATTAATATTTTAATTTATGTGGAAGTTAGGACTTTAAAGGTGAAGTTTAATCCTCCACATGTTTCTAGTGTCAGGAAAATCTAAGACGACCACACCCTAATATTTGAAGAAATTAAGTTTTTAGCTAACAAGTATAGTCTAATCGTTTTGCCCTATAGTTTTTAATCATTTATCAAAATCAGTGGCTCACAATTCAACCTGGATATAAGGGCCGAGTAAGCTTTGGTGCTCTAAATAGAAACTAGGTTTATCATGATATTAATTGATTAATGCAATTTTGTAGGAATTGGGGATCGGTTTTATGGATCCACGAAGGAATCGGTTCTTAATGGGCAGTTCCCAATTCAAAGGTGGGAACCGCCTACTTGAATCATACTCACCCCTAGCTCTAATGACAAATCCATAGCCATTTCTTTTAATTTTTCTTTCAGATTAATATCGTGAAAAATTTCAAATGAATCCACACATGACGAATTTACCCCACAACAATTTTTTTTACTATTAAAAACCTCAATCTAGTATAGTTGTGATAATTATACTCTCCATTGATTTCCGTTAATTATATTAATATAACAAAAAACCACAAGCTGCTGACCATCAATTGTCACATGTCATCTAATTCGCTATTCAGATTAATTTCCGTTTGAGGATGTACAGGAACGGCTCAAGTATTTAAATTCCTCAACACCATCTCCTTCTCTCTCTCTCTCTCTCTACCGCTAGCGGCCGTCAGTACAAGGTCAAGGACATGTTGCAAGCCAACTTTGGCTGCCTTGAGATCAAGTTCATAAAGGTCCAAATGGCAGCCCTCATGTCTTGCCAATCGGAGTTCGGCCCAGCCCCTCAAGGGTGTGAGGATCGCCAACTTTGAAATCTTATTAGAAAAGTAAGGAGGTGTCAATGGGTCAGGTTGGGAATTTGAAGGATACTTGAACCTACGTGAAAAAAAATGGGGCTGTGCTTTACCTGACCTAACGTGATATCCGGAACTTATCTATATTGCTTTGTTTTTGTTATCAAATAAAATAAAAACTTCACCCCCTTCTCACATATTCTTTATTTATATTAGTAGACTTGATAAAATAAACTGTCCTTGGCCTCAGCGACTCTCAAAGCTGAAAGACATCGATTGCGGACAATTATTAAAAAGAAAAAAGAAAATACCTGACCCCCACCTGAACAAAACCCGATCTGATATTTGGATTAGGTTTCCTTCCGGTTCGAATAATAAGAGAAAAATTGGACATTGTGGACGATTCAGTTCCGAAACAAATCAAAGAAAGCCTACGCTCTCACTCCCAAATGTGCGTGCCAAGCAAGCCAAGCCAAGGAAGACTGATGCCCGAGGGAAAGATATCGATGTGAGCACATCCTGGTATATAAGTTGATCAGATGGGTCAGCCCAGAGCCAATAGCAATCGCGCACTTAAATAACAACAGAAAGGATTGGTTTTATCCGTGTTAGGTCAAATAGGCTTAACTCAGCCTGGAACAATCTCTTTTCTTTTAATATAATAAATTGCTTTATTCTGCATATGGAACTACTAGTGGTCGTGTAAAGCAGTGTGGACTTTATTTGAGGTGGTTGTTCTCTCTGCTCATCTTTTTAAAGAAAAGCAATAGAAAGAGAGCCCCGGGACAGGTGTTGAGAGTCTCAACTGGAGACTGGGGATTGTATTCTCAATCATCATCTCAAAAACTGTGGAGAGCACTCTCTCTCTCTCTCTCTCTCTCTCTCTCTCTCTCTCTATCTGCGCTAAATTCCAAATCACCAAACGAATGAAAAATAACTATTTCCTTTGAAAATGCTTTCGCCGAAAAGTATTATCCTTTTATCTTGAAATTTTATGCAAAACAATCAAACCATTAATTTTAAAAAAATATTAGGTGCTCAATGAGTGACACGTAGGATTTACACAAATCATTTCACTATTACCAAGTGTCAATCCAAGCATATAGGATGACTATCGTCTATATTAGTGATTTACGGTCCAAAAATGGATAGATTAATTAAATTTGCACAAATACAAAATGTTCATGACGCAATTGATAAAATAAAAATTTAAGATTGAACTAATATAATTATAATAAGTTTAGAACTTTGTGGTAAAAAAATTTGCATTAACTCATCCAAGCATATGAAAATCAATTGAGTTTTCAAGTACAAATCGGATTTTGCATAGTCCTGTCGCAACAATTTATTTTTATTTTTATTTTTTACATCGCAATCTACTCTGTCCAATTTTATTATTATTATTTTTTGGGGATCTTTTCTCGGACAACCCTCGTCACACGGATCTCTACCCCGGGCGAGCGCACACATCACGCGGTGGCGTTCGCTTAATTCGTCGCCGAAAAGGCAGCCGACCACCGCGTGGAATTCCCGTAATTTCATTCCCGGAAATTTTCTGGCCACCCCCACTGTGGCATTCCCAGGGTACTTTTCTGGGACGACAATCCCAGGGTACTTTTCTGGGACGAGATCCGGTGGCGGGCAGGGCACTTTTCACTCGAGAAGGGGTGCGGAGAAGGGCAGGGCACCTTTCGCTCCTTCTCCGCACCCCTTTTCACTCGAGACACTCGAGTGGGGGTGCGGAGAAGGGCAGGGCACTTTTCCCTCGAGACACTCGAGTGGGGGTGCCGAGAAGGGCTACTTTAAGGTGACTCTGAGACACTCGAGTGGGGGTGCCGAGAAGTGCTACTTTAAGGTGGACTTTTTCACTCGCCCGGGCGGAGTAGGGCCAGATGACGCAGTCCCCTCGATCTTTATTATAACGCCCTCCATGCTACTGCATTTCCATCGTCTCCTTCCTCGCTCTCTCTCTCTCTCTCTCTCACTGCAGATTTTTGTTTCAGACCTCCGTCGAAAAACCCGAAGAAGAGAAAAAAAATGGCGTTGTCTGGGGAGAGAGCCGCCAGCCGCCGCGAGTACAAGGTCAAGGACATGTCGCAGGCCGACTTCGGCCGCCTTGAGATCGAGCTCGCGGAGGTCCAAATGCCCGCCCTCATATCCTGCCGCTCCGTGTTCGGCCCCTCGCAGCCCCTCAAGGGCGCGAGGATCACCGGCTCCCTCCACATGACCCCCCAGACTGCAGTCCTCATCGAGACCTTCACCACCCTAGGTGCCGAGGTCCACTGGTGTTCAAGCAACGCCTTCTCCACCCAGGACCACGCCGCGGCCGCCATCGCCCGCGACTCTGCTGCCGTCTTTGCCTGGAAGGGCGAGACCCCCCAGGAGTACTGGTGGTGCATCAAGCGGGCCCTCGACTGGGGCCCCGGCGGCGGCCCTGACCTCATCGTCAGCGATGGGGGTGACGCCATGCTTCTCATCCACGAGGGCGTCAAGGCGGAGGAGGCTTACGAGAACACCGGAAATCTCCCGAACCCGGCATCTACCGACAACCTGCAGTTGCAGATCCTGCTGACTGTAATCAGGGACGGGATGAAGACCGATCCGACGAGGTATCACAAGATAAAGGACAGACTCGTCGGAGTCTCCGAGGCGACCGCCACTGCTGTTGAGAGGTTGTCCGGGATGCAGGCCAATGGGACACTCTTATTCCCCGTTATTAATGTCAACGACCCTGTCATCAAGACCAAGGTACTAATCTAGTCACTCCAATTTTATATGATTGAGTAGAGTCACGACTAGCTCCATTTAACTTTTCTGGGAACGCAGTGCTCTTGCATGAAACAGTTTCAAAACTTGTGCGGTTGCCGCCCCTCCGGGCCGGATGGTCTAATGACGGCCATCGACGTCAAGATCGCTGGTAAAGTTGCTGTGGTCTGTGGATATGGAGACGTGGGCAAGGACCACGCTGCTGCCCTCAAGGAGGCCGGTGCTCGCGTCATCGTGACCGAAATCGATCCCATCCGTGCTCTCCAAGCTCTCATGAAAAGTATCCAGGTCCTAACCCTGGAGGATGTTGTCTCCCAGGCTGACATCTTTGTCGTCACTGCCGGCGGCAGCAAGGGCATCATCACGGTCGACCACATGAGGAAGATGAAGAACAATGCCATCGTCTGCAACACCGGTCCCTTCGACAAGGCGATCAACATGCCCAGCCTTGAGAGCTTCCCGGGCGTGAAGCGCATCAGCTTCAATCCCCAGACGGACAGGTGGGTCTTCCCCGATACCGAGTCGGGCGTCATTGTCTTAGCGGAGGGACGCCCCGTTAACTTGGGTTTCACCATCAGCCATCCTAGCTCGGTGATGTCCTCCTGCTCCTTCACGAACCAGGCGATGGCCCAGCTCGAGCTGTGGATGGAAAGGGAGACGGGCAAGTATGAGAAGAAGGTCTACGCGTTGCCCAAGCACCTGGACGAGAAGGTGGCCGCTCTTCACCTGGACAAGCTCGGCGCTAAGCTCACCAAACCTAACAAGGAGCACGCCGACTGAAGAGTGTCCCCGTATAGGGATATTTTTCCGAGAGGAGAAAAATACTATGGTGGGTCTAGAACGGGCTGTGGATGAAGTTTGGAATTGCCCATAGAATAATATATATATATATATATATATATATATATATGTACGTATGTATGTATAATATGTAAGAGGATGCATGTATGGCTTGGTCCTAATCTTATAACGGAAGGTTTCTCAGCTATAAATAAAATTTAAAAAAAAAATGAAATGGTTATAAAGAAATTCCCGTCGGCCTCAATGATTCTCGGAGTTGAAAGGGGATGACTGTTGTTAGTCTTTTTTGTTTTTCTTTTTTCGGGGGTCAGAAGCGACGACTGTCATTAGTCGACAATTATTTAACCCAAAAAAACCGAACTCCGCCCGAACAAAACCCGACCCGATGTTTCGGATCAGGTCACCTTCCGGTTCGGATGATAAGAGACAGGCTCGGCGCGGTCTCACTCTTCCTCGTAGTCCATCGAATTCGAGTCGCTCTCCCTCCCCCTCTCCCTCTCTCTCTCGTTGAAGTGTTCAAGGTTCGATCTCCGATTCACTCTTCCTCTCTTTTCTCGCGATTTCACCGCTCAGAGATAAGTTTAGAGCTTGTCTTCAAGACTCCATCGCATTGGGTTTTGCCTGTCGAGCGTTAATTTGCTTTGTTGGATGGACAGTGCTGTCCTTCATGTGCCTAAGTCGTAGGATTGTGTCAACATCGAAATGCTCGTAGTGTTCAGCAGTTGTATTCTGTGCAAATATTCAATTGGCAAAGGAAAAGGTGCATGAAATCATGAACAGAGGCGTGGTGACAGAGAACCCTTCTCTTGGTGGCTTGGCGATACACAGAGATGAGTTCCTGCGTTATGTGAGAAGAGAGATGAATATGATCTTCTTACCTTCTTTGTTTTGGGAACTTTCTTATTTGTTTGTTGACTGGCAAATTTCGGGTGGTTTTTGGCAGCTGCTTCTAATTGCTATTTTGCTTTCAAATTGAATGTTGAGCATGTAAGGATTGAGAGTTTCAAGAACTTTTGAGGGTGCTTGATGACTCCTTTAGCTGTGTTAGGTTATCTGCATCTTACAGGGAAGCTAGAGTCGAGAAAAGTATTTCGTCTAGTGTATGAACTTTTGAATCGGGCATCATGCGTTTGTTGTTCTCCTTCGGAGCTCATTTGATCCATTTCTAAGACATTGATGAATTGCGTGGTTTGAATTTTTGCACGACAAGTTTGGGGTACATCCATAGGGTGGAATCATGTCATGTAGATGCTGGAGCTGATTTTTTTTTTTTTTTGGTCGAAAATAACTTTTGATTACTAACTCAAAGATGAATTACAACCAGTACCAAATTCAAGACTTAAAATTAACTGGAGGGAATGAGGGGGATAAGCAACCCAATTGGATGGAAGGGTTCTAGCTCGGTGGGCCTTGCCTACCCAATCCGCAACACAATTTGCTTCATGCTCGAGCTGATTTGATGTGTATAAAATTTTTCCTTTTCCTGCCCAGGGGAAATGGGTTTGTACTTGGCGTTCACTAGTTCTTGAATTGGTTCAAGGTGTGCTAACTGGAGTTTTTATTTTATTTTATTTCGAGGTTGGATTCTTCATGCATGTACGTTTATGTGTTTATTTACTCGGGCATGTAGAGCGGTTTGGAGCCTCTGTACCTCTAAGTAGCTGAATACTACTATATCTCGTAGGGTAGCAATTTGGAGAACAGGTCAATTGTATGCAGTGTAATCAAGATGTTCTGCAGAGTCATTGGAGAGAGGTCTTGTTTTCAAGAAGTTGTGCAGAGTTATAGTTCAGCATGTATAGATGTGCTTCTCATAAGTTTATAATCTCACTTGTTATTGTGGTTTTGTTATCCTGAAAGTTGCAGGACTACATAGTGCTTTTCTAGTTATTTATGACATTCATTGGCAGGACTACATGCCAAAGAATCCTGCCACCTAGGCGAGCGTTTCTAGTTATTTGTCAAGGGGCTGTCGAAGACTACAGCTTCCATATTACATTGTCCTTTTGATATTGGATTGTAGAGGAAAATTGGTCTGGCGCATTTAATCTGATTGTAATAATAATTTGCAAGTTTCAAGTGTCACAGATTTAAGGATTGCAAGATGCCTGCAATGAGGGATCTTTGTGCCACAAATAGGATGAGAAGATCTGTCGTGTGGGATCATTTTAAAAGAATTCCTTGTGCAGACAAGAGCATTAGAGGCTGTGCCTGTCTCGACCATAGCATCAGAGGCCGTATTTAGCATAGGAGGTTGTGTGCTCAACGTGTTTCATAGCTCCTTGACCTCAGGTATGGTTGGCAAAGGCTCTTATATGTGCTCAAGATTGGCTATGATCTGCACCAGCTTCACTTTCGGTTGAGGAGGACTCAGAAGAGCTCGAAAATTTTTAGTTAGGTGAAAAATTATTTTTATAGAATATTTACACCATTCCATATTATGATGGATACTTAATTTGTCATTTTGATTGTGAATTTAATGCAAAGTTGTCAATTATGACCATGGAGCCAAACGTGATATTGTTTTCTCTTGATGATTGACGAAGTTGGAGATTGGTACTTTTTTATACCAACTTCTTTTTTTTTTATTGCGAATTGACTTCTTCATATTTTGTATTTAGGTGTTTAGTGATTGTTGTCTTCTTCATTTCCTGCTTGCAGGTTGAGCTTAATTGAGCAAGAAAACCAATGGTGTTTCTGGGTGTGCTCTGTTTCTGTTAGTAGTCCTTGATGCAAGTTCAGAGTTTTCTTTTATAACCTCTCTAAATTGACTAGGGACTAGACCAGAATGTTAGAAACATATCTTCTTAGGGACTCATTCCTTGCTTCTATTACATATTGTCGGTAGTTGCATGGAGAGATGGAACCTCATAGTGAGTTCTCTCATGCACAGATATCTCTGTAATCTCACATGCACAGAGAACTTCACATTTCATGTATCAGGCATTTAGTGATTGTTGTCTTCTTCATTTCCTACTTGTAGGTCTAGTAACACTGCTTACTTGTATAAGCGAAGTACATCCAGCCATGACCTCTCTCTCTCTCTCTCTCTCTCTCTCTCTCTGTTGCCAAAACCTGAGCATCGGCTGATAGTCCATTTTCCGAGATATCGAAGATGCCATTGCTCCTGCACAAGGCATAAACTATGTCCACCATGCTTGGCATTTGCGACGGGTGCCAATTCAAGCTCGAGATCGCAATGCTCTCCAGTCTCCACCGAGCACAAGAAGTCCGCTATCAGGCCCATGTCCATCCATCCCCTCAGCCTCTCGGCCTTTCCGATCTCCTCGTTGCTACTTCCGCCAAAGGCCTCGACCACGCTAGCCTGCATCACTCTCCCCTCCTCTTCCATCGCCTCTCTTCCAAGGCCAGCCTGAACAAGAACGCATCCATCCTCATGGACACGACCCCATAGGACATACTCTGAGGCTATGGAGCCCTGGGTGCCCATGATTGCATGGCGACAGCGTTGCAGCCCAACTTCGAGAGGCCGAAGTTGGCGATCTTGGCCAGCATGTTAAGTCTAGCAGGATGTTGCTGCTATTGATATTATTGTGGATTGTTAGAATATTTTAATATTAACCGTGCATTCATCTAATGGCTTAAATTTTCAGATTCATTGACAATGATCCCTCAAATCTTACATGCTATTACAGCTAGAAAGTCTCGAATTTAAATCTTTCTAGGTCCATATTTGCCTCCCTAATTACATATTTTCACGTTTTAAACTTAGACCAAATTCCAGTCTATGCATAAAGGGAAGTATTAGAATATTTAAATATCAACAAGCGTGAGGGACCAGCCACTACGGTCACGGGCTTGGCCATCGGGAACCCTTAGGAATTGGGTACCCAAGATTGATTGCCGGGGGTTCTACGCCCGCCTTAGGGGACGCCGGCTTGGGCACCAAGGAGCAACCGGGCCCAAGACCCCCATAAATGAGCCTATCTCTGCCCACGTTTCAGGTGCTCGAACTTTAGGACCGGGAGTCGTTCTCAAGACTTTTTTCCTGAAACATGTGCTCCATCATTTCCTCTAACAAACATGAGAAAATGACTTTCGTATTATTTGTAAAATACAATTAGAAAATAATTTTTTAAAACATTTCAGTAAAATTCATTTTTCATAAAATAACCGGAGTTTTGTGAGGGAGATGCGCACCATTTGGCTCATTAATAGATAACATAAGGACCTTCCGCCAATTTGTCTTCTAGTTTATGTATTCCTCACCCAAGCAATCAGCCAATCACGACATGCAGAAGCAAGATTTAAAAAGCAAAATTTATGGCTCAAACACAAAATATGCGGGGCATAATTGGAATGCTGGTGAAAACCCGTGCTTTTTTAAATAAGAAAAAACTTTTTTTGGGTAAACATGGATTTGCTTAAATAAGTAGGCAAACTGATGTAAACGATCGGTGCTAATCAAGTTATGTTCAATTCAGATAGCTTAAAATGAAAATTTGCACAAATAATTAGAAAAGCTCAAGAACTGACATTCGATTTTCTCCCCCCCCCCTAAGGAAAATGAGAAAGACACCCAATATCGCAAATTATCAAATTATATCGAAGACGAAGACACGACGGAAAAGCTTACTTTCAGTCGTTTACTCAAGATTGAAATTCATTATAATTCTTGTACTTCTGATTTTGATTCGCGAAATTGGATTGTCAACGAAATATGTTTCACCAAAAATTGGATCTTCGGTCTTTTAGATAAATCGGGTTCTATGGTGATTCAAAGTAATTGTGTAGGATCACTAACATAAAACTAAAGATAAACCTAAAGAACGAAGGATGACATATTGATAAATAAATTCAATTTGAGAAATTGCACAATTGTTTTTTTTTTTTAATTACAGATCCTTTACAACTGATTCACTCTGGCCTTACATAATCTTGTACAAAATATAACCGTCGGGTTATCTTTTGATTTGCAAACTCTAAGGCTACATTTGTTGTTTTAATTTCTAACAAGAATATGACTGAATAGGATATGATATGAAATCCAAGGGATTTTGTTATATCTTATCTATTATTTGGTGATTTCAGTAATGAAGTCAGATATAATAACATCATATCATATATATTGTTTGATATAAACGTCATATCAATATAAATGAATTGCAAATTTTACAAACCAAAATAGTAAAAATCTCTTGTGAGCAACTTCATTTTTATTTTATTTTCCTCTCTTTTTAAAATTAATTTATTTTTTATTTCTTTCTTCCCCTTCCATCATTCTATAATAAAATTTTATTAAATAGAAAACTATATTAATATACCTAAAATACTAAAACACCTAAAATATGTAATAAATATATATTTATTTATTGAATTTATATTATAGGATAGAATTAAATTCAAGTATATAAATAAAAATAAGATTAAATTAAAAAATAAATTGTTATTTTTCGTTATTTTGCATTTCTTGTATTAGTATTCAAATGTTATTCATATTGAAATATAATTTTAAATTTGTTTATATAAGAAGTTTGTTATTTGAGAAAAAACTTTCTTATTATGAATATTAGAAATTCTATCCACTTTTATCATACCTCTCCCATGGAATAATTTTATCCGGCTTATATCAATTTTATATCCAATTTTATCCAGTGTTGAGCATGCACCAAATGCAAGATATGATCATTTTTATATTATCCTGAATTTTATCCTAACCACCAAACACAGCCCAATTGTTTTAGGCTTCACACCGATTGTCTTCAACTACACATTCTTATCCACAAGCAGTTATGCTCTCTAAGATATCTTTCAAGTTAGCTCTTATTCAAATATTCCTTTGCAGTCTTCATTCCTCTACTTATGTACAATTGACCACTTATCATCTTATATCGATAACTGTCTTAGTTAACCACTCTTCATTGATAACATCATTGGTCACATAATACCGATTTGCATTGGTTACTTGTCAATTGCAAATTGTGCTCATTGATTGCTTTGTTGACAACTCAAGTCTAAACGTCACACCAATCCCCAAAAACTCAACTCAACTCCAACGTCATACCCCGATCTAGCGAGGGCCACCCTCGCCTAGGTACGAGCGTCACGACACCTCGGCCTAGCTTAAATTTGGGGGAGGGCCCGTGTGCCCCCACTATGGTCGATGAGGGCGTCGTGACCTTTGCCCAAGCTTTGGCCAGCGGCCCTGGTTAAAGAAAAGAAAAGAAAATAATAGGGAAAAAAATCAAATTTTTTTGTAAATATTTGCAAAAATTGTATGTATCAATACTAGTCATGTCATATAGGACAGTCACTGTTTACATAGTGATTTCCAGTCAAAATCGGCCGAAAGAACTAAATTGGCAAATCATCAAAAGATTCAGGACTAAATTAGTCAAATTGAAATGTTTATGATTGAATTGGCAACTATATAATAGTTTTATGACTATTTCCACATTTCATACTACAGTGATCAAAATGACGTTTCATTAAAATAGATAGAACAAAGATGGCACACTTCAAGTTTAAAAAACGGAGACCAAAAGCACGATTTTTGTAATTCACAACAATTCAGTTCTCTTTTCCTTGCAAAGCCTTCGCTCGATACTTCGAATATGGTTCTAGAGAGAGACGGCCTTCGCCTTCTTCTCCAATCCCGGCTGCCGGCCCTTTGCTTGCCGTATTCGTCGTGGTTCGGCTCGGTCTCCCTCTTCCTCTTACTCCATCGAATTCGAATCTCTCTCTCTCTCTCTCTCGTTCAGAGTGTCTTCAAGGCTCCATCAATTGGATTTTGCCTGTCGAGCCTTCACTTTGCTATGTTGGAGCATTTATGTAAACATCGAAATGCTCCAAGTGTTCATCAGTTGTGTTCCGTGCAATGTTCAATTGGCGGAGGAAAAAGGTGCATGAAAGCATGAACACAGGCGTGGTGACAAGAGAACCCTTCTCTTGGTGGCATGGCAATACTCAGAGATGAGTTTCTGCATTATGCGTGGAGAGGGAGATGAATATGATCTCCTTAGCTTTTTTGTTTTGAGGAACTTCTTTTTTTTTTTTTCTAGAACATTGTTTTGGGAACTTATTTGTTTTCGACTGGCAAATTTCGGGTGGTTTATGGCACCCGCTTTTAATTGCTCTTTTGCTTGTTTTCCAAATTGAATGTTGAGTACGGAAGGATTCAGAGAGTCCGCTACCAGGAGGCCCTTGTCCATCCATTTCTCAGCCTCTCGGCCTTCTCGATCTCTTCGTCCATCGCCTCTCTCCCAAGGCCAGCTCGAGCAGGACAACCCCAGAACAACAAAACATCCATCCTCGTGCCCACAAGTGCACGGTGACAGCATTGCGGCCCAACTTGGCGAGGCCGAAGTTGCGATCTCGGCCTGCATGTTTGAGTCCAGCAGGCTCTTGCTGCTCTTGATGTCCTTATGCACTGTTGAAATATTAAAATAGTAACCATGCCTACATCTACGGTTATGATTTCACCAAATCTTACATGATATCAGAATTAGGAGGTATTAAGTTCAAATCATGACTGAACCTAAGTGGCCAGGTCCCATATCTCAAGACCTTGGCGAATGTGCCCCAATCCCCAGTTGCCAAGCTTGAGTCTCCAGGTATGGGCTCGAGACCCCAACACCCAAGCCCAAGTCCTCAGCGAGAAGACTTTTTCTCGAAACACGTGTTTCATCATTTCCACTAACAAACATAAGAAAATCACTTTCATATTATTTTTAAACTTTAATTAGAAAATAATTTTTTAAAAAAATTCAATAGATTTCAGTTTTCATGAAATAATCGGAGTTTTGTGAGGGTGACGCGCACCATTCGGCTCATTAATACTAATAGATAACATAAGCGTCTTCCACAATTTGTCTTCTAGTTCATATGTTCCTCACACGACTGATTTTAACTAATTAATATCATACAGCTCTAGAATCTAGACAATAAAACAAATGTATAATATAATCATCATAAATTCATAATCAAACGTGCATCCCGACAACAAGCCCAGGAAATATACTAGTGGAAAAACTAGTGGAAAAACTGAGTAGTTCGCACCTTCAATACGAGCCCTAACTTCCAAATCGGTCCAACTAACTCCCTGAATTGAAGCTTCGGATCGACATTCCCCAATCGACTCCATCAATTCAAAATCCCTAAGCAAGAGGCGAACACGAAAAAAATCAATCACTGATTGTCAGGAATGCATAATCCAATAAAGGTTCGGGAGGAAACTTTCCGAGAAAAAAAAAATAAAGTGGAGGGAGAGAAAATTGTCGAAGGCCGACAAGTCCGCCCCTTGACGGCAGCTAACGACCTCCACTGGCCATCACAAAGGTTGGCTATTGGCAAAGGGAATAAGAAAAAAAGAAAAAAAAAAGGAAAAAATTAAAAAAAAATAAAAAATGTCTAAATGTCTAAAAAATTAAAAAATGTCTACATCGGTTCTGGTCGTGCCATGTAGATGTATGATGGCCAACGTCCACGTCGAATAATTTCTAATCAAATTGATTGGATACTATATTGGCACAAATAAAAAAAAAGGTTTATGGCTAAATTAATTCTTTTTTTCTTTTTTCAAAAAAAGTTTAGAACTTGATTTATATCAATATAATAGAATTATGAGTTTTTTTTGGTACTTTTTTTATCATTTCCCATCGAATCATGTTCAATTCAGACAACTAAAAATAAAAATTTGCACAAATAATTAGAAAAGCTCAAGAACTGACAATCAATTTTATCCAAATGTAAGGAAATCAGAAAGACCCCCACTATCAAAATTTATTAAATGGCCATAGAGGATTCATCGAAGACAAAGATGCGACAGAAAAGCTTACTTTCGGTCATTTACTTAAGATTGAAATTCATTTTAATTCTTGTAGTTCGACATTTTCTTTAAGACTTAGTCATGAAATATGCATTTCTACAATAATAATAATTCGTTTAAGTCTGTGTAATTGATTTATCATGAGTGAAAAATGGGGATCACCTTTTAAAGGAAAATTACTAAAAAAAGTCATAAACCATTATACGGATGCCAATTCAATTCTAAACAATTTAATTTGATCAATTTAATCCTAAACCTTTTGACGATTTGCCTATATAGTCATTTCAACCAATTTTGGCAAAATATCACCAACATAGAACGCGGTTGTTTTATATACCACGGTTAGCTAACGTTGATAATTTATAATAATTTTTTTTTTATTTTTTCATTTTTTCTTTCTTATTCCCCTATTCCCTTTGTTGGTCTATGGCCTCGATGATGGCTAGGGAAGGCCACTGACCCTAGGTGAGAGCGTGCAACCCTCATTGGATGAATGCGGGGGCTACAATGCCCTCACTAGATCTGGGTGGTGCGACCACACCCAGACATGGCAAGGGCATCACCGCCTTGCTAAAGCTCTGGTTTTCATTCAAAGCGCATTGAAAAAAGATGGCACACTTCAAGTTTAATAAATGGATAATGATATAAATGGTCTTTAAATTTTAACTTAATATGTAATGTGGTGCAATATGGTCCTTAAACTTTAATTTGTTTAATATGATTATTGGACTTTTGGTACATATTCAACTTAACCCTTAGATTATATGAAAATGTTTAACATTATTCCTAAACTTGAATTAATGTTGACATCCCATTAATTCAAGTTTAGGAAAAATATTAAACATATTTATATCCTTGAATATATATCAAAAGTTTAGGGATCACATTGAGCAAATTAAAAATACAAGAACCAGATTATACATTTGATTATAGTTTATGGATCACATTGAACAAATTAAAAATTCGGAAACCACACTATAGGTTGGGCCAAATTTAGGAATAAACTTGAACATATAATAAACGTTCAGAAATCACATTGAGCAAGTTGAAAATTCAATAACTACATTATACATTTGATTGTAGTGTATAGACTATATTGAACAAATTAAAAATTCAAATGCCACATTGCACATTAGGCCAAAATACAAGGATAAACCTGAATATATACTAAAAGTTCAGGAATTACATTGAGTAAATTGGAAGTTCAATGACCACATCATACATTTGATTACAGTATAGGAACTGCATTAAATAAAGTAAAAATTTAGAGAATGCATTACACGTTAGGCCAAAATTCATGAACTATTTATATTATTTTCCCTTTAATATACGAGATCTAAGTAAAGATAGAAATGAAGCCAACATAATATGCATCACGAAACTAAAAACACGATTTTCATAATTCATGGCAATATGGTTCTCTTTTCATTTCTTTTTAGCCCTTACGAAACATTCGCTCGAGAGAGAGCGAGAGAGAGAGAGAGAGAGAGAGAGGGGTTTCTCATCCGCACATTCATTCATGGGCCTAGAGCTCCCCAAAAGCTGGGCCTTGCTCTGGTGAAACTTCTGGTCCGTCAGGAAATGTCTGGGGACAAGCCCATGAGTATTGCTGCTGGACCGATTTGGAAAACTACTGACACGACATCGGAAGCTATTGACGCTAAATATTTAATTCACATTTAACTTGCAAATTTACATAAAAGAAAATTCAAAATTGATATTCTACTCTCAAACTTTCACCTAATAATTGCATTTTATTTAGAATGCTTGGGTCTCCAGCCATGCACACGCACACAAGCACGCAGAATAAGAAAGGCTTTCATGCTGGCCGGGCCTATAAAACCAGCCCATCTATCAAACCTAAGGCTTGATCTGTTCCACACGGCCCACGGTTTCAGCGTGCTCCAGATCCAGCGTCCGGCTTCTATGCCAACTCTCTTCTCCCTTTTTCACTAGCGCTACCACCTTCCAACACCAAATCATGGCCGTCCATTTCTCTTTAATAAAGTATTGAGCAATTGTTGATAGTTTGTTTGTAAAATAAATTAAGAGGTATATTGTCTTACATTGAAAAAATGTGAGTATGTGGGCTAATATATAAGTGTGGAAGTTTTCTAATGTTATGATTGAAAATCATTGACTAAATGGGCTGGAAGTTACAATATCTGCGTCGGGGCAAGTGAACATTTTGCACGCCGGTACTCTCGTTTTCAGACTTTGTGGGTTGCAAATAATTCATTAAATCAAATTCTGATTTTCAATTCTTTTTCCAACAGCAGCTTTCACTTCAAGAGGAACCTTGCTGATGTGGATGTGGATGTACTGAGAGGCAACCTTGATGACGGGGATGTGTATGTACTAACCAGCTCAAAACCTTGATGATGGGGATGTGCATGGAGAAAATACCATCTGGCTCAAAACTTCGATGAGGGGGACGTGTATGTACTGACTGGCTCAAAACCTTGATGATGGGGATGTGTATGGAGAAAATACCAGCCAGCTCAAAACCTTGATGATGTGGACGTGCATGTACTGAGAGGCAACGGGCTCAAGTATTGAAATTCCTCGACACCATCTCCTTCCTTCGCTCCCTCCCTCCCACCCTCTCTCTCTCCCCCACAGGGTTTGTGTTTCAGATCTGTGTCCAAACACCTGAAGAAGGAAAAAGGAATGGCGTTGCAAGTGGAGAGAACCGCCAGCGGCCACGAGTACCAGGTCGAGGACATGTCGCAGGCCAACTTCGGCCGCCTCGAGATCCACCTCGCGGAGGTCCAAATTCCCGCCCTCATGTCCTGCCGCTCGGTGTTTGGCCGCTCGCAGCCCCTCAAGGGCGCAAGGATCACCGGCTCCGTCCACATGACCATCCAGACTGCCGTCCTCATCGAGACCCTCACCGCCCTCGGCGCCAAGGTCCGCTGGTGCTCGTGCAACACCTTCTCCACCCAGGACCACACGGCGGCCGTCATCACCCGCAGCTCCGCTACCGTCTTTGCCTGGAAGGGCGAGACGCCCCAGGAGTACTGGTGGTGCATTGAGCAGGCCCTCGAGTGGGGCCCTGGCGGTGGCCCCAGCCTCATTGTCGGCGATGGGGACGATGCCATCCTCCTCATCCACGAGCGCGTCAAGGCGGAGGAGGCCTACGAGAACACTGGGAATCTTTCCGACCCAGCGTCCACCGAGAACCTGGAGTTGCAGATCGTGCTGACCGTAATCAGGGAAGGATTGGAGACTGATCCGAAGAGGTATCGCAAGATGAAGGAGAGACTTGCCGGAGTCTCCGAGGCGACCGCCACTGCTGTGGAGAGGTTGTACCGGATGCAGGCCAACGGGACTCTCTTATTTCCCGTTATTAATGTCAATGACTCTGTCACCGGGACCAAGGTAATAATACAGAATCTAGTCACTCCAGTTATACAATTTGAGTAGTCATAAGTAGCTCGATTTAATGCCTTCTTGGAACAGTGCTCTTGCATGAAACAGTTTCAAAACTTGTGCGTTTGCCGCCCCTCCGGGCCTGAAGGTCTTATGACGGCCACCAACGTCGAGATTGCTGTGGTCTGTGGATATGGAGACGTGGGCAAGGACTGCGCTGCTGCCCTCAAGAAGGCCGTTGCTTGTGTCATTGTGACCGAAATCAATCCCATCCGCGCTCTCCAAGCTCTCATGGAAGGTATCCTGGCCCTAACCCTCGAGGATGTCTCCGAGGCCGACATCTTTGCCGTCACCGCTGGCAGCAGCAAGGGCATTGTCAGCGTCGACCACATGAGGAAGACGAAGAACAATGCCATCGTCTGCAATATTGGTCCCTTCGATAACGCGATCGACATGCCCCGCCTCGAGACCTTCCCAGGAGTGAAGCGCCTCACCATCAATCCCCAAACGGACAGGTGGGTCTTCCCCGACACCGAGTCGGGCGTCATTGTCTTGGCGGAGGGATGCCTCGTGAGCTTGGGTCGTGCCCCCAACCACCTGAGCGACGTCCTTCTGCTCCTTCGCGAACCATAAGATGGCGCAGCTCGAGCTGTGGATGGAAAGGGACACGGGCAAGCATGAGAAGAAGGTCTATGCCTTGCCCAAGCACCTGGACGAGAAGGTGGCCAGTCTTCACCTCGGCAAGCTCGGCGCTAAGCTCACCAAGCTTAGCAAGGAGCATGCCGACTAAAGAGTTTCCCCGCTTAGGGATACATTCCGAGAGGAGAAAGGGCGACTGATTAATCGTCGAGACCAAGGTGGGCCGTGATGAAGTTTGGAAGCCAGTAGAACATATTATATATTATATACTTGTAAAAAAATATGTATGAGAGAATGTGTGTAAGACTTGGTCCAAATCTTATTACTTAAGGTGGCGGTGAGGATTCCCGAACCGACCAGAAATAAATGGAGCTGTGCTCTATCCAAACACATACATCGCAAGCCTATGGGTCGGGTCGGGTCGGGTTCAGTTTTGTTTTGTTTTTTTTGTTTTTGGAATTTATTTATATTGCTCTGTTATCGCTATCAAATAAAGTAATAACTTCATCCATTTCTCACCAATCCTTTATTTATATTAGTAGACTTGATAAAATAAACTCCTGTCGACCTCAATGATTTTCAAAGTCAAAATTATTAACGGGCAATTATTAAAAAGAAAAAGGAAAAAACTCCAGCCCTGCCCGAGCAAAACCCATCCCAGTATTCGGATCGGTTCTCCTTCCGGTTCGAATAATAAGGGAAGATCGGACATCGTGGACGATTCAGTCCTGAAACACCTCAAAGAAACCCTACACTTTCACTCCCAAATTTGTGTGCCAAGCAAGCCAAGCCAGGGAAGACTAATGCTTGAGGGAAAGATAACGGCCGTGTTTGGTTTGATTTTGAGGAAATGTCATTGCGAAAATGTAAATATTTTCGGGCCAAAGGGGTTTTTAAAATGGTGCATTGAGAAATAACTAACTGGTAAAAATTACATTTTATAAATGACTTTCACTACAAAATTTTTTAAAAGGTTTTTATTTTATTTATTATTATTATTTTTGGTGGAGTTCAGCCATTGGCAACCAAAACAGCCACTAGTGGACAAAGCTAGAAAATCGTCGCCTAGGCTGCACAACCTCGAGCGATGCTTGGGTTGTTGCGACCCAAGCAATGCTCGCCCGAGATTGTGCGACCCCAGGAGGTAGTAATTGGCTAGTCTCGACCCCCTGGCGGTGATTGCTAGGGTCGGGCAACCCCTCAAGCAACAGTTGGTAGCGTGCGACCCCTGTCAGCCTCTGTTCTTCTCCGTGCAAACCATAGAGAATATATGAACAGTGAACAAGGGGTTAAGACTTGCATTTTGAGAGTACAATTTCCCAAAGGACATACGGACCTTACTTTGGCCCCGTTTGGTTCAGTTATTGCAATGACCTTTGGGCCTCTAAAGCCCCTCGGGGAAAATAAAAAGTGCTTGGCAAATGTTTTTGAGACTCCCTTGGCTAAATGCCAACATTCTGAATGCTAATAGCTCAATGCAAGTAGGGACCTATTTTGGGCTTTCAGTATTTTGGAAATGCAAAGGCTGTTGTTCATTTGTCACTATTCATTCGTTACTGTTCATCTTCTTCCTTCTTCATCCACAATCGTTTAGCTTCCTCAATTCGTAGCTTACGGGCTTCTCTAGTAACTGCCGCCGCCGCTTGGGGGTTGCACTTCCCTAGCAACCATCGCTTGGGGTGTCGCGACCCACGACTCAGGCAACGCCGCCTGAGTGTGTGACCTCAAGCGGTGTTGCTTGGTTCTTTTGTGACGTTGCGCAAACCAAGCGACGCCACCTAAGGTCGCTAGATCTAGCGACCCAAGCAACGCCCGAGGTCGCCAAATCTGATTGTTCGGCAAATCTAGTCGCCAACAGTTGGGCCGCAACGGCCTCCACCGAATTTAATATTCAAACTTAAAATAAAAAATAAAAAATAAAAAATAAAAAATAGCAAAAGTCATTTATAAATGTCCGTTTTACCAAACAAGTATTTACACAAAAACTATTTTCCAATACCATTTGAAGTTACAATTTATCAAATGGTATAGCATTTTGGAAAACCCTTTTACTCTAAAGGTATTTGCATTTTCCTAAATCTATTTACCCAAAGTTGAATTAAACGGGCCCTTTGGACTAAAGAGCCATTTGGATATGCAATTATATTTCCTCAAAGTTGAGCAAAAAACAAACCAAATGCTATTTATATTTGACCAAAGGACTTTAGAATCTCGAAGCTCATTTAGAATACTGAATCAAACGGGGCTAATTTATTTTGTTGGTCTTGTCCTAGTGGGGCCAACCATAAGGTAGGTACTTTATCCGAAGCGGTTGTTCTCTCTGCTTATCTTTTTAAGAAAAGCAATAAATAGAGCCGTGGGTGCTCAACGAGTGCCATGTAGGATTTACACAAATCCGCTCACTATTGCTACGTGTACTCAATGGGTACACACTCTGGCTTCATTAGCAACTTCAAGTTTCTTTTCATTTCTTCCCTCTTTACACAAATAAGGATGTCGAATCGAACCGAAAAACCAAATTGAAACCGGAACCGACCCAAATTTTTGTACATTTTCAATTCGATTCAAATTGAAAAATAATATTTATTTACTTATTTATTTCATTTCGGATAGTTTTGGTTCAATTCGGTTAAACCGAATTGAAAATTATTATTCTTCTTAATACCTCAATTTCCCCAATATCCTTCCTTTTTCACTAAACCTATTTTTTATAGTTCAAAAAAGAAAATAGAAAAACTAATCCAAACTTGTCATGACCTAACCTTGGGTGAACCACCTAGGGTTTGTTTAATGAATTACTAAATCTAAACTTAGCTTGAGCTCTCCCAAGTCTATACCAATTCGTGACTTAGGTTCAAGTTCTTAACATGTAATTGATTTTTAATTAAGAGTCGCCATTACTCTATTTTTGGTGGATCGATTAAAAACCCAAGTAAAGTAGTAGGAGATTTAGTTTACCCCTACGAACCAGAGATTATGAATTCGGGGACTTGATTACGTTAGATTTCTCTAACGCCATTTCGGTACCTTTCTCCTTTATTCAAAAAAATGTTTTGCAAGCAGCTTGAATTGATTTTAATTTGCATCCCTAACATATAAGGTGATTATGCGGGTGCGCAAACCACCAATTTAACACCCAAATAAAGCAGTGAATAAATTGCAAGACTTATGCATTTGCAATGTTAGATCAGAATTCACATCGACGGTCTTAAATATGATTTCTAATTAACACGCAATTGTTTAATTTTTTATTTTCACTTATTTGATGAGAATCATGCTTTATGCAATGCATGCTACTAATCTAACATGAAGTGATATGACATAGCAATATGACCTAAATTATATGACGTAAGTATAATATTTTTGTATTTTCTTAATAAGCATGCAATCTATTCTAGAGAATGAAATTAAATTTATTCTAGGAGGATTTTTTTGGTATTTTTACATGAAATTCGAAATTAAAAAAAAATATAAAAATTATCTATCCAGATTAAGATATCATCCAACTTATATTAAGAATTAGGATAGGCCAAATCTTAATTTAAACCAGAATGTTATCTCAACTTGGTAATCCCTAACTTAAAATGCAATCTATCTAAAAAATTATCTAAACTTATAATAAATTAGAAATATTATCTAGAATTAACTTAAACGTGCAATTTTATCCTAATATGCAATGACGTAAAGAATGCCCTAATTCTAGGTTTTCTTTTTTCGTTTTTTTATGAAATTCAAAATTAAAATTGTCCAATAATTAAATTCGCAATCTAAATTAATTAAAAAAACTAACATCCTAAATTAATGTTTTTGGTATTTTTATTTAAAAAATTCGAAATAAATAAATTTCCTATTCAAACATACAAAATAACCCTAAACAAGTAATATTCTAACGAGAACCTAATCTAATTCAAATATATTTTTTTTGGGTTTTCTTTTACGAAAAACAAAAATCAATTCAAACAACATGACAGCAAATCAAGCAAAATATGATTGATATTCATCTAATAAATTGACGAATCGTATCTTTGCGTGTGCGATCGGATTGATCAATTTTTAACAAAATTGCGAATCGATCTCGAACGTGAGATCGGATTGACGATTTTTCCGTGCGATTGGGAATCATATTTCGGGCATAAAATCGAACGGTTGTGAAATCAAGGATTAATCCCTAATTTAATAAAAAAATTAATCGATCTTTTGTGGATATGATAGCATCATTCAAATATTCATACGAGATAATGATTCAACAAATTAAGCAATAAAGATAAATGAAAATCAAATTAAACAAGATTCTTATCTAATTTTCGATATCGCATACGGATGACGTTTACGAATTCGGAGGAACGACAAAACGCGGGATGGCTGATGAGGGGCGATTCACGGTGACACCTCACTTAATGATGGTATCGCGCTCAGTAAGCAATAGTGAATCTTGACTGGTGATCCGTGCTTCACTGACTTGGCCCGGTAAAGTCAACGAAGATGACCAACACAGCAAAGGGGCGACCATGAGGAGACTTGGACGACACCGATGGGCTTTCTCAAGCATGGAACACCCTTAGCATCAAACTGGACCACCCCAAAAACACCATGCATGATTCGTGCAAGATGGGAGCACCGGTGTGACTGGTCCGTGACTGAGGAGACGCGGCAGTGAGAGCTGCGGCGATGATCTCGATTCGACGCGGCGGAACTCGGACAGTCAGGACAGCAGCGGAGACGTCGTGAGACAGCTTGCAGTGTCGGGTCACGCCGGCTAGAGCAACGCAGTGGGTGGCGTCGTTGATGCCCGAACAGCACAGGCGTCGTCGACGGCAGAATGCAGAGGCAGTAGTGGCGACGGGCGGACTAGGCGACGAGCAGAGGTGGCGAGCGGACGGGCTGCTACTGTGGCTTTCGGGGGTGGCTGCGGGAGCAGCAGTGGCCGGCGCAGGGGACGGGCAGTGGCGGAGGCGCGGCGGAGGCTCGGCTGCTGGCGTCGGGTAGCAGCGAAGGCGAGTGCAGGGGGTCGGCGAGGAGCCCGGCCACTGGTGTCGCGTTCGGGGCTGGCCGCAGGAGCTGCGGTGGCCGGCGCGGGGGACGGGCAGTGGCGGAGGCTCGGCGAGGGGGCTCGGCATGGGAGCTCGCGGGTTGCTGCAGGTCGCTGCGGCGGCGTTGGGTTGCAGGCGGAGCGGCGGTGGCCGGCAGAGGGAGACGCCGGCGTTCGGAGGCGCGGCGGCGCTGTGCAGGGGGTCGGCGAGGGGCTGCACGAGGAAGAAGAAGCTTTTCCCCCTTTTTTTTTTTTTTTTTTCCTTTTTTCTTCTTTTTTCTCCCTCTCACGTCCCTCTCACGTCCCTCTCACTCTCTCTCTCTTTGTAGGCTACAAGCAAGACTCCCTTTGTTGACTTTGAAAAACAAAAAGAACTCACTTTCAAAGGAAAAACGAAAATCCAAAAGAAAAACTCCCTTTCTTCCGTACGTGCATCATTTTTTATAGGGAAAAGAATTAGATTTTTATAGCATATTTTATTTCTTTTTTTTACTTTTTCCAGCTACCCTTATCAGATTCAAATTTGCTTTCTCGATCAATTTTTGCTCGCACATGACCTCCTGAATATATCGTTGAGATACATGCACTCATGCGCAATATTCTCTTTTATATTTTTCTAATATTCCATCCGGGATGTCGAAGATGTCTTCGCTCTTGCATAGGGCGTACACTATGTCTCTTCGACGGATCCCGGTTCAAGCATGAGATCGCGACGCTCGTTACGCTTGCCACGCTCTGCACCGAGCACGTCGAGTCTGCCACCAGGCCCTCGTCCATCCACCCCCCTCAGCCTCTGGGCCCTCCCGATCTACTTGGTGCTTCTCCCCCCGAAGGCCTCGACTGCGGCGGCCCACATCACCCTACCCTCCTCGTCCGTCGCCTCCCTCCCCGAGACCAGCTCGAGCAGAACGACCCCGAAGGAGAACACGTCCATCCTCATGGACACGACCACGTCGGACAGGTACAGGGGCGATGTAGCCCTGGGTGCCCACGATGTGCATGGTGATGGCGTTGCAGCTCGACTTGGCGAGGCCGAAGTTGGCGATCTTGGCCCGCATGTTGGAGTCGAGCAGGATGTTGCCGATCTTGATGTCCTTGTGGATGACCGCAAGCGGGTGTGCCCGTGGATGTACTGACGCCGTTGGCCATGTCGACCGCAATGCGCAGCTGTGTATTTCAATCCGCCCCATCCCAGTGGCCGGCTTCGTGGAGCCACGAGTGGCGTGACCCGCTTGGTAGGGGTGTAAATGGTTCGGTTATTTTGAAAAACCGAACTAAACCCAACCAAAATTCTGGTTCAATTTGGTTCAGTTCACTATTTGGATTTTTACTTTTGCTTTTTTTCCTATATGCACCCCTTTCAATAGATTTTTTATTGTTTAAAATTATTTTTTATTTCTTTTTCTTCTCCTCCTTCATTGGCCGGCGACTTGCCAGAGGCGAGCTAGAGCCTCGCCACAAGCTAGGGAGGCTCCCACTCACCAGATTCCTACGAGGCCAAGCTCACCCGATGCTAGCGGTCTCGAGCCCAGCAAATTTGACGAGTTGGGCGAGGCTCGGTGGTCGAATCTGGCAGGGCTCAAGCTCCTTGGTGTCGGGCTTGCTCGGCCTCGCCAAAGGCTAGCAAGGCTCGACCTCGCACGCCGGCGAGGCATGACCTTGTTAGAATCAAGCGAGGCTCCAGCTCTCCTTTGGCCGCTCGTCGGCCACCGTTGCGCGACTAGCCAATGAAGAAGGAGAAGAAAAAGAAAGAAAAAGAAAAAAATTTAAACATAAAAAATGATTTTTTAAAAAGAAAACATTTTAGATTTTATTGATTTGGTTCGGTCAACCGAATCGATAAAAATCGAACCAATTAAAAAAAAAAAAGTTTCGATTTAGCAAGCCAAAAAAACCGAACTTTTTAGTTTGGTTCAATTCGGTTCGTTTGTTGGTTTGGTTTTTGACATCTCTACCACTCGGGACAAACTCGTAGATGAGGTTGCATTCGCGACCTTTGAGTCAATGCAAAAGCCCTCCAGCCTCACCAGATTGCCATGGTTCACCTTCAAACACAAAACGACAATTATTATTTCATTTAAACTCCGTTTGTTTTAGTGGAAAAGGTTTTTTGATAAGATTTTTTTCAAGAAAATGATAATATTTTCTACTATTCAACCGAGACTTAAAAATGAACTAGAAAATATTTTCTGTCATTCGGTATAGAGAATTCGATTTGATTTTCGTGCACTCATTTTAATAATTAATAATTTATTTTATATTTAAAAATTGAATTTTCAATTATTTTTTCTTTTATTTTTTTTTTTTTTTTTTTCCCTTTCCTTCTCCTCCTTCTTCAAATCGTCCGGGCCAACGACCGGCAACTAGCAAGTCTCAAGCTTGCAAATCGGCGGCTCACTCACTCACCGGATCTAGCAAAGCTCAAGCTCGCGAGTAGGCGGCAAGCTCATTACAACTTGAGCTCGCAAATCGATGATGAGCTCACTCACCAAATCTAGCATGCTCGCTAGCACTATTGAGGCCTTGAGCTTGCCCGAGGTCAATCGGGTGAGCTCATGCCTCATGAAATCTGATGAGGCTCAAGCTTGCCGAAATTTGGTGAGCTCAATTTCGCCGATTTGTGGTGAGGCTCGAGTTTGCCTATAACTAGTCTATAGCTATTGCCAATGCTAGGGACCAGCCAAGGAAATAGTAAAAGAAAAGGAAAGAAAAGGAAAAAAAAATTTAAAAAATATAAATTTTTATTAAATAATAAATAAAAAATAAAAAATAAGAAGAAAAAAAGTGTTTGAAGAAGAAAAAAAAGTTCTTGGCCTAGAGAAATAAGAAAGAAGATGTTTTTGGAAAACATTTTCCCCATTTTTGAAGCAGTTTTTTCCATTGGGAGAAAATGTTTTCCTTAATTTATTTATTTTCCGTGAATCAAATATTGAAAAATTTGGAAAAGGTTTTCCTAAAAGTTATTTTTCATGAAATCAATGGAGCCTCAGAGTTAGCTTAGGCTTAATCAAGCTTATAACATGCGCCTATATTACCAAATGCATTAAATAATGCAGCAGAGGCTTATGAAACTGTTTCTTAAATTTGGACCCTCCTGGTCTCCGTACCAAAGGATAATGTCTTAATACGTCAGAACAGAGATTCGCTGACCAATTAGTTGCTTTCTCCCGGGGAAAGGGGCGGGGGGGGGGGGGGGGGGAGGAGAATTTGGTAAATTCAGGGGGAAATCCGCTCCCTACGAGAAGGGACAAGAACAGTGAATGAGCAAGTCATTATCCAATATGGTCCCGGGCTCTTTAGAGCTTAATCAATCAAGGGAAGAAGAAATTCTGAAAGTGTCCCACATAACCCCTTGACAAAAGGAAAGAGAGCGCTTCACGCTTTGCTTTTTCAAATTCGACGGAGGGACCGGTGGGCCAGCAAGAGAGAGAAACTAATATATCAATTTTCCAAAATCGTGTCGCCCGGTGAGTGGACTGGACAAGTACACGTCGGAAAATCAGAGCTGCACCTAATATTTTCTCATTGACAAATGCTGATTATAATTACTGGCAAAGTTTTTGTTTTTCTAAAAAAAAAATATGGGGCGGCGTCCTCCTATCTATCGTCTACTTATACCGCCCCTCAGCTCCTCCATGGAAGCATCACCTCTCTGCGTTCCATTTCTCTCGTTACATGCTCCACATCCTCATCATCTCCTTCCCTCGCTCACTCTCTCTCTCTCTCTCTCTCTCTCTCTCCTAAGATCGTAGTTTCAGACCCCCGTCGAAAAACCCGATAAAGAGAAGAAAAAAACAATGGCTTTGCCAGTGGAGAGAACCGCCAGCCGCCGCGAGTACAAGGTCAAGGACATGTCGCAGGCCGACTTTGGCCGCCTCGAGATCCAGCTCGCGGAGGTCCAAATGCCCGCCCTCCTGTCCTGCCGCTCCGTGTTTGGCCCCTCGCAACCCCTCAAGGGCGCGAGGATCACTGGCAACCTCCACATGACCCCCCAGACCGCAGTCCTCATCGAGACCTTCACCGCCCTTGGCGCCGAGGTCCGCTGGTGTTCAAGCAACGCCTTCTCCAGCCAGGACCACGCCGCGGCCGCCATCGCCCGCGACTCTGCTGCCGTCTTTGCCTGGAAGGGCGAGACCCCCCAGGAGTACTGGTGGTGCATCGAGCAGGCCCTCGACTGGGGCCCCGGCGGTGGCCCCGACCTCATCGTCGGCGACGGGGGCGACGCCATCCTGCTCATCCTCGAGGGCATCAAGGCAGAAGAGGCCTATGAGAGCACCGGGAATCTCCCCGACCCGACGTCTACCAACAACCCGGAGTTGCAGATCGTGCTGACTATAATCAGGGACGGGTTGGAGACCGATCCGAAGAGGTACCACAAGATGAAGGAGAGACTCGTCGGAGTCTCCGAAGCCACCGCCACTGCGGTCGAGAGGTTGTACCGGATGGAGGCCGCCAAGGGGACTCTCTTATTCCCCGTTATTAATGTCAATGACTCTGCCACCAAGACCAAGGTACACTAGTAAAGAATCTAGTCATTCCACTCTTATGATCGAGAGTAAAATCGCGAGTAGCTCCATTTAATCCCTTCTTGGAACGCAGTGCTCTTGCATGAAACAGTTTCAAAACTTGTGCGGTTGCCGCCCCTCTGGGCCTGACGGTCTACTGATGGCCGCCGACGTCGAGATCGCCGGGAAAGTTGCTGTGGTCTGTGGATACGGAGACGTCGGCAAGGACGGCGCTGCTGCCCTCAAGAAGGCCGGTGCTCGTGTCATTGTGACCGAAATCGATCCCATCCGGGCTCTCCAAGCTCTCATGGAAGGTATCCTGGTCCTAACCCTGGAGGATGTTGTCTCCAAGGCCGACATCTTCGCCGTCACCGCCGGCGGCAGCAAGGGTATCATCACGGTCGACCACATGAGGAAGATGAAGAACAACGCCATCGTCTGCAACATTGGTCCCTTCAATAATGTGATCGACATGCCCGGCCTTGAGACCTTCCCGGGCGTGGAGCGCATCACCTTCAATCCCCAGACGGACAGGTGGGTCTTCCCCGACACTGAGTCGGGCGTCATTGTCTTGGCAGAGGGACGCCTCGTGAACTTGGGTAGCGCCACTGGCCACCCTAGCTCGGTGATGTCCTCCTGCTCCTTCGCGAACCAGGTGATGGCCCAGCTAGAGCTGTGGATGGAAAGGGACACCGGCAAGTATGAGAAGAAGGTCTACGCCTTGCCCAGGCATATGGACAAGAAGGTGGCCAGTCTTCACCTCGGCAAGCTCGGCGCTAAGCTCACCAAGCTCAACAAGGAGCACGCCGACTAGATCAGCGTCGCCGTTTTGGGACGGTCTAGGGCTGACCGTAGGTGAAAGTTTGGAATTGCCTGTAGAATATTATATATATATATAGATGGAGGATGCGTGTATGACTTGGCCCTAATCTTATAACGGAAGGTTTCTCAGCTATAAAAAAAATGTAAAAAGAACTGAAAGTAAAATAAAGAAATTCCCTTCGGCCTCAATGATTCGGAGCTGAAAAGCGATGACTGTTGTTAGTCCTCTTTAATTTTATTTAGGGTAGGGTGGGGTCAGAAGCGACGACGGTCATTAGTCGACGATTATTAAACCCTAAATAAACCGAACTCCGCCCGAACAAAACCCGACCCGATGTTTCGGATCAGGTCACCTTCCGGTTCGGATAAGAAGAGATAAGTTCGGCGCGGTCTCCATCACCATCGTACCCCATCGAATTCCAATTGCTCTCCCTCCCTTTCTCTCTCTCTCGAGTTAAAAGTGTCTTCAAGGTTCGATCTCCGATTCACTCTTCCTCAGATAAGTTCAGAGCTTGTCTTCAAGACTCCATCGCAAGGGGTTTTGCCTGTCGAGCGTTAAATTTGCTCTGTCGGATGGACGGTGCGTTAAGTTGTAGGATTGTTTCAAGAGAGAACCCTTCTCTTGGTGGCATGGCGATACTCAGAGATGAGTTCCTGCGATATGTGAGGAGAGAGATGAACATGATCTCCTTACCTCCTTTGTTTTAGGAACTTTCTTACTTGTTTGTTGACTGGCAAATTTCGGGTGGTTTTTGGCAGCCGCTTCTAATTTCTATTTTGCTTTCAAATTGAATGTTGAGCATGGAAGGATTGAGAGTTTTAAGAACATTCGAGGGTGCTTAATGACTCCTTTAGCTGTGTTAGGTTATCTGCATCTTACAGGGAAGCTAGAATTGAGAAAGTATTCCGTCTTAGTGTATGAACTTTCGAATCCAGCATCATGCGCTCCTTGTTCTCCTTCTGAGCTCGTTTGGGTCATTTCTAAGGTGTTGATGAATTGCGTGGTTTGGATTTTTGCACGACAAGTTCGGCGGTACACATAGGGTGGAATTGTGGAGTTCTTGCCCAGGGAAATGTGTCTGTACTTGGTGTTTACTAGTTCTTTAATTGTTTCGATGTGAGCTAACTGGTGTTATTCTATTTCGAGATTGAATTTTTCATGCGTGTACGTTTATGTGTTTATTTGCTCACACCTGTAGAGCAGTTTTGAGCCTCTGTGCCCTCTAATAAGTAGTGCAATACTACTATATCATGTAGGGCAGCAATTTGGAGAACAGAACCCTTTTTGATGTCAATTGTATCTGGTGTTTTCAAGAAGTTCTGCAGAGTCATAGGAGAGAGGCCTTGTTTTCGAGAAGTTATGCAGAGTTAATAGTTCAGCATGTACAGATGTGCTTGTCATAAGTTCATAATTTCACTTGTTATAGTGGTTTTATCCTGAAAGTTGCAGGGCTACATAGTGTTTTTCTAGTTATGTATCACATTCATAGGCAGTACTCCATGCCAAAGAATCCTGCCATTTAGGCGAGCTTTTCTAGTTATTTGTCAAGAGGCTGTAGAAGACTACAGCTTCCATAATGCACTGTGCTTTTATTATTGTATTGTAGAGGAAAATTGGTATGGGACATTTTATCTGATTGTAATAATAATTGGCAGATTTCAAGTGTCGCAGACTGAAGGATTGCAAGATGCCTGCGATGAGGGATCTTAGTGCCACAAATAGGAGGAGAAGATCTGTTGTGTGGGATCACTTTAAAAGGATTCCTTGTGCAGACAAGAGCATTAGAGGTTGTGCCTATCTCGACTACAGCCTGCATTTAGCATAGGAGGTTGTGTCCTTGACTTGTTTCGTAGCTCCTTGACCCCAAGTATGGTGGGTGAAAGCTTTTATATGGGTGCTCAAGATTGGCTACGATCTGCACCACTTTCACTTTTGATTGAGGAGGACTTTGAAGAAATCAGTAGTTTTGAGTTAGGTGAAAAAATATTTTTATAGAATATTTGCACCATTCTATTTAAAAATGGATATTTTAGTCCTAATTTTCATTGTGAATTTAATGCAGAGTTGTTAACTATGAACATGGAATTGAACCTGATATTGGTTTCTTTCGACGATTGACAAAGTTGGAGATTGGTACTGGTCAAACCAATTTCTTATATTTCTTGTGAATTTACTTTCTCCATATTTTGTATCAGGGGCTGAATAACGCTGTATCAGGGGCTCAGTAACGCTGTCTCCTTCATGCCCTACTTGCAGGGTGACCTTAGTTGAGCAAGAAAATTAATGGTGTTTCTGGGTGTGCTCTGTTTCTGTTAGTAGTCCTTGGTGCATGTTCAGAGTTTCTTTTCTTTTCTTTTTCTTTTTTCTTTTTAACCTTTCTAAATTGACTAGGGACCAGACCAGAATATTAGACAACTATCTTCTTGAAGACTCATTCCTTGCTTCTGTTATGGAGAGTTGGTAGTTGCATGGAGAGATGGAACCTAATAGCAAGTTCTCTCATTCACGGTAATCTTTGTAGTGTAATCTCACATGCACAGAGAACTTTGCATTTTATGAATTGTTGTCTTCTTCATTTCCTACTTGTAGGTCTTGTAACATTGCTTGCTTTTATATGTCAGTGGCCTTCACCAGAAATGTCTAAATTATACTACTTATTTCTGTGCGTGGTTATTACTCTCTTCTTGTTCCTCTCTGTAAATTTACCCATCTGATGGGTGAAAATCCTTTCGAGAGCTATCCAGTGTTCATGTTCGCAGCCAGTGCACCCAATGTTGATATGCTTAGAGTGAGAACGTCTCTACATTTATCTAAATTACTTTTCAACGTTGGGGTGAACAGTTTTTCCACTGTTTGAATGATAATCCGTTGTGACTGGGAGCCAAGCAATGGTCTTCTTGATAATGAAATGACTACTCATGTGAGTGATTCTGGTTTGGCAAGGCTGGTGTCAAGGTTCTGTAAAGATCATGCGAATCAATTTATCTTGCTCGCTGTCAAGTGTAACACAGGATATGCAGCTCCAGGTACGACTCATCATGAATTTGCTTCTAGTTGTATTTCAACACAGAGGGGCGATAGTATTTATGTTTAATTGGAATGGCGGGCATGGGAGCCAAGCTATCTAGTCTCAGAGACGTGTACAGCTAAGGAATACTTTTGCTCGGGAGAAGACCAACTGGCAAATTATTCAGAGATGGATAGAAGCAGCACAACTATGCTAAGATGGCATTACCTGATTGTGCTCTAGAGTTGTGGAACAAAAGACCCTGCAGGAGGTCTTGGAAGAAGTATGAGACATTTGCAATTCCTGTCTCGGCAACTCAGAAAGCAAGCAGAACCGAATCTTTGCTCTCCATACTAAGAGTTGAAGTGGCGTGCTCAGAAGAATCCTCAATAAAGAATGAAGTAATGAACACGAGAGCCGCTGTAGTGGAATTTGCTTTCAATCTGAGATGAATAATCTTGGAACTGTAAGTGCATGGAAGCTCCTGACATGGATAATGCCAATTTAAGCGTTCCTCATTCATAACTGCAAATCTTCACATCCCAAATTCCACCATATGATGAAGTCCTGGAATTCCCTTTTTTTTTAATTGCCTCCTTTTGGAAAGAAAGTCTTTGCTGAGTGTGCTTGTCTGGTGGTCACCTTATTACAAGGGAACCTTATGTTGAGGAGTATTAGCATCATGTGCAGTATTTTCTGTGATTCTGGAAGAAAAAAAAAAAGAATCGTTTGACCGCACCTCTCTTGCTTGGAAAGAGATATCACCGAATGGAAGCTCAAATTAGGGTATTAGCTTGTAATAATGTGAATAGTTAAAAAAAGCAAGAAAGAATCCGACCATGCAAGGCCAGGTCTCAGCGAGAGTATTCCCACCACGTTTTGAGCTGGGTTTAGAGAAACTCTGATCCGAACCATTGATGCCTTTTGAGCTCACAAAGCTTAATCATTCGACTCGAGATGGTACTATGTGTAGTGTTTAATTTCGAGCTTGACTGATAAAGGTAATCGAAACAATCAGTTTTACTCGACAGGTTCGATTTTGTTGACTCAGAAAGGTAATTTTATATTAGATAGTAATCATGACTTGGCATGACTCGGAAAGGTAATTTTATATTAGATAGTGATCGACAATGCCATGGTGATTGGCTCATCTACTGTTGTAGTAATTTTGACGGAGGTAAAGTGAACCACGAGAATTTTAGGAGTTTTTTTGTTTCTTTTTTGTTAGGGTACAAGTTAGGTGTCTGTCCCTGTCAAATGACGAAGTGACGGTCAACTAAAGACCACACATTTTGGATGGAAACTGGTTGACTTTTCAATCGATTTCCATCTTTTATCCTATTTTTCTTTTCTTTCATTTTGATTTTGATTTTTTTTTATTGTAGCTTAAATTGACAGATAAAGTTGTAAAAGGGCTCACACAATAAATTTTCATGAAATAATGAAAGAAAAAAATAAATTAGATATCGAAATATAAATAATTAGAAAAAAATATTATCACCTACTAAAAAAATTATTAATATCATTATATACATCTATTAAATTTAAAAGATGAAAAAAATACTTAGAATGTTAGTTTTGCAACTAATAACAAAATCATTGTGTAACGAATTGGCTTCTCAATCCTTTCGCCAAATTAAATTGTTCTACAAAGGCTCTCCAATGACCTAAAATTAAGATAAGTGATATCGATTACACATAAAACAAATAAAGTAGAGAAAAGAAAAAAATAAGAATAATGAATTAGTAGAGAAGAAACTTCACCCCATTGCCTAAACATCACTTCTTCACTTTGATGTGTTTCTCAATTTGAGCTTGCAATAAGGAATCATACAAATCTCAGAAAAAAAAAAAGAGTAATAATGAAACCAGTTGACAAAGCCAACTTTTTGAGTCTCTTTCATCGAATTCATAAAAATTGATTGTGTGGGCTTTTTTTTTTTTTATGATTTTATCTCTCAATTTAAGCTTGCAATAAGAAAACATAAAATTAAAATATATATAGGATAAAAGATGAAAACCGGTTGAAAAATGTATGGTCTTTAGCTAAGGAGCGACGGTCAGCTAAGCTTTTATCTTTTTGTTATTAGTTTGCAGTCGTAATTACCTGTCTCTTATAACTAGCTATTATACGTAACCTCCCATGCCTGTAATGGCTGTTCTGTAAATACCTTTATCTCTTTTCTCCCTACACACTATCAATATTATATTCCCAAAAATAATTAGACTTTATGTTAATTATGAGCAAACTTACTTATATTGTTTAAATAATGATTACACAAACTGCAATCATATAAAAAATCACAAATTTGATTAATTATAAAATGTGAATTAATAAGTATATAATTGATGTAACGATAATTATGTTCTCTTGTTAGTGCATATCTATATATTGCATTGAAAATAGTTCAAAATATAACAATATGCATAATATTAGCTGCTCACTATTGGGTACAATAACCTAAATTTTCATGTTGTAGTAAAATATTAGGGAATATTCCAAATAAGAACCCGAAATACCCTTAATTTCTTAAATAAGGGCTTGAAATGTATTTTGCCTAAAAAAAAAAATTAAAGTAAACTTTGTTTCAAATAAGGACTTAAAATGACAATATCTGTCTCAAAGAAGGACCTCATCTAACCAATTGATCAAGGGCATTTATGTCCTTTTTCTTTTTCTTATTTTCTTCCCTTTTTCAAATTTCTTTATTTATTTTTCTCTTTTCTTGCATAAGCAAGCTAAAAAAAAAGGCTAAAACTTAGAAAGAAAAAAATACATGCAAGGGACTAGCAACTACCTTGCCCCCCCTTCCCCGGCTGGTTGTTGTCCCATCACAAGTAGGGTGTTAGCCATAGCGGTAAGGTGGCCGACCCTCACACAGGTGCCGATGTCCCCACCGGCCATAGGCAGCCATAGCGAGGGGCAACGCTTTGTTTGAGTTTTTTTATAAAAAATTTGTGTGTGTTTTCTTAAAGTTTTAGTCTTTCTTTAGTTTGTCTTTTTATGCAAAAAGAAAAAAAAAAGAAAAAGGAAAAAATGAAAAAAAATGGAAAGAAAATAAGAAAAAGCAAAAGGACGAAAATGCCCTTGATCAACTAGTGAGGTCAAGTTCTTTTAAAATAGATATGGTTACTTTAAGCTCTTATTAAAAATAAAGATCACTTTAGGCCCTTATTTAAGAAAATGATGGCATTGAAGTCCTTGTTTGAGATAAAGTTCACCTTGGGTCCTTATTTGAAAAATTAATAATACTTGAGCCCTTATTTGGAATCTTTTCAAATATTATGTATTGTGTAATGTAATGATTATTATAATTACTAATTATATCAAATGACGTTAAAGTGTTATAGAATTTGTACTTCAATCATATAATCAATTATGTAATTAATATTTTTTTAATATAATCTCATAGTTTATGATCAAATTTGAATTATAATCGTAGATTAATTATTACAAAATTAGGTGAGGATCACTTCCTCTCACCCGAAGGTGAAGTCTATCTCTATCATCCAAGGCCAAATAAACTGCATTAGTGGTATAACAATGGTATTAGTAATGACAGTAGGATTACCTTAAAATATATTTACATCCGGTCATTCCTTCTTATCCTTTTCATGCATTCCCTTGGCCTAAAAAATGCCATTCATTTCTTACTTTACTACTACTGTTTTACGCTTTAAAGCACCACTCGTTATGGCAAAGACTCTCTATTGGCTAAAGAAAGGCATTGGCCAACTTAACAGCATTAGAAAAAGGTAAAGGGAAGGCGCATCATGTAGCTACAGTTCTTCATTCCTAGTCTGTTTTGTTTGTCCATGTCTCCATTCCGCATGAGAGAGTTTCAATGGTTTGAATAGCCCTTGTTTATTCTTTCGACAGAATCCTCCCACTCCACAGATAGGGAGTGGTAATTATCAGGTTTAGATTTCCTTGGTAAGGGAAGGAAGAGAGAGAGCCTTGAGGTTTGAGATGGAGTGTAAGTCTTTGTCCATTAAGCAGGTTGAAAAGCACGTTGTGAGGCAAGCAATTCAGACCTTTTATCAAGCCTTGGAATTTAAGATACATACTAGATTTTACCAGTGATGGTATTGAAGGGGCCAGGGGACCTCTCCTAGCTAGGGGTGAGCATAGTCCGGGTTGGGCCGATGCACCCCTAACCCTAGGATTAACCCGCACAGTATTGGTCCTCAATTTTTGGGACCAAGGACCGAACCGACTGAGTTCGATTCGGTTCCAAGGTCAATCCAAGACCAATCGATAATTTTTTTATTTCATTTTTTGTACTCCTTAAAAAAACGATTAAGGACTGAACTGACGTAATGGTTTCGGTCTGATTCCAAGATCAATGCGGGATCAACCAATAATTGTTTATTTCATTTTTTGTACTCCTTGAAAGAGCAATCGAGGACCAGACCGATCTAATGGGTTCGATGACGAGCGAGGTCAGCTAAGAAAGGCAAGTAGGAGGGTCGAGTGGGGTGAGCGTCGAAGAAAGTGAGCATTGAGTGTCGAGTGGCACGAGTAACCCAAAGCGAGCAAGGCGAGTGTTGAGTGGCGAGTAGAAAAGTTGTTTTTTTCGATTTTGGCAAATTGAAGACTAAGAGGATAAATAAGACAGAAGATAATAAATACTAGAGGAGGATGCCGTAAAGAACTGTTTATGCCATTTTGGACGTTGTGAGGACTCCTCACAAAAACAATTTCCTCCTTCGTAAATTATGACTATTGATGCCGTAAAAGACATTAAAAATCTAAGTTATTAAAGAATAATATAAAATTACTTGAACTCCTCACTAAATAGTTGTTTAATATTATTGATAACATTTATTTTAAAGTAATAAATAATATTACACACACACACACACACACACACACATACACACACAGTCAGGGTCGGTCTGGGTTGGACCGACCCTAAATTCCCAGGACCGAAGACTAATCCGCACAGTACTGGTCCAGGAATCCTAAGACCAAGAACTGACCCAGTTTCCTTGGGAACCGCACTAGGACCGATGCTCACCCCTAGTCCCAGCCACTCTCTTTGTCTCTCTCCTGGTGTTTTTTTTTTTTTCTCTTTCCCTGATTTGCTTATTCTCTCCTGGCCCTCCTTTTTAATTGTTCCGGCCACCAATGAGAACAGAAAATATACTTAGGGTGTGTTTGTATCAATAAAATAATTTATCACCAATTAATTTTTCGATCTTTCATGTGTTTGATCTGCTCAAAATAGTAAGTCAATGGAAATGTATTCACAATCAAATAGATCTCCCACACTTTCCTTCTCTAAATCAAGGAAATCATTTCCGTCTCCCACTCATTTGTCAAATCCCTTAGTGAAGTTCCCAGATGAGATCCGAACACTTGAAAACGTTTTCACTTATATTTTTCTCAGCATATCACCAAATAATTTAAAATAACTATTTTCCTCAAAAATAATTTTAAGAGAAAGTATTCTCCTTTCTCATAAAACTTTACCTGAGACTTAAACACCATTAATTTGAAGAAAGGGGGCGACTCTTCCCTTTGGGAGTAGTTGGCCCTCCTTTTTCTTTATATTTATTATTTCTCGTTAAAATAATTTTCTTTAGATGATTTGGTCTTTGCGTGGTTTTTCCGACTTATAACAATTCGTCAAATTTCACAAATAATTTTTTCTTTGGATGATAGGAAATAAAAGATATAATTTCCCCCCGCTAAAAATCAAATTAATAACAAATAAAGTACATTACTTACATATAAATATAATTAAATAAAAAGTATTGATTTGTATTTAAACAGCATCACGAACCAAAATTTAATCAAACCATGCTAATGCATTTATTGAAAACAGCATATACATATATCATAAAAAAACCTATCATAACTATAGCTCATCTATTAAAATTTATTTATCCACATTGTAATATAAGCGAGTAGATCCGACCATGGACTTTCTCTGTTTCTCTTTCTCTCTCTCATCTTGCCAAAACTTCAGCATCAGTTGATAATGGGTCCTCCGAAAAATCAAAGATGTCGTCGCTCTTGCACAAGGCGTACACAATTTCCACCATGCTCGGCCTCTTCGACGGATCCCGGTTCAAGCACGAGATCGCGATGCTCATCACGCTCGCGACGCTCTCCATCGAGCACGCCTCGTCCGCCAGCAGGCCCTCGTCCATCCATCCCCTCAGCCTCTCGGCCTTCCCGATCTCCTCGGTGCTTCTCCCCCCGAAGGCCTCGACGGCGGCGGCCCACATCACCCTCCCCTCCTCGTCCGTCGCCTCCCTCCCCGAGACCAGCTCGAGCAGGACGACCCCGAAGGAGAACACGTCCATCCTCGTCGACACGACCCCGTCGGACAGGTACTCGGGGGCGATGTAGCCCTGGGTGCCCACGATGTGCATGGTGATGGCGTTGCAGCCCGACTTGGCGAGGCCGAAGTTGGCGATCTTGGCCCGCATGTTGGAGTCGAGCAGGATGTTGCTGCTCTTGATGTCCTTGTGGACGACCCGCGGGCGGGTATGCTCGTGGATGTACTGGAGGCCGTTGGCCACGTCGACTGCGATGCGAAGCCGGGTCTTCCAATCCAGCCTCTGCCGGTGGCCGGCCTCGTGGAGCCACGAGTGGAGCGACCCGCTCGGGATGAACTCGTAGACGAGGTAGCAGTTCGCGTCCTCCGGGTCGATGCAGAAGCCCTCCAGCCTCACTAGGTTGCCATGGTTCACCTTCAAAAACAAAATGCATTATCATGTCACATTCTGATGCAAGACAAATCAAATTTCTTAGAATAATGATGACTTGTTTACTATTTCGGAAATATTTTCCATATTTTCTGACATTTCAATCTAAAAAATATGAATGGATAGAAAATATTTTTATAATCAATGGAAAATCTATGCACAAATTTAAGACTATACTTTCCTCTCGAAAATCGAAAATAAATTTCCAAAATACAACTGAAACCCGACGCTCAAATTGGGGACCTTGGCCTGGATCCAAACACCAAGGTCCCAATCTTAGCTAGGCCCGAGTCCGGCCACTAGGGTCACGGATCAACAGTCGGGGTCTTAGGCTCGGCCATCGGGGCCGAGTGTGAGTGCGCTCATTCCCATGTCCCTAGCGGTCGCGCTTGACGGCTTGAGACGCCGGCGATCATGCTCTGGTCCCCAGTGGCGAGCTCGGGCCTAGGACGCCGACCCTCAAGTCCGAGTCACAAGCGCTCGAGCTTGAGACCAGGGAATTTCAAGACTTCTTCTCAAATTATGCGTTTCATCGTTTTTCCAGAACAAATATCAGAAAAATGACTGTCATATCATAAGCAAAAATAACTAGAAGATAAGTTTTTCTTTTTTTTTTTCTCAAAATATTTTCAACAAAGATTATTTTCGGAAAAATACCCGGAGTTCTTGTAAGGAAGATGAGCACCATTCGGGTCATTAATAAATAACGTAAGCGCCTTTACGCAATTTGTCTTTTAGTTCAAGTTATTATTACTCACACAGCCCACCTCAACATTTTGGGATACAGCTCTATAGTCCAGACAATAAAACAAAAAGTAAATAATATTAATATCATAATCAAACACGCATCGCGACAATAAGAACCATCGAAATTTTTATTAAGTGGGAAAGTTGAGTAGATTCGTGCCTAAGCAATCAGCCAACCACCACATATATAAATTTCATGGCAAAGAAAACAATATACGTACAAAAAAAGTAGGCAAAATACGTAAACAGTCATAACTTATTGAATCATGTTCAATTCAAATAGTGTAAAAGAAAAATCTAGACAAATACTTAAAACAGCTTGAGAAAAGACGGTACGGAAAATTGGAAAAAGCACCCTATATCGTAAATTATTGCATTATCTTTTGGTACTTTACTTACACCTTACGCTTTGGTATTCTTTATTTATTTTATTTTTTTACAATTTAGTCATGACATATGAATATCGACACCATAAATCCTTCGGCCCAATCGATTTATACTAAGTGGAAAATGATGATCACATTTCATCGTACATTGATGAAAATGACTTTTCAGTTAAAGTCCATACACCAAATGGTATATATAATGAGGGAAAACCTCAACTCACCTAAACCACACATAAATAATTGCAAATCGTATTAATTTATTTCGAAAATAAAAAGCAATAAGTCCGCGCATGATCAATTTTTTATTTTATGGTCGTTTTAATAATGGGGTCTTCTCCGTCCTGTCGCTATTCTACAAGTTGTATAAAATTTTCCATTTGTAAAAAGATTATTCCAATTCATATCCTTTGTACAAAATAAAATAATAATAATAATAGTATTAATGAATATCAAAGACAAAAGCCGCATGTGAGTGCATGTGCAGTCTTTCCACCTAGTCTTTCCACTGACATCACCATCCAAGGACAAGGGCCAGTTCTTCATTGCATATAATAATTAAAAAAATTGATTAAAAAGATTAAAATTTATTCAGATTCCAAAGACATGATTACTGCCTCCCAACGTAATTTGACCCAACCCTCGCAATTAGATGAGCGTTTTCCGGTCAAACATAACCACTCGGGAAAAAAAAAATTACTTATCATAAAAAGGACAAAATAAGTTCATGAAATAGTCTAATAAATCTCAAGATTTTCCAAGATTTTGACTTATTAATTAGTGCGTTAAGGGGAGTCATTAGAACTCTCGTGTGGACAAAAGTCTCGCCTGCCCACTTGCAAAGGCCTGCCTCTGGATTACGCCATTTGAAAAGTCAGCGAATGTCGTTTTCACATGCTTTTGCAATTCTTGGATTTCTTTTCCCCCTTCTTTAATAAAAATGCAACGCAAAATTCACTTCTATGAGAAAATTTAGATTTTCTTAATAGTTTTTTAAGATTATTTGAAGAGAATGGATACCCATGTAAATCCTAGAAGATATTGAGAAAATACTAAAGGACTTATTAACTCTATTTTTCTTTTGTCGAATTTACAAAAGGAAAAAGATTTAGAGTGTTCAAAAAGTACTTGAACAGAACTATTGCACTAACATTGTACAATTAAATTAAGAAAATAATAATACTTCTTAAAGATCTAACCACTAAGGTTCTACGATGTTTCATTAAATGGTCAATACAAGTCACGGTCACTAATTTAACCGATATTAGCCATTTTCTAAGTAGATTGCACAAAATTAAAATTTAATCTCATCATGTACAAATTAAACCCCCAACATGATCCATTTTATTAACCATGTCATGCAATTTAGCAATATTTTGACATAAATCTATCATTACTACCATTTCCAACTCATTCAAGTGCACAAAACAAAGATAAAATGCGAGAAATTGGAAATCCAGGCAAGCCAGAAGATCAATCAATCTAAGAGATAACCTAGACAAAGCGCTTACCTTCTGCAGAATCTTGAGCTCCTCGTAGGCGTTCCACTTCATCTTCTTGATCGCGAACATCTCGCCGTCGACGCAGCCCTTGTACACCGACCCCTGGATCAGGCACTTGGGGCTGAACCCTTCCGTCGCCTCCTTCAGCTCGTCGATCCCGAACACCCGGTACTTGTCCAGGCAGTCCGTCACGTCGGCCAGCAGGTTCACCTCCATCTCCCGCGACCCTTTGTCGCCGTACGCCTGCCTCTTCTCCCCTCCGTCTCCCTCCAACCCGCCCGGTCCCCTCTTCTCCCTCGATCTCTCCCTGTGAACGAAGACCCCGATCCCCAGAATCAAGAACGCCCCGAGGAGTCCGACCCCGATGGCCAGCCCAACGATGACCCCCGTCCTCTCCTCCTTCGCGGCCGGAGGGGCGGGGGCGGGCGCGGCGGCGGAGACGTTGGGTTGGGTCAGATTCGGGAGCTTGGAGACGGGCACGAAGAGGGTCTCGGTGGTTTTGGTGGTTCTGGTGTTGTTGCCGTTGATGTCCACGATGCTCTGTTCCGAGACCCCGAATCTCGACGCGACGGTCGAGAGGTTGTCGCCGGGCTGGAGCACGTATGAGACCAGGTAATTGACCCCGGCCGCCACTTGGGTCGTGTTCGGGCACTTGCAGAAGATGGGGAACACCACGTCGTCCCCGATGTTCAGGTTCGTGGGGACCAGGGAGGGGTTCACGACCTCGACCGACTGGTACGAGGTGAGGTTCTCGAAGGCCCCGGTGGAGACGAGGTAGAAGGTGTCGCCGGAGCGGATGGTGTAGTTGGTGTTGGCGCTGGAGATGTTGCTGGTGCCGTTGGTGGGGTTGCAGGAGCAGGTCAGGGGGACGAACAGGGGCTGGTCGGCGACGAGGGCGGCGGACAGGGCGGAGGCGGAGGTGGAGATGTTGCTGGGTTCGGCGATCATGAGGCGGCTGACGCCGAAGAGGTCGCCGATGGAGGCGAGGTCGGTGTAGTTCGGGGCGAGGGCGCCCCGGTAGAAGGCGTAGGTCCGGCAGGGGTAGCCGGTCTGGCTCGCCGTGCAGGTGTAGCCGGTGGTGTTTGGCTGGGCGTGCGAGCGGCGGAGGAAGAGGCCGACGAGGAAGAGGAGGAGCAGGAGGAGAGTGGGCCGGTGGAGTTTGGCTGTCATTTTTTTTTTTTTGGGGTTTGTTCTGGATGCTTGCTGGCATGTCTGTGACTGTGAGGAGGGGGTTTATATGCAGGAGGATTCTTCTTTGAGTTTTTAAAGGGGTTATTTCCACGGGCTGATATTTCAACTTGTCCACGTGAATTGAATGATATAATTTCAAAGTATCATAATTATATTTATAATTAATATCACAAAAAATCTCAAATTAATATTAAATCAATATGCATATGATAAATTTAACCTAAACGGGTAAACCTATGATTTTAAATTAATTTTTTTTAACCATCATAAATCTAAATTAGTATATTTATAACAAATTTATCATTTGTTAATTTCTGTTAAATTTGATTAATATAATGAAAAATCACAAATTAACATTTATGATAAGACCCCAAATTATTATATCAATCAATTATCATATATCATCAAACTCATCATTTGATTGTAAAATTTAATGGAACTAATAAAAGATAAATTTGTCAATTTTATATTTTGGGTATTTAAAAAAATAGTTTAAGGTAAATCTATAATGGATACACCAATTTAAAATTTTTCGTTGTTTTAACTTTTATAATTATGTGCTTGCCCATTTTTCAAATGATATTGAGATCATGTATGCATAACAGCATATAAGTTCCACTTAACATGACAAGGTTTGGCAACAAAGCTGATGCCTACCTAGTTATTCAGAGCTCAACATTCGGAGTTTTAGACTTTCAAGCTCAAACTATTTCCTAAGGTCCTGATGAAATTAAAAGTCCAATTTATAAAAGTTTGGTGTATCAATGTTAGCAGGCGAGATTGGAATGAGTTTGTCTACATCTAGAAGGAGTGAGGGCGAGTGGGAACAGAGAAAATTGTCGAGACGTCAGTCAAGCATTGGGAAATTGGAGATGGGAATCAAATGTTGTGGGTCGAGTCAAGATAAGGTTTTGGGAATGACGGACGGATGTGGTCAGGGAGTTCGTCAGTTCTTTCACGTCGGTGGCCGATTTTGACTTTTGATTGGCAGCTGAAGACGGAAGTCACGTGGCTCCAATCCAATGGCTTTCTCCCTTTGACTACGGGCCAACTGGAGTCAAAGTCACTAAGCCCTTGATGGGCTCTCGGTTCGACTGATTGCTGCTAAAGATTTGTTTGCCTGATTTCCGGGGAAGTAAACTTGGAATTAATCGAGCATCTTGTCGAGCCGATATCGAGTTAGTGAACACTCAACTTGATAGGTTTATGAAATTAGTTGAGTTTGTACTGTTATATTCAAATTTATTTTATATGTACGCATATGCGTAGTGCTGAGAAAATATGTTAACTTATTGGACTAGAGTTCAATTGAGGTGCTCATTGGGGCAGGCAAAAATAGGGCCAGATGTCGTGCTTAATGCTTCGCCCAGGGGAGCTTGTATGTAACATACAAATTTCAAAATTTGCACAGGTCAGGCTTTCTCATGTAAGGGCGTTGCCCAAATTTGTCCATTCATCTTTAGCGCCTCTCAGGCCTGCAAAGGGCGAGGAGGTTGCTTGCTTGTTGGTCACCTTTAAAGCTCAAGCTCGAGGGGACGTGTGGAGTAAAAACTTGAATATCTTGAGTTTCTGTGGGAACCAAGTTTGAACAATAAATTCAATACCTGATTGAGATCGAGTCATGTTTCGACTCGACTCGACTAGATTAAACCCCTATTTTTGACCATCGTAATCACTCTCTTAGAGCACGTGAAGTTAGTTATAGGTCAAAAGTTTATAAAGAACATGTCTCGAACAAATTTCAAGCGACTAAGGTTTTATTTATTTGACGGAAAAAAATGATTTTGAAAATATTATTCAAAAAATGATTGTTTGTATCACTAATAAAAATTAATAAATGAAAAATATTTTTATTGTCACTAAAATAAAACATTAATAATTATTGATAAAAAACTATTTTTCATCGATTAATTATTTTGAACAATACAAAGCGAAAACTTTAAAAAAAATATTTTTCAAATTATTAATTTATAAAAGATGTTGTTCATTAGATGTGGTGTCTGTGATTAGTATTGGTAAATGAAAATGTTTCCATTGTAAACAATTTTACGTGTTGAAACAAATCTAAGACATGTCAGTCTCATGGATAAAGTCCATGTTAGCCCACAATAAGGCCTTATCTTGATGGACTTTTAAAAAGGCTAAATTTCGTGTGTTTATTATCTAAACTCTTTTTCTAAATCAAGTCCAACACATATTAGAAACTATAAGAGCGCACACTTCATCCTACAAAACCACACAGTTGCCATGCATATTATAGGCGTGTTTGACAGCCACAATGAAGTGGTGAAAATGAACTTTTCAACACTAGGGTCATTTGTTTGAAGAAAAAATTATTTTCGAAAAATTGTTTCCGACTTTCTACTGTATTTGGATGATGAAAAACTAATTGTTATACGAGAAATGTTTTTCATGAACTGAAAACATTAAGTTCAGACTGGGGAAAAGCAACTTCCCCATTTGCAAGAAGGAAATCAATTTTGTAAATTACCAAACAAATGAAAACCAACCATTTTCTTTTTTCTATGGAAAGTAGTTTTCCTTTATAATGAATTTTTCAATGAAACAAATGTACCCTCGATGTCATTAAGTGTGTTCGACTACGGGGGCAAGCGATTCCAGATTGCGTTTAAGTTTCACCAGGAACTTAGAACCTATTGGTTGAAATAAGTTTTCAAATTTTTAGAACCTAGAACCTACCATGCTTAGAAACTTGGAACCTATTTTGTCAGAGGTTGTAGGTTTGATTCCAAGGTCTATATAGGTTCCACTTGAACTCTTATTGGAAAGATTATAGTGAATCATCACCTCTAATAACTATTATTTATTAGTATCCACTGATCATAACTCATTTATACATAAAAAAATTATGAAACATTAATAAAGTAAAAATCTCAATCATGAATATCGCTAAAAAAAATGGAAGTTGATACTAGTGATTTTATATTACACACACATTATTGAATGTTATGAAATGCAATAGGATAGCGCAAAGACATAGAATAAGAAAAACACAAAAACTTATCTTAGGTTCTCGGTTCACTTGGAACCTAAAATCTACGTATCGGAATAGATTCCACAATTTTTAAAACTTGGAATCTACTCCTCATATCCTAAAATTTGGAGCCACACCGGTTCCCACCCGTCCAATTCTCACATTCCCAGTTATATTCTAAAACTGTGCTCCCCCCTACGTTTGATAACCTCAACTGCATGCGGCCTGATGAATTTTTTTTTTAAGCCAAAACCCACTTGATGACGGTAAGTAAGGTAGGACTTTCTGAATTGGTTAAGTTATAATATATCCAATGGAAATTATAATATTATCAATTGCATTATCAAAACATTCAAATAATATAGTTATTAAGTAAGGAAGGGTTCACTTAATTGGTAAGTTATAAAATATCCAATGGAAATTAAATCCTTATTACCTATATTCTCAAAACCTTCCACTAATATTCACTCCTCTATGTTTGGTAGGGAAGCTTATAAAATTTATCGATCGATTTTGATCTATTATCAAACCAATATTTTAAATTTTCCTTTTAGTATATTATTTACTCTACCTGTGTCAAACCAATAATATTCACTCTTTCTTTTTATTTTCTTTCACAGCTGTGAAACAACCTACGACTTCGCGACCATGAAAATACAACAGTAATCTTATTTGTCTTGACTAGAACGGTTTTGGATTGGATGACAGAGATGTAGAAAGAACCTTCTTGTTTTGGCGAGATTTGAGGAAGACACTGTGCGCATCGAAGCTAGCTCCTCGTTCACCGTGCAGCGAGATTGACGAATTGTTAATTGAGGGTGCCCTCGGGAGGGTTTTGACTCCATGACTTTGCATCTAGACATAAGAATTTGATTCCAAGGGTTTTCACTTAATGCAAATATTGTTCGGTAACCAATATAAAACATACTTTTTAGTAAACAACTGGTAAAATGAGAAATCAAATAAATGACTAAGAAAAATGAGAGAGCAATTTCAAGCAATGTGATACTCACTGTAAATACACAACTGAGAGAGCAAGGCCTCGTGCCCTTAGGTAATGCGACGCTGATGATGCATGACCCTAGGCAAGGCCTCACCACTGCATGACGTGCTTGCATTTGAGCAACAAGCCAGATCTTGCGAGGTGAGACCACTTGGCTAGATCTCGAAGGCGTGACTCTTGCAAGTGTGAGTCAAATCATGGAATCTGACTCGCGTAACCTTCGGTAAATCCCTTGCCGGCGCGGCTCGACCGTCAGCAAAGCTTGCCAGCCTCCTTCATGAAGCTTCCTAGCCATGATTGACCATAGCTTTCTCTTTGTTTCTTGTGTCGATTCAATGCTCTCCCAAAGGCATCCTAAAAGTGGCTATACATTGGCAACTACATGCACAATAAGGTAAATTAGTTATTGTGCTTGTTTACATGAATGATCTCATCATCATCATCAGAAAAGATGAAAGGGAAATTCACCTATTGTGAGAGGAGTAAAACTCACTTTTTGATTTATATTTAATGACCCACTAGACATGCTGCCCAATGGTAAGGGAATTGGGTAAGGTAGGAATATTTAGTTTCAAGTGTAGCATGGAAGATTTCATGATTACAAAGAAGCAGAGTAGATAAATGAGAAGGGGGGGGGGGGTAGGATTAAAAAAAAAAGGTCTCATATTTAAAAAAAGGACTTCTCCTTTTGGCAAAAAGAAAATCACTTTTTCTAAATAACTAAGGGTACAATTTAGCATAACTAATTCTATTTTTTTTGTTCCTAAGAGTAAATTTGGAATATAAATTAGTTTGGTAGATTTTTTAATCTTAGGAATAAAAATCCAATTTTTTTCCTCGAGAATATATTTCAAATATAAATTCGTTTGGTAAATTTTTTATTTAAGAAAATAAAAATTCATTTTTTTCTCAAAAATAAATTTGGAATAGAATCAAGAAGTAGAAAAAAATTACTTATTTATTTTCAAGAACAATTTCAGAATCAAACCAAAAACTATTTTTCTTTTTTCTCTTTTCTTTTCTTCTTTTCTCTTCCCCTTCTCTCTTCTTCTTTCCCCCAATCGATGATCGGTTATCGTCATCACCGCCGGTAATGGTTGGCAACTGGTTGGGTGAGGTTCATGAGCTTGTTGGACCTTGCCCTCATTGGACTTGGCCTCGCCGATCATTGGCGATCGGCCAAGAAGAAGGAGGAAGAAGAGAAAAGGAAAAAGAAAAAGAAAAAAATAAGAAAAAATATAATTAAAAAATTAAAAGAAACAAAAAAATTTAGGAGTGATACTTAACGCATTTTTATTCCGACAATAAAAATTTTGGGCAGTTACCAAAGGTCCTCAAATGCTCAAAAATTCTTCCTTGGAACAAAATAAAAAAAATTTATTTAAAAGTAGAAATTTTTTCCAAGAACAAAATGGTTATCAAATGCACTCTAAACAAATGAAAACTAACCATTCATCTGAAAATGATTTCCATGGAAAGTATTTTTCTTTATCATGAAGTTTTAAATACATCCTTAGGCTCTGTTTGTTTCGCACAAAATATGATATTTTTAGAAAATGTTTTTCAGGTTAATATTTTCTGATGTTTGATTAAAACTTGAAAATAAAAAGAAAAATATTTTTCATCGTGTGGAAAGGAAAATATTTTTTTTCTTAAATATACGTGCACTATTTTTCAATGTTTGGTCTCCAGCGTGGCCTCTACGGACCTGAATCTTTGGGTCGCTAGACTCCGTGAAAACTATTTCACTGATGAAGGATCGCTAATTTCCAGTCGTCTAACCTAAATGAAGAACTATTCGAAAGACTAAGGGTGCATTTGTTTCACGGAAAACTCAATGATAAAGGAAAATGTTTTCCGGGGAAACATTTTCCAAAAATACGGTTTGTTTTCTTTTGTTTGGTAATGTATAATTGAAAATATTTTCTGCCGTTTGGATTACATTAAAAAAATAATTTCACACTTCATCATAGGAAAAAAATTGAATTTTTTTTACCAGCTGGCTTACCAGGGGTGAGCTCCGGCTGTCGTGAGAGGCGGTGAGCTCACTAGCTGGCCGCTAGAGGCTACGAGCTCACCCAATCTAGCGAGGCTTGATCCTCATTGCTAGAGGCCACGAGCTCACCTGATTTAGCGAGGCTTGAGGCTCATCGGCCTCGGGCAAGCTTTAGCCTTGTTGTCGAAGGCCATGAGATCGCTTGATTTGGTGCGACCAGAGCTCACTGGCCGTCCTTGTGGCTGGTGACGGGTGAACAAGAAGCAAAAAGAAAAAGGAAGAAAAGAAAAAGAAAAATTAGCAAATTCGAATTTTTTAATTTTATTTTAAAAATGTTTTCCAAAATTTTAATTTTTAAAAAAAATAAAAAATTCAAATTCAATTTTTTAAAATATATTTTTATAAGAATAATTGTTTGTAAACCAAGCATCAAATCTAAGCTTTGGTAGATTCGGAAAACGTTTTCCGATCCTTTCAAAGGGAAATCATTTTCCCGAATTTAAGGCTTTGTTAGGAAAACGTTTTCCGTTGACTAAGAAAACGTTTTCCATTGACTCATTTTCTTGAGTGACCCAAACGCCAGAAAATGAGGAAAATGTTTTCCCAGAAAATGTATTTCGTGAAACAAACGCACCCTAGAAAGGGAAAAAAAATTATCACCAGCAATTCTGTCTTCGGGAGACTTTAAAATCAACATCCAACAGTCAAATTGGAAATTGGACACAAATTCTCTTCGCTTGACTCTCTAGACAACAAGACCAAATAAATCAAAGAGGAAGAAAAACTAATCGCCAAAAAACAAACTGAAAAGGTGAAATTCGGAGAAGATGATGAACAGGGGCCTCATGCTCTTCTTTCCCTCTCGATTATCCAGTGAAATCTGCTGAAAGCAAGACCACGGCGGAGGGCTCGATGCAAAGTTGCTCTCGAAGCCAACATAACAGCTACTGCGCACGACCTAGTCGATGCAGAGAGAGCTGAGGAAGAAGACTGAGTGGTGAATCACGGCCGAGTCTATCGCGACTGAGTCAAGGTTGATCGTGACCGATTCAATGTTGTCGAGCTCGGGACATCAAATTCAACATCACTGTGCTCGGATGTAACCTCGTTTTCGGAGGGATTGTTGGAGGTTGTGGTGCAGCTCGGGGGTTTGGATGGCGTTGGGTGAGTGCCAGTGAAGTTATGGCGAGCAGTCCGTGCACATGAACATGAGGAGTAGTGAAGGTGCAAAAGGGAGAAAAGAGAAGTCTTGGCGTGAGAAAGAAGGGAAAATGACTCTTTTTTTTTTAAGAAACGTAAATCATTTTCCCCAATTTTTGAAGGATATTTTTTTATTTTCTATTGATTGGAAAATATTTTCTTTGATTATTTATTTTCTTAGAAAAATTATCCATGAAAGAAACATCCTTAATTCATTAAGTGCATTCAACAACACATAACTTAATGAATTTTTTTTAAAACCAAAAACCACTTGGTTAAGTTATAAAATATCCAGCGGAAATTAAAATCTTATCAATTATATTATCTAAACCTTCAAATAATATAGTTTGTAAGTAAGGAAGGGTTTACTTAAGTGGTGAGTTATAAAAAAATCCAATGGAAATTAAATCCATATTAGTTATATTCTCAAAACCTTCCAAATAATATTCACTCGTCCATGTTTGGTAGGGAAGCTAATAAAATTTATCAATCGATTTTTATCTACTATCAAACCGACTTTATAATTCTTTTGTAGTATTTTTTTTAGTCTACCTAACAGCTTAATTCGGTACAGATTTTCTTTCACAACCCATCCCAAATATTAATTGGTAAGATCAATGTTGACTCTTAGGTCATTTGTTCCACAAAAAATAAAAAATTTGAAAAATATTTTCCTAAAAGTAAACATACGCATTGCTTACATAATTAAATGAATGAAAACAATTTCAATATTCACGAAAATGTTTAGAAAAGAAATTATTGTCAGTAATAAAACATTTTTCATCAATTAATTATTTCAAGTGATAGAGACGATCACTTTTAAGAAATTATTTTTTAAATTATTTATTTTTCACAAAATAAACCCTTAAATTTAGCCGACACCCGTACCGTCAAATAAGCAACGGTTTTGCAGCCTTAAAAATTCAACAACAAACTTGTTTGTCTGGACTAGAACAGCTTTGGATTGGACGACAGAGATAGATTCTTCTCCCACTTCGCAGAAAGAAACCCTTTCATCGTTTGCGTCTCGTGCGGGGCACGGCGTGATTGAGAAAGGCACTGGACGCATCATCGAAGCAAGCACCTCGTACACGACATGGCGAGGTTGCCGCACTCTTGATTGAGCGTGCGTTTGGGACAGTTTTGACTTTGTAACTTTGAATCTAGACGAAAGAATTTGATTCCACGGATTCTCACTTGATGCAATTATTGTTTGGTAAACAATATAAAGCATAGTTTAGAAACCAACTTGTGAAATGAGAAATAAAATAAATGATTAACAAAAATGAGAGAGCAATCTCAAACAATGCGGTCCTCACTGTAATGACAACCGAGAGAGCAAGGCCTTGCAACCTTAGGCAATGTGACATTGATGCTGGGTGACCCTAGGCAAGGCGTCGCCTGCACGAAGTACTGGCATCCTAGTAACAAGCTAGTTCTCGCGAGGTGAGACCACTTGGCTAGATTTCAAATGCGTGACTCTCACAAGTGTCAGTCAAATCATGGAATTTGACTCGCATGACCTTTGGCGAACCCTCTCGACCCTCGGTCAAACTTGCCGGCCTCCTTTGTAAAGCTTCCTAGCCATGATTGACCACGGCTTTCTCTCTGTCTCTTGTTCAGATCTGGCGCAAGAAAAGTTCAAAAATGAGGAGTAAAACATATATTTTAATATATTAATGAGGGCAAGATTGGAACAAAAAACTTCATTAAACCTCGTAAGTTGCATTTAGCAAAAATACTAAAACCCAAAGTAAGGGCGCTTGCATTGAGTTTTGAACATTTTCAAAGAAAAACTCCACAACAAAATCTTTGAAATTGTGCTATCAAACACCAAAACTTTGATTCAAGAGCCTTTAGAGGCCCAGAGCTTCTTACAAATGCTCTCTCAAATGCATCTTAAGAGTGGTTGGCTTTACATTAGCAATTGCATATCCAAGCTTACTTGTGAAGGCACCAGAAGCTAAATTAGTTATTAGACTAATTTAAGTGAATGATCTCATAACCATCATTTCCGATGACGGAAGGGAAATACATTTGTTGCGAGAAAACGGTGTCAAACTGGATCATATATTCACTTACTAACTCAGATTTAGTGACCCAGTAATAAGGGAAGTAATGATATTTAGTTTTAAATGTGAGGTTTGACCCTCACACTTTATAAACAGCATAGCAAAAGTATAAAAGAGACTATAGTTAGAGTATTACAGACAAAAAAAAAAAAAAACTCATATTTAGTGGGTTGAGTCATATATGGATTAGTTAAAATTTAGAGAATGGATTCTTATGGATTTAGACTAGCAAAACCCAATTAGATTTGGGTTTTAATGGACCTAAATGATACCCACCAATTATCCATGTTAATCAAAAGGGAAAGTTCTATAAGTGGTCTATTAGCATCAATTTCATTTATGTGAGAGCTTTTTTGATGTGGGTTATATTAATTGAAATTATGATTTATTGTTTTACGAGTTTAGTCTATAAGGTAAATTATAAAGGTTCTTAATCAATGTACTATGGGTTAGGTTTATATGGGCCGAGTTAAGCTCGATCCGTGATGAAGGAGTCTAGCAGAAAATTTTTTAAATAGTACTAAAGTCTCTTCTTTAATCCGCACGCACAAATACAATCTCACATAAGGAGCTGTTATAGAAGGCAATAAAGGAGAAGCATTTGAATTTTGGATCATTGCTATTTCACATTAAAAACAATAGATTCTAAATCGGATATACAAGTCTCTTGTTTCTGTTACTATGTTCTAGATTCTTGGGCAAAATAATGCTTCAAGTATCAAAAGTTGGCACAAGGGATATTTAAGTATTAAAACTTACGAAAGTGACACACTTAAATACCACTTTTTTTTTATATAAAAAATAGGACACTTGAATGTCATATCTCGGCAAGCCTCGCCAGTAATCCTACATTGCATTTTTTTTTATTAATTTTCTCGCTTACGTGGCTCGCCGGAATGCCGAATCAAGCAAAACACACAAAAAAACAATGTTGTTTTGGCATAATTTAAATTTTAATATAATATAAAAATTAATTAAATTAAATTTTAAAAAAAATAATTTATATTTATATTTATATTTATATTTTAAAAAAATGGAGGAGGAGGAAGGTAGCTGGCGGCGACATCTAAAAAAAAAAATTATCTAGGTGTTTAGTATAGTTTTTTTTTTTAATGGAATATGTTTTTCCTATAAAAAAAAGAAGAAGAAGAAGCAAGTTGGGGCCGATGATCTGAATGTGACTAGCCAAGCCCAGGAGATCAAATTGTAATTAAAACGGCAAGTTGGGGCCAAAATGCAATTTCCAAAAGTTGAGGGACCAATTTGCAAAATTTGCAAAATTTTGCCCGAACCCTTAAATCATTATCTTGGCCCCCAATTGAGTTGAAATTGAACTTGGGTCAGGTCTAATTAATCGAATCGGGCAAAAAGGACATAATTGCATTGAATTTGGCATTTTCGGGCAAGAAAATGGCCAATTTTGAGGGACTTTCTTGCAAAATTGGGTGGAGACAATTGCGAAAAATGGTCAAGATCTTAAACAACTATACATGAGATTTCTAATTGATCAAAAAAATGCAGCCAAATTAGTGGATTAAAGCACTCAAATCAGCAGCCAAAACTCAGTCCACGAGTTGGTCTTAATTCGGAGTTGCTGAGTAAGCAATTTGATGGCCCCACCATATCCTCCTCAGCTGCCCAACCAGCCCGATCTTTGCATGTGATGGAAAACCGTATATAGTAGTGCAAGTGGACGAAAATTGGCCAGGGATAAGCTGTTGACAGCACCGGAAAATCGCATCAAAATCCGCACACTCAACAGCTGCAGAACTAAAAAATTGGCTAAGTCAGAGAGTGGGTGAAGTAGCCCTGTTGACAGGCTTGGTAGGTGGACAAAAGGCTGACAAAAAATCCTCTAATTCAGGGGATAAGATCTACGAAATGATATCTTTTCAGGGATGAGATAGAGGGGACGGGAGAGAGAGGAGAGAGCTCGGAATCGTTCCCCAAAGAAGCCCTCAGAAGCAACTCCAGAAAAGGAAACCCAGAAATTCCAGACCGACCTAGAGAGAGAAAAGTGAGATTTTCACACACCTGCGGCCAAAATTAGCCAAAATCTTCAACTAGAGAGTTAAACTTCACTCGAAGATCTTTCCATCCATATGTCGCACGTACAAAATGGAGTTTGGGAAGGTCTCCTAAAGCCCCCCGAAAACCACCGTCCTAGCGGGCCAAGAAAGTCCGAAAATTTTCCAAGTGTTGAGCCCGGTTGGTCACGGATGAGAGAAAGCGAGTGTTTTTGAGAAAATTGAGAGAAAAATGAGGAAAATATTGACTTTTACCCCAAACTAGAATACATATAGTTTGGTTTGGTGTTAAGTTTTCTAACAAAAGAGGTCTTGAAGTTTAATTTTAGAGGTTAACGAAAACCTTCGTTGTCAGTTCCTATTTTTGCAGATCTCATTCCCAGTTGAAGAAGCCAACTCCCACGGGCCCCCGAGGATAATTTCTTGGTTTCTTGGGCTAAGAACCACTTGAAAGGAAAACTAAGAAGCAATGTAAGCATCCTAGATGTATATTTTTTTTTTTTTCGAGTTTGAGCGTGTTTTGATCATGAAAATCAAGAGGAAAATCAGCCCGAAAAACTGATTTCTGAGGCTGAAATTTTTCCAAGTGTTTGAAATCTCTTCAAGAGTTTTGCATGTGTGCTTCTTAAAGAGGTCGTTTTGATGTGCTCGGTTGGTCATTCTCTATGATGTTTGTTCCATTTGAAATCTCATGTTACCTACTTTCACTCGGATTAAGTAGTGTTTCCCTTAGATCTCGTATGTGATGAGTGTCGGGGCTTGAATATGGGCATTCAACCTGTTTGCTTGATTTGGGTTCAAACCCAGATTTGCAAAATCAGATCAAACCCGCATATTTGATGACGATTCCAGCTTGGTTTTCGCGTGTTTTAAGCTGTGATTTCTATCTAATCTTACTCCTTGAATGTGGTAGTATAATCTTGATACTTTAGATCCGCATGAGATTGCTTATGGGTTGACATTGAAGGCCGCAAACATGACCCGGAGAAGCTGTTTTAGGATGATTTAATGCACGCCAAGTGTTCGACGAAATGCGCAAACCAAGTTTCGATCTTGAAACGGTCGATTTAAGCTTGGTTCTTGTTATATTAATGTACCGGGCAGTCCCATATTAGTGTAAATTGGCATATATCGGTTTAGGGAATTAATTTTAAATAAAAATTTAAAAAAATAAAAAAATATGAAAATTTAAAAAAAATATATAAAAATGATGGATGATATCAAATTATGATAGAAATGACATCTAGGAAATTTTTCTAATTTTAAAATGTCATTTTCTTAATTTAATGATATTTTGGTATTTTATAACCATTTTTGTAAATAATCCATTTTGCATAGATTAAAATTATTTAGAGTAATTTCATGCATATTTGAATTCTTATTTCGCCCATGGGGGTCCTGTCCCGGGGCGTGATAACAAGGCCATGTAATATTATTTGCCCAACTTGTATCGGGTTTACCTTTTCTGCATTTATTTTCAAGTCATTTCAATTTCTTGGATGTTTACTTACGCGCCGCTTTTCATTAATTTGAGTGTAAATTTCTCTTCTAAATTATGTTAGGATTAGTCTAGACATTAAAAAAAAAAAAACTACAAAAACATTTGCATAGACACTTAGTAGTTTCATAAAGATTATAATTGGTAATCAATATTGTGTGGCCATTTAGATAAACAACCTTCCAAGTTAGTGGTACCGCAAGGGCGTTAATAAAAACATTGGCGTAAACAAGTCCCCGTTTCTAGAAATCTCTGGTTGCGTAGGAATCGAGGCAACACTCCCGTGTCTTGATTGGTTTCTAGTCGACTCCAATAGGCTAGTGGCGACTCTTAGAATTACATAGGTTGTTAAGAACTAAAATTCAAAATCCAATGTCGCGCGGGGTATGGGCTTGGGAGAGCTCGCGCCTAATTTAGGGCCATTGGTTCACCTCTTTAGGCAAATACCCCTAAACCTTCTTCTTTTTCCCCGGACGGAAAAAATGAGGTCGTGACAGCGGCTGAGGGCTGAGCCCTCGCCGCCGCCGCCGCCGAAAGGTGGGGGAGGGTCGGCCAAGGCCGCCGAGCCCTGGCCGAGGGCCGGTTGGCTGGGGCCATCGGCTCGACGACAGAGGGGAGGCGATGGCGGCGGCGACGAGGGCTAAGTCCTCGCCGCCGGCTACCTCCCTCCTCCTCCTCCTCCTCCTCCTCCTCCTCCTTTTTTTTTTTTTGTTTTAAAAATAATTTAATTAATTACTATATTAAAATTAGAATTATACCAAAACGATGTCGTTTTGTGCGCAGCTCCGCGGAAAATTGTCACGTTAGCGTTTTGGCCGGATTTTTTCGCCTGTTGCACTTAAGTGATCCATTTTGCTCCGATTTTGGCACTTAAGTGTCACTTTCGTAACTTTTGGCACTTAAGTGTCTTTTTGTGTCAACTTTTGACACTCCAGGAATCCGAGTGTCTAAATTCTTGCTTCGTTGATCCTGAGGGTGCCGTTTTCAATGGCTTACAATTTATACTTGATTACTGTACTTATCAGGAACCCAAAACAGCATGTCGAGACAGCACCAAAGTTTTTCCGATATACCCACTTTTTCCTCGAATAAAAACATCACCTATATACAAATAACATCCCACGCAAACCTAATATTATTCTGCCCGCTAATATTTTGCCAAAAAAAATCAAATTAACAATATTTCTTGCTTTTTTTTCTCCAAGAAAAGGAAACGTAGTCCGTTGATGTTACCGATTGCTTGACAGCACCCAGAAACATAAACGGTTAGATCACAAAATAAAAATGTATTAATATGGAATAAATATGTCAATTCAAATGGAACTCATTTTCGACTCATTCAAATATGATTTGACCTACTCATTTGATAGGTCTACTAGAGTTGGTCATTTTTAGGATGGACCAGTTTTTAATTCATAGAATCGGGAATCAGCTTACTTGATTGGACTTACCTGAAAATTAGACTGGACTGATCAGTCCAACTCCTTGGTGGGTCTAGGAACTAGCCGTTCGTGATTTAGCCACAAATTTGAGTGCAGAGATTACCTCACGTAATTATCAGTTTTGTCCCATCACAGCACTAAGGGATAAATTCAAGTAAAAGATTCATAATGGTCTCTCCAAACCAAGAAACATAATGGACCTTCTCATAGTGCAATTCCTCATGTAGACCACTTTGACTGGGTACTGTTGTGTCAGACTGGAGATGGATTGAGGATTTTCAGGAGCGACGGACAGAGGGTGGCATTGAGCCTCGAGCGAGAGGGACAAAGGATGGTGTTGAGCCACCAGCATTAAGCCATGAGCGAGGAGGACTAGGGACGATGAGGAGGGAGGCATGAGAGGCGTGGTTCACGAGATTGAGAGTGAGCGTTGCTGTCGTCAGCGAAAGGCGTAACTAAGAGTGAGCGACGAGGCGTGATCTAGAGTCTGAGATTGAGCGTGTGAGCGAGAGAGATGCGTGAGTAAAGAAAGGGGAAATTAGAGTTTATATCTTTCATTGTGACTGAGAGTGAAATGGAAAGAATGGGCAATTAGAGGTTAGGTTTTTAGTTTGCAATGATAAGAATTAAAAATATATATAACTGTCCAGTCGGGGGGTGGGGTCTGCGTGGGTGGGTCCACACTTGGACAGGAAACGGAATCGGTATTCGCCAGTTCCATTTATTAGGAACCAAAAAGTGCCTAGAGCTCATTAATTTGGTCCAATTTCTAATTCAAACGTGTTTTTTTTCTTACTCACAAGGTCTATGTACCGGCTTAACTCCAAATGAAGGAGCCTAGTAAGCTCAGAGAAAATATCCCGAGCTTGAAGAGGGTAGAAGAGAAGATGGTCTCTGCCTATGGTAAGAGAAATAGTCCAAGATTGTTCGTGGAAGAACAAAGTGGATATATATATGTAAACTGTGAGAACACATGTCGATCATCAATATAAACATATTGATATGTTCTTGCATCGAGATGATTAATTGAAGATATCAATTTTTCTTTTCTAAATAGATAGAAAAGTTGGGTGAGCATCAACAACCTGAATAATATTGAGTTAGCGCAACAGAACAAAACGATCTCTTCTCTTTTGAAACCTTTAAAAAACAATATAATATAACAATATAATACCAAGCATGTAAATACAAGGTAATTTTTTTTGCATAAAAAATTCCTCGACATGAGGAGATAAAAATCACAAGACTAAAGTCCACCTAAAAATCTTTACTATCAACAAAAATGGGTGAACAAAGTTCTTCTCTAGTAAATACTAGAGGTACATAGCCATAAAGACATCAAGATCAAGGATAAATCTCACAAAAAATGCAAGTTCGGTAAAATCCATGAAAAACTTGATGTAGGGAGCTTCAAGTGACAATCAAATTGATTAGAATCAAGAAGAATGTATTGTGAGCACCCTAACAAAATTTCCTGCTCTCTCTGGCTCTCTTGTTATTGCCTCTTAACTAGGGTTGTGTAGAAAAACCAGGTTTCGCCCAACTGGCTAGGAACCAGACCGGACTCAATTGGAATTGGCGATTCTTATGGGGCAGGTCTGGTTCCCAATTCCAAATTTCAGCTTCAATCAGGCCACAAATCGACTTTCGAACTTCAGCTTGATGCAAATTATATATTGTCCTCAACTCATATTTCTTGTTCAATTCCTCTTTTTAAGTGTGGAACTGCCCGTTTACCCATCTGAATTGGACCGGTATATATATTTAAAAAAAAAAGAAATTCCATCTCAATTACTTAATTATTTTGTAGTTTTTTAACATTACACACATGCGCGCGCGCGCGCACACACATGCATATTTGTAGTTATTAGACATTATTGACTAATTTTATCTCTTGGGTGTATAATAGGATTAATCCCTTACTATTTTTTTTTTTTTTCATTCTTATAATCCATTTACTTGCTCTCTTAACCAAAAATTAAAATAGAGAGGAAGGAGAGAACCGATTGGATATACGGCTTGTTTTAAGAATATAATTAGGTCTCTTATTAGCCATTATCATGATTAAATTATGTTGACGTTAAAAAAAGATGAATCAAACGATTAATATTTTAATTTTTATGGAGGTTAGGACTTTTAACGCGAAGTCTAATTCTCCGCTTCTTTCAGGTGTTGGGAGACCTTGGAAGAAATTAAGTTTTTAGTTAACGAGTATTGTTTAGTCATTTTGCTTTATAGTTTTCAATTTTTAATCAAAATCAATGGCTTGCAATTTAATCTGAATATAAGGCCAAACAAGCTTTATAAGGATCGAGGACCAATTCTATGAACCCACCTAGGAACTGCACCGGATTGACGGTTTGGGTGGATCCATAGAACCAACCGTGGATCCATAAAACCAACGAGCTGGTCTTGGTTCCAATTTTTTTAAACCGGTCCTTAGTGGGTGGTTCTAGGTTCAAAGATGGGAACCGTCAACCTTGATCATGCTCACCCCTACAGTCAGAGCGAACATTCTTTGTGGCTATTACACAAAAGATAACGAAAGATTCTTTTTCTCCAAATGAACTATCATATGGGCTCAAACCTTTATATTTGTAATTCATTGAGCTTCCTCCACATAAAAGTAAGCCCGGCCAACAAAAAGATGGGAGCTTGATCGATTTTAGTATTGTGGAAAGGCATTCATCTTTATTTGTCTAGGCCAAATAGCCAAAATATACACAAAAGTCATTGACAGCACAATACTGAAATCTCTAACCGGAGCAGGAACCGAAAGAGCAATTTTGCCCGAAGGTTATGTACAAGACCATTACATGTTCCTCTCCAGCATTAGTTCAAACCCATCCCGTTCCCTTTTCTTACAATCAAACAATGTACCAATGACTACCAGGGCTTACGTCGATACGAACGCTATACGAACACCATCACGTTCTTGCGTCTTTCTAGTTAATATCCTCCAACCCGAACTCATCTGCCTATTTCAGAATAAAATGTCATGCTATATCACGTCGGGAATAACACTCGTCCATCTCGCATCTCATCCCTCGGATCTCGATCAAGAAACTTGCTCATCGTGCCACGAGACGACAATGTCCTCGAGCCCGACCTTCCACTCTCCCCAGTGAGCCTCCTCAAACTCGCCGCCACCGTCAACCACCACCTTCGCCTCCACCAACACCACCTTCTCCACAACCGCCACCACTTCCACCACCAAGACCAACTTCCCTTTCCCTAAGATGACACTACTACCCTTCCCCCTCTCCACACTATACCCTAATCTCCCACCAACCTCCTTCAACTTCCCCATTATCACTTCCATAGAAGCATTGGACACGAACCTCCTCTCATTCCTACTGTCGATCTCGAAAAGCCCGGACAAATCGAGACCCGACGACAAAGAAATAATGTCAAACGCGTTTAGGCTCGGACCTACATCGAAGTCGCTACAATCCTTTTCACTGGCTAACAAGTGTTCTACGTCCGAGAAGCTATTGTGGGACTTCAAAGGGAGCGATTTCTTGAACCAAGAAGTGCCCGCCAAAGCTTGCAAGCTCATCCTCGTGTCGGGATTGGGATCGAGAAGCTGGTGGATGATGTGCTTCACCGGTTTGGAGATCCAATCGGGGAACTGGTAGTCCCTCTTGTGGATTTTCTTGTACATGGTCACCAGGTTGCTGTCGTTGAAGGGCATGTGGCCGCAGAGCAACATGTACAGGATGACGCCACAAGACCACGCGTCTGCCTTGGATCCCTCGTAGCCACGTCGGCAAATAACCTGAAGTAGAATGGAAACGAGGAGAGATGTAAATCGTTGAACGAATTAGTTCATTGTACAGCAAGATGTCGATATTGACATAGTACCTAATTCATAATAGAGCCAAGGTGACAATAAGATATGCTGAATAGGAGAGATGCAAATGAGGCATCTTGATCAACTTTATATATGGTAGGATCCGGGATAGATATTTCTCATTTTGATGCTTTCTAGGTTCAATTATGTGGCCAGGAATGATCTCCCATGAAACCAGGCAGAGTCTACATTAAGTATGCAATACTTCAACTCGATTCAAGCCAAATAGAGTCTGATACTTTCCACACTCAAAAGAAGTGGGAAAAAAACTACTTGCTATAACTGTAAACTCTTCCATACTTTCCACACCCAAAATGAGTCTTGAGGACGATCAGAAGTGTTCAATCATACCATGAATTCATTTCGCTAGTCAATAGGGTGTATTACACTGTATAGACAACCCGTAACAAGATTTGAAGAGTCCTAAACTCTATATACTGTGTTTTGAAATCGAACTTGTCACCAGCGAAAAAGCAAAACAGATAGAAGAAGAACAGGAGTTCATATAGAACAACTCGACAAGATAAATTCATCCGTTCTTATAGACTAGAGTGACTGATTTTTCTTTAGATCAGAGAAGTTTATATGTATTAATCTTACGTAATTACGTCCTTGTAATGTCCGTCGGCGTCATCGAACTCCAACCACATTATTCGAAGCATATTCACAGCCACATACTAGACATTCAACAACTTGCGAATCCTCAACTACCGTAAGGTTGACCTGGCATCGCACTTAAAAGATTCATCAGAGACCACAAACAAACCTCAGGAGCAGTGAAAGCCGGGGTCCCGCAGGCGGTGTGGAGCAGGCCGTCGCGGAGCTGCTCCGGCAGGGCGGACAGCCCGAAGTCCGAGACCTTCAGGTTCCCCTTGTGGTCCAGCAGCAGGTTCTGCGGCTTGACGTCCCGGTGCGCGACCCCGTTCTCGTGGCAGTAGTTGAGCGCCGACACGAGCTGCTGGAAGTATCGGCGGGCCGCCGGCTCGGTGAACCGGCCGCGGCGGACGATCCTGGAGAAGAGCTCCCCGCCGGCGGCGAGCTCCATGACGAGGTAGATCCGGGTCCGGGTGGCCATCACCTCGTGGATCCGGAGGATGTTGGGGTGGGACTGGAGCCGCCGCATGGCGCCGATCTCGCGGAGGATCTGGGGCTCGAGGGCGAGCGCGGAGCTGTCCTTGTTGATGACTTTGATCGCGACGTGGGTGTTGTCGGCGAGGGACAGGGCCTGGTAGACCTTGGCGAAGCTGCCCCGGCCGAGGAGCCGCCCCAGATGGTACTTGTTCTGGAGCGTCGTGGTGGTGGTGGAGGATCGGGAGGCAGGGGCGGGCGGTGGCGCCGGCGGGGGCTGCGGCGGCGGTTTCATGGTGGTTGGGGGAGGAGAGTTTGGTTAGCACGAGGGGCGAGTTTTTCATGCGGGGAGAAATGTGGTGGGGCGTGTATTATAAAGGGTACCGGTTGGGCAGTTGGGTTTTGTACTGTCAGTCAAATCTACGAGTCTCTTTTTCCTGGGTTTCCCCAATTGCCCCCCCGTTGGTGTTGTTTTCATCGATGGAAAAAGAAATGAAAATGTCCTTTTCCTAATTTTCTTATTTTATGCGAGGAAAAAAGACAGTGACAAATTTTTTATCCGAGGATTACTGCGATTGGTGAATTATATATGTAATCAATTACCCTTTTTTAATCGGAATAAATGCACCGTAGGTCCGAAAACTTATAGTGACTACAATTGAATACTAAAAATTTTAACAAGCAAAATCGAAATCTGAAACTTATCAAAATATTGTGATCAAATTCTTCTGTTAACATCATGATACGTGGCCTTTTTTTAAATTATTTTTTGATAAGCTGTGTTGATGTGGTCCCCGTCACATCAGAATTTTTTTTCAAAAAAAGGCAAAAGTTAAGAAGGAAAAAGAAAAGAAAGAGTAAATGGTTACCAATCATCTTCTTCTAGCTTCCACATGCGTCTAAATTTTCAGATGTCTTTCGCATCTGCAAGTCTGTCTTCAGAGGCCTGAAACCACTCTTCAAACGGAAACCATTTTGATCAACATGAGAAGGGAAAATCTTTCTAAACTATATAAAAAATTATGAAAATTTGGCAAAAATCTTGAAATTTCTAATTGTTTTTTTGTCAAAAAAAGAGGAGGGAAAATCTTTCTAAACTATATAAAAAATTTTGTACTTGAGTCTACTCCGAGGATTACTATGATTGGTGAATTATATACATAAGCAATTACCCTTTTTTAATCGGAATAAATGCACCCTAGGTCCAAAAACATATAATGAGTACAATTGAATATTAAAAATTTTAACAAGCAAAATCGAAATCCGAAACTTATCAAAATATTGTGATCAAGTTTTTTGGTTAACATCATGATACGTGGCCTTTTTTAAAATTATTTTTTGATAAGCTGTGTTGATGTGGTCCCAGCCACATCAGAAATTTTTTTTTTTTAAAGGAAAAAGTTAAGAAGGAAAAAAAAAAGAGTAAAAGGTTACCGTTCATCTTCTTCTAGCTTCCACATGCGTCTAAATGTTCAGATGTCTTTCGCATCTGCAAGTCTGTCTGTAGAGGCCCGAAGCCACTCTTCAAACGGAAACCATTCATGAAGGGAGTGACTCGCACGTCATTGACTGTTTGAAGGAGGCGTGCGAGAATGCTGGGCGGTGAACCGTAATCAGTGATGTAGACTGTGGGTGACTCGGTTGATATTGACGTCAATGTTTTTTTTATTTATTCATAATTTTAACAATACTTGTTTTTTTTTTTTCTGAATTTTTAGTTTTTTATTAATTTTTTTCTTCTTTTCTTTTCTTTTCGTTTTTCACTATAGCCAATGAGAGTTGTCGAAACTTATCAACTACTATGCCCTCGCAGGCAATTGCTGGTGAGGCTGGCCTTGCTAGTTGTGGGTGAAGGTCAGCATGGCCTCATTAGCTGCAAGCAAGGCTGCCTTCGCTTGTAGTCAGCTAGGTCATGGTGAGGTTGGCCTCTCTTAGTGATCGGCAACCTTTGGCAAGCATCACTAGCCACAATAAAAAAAGAAGAAGAAGAAAAAGGAAAAGATAAGAAAAAGAGGAAAATGAAAACAAAACGAAAATTTAATAAAAAATTTAAAAAATTATCAACATTAATGTCGACGTGCCATATATGATGGTCAACCAATGTCTACATCAGTAATTTCCCACATAAATTGATCAAATAGAGTCGATTGGTAAAATATAAAAAGATTTAGTTCAATTGAAAAGTTTATAATTGTATTGATAAGGGAGATGGACGCTTCTATCTGGGTCTTCGTATAGGTCTCTTATGCCTCCCGCATCCCTGTGCAGATTTCGAGCCCTCGATTGAAAGAACTGCTGAGGGGTACACAATGACGAAGCTCGGGTGGCCATGTCCGTGCTCAACGAAACTCAAACGGCCATGGCCTCTTGCTCGAAAGAAGCATGAGCTTCTTCTTTCTTTGAATGCTTACTCTATCCTTCAAGCTCGCGGTAATTTCTTCGAATGCTTATTGCTCACTTCGAGCTTCCAGCCATGGCCACCTGAGCTTCATCAAGCGTGTGGCAATGGCTGCTCGAGCTTCTTTCGAGCTCTCGGCTGCGGCCACTTGATGCGGCCGTGGCTGCTCGAGGTCCATCGATGATCTTCCTCCGCAGTTCTTCCAATGATAGACTTGGAGATGCGAAGACTTCTAAAAATAGGGACACATGAGGAAAGGTCAGGGAAGATGAAAACCGAGTATCCAACCAAAGCAAAGGTGAACGGTAACTTTTTACCTTTTTTAATTAAAATCTTTTTTTCCTCTTTTATTTTTTTTTAATTTTTTTGACAGCACAATTTATCTTAAAAAATAAAAAATCACATCAGCATTTTCCATTTGTTAAATTAGACGGTGTTAACAATAGAACTTAATTATATCAATTTAATAAGTTTTAGGATTTGATTATAATTTTTGAAAATTTTAAAATTTAATTATATTTTTATAATAAATTTTAGGACTTTTGAACATTTATATCTTCTTAATTGTTTTAATCCATATGATATTATGTGGCAATCCTTTATGAGTGAAATTTATTCCATGGCTATCCCACCACTAAAAACCATTATGTGGACGAATTATTGTATTACTTGGTGAAAAAATGAATCTCTTCTTGATAGGAGCAAACTTTCTTCAACTGATTTTCTAATTGGTGGATTATAAACATTTATGTCAAATTTATACTAAAAAAACAAAATAAAAAAGGTGGGCCAAAAAGGATGTTGAAAACGCAAGCTGCGGAGTAGTACCCCACCAACCGTGATTCTCTACACGTCTATCTCTCTCTCAACTAGGGGTGAGTAAGGAGATCCGGTCCCAAGTCCACCCCGGATCAACCTTGACGGGTTGGCCCAATCCGCGGGGTTTTAGTCCAACTCAAACCAACTCTGACTGATATATTATTTATAATTTTTTTTTTTGGTAACCTAGGGACAAAGCGGCCGATCCTAGGAAGCGATCGAGACCACCACAAGATTCCAAATAAGATCCAACCGTCTCAAACCTTACTATATATATATATATATTATCTAATATATTATTTATAAATTTTTTATATAGAGAAAACCTTAAAATAAACGACGTCAACAACATTACACAACTTTTTAGTGAGGAGTTTAAGTAATTTTACATTATTATTTAATAACTTAGGTTTTTAATATCTTTTACGACATCAATAGTCATAATTTACAAATGAGGAAAATATTTTCATGAGGAGTCCTCATGGCGTCCAAAAAGGCACCTTATGACATCCTCTTCTAATATTCGTTATCTTCTGTCTTATTTGTTCTTTTAGTCTTTAATTTGCTAAAATCGAAAAAAACTTCTCCGCTTGCCACTCAACACTCGTTTCACTCGCTTTGGGTCACTCGTGCCGCTTGCCGCTCGATGCTCGCTTGGCTTGTTGCTCCTCGCTCGACATTCGATGCTCATTTCATTCAACGCTCACCCCACTTGACCCTCACTACTTGCTTTTCTTAGTTGACCTTGCTCATCATCGAACCCATTGGATTGGTACGGTCCTCAGTTGCCCTTTCAAGGAGTACAAAAAATGAAATAAAAAACTATTGGTTAGTCTTGGATTGACCTTGAAATCAGATCGAACTCATTGGGTCAATTCGGTCCTCAATTTTTTTTTTAAGGATTACAAAAAATGAAATAAAAAATTATTAGTTGGTCCCGGGTTGACCCTGGCATCGGACCAAACCCATTAGGTTGGTCCGGTCATTGGTCTCAAGCTCAATAGGGTCGGTTCTCGGTCCCAAAAATTGAGGAACCGCACTATGCGGGTTGGTTCTTGGGTTATGGGATGAACCGGCCCAACCAAGACCATGCTCACCCCTACTCTCAACTACCAAATTGAGAAGAGACCTCGTTTAGATCTAGTGGTACCTCCTCAAAATTAGGAGAATGACATTGAGACCTCACTGAAATCATAACAGATGAATAGTTGGATCTCAAAGTGATCCCGATTCTCAACAGCGAGGTCGAGATCTCTCGAGATCTCATGCACAAGAGGACCTAAGGTTCGCCCTCATGCATACAACAACACTTACCTTCTAAAATTAAGATACATTTTTTATATGAGCATTTTAAGGCTTGAAACCGTTGTTACAAATTTTCTGTCTCTTGCCTCTAATCTAAAGCTTTTTGTCCACCATTAAGTCCATACATTTATTGGCTGGCTTCTCCAAATTTAAGCACCTAATGTAATCTTGCCTTATTACTTACTTGAAATGTCTTAGTAAATGGTGCATTAATTTGTTCCTTGAGCCCTATTTGAAGAGATCAGTAATGGAACTTAATAAGTCCTTAAATTGCTACAGCTGAACTCTAAGTCATTGAGGATATTCCCCGCGAGAGGGGGAAAAATATCTCCACAATCCCGGATTGAGGCCCGTGGGTAATGACATATCAAATTATGGATCGCGGTCTTATCGGTCTATTAAAGTAACCTGGTAGGAGGGTCGGCCTCAATGAAGCTCTCGGACTCCTGTGTCTTGGTGAGGTAAACGTCAATCAGTACCAAAAATACACGGCACGCCCCTCATTTGAGGAGGAGGATTCATCCTGTGTCGGCTGAAAACCACCAAGGATGTGAAATCGAATGAAAGGACGGCTCCGCGAAAAGCAACCCCCACTAAGAAATAAAGACCAAAATGACAACGCCATTAGACACAAAAACCAAACACAGGAGAAGCGTGACAATTCAAGACCATGACGCCAAAGATAAAGTAGTGTCAAGTGGGAAATAAACAATGATATCCCGAGCTCTCTCCAGTGTCCGGAACAAGCAAATCACATGCGAGGAAGCAAAGATATTATTGCATTCGCGACTTTTTTTCTCTAAATTTAACTGAGGGATGAAACTTGGCCAATGGACCGCACCAAAAACATCACCTCAGCCATTAATTGGACACAGCTAATCAACAGTTACCTTCTTTATCTCTAAGATATTTTAAGTGACCCACTTTTGCGATCATATCACTTATAAATCTGTCTTATCACGACGTTTGCAATAATTTCGAAACTCGTTGAATGCATATACTTACAAGCAATTCTCACTTTTTCTTTCTTTATTTGACACATATCTAAATTCTACGAAAGGGAGATGATGCACTCAATCGTGTTGGACTAAAATTGATATGGCGAGGATTTGATTTGCCCAAACTCTATTTTGTCAATGAAATATTCCTTATCACCTTACCTTTGTTTTTGCTTTATCGTTTTGAATGTGAAAGATGGGTCTATCCTGGCTTTTGCACGACCTTCATTGGGTCATCTTGAACTTACATAGATGTGTACTGCATCCTCTTCCTATACCACGCTAATACCTTTACTCTAAATTAAGGTTCTTTAGCTAGGTGCCGTGTGAGGGCTAGTTGCAATGTTGATTTCCATACGCATAACCCATCATCGTTATCAGCTCGAGTTACCACAAAGTAGCTCGAGTCCACATATCATATCATCATTCACCTTTTTGCAAAGTGTACAAGAGTCCATCGATTCTTTAAAGCATTATGAGCGTCCTTCCTAGAGCATGACATTATAATCCAAATCATCTTTAAAAGGGGAAAAAGACATTGAGCTTTTTTGCCTTTGTCGTTGCCGCCGCCGCCATCACCACCATATCTATGGCCATAAGTGCCCATGGCGATTGGCAACGGACTGCATGTCCACTTTCGATTAGTCATATATGCTATCAAGGATGCAGCCAAACCAATATGTGTCGAGTTTGGTCGGAGCTCTACTCAACTTGTCTCTCTCTCTTGCTTTTCTTTGGTTATAGTACTATTGCTATTAATATCATTAATTTTCTCATAATTATTAAGGCAAATACCACATAAAACCTCAAATTATGCCTATTGTGACACAAATACCTTAAATTTTTTTGTGTCATCAAAAACCTTAAACTTGCCCATTATTTTTTTTTTTGTCATAAAGAAACCCAAACATATACTTGTGTGACATATATAATTTCTATTTCAGTGAAGTTTAGAATTATAATATTTATGTTACAATGGGCATTTTAGGGTTTTTAGTGACACAAATTTTTTTTAGAGTATTTATGTCACAATGAGCATAACTTGGAGTTTTTTGTGGTATACCCTAATTATTAATTGCAAACATTACCATCTTATTAATTTCAATATCCCTTTATGTACATATTAAATATAACAATCATACAATGCAATACAATATAAGGAAATTACAAAACTTTGTCAATTTAGGTATATCCTCAATATTTCAAGAAGGATGCCAATAAATAAAGGAAAAATCACATATGTCACTGTGTAGTAAATGGAAGAAAATTTCTAGCATACGGAATTTGTAAAAGTGAATTCTGTATTTTTTTTATTCACAATATGATGTAAAAGCACCCTTATCAATTGTAAGTTTTCTACAACAATTTGGTTTTCTCTGTTATCTACAAAATGACTTTCCTTTAGAAGAGTAATGAATCAACAAACCCACATAATGAGAGAAAAATGATCAATAAACTAATTTCTCCGGAGGGAGAAGAAAATAGAGCTTTTGCAATCCCACTCGTCTGTCATTGGAGGTGGTTTGAAGATTAGTCTGTTAAGGCTCAGTATGTTTTGTAGAATTTTGAAGAAAAAAAAAAAAAATGAAAAAATTGATCATTCATCATCCATAAAAATATCAAACATAAATTATTGTCAATAATAAATTTCATTATTCATTAATTATTTTAAGCGATATAGATGATTATTTTTAAAAAAACTCAAATTATTTATTTTTCGCGCAATAAACGAAGCCCATATTTATTTAGATGAAAATCAGTGGGAATATGACTTGCCCCGTTTCCGTAATTTCAACAGGCGAGCTCAACTGTAGATTTGGCAACCTTTGACCGGTAGGACCGATCCTGGCCCTCGGATCATCGGAATACAGACATTGGGAGGTTGCAGCGCAGCATCGCGGTGGGATTCAGACCCACCGTCCCTCTCGCGACACGTGTGCGGAGGTATGGGGCCCACATTATAATGTCCGGAGCCAATGGGGATGCGTAGAAATGATCGCGCATGACGCTTTTTTTTTTTTTTTTTAATAAAAAAATCAGGAGGTTAGGAGGGAATATAGTTGGAGGATCCACGATTATTTTATTACCTATAGTGTCTTTTAATAGAATACCAATAATGCACAATGATAATCTCTAAAACAACCAGCCACTAAATCCAAGGCTTGTTTGTGATTATATATAGACACTCATTATTAATAGTAAATTAGTAAAGTGAGACTCAATTTCGAATCGATAAAATATTTAAATATTAAACCGCACTATCATATGATAGATTAAAATTTTAAAACAGCCAACTAGGGTTTAACGAAATCTCATGGGATATCCAAAAAAGAAATTATTTTGAATCTTTTTAAGTCCCTTATTTATCTCCTCGATGAAATATTACCAAAGAATCTTATACGAATCTCTTAAAAAAATGATAATTCATGATTTCAGCTCTTCTAAGGAAGCTGAGAAATTTACATAAAAAAAATGGCTTGTAACTTTGAATGTTTTATTTTCTTAGAGATATCACCATTGAAAATACTTACCGGTCAATTAGGAGAAATTGATTAAAGAAATTAAAAGAAGAATTATAAAGTGAACCAGCTCCATGTGTAATCGATGCATCTCATGATTTTAATGAGTCTCAAGTCGGTTCACATATGATTTAATAGTTGTGATGCGTCAAATTCTTATTAATCTAGACAACTCTTAAATAAATCAAAAGATTTTTTTTTCTTAAAGCCACAAGACTTTTAGAAAAGTGGGGCATCTTTTTCTTTTTTGGTCCTTTGCACCCCATGCATGCCCCATGTGTTCTTGCTATGTTTTTCCGTTTGCGCTCCCTTCTCCACTTCTTTTCATATATTTGCTAAGATTTTGGATCTTTAAAGCATATGCTTTGATGAACCAAATATTAAGTAAAAAAGGGGTTCGGCTGTCTCTTTATTGAATAAAATATGGTGCCATAAGTAGAGCGTGGAGGAAGCATCATCTTTTTGGTATCATATTATATAAATTATTAAATTATTTCCTTTGTGTTTGCTATGCATATTTTGGTACACCTTAGCATGGGAGCGGGAATGTAATTCCATTATTTTGTCACGTCCGGACTCATGAAATAACCTGCTAATCTCATGGCATGCGAACATCTTTAGTGACTTCCGTTGTAGACAGAATTCTAGTTTAGTTGATGTAAGTTTGTGTTGAACGGACAACATGCGTACATTTCAATTGGAAATAAACGATTTCTACCTCTGAAAAACATCTTATAGGAAAGCAGACAATAGGATTCATGGATATTAGACTATGGGCATGAAATAAAATCTGTAGTAAATATTTAGGTACATTATAACTTCTTTTTATCTTTTTGGCAATAGATGGTATGAATTATTTAATGACGTGGAAGATCACCAACGCATATAATTCTAGAACCATGAATCGGTCCGCTAATCTCATAGTCTGACTCATGCATTTCAATTGAAAAGTGAAGAATCTACTACACAAAGCATATACTTGTATTCATAAACGTTAATTTATGCAAAGGGGTACATAGGGTCGTGCACATTAAATATGTAATGTTCGGCTCGTCTAACGTCAAACACTAGGGTCGAGAAATAATAAAATATCGATCACTATGCCCCACGGTGCTAATGACGTGACTCATGTAATAATTGGGCATAATTTGCTTTTAGCACCTTCCTGAAGAAGAGTACGCACTAGGCTGAGAATAAACAAATTAAAAAAAAAAAAACTAACGAGGCTCCAAATCCCATGATTGCTACCTGGTTGATTACAGCTTGTGGCTCACTTCCAATCGCTAATTAAGATCATTCTTTATAGAATATTCTTTTTGGCAATTAGTGGAGGAGGATGGGGGAAGGGGGGACCCCGTCCTCCGCCTCTCGTCTAAGGCTCCTTTCCTATTGGTCTAGAGAAAAAAGTCAACGGAAATGAAGGTTAGATCAGGTGCATTATTAATTTGTGTGGCCCTGGTGGAGATTATATGTCATACAAACAATATGATAAAGAGTACCAATCTTTTCTCTTTAGGAATATGCTGGAAGACAACAGAGAATTTTAAATTTGGCCAATTGGGCTAAAGTAGGAAAGCTATCGAGTTCTCGATGGCCCTTCCACAGTCACGCGGCCTTGCTGTAAGGCAGGATCGCTTAGTTCGAGCAACAGGTTGAATGTTTGTGTGTAGTTCATGTAAATCGTCAAAAGTAAGTTAGACCACATTTTTTGTAAATTTTATTTTTTAAAGGAACATAAGACTTCTCCTATAATAAAGAAAATCTAGGTGAAGGAGATATTTTTCCTTCGAAATTGTTTGGAAGAGAGAATAAAACAGAAAAAGATAAGGTGTAGGAATTGAAGTTTGATTTGCTTGGAAAGAGAAAGGAATTGAAAGGAAGAAAAATGTGTTTGCATAAGATGACTAATTGTACTTGAGTAAAGAGGAGATATAATAAGCACATAATTTTTATAAAAATAAATTAGTCCACTGTCAAGTTAAATAATTATCTGATTCATTTGATGAGTTTAATTAACTTGTTATGTATCCTCTTTTAAAAGTAAATATCCTTATTTAGTGCAATATTACTTTATCGTTCAGCCACATTTTAAAGTGGATTTCTATAGTCACTAGAATGTTCCGACCAAATTTAACTGAGTGAATGAAGCTAGTTTAAGATAATAAAAAAAAAAAAAAAGAGTTTCTCTTGTATGTATTTTTCAATCTAAAAATTCTAATTTTTGTGAATCTATAAATTAATTTATTTTACTTTTTCGTAGGGAAATAAATTCTCTGAAGACAAATGGTGCATTTTGTTTAGCTTTCTCAAGGAGTTTTCAATCTCCAAAGCCCATTAGGAAAAAAAAAAATGAGACGTTTGGTTTAGGTTTTGGTTTAGTATTTGGCCAAATGCTGAAAGCCCAAGGTAGATAGGGATTTGCTTTGAGCTTTTAGCATTTTCAGAAGGCTACTTCCACGAATGAATGAAATTTGACATGTTTCCCTTTTTGCCCTAAAATCTTTTTAAAATTCCAATTTTACCCGTCTATAAAATAAAAACGTAACCCCGCGGGACCACCGCTTCTCATTCCCTCAATCGACCCTCAACTAATGGGACCACCAATTCTCCACGTGTATTTGTTCCACCCTCCAATCTTCACCTAATTTTCTCCGGCACTACCAAACAAAAGGATGAAGGATAGGATCAGATGCAAAATTCAGGCTATTTCTATCATTCTAGTAAATGGAGAAGAGTTGCCCAACTCCCTAAAAAATTCACAAACTTCAAGTCCAATTCTAATTTTGCTATGAATTTTTTTATCTAATAAAAATATCTCAATATTCACTTAGCCTTAAATCTATCGATGTTTCCAAAAATTGCCACTTGTTTTTCCATATTTATCAATATTAATGCTAATTAGGTATTCATTATCAGAACCCACATTTTCATCAAGATCCTCGCTTTCATATGGAATGACAATATTTTCAAGTTGATAATCTTGAAAAACCCTATATTAATTTTTGAATGCGTGGGTAGATTTAAGATTAAAGTGAATGTTAAAAAAAAATTAGGCAAAAAATTTTGGGGTAGCTTTGAAATTGGATCTAAATTTGGGATTTTTTTTAGGAATAAGCTCTGGGAGTATTATCCTTCACTACAACCATGAAATGCAACTCAAATTAATTTAGTCCATCTAGAGAGGGATAATTATAAAATCATTTTTGAATACCGATTCAATTCTAAACTTCTCAATTTTAATAATATAATCCTAAATTTTTACGCGAAATTTCACTATAATTTCTTTAGCCAATTGTTGATGTAAAATCTATTCATCACCATCATCCTATATGGCCTATGATACGAATCTAGAAAACCAAAAATAGAATTTGTGGCAAGTATGCTATCCCACACGCACAACCCTTCCTCGGCCTCAAGATAGGGATTGCTTATTAGCCACCAAATTCTTCTTCGTTTTTTGGTTCATATCATATAAAATTTTAGGGTAGGAGAATTCTAATGCATAGATTCCATCTTGTAGCAAGTGACGAGCATAGTACTAGGATTGATAAGAACAATTCTAGTTTTCAAGGGATCATACCAGGTAGAAAGGAAGAGAGAGAAGTTTTAGGAATTCATAACAAACCACATAGTATTATTTCTGAATAGAGTGCGTTCTGTCCCTTAATAGTTACATATACTGCCTTTATGACATCCTGATTTTCAGGTTTTGATTTCGATTGAATAAGCTGGGTCTTTTGTCAACGTGACTATAGGTGCTTTTCCCTGAGATGACTACTCATGAGATAATTGGTCTATCCGGTGAAGCCATTAAGGGATTTTAATGCAATAGACTTGAGAATTCGACTAGGAATTGACTGCTCGACTGTGCTAGTCTGCAAGGGTCATTACGGCACAATTAAAAATCGATCGGAGACTAGAGATAGGTCGATTCGACTGAGATGGTAATCAAAGGGTGGGTGATTCCATATGATTGCAAAAATCTCGTCGATTGACACTAGACCGATTTTATTTCATTTTGGGTACCTTATGTCCGTATTTTAAATCTCGAGATTTTCGGACCATCGAGAGTCGCAATGTGTCGAAGAGGTAAGTGTGGCTAAAAAAATCGACCACGGGTCAATTGCAACTAAAATTTCTAAAAGTTACCCTATAGGTTAGGTCACGCTAAAATCGCGTCTGATTGAAATTAACCACGAATTTGAATTCGATTTCAGAAAGTGAAAGTCCTGTCGTGTCATGAGTCATTCTAGGAACGTTGGCTCATCTTTTGAGGAATTTCCGGCGAGTTTAGGATTTTTTTATGGAAAATCGAATTGGACGATTCGGAAAACAAACGGGAACTCAAATTGGCCAATTTGAAGGGATTTTTGGCATATGGTATGTGTAAATGGGTGAAAGGAAATTTCGTGGGCTGTTCCCGCAAACAAATTGGATCCCAATCGGAGAAGTTTGTCTAGAAAATCGGATTCCAAGAAAAATGAAATAGAATTTGGATTCGAAGGAAATTCGTGGGATTAAGGGATCGTCTCATCTTGGTCTTTGTTTAGACTTCACATTGTGTAATTGGTGAAGAATTTGGCCCTAGGATGACCAATTGTCAAAGTTGGTTTGAAGTCAATCAAGATTATAATTTTTAGTTTTTATGTTATTTCTCCTTTTAATTCTTTTGGACCCATGCTTTTCTCCCTCACGCACGCACGCACAAACCCCTTCCCTTTCGGTTGCATGATCTCTCTCTCTCTCTCTCTCTCTCTCCTCGCAAGCACCTCCAAGCATGTTTTCCTTCTTTTCCCTTTCTTTCTTGGCCAACCAACTCTGCATGTCGATCTCCCTTCAACCTTTTCCATTTGACTTCTTGTTGTGCTTATATTTTAAATCTCTACTTGTACTTCCTCGGTGGCTTCCTTTTTGGCCGCAGCTTCAACGACCCCCCTACACATGTTCTTTCCTTTTCCTTGGGCTGGTACACTGCCCACCAAGACCGACGAACGCTTTCTTTTCTGCTCCTGGTCGCTGTCCGTTTCCCTTGCACGACCTGCCCCACCGACGCCCCCACCTGCATCCATTCCCCTTCATCAATGTCACCAACACCTCAACCCACGTGCGGTTTGTTCACCACTTCTCAATCGGGCCCATCTTTACTACAATGAAGTCACCCTTTTGTCCGTCCACATCGGGCCGTCCTCGAAGCCCACCGTTGCAGCCCGTCAGTAACACTCTGGTGGCCATTTTCCAATAGGTCCCACGGCTTCAATTTGGCCAGGTTCACAGTTTTTCCGCGGCCCGCACCACCACCCGCGGCCGCTGAACCTAGCTCGAGCCGTGCCCGAATCAGCCCTGTGGCAGGCCGTTCAGCCCTTGATCAGTGGTCAAAATCAGCAAGGGTTTGTGGGCGTAGTGGCCCGTTTTTGAGCTCGTCCTGGTCCTGTTTGGCGGGCCCGCTTTGAAGGAAGTTGTTCCCCGCGACGTTCCCGTCGATTTGCACCGACCGCTCGCCAAACAAGTGAGTTTTACTCACTAATCCTCACTTATAGGCTAATGATGCTTAGGGATTGTTTAGATTTAATTAAGTGTGATTAGGTTGATAGATTAAAGTAGAGTAATTAAATTAGTGCCTTATCAATGCATGTTAGGCAAATGGTTAATGCTATTAGCTAGTGAATGGTCTCTAGTATTTATTGAACGAATCTCAGAAATTTTCCGGGTTCGTTTCGGCTTCCAATTAGGCATTATGGGCCTAAATTGGATTTATTGCATCTATTTAATATTTTCCGTAATTATGTAATTAATTATTTATTTTCCAGAAATTAGGCCGAGATAGCCGACGACCGGAATTTTATGCTGGTTATTATGGTGCAGTCTGTTCATTTATGTGAGCTTTAATTTGTGCCGAATTGATTTAATTATGATTTTAGGATTTTATTCCTAAATTATTTAATTTCAGTAATTGATTGGAAAATAACCAAGCGTCGGTCTACAGCGCCAATAATATTTTGATGGGCTATATAAAGTGGTGAAAAAGAATGTTGTATTACGTGGCTCGGTGAATAAGTATATCACATTGGAAAATGCACGTGACTTGTTGAGTTGCACGTGGGTCGGTGACCGAGTATATCACCTTGGAGAATGCATGTGGCTCGGTGATTAGGAATGTCATCTTGAAGAATGCACGTGGCTCGGTGACGAGTACATCACCTTGGAGAATACACGTGACTTGGTGACTAGATGTATCATCTTAAAGAATGAATATTACCGATTGAAATAACCGGGACATGATCTGATTGACATGTAATCGACTAGGTCGATTGATCAATGATTTGATGTTATGAATTATTGATTGATTGATTGATTGATGTGACATAATGTATCTATAAATAACATTGAATTGTAGGATGGAACTGATGCCAAGGTAAGTCCTCTGACTTGTGTTATGCTTAGGCAGCCTCTAGAGTATATTGGCTTCATAATCGGGTCTTAAGGGGTATAACTTGTTGAGACGTCGTCTCACTGGTTATTGTATAACCATTTTCAGGTTCACAAATGGCGACTCCCCCTAGGAGCCTTGGTCGTCTCGTGAGAATAACCAAGCAGGTCTCTATTTTCCCCAATCCCAAGAGTGATTGGACTTTTGAGTTGGTTATGATTATAGTTTGGGCTGAAGAGGCCCCACACCGGGAGGTACCTGATCGATTCAGGGCTTGGTTCCACACCACTCCTTACGGTCTTAGGTTAGGGCCCCTTAGAGGCTTTGATATCCCTGCTAAGGTGATTGATGCTACCCGGGATGAGGGTCCAGCAAACCTACCTGATGGCGAAGTGGAGGACCCGTCGTCTCCCCGGATCCCGTGGACTCTGAAGGTTCAGCAATTGGGTCTGAATAGTTGGTCCTAAGACAACTAGTTTAAGGAATCAACCTTTTGGTAGACCTTGTAAATAACGGATAGTAATGTATGTAAAATTATCATGATATGTGAAAAGGTGTGTTGTGGCTTTCAAGGAAAGGTGGCCCTGCTTTTCTATCCCATTGAATTATTGTCTGGGGATTTTATATTTGTTTTCACATGCGCATTTAAAATGAACGGGTCGACGATGTGTCCTGGGACATCGCTATTTAATTGACCAAGAAGGGATGGGTACGTGCTCGGAGGACCGGGGCGTGATAGCCTTATATAGACATGAAACAATGTGCTAGAACTTTACAAATTCCGTATAGCCGACAAATATGCTAATTATTTGTGCATACTCAGCTATTCTACTGACAAATGAACTTCTGTATTCATTATCCCACTTTTTTCGGTTCCACTATAATGCTACAGTACTATGAACCGTATGCTATTGTTCCAAACAATGCGAAAATAGTACATGAACAGTGCCAAATAGTATATGAATAGTACTTTGGGTCAAATTTTTGATCTCCTTCACTTGATTCCTCCATCTCATTTGTTTTGTCTTGAATAAGTCTTTAACAAAGTCTTCTTTCCCTTCACTTATTATTTCTATGGATAGACTTTTCAATACGGTCGTTTGAGTCATTCGAGTCTTCTCCATACTTTGAGTGTTGTTTCGATTTCCAGAGCTTCAAGATGTTCGATACCTATATCATCTAAAAATTGGTATGAGTTGGATAGAATGTCAGGAGGATTGGAAGTGTTTTTTTCTAAATACTGTTGCCTGAGCGTTTCGAGAAGCTTTTCTACTTCTTCAATTACTTCAGTCGATCATGGTCTTTTGGATGATTGGTGAGAACTTGTAGGAGCATCATTGGAACTTGCTGGAATACCAGGTTACGGTAAATATTCAAGTTAGAGTGATGAACTTTCTTTGTCAAGGCCTAGGTCGGGTGCAAGCTGTAATTTAATATGATCAAAAGGATCTTATGACAGTGGTCCTCCCTATGGATCTTGTGAATTTGCTGGTGACTTCGAAGTGTTCGGTACATCCATTCCGTAGTATATTTCTTAAGTAAGCACTGATCGTTGGTCGAGTCATGCGATAGTCATCACTATGACACTAAGAAACATGATTATCTTCTGTTGGCCAAGATTATAATAGAATAAGTTAATTGTGCTAGCACAATATCCTTTATAATTCCCGATACAATCGAGGATAAGCTGGGATTATATAGGAGAGTGTTATAAAAATTTCATTTTGAACAGGTTGGGGCTTATATATGGATACTTCAACATCTATTGGAGTTTTACACAGATCTCCATTGGATTGAACAAATACTCATGATTTGAAAAGTAAGACGATTGTATAAAGTTCTGAGTCGAGCCTTCATGCTTTGACTTAGGCTTGAAAATTATTTTTTTCATGCACCTAATGGTCTCCTTGAATATTTCTACTGATAATAAGAGATATTTTGGATTTTGGAAACTCGATGGTATTGATATAAAGATTAAACAAATACCAATAAAACCATTTGAGTTTTCCTGGAAATTCTTCATTCGGGAAGAAAGTGAGAGGATGGATAAATGGATATTTTGGATACAATTCGTCTAGTCTAAGGAGAAGACCACTATATTCACTAAAAATATGAAAATGATATTACCACATATGTCTTCAAAGATTTTTAACAAGAAAATCATCTTGGATAAGTATAGGGATTTCTTGTGGGTATGAATATGAAGGGATTTGGGTTTGATTTCTCAGGCCTTGAAATTGCCTCTTGGATTTCTTATCACATACATATTTATGGATGTGATAGCTGCAGATTCTTTTGGCTTGGACAGAAAATTAGCAAGTACATTTTTTTTCCCACTATATCGGTGAAAATCATTATGCTCACCCTAAGAAGTTGTGGATTTGGAATTTGCTTATGTTTGAACTTCAGCATTTGAGAGAATAAAAACATGTCCATCTCCACCAAGAAAATATGTCCTATAAGATTGAATTCAATTTTTTTGATGCCTTATTTTACCGTCAAAATTTCTTTGAATGTAGAGTAGAAATGCATTTTTGCTTGCGTAAATTTTCCACCCTTATGTCTACAAACTCATCACTTTCCATCAATTTCTTCAAAAAGAACAGCAGCTCAATATTCATCACCGACGTCTGTTTCAAGTACTCTTTTTCTTGTGGATGAGATTTGCAAAGGAGGAAGATGTTGCAAAATTTCCTGAAGTCTACAGACAAACTTAGTTTGTTGTGTTCCTCACGGAGGAGCATCTTTCTTGAGCATTTGTTGTAGTGGATTTACAAACTCTATGATTTTTGGAACAAAATCTCGGAGATAATTTACAATTCCAAAGAATTGCTGAACCTACCTGTGGGAGAGATTTTCATCAGGAAACTTTAGTAGTTCCTTAGCTATATAAGGACCGAGATAATAAGTTCCATTTTTGAGATAACTTTTGAAAGCCTTTCTACAAATGTAAAGATCATCAAGAGCAAGATGTATCTCTTGCTGGAGTTCTCTAAGGGGAGCATTGACGAGAATTTGTTATTTATTTTTAATGGATTTTTCCACCATTTGGCTAATCTCCTTTGGAATAGAAGCTAAAAGTACCTAAGGTTTGGACAAGCTCCAAGAGCATGGAAAAATTTAAGCATTTCTTGGAAATGCGTATTGAGATGCTTTCTTCGTAGAGAACATCATTTCCTTTAAAAAATTCTAATCTTCTAAGCTTAATGAGATCTTCTGGTTTGCCAATAAAGAATTGGTGGATAACTTGGATCACATGATGAAAATCTATCTAAAGCAAAAATGTCATTTGATCCTGGTCAGAAATAGATCTCCACCAATCTTTTAGACTTCTAGTGAATCTGCTCACAAACTCAATCAACATGTCATATTGATGTTCAATATAAAGTGCTTTGGTGTTGAGCCAAGTATGGAATTCTTGTAGTCTAACTTGCCATTTGGAATATGGAATGTCATGGGGTGTGAAGTAGTATTTTGAAGTCGAAGACTTCTGTTCAAGATTTAAGTCATGAAGGTGTACTATTTCTGGCTCGGATGAATTTGATTCCATCTTTGCTTCAGGGGGGGTCAACCATAAAAATAGCAAGTACACGGGATTGGTGTTTGTGGCTTAGAAGTTGAAGTGTTTTTGGAGGATGAGGAATTTGATTTTGAGACTGATTAGGAGGAAGTTTGCTTGGCATAATCAAACGAAGTAATATTTGGTATACTTTGTCTGTCTTGGTCTCATGGGAAAGCTTCAAGTGGGTTGGAGACCATATGAACATAAGGAGGCTCTAGAAAAGATTCAGGAGCTGGCCTCTTTTCTTTATTGCTTCTTCTTTGCCTTTCTATTTCTCTGATACAATTTTAGAGTGTAACAATATCTCTCTAATCCTACTTTGGGGCTTCATCAATAATTGAAGCAATTGAGGTAGCCCTAGAGGGGCCCACATCCTGGGAATCAATTTTTGAGAACATGGATCTAGAGGAGAAATAAATTTTCTATGCTACAAGAGCTTGATTTGTCTCCTCAATTTTTCCATTTCAGCCGTTTTGATCTTCCACATAATGATGAGAAACATTTCTCCCAGATTCCATCTGGTGAAGTTTCTTCTAAAATGTCTCAAGTAATTTATTTGTAATCAAAGCCGTTTGATCAACCTTCTGATCAACATAATCAAAACGGGCTTAGACAGTTGAAAGCTTGGTATCAATCGTTTTGAGAACATTATTCTGGGTCAATCATTTTTTGCCTGCCAATTTAGGACAACTTCAGCTGCCATAACTTTTTTTTGCCTCCCATGGTCATCAATATCTTTAGGATTTGAGATCTTAGAGATATGAAAAAATTGATTGTGAACATCTATAAACTCTTCTAATGCTAGGAATGGGACATCAGGATTAGATCTTTCCCAAGGCGGAAAGTCTAAGGATTGGAACATATAAACAAATGCAAGGACGAGTGATAGTTCTAGTTTTGGGGAACATGAGGATTGAGGTATTTTGGGTACTTTAAGAGGAAATGAATTCTTCTTAACCATTTGTGGACATGTTTATAGAAGAGTGAGATAACTGGCTTTTGGGACTAGGGTTTCTTTCTAGGTGGTGACTAAGGAGATGGAGGAGGTTCGGGTTCATATGGTTTAAGGAATTTTAGAGGTGGGTGTGGCCGAGGTGGTCCATACGAGACCATAAATTGATATTTTCCTTCATCTTCATCTAGAGGTTCGACACTAGGGTCTCCGTCAAGGTACCTCTGGTAAAGTTTATCTTTTGACCGTTTTTTTCTTTTGGATGATCTATCATCTTCTTTGTCATCTGGAGGATTTGTGCAAAGAGAGCATTGACAATCTAGATCCCTGAAACAATGTCTCGTAAGGGGATCTTTGTAATAATGAGCAGGACATCCCTCCCGCTTAGAAGACTCAATCATAGAATTTGGATATGGATGGCCTTCATCAGCTAGAACATGAGTTGCACAAGGTTGCATCATAAAAATAATAAGAAAAATAGAAGATGTGGTCTCTTCATTTTCCTTACTAAATTTGACGACAACTATGCCATCTTTCTTCTTAGTGAACTGGGACTTTGTGGTTTGGATCGGTTTGGAATTTTGGTGGATTTTTTCATAGTTAATTACCCACGTATCTGGGAGTAACTTAACTAATTGATCTCGATGGATTTGTTTAGGAACATGTATATAGGAAATTTGGTTATTATCTACCAAGATGAACAAGGCATCTTCAGAACAAGGGAAATTGAGGTCAATGGCATGATTTCTAGATCGGATAAATCATTTAGTGATATAAGGTAGCATCAATAGAGTTTGAAGTTTGAGGCGCTCCGCTAATCTACAGCTAGATCTTAGGGGCTGAGAGAAGGAGTGAATCCGAGAGAGCCGTATTGAAATTTGGAAAAACCATAACAAACACTGTTCCTATGTCAAGGGTGGTTTGGATGGTACTGATGCAAGCATACTAGTAGTTCAAGAAACAGGTGTCTAAAAGAGCCATTTAAGCAACTATGGTTAATCCATTCCTTTCATGAAAGGATAAAGCAAGCCCAATGGCACTAAATTAAAGGTGTGTATAACCTTGTTGTATCCACTATCGTGGAAAGTCAGAAGGAATTTGAAGGGTTATAAAGCATTCCTATCGAGTGTCTAAAATAGGATGGTGCTCAAATTTCAAAAACCAGGTATACTCTTTAACTTCTTAATTTAGCCCAAAAAATTATGACTACTTATTTCGTGTCATGAGTTCAAGTTCGATTTGGTAATATTTCCATTTGGAGACAACGTACATTTTACATGGTAACTGTTGTCAAGTCATTTCGCTTGTGATTTGGGAGAAATTTGCATGCGCAATCTGCAACTAATGACCTTAAATCATCCGCCGATCACCTCTCCAGACACGAGAGAGTGAAGGACTTTGACATGACAGACGAGCTCCATCACATCTGTCAAGAATCCATTGCTGTCAAAAGGGTCAGTCTACAGGAGTCACACGTGTTCGAACCAACGAGCACGTCACAGGATCTTCTCATATCTTCAAATTCTACTCCTAAATCAGCAATTCTCAGGTAAATAGAAGGAAGAGAAGTCGCATGAGAAGTTGGCAGAATCTCCTTAGTGTTTACTATTTACCAAGTCCACCTTCCAACAGTCATAAACAGTTGAGGTAGAAGCAGTAAATACATCATACAGGGACTAGGAGACTCCCCTGAAGAGAGTTTCAGGTTCATCACGCATTCCGACAGGAGTAGAAGTCGAACCTAGCATTCCATGGTTCTTCAGTCCTGTTCTCTGGCAAAGGTTTCTCGAAATTGAGATGGTATACACGAGGAAACAATGGGTAAATCCATCACAACAGCAAGCATACATCGCATACATCCATGAATCTTTCCTTTAATAGCTTCTATTTACTTGATGGGATGGGAAGGAGAATGAGGGTGACTTCACTAAGAAATTATAACACGTACAAGCTTATTGTTTCTCGCATAATACAAACAAGTATGCGGAGAAACTCCAACCCGCATCAGAGAGAAGCTGTTTATTGATTGTTTCTCTTGCGAGCAATCTCTCTTGCCATCTCCCTCAGCTCTTCCGGCGAAGGAGGCCTCGGTCCCTCGGGTGGGTATACCACGTAAGATTTCTAGACAGACAGAAAAGGAACTTCAGAGTCATATTCATAACCACAAAGGAGTACCAACAAATTTTGGAAATAAGACGCAGACTTAAGTGAACAAATTTCGGAAGGAAGATGGATTATGGATGATCTTAAGAAGCACTAATGGGCACATAAACAACAAAGGTACTTTTATCTCAGTCAATGATTCAGTATTCACACTCAGAAGATAATAAACCACAGCTTCAACCTTGCAGTATTTCATCACCAGATGAGGAGCGACAAACGAGAAAGTCCTCATGCTTATCGTAATCTTCCAAAAAAAGTGGGCTAAGATGTCACCTCTGCCATTAGTTCCCTTTAAACTACTAAAGAACCACACCACATCCTTGGCCCACAAAATTCATTTAATGTGAGCAATAGAAGCTTGTAATTTATCCAAGAGGACTCATTACTGCTCTTGTCATGGTATGAAGTAGCAGCAGGAAGTGTGAATTCTAGCTCTTCATTTAGTTTGTAATTCCATTTAAAAAAGCAGCAGTCTTCTGTAAAACTGTTAAAAAGGAATCCATTAAGGGATGAAAAGGCTAAATTAATCTGAAGAATCAAATAAAAAGCAGTCTGCCCATGTCGAAAATTTCCTTGGACAGTCGTTACTGGGGAAGAACTTGGCAGGAAAAAATCATTAGGCTTCACCAAAATGTTGAAAAATCGAGGAAACAAGTACAGCAATATACGTTTACAAAACTGAAAGTCCATCCTGAAGAACCCAGCCAATACCGAAGTTCATGGAAGAGGCAAGATGTGGCAATATAATTGGGGTCAACTTTTGAGAGAACCAAATTGATCCTATACACTACGTAATAAGGGCACAGATGACTAAGGGGCGTACGCAACCTTACTAGTTAGTACAGCGAGCAAAGCAATGTCCATGGATCAACCCATTTGCCAAACAATTATCGAAATATCTGAGTTCTGTCACTGCATTAGATGGTCTTTGTTATCATCATCCTGAACTACTTATTGATGTGTCAAAGATGTGTGCGGTACAGTAGATCCTCCTAAATTTAACTTGGAACCATAAATCCTGGAAGGAAACACAAATAGCTGGGAGCAATTGAGAAATTCTATCACAAGATATTGGATTTAGTCTAGGTTTAACATGGTCATCACAATCTGCCAGATTCTCAAAGACGGTCCTCAGGGAACCATCAAACATGATCTAAGTGAAGAGCTGTTATCAGAAAAACTGTATGGGGAACAGCTCGAAGTGCATCGTCATTTTTTCGCAAATTCGATACTGAAGACACACAAGCTCGGCGACCAAACAACAAGATAAAACCAAAAACGCTCTTTGAAATTCGTATGACAGATCATCAAGAAGATTGAAATTGAAAAGTTCACAGGGACCCGGCTCCCGCATCGAAATGGTTATATTCATCTGGGTTCCACTCCCTCGCCCAAGATCCCAAGAACATACAAGACAAGCAATTCGAGGCAATTTGCACAAACAACATTTTTCAATCGTCGCAACCTATAGGACACAAACAAATTCAGCATATTCATAACGCAACCGAACCACGTCCAACACGAAAAAACACTCGGCGCTTCTCACCGAATACCATCACAAACAGCTCACGGCACGCCGACAATTCCAGCCGCCTAAAACCCTAGGCCGGACTAGCGAATCTAGCCAACTCCCAAAAAACGCAAAACCCATCATTCGAAATCTCGACATTCGCTCGCATTGACAGGGGCATTAACTTGATAGGACGCCAATATGGATCGCGACAGGGAGAGGGAGAGGAACTCACATTGCCCATGAATTTCTGGATATTCTTGGAGTTGTTGGCGAAGACGTACATGAGAACGATGGGGACCGTCACGTAGACGCCGAACTTGGCGATCTCCAGGACGCCCTTCGACGTTCCGATGGACGACATTTTCTCGCCGGGAAGATCGTGAACTGCAGAATTCTCGGCAAACGAAGACCCCTGCAATAGCAATACCCAGCGAGAGAGAGAAGAGAGAGAGAGAGAGAGAAGGGGAGAATACGCGAGAAGTTTGAGGAGAGGAGAGCAAAATGGGCCGCGCTGGACCTGCTAGGAAATGAATTGGGCTATAGGGGGACTTCAACAGGAATAGCCAGCCAATATTTTGTGAAATGTTTAATACCATGAAAAACCTATGATACATTTATAATAATTTTTCAACTACCAAAAACTCAAAATCGATATGTTTGTGACAAATTTACTTTTCGCTATGTTCGTGACAAATTTACTTTTCGCAAGTTTGGTTAAATTTTACCATTAAATTGTTGAGTCAAATAACATGTGACAATTAACGAATGTATCAATTTGGGGTAATAATATTAATCTCATTTAGCGAAAACTAATGAAAATAAATTTATTACAAATGTACAAGTATAGTGATTTCAATGGTCAAAAAAATTAGTTTTGAATAAATTTATTAAAAATGTACTAGTTTTGGGTTTTTTGTAATTAAAAAATTAATTTTAGGCAATTTTTTTACAAATGTATTTAATTTCAAGTTTTTCATGGTATTAAACCTTGTGAAATGGCCACATCTCTTTTTTACTAGTAATGAACGAGTAATAATACCTATTGACCCTTATCCTTATCCCTTGGATTAGACCTCAACACAATCTCCCATTATGCTCAAATAGAAAACTAGCCCTAGCTAATCATGCCTAAAAGAATGGACCAAGACAGTGTTGTAGGACCCTCTAGGACTCGTGAAGAATGATTCTCCTCAATTGGTCCAAACATGTGGAATGTCCTAACATCACAAAGAGAATTCACTCGCAACACCAATAGTCCTCCTACTGACTTTAGACTTGAACAACGCTACGAGGAAGAACAACTTGCACAACATGAAAAGTAATTGAGTGTCTAATAAGGCTAGTTGGGTTATAACTGACAAGCCTTTTCAACCATGAAAAGTAAAAGTAAGATGCACAGCTCCATATTGGATATAAGAATATCCTTGTTGAGCCCACTATTTACGAAATTCTAGAGGGATTTAGAGAGTAACAAAATACTCATTTTCAATGGTTATAATAGGATGCTAATCAAATTTGGAAGATTGCATGTACTCTTTCACTTCTTTGGGAATTTGGCGGATAAGATATCGAATTGAACGGATGGGGGAAAATGATGAAGAGGGTTTAGCAAAAGTTGAGTATGGGTTCTTAAGAAGAAGCTAAGTTTCATAGGTCTTTGTATCATCACTAAGAGAAATTTCGTAAAGATAGTTAATCTTGGAGACATTTGACACACGAAAGTCTAAAAGAGGAGAAGAAGATGGAGATGGAGTAAGAGTAACAGGAGCATCGAGAGTTTCTGGATCTATCATGACGATGAAGAAATCTTTTCAGTACTTGATTCACCATCTAAGCGCATGGAGCGACTAAGTCACATATGAAACTATGGCTCTGATACCAATAAGGGGATCTATGCTTAGAACTAGGGAAAACTAGGTCAATTGTAGTAGATATGCTATCACACACTTGACAAACCTCTTGTTCAAGCCTTTTAGGGACTGTCTTTTAGTTGCGAACTACCCAGCAATTTAGTTCATAGCATATAGACACTCAAGAGTGCTAGGATGGAAACATTTCTAACTAGTAGAGCTGTATTTCTTAGAGGATCTTACCAGACTAGTAAAAATGAAATTTTTAGAGAGATATAAGAAGAATTTTCACAAGCTCACACTTTACTTTAGAATGACAAATTGAATGATAAGGATGATGAGATCCTCCCATAATAGTAGAATGTTTGCATCAGGAGGGTAAAATAACAACCGAAAATCGCAACCCGAAAGATCAAACGTGGACAAGATTAAGTGTCTTTGAGGAATTTTCACAAACGTCTAGAGGGCCGCCTGAAACAAGCAACAAGATGCATATGTGGCATTTATAATGGTGAACCAAATGAAGATAAGCATCTATCTTGGCACGAATTCAATATCAAATTCAAAGTGTCATGCGTGTGCTCGCTCGCTCGATAGCTGTGATCACTGTCTTATGGCCCTGGACTGCTCAGGTCCGGCCATGATGAATGTAGCCATGGCCTCGACCAGTCTAGGTCATGGTCTTGACCAACTAGGGCATCAATGGTGTGGTCCGAAACGGTGGCGGGGCTTGGGTGATGATAGTAGAGAGAGAGAATGTCTGTGTGATTATGTGTGTCAGAGGAAGAGACGGACTTCGGACTGCAACAACTGGCTAGGGCGGGGGTAGGGAAGGTGGGGCTCTGTTGTATCTTTTGGCGACAGAAAATCTTGTCGCCGTCCCACTCTTTGGTGACGGAATTATGAATACCATCACAACTCTTTTTTTATCTTGTTAATTCCAGAATTCTTAATTTCATAAATTTTTAGTCACTTGAAAAAGAAATAAAATCCATTGAGGAGCATCTCAGATTAATCAAAGATTGGTATAAACAAAAGGGATGAATGGAAGAAACTAAATTAACTAAAAGATTAATAAATGACAAAAAATAAGTATCGATAACTAGATTAAATATAAAAATTTATTATATTGTATATATAGCTCAATAACAACATTAAAGAAGATATTTAAAGAGAAAAGAAAGAAAAAAATTGAAGTGAAAAGGAAAAAAGATTTAATCAATAAAAGTTCACTTGACAAAATTAATCATCTGTATTTATATACATACATAAATTTGTAAATGTCCGATTGAGTCAAAAAATCTTTTATGTTCGAAATGGTTTGATGCTGAAATGAAATAAATTTCTTGGAAATTTCTCTCTTCAACAAAGTTATATAAATTGAGGTAGAATATAAAAGAAGAAGAAGAAGAAGATATAGCACCTTTAATAAACATGGCAATACCCTCTTTTCTTTTCTTTTTTTTTTTAGAAAAAAAGAAAAAAAAGAAAGAAACGAAGCCTAAAATTTACATGGCAATACATGGCAAGAACCACTTCATATTTCATACATAGAAATAAAATAATAAAAAATAAGGGGGAAATTAATTTAAAGGAGTCCATCACTTGAAGTCTTAAATTTCAATTGGAGGATTAAGGGTAACTTTGTCTCTTTAATGAAAATGGGGTGAAGTTAATCATGTAAGAGGAAGAAATAACGCCAACCCTTTTTAGTCATTTGATTTAACGTGATTTTGTTTGTTTTAAACTTTAGCATACATAGCACTTTTTCGATAATGACATACTGTGTGTGAGAAAATGAATCATCGCACGGATGGGTAATCAGGTGCAAAAAATCCCACCACCCTAATCGATATAAAAGTACATTGTTGAATGAGTTCTTTTTTTATGGGAATGGCTAGGATAATAGTGCCATTATATTAAATTTATGACCATCTAATGCCAACCACAATTTTAAATGGAGGAAAGTGGACTCATTTTCTCAAAAAAAGGATTCGAAGTGAGCTTTGTTTCAAATATGGTTAATACCTTGAAAAACCCCAAACTAGTACATCTAAAACAAATTCACCAAAAACTAATTTTTTGATCACCAAAAACCTAAAACTGGTACACCTTTGACAAATTTGTCTTAAATTGATATACTTGAGACAAATTTATCCTTTGTTAGTTTCTGTTAAATTTTACTATTAAATTATTAAGTTGAATGACACGTTACGGTGGACTAGTATACTAATTTGAGATTTTATTCTTCGTTTGTTACAGTTATACAATTTTTGTGATTTTTTGTGATATTAGTCTAATTTAACGAATGGTATATTTGTCACAAATACAACAGATTGGGGTTTTTGATGGTTGAATAAATTAATTTGGGGTAAATTTGTCACAATTATACTAGTTTAGGATTCTTTATGATTAATCGGAGTAAATTTGTCATGAATGTACCGGTTTAGGGTTTTTTATGGTCAAAAAATTAGTTTTGGGTAAATTTGTCATACGTGTATCAGTTTGAGGTTTTTCAGAGTATCAACCCTTTCAAATAAGAGCTTGAAGCGGTTAAGTCGGTTTCAAATAAGGGCTTTGAATTTATTAGCAAGCCAAATTTTCACTGCTGACAAGCATTTGATTTTTTCGGTGGTAAAAAAGGCATTTTTGTCCAAAATAAAATTTTGATAGGATTAAAAAGAAAAAAAGGAAAACCTAAAAAGGCAAAAAAAAAAAAAACAAAATAAATTCAAACGGGGGCAAAAATGAAACCAAATTGTAAGAAGAAAATCGTGGATCTTTCGTCCATGAAGGTGAAGAACGCAAACCAATCTCAACAATGTGAATCAATTAAAACCCAGATTTTAAGATAGCAAAAGCTTGTAACTTTCCCTCTACTTTGGGTAGCTTTGAGTAGGGGAGCCACACCAAATTGAAGCAGCTCAACCCCATGAAAATTTAGCATTAGAAAGAAGACCATGAAAATCGAGAAAACGAACAAGTTCTTACCCAATCTCCAACAGCGGTGGAGCACACCCCCCACCGTTTAAGAAAATGAAGTTACGAGTTTTTGCTCTCTTAAATCTGGGTTTTAGTTGATTCACATTGCTGAGATAGGTTTGCGTTCTTCACCTTCATAAACCAAAGATCCATGCTTTTCTTCTTAGAATCTGGTTACATTTTTGCCCTAGTTTGAATTTCTCTCTCTCTCTCTCTGCATTTTTAGCTTTTCCTTTTTCTTTTGGGAAAATTCCAAATAATAGTCTAAATTGTCATCATTTTCTCAAATAAGGGTATGGAATGGACATTATCAAATAAAGAGTTTGAAGAAGGGCCTGAAGTGGTCATTGTTTTAAATAAGGGCATAAAGTGTATATCTTAGTTTCAAAGAATGGCGTAAAATTACCAAATGTGAAGGGTGATTTCATATTTTTAAATTTTTTAAAATTTTCTCTTTTCTTTCTTTTTTTTTTCTTTTCAAAGAAAAGTAAAGAACTCAAAAAAAAAAAAAAATTAGAGGGAGGGAGTGCCTTCCCACCTTGCCGGCGTCCCCGGGGATGCTAGGTGAGGGTCGCCAGGCTTGCATGATGGTTGACGACACTCACCTAGATTGAGGTAAGGGCGGGTGACCCTCGCCCAGATCTGGGAGAGGGTTGCTGCCCTCTCATGTAGGCCCTTGCTTCTAGTTGGCTAGGGTTGCTGGCTCTCCCCCAAGTGCTAGCGACCTTGTCGGCCTTTGTCGCCACCCATCAACAATGGGGCGACAACCATGGGTGAGAGGGAGCGCCTTCCTGCCTGTGTTCTCTCATTTTTCCTTCTTTTTTTCCTTTTTTTATTTAATTATTTAATTTATAATCTAAATTAATTTAATTTAAATTGTATTTGAACGAAAGTGATCTTGCTTGGCTGGAAGTTTTTGTTGGCTAGCGAGGCTAGGCCTTTATTTGAAACAACCATAACTACTCTAAGCCATTCTTCAGGATTGATAGGGACACTTTAAGCGCTTTATTTAAAATAAGATTCACTTCATACCCTTATTTGAGAAAATAAAGACACTTTAAACTTTTATTTAAAATTTTCCCTTTTTGTTTTAATATTAGAACCAATTGGTCACCAAAAAAATCAAGTGCTTGCTACGATGGGCAAGCTTAGGTCATTGTTTAAGGCTAACTTGACAACTTCAAATCATTATTTAAAACAATGTTCACTTTAGATTTTTTTTTTTCCGAAAAATTGAGTTCACTTCAGGTCATTTTTTAGAATTTTCCCTTGTTTCTATAAAATTCCAAACGCCTCCACTAGGACCAAAATTAAAACTTGGCAAGATCGAACCAAGTCGGCAAGACCGATAGAAAATAAGAAAGAATCGAAATTCAAGAGCAACCTGAAGAGTTCTGCAAGCTGCAGGGTCAACAGTGGAGGAGAGGCAATCGGCGACAGCTCGCTTCAAGGACTCGAGCAGCTTCTTCACTGAGAAAGATCGCCGACCTCGAGATGCCCGAACCGAATCAATGGCTCTATTATCCCCGCTGCCAAATTGGTGATGCCTCGAGCTGCTTCGCAAGGGGCTGGCTATGAAGGATGGGTACGTTCTGCAGAATCCTATTCCTCCCCAAGCAGTCGCAATACAAAGTGAGAGTGAGATTTGGGGTGTATATGTTTAAATGAAAGAAGTAAATGAGTTTTCCGAACTTTCACGTATTTTGGTTTGTAGAAAATTATCAATCAATGAAAAAATATTTACGGTCATAGATAATGTATATTCTTAATGTTAGGAAAATAAATTCTTTAAATTGAAAAAGGGGAAATCAAAGCATTTTCCAAAAAAGAATTCTTGAAAAATGATTTCCGAAACATATATATATATATATATGATTTTTTCCCCAAAAATGATTTTTTCAAAAACACACCTTTCAAATGAGGAAATCCCCCCAAATCAAAGTCACAAAAAAATATAAAATTGGACCAGCCGGTGTCCCAGTTTCCAACTTTAAGATTAGTGGCTCACAATGCACCATCAAATTTGTGAAGTGACTGAACGGTTAGGTAATCATTTTCCTTTTCTTATTGTATTCGTTAGCCTTTGAGTTCGGAAAATTTTGCCATTTATGAGAAGAGCACTGTCTCATGTTTGCCTTTTTAATAAGTAAGGGCCATGTTGAACTCTAAGCAAATAGTGGTAAGAAGAAAATCAACTCCATGATTTCTGAATTCTTTTAACTTAGTCATACTTTGTAACTCGTGATTATAGGGTAATTCGACTCCTGTATGGTAAATTGTTGATTAATCTTATGTTTTTCAAATGTTGATGCTGCTTGGCACGACGAATCAATTCGCACTTTATAGACTTGTGATTTGATTTCTACAAGGTGAGCAACGAATGATGATTCTGTCCAGGAAGTAATCACGCGGGTGGGTTTAAAAAGAGGATGAACTTCTAACCGTCACATCAACTGTCACTTCCCGGAAACGGGGAGAGAAAAAAAATAACGAACTTTCCCGGAAAATCCTCGACCCAGTGAAGATCCCCAGAAGAAAAAGACGGAAGTTTCCCCCTGGACGTCCGACGACTTTCCCGGAATGTTCCAACGACTGCCTCAGGTTTTCCCAGAATCGATAAAGAACCGACCAAACCGCCTCCCGGACCACGTCAAGGCGGAAAACGGGATCGTCATGTAATATATCTAAAATATGCGAAGACCGCGGAGCATTGACTCGGGGCAAGTCCTCGTTTTCTGTACGGCAACGCCCGGTAAAAGCTGTATCGGTGCTCCGTTTCTGCCCACTTGTCACTGCTTGCTCGAGCTTTTCTTCTTCTTCTTTGGGAATTTTCCAGGAGTGAAGCTGGAATAATTGCAGAGGTACTAATCTCGTGGGGAATCTCAAGGGCTTGCGCAGTTCTCTAGAGGTAATTTATGGAACGCATGAGAAGTGGAATTTGCCATTTTTGGATGTTTGTGTTTGGTGGGAGAGAGGTTCATAGTTTTTCTGCGTGTGGAATTCGTTCAGCTGAGTACAATGAACACATGGGCTTCGTTGGATTTTTTTCCACTTGTATAATTTGCTAGTTTGCAGGACTCATTTGAATATGCTTTTGATATTTGTGATTGGAATGGAGAAATTAGCCCGAAGAGGGTGTAAAAACTGTCGCAAAGCAAAAATTCGGTGAAAGAAAATCAATCTTCTTGGTTCCGTTCTGGGAATTTGGGAAGTCGGATGATTAACAAAACTATCATTCCGGATATAAGGGTTGCTTATGTCAGTGACATTTCAGGTCGAGTTTGTTTCTAGTCTATGAAAGATTTGATTAATGCGTTTCTCTGTTTCTTTTATACTGTCTCAGTTTCTTCTCCTTTGCGCACGTTTAAAGGATGGAATGATGCGTACTACTAAATGGGAGGGGTTAAAACGGTTGGCGTGGAGACATTTGTGTATCATTGTGCTTATGCATTATAATGGATGATGAACCGCCTAAATTAATAGACATTCTAAGGAACTACAATCTAGTTGAGTCTACTGAGCCGAAGCAGTAGCATTACCAGAGGCTGAATATTCACTTTCATGTGCGAACAGAATATAGCATGGTTGTAGAATACTCTTGGGAGATTAAGTTAATTAGGAATCCACGTCGACTGAAGAAAGATGAGTGGAGCATGAATTAATCTGAAATTGGTCTTTATTCTGTTTTGAGAAATGATGAACTATTATGTTACAAGGTGAGGGAACCTTCATATGTTAATGCCAAAATGAATCAGAAAAACAGAGATTGTGAGATGTTTATCTCTACTATCCTGTGGCCTTGTGGATTTTTTAAGCCTTTTGTTTATCCCATTTCATCTTTAGTTCATCCTAACAGACCATGAGAGAACTTGTTCACGGTGCCATTTTTCCATCAACTAATAGCTTTGCTGAATCCTTTCGTCGTGTGGAGTGGAAAGTGACTTGTTATAAACTGCAGGTCATATGGATGCCGCTTGAATCTGAAGATTTTTGATGATGTTGTTGAACATTTGAGCAAGGAAATAATCCATTCTCTTAATCTTGTGCTTAACCATGGCCTTGGAGCTCATTCCCATTGGCACAATCTTGGCTGTGCTGACTAACCAGGTCATCAAAACAGCTCAAGCTGCAAAAGACATTCTCGTCGAGAAAGATAGTTTCAGAGTCCTGTCGAAACACCTGTTTGACATAGAACCTGTTCTGAAGGAATTGCAGCTCCAAGAGTTAAACGACTCACAAGCTGCTCGGCTAGCACTGGAATCCCTCGAAACCGATGTTAAGAAGGCTAATAGCTTGATTGAGAAGTATAAGAACCGATCGCGGTTTTACTTGTTGGTCAGGTGCAGATACATAGTGAAGGAGGTAGAACAAGTAACAAGGGACATAGGAAGGTCCTTGGCTGCCCTATCTCTTGCAAACACCGAAGTCTTGTCTAACATTTCAGATCAGGTAAATAGGCTGCAGAATGAAATGCAGAGAGTGGAACTTGAAACTTCGCATTCTCAGCTCCAAATAATCAACAAGTTGAACCAGGGCATTAAGGACCAAAAACGGGATCAGGGCTTTGCGAATGACATGCTTGAAGAGATAGCACGCGCAGTTGGTGTAAATGTTGAGCCATCTGCGATAAACGAGGAATTGGAAAGTTTCAGGAAGGAAAAGGAAGAAGCTGCACACCGAAAGGAAAAGGCTGAGGAATATTTCTTGCAACAGGTTATTGCACTGCTCTCTCGGGCAGATGCCGCAATCAATTACGAAGAATTAAAAACCCGGTATTTCCAAAGATTCCAGGTCATTGTGGGTTATAATGAAAGGGAAAAACAAATCCCTCCACTGAATGCCTTTGTTTGTCCTATAAATCAGACAATAATGGTTGATCCTGTGAGCCTTTGCACTGGTACCACTGCTGAGAGAGCGGCCATCAAGGCTTGGCTTGAGTGTGGTGAGAGAACTGATCCCGTAACAGGAGAGGTTCTTCAGGACACTTCTCTGAGGTCAAACCTTCCGCTGAGACAGTCAATAGAAGAATGGAGAGAGCTTAATTACTGTCTAAGAATCAGATGCTGCAAAAGTAACATGTCATCTGGTTCTGATGAGTTGGTGAAAGAGGCTCTCTGCCAAATTCAAGAACTTGTGAGAGAAGATTCGGTTAACAAGGATTGGATCTTCATAGGAGGACTGGCCGACATCATTGTCTCTATTCTAGGGAACTCACACAACAAAGATGTGAAGAGGAAGATACTAATTACCTTAAAGGAGGTAGTGGAAGGGCATGCAAAAAGTAAGGTAAGTGACAATTACTTTTGTTAATGGGGATACTGTTACATAGTCTTTGAAAGGAAGTAATTGACATCTGAAAGTTGGTTTTTTTTCGAATAATTGGCTTTCTTGATTGTTTAATTGATGTTGAAGATTTACCACACTCAAAATTTACGAGTAGAGTATCAGCATTCTCTTAGTCAGATGCCTAAGTCGGTCAGAACTCTGGTCACAATCTCTAGAAGCCATCTCATGCTTTGGATGCACCCGATTTTCCAGGAACAACTGGTTGAGTCCAAAGGTTGGGATTACATCATTCCTTGTTTGGGGCGTGATCCAAGCATCTCAAAGGCAGCTATTGCATTGTTATTTGAGCTATTGCAAGATAGATCTGGTTGGAATGTGTCTGCATGCGAGAAGCTGTCTCAACAGTGCAGTGCTATTCTTTTCCTTGTAACGCTTTTGAGAGGGCCAGAGACAGAATCAGCAGAGTATGCCAAGAAGATCTTGGATAAGTTGCTCGACGCGGATGAGGAGAACATAACTTGTGCTGCTAGGTCAGGCTGGTACAAGCCGCTTGTTGATCGCATAGTTCAAGGTTGAAGCTCTTTATCCACCATCTTCCAATGCTGTTGATGCTTGTGGCATATGCACTAAATTCCTAGTTTTGAATGCCATTTTACTGCATGTGGCTAAATCTTTGGATGCTTCAGAATTGCTGACTGCTTTTGAACCTTATAACTCCTGGCACCCTATCTATCAGGGAAAAAAGAAACTCCACGAAGCTGATCATCCAAGTAAATCAACCCTATACCAGATAGTAGATTACAAACACCTGATAAAAGGAAAGATTACATGGTATATAAAGGTAAAAATTGCGCTTTAGAGTGGATTAGTTAGACATAAAATAGAGTAAGTGTACGATCATAATGCCATTTCCTTGTATCTCAAGGTACAGGCCACCATACAGACATTAGACTACATAAGAAGAGAACATTATATTCTATGTAAACAACAGCTAGTTGGAGTGAATTAAGCACGTATTAATTTGTAATGCCATCATGATAGGCCTTTCTAACTTCTTTTATGCTCTTTTTTCTGTGATGAGTGACGGCACATGTTTTATAATTGGCTTTTCTTGTTTGTTGGTTACCTGGAACATTGCCAGGTCCACAGTCATTGAGAATGTCGATGGTGAGATCTCTGGTCAATATGGAATTGGTTGAAGCAAATCTGGAGATAATTGGTAAGATGGGGGTAATACCACCGTTGCTTGAGATGTTATCAGGTACAGCTGAATCAAAGGAGCTGTCTCTCCGTGCGTTGGTCAAGCTATCAAGCTGCGGAGCCAACAAAGAACTTCTAGCTGTTTCTGATGGGGTGTCTCACATTATAAAACTAATGTTCGAGCGTCCAGCTATAATAATCAAATGCTGTGAACTCCTTGAGAAACTTACTTCTGACGGAGATGGGATCAAATTCCTTGTTGATGGAAGAGGCACCCAACTTGAGTTAGAACCGATCATAACCAGTATGTTAGCTTTTCAACAGAGTCCCAGCTCATCCCATGTGCGGAGACCGGCCTTACGTGTGATTCTAGCTATTTGCAACTCCGAACCCGAACTGGTCAAGAAGGCAGTTTTGGCTGCAAATGGAATATCCATAGTCCTTCCACTCATTGACGACTCAGCCTCCGAAATCCGTGAAGTTGCAATAAATCTTCTCTTCCTCTTTTCACAGCATGAACCACAAGGAGTTGTTGAGTACCTTCTTAAGCCGAGAAGATTAGAGGCCTTAGTGGGGTTTCTTGAGAATGAAGATAAGAGTGATGTGCAGATGGCAGCAGCTGGCTTACTGGCCAATCTTCCAAAATCAGAAGTATCGATTACTACAAGGCTAATTGAGTTGGATGGAGTTGAAGCGATTGTGAAAGTATTGAGATCAGGAACCATGGAAGCAAAAGAGAATGCCCTTAGTGCACTCTTCAGGTTCACAGACCCCACAAATGTGGAGTCACAGCGTATTGTGGTTGAGCAAGGAGTTTATCCTCTACTAGTAAACTTTCTCCGGGTCGGTTCTGTGACGGCCAAGGCAAGAGCAGCAGCTCTCATTGGAAATCTATCATCGAGCACTTCAAGGCTCGTTATGGCCACTAAACCTAGCTTTTGCTGGTGTTTCAGTGCACATGTGCCTCGATGCCCGGCCCATGGCAGCAAATGTAGTGTTGCATCCACGTTCTGTCTCCTGGAGGCCAATGCTTTGCCTGAATTAGTCAATCTCTTGCAGATACAGGTTCACGAAACAGCATATGAAGCAATTCAGGCACTTTCCACGCTGGTGAGGGAAGGATCTCCCAACAGAGGCGCAAATGTTCTGCATGAAGCCAATGCAATCAAGCCCATCTTGGAGATCTTGACGTGGGGAATGGATTCACTCAAGGAAGAGGCTTTGGGATTCTTGGAGAAGATTTTCCACTCAAAGGATATAATGGAACACTACGGATCAACGGCTAAATTGCTTCTCGTTCGCATGGCTGGCCGGAACAATCACGATGAAAGTCATATCGGGAGGAGGGCCGCCCATGTTTTGTCGCTTTTGGATCGATATTCAAAATCATCAACATCTATCATTCCAGGAATATATGGATAGTCATCATTTTAAGGTCTGGAAAAACTCTGCTGCAATTTATGGTGATTTATCTATGTATCAGCAAAGATTTTCCATGTCCCTAGTGCTCAAGGTACACAGATGGTCCCTTTAACTTGTCTATAATTATGCAAATGACGAAATTTTTTAGTTAAGTGATGATTTAGCGTATCAGATTATTATCAATGTGACATGTTGTAAAGTACTTTACTCTGTTTAACACAGGATTACTGCGCCTTCCACTTAGCAAACATAGTGACCACTGAAATTTTTTCCCAATATATAAGGGAAGCCTGCCGCCTTTGGAATCGTACAATCACTGTGAAGTTCAATATCCCAATTTCTTTACATCATTAGTGGAACCAGAACTTCTCTCTTTTTCAATATCACAGTCTCATTAGTAAGTGTTCTTCCGTAGGGAATGTTCCTAAAACACTATTGCATCACGAGCTTCTATTAGTAGATGCATTCATGCAAATGATGTTGCCAATGCGATTGTTTCCACAACAGCCTGCACATGTTTTATTTGAAATATTTCACAACCATACTTCAATTGTTACTTCTAGGTTAGCTTGTTCATTTGGACAAGGGACAGCAGGGCTAAACTTTCTAGCAGACATTGGTGAGCATTTGCCGAAGATTCCTGCAAACGAGATAGATGCACGCATCAAACCATCTAATTTTGAGAAAATACTAGCCATGCAAAGTCCTATTCGAATCAAGCCTTTGTCATTGATTTGAGAGTTCTCTGCTCGGTGGACCAGTATTCTTATTCTTACCAGTAATGCAAGTTGATCAGTAGCTCTGTCAAACTTTGCTGTCATTTTGTTCGAGTTTTCTGTGTACTTTTACTTGGCGTCTCTGTGGTGGGATGTCATTAAAACGCCGTCCCCAATCTTTGACAAGCAGGGACGTTATGCTCGAGCGTCCTGCTATACATGTCCCTACGTGCATTTCTTGTTGCAGTGATTGTTGAGGGCATTGGCTCATGTTCTGCATTAGTTACAGGTTCATGTTCTTGGACTGTCTCAAGACTTGAATGTGTTCATGAAGATGCATCTACCATCTAGAAAGCGGTGCTTGAAAGTGACAACTTCTAAAAGCGTAATAACCGGTCATTAGCCTGTCAAAACGACATGGAAGAAAAGAGAGCATGACATGGCCGCGTTTTCAGTGAGGAACATGCAAGAACGAACGCTGCATAATAAATTAATATAAAAGATAGATTACTATAGATTATTTTTTGTTGTCGAGTAGCAAGAGTTTTTTTTTTTAAAATAACTCTAGTTAATGAAGTTTCTTTTAGTTTATTTTACGAAAGTTCATTTCATAAAAGCTCAGACAGAATTAACTATCGCATTGGTGTTTTAATTAAAATAAAATCTTAATTTCATCAAAGGTTATAAGTTCTAGAAATGTTTATTATTTGATCATTAATTATGAAAAGGACATAACTAGCATAACAGTATCATTACGGCCCACATCCTTGTGAAAATATGTGGTGCCAACTGCACCATCACTCTTCCTTATGAATTTCCTTATGAAAAATAAGCAGGCATATTTTGATAAACTTAAAAGGAGAGAAAAAAACCAAAGTTATAAAAATAGTTTAAGAGAAGCCTAAACCAGATATCATAGCCCTTCAACATGCAATTCAAGGCCTGGCCCAATCAGTCCCCGAAATTAATTGGCCTTTTGGCCCTATCATAATGAGCCATGAGGGACCACGCGCCAATCGTCCTGCTTGCCCCTCGGCCCTCCCTATCTCCACCTCTGTGGATCGTCATTATTTATTTATTTATTTTTTTTCCTTTATGATAATTTAAGGGTACGAGCGCAAAGGATCGACCACTTGGAAATCTACATAACACCCAACAAATTTCACGAATCAGTTAAGCCCCGACTCAAATAGACAGCCCCAATTCAGAGCATTTTACATGTAGATGGCGAGATTTATATATGCAGCCTCTAATTCTTGAGTATGAAAATCCCCTCATGCCTTCAAGAAACGAGCCGACCTTGAGGGGTTTATTATAGAACTGTTTCGAAACTTTTGAGCTGTTCTCCCTCGCACTTAAAGCGTCCAAGTTCCAACACAAGTTGAAATCAATTCTCCATTCAGCTTACAGCTTTCAAAATCGTCCAGCTGTGATATTTCACAGCACACGGATGGCTTTTTTATTTTATCCCCGAAGCTAAGCATCTCTCATACGGAGTTTCAAAATTGTGATGTGATGTGTTCCGTTCCTCCCAGCCTAGAAAAGTATATCTAAACAGATCATGATACGATTTGTACAACTAATTGAAATACACAAAACTCAGGTCTTTTACACTATCCTCAAAACATATTGTATCAACTCGTCCTATAGGCACACAATTGACAAATCAATCATGATTGAAATCTTGAACTTTTTAGTAGGATACAGTGTTATTGTTGCAAAATTTATTGCACATAATGAATGAATCTTGCCGATACGTATCTTGAGAAATATTATATTCCTTTTGCTCTTGAAATGTATTCATTTGATAGGATAGAATGGATGTCGATGACGATGAATAGTTTGACTTTTCTCCCAACTAGTAGGGTCGACTCAAATGCGAGGGACCCAAGTAATAAGCCTTTGCTCTTCATTTTTTTACCAATTTTTCTAATTGTTCTTTCTTGCAATTGATATGCATATGAGTTGACTAATTGGCTGTTGCGCTCATTCTGTAAGTAACATGCGGGAGGTGCCGACATCCAATGACCGCAAGAAACTACGAGGAATCTGTACTATAATCTCAAGAAGTTTCGCCCTAATTTGCTGTTGGGTGCACTCAAAGCAAACGAAGGAAAAGGTCGTCCGCAGCAGTTGTTGGGATCCTCCTTTTCTTCTGTATACCTTCATTGTGTTCCTTCATGGAGAATTTGTTTATACAGGAATTAATACGACAATAACGAGTCCCCATGATGGCGATTTGCTTCAAAGTTTTGCATTTCTAAGGTAGAGAAGGGTTGTTGAGAAAATATTTGGACTTAACAGGGAGAATTACCAAAAAAGTTATAAACTTATTACATTTGTGTTGATTCAATTTTAAATGTGTCAATTGAATATTAAATCTTTTCCTATTTTGTCAATTAAGTTCACCTAACTAATTTTGGCTAGAAATCGCCGAGCTGAATCTTGGGCTATCAGATGTGATATGATCGACACTAATGTAGATATTTTTTAAATAATATATTCATATTTTATGAATTTTTTTCTTTTTTCTTTTCTTTACTTAGTTTTTTTAAAACATAGGGCTGGCGAGGGTAGCAATGCCCTTGCTAGCCCCAAGCGAGGACGTTGCGGGCCCTCGTTTTAGCCGATTAGGGCATCGTGGCCCTTGCCTAGGTCAACGCCCTTGCTATTGTAGAAGAGGACCCTCGCTCGAGGCTTGCAAGAGCTCGACGACCTTGCCTATGGCCGGCAAGAGTGCTAGCGACCTATGTTGGCCTAAGTTTTTTATAAAACAAAAAAAAAAAGCAAAGAAAAGAAAAAAGGAAAAAAGAATAATAAATTCAAAAAAATAATTAAAAATTAAAATATTTATACATTATTAAATAATATCAAAGTCGACTTCGATTGTGCCGTGTAGGATGGTTGACATCCATATAAGCAATTTCTGACCAAAATTGGCTGGATGAGTTCAATTGGCAAAATGGAAAAATGTTTAGTACTTAATTGGTATAACTAAAAAGTTTAAGATTGAATTGGCACAAGTGAAATACGTCTAGGACTTTTGGTAATTTTCCCAACAATAATGTGTTGATCAACCCCAAACGTGAAGTGTCGATCTTGAAAATGTTAAACACTAATGGCTAGTTAAAGAGGAAAAAATACTGATTTAGTCCTAAGTTTATTGTATGAATGCCAATTAAGGCTTAAAATTTTTAATTATGCCAACATAATTTTAAATCTTTGCATGAGATTCTAATAATTTTTTTTTTATTGCCAATTGTCACTGGAAATTGTTGACATGACGATTTACGTGGAATGCTATTTTAAGTAAAGTTATCCACATTAACATGCCACATATGGTGGCGGGTGATGATTGGATGTCACGTCAATAATTTTTGGCTACAATTGTCCAAAAAAATTACATTGGAATTTTGTCCAAAGATTTAGGATTACATTGATAAAATTGAAAATTTTAGGATTAAATTGACATTTGTATAGTAGATTTATGATTGATTTGGTAATTATCCCTTAGCTAAAGCTATTTGATGCTCTAATAAAATCTCGAACATGGGTTAAAGACTTGAGAAAGTTCATCTAAAGACGCAGTAGGGCTCTTTAGCTTAGGCCTAGCTGGGGTAGACTTGTAAATCACCAGACCCATGATCAAGTCTACTGACTGATCAAAGGCATAGTTGGAGGAAAATATGGCGCCTTGAGGAAATAATATCTAGACTTAATTGCCTCAATTCAATTAATCACTTATTAAATGAAACCTACACCGAGATCACTAGGAAGTCAATGCCCCACCGAGGTAACCATGGTTTCTAATTTATTAATCGTCTTGCTTGTGATTAGTGTTTGTTTCCTACAGGATTAAGAGACTGACAAGGTTCAAGAGATTTTAGCGTAAATTCAAATTTCAAGGGACTATTTAGGTAATCTTTTTCAGCCAGGATATCTTAACTCATCAACTCAACCAAATCCTCATGGAAGCATGAAAATTGTTGTGTCCACTAACATCGCGTAAGGATCCACCTATAAGAGGGTGGATGTTGCCCAAAAGTTATTCGGAGTAGGGAAAGCAAAACAAAGAACCTCATAGAAGCTTGAGTGTGAAGAAAAGAAAAGGGTTCATTCGACCAAGCTGATAACATTACTCTAAAGAGGCAATCGCATGATCAAATTGAGTGTTTACCAAGTTATCTCACGATCAGAGAGTTTATCACTGGATTTCTTGGAGCGGTGCACCGGACAGGAGTAAAAAAAGGTCGGGAGATAACGTGGGAGCTTCTGTTTCTTGTCTACCCAACAAATGATCATACGGAATGCGTCCGCAAATATAGATGTCCACACACGAATCTTCGTATCCCAAGTGGGAAACGGGTCGTGTAGGTGGGAAGATGGGGGGGGTTCGTTGAATGAATTCTTGAAAATGTGTCGCTGAAATGAACACGCAGGTCACGGTCACGTCAGGGATTACGAATTCGCTTTAGAGTTTTTTTATCTTTTGCTTTTCCAGTGGAGTTAATAGGAAGAGATGACTTCGCCGGTGTGGTCAAAGAACACAAATACCTGTTAATGGCCATTGGCCCATCGCACCTGTCCCTCACCAGCAACGTGGCCCCCCCTTCTCCTCATTTCTCTCCTTAAAGTAGGCGCTAACACGAAAAGAATCACTTTCTCGCGTTGGAAAACCTTAAGGAAATTTTAGGAAGCAAGGCTCGAATTAGAAACTCAACTAGCCCCATCGGTCAGTGAGTTATCATTATGGATGTAATCGAGTCGACACGGTTTAATACTCGCACTCAGTACTTGATTTGAGCTTAATTTCTCAAGCTCGAACTCTACTTGAGTAAGTTTTCAATAAGTTCAATCTCGACTCAACTTAACTTGATTGATCAATAAGTATTAATCAAAACTCAAGTAAGATTCAAACTCCAGTTCAATTTTTGAAAATGCATTGTTCTAATGAATTTATAAACATAGACAAATATATAGAGATATAGTTACTTGGTTAGACTCACGAGCTAATATTTGAATAGGTACAAAAACTCAGGTCAGACTTGAAAAGGATTGAGCCAAGTTTGAGTCATTTGTAAGTTGAACTCAAGTAGCTCCGGAGTAGTTCGACTCACTTACACTCCTAAGTTGAAGTCATATCATCTCAAATGCTATACTTGTGATTTCTAGCTGCTTTCCATGATTTGTACATGCAACATCCATCCTGTTTGAATGTTGACTGTCATTTAAATACTCCATAACATGAAACACAAACAATGTCAGGTACCGAAAGACTTCTTAGCAAAATTTGCATAACAATTGATGCAGCAAGTATAAATAGACGTTTAAATAAGTGGGCCAAATTCAAAACTCAGTATAATTTTCTGCCCCTTCTCTTAATATACCGATCTTGTAATTTGATTTGATTACATATCCAACAATATTTTATATTCTTGAAAACACGACTTTGCTGGAATCATTTCCTCTGAAAAGCATAAACTAATAGCAAGAACACTTAATTTTTATGGTGGCACCCTAGGTTTCCATTGTACCAGACACTTATTCTCCCACTACTATATATTAATATTTTCATTTTTCCAATGAAACTAATAATCTCTCCAAGGACAATTATTGCTTTGATTGTGGGACCATAAGCTGGTCGGTTGGGCCTCAACTGCAGTAAATCCAAAAAGTGAGGGAAATAAATTGGACACCCGGACAATACCTGGACAACGCATCCAATATGCACGATGCACCTAAGTTTTCCTTCCCAAACTGACCAAACCGCGCCTTTCATTTATGTCTCCAACCTATCTCCTCCCTCTCTCCCTCTCTCCCTCTCTCATAGGTCAAATGACTCTATCTCTTGTCCCTTACGTCTAGGGTCGGCCAGGTTTCGCATTCGTTTACTTCATGAAAATACATAATTTAAAAAATATTTTTTTTAAATATTCAGTCAAAAAAATATATTTTTATTATTGATAATAATTTATTGATGGGTGATGAAAATATTTGTAAACGATATAGATGATCATTTTAAAGGAAAAATATTGTCTAAATCATTCATTTTTCATGAAATAAAAGAAATTTTTAGAGTGTGAAAAATAGTTTATGTATTTTCATAAATTGATTATGTGGCATTGCCATTTTGAAGAACTATCTGCTGAGCACTACGTTTTATGACATATCGAATCATAGATCATGGACTTGCTGTTTACCTATGCTAAAGAGTCAAGAAAACTATTATCATAAGGACTTGCGTAGTTCACCAACATATGATCATCTAAGTAGTCCATTTCTATAACAACATAAAATATAACTTAGACTGAGCAATGTAAGACAAAAAGATGATTTGTAAGTTTGTCGAGATGAGGAGAAACAAGCTCTTGAAAACTCTCAGGCTGTGACCTAAACCCTAGATAACAAGTCTATGGGGAATACATAGTGCCTAAATCGAACGCAAGACGTTCGAATAATAAGGCCCCATGCTCCAAAAGCCAATTTTAATGGCCCCTTAAGTGGAACGCCTTAGACACAAGATAGATATGATGCTTGGCATGTAATAAAATCCCCTTTTTCCTTCAACGTGGAATTAAAACGGAGAAGATTAGTCCGTTTTAGACAAATTCTCGTAATAAAAAATTTATGTGATTTCAAGATTATATTTCTCTCAAAGTCTTCCATTCAAAATTTGACACGTGTCTTCAAAAAATAAAATAAGGTATTGATGGTCGGATTCACGTGTCAAACTTTGAGAGAAGAATGCATCCGACGAGGAAGAAATGTGGGCGGCCTGCAGATCATCCAACTCTAGTCATTATGGACCAGTTTGATTATATGGATTAATTGAAATACATACACATCAGCATTGAGTAATCAAGTTACCAAAAAAAAAGAAAAAAAAGAAAGAGAGAGAAAGAGAAAGAAAAGAGTCAAGCTAGGGTATTTTAATGGTCTTTATCCTACTTAGTTCAACAATCTCTTGCGCAGCCGCAGGTGGTGGCAAAGTTAAACTTGCAGGAACATAAGAATAGACTATTATTTTATACGATAATGTCGCAGTATATGAACCGAAATCCGCCAGTCAGTTGGCACATTTCATGAATACCAATTAAAAAGTTCGTTGGTGGTAGTTGCATCCTCCCTCCAATCTCTCTCTCTCTCTCGCTTTAAATTCACTACGTTTCTGCGAGTCTTTGCGAGGCAGAACTTATAACTCTTGTACCTTCTTGTGTTTGTGGCGTGGAGCACTGGAGCAATAGCAGCTTCATTGCTTGTGCTCGGATCCCTCTCCAATGGCTGACAAAGAAAGCAAAAACAACCATGACCCTGGGGCAGTGTCGCCGTCTGCAAGAGTTTCTGTCGACCCTCGACCGGAGACTAGGCGAAGCACCCGCAATCTTCCCAACTTTCTCTTATCCGTCAAGCTCAAATATGTCAAGCTAGGTTACCACTACTTGATTTCCAACGCCATGTACATCTTCCTCTTGCCGCTGCTCCTCGTGGCCTCGGCCCACTTGTTGACGCTCACCGCCGACGACCTCACCACCCTGTGGGACCAGCTCAAGTTTAACCTTGTTGCTGTTGTCCTCTGCTCGGCCTTCGTAGTCTTCCTCATCACCCTCCACTTCATGACCCGGCCGCGGCGGGTGTACCTGGTGGACTTTGCGTGCTACAAGCCCGAGCCGGCCCAGAAGTGCACGCGGGAGGTGTTCATGGAGCGTTCCGCCCTCACGGGGAACTTCACGGCAGAGAACCTCACGTTCCAGAGGAAGATCCTCGAGCGGGCGGGGCTGGGCCAGGACACGTACCTGCCCGATGCCGTGATGCGGGTCCCGCCCAACCCGTGCATGGCCGAGGCGAGGAAAGAGGCCGAGACCGTGATGTTTGGGGCGATCGACCAGCTGCTGGCGAAGAGCGGGGTCAAGCCCAAGGACATCGGTATCTTGGTGGTGAATTGTAGCTTGTTTAATCCCACACCATCACTCTCTGCCATGGTGGTGAATCACTACAAGCTCAGAGGCAACATTCTGAGCTATAATCTTGGTGGGATGGGTTGCAGTGCAGGCTTGATCTCCATAGATTTGGCCAAACAGCTCTTGCAGGTAGGTTGCGACAACCGAATTTCTCTAGACGTGACATGAAATGAATGTATTTGCTAAAGATCTATTTTCAGCAACAGTGGACCTAATGAAAATCCTCGATAATGATTCGAATTGCTTGACTGAAACATTATATGAAGTGAAGTAATTCCTCCTCTCTAAACTGGACACAAATAAAATCACTCAACTCAAGTAGCTTCTTATTGACATTTTTTTCTTTTCAATTGTCTTGAGCAGGTGCAACCCAACTCTTATGCTCTTGTAGTGAGCATGGAGAACATCACCCTCAACTGGTACTTCGGCAATGACCGGGCGATGCTCCTCTCGAACTGTCTCTTCCGGATGGGTGGGGCCGCGATCCTCCTGTCAAACCGATCCTCCGACAGACGACGCTCCAAGTACCAGCTCGTCCACACTGTTCGCACCCACAAGGGCGCGGATGACAAATGCTACGGCTGCGTCTTCCAGCGGGAGGATGACACCAAGCGGATTGGGGTCTCGCTCTCGAAGGACCTGATGGCCGTGGCCGGGGAAGCCCTCAAGACCAACATAACCACGCTCGGCCCTCTAGTCCTTCCCATGTCCGAGCAGCTCCTGTTCTTCGTCACTCTAGTGGCCCGGAAAGTGCTCCAGATGAAGATCAAGCCTTACATTCCGGACTTCAAGCTGGCCTTTGAGCACTTCTGCATCCACGCCGGAGGCAGGGCTGTGCTTGACGAGCTCGAGAAGAGCCTCGAATTGACCGAGCATCACATGGAGCCCTCGAGAATGACCTTATACAGATTCGGGAACACTTCAAGCAGTTCCTTGTGGTATGAGCTGGCTTACTCCGAGGCCAAAGGGAGGATCAGGAAGGGCGATAGGACGTGGCAGATCGCGTTCGGATCTGGGTTCAAGTGCAACAGCGCGGTGTGGCAGGCGCTGAGGACAATCGACCCGGCGAAGGAGAAGAACCCTTGGATGGATGAGATTGACAAGTTCCCTGTTGATGTCCCAAAAGTGGCATCCATTAGTTAAAAGTCCTCAAGAATCATACATGTCTTCATCTTTCAGGGGAACAGAAAGGGAGAGAGAGATTTCACTGGGGGAATCATTGCACAGTAGAAGTCAATTCAATCTCTCAGTACATTTGTTAGAGAAGTTGAAGCCTGATTGATTCTTTTTGTATTATGTCTATTGAGAAGGTGTGTCTGATTTGTGTCTTTGAGGGTTGGTTTATAAGCATTTGCTGTTTTTTTGCTCTACCATAGTGATAGAGCACATTCATATTCAAGATCACTTCATTTATGTAGCTATGATCTCTCAACTGCTTTTGCCTTCCTTTCATAGCTAAATTGAAATGAAAAATAATTGAATGACGATCTTTAATGTACTATGAGAACAACTGTCTGTTTATTATGGACCATAAAAATCAAATGACAAATAAATATAAATTGTTATGGGGTCTACTTTTTCAAAAATTTGTGGCTCATAATAAATTGTTATTCTCATAATAGCCAAAAGATTGTTGTGCTAGCAAAGCCCAATCAAATTGTCCAAGCATGTTACAAGTAGTCCTTGAACTCTTGACTATTCAAATTTCTAGACACCTAGCCTCAAAGAAGGAACACTAGGAAAATCTCTCTAAGTAACTAGTTTTATGATTGCTGAAGCAAGATGGGATAATTACAAAAAACAGAAGAAGTCCTAAACGTGTTGTATGTATGGCAATTTAGTCATAAACTTTTCAATTTGACCAATTTAATTTTATATATTTCGATGATTTGCCAATGTAATTTGTTCGGCTAATTTTGGCTGCAAAACAACAATATTGATGCCAATCATCCCACATAGGGCCCTTGTCAAATTTGGGAAGTGCTACCTTGCTCATGTCCAGCGAGGCCGCAAAGACCTCACCTAGGGCCTTGCCATGTAAATCAACTAGCATTTATATTATTAATTTCCGGTCAAAATTTGCCAAAATGACTACATTGGCAAATTGTCAGAATAACTATATCAGCAAATTGTCAAAAATGTTTTTAACTAAATCAATCCAATTGAAAGATTTATGACTGAACTAACGTCCGTATAATAAATTTAGGATTTTTTAAATAATTTTTTCAAAGAAAATTGCTAATCAGATGCATGAAACATTGTGAATCTCGACATTACTAAAATGATCGTGTGACATTAATTAGCTGCTCTTTCTTGTTTAGTCATTACCATGTTCGTCTATTGAGGGTAGGTGGGATTTGGATGAGGGAGGAGAGAAGGACCTGTGGTTGTGTTTGGTAGGAATTTTCTTCAGCCCTTAATTTTATTTCATCTGCCGATAAATAGGTCAACTTTCAATGAGGGAAATGTATGCGCGAATGGATGGTTTGGTGAGAAAACTCCGGTCCGAGATAATGAGCTTTCGTTTAGATTAAGGTTTGAGTGTCTTGTTAAGCTACACGAGTGGTTTCGAGGTCACACCTCCTTCAAAGAATCGAAGTCTTCTTTGACCACACCGGATCTTCGAGGCCAAAAATACATGCCTTAAGTCCTATGTTGGTCCATGGAGGCCTTCTATAATTTCTCAATAATTCTTTTTCCGTTAATCAAAGGATCAATAGCTATTGGATCTTCGAAGTGGTCCAAAGGTACCAATCGGCCAGAAAATCATAATCAGTAATGAAATTTCAATTAATTATCAGCAAAACATCCTAAAAAAATTGTGAAAACCCTAGCCTTTGTCTTTATTCTGTCTCCGCCGTTTCTCATTCTCTTTGCCAAATTTCTCACATTTTACGAAATCCTGTATGCCTACCGCGACCGCCACGCCACGACCTTGGCACCACACTATGGAGAAAACATTAGGTACAAGTCTGATGTCAATTTAGCAAAAAATTAATCAATCCATTCATTTTGCAAAACGTATTACACTTGGGCCCACCATCAGTCACGGCCTCCCCCTCTCTCTCCTCTGCTACACTCGCTTTTCTTTTTTCTTTTGTTTTTTTTTTCTCCCGCCCCACGGCTGTGGAGCTCGAGCCCAAGGCTCCCAGCTGCCATGGTCACAAAGCTCGATCTCGAGTAACCGAGGTCGCAAACTCTGAATACGGCAACCAACGCGAGCTCGTACTCAAGCAACCATGACTACTTTGACCTCGAGTGTTTCACTCTAGCAGCCATAGATGGAAGTTCAAAGTCGGGCCACCATGGCCACAAGCTCGAAGCTCAAGTGGCCATTGCCACGAGCTTGAGGCTGAGCTTGAAACTCGAGCGGCCAAGGCTACCCCAAGCTCTGGGTTCGAAGTTGAGCTCCATGGCCGAAGTAGCCAGGAGACTTGCCCTCGGGCTTGGGCTCTAGCCATGATGCACGCAAGCGGAAAGAAGAAAAACAAGTGCTAAACAGAGAAGATTGAATGACGTGGAAGATCAGAAAAAAAGGCACGTGTCGTGTTGCGAATGAACTAGTATTAGCTGAATTTATGCCATTCGGGTACCTAATATCTCCATGTTATGACGCGTTACGATTTACATTTTTTGTAATACATGTTTTCAAGCTGTCACATTGGATAAAGCAACTGCGAGATGTTTATCAGTCACTGTATAAAAGCTAAAGCACTCCTTTCCAAAGCTCAAATTTCGAAGAGAAAGTAGTACCAAAGAATGTCTTGGTAGATTAGATTGCGAATTGGTATTTTTGTTCATGAACGCAATGCTTGGTCAAGAAAAAATATACATGCTCTATTCTTGAATTTGTGTAATTCCGAAATTCTAGGTTGTATAGCCCGTATAGGATGTTGAATGGGATTATTTTGTAATCTGTGATTTAGGGCTTGGCTCGAATTGCTCGATTCATGTTTGGTCCGGTCCGGACAAAATATTCTGCTTCAGCCTTCATTTCCCATGAGCCGCAACGGTATGAGATATAAGGACTTGAGTATGCTTAACAACATAGCTGCTCAAAGAAAAGTGTCTTATCAAGATTAGGCACCGCAGGTGCTCATGCAGATACACATACACATTAGATATCTGAAACTAAACACGAGAATTAACCAAGGATGTGGCATCAGAACAAAGCCAGTAATCTAGACAATTAGACATGAGAACTCAGCCGACTTCAATGCACGGCATATCGCTAGACAAAGCATGTGCTCATTAGCAAGGGCATTGTGAAGCAACCAAGGATGGGGCATCAGAATATACCGATCATTTGACTACTGTTTAGTTTAAATATAAGCGCTACTGCTTACCTACAACCAAAGCTCGGGTGAGCTAGCATATACCTGGCCTTTACTATCCTATCTGTTGCGTCATCAAGCCACACTGCTATACTGCAAAATGAGGGTTAAAATTACATGCCCCATATTCCACGAGCCGCCACCATTTTGTTGTTTGGTCTTGCTGTAAGCTCATATAATATCCTTGCAAATGTATCTGAATGCCTGGCATCTGAAAAAAGTATCTCCGCAAAGGCATTCTCATAAGCTAGCAGTAGGGGCCTGTTCTGTGGCTCGGACACAAGGCTTTCCAGAATCATTGCAGCTTTCCTGCAAATCTCTGGCACTGGATGTGGAGTCTTTATCACTTTAAGCAGTCGATCAATGGCCCTGTAGATTATATTCGTTTTGAGAGCCGCATAGATGATGTAAAGTGCCATTATTAAGATTTTCTGATGTGTCTCATGAAAGGAGACATAATGTTTACCATCGTTCACTGGCAAGCTTCAATCTGCAGTCCATATTAACTTCAGCAAGATTATACAGAGCACCAACAGCAGCTGCTTGTGCATCATGTGTTGGTAAGCTCATGAGATCCACCATACGCTTATGTATCTGCAAGTATAATTTCCAAACAGATAAAAAGTTTGGTCTATATAGATAAGGCACAATTAATCACAATATAAGGTAAAGAATAGAGCAGACAAAGTCTCAGCAACCTGAGGAACAGAGGGAAGAAGAAAAGGTTCATTATCGGGATTTATAATTAAACGGCCAATCAGTTCAGCAGCTCCACAATGCCAAGCTCTGACAGGAGATTCCAGCATCCCCAAAATGGCTTGAACTGCACGCTTTTCTCTGTTTGACAAAACAAAATTAGAAACAATTGAACAAAATTTACGTAAAGAACATAGAAAGAAAAGGCTGGGAAGAGTGCTCTCACGTTATTTTGATGAATGAAGGCTTATTTGAGCTAAAAATCCGAAGATCGAGCAAAGGAGCCAAATTCACAATTGTCTCAAGGGCATTGGTGACAAGTTCTTCATCCTCTGCACATAGTGTAAAGTTCTTAAGGTTTTTAAAACAGATGAGTACAATAAATGACAGAATGGAGGAGAAATATGCAAAAACAAATCTAGTTTTTCAAAGAGTTAAGACGAGAGATCAATAGGAAACAAGGCAACTAAAAGCAAAACACGCTAGCACGTATAAATATAAACTTCTTATGCATAAAAGGAACTTGGACGTAATGATCCATCAAGTTCTTCAGCTCCAACATATTCACAAAAGCCATTGTCTCATATACTTGCACATGGTCATGTATTGCAATGATTGAGATGACGCAATAATTTCAGAAGTATCCACAATGATTGACATCATAATCCCAACTAGTTCCACCCTTAGTCAGGGCAAGAGAAATTTGGACCTTAACTTCAGAGGACACACATTTCGCATTTTACCGGATCATACTAAAGCAATCAGCAGCCACGCAAGGGAACTTCTATAATGGCCCAAGCATCAATAGTGTACATCAGATGCTCCAACAGTCCATTGTGGGATAAATAAATCCAACATGCAAGTAAAACTGAGACTTAGCAATTGTTCCTGGAAGAGCCTAATTTATTATACACATAAATAGATGGATGCATGCATAAGTACATACTTACATACAAACTATATTCAAAGACACTATGGGGATTGCATGGTTCCCGTGGTTGAAACAGAGTAAACCAAGTCTATAATTTAAAGTGTGAAATAAAGATGGCTCCAGCCATGAGTAAGTTGTATCATGCTTTCTATTGGACCTTACACTTAGCATCAGTTAGCAACTGGAACTCTACTAGTTGCTGTGCTGGAATCATGAAACTATTTAAAAAGGATCAAAAACAGAAAGCAAAATACAAATTCTAGATGAATGTTGAATTCAATACTCTTAAATGATAGCCAAACAAATGCCAGAAAACCATTCTATTCCTATGTATTACTCCCGCTTCAATACCTTAACCTAATGGAGAAGATCAAATGTCACATCTAGAATATTCAATTGAAAAGAATGGACCAGAAATTTCCATCTCACATCACAAAAAGATCTACCGGAAAAAGCACATAAGAAATCAGTAAATAAAATCTTGAATTGTATGAAACAGGCATCTCAAGTTTCAGTCTAAAAGCATACCCGTATGAAAAAACTACTTGCCCTGACCCTCCAGCCAAAAATCCCAAAAAAGCAAAAGAAAAAAAATACGAAAAGGTACCAAGAAAAGGCTTATGCATATCAACACTAATACTCCCTTTGCACAGAATTTTAAACAGACATAATCCAAGGGCAAGCTGGCACACTAAAAATATCTCCCCACATGAACTCCAAAACTCTCCGAGTTGAGAAACTCTGAGCTGCTAGATGACACATCCTTTTCTCATTGCAAAAAATATAAAAAATCAAGACTATCCAACAATCCTTATGCACCTAGACCTGCTACTTGATATCCATCATACACTTAAAAACATCCCATGAAAATAGTAGCTGGGTCTACTGTCAACGTATCCAAGGTAACACCAAAAAATCAAGCCTAGACAATAATATTACACAATCATGCCCTTTTATAATTCTAATAGAAGACAGTAGGATCACTACGAACTTTGTTAACAGTAATATCTAAAGGAAACTTAACAAGACAATCCTAGTACTGATGAAAACATAGAAATTGCATCTGAAAGAATATCTTAGACAAATACAATCCACATGTGAGAAGAAGTAATGGGCATGGAGAACCAAAAAAGTAATCCCATAAAGGAGGAACTTTTATGGCATGGCAACAACTAAATCAAGAATTATGACATGATATCTCTTCTTCTTCCCTTTTTCACTTTCTTTTCTTTGGAAAATTTTATTCATATATTTATACCCATCCTGAATACTCAGTGTTCATTCTAATTTTCCCATCCTGACAAAACCAAATGGGCCCCCCCAACCGAACCGGACAGTGCTTTTGGAATTACAGTCTACTACAGGAGAGAAAAGTTCCACTCTCAAGAATTACTTTCCAACAGAGTAATGCCAGGAGACATTAAAACAGAGCATCCCACTTATATCAGCAACAGAACACACCTGTGTCATGGTCCTCTAAGCACTGGAATGCTGTTTCCAAGCAATGCCTGTGTTGTGCCATGATGACTTCATTTTCTGGCATGAAAGAGAAATTGCGAATAACATTTGAAGCGGCAACAGCACACTGTTGCTTTTCTGCTCGCCCTTCATCATCCAGATTAAATAGACCATCTTCATCAGACCACCACTCGGAAGGACGAGGTCTAGTCAGATTTTTCTGCAAAGAAGCTTCTGTCATGGAAGCACCAGAACCCAATCTGCCAATAAGAACATCTACACATTACCATTACAATCTCAAAGCTTTCCGTTGTAGAAGTCATTAACACACAAAGGAACAAAAAGGTTAGCATGATTGGAAATTACCCAGCAGAGCCTAAAGCATAATATTCATTCCCGAACCCTGTTACGACGGAATTTGAACCCAATGTTCTGACCCTCGGTGTCCTAGCAAGTTCCTTCGGAAGAGATATGTCACGCCAATCATCTATCTGTTTTGCACAACAAAAAGCATTCCGTTAGTCAACATCAACGGTGCGGGAAAAAGTTGGTCAATCAAGAGGAAAGCTCTGTAAACGAATTAAATGAACACGAATGAAAAACGAAAAACGAAGAGGAGAAAGAAACGCGAAAATAGGTAAGACATACAACTTGGAGAAGAGCATCGAGCAAGCCGGGAATTTTGGCAAGAGGGGTAGCATCTTTGCGCACGTCCTCCTTTTCCTTGAACGAGAGCAATGTGAGAGTGTTGAGCGCCCATGTCAACTCGCTCTTCAACCCACTCTGAAGCGCCAGCACTATTCTTTTGTTGTTTTGATCTAACAGGAACCAATTACAGCGAATCGTCAGCACAAGAAAAAGCTAAAACTACGCAGCTTCACACGAGAAATCTCTCTCAGACGTAAAGGGAACAGCTACACATTCAACAACATCCTGTGCTTCCCACTTGACTGTCAATGAAGAAAACTAAACGACGTGTCGAAGACCATCAAACGGGACAATCCGCAAGAAGAGAGGTCGACAAGTGAAAAACCAGAGATCACGAATTCACCATAACCGACGGTTTGAATTACTCGTGGCCGTAGTAGTACTGTCATTCTAAGCGGAGACGGAGGCTAGGGTTTCCGGGGAACTGACCTGCGAAGGAGGTGTGCACCTGCAGAGACGGCCCCAGGAAGGAGGACGGAGAGGCCGCGTCGGCTCCGGCGGCCGCCATGGAGGCGGAGTTGCTGCCCCCGCTGCCGAAGGGGCGGCCCCTCTTCGCCGGCGTCTGGGCGGAGCCGCCGCCGGAGCCGCCGGACTTGCTCTGGTCTCGCTTCTGCATCCTCTCTCTCTCTCTCTCTCTCCGTGCGGCAATACGCTTGAAAGTTGAGACGGGCGGATGACCCGATTTGGCAAATTGGATGTGAAATCGGGTCGTGGGCCATTATGACCGGATCCGACGACTAATTTATGATGCGATGTCGTTTTAGAAGCGCTCTTAAAATTTTTGTGAAATCCATTTGAATTGTAAGCAGATGGAAGGTGGGTACTCAAAAACTTGGAGAAAGTACAGGAAATTCACCTCGACTTTGGTACGCAGGATATATTTGTCCTCGAATTTTCACGTCTTATACGACAACCCTAAACTTCTGTCAGTGCATATGACTTTTAAATATTTAAAATATATTTTTAAGAAAATCATTTCCTTACACTTTTTTTTATTCAACATTTTTTTTTTGGTTGACATCTAAATTTTGATGACCCTTTTAATCATTCATTACATAGAAAATTAAAGTATTAGTTAAATTACATATAGATAAGCTCATGCTATTTCCACCCTTTATTGGCTCTTGAATTTCTTATTATGTTGATTTGATTACGTTATTCCTTGCGAGTCCCATTCTTGATTTAAGATTATTTCTTACATTTTTTCCTCATTTTCTTTTTGTTTCAATTTTCAAAAAGACAAAACTACCTACATCTTTTTTGAATAACCATTTTTCACCTTTTTCTAACACACCCATTATATTTTAAGGCTTCTTTTATCTTTATTTTTTTCCTGAACTTATTCTCCATTGTTGTAATCTGCACAAGCATCAATCATATATTAGAGTAAAGAAATATTATTTATATTTGCAAAATGTTTACTTTATTCCCATATATTACCTTCATGATTGTGTATTATTCGATTTCGATTTCAATTTTCAATACAAATTTACGAGAACTTACTCAAAGATTGTAAGAAAAATTCATTGGTTCTTAATTACATTAAAAATACATGGTTTACTTTCAAAAACCTTTATGTGCCTTCTTGGACGGATCTACACATGCATTTTGAGGATCGTGTTACTTTAAGAGTTGAAGGGGTACATTCGATTTTGAAAACATATCTACAAGTCTCATTGGGGATTTGAAGATCGTTGTAAGGAAGGCATTTGACTTTAAAAGCATATCTACAAGAACTAAAGGGGCACATTTGACTTGAAGATCCTTTTTTTGTGTGCATGCTTGGACAAATTTGCACATGCATTTTTATGTGCTTAATTTTGTCATATTTTAAATTTATTTTGAAACTGTCTTTTAAGACATCATGCAATGATTACATAAAAAATAATGATTATCGAACTACTAGATTTACCAAATAAAATGAAAGTTGAGCAGTTAAAATACGTGGATCACAATGTAATGATACATATTAATGTTATCATTAAACGAAATGTGTACAAAAACTGGTAGGTGATTCTTTTCACTCTTACCTATGTTTAAATTATTTTTGAATAATAGTTTTGTTGATACTTAAATTTTGGCAGCCCGATTATTCATTTATTATGTAGAAAATTAGGAATTAGTTTTTAACCACTAAACAAAAACATTAGAATTAAATTGCATAGCATATAGTTTCAGGAGCATGTGTTATTTAGTTTATATTTTCATTTATTGCATTAACATTAGACCGGTAGTGCATGCTCATACACTTAAAATTTAATAAATTGAGCCCACGTAGCAGGACAAAATTCGGCTAGTATTGGGGGATCAAGTGGGCAAAATTTGCATGGGAAGATGGGCCAAATTAAGGTTAATTTAATTTAGTTTCACCCCGTGGGAATTAATTCTTAATTCAAATAGATAGGTCTTAAGCTTAATTCAGCCAATTACATGGAAAAGGTATAAACTAAGCCCATGAGATTAAATTTAAACTTAGATTTGCACTATATGCCTCACAAATTAGAGGGGGGCAATTGAGAATCTCAAAGCACACAATAAAGAGACACAAGAGGTAGAGAAAAGAGAGAGAAGGGTACTCTCTTAGCCGAATTGCGGAGACCCCCCTGCCTCGCGAGTCCTCCATTCTGTCGCCGCTGCTGTGCTCCCTTCGTGGTGGTTGCTACTGCTGTCCATCGAGCCGCCCCGCGTTACCCAACGATCGAGGCTGCTGCTGCTGCTGCTTCAATCCGAACCCGCGCGACGACGTACTTGCTCGCTACTGCATCGTTGCTGTTCGCCGTCATGTCTTCGCTGTTTTTCGCCGCTGTTGTCTGCCACGACACCATCCAGTCCGGTCTCCATTAACACTAACGAGACATCCGAGAGCCTGAGTTCCAGCACCTGCTCGGGGAGGAAAGTCAAAAGAAATGATAAGGAGAGAGGGCCAAGTGGTGAAAATCTGGTGAAGGAAGACTGATCACCCCTTGAAAAGAAGGGTCTTTTGTGAGATCAGCAGGTGGCCTTGAAGAGGAAAAGCAATCCCAGTTCCAAGCCAAGCCGTGACTCGTTGCGCTCTTGGCCTTGGTCTACTCCCGAGCACCAATTTGCAAGCCCCACGCTGTTTGCTCTTTGCTTTTGTTTTGCAGCTGTCGTTGTCGTTGCCAAATCCTCACCGGAACCAGGAAATCGTACTGAGGGGGCCGGCACCATCACCGCATGAGTCTCTCGCCGTGTGGCCTCCCCGACGTGAGCTGGCCATGTCGAGCTCACGCCCAAACGCCCGAACCGAGCCAACCTTCAGCGGTTTCTATTTTGTAGGTCCTTCACCGTGAGCCATATCGCCGCCGCTTGCTGTTCACTATCGAGGAGCCAGTTGCGAACCCAATCCAATTGTGTTGCATTCAAATTTGAAAATAAACTATCTTTAGTATATTCCGCATATTTCACTGCCTTATTTGAATAATTTGGTACATTCCGATATATCATGTTAGATATTAAAAATATTCTATTGGTACTAGAATATTCTATTAGATATTTACTTAAAGAAGGTAATTTCCACAAAATTCTAAAATAACCCCCAAAGTTAACAATGTATCTGGATAGTGGTTGGATTTCTAACTATGAGATACGATACTCAGGGTGCGGAAAATCTTCCATTCTATTCATAACTATTTGGATACGATTGTTAATTTACTTGTTTCCAAATTTGAACGGATAACTTTCAATCAATATTCATAACCACTTGGATATGATCGTTAGTTTATTTTGTGTTCTTATTAAAATAGATAACATAAGATTGTAGTTTGCATTATTTAATTAAATATCTATATATTGTTTAATTAATTTCCTTAAAAAAAGCCAAAAAATATATTTGAATTGGATTTGATTCTTGGTAAAATCTTACATGTTTTAAGCTAGATTGCATGTTTAGTTTATTCCGAATTTCAAAAAAAAAAAAAAAAAACAAAAACAAAAACATTGCTTTAGGTTGTTAGATTTCCTTTTCCTTAATTAAAATTGCATGTTTAAGTGCTGAATAGTTATAATTTCGAATTTTAATTAAAAATAAAAAAAAACATAAAAAATATCACGCATGTATCACATAGAATTAGGTTATCCCCCGCACGTCATTTAGTTATTGCATGTTTATGATCATTTAAATGTGTGACATATTAGGATAATTTCATTTGATTTTGCTCGTTATCAGATCAGATAATTTAAGTAATGTCGCATGACATAGTTTGCATGTTAGGTTTATTTAACAGTATGTAGTGTGCCACGTTAGTATAGACATTTGGTATGACATAAGTGAGAGCCTCAAAACAAATTTGAGTAACTACTTATTAATTAAAAATCATATTTAGGGCTGTTGATATGACTTATGTGCTAACATTGCAAATACTTTCGTTGCATGAAGTAAGCCTTGCAATCTATTTATTGCTTTATTGGATGTTAAATCGATGATTTGCGAACTCATGGGGTTACCTCACATGTTAAGGAGTAATAAAATGAATCCAAACTACCTATCATTTATATATATATAAAGGTACCGAATGGGCATTAGTGTAACCAAGTCACCATATCTATAATCTTTGAAAGTAGGTCTCTCAATACTTTATTTGAGTATTTAATCAACCTACTATAAATTGATTAGTGACGACTCCTAAATGAAAATTGTTTGCTTGTTCATAACTTAAACCCAAAGTTGTGAATTTGCATAGGCTTGGGAGAGCTCGAATTAAATATAGGCTTAACAATCCATTAGTCGAACCTCTAGGTTGTTTCTCCCCGCTTCAGGAATGTCATGACCAGAGTACAAAAGAAGAGAAATATCAACTCATTGAAATATCTCGATGCAAAGCAAAGCCCTATTGATTCTAATGATTATTCTGTAAGATGTTCGTAAAAACAAATGCATACCTAAGCTAAACATGATTTATAAATAATTTTGTAATTCAAACTAATTCTTTTTGGGCTTTTTTATTTATTAAAATAAAGTATATGCAACTTTAACATAAGTTTAACATGACATGTAACATGATCTAATTTTAATGATGGGCAAAAATGATGCACTAATCCAACATGGCATGCAATCTAATTTATATTACCTTATAAATGCACTTACTATATAATGTGTAACGGATGACAAGGCATGGATGACATGGCATATATGAACATGTGACATGATATGACATGAAGTGGCAATATGACATGGCATCCATGAAGCGGCTAATAGAGCAAATCTCTCATGATACAACAATCTTTTACAATATGTGCCAATCCCTTGATTGAGCCGATCTTCCACGATTTGTGTCAATTTCATTGATAGAGCAAATCTTTCACAATCTATACCAATACTATAGATTGCCATCAGATACTGTAGATTATTATCTTTGTAAAATCTTTTTAATTGCGTTTTTCCCGCTCATGTACATATTATAAATATAATACAAATCTCCACACCGATGGTGTGCGATCAAACTCAAATTCATACTCTTTCATGGTATCAAAGCTTTGCAATTCTTTATTTATTTATTTTTTTGCATCTCATTTCTCTTCTCTACTATAATGTCTTCTTCTACATCCTCCAACACCATTATTGTTATCACCATTGCTAACTCTTCATTTTTGTTATCCCCCTCCCAACCGCCCTTTGCTCTTGGCAATATATCTCAAGTTCTCCAAATCAAGTTAAATTGCAACAATTACCTTCTATGGCGAGCACAATTTCTTCCTTTATTTCGTCTTCATGGGTATCTTCGGTTTGTGGATGGCTCATATCCTTGTCCAGGCACCCACCATCACTGATGCTAATAATACTGTGACCAACAACCCGGATCATACCGCATGGCATCATTAAGATCAACTCATCCTCTATTACATTCTCTCCACTCTTACTGAATTAGTTTTCTCACACATTGTCGGTCTTGAGACTTCTCATGATGTCTAGACCTCGCTTGAGAAACTTTATGCTCCTCAATCTCAAGCTTGCATAATGCAGTTAGAGTATCAACTTTGATCTCTAAAGAAGGGCTCTCTTTCCATGGAAGCCTTTGTTAAAAAAGCGAAGAACATTGTGGATCAACTTTCTACCGCTGCTCATCCTATCTCCATTTCCTAATTAGTTCTTAGCATCCTCGTTGGCTTGGGTTCAGAGTATGATGCATTCATTACGTCAATCACTTCTCATCTTAATCCACTACCTCTTGATGACTTCCTCGGCCTGCTTTACAATCAGGAAGTTATTCTTCAAAGCAGCACACTGAATCTCCAATAGAGTCTTCTCCACTTGTGAATGCTGCGATCAAATCATATGTTGTCCTTAATCCTCCCTCTAATGGTCGAGAACGTGGCCAAGGACAAGGACACGGCCGAGGCTGTGGTCACAATTTTTATGAAGGAGGTTCCTCTCATTCTCGACTCATTTGTCAGGTTTATGGTCGTGTAGGTCACTTAGCTCTCCAATGCTACCAATGATTTAATCTATGTTATAAAGCTAATAGTGGCTCTCCATTTGCAATGTATGCATCTTCAACTAGTGAGTCATTTGAACCATATTGGCACCCAGACTTTGGTGCCACTCATCATCTTACGGTTGACATGGAAAATTTGAACATTTGGAGCGACTATTCTGGCATCGATCAAATCCATACTGCAAATGGATTAGGTTTGCAAATATCACATATCGATTCTTCCATCTTACATTCTCCTACCAGTTCTTTTAAACTACGAAATGTTTATCACGTTCCCTCTATCAAGAAGAATCTATTATCAGTTTCTCAATTTACCAAAGACAACGATGTGGTATTTGAATTTCATCCTACTTTTCGTTGTGTTAAGGATCGATCCTTGGGGAACCTCTTGCTCAAAGGCCAACATAAGAATGGACTCTATTATCTTAATAATGCACATGCCACCAATAAGGTCCCTCTGTAGTCAAATAAATCACTGCCAGCTCCATCTTGCTTCATTGGTGAACGAGTTTCTGCTTCTATTTGGCATGAGCGCTTGGGTCATCCAACTACCTGCATTACTTCTTCAGTTATTTCAAAGCATGGCTTGCCAATATCTCTGTCTTCCTCATCTAGTTTATGTGAATCATGTCACTTGGGCAAGTCGCGTCGTCTTCCCTTTACTAGATCATCAACTACTTGTAATGCTCCTTTGGAGATTCTTTATTATGATCTATGGGGACCATCTCCCGTTACTTCAGTGAATGGTTTTCGTTATTATATCATTTTTATCGATGCTTATAGTGGATATACATGGCTTTTTCCACTTACTATGAAATCTAATGCATTGTCTACTTTTGTGCAATTTAAAGTCCAAGTGGAAAATATTTCAATTGTAAGATCAAGGCCCTTCAAACTGATGGAGGTGTTGAGTATTAGAAATTTGATCCTTATATTCATCTTCATGGCATCCTACATCGTCTTTCATGCCCGCATACGTAGGAACAAAATGGTCGGGATGAGAGCAAACACCGTCATATTGTGGAAACTAGCATCACATTGCTTACCCGAGTTTCTGTTCCTCGTATATATTGGAATGATGCCTTCCTCAATGTGGTCTTTCTAATTAATTGCATTCCTACAACGGTCTTGAGTGGATTGTCTCCTTATGAGAAATTATTTGGCCAGAAACTCGATTATTTACAATTGCGTATTTTTGGATGTGCATGCTACCCTTAGCTGCGCTCTTATACTTGCAATAAACTTGATGACAGAACAATGCAATGTATCTCCATTGGCTATTCTCCTCATCACCGTGGCTATTCTTATCTTCATCGTAGCACTAGCTGAATATGTCTCTTGCCATGTGATTTTCCAGGAGAACTTCTTCCCATTTGCTAAATCACAATTTGGTCAATTGTCATCACCATCGCCTAGTTCTCTCGCTTGTATTGGTTATTCCTCTATTAAGCCCCCATAGTTTCAAGGGGTGTCCACCAGGACATCAACTCCATTAAGTTCATCTATTATCATGGATGACTCCTCATCACATATTCAACAATCATCTACTTCCACAATTCCATATGGATCATTTTCTCCAGAAGATCCACCGTTACAATCTTCTCAACCTCAATTGCCAACTTCTACCCATCCAATGGTCACTCATCTAAAAAATAACTTTCGTAAACCAAAGGTTTTTCTTTCCACTAAGCACCCACTTTGTTCTTGTTTTCTCTCAAGCTTGACACCAAGTGAACCCACTTGTTTTTCCTTTGCAAATAAATACTCCAATTAGCAACAAGCTATAGCTAGTGAATTTAATGCTCTCATTCAAAATGGCACTTGGGAACTGGTTCCTCATCACCCTTCTATGAATGTGGTCAACTGCAAGTGGATTTATCGCTTAAAAACCAAGATACAAAGCACGACTTGTTGCGAAGGGCCTTACTCAATAGGTTGGCTTAGACTATGATGAAACTTTTAGTCTAGTTATCAAACTGACAACGATTCAAGTTGTTCTCTCCTTAGCTATCACATATAGCTGGTCTCTATGTCAATTGGACATTAAAAATGCCTTTCTCCACGGCACCATTAAAGAAGAAGTCTACATTAAACAGCCCCAAAGATTTGTTGATCCGCATTATCTTGACCATGTATGTCGTCTTCAGAAAGCTCTATATGGGCTAAAACAAGCCCTAAGAGTATGGTTTTCTCAGCTAAGTTCATATTTTTTGTTTATTGGGTTTGTGACCTTCACTGCTGATTTTTCATTATTCATATAGCATCGATCTAACCACATTTTACTTCTTCTCATCTATGTGGACGATTTTATCATTATTGGGATCTCTACCTCCTTCATCACCGAATTAATCACTCACCTTGGCACTGAGTTTGCAATCACTAATTTGGAAATTTATCATACTTTCTGGCATCCAAGCCCATAGATCCTCTACTGGGCTGTCTATCACTCAATCCAAGTATACCGCCACTCTTCTAACTCGTACATGCATGGCTGATGCAAAACCTTGCTCATCACCTATGGCTCTCTCGGCTTTTAAGTTATCGAAACAAAGTGGTGAACCACTGACTGATGTCTCAATTTATTGAAGTACGGTTGGGGCACTGCAATACCTCACTCTTACTAGGCCAGATCTATCCTTTGTCGTCAATAAAGTGTGCCAATTTATGCATTGTCCAACTGTAGATCATTGGTCAACTGTCAAATGGATTTTGCACGATCTCAAGGCTTCTATTCATTGTGGCATTACCTTGCGACCTATTTGTTAATTGACCTCCACTGCGTTTACAGATGCTAACTAGGCTAGCTACCCTAATGACCAAAAATCTACTAGTGGCTATTGCATTTATTTTGGTCCCAACTTGGTTTCTTGGAGTTCTAAAAAGCAACGAACCATTGCTTAATCCAGCATTGAATCGGAATACAAAGGGGTGGCAAACGCAACCTCTGAATTATTATGGCTAATTACAACTCCTTCGAGATCTTCGATACACTTTACGTCGGCCACCACTTGTTCTTTGTGATAATGTAAGGGCAATCTATTTAGCTGCCAATCCCATCTTTCTTGCCCAAACCAAGCATATGGAAATAGACTACCATTTTATTCGTGATTTAATTAAAAAGAAGCAATTGGAAGTTCGCTTCATTCCTACCCAAGTTCAAACGGTTGATATCATGACAAAGCCTCTATCCATATCTCGATTTCCTATTTTGCGCGATAAGCTCATAGTGACTCCGCCACCATTTTGTTGAGGGGGTGTAATAGAGCGAATCTCCCATGATATAGCAATCTTCTACAATCTGTGACAATTCCATTGATTGAGTCGATCTTCCACGATTTGTGTCAATTTCGTTGATAGAGCAAATCTTTCAATTGTTCCGTACCGATATTGTAAATTGCTATTAATGATATTGTAGATTATTATTTTTGTAAAATCTTTTTAATTGTGTTTTTCCCGCTCATGTACATATTATAAATATAATACAAATCTCCACACAGATGGTTTGCAATCAAACTCAAATTCATACTCTTTCAACGGCAATATGAATAACATGGCATATGACAGGCAATATGAATGGCATGGCATTAATGATGCAATCTATACTTTTTTATTTCTACATGAATTATCTTATCATAAAATTATCTAATCTATTCCATAGAATAAATTAAATTAATTAGTATTCTGGATTAGAAAGCTAATTTTTATGCTGTGAGATCCTAAATATGCTATTCTAAGTTGGAGGCTGAACTATCCTCACACGCAATATGATATTTTTGTATTTTTATTATAACATGTAAAGCTTATTAAAAATCAACACAAACGATATAATCAGACCTATAAAACAAATATACACCATGACCTAAGATGGAAAATCAAATCTTGGACTCAATATTCTTGATTACTAAGATATTTTCGGCACAACTCACCTAAGCAACGAAAATGTGCAAACAACAATTTTAGTGTCCTTCCAAGGATTTGAGCACAACTTTTTTTTTTTTAAATCTTTTCTAGAATTTCACATGCTTTAAGGGAAAACCACTCAAAACTTTTTTTTAAAGCTTTTTTTTTACATATATATTTTAAATATTAAAATAATAATATTATATTATATTAAAAAAGGGGTTGCCAATAGAGCCCCACCTAACCCGGTTCATGGCCGCCGGTTGTCGTGGGGTATACGCAGCGGGTCAGCGGCTCCGCAAGGGGTTCGGCGGTGGGCAACAGCTCGTCGTCGAGGGACCAACAGACGCGACGGCGGAGTGGCGGGCACGGCGGAGTGACGGCGGGTTCAACGGTGTGAGGCTCGGCCGAGAGTAGTGAGCGGTTGGGTCGTCGCGGGAGAGAGCGGCGACGTCTATGGGCTCGGGCGACGACGGGAGCGATGCGAGGAGGCGGCGTCGTCGGTGGCTGAACAGTGGTGGCGTCGGGCCAAGCAACAAGCGTTGCACGTGATCTCGCTCACTCTCTCTCTGCCTTCTCTCTCTCGATTACTCTCAAACTGAACCCCTTTTCTCCCGATTTTCCTCCCAAAATGCCCCAGATTTCTCTCTCCGTCTCACCCCTCTTGGTGCTCTCTCGCTCTGCTTGAACCCGCGCCCCAGAGGCCCTGTTTATGGGCCGAGGAGGCCGGTCGACGGAGGTAGCTCGGCACCGAACCACGGTCACCTCGAGCCTGTCACCTCCGCGTAGGCCTCTCTACCTTGGCCGGGCCTACGAGGCATTGAAGTCCTCTGCCCTGCTATCTCATCCGTCGCCGGTTACCCTAGTCTCCTTCGGCGGGGCATCCTGCGCGCGTGGGTTGCGGAGGAAGGAGGGAGGAAGAAGACAAGGGAGAGGGGGCCGGGCCAAGAAAAAGAATAGGTGGAATGGGCCCTGGCCCGTGCGTGGGAAAAAAAAGAAAAAAATTGGCGCAGCCCCTCGTAGGGGTGTTAAGAACCGAACCGAAAACGAATGAACCGAACCAAAAAATTCGATTTTTTGGTTCGAATTTTTTGGTTCGGTTCGTTTCGGTTTTCGGTTCGGTTCTCATTAAAAATCGAAATTTTTGTTATCGGTTCAGTTTTTATCGGTTAACCGAACCGAACCAAACCATAAACCGATAAAATAAACCATTAACCAAACTGTTCGGTTATTCTCTCCCATCTCCTCCGAGAGAATAGCGATTCGATTCTATTTGACTCCGGCTCTTGCATCATCCATCGATCGATCGATTCGCTCTGAGCGGGTCGAGATTCCATGGCGGATCGGGGCTCGCAGGAGGTGGAGAGAGCTCGGTTGCTGAGCTTGGCTCTCGAGCTCGGATGCTGATGTTGGTGGTGTTCGTGGTGCTGGTGATGGTGGTGGGAGTTGCGAGCGAGATCTAATGGTCCTGAGCAATTTTTGGTAGCCACTGCAGCAACACCCAGGAGAGAGAGAGCCTCAAATCTTATCTACACCCTAACCCCAAGTGTCTCCGTACCCTTCTTCTTCTTCAAGTCTTTTCTTCTGAACCAGAGTTATACAGAACAGCCCCAATGGGAGAGGTCTTCTTCTTCGCTTTCAAAGCTCTGCCTTCGCTTTGCTTTGTGGGTTTAGTGCGCTGATTCCTTTTTGGTCTGCGTGGATTTGTGAATAGTGGAGCTTCTCTCCCCTATTCCGAAGCCACCTGCTCCAGAAGAGAAGAAGCCTGAGGAGAAAGAAGCCCCCAAGAGAAGAAAGAAGAGGTCCGTCTAAAAAAAAACCGAACAGAAAACGAAACCAAAAAACAAAAAAAAACTGAAAACCAAAAATCGAAAAACCAAACAGAACCGAATCGAAATTTCGGTTTGGGACTCATTGGGTTCGGTTCAGAAATTTTTTCTAACGGTTCGGTTTTTTTCAAAAACCGAACCGAACCGAACCGTTGACACCCCTAACCCCTTGAGCCCTTTTACTTTTTTTTTTTGTATTAATGTTTTTTTTTTTGGTAAGAATTTTTTTTAATGAAATTAATTGATAGTTTTTTTAACTTTTCTATTTTTCCCAAATACAGTAAAATAAGAGAAAATAAACTGAAATTAAAACTCAGTAGATACAAATAATATTAATACCCATGAGATGTGAAAACCCTTTTTTGTTAGGCCTAAGTCAGTCGTTAATTTTTTATGCAATTTAATCTTAAGTATTTAGTTAAAATTTAGGTGTCAACTCAACAATTGGTAGCGGTGGATGTTTATTGGCATTTGATTAGATGGCTTGCTGTCGCTAATGACAGCACCTGCACAAAGCTCAAGAACAGCTGCAAAGAAATTACGTCCGGATTTGTGGTGTAATTACTGAACATGAACAACAGCAAAGAACCAGGATCCCATTAGTCTAAATGATCTGCCGTGGTCCAATCGAGAAAAACCTAAGACTACATGACAATGTCAATAGGTAATGGGTTTCATGAGCATATGGAATTAGATGAATCTCCCACTGAGTTGAATCGATTACATTCGAGTCCGAGAAATCTTTTCATGTGCTCACATCACCTTTCATCGTTTACCCATCATACCAATCTTCCATCCTAATGTTCTAAGATCAATTCTGTCGTTAGAAAACATTAATCGAAGGAGAAAAAAAAAAGAGAAACGGTTTGAAGAAAAAGAGGAATCAAGCCGGCCTGACAAATACAGAATGAGCTTTCTAATAGTCCATCAGGAGATTGAAACATAGATTAAAACTCATTGCGATCATTTCAGTTCATCATAATATTAACTCTTATAAGTGATATTTAACAACTCTTGCGCTTGGAAACAGTGTGCATACCAGATTCCACTACTCAAAACAAGAGGTTCACTCCCATTGGTTCTTAAAAGATTAAACATTCTCCCAAGATGATAGGGTGATAACTCGCTCACACCGTGAAAGCAAAAAGGAAATATAGCAATTGCAATTAATCAAGGCGAGAAAAGGCTTGCTGTTGCGGCAACTTAAGATGGTTAAACATTTCTTTGATGAATGCTAAAGTCACTGGAACACAAATCATTTGATTTAACCTCCTTCCCCGTTCGCCGTCATAGGCATACTCATCTGGCAGCTCTAAGAAATATGGCCAGTGCGGCAGACAATGATCATCAACTGTGGCTTTGCCTTCTTCATCAGGGCTAGGACATGAACTGGAATGTAAGATAGCTTCTGCTTTCCCACAATGGACGACTAGTTAACAGACAACTTGAAACATAAAAGTGTATACCTTAATATGGTATCGCAAGAGTTCAAGCTGTTTTCATGCTTAAGAAAGACCTGAAGCATAGTTTTGAATAGATTGTTCAGGCCAATCGGGTAAGAAGAAAGATGATTGCAACTGTTCCGATTCTTCATGTACAGATTGATCTATTTCTGTAGTAGCGAGCTGAGATAGTTCCTCTTGAAGAGCATTTGCTATAAGTTCATCACTATCCTCATTCCCACATTCCGTGCTATAATCTTCTACCTGGAAATAGGGTCCCTGATGGTATTCTAAATTATCCTGGTCCATGCTATAATCATCTGCGACGCAGCCGCAGTGAACAGGGATGGTGACGCAGCAGCAGTGAACAAGTACGTCATTGTTCGGGGCTCGCTCGGTTAGAACAGTGAACACCGAAAAAATGAGGCGCAATCTCAGCTGCGGGATGAAATTGCACAGCCACAGCAACAGGGACACACTGCTGCAGGTGAGAGTGATCGGATCTTCACATCTCTTTCTGAGTGTTCACAATGTCCTCTCTCTCTCTCAATGTATGGCGGTCCCCTTTTGCATTGTGGTTATAGGGATGTCGACAGTTCGGTTTGGTTCGGATTTCAAGAAAACCGAATCGAACCAAACCGAACCGAATAATAGGGTGTGAATTTGACCTGAACCAAATCTGACATGGACTGAATAAAAACCGAACCGAAAGCCTTATTCAGATTGATTCAGTTCGATTTTTGGTTTTCTGATTTTCCTATTTTCGCCTTGCTTATTGGAACTGAACCAGGTTGGAAAAAAGAGAGATTTTAAGTTGGACATTAAAGTTTTGTTGAAAATTTCGGTTTGACTCGGTTACTTGAATCGAACCGAACCAGAAAAAAGAAAATTACTTTTTGGTTATCTATATCGAAAATGTACGAAATTTTGGTTCCGTTTGAGTTTCGGTTTGGTTTTTCTGTTCGATTCTGATTGCCCTAGTGTGCAACCCTCCTTTTTAACGAATCCTCTTGGTGTATCTCCCCCCTTTGCGAACTCTATCCCTCTCTCTCCTCTTTCTCGTGAAAAAAGCCCACTTCTCTTCTCTGTCTCTCTTGCATCCTCCACTTGTGTGATGAGTACTCCCGTATTTATAAGCACTAACACTCGACTTTGGAAAAATAAAGATGTGGCCGTGAAGTTGTTACAAAAAAATCCGATTTTTTATTTGCTAACAACCTTTGTTTTGCAAACTCCTAACCTCACGATTGAGATAACTAGTAAGTATCACCTAAAGGGGCTGAATAGGTAATTCTATAAAATTTTGATAATTTAAACCAAAATGGAATGAGTCAAGATTAAAGTCTGAATAGAGGTCATATTCTAGAACAAGGTTTAGAATCTATTATGCGGTAGAACAGACTTTAGAAGCACCTAGCGAGTGTGCAGTAGATTATAGGAATAAACAATAAGAGTTTAGGGATGGGAGAAATTATAAATGAGGTTTATAGTGATTTAGCTTAGATCAAATCTATGTCCATTCTCCCACACTGACAACTCACTGGTTGAATTCCACTATATAATCAACAAGAGATTACAGTATTGCGTGCAAGCACTCAGTGATAAATCACATTATTTTCTGTACTTCTCTCACGATCACCAATTTTTAAGCCCAAAAAAGATAAGTGTATGATCAAAGTTCACTCAAACTTTGGAATTATAGATTATCGATCTTGTCTCTTACATGCTTCTTGGCACCTTGGTCTCCTTAAATACTTCTTCACTTCCAAATTAGCCTTTGGACAATCTCCAGAAGACTATCTTCCAATTTACCCGTTGGAAAGATCTATATTAAAAAGATTTAGTGGCTCTTGAGTGACAAATATGGAATCTCCACATATTCTGATCGCATATATAATCAGTGTCTTTGTTTCCATAAATAGATTTTCTCCATTTAGAAAGAACTTGTCTCGAGATTGTTTTGCCAATCAAATAAGATTTGAGTGAATCAAATCTTTTTTGGTGAGGAATCCAAACCATATCATTAACCGTCGTATAATCTAGACGGATCTTTTTTTGAACTTGTCACATTCTGGTCTTCATTCTGAACTTGCCTTGTTAAGGACATGTTTTGAACTAACTACATTTTGAACTCGCGTGAGGATGGGAATGAGAGTGATTCTCTCGGTCTTTAACTTCAATATAAGATTTGGATTTAAGTCTGAGCTTGTTCCGTTGGAAGTAGACTTTGTAGTTCGTACTGGATTGATTTCCTGGATCAACATGCTTTAAGACCATTATCAAATTGACTAAAATCTCATGAATAGTTTTGAGAACTTCAAAATTTACTAAGAGTTTTCTTAATAAGATCACATCTTTTCCTAAAAACTAAAGCTCAATCTTCACCATTCCGTTCAAATTTCGACCGAAGTCCTCATCCAAGTTCAAATAGGTGTGTGTTAATTGTGAGCATGATATAACCAAACATGTGGAGTTCCTATCCTAAGGATGCATGACCCTGGTGATGTCGCGGAATTTTGACCAAGACATGTGCCCAGCATGTGACATGTCCATCATAGAGAGGCCATGCGATTGGCAGGTGCCACGATGCATGACCTAAATGAAATACAAATGCAAATGATCTTTCATTTAGGGGTTTCCTTACCAAAATTTATATGTCAAGATGGCACGTAAGGTAGCCCATGTATCCTCATTAGGGGTGAGTAAAAGGAACCACTTGAACTGGATTGAACCAGCTGGTTTGATTCAATCCCAAGGGGCTTCGGTCTAGTTCCTGGTTCCATTAAATTGGAACTGGTGATTTTCGGTCTGGTTCCCAATTCTGGGAATAGAATCGACAAATCGAACCAGACTGGTTATTAATCTTTAAGTTTTTAATTTTATTTCTTAAACACATAAATATAAATTAAATTTAAACTAATTCTTTATGGAATAAAAAAGTGCCTCGATTGAAGACCTTTCTCATTGCAATTGAGATAGCAACCTCACATGTGGCCAAGAGACTACCAAAACTCTTTTTGTTCCACGCTACTAAAAGAGAAAGCCTACTTGTTAGTTTCTTCTTCCACTCGATGTAGGACTAAGGGCGCACATAATAACCATTCTGTTCCAGAGATCAATTTATGGCTAGAAATTGATTTTGATTTTGATTTTATTTCTATTCCCTCTACAAGTTTCTTAGCAAAATACACATTCGATAACCTTATAAAATTTATGTTCTTGAAATCGAAATTTGTTTGATAACGACACAAAATTTCTCTCTCCAAAGTGGTGGTGGGAGGTGTGTGGCATTTGGTAGTGAGAGGTGGGCGAGCGGTGTCTAGTGACGAGTGGCCGGCATCTGACAGTCGACGGTGGGCATTCAATGTCCCACGGGCAGTGGGTGGGCTGCGGGCAATGATGAGAGTGAACGATAAGAAGAGTTTTCATTTCCTACTTTTGTTCTAGAAACAGGAAAGTTAAAAATTTTAACTTTTGATTTCTAGTCCAAATTTATTTTTGGAATAGAAATCTGTTTCAAAAATAGAAAAATGAAATTGTGTTACTAAGGGCGCGCATGACAACATTTCTATTTCTCTATTTTTTTATTTTTCTGTTTCCCGGAATAGGTTTGGAACATAAATCCGTTTGGTCACGCAATTTCATTTTTCTATTTCTGAAATAGATTTGTATTCCAGAAATAGATTTGGAGTGGAAATCAAAAGCTAAAATTTTCAACTTTTTAATTTCTGGAACAGAAAAGAGAAATCAAAACTTTTTTCATCATTCACTCTCGTCATCGCTTGTCGCCCACCCACCGCCCGTGGGATGCCAGATGCTCGCCGCCCGCCACCGGACGCCGACTGCCGACCACCTGACTCTGGCTACCTGTCGTGGACTGCAAGCCGTCGGATGGTAGCTGCCCGTCGATCGTTGGCTGCTCATTGCCAATTGTTGGATGCCAGAGGCCCACTACTGACCACCGGATGTTTGCCGTCGACTACCTGTTGCTCGCCAACGGCTGTCGGACGTCGAACGCTCGTCACTTGCCACCTGCCACTAGACTTCGGTTGCTAGCCACCCGTTGTCGACCATTGTCTCCGGACACCGGACACCAGACCTTGGACATCGGACCCCAAACATCGGACGCTGGATGTTGGTCGCAAGACGCCGGTCATTGGATGTTAGACGTCAGACGCCGAACTTCGGCCACTCGCTATCGATTGTTAGACGTCGGTTACTGGACATCGGACTTTGACCACCAAACGTTGGCTATTGCTGCTCCTAGAAATAGAAATTTTATTCTGTTATCAAATGGATTTTTATTCCAGAAAAAGAAATTTTGAATTATTATCAAACGCGTTTCTTTGCTCAGAAACTTGTTTGTGAAATAGAAATTGAGAAATCAATTTCTAGCTAAAAATTGATTTTTGTTCTAGAAATTTTGTCATGTGCTCTCTAAATGGATTCCTATTCTAAACCTGGTCTGAGGAATAGAAAAATGGGATAAGTGTTTCAGAAGTCCTAAAACTTGCAAAAAGTGCATTTAAGTCCTACAACTTGTCAAAATGTTTCAAACGAGTCCTAAAATCGACGTCGTCTAATTTCTTAACGGAAAAAGCTGACGTGGCCCCCGCGTGGCTTTTTTTTAATCGTTTCTCTCTCCTCCGTTGCGAATAGTTTAAAAAAAAAAGCCATGCATGCAGAACGACGTCGTCTCCTCCTTTCTTCTTCACCATGACGTTGTCTCCCCCTCCATCTGTACGTCTTCTTCACCGTCGTGTTCTCCCTCCCTCTCCGTCTCTACGTATTCTTTTGCTTTCCGAGTGTCGAATTCGTCTGAACCCTAAGCCCCAAATCGAACTCGTCCGAACCCTAAGCCCCAAATCGAATTCGTCCGAACCCTAAGCCCCAAATTTGATGATTTGCAGTTCTCTTGCGATTTGGGTCCTCATTGACCTCGAGTTCGACGCTCGTCGTGAGTTCGTGTTCTTTCCTTCCTTTGACGATTGCGAGTTCGTGTGAAGACCTCTCTGCGGGAGTCTGGAAATCTCAGCGGTGAAGCGATTGGCATCGAGGACGACGATAGGGTCAGCGACGACGATGGCGACTCCTCCTCATGCAGGTATCGCTCTCTGCATTATAGTATTTGGGTATCTCATGGTAATGCTACGATTTTTTTTGTTTTGCAAAGGTGCTTTAGTCTCTGCATTATGCAAAACGACGTCAGTTGGCGTCCTCATTTCTTCATTATTTGGAGTTCAGAGAGCTCGAGTTTGACACACATCAACTTTATGTTCTCTTCTTTGATGATTGCGAGTTCGTGCAAAGACATGTCTTGTGGGCATCTTGGCGTCTCAGTGGCGGAGCCAGCGGCATCGGGGACGGCGATGGTGACTCCTCATGCAAGTATCACTCTCTACATTACAATAATTGGGTATGTCATAGTAATATTACCATTTTTTTTTTTGCAAATGCGTTTTACTCTCTACATTATAGCGGCGTTTTAGTCTATGCATTATGGTTGTTTTGCATTTTCCAATTCTTACGATAAATTAGAACATTGCTGCAAATTAGAACATTGCTCTCACTATTGATCATGTAGTTGCATTGTGGTTGTAAAGCGGATTATGCTAATTTGCTGTTTCTGTATTGATTGTTAGTCTTTTATAAAAATATCTTCAATTTAGAACTTGAACATTGCTTCAATAATTTGATGATTGAAAGTGCTCTGCTTTTTGTTTCTGTTCCCTTGTAGGTCTAATGGCCGAGAACAACGTTTATGTCACTGTTCGCTATGGAGGTAAATTTAAAGTTGGCCCGCCATTGGAATACATAGGTGGAAGGGCTAATGTTGCTGAAATAAGTTTAAGTAAGAGTTCACTGTCTAGTATAATTGAAGCTATTGAGGCTTTGGGTGTGTGTAAAATAGAGAAACTCTTTTACAGAGTTCCTGGAAGTAAGACTCTTGTAGACGGAATAACTCTTAGGTATTTATGGGATAACTCTGATGTGATGGATCTATTTTATCATCATCTGTGCTCTGAAAATATTAAGCTATATGTTGAGCATGTTGATGATGAAAAGGCAGGAGCTGAGATGGGGGGTGTTGAGATGGAAACTGGAGGTATGTCTAACGTGATTGGGAATACTGATGATGACGGGAATCGGGTTGAAGTTGCCAATAGGGATTTAGATGAGGAAGAGGATGATGATGCACATAATTTGGTGGATATGGAACAGTCGAGTGATGATGATGACTTTGAACTGGTTGATGCAAGGAAAAAATTAATGGAATTTTCAGCAAGACATAGGGTCCAAATTTTAAATTATAGTTAGGCAACTGGTACTTCCTAACGACCGATTGTGGATGAGGCTAAATCGTTAGATGATTATGGGTACGAAACAGAGTATGCTGATTCAGATGAGGAAGACAGTCTTCAATCAATTTTAAATGATGAGGGTGACGAAGAGGTTGATGTTATTTCAAGGAGGAGAAGTAGGTTCCCATCATATGATCAAAGTGGTACAAATCCAGAATTTATTATTGGCATGACATTTGAGGATGCAACTGAGTTCAAAAATGCAATTTTGAAGTATTTTGTGGCTGAGCAAAGAGCAATCAAATACACTAAGAACACAAAAAGCTTTGTAAGAGCCAGGTGTGCCTAGAAAAATTGTAACTGGATAATCTATGGTGCTCTTGATAGCAAAACTGGGTCATTTCATTTGATAAGGTATATAAATCAGCATATATGCAGTATCACTTTCGAGAATAAGAGAGTGTCTAGCACTAGTTTAGCTAAGCACTTCATGATTCTCATTTCTGTAATGCCTAAAATCAAAGCACCTGAGTTAAAGAAATTAGTTAAAGAACAACTTGGAGTAAATGTCACTTTTAGTCAGTGTAGGAGAACAAAGCTGAAAGTATTGAAGGAACTGCATGGCAATTACAAGAAGGAATATGCACATATGTATTACTACTTAGGAGAGCTTTACACTGCAAGCCCTTCAAGCAATTTTAAATTGAAAGTTGAAAGGCCATTGCCAAATTCTCTACCATTATTTGATAGGGCTTACATTTGCTTTGATGCTTGCAAGAAAGGTTTTTTGGCTGGATGTAGGAAGATCATTGGATTAGATGGATGTTTTTTGAGGGGTTTGATCAAGGGTGAGTTGTTATGTGCTGTCGAAAGGGATGGCAACAATCAAATGTATCCAGTGGCATGGACAGTGGTAAGAATCGAGAATAAGGACACATGGACTTGGTTTATCGAATTGTTGAAGTCAGACCTCGATATGTGTAATGGTGACGGATGGGCTTTGATAAGTGATCAACAAAAGGTATGCTTTTCTTTTTGTTTTCATTTGTAAATTGATTGTGACATTACAATGCTTTTCTTTCTGTTTTCATATATATTTTCTTTTTTTCGATAATTGTCAGGGTCTCGTCCAATCTGTAGCTAAACTATTGCCAAATGCAGAGCATAGGATGGCGGCCAGGGGTGGTCGGACGGAGCTGGCTGGCTTGCTGGTTCAGTTCTTTGGGATTTTTGAAGACTTCAAGCTGCTGGAATGGAGGGAGGATCGACTGGATAGGGAAGAGAAGGAGGAGAAAGGCAGTTGGCTTTGGGGGGCCACCTTGGCTCAATCTTATCCCATTTCTCCTCTTGAAATGGTCCCACCATGTAAGGCTGGCTTCCTCATCAAATTTCCAGGCACCAAGCTTCCATAGGAAGCTAATGAGAGGGTCTAAATGTTGAAGGCATGGGGGGATATGAATTTGGACTTGATTTAATCCAAATTAGACCAATCTTTTTCCAATTGAAGCCAAATTTCGGTCCTATAAAATCCACCCTCGAGTCCTCAATCAAATTAACATTTTTTCTCACCAATAGAACCTACTTGCATTCTAATTTCACGATAAAAAACGGTCCTTTGAATTTCCCGATCGAAAACGGCCCTATATTGACTTTTTCCACTAAAATTTCGGTTTGCAGAAAGATCTTCGGAGGGTGAGTCGACGTTCCTAAAATGACTTGTGACATGACAGAACTTTCAATTTCTAAAATCGGATTCAAATTCGCGGTTAATTTCAATTTGGCGCGATTTTAGTGTGACCTAGCCTACCGGGTAGCTTTTAGAAATTTTTAGTGCAAATGACCCGTGGTCGATTTTCTTCAAGCCATAATGAACCTTTTCGACACATTAGCGACTCTCGGTGATCGTGAACATCTCAAGGTTTCAAATACGAACATAGGGTACCAAAACAACAGAAAAATCAATCTAGTGCTGATTGACGAGAATTTTGCAATTTAGTGGAGTCACCTATGTTTAGCCACACATCTCAGTTGAACCGACCTATCCCTGATCTCTAATGGATTTTTAACAGTGTTGTAATGATCTTTGCAGATGAGCACGGTCGAGTAGTCGATTCCTAGTCGAATTCATAAGTCTATTGCATTAAAATCCCTTAATGACTTCCCCAGATAGTTTAATTATTTCATGAGTGATCAGCTTTGAGAATAGCACTATAGGCGCGTCGATGAAAGGCCCGATTTATTTAATTGAAAACATGACTGAAATTCCAGGATGTCACAATGACAAACTAAGTAAACATTCATGATTCATGTAAACATAATTAAGTGGGTGCATAGAAAACCTACTAAAACCCAAAACCCCATCGATCTTGAATCCATGCCTTAGTAGTGGTTGAAGATCCTCTGCCCAGGTGACAGCAACAGTTTTGGATCGAACTTAGCTTTGCTCTCTTGAAAAGTCCTCCATTTGGGACCAAAATGTTCCATCCACTCTCTTTCAGTTCTATAATTTGGAAGGTATCGCTTGAACTTTATACCATTATCTTTAAAAAAAGAGAGCACCTCCTTGTTTTGAAGCTCACACTCTTGCCAGTCTCCAAACCCACTTGTGTGCAAGAATTCGATCGAATAAAAGATATCTTCATCTGGCGTAACAGCAGACATTCTATCATCCCATCTGCAAAAGATCAACAATCAAAATTAAATAACAGGCTTAATGGTCACTAAGGTTTAGTTGAATTTATAACCAAGTCACCTTAATATTGATTTTAATCATTCAATGCACTATAACTTCCAAGTTTTTGCATTTCACGCACTTGACAGATTTGACTGATTTTCCGATGAAATCATGATGTGGTGTACATGTGACCAATTTACTAGATCTTAGGCCATTGCCACGATGGCAACACGTCGACATTTCGTTGAGAAATGAGCCTGGATTTTGTCAAAGAGCATTGGTTGGAAGAAATCAAATGTTTAGTGTACTTAATTTGATTAAAATCAAAGTTAAGTGATCAAAACTCATCTATCTTTTGTTACGGCTAACGAAATATATGCCCGAAAGAAAAGTGGTGGCTAGCTGGAAAACATACTTGTTCTTGTTCATAGGGTAAATGAGGACATATCCGGTTGTTATGTTATTTTTTAGAGCAATGTCCTTGAAGATGCCTGTGTTGATATCGGCCATGTGAGATTTGGGCACAAATAGGTCGAGCCACGGATGAGGAATGTTCCAAAGCCCTTGTTCTCGGAGCTGCAGCTCTTCATCTCGTACTCTATTCAAGAAATCTACGAAGGCGACATCTTTCTCAAACTTGAACTCGGGGACATGGTTCAAATCTTTCAATATGATCTCCAGGTCCTAATGTTGATAAGATAACAACGAACTAAGTCAAAAGAAAAGAGATTTAAGATGTTTCTTACGGGGCACTGATAATTTAAAACATAAGCTAGGATTTCTCTTTCCTCTCTCTTTTCAAAGACAGTTCGATACCAACAAACATGTAGAGTTCGATATCAACGAACATGTACCTTTTCTACTGTACTCTCGGTCTGTTCATCGTAGTATTTGGCCGCGTCAATACAGTAGAGGAGCTCATGTTTGGTCAGGAGGGACATTAGCCGCGGGTGGTCCGAGAGAGGGAAGAAAGAGATCCAAGTGTCCATATTTCGGTGCATGAGAAGGCAACCTTCTACAAAGTTCAATGCTTCATCTTGGTCCCTTTGATGGCGCGATATCAAACGTTCTTGGTCCGTCGTAAAAGCTGAGAAATCGCTGTATAGCATTCTCACCCACTTTGCCTAGAGGAGGATTCAAATAAATACACATTTCTTACCTCGTAGATCTTCTCTATCAACCAACTCAAAGAATAAGCAATATAAACATATAAGCTGACTTGTAGGTTTAATTGCAACACATGAAAGGATAATTATGGCATAATCGTCAGATGAGAACACAGGATATTAGTTGTGATGTGCGATAACATTCAATATCATAAAATAAATAAATAAATAAATCGATGATTTAAGTCTGGTGTGCTACGTACTCTCTTTGGAGCTGGACGCAGTGCAATCCTCACTCTGGTTATTATGCCAAATTGGCCAAGACCACCAAGGACGGAGTAAAATAAGTCCGGATTTTTGTGGGGGGAGCAAGTCAAAAAGTCCCCAGTTCCTACCCAAATAATGAAAAAAAAATTATCTTGTCATGAAACACGCATATATACATATACATATAAGAAATATATCATATGGTAGAGCTGTTAAACGGATGGGTCGGGTCGGGTTCGGGTCGGGTCATTAATGGGTCGACCCAAATTGACCCATTAACCCATTTATGACCCATTTATGTCTAATGTAAATTTTTCGACCCATACCCGACCCGACCCATACTCGACCCATACCCAACCCGACCCATATTAATAAAATATTTTCATATTTAACCAAATTTAGAAAAACTTATTCTTATTTTTTAAAATTATATTACTAAAAAACTTCCAAGCAATACAAATCCAATCAATAATTTTTCAATTTTTTATAATTTTTCAAAAAAAATTATTTCTTATATATATATATTTAAAAACTAAAATATTTTTATACATTGGACAATTTTTATAATTTTTAAAATAATTATTTTAAAAATCGAATTTTAATTATTTTTATTTTTTAAATATAATTTTAAATTTTCTTTTTTGTTCTTCTTCTTTGATCGGCCACGTTTGTCGCCGCGATCCGCAAGCTCGAGCTCGCCCTCGCCCGATCTGGCGAGGCTTGAGCCTTGCCTGATGCCGGTGAGTTCGAGTCTCGCCAGACGGCGAGGCTCAAGCCTCGCCGGGTGTTGGCGAGGCCTTTGCCTTGCCGCATTCGACGAGCTCAAGCTTGCCCGACGTCGGCGACTAGAGGAAGAAGAAAGAAAAAAAAAAGAAGAAAGAAAAAAAGAAAAGAAAAAAGAAAAAAATTAAAAGAAAAAATATTTATAATTTCGGTTATTATAAAAAAAATTGTAAAGTTAAAGAGAGGAGAGAGAGATGGTGAGGTTTTGAGTGAAAATAAATGGATTCATTTTTAATGGGTTGATAAATGGGCCATAAATGAGTCAGTTCTCTAACCCATTTAAAACCTATATATCTTAGTGTTGACCCATTAAAACCTATTATGGGTGCTTTATGAAATAAAGCTTAACCTATTAACGACCCATTTAACCATAAATGGGTCCATAAATGGGTTGCACAACCCATTTAACACCTCTAAATTGGTGCGTAGGAAGATTTTTCTGTCTAGTTTTTTGGATAAGTACTGGTAGCTGCTGTCTAGTTTTTTGGATAAGTACTGGTAGCTCGCTGCAACAACAGCATAAATACTAAATACCACATATAAAATGCATTTTCGCTGAAGTCATCGTTTTCTTTTCCCATGTGTATTTGCCACGGTGACATCTCGCAGATTGTTATCTACCAAGAATGACATCAAATCCCTAGTTTACTTGGAAGCTGAGGATTCGCGTGATATACCAGTAATAACGTCCATTTCATGGACATTGGTGATCTGAGGACCATCTCGAAACGCTTCCCCGCCAATGCCAGCATTAGAGAGCGTACCGCCCACAGTTGCATACTGGTAATCCGTCAACGTAACCGGCGCAAGACCGTGTTTCAGCGTGTGCTCCAACACGTTGAACCAAATTTGGTGGCCGCCGACATCAGCGTAGTGGCCGAGCGACTGGCTGTATGACACGGTGGTCCCATGCCCCTTGTTACCGAGAGAGGTCATGTCCACCACGACCCCATCACGAGCCGTAGCCTGTCCCCGAACAGAGTGGCCGCGTCCTCTAGCTGAGATAGTGAAAGGAATTGAGGATTCATTGTACCTGAATGCCACTAAAGTCGCGATGTCCTCGAGGCAAGATGGGCGGAGGACGGCTGCAGGTATTTCTTGGACAATTAACCCGTAGTCGACGGAGGCTGCGCTGACGGAATCGGGGTCGAAGTGGAGCTTGTCAGCGATGGGGAGAGAAAGGAGCTTGTGGTGTAGTGAATTGGTTGAAGGTGAGGCCAGTGGATGGTTTTGTGCCATTCTAACGTTTGAGAAACAAAGAGATGTCGAACGAGTTGGTGTGTGTTGGTGTTTGCGGTGGAGTTGAGAGGGACAGCTCACAAGGGTCTCATATATAGACATATGCATGGCAATTGCTGTTACCTAAAGATATTTATGACATTTCCAACTTTTATATCTATTTTCAGTATGTATATCTGATTTATTTTGTTTATATAGTAATCTCATAAAGCCTATAGATAAGTGCAATGTTTATTAATTGTTGACACCTAAATTTTGATTAGGTTTTTAATTAGATCTTAATTTCCTTTTTCAAATTATTTTTTCCTTTCTTTTCGGATAATAAATAATAAATAATAAAAACAACAAAAAAATAAATAAAAACAAAAAGAAAACAATTTTTTACCCTTCCGCATGGGCCCCTAGGGCCCATCTCTCCCTAAACCTGGCCCGGCCCAGCTCCCTTGGTCATCTTCTTCCTCCTTCCTCTGCAACGCGCGCGTCGCTCGCCGGAAGCAGGACGCTCGTGATGCTGGACGAACAGGAGGATGGTGACGCACATGGAGCAGTTGGCGTTGGATGGGACGCGCCAAAAGACGGACAAGTGGCTGAGGCGATGCCGGTCCGGCCGCCCCAAAGGCCGGTCGGCGTGCAAGGATCGGCGGTCGGCACTTCGTCGACTGGCCGCCCCTTTCGCCTATAAATAGCCCCCCTCGACGACGGCAAAGAGAACCCGAGGACGCGAAGCAAGATCGACGCAGGCGAGCTTCGAAAGCTTCCCCCGAGAGACTACGGGGGAGGCCCGAACACTCGCAAGCGGAGATCTGAGGTCTCGCGACCGGAGGGAAGGGTACGGGTCCGAGGGAGTTCCAGATCCGCGAAGAGGAGCAGGAGAGAAGAGAAACCGGAGAGAGCCGCCCTCGTGCCGTGCCCGACGCCGCCGCCGCTCCAGATCTGCGAAGCTGAAGGCCCGCTGCTCGGCTGCTCTGCCACCGGCGACTCCAGCTGATCCAGTAAGCAGGGCTCGGTTTTCTTTCCCTCGCGCACAGACAGCACCGAACTCGTGGCCGTCCACTTCGCGGGCTCTCTGACACCGTCGGCTTTGGACGTCGCTTGCGCCACCGCCTGGTGTCGTCTGCTCCGGCGACGACCCTAACTCCATCCTCGATGACCCACCTCGATCCCCCTCCAAGTTGAGCTCGTCACTGAGCACCTCACCGCCGCGACCTCCGATTTCTTCAGTGTCGCCCGCGCCGGATCGATCGTTGTGGCTGGGCGTCGTCGCCGTGCCGCTTGGAGGGCCGCAACAACCAAGTCTCAGGCCAACCGCCACCGCTCGTCGCCGCTATTCCCGTCGAACGTCGCGGGGGAGCGGAGACCGCAAAGCTGGGTCGCGGCTGCGATCCGGGTCGGGCGGGTTGGCGTCCGGGTAGGGTTTCCCCGGGTTGGGCTTGCACGCGTGGGCTGGGTAGATGTTGGGCTGGAAATTTTTATGAAGTGGGCCAAAAATCGGTTTGGGCTTTTTTAAAAAAAAGCAAAAAAATCTCGGGCTGGGCTCGCGTTGCGGGCCCGTCCGCGTCTTGAGTGGACGACCTAGGTCGGACCCAACCCGGGGATCCGACCCGGGTTGCCTTTTAATATTATAATATAAAATAGTATTTTAAAATAATAAAATAAAATAATTTATTTTCCAAAAAATAAAAATAATAAAAAAATCCATATTTTCCCAAAAAGGCCAGAAAAATCAGAAAAAAGCCAAAAAAAGATTTATGTATTTTAAAAAATAAAAAATCCAAAAAATGCCTTTTATGTTCAAAAAATGAGAAAAAGACAAAAAAAGTTTTTCTCCTCAAATGCATGGAAAAACCCTCAAAAATCCAAAAAGTCTTAGGGTTTAAACAAGATTAGGTAGGGAAAGGGTATTAGTAATTAACTAGTGTAATCAAGTCCTCGATCTTAATTTCTCCATTTAGCGAGGAGTGAGTGTTTCTCCCGATATTTTGCTTGGGTTTCTAAAAATGTAGCATGATAAAATTTCTACTTTTCTATTTCTCTGTTTCTCTGCTCCCCGATCGGGTTTGGAAAAAATCCATTCGATAACGCATTTGATTTTTCTATTTCCTAACATTTGCCCAAAAATAAATTTGAAGAAGAAATCAGAAGCTAAAATTTTTAACTTCTCAATTTCTAAAATAAAAATTGAAAAATCAATTTTTGAAATAAAAATTGAGAAATTAATTTCTGACCAGAAATCAATTTCCGTTCCTTAAATTTTGTCATTCGCACCCTAATCGACCCACCCTAAACTGATTAGTGGCGACTCCGTTTTAAAATTAGCTCATAAGTTAAAAATTTGGACTATTAAGTCGTAAATTGGTGGACTTGGGAGAGTTCGGGCTAAGCCTAGTAGACATAGCCGAACCATTAGCCTTCGCAGGCGCGCCGCTCGATTGGGCGCCAAAAAAAGAGGTTGCGACATTAATATATATCGAAATATACATAAATTTCATAATTTTTTTGTTCTAGTCTTTTCATATTTCTTTTGATTATATATCTATTTTGACTATGTGTATTTGATTTCATTTGCTTAGATAGTAATCTCATAAAACCTATAAATAGCCTAATGTAATGTTTATTAATATATATTGAAATATACAGAAATTAATAATTCTTTGTTCTAGTCTTTCCATATTTCTTTTGATTATGTATGCCTAATTTTGTGACATCCCATATTTTCAGTCTTGTTTTCTATTAAATAAATCGGGCATTTCATCGACGTATTTATAGGGGAAATGTTTCGTAGCCGATCACTCTCGAGATAACTAGACTATCCAGAAAAGCTATTAAGGAATTTTAATGCAATAGACTTGAGAATTCGACTAGAAATTAGCTTCTCGACCGTGCTTATCTTTAGAGGCCATTACGGCACAATTAAAATTTGATTTGAGATCAAAGATAGGTCAATTCGACTGAGATATGTAGCTAATCGTGGGTGACATCACTAAATTGGAAAATTCTCATCGGCTAGCACTAAATTGATTTCTCTATCGTTTTGGTACCCTGTGTCCATATTTGAATCCTCGAGATTTTCACTACAACTAAGAGTCACCAATGTGTAGAGTGGGTTCATTGTAGCTAAAAAAAAAAAAAAAAATTGACCACGAGTCATTTTCAATAAAAAATTCTGATAACTACCTGGTAGCTTAGGTCACGCTAAAAACGCGCCTGAGTGAAATTAACTGAGAATTTAAATCCGATTTCAGAAATTGAAGGTTCTGTCATGTCACAATAAATTCTAGGAACGTCAACTCAGTCTCAGAAGATTTTTCTACAACCCGAGACTTTTTGGGAAAAAATCGGCATATGACCGTTTTTGTTCATAAAAAGACAGAGATCTTTTTTTATCATGAAATTATGATGCAAGATGGATCAATTAGTGATGAAAAATATCGATTTGATCGAGGACTCGACAACGGGAATTGTTGAGGCCGAATTGGATTGAATTAAGTACGAACGAGTGTCTAATTGGGAGAGATTTGTATCAAATTCATAACTCCACCCTTGGCCTATGGTTTCGGACCATTTCAAGTGTTCAAAGGTGTGCTTTGTTGGCTGAATGAGGGCCAATGAACCATACTTGGCTGTGAATGAAGGAAGGGGACAAAGGAGAAGAAAATCAAGGCATGTAGACCCTCATCTATTCCTTCCTTTCCAAGGCTGCCGACCAGCACTGCTTTCTCCTCCTCCAAGCTAGTTCGAATGCTAGCAGCAAGCCAGAAGTAGCCTCACGCCGCCTGGAACCATCGCATGCAGCCGCCTTTCGTCGGACGCCGCCGCGACGCTGTCGTGCCTCATCCGCGCGCCCCGCCATTTGCACCGCTGCCTTATCGCTCCAGTTGCATCTCCACCCCTGCCCGTGCATCCAGGAAGCTGTCCAGCCGCCGTGAGTGTTCGTGGAAGTCCACCGGAGTCGCCGTGTAACCGTGCAGCCTTCCCCGAGCCTTGCCGCCCTCAAACCGCTTTGTTTTTCCTGTTTTACAGCTCAGAATAGAGGGCAAAACCAGTGGGTTTTACAGTGGCTTCAAGGCCCGTTTTGAGGTAGTCCCGAGCCTTGGTTGCTAGGCCCGCCTTTAGGAAAGTCGAGCCCCGCGACGTTTCCGTCGTTTTGCATCGAATCGCTCGCTAAACAAGTGAGTTTTACTCACTAATCCTTACTTAGTTGGCTAATGATGCTTAGGGGTTGAATAGATTTAATTAAGCATGATTAGGTTGATAGATTAGAGTAGAGCAATTAAATTAGTGCTTTATTAATGCATGTTAGGCAAATGGTTAGTGATATTAGCAAGTAGACTCATGTTATTATTTATTGAACGAGTCTCGGAAATTTTCCGGGTCCGTTTTGGCTTTCAATTAGGCATTACGGGCCTAAATTGGATTTATTTAATATTTTCCGTAATTAATTTCCGGAAATTAGGCTGTGATAGTCGACAATCGGAATTTTATGCTGATTATTGTGGTGCAGTCTATTTATTTATTTGAGCTATAATTTGTGCTGAATTGATTTAATTGTGATTTTAGGATTTTATTTCTAAATTAATTATTTCATTAACTGATTGGAAATTAATTGAGCATCGGTTTACAATGCCAAAAATATTTTGGTGGACCATATAAATTGTGGGATTTTCAAGGGTGAAAATACTGTATTTTGGCTAAGGCCGACTGTGTACTTATATACGGCTATTTTTATCGGATATGATAAAAATGATGATTTGGTTGTGTAGTTGGGTGATATACTATATTGGCCAGGGGGCCCTATTATATCAGCTTCGGGCGAGTAATAATTATCAGTTTTGGGTGAGCATATAAATAGTATACCATATTATCAGCATTGGGTGAGCACATATTATCAGATTTGGGCGAGCATGTATAGTATATTATGATGGCCTGGAGGCCCTAATCCATTAGCTTTAGGCGATCATACATACAGTATATTATATTATCAACTTTGGGCGAGCTATATTATCTATTATCAACTTTTGGTGAGCAGTCCTAAATTAATAGGACCTTATAGATAGTATTGAATGTACTGACTAGGGATGTAATCGATTGAGTCGATTGATCGATAATTCGATATGATTGGGTGAATTATGTGACTTGTGTATATTAGATAGTATTGAATGTACTGACTAGGGATGTAATCGATTGAGTTGATTGATCGATAATTCGATATGATTGGGTGAATCGATGTGACTTGTGTATATTTGAAATATACTGATCTGTAGGATGGAACTGAGGCTAAGGTAAGTTCTCTGACTTGTGTTGTGCTTAGGCAGCCCTTAGGGCATATTGGTTTCCTAATCGGGTCTTAGGGGGTAGAACTTGCTGATACGTAATCTCACCCAGTTGTGGGACAACATTTTAGGTCCCTAGATGGCAGCACCTCCACCTCTTTGTCCTCCTATGCATTTTTTAGTATACTCAAAGAGATCACCGAGATAGGATACCACTTCCCGATACACCCCCACTCGGAAGGACTAGAGTATGTTTTAGTGAAGTCCACCGTTTGGGTTGATGTGAATGAGCCCGATAAGGTGCCTCATAGGTATCGGTTGTGGTATCGTCACTACCATGATGGGCGAAGAGAGGGTCCCATACCGGAAGGTGATGTGCCTTTGTACGTCTTAGAGGCAACATTCGGAAATGGGACTGCAGATCCCAAGGACGGAGCGGTGATTGATGCCAAAGACCCTAAGCTCGAGGGTGACCCTGATACTCTCGTGTACTCGGCCGTGGACTCCAGTTGGAGCGAAGAGGAAGGAGAGATTGTTGAGTAGGAGGAGGAACTTGAGGAAGAGCTTGAAGAGGAGGACCCTGAAGAGGAACCGGAGGAGGATTCAGAGGAGGATCCAAAGTATGACTCGGATGAGGATTGAAACCCCCACCCTGTTTTGCAAACTCTGAGTTGTGATCTGATGTGTGATAGATCTGACTTGTTAATAGTATTATAATATATACTATGAGGTTTGCTTTGTATAAGAGTGAGGTTGTGGTTTTTCAAGTTTGAAAAATATGGCCTTACTTTTCTATCTCATTGTTTTATTGTCTGGGAATTATTTTATATGCTTCCGCATGTGTATTAAAATGAAAGGGTTGGCGATGCATCCTGGGACGTCATTATTAATCGACCAGGTGAGGGATGGGTGTGTGCCTGAGGATTGGGGCGTGACAAATTTGATTTCCTTAAATAGCAATCTCATAAAGCCTATAAAAAGATAGATATATTCTTTATTAATATACATCAAAATACAGAAATTCCATGATTGATTATATCGAAATATAAAGAAATTCATTTCTTTTAGGCTGTGGTGGTAAGCTTCTCATGTTTTTGTATATATCGAAGTATACCGAAGTTTCATAATTTTTTATCCTGATCTTTCCATATTTCTTTTGATTATATTTCTTTATTAGTATAATTCAAAATATATACCATTTTCTATTTTGAATTTCCATATCTCTTTTCATTATGTAGGTCTGATTTTATTTTTTTAGATAGTACTCTCATAAAATTTATAAGTAGGCTGATGTATTCTTTATTAATATACATTATAATATATAGAAATTTGACCATGTTCTATTTGAAATATAAGAAATTCCACAATTTTTTTTATTCTTTATTCGATTATGCATATCTAATTTGATTTCCTTAGAATGTAATTTCATAAAGCTTATAAATAAGCTAATGTATTCTTCATTAATATACATCCAAATATACAGGGAGTTCCATATTTTTCTATTTTGATATTCCAAATCTCTTTCAATTATGCATATCAATTTTGATTTAATATATATTGGCTAATGGGGATTCTTGTTTCACATAAAATGCCATGGGCTAAACCAAACTTAAAATGAATACCAACATCGTGTGAGATAAGGGCTTAGAAGAGTCCATGCCTAATTAAGGGTTGGCTTGCCTTTTGGGCATTACATCTAAAATTTCGTGTTGTCCTCGATCGCGTCAAAAAAGAAGGATGCCTAGAGATGTAATCTCATTTGTAAAGACAAAACTTGAATATGATGGATATATAAGATTATGCTTTGCTAGCATAACAGTTTTTGGACTATTATGAGAAAAATAGCTTGTTAATTCTTGAATGAGTGGACCCATTTATTATTTGGTTTTTTTGTAGTTCTGAACAAACTGTTATTCTTATAGTTGATTAAAAACTATAACCTAATCATTTCTCTATGAGATTGTCCTCCATGTGAGTGATGGTCTTGGTTCTTTATCCCTAAAAAGCAAATTCTTCCTTGATAATGAACCAATAAGCCTTTTATTTTTGGTTGGTGGTGGTTTTCCTTTAGGCCTTAGTGGTAAGCTTCTCCTATTCTAAAATTCTTTATCCTTGGTTGGTGGCTTGTTCTTTAAGCATGGGTAATGAACTTCATCAATCTCGATCTTTATCCTTATTTGGTGGTGCCTCCTTTAGGCCTAGGTGGTGATCATATATCCTCCATTTATCATACATAATTTTGTTATCACTCAAATCACACTTAATCACCCTACACCTGCATAAAAAATATAGAAAAAGAAACATTTGCTAGTCATGGTGCCGTGAAGGAAGAGAAAGAAAAGCAGAGAGGGTTTTGAGAATTTTGGAGCAACAACTTGCTGCATGTAATCCTAGGGCACGATTCTCTCTCTTCTGCTAAAAATAATGAGTTTAGTTGTCTTTGGTTGAGTAGCTTTTGTTGGGAAGACTCCTAATAGATTTTGAAATTGACAAAACTATCCAATTGATCTTAGTAAGTATGATAATTGGGAAAACTTCTAATAGATCTAGGAAAATAATCTTGGAATGAAGTCATCTCGATCTAGCTCATATTCAATTATTGTTTGTAAAGTCTACTTCAAGCGGAACATACTTAAACTCAAGTTCATACTTTATATTGAAGATAAAGACTCGGAGAATTATTCTTATTCCCATCCCGATGTAGCAAAGTTCAATACATTGCAAACTTTAGAATGAAGCAAGTATAGAATGTGACCAATTCAAATTCCATAACGGCTAGTGATCTAGTTTGGATTTCACACCTAGAAAGATTTGATTGACTAAATCTATTCAATTGGAAAATCAATCTCGAGACAAGTTTATTCTAAACAGAGGAGTTCTACTTATAGAAACCAAGACTCTAGTTGTATGAGCAACTAGAATCAAGAGGAGATTTGGCTTTTATCACTCAATAAACACTTTATCTTTTGATACAGATCTATCCAACAAGTATATTGGAAGACAATCCTCAGGAGACCATCCAACATCTAGTTTGGAAGTGGAAGAATATATGAAGAGTCCAAGGTGCCGAGGAGCAAGTAAGAGACGAGGCCTAGAATATAGAATTCCAACTCTAAGTATATTTCAATAATACACTTGTTTTTTGTGAGCTTAAAATTTTTAATTATGAGAGAAATATAGGAGTGACTGAGTGAGATATTGTGATCTATCATACACTGAGTGCCAATACTCAATATTGTAATCTCTTGTTGATCAGCTCGTAAAATCCAGTCAATAGACTATAAACATAATAGAGTGGACGTAAACTTAAATCCAAGCCGAATCACTATAAACTTGTGTGCAATTTTGCTTATCTCTAAACTATTTTTTGTTGTTATTATTATTATTATTATTATTATTATTATTATTATTATTATTATTATTATTATTATTATCTACTGCACACTTGGAGGGTACTTCTAAAGTTTGTTCTACTGCACAAATGATTCTGAACTCTGTTCCAAAATCTAATCCTTATATAGACTTTGATATTGACTTTTTCTATTCCGCTTTAAATTATCAAGATTTTATAGAATCACCTATTTACCCCCTCTAGGTCATAATTGCTAGTTGCTTTAGCTTTTGTAGTTCCATTAAGATCCTTACCCAATACTAGTCATAATGTTGTATTTTTTTCTTCAAAGTCGTTGCTATTTATTTTGTGTAGCAATGTGACAGGATGCCTAGAAAGTCATAAAATTCTAGCACTCAAATATTTGGGCCTTCCTCCTCTTCCTGTTTAGTATCAAAGGCCTACTACTTTCATCATATCTTCATTTGATGCTGGCACAAGGACTCATGGGATGTTGCCAAGAGATTGAGCTATTGCCAGGCAAAACTACCAAGAGAAAAAGCTATTGTCGAGTTGAACTGTTGAGCGACCAAGCTGTGACAGATCACAAAATCAAAGGAGCGGTAGCATTGGAGTGAGGATGGCAACAACACGAATGATGGTGAGAGGGTAGTGGCATGGTGGGCCTGGAAGCTGCAGGAGCTCATGTGCTTTATTCTCTCTTTATTGCTTTAATAACTTTCTATCGGACGTGCGGACCCCTGGAGTGCCATAACTTTGCACAAAGGGACACTTAAGTGCCATAACTTATGAAAGGTACACTTAAGTGCCAAAATCTGAGTAAAAGGGATCACTTGAGTGCGAATCCGGCCAAAGTTCGGCTAAAATGCCGACGTGGCATTTTTCCGGCGAAGCGAGCTCAAAACGACGCCATTTTGCAAGCTGACATGGCCAAATAATGCAAAAACGGCGTCGTTTTGGGCTGACGTGGTAAAAAAATATATAAAAATTAATTACATTAAATTAAAAATTAAATTTAGTTAAAATATTTAAAAAATAATTTTAAAATTTTAAAATTTTAAAAATTTTAAAAAAATTTTAAAAAAAGGAAAGAGGGGGAGGCGGCTGAGGGATCAGCCCTCAGCCGCCGCCGCCGCCGCCGCCCCTCGGTCGCCGCTGGGATGGGCCGACGGCCAAGGCCCGGCGACCCCGGCCGACCGGCGGCGAGGGCTCGCGAGCCCTCGCCCCAGATCAGGGCGAGGGTCACAGCCCTCGCCCTCGCCACTGGCCATAGATCTGGGGAGGGTTGCGGCCCTCGCCTAGATCCGGCGAGGGTTGGTGGCCCTCGTTGGATCTGGGCAAGGGCTGCGACCCTTGTCCCGATCTGGGGCGAGGGCTCGCTGGCTCCTGGCTAGGGCCCGGCGACCCCGGCTGACCCTCCCCCCGCCGTCGCCGGCCCTTCCCCGGCGGGGCGGGGGGGGGGCGGCGGGCGGGCCGAGGGCTAATCCCTCGCCCGCCTCCCCCTTTCATTTTTTTTTAAAAATTTAAAAATTTTTTTAAAAATTTTAAATTGTTTTTTAATATTTTAACTAAATTTAATTTTAAATTAAATTAAATTAATTTATATATATATTTTTTACCACATCAGTCCAAAATGATGCCGTTTTTGCATTATTTTGCCACGTTAATGTGCAAAACAGCGTCGTTTTGGGCTCGCTTCGCCGGAAAAATGCCACGTCGGCATTTTGGCCGGACTTTGGCCGGAGTGGCACTTAAGTGATCCGTTTTTCTTCGAATGTGGCACTTAAGTGTACCTTTCGTAAGTTATGGCATTTAAGTGTCCCTTTGTGCAAAGTTATGGCATTTGAAGCGTTCTTTTGCCCTTTCTATCGTGTTCATTCCCCCTTTCTATTATGAAGTCCCCCTTTATGTAGGCTTAGCTTAGGCCATTCTTCGATGTTTATTTCCTAATTTCAATCAAAAGTGTATCAATGTTATTCAATATGACACAAATTCTTCATTAAATTTCAGTCATGTAAGCTTGTTCAAATTTTATACTCCTATGGGCTCATTCTCCAATTTAATTAAGCTTAAAACCTTGCTGCTTAAGTCCATTAACTCTAGTCCAATCAAAATGCAAATTATATGGGCTTATTAATATCACATGAAGATATTCCTAATATATAAATGCAATTAAAAATAGGGAAATTCCAAATAAGGGCTTGAAGTGGAACCGTTTTCTCAAAAAAAGGATACAAAATGAATCTTGTCTCAAATAAATGCTTGAAGTGGTCAAATTAGTCTCAAACAAGGGCCTAGTGAGCACATGCATCTCACATGCCACTTTCTAAACTATGTTGGGTCATTTTTGTCGGGAGGCAATTTTTTTTGTTTTCATTCTTTTTTTTTTCTATACATCTTCTTCCTTATTCTTCCTTCATTTCTTACATACTCATCCAAGTCACTTGCAATGTCTGATCTAGTATGAACTGATGGCATTGAGCCACCCGAGCTCGATTTTAGTGGTGATTCAAAACTAGAATGATGGCTTTGAGAAAGTAGCCCCAATACCTTGTCGATGGAAATGAGCTACTCCACTTGTACAGAACCACCATGGCATGCTTGCTAGGTTCATCGGCTTGTCGAGCCATGCGTGTCAGAGCGGTGCTACACGTGCAGTATTGTGGGGGCATGGTTCTCGGTGAAGAAGGAATTGAAGGGAGATATTGGGTGATCACGTCTACGGGAGTGGTCATTGATGATGACATAGTAACAAATGCAGATAACCAATACTATAAAGGGTTAAATGACATTGATAGTATTGTTCATTAATAAAGGATTTGCCAAACCTTTTCAAAAGAGGATTGAAATACTCGGACTTTCTTAAAAATTTCAAATCTGGATACGATATAATTCTTTACATCAAATAAGCAAATAGATGAAAGTGTTGTATATATGGTGGGTTAATAAATTAACGAAAGTAAGCAAAATGAGATATGTTGTTTTAGTATATGTATCTCATTAATTCGTGTATCTCTCGAGTTTGTGTACCTCTTGGATTCACCTATTTACTTAATTCATGATTCATGTATTTCTTGGATTTTTTGTATCCATTTAATTCATGTATCTTGTAGATTCTTGTATCTATATTCATGGTTCATGTACCGCTTCTAAACATGAATTCTAAAATTCTATAAATAGACTTCAAACTCTTCATTCCAAGAAAAAGCAAAAACACTTACATATCATCTCTCCAAGATTCTGTAATTGTCGCAGTTTCATGAAGTGTTCAACAAAGTCCTATTTGTATAATGCTGATACTAACAGGTTCGAGGTGTTGTATCTTGGAAGGCGAAATTCATGAAGTTGCTTAACACTGTAGGCATGAACTAATCATCATTCGTATCTCACATCCAATTCTTTTTATGTTGTTATTACTTTCTTAAATTAATTTTCTGGTTACAACAAACAATTTTACGTATTCTTCCACCAAAATGTTTCTTCTTTTCTTCTTCTCCTCTATAATTTTCAACAATCTTAAGACAATTATTGTTCTCACTGTTTGTTGGGTTTATTAGAAAATCAAGATGGTTAATAGCAATCAAGTAACCAATGATGTTGGAATGTTTCTAGAGATGTTCCTTTGGTTGTTTCGAGTAGTGAGGTTCAAATCTCGTGGCCTGGTGTTGTGGCAACAAATGCTGTAAGTCTTCAAGCTGAAACTATTTATGGTGGTATGGTACAAGTTGCTTGATTGATTTACTCAAGACTATTTTTCAAAACAGTATAGGCCAAATGGCATATAGTCAAATTTTTGGAAGGATAATTCAATGAGCTTTGCCTTGTTTGATGGTACTACCTCCAATACCATTGAATGAGAAATTGAAGAAATTTAGTGTGGACTTTAAGCAATGGCAGCAGAAATATGCTGAAAGATTGATTGCTGTAGTGATGTTTGAGGTATCCTTGGTGTTAAACAATACTGATTAGTGATTGGACACAGGTGCCACAAATCACATTTGTGTAGATAAACACATGTTCTCGTCTTACAAGAAGCCTGAGAAAGAAGGGAAGTTTTATGTGACTAACTCTACATTAGCAAATATTGTCGGGAGAAGAAATGTGATCCTTGTCACGTCCCGATCCTTTGAGCACGTGCCTATCCCTCATCTTGGTCGATTAATAGTGACGTCCCAAGACGCATCGTCGACCCTGTCTTTTTAATACGCATGCAGAAGCATATGAGATCCCTAGACAATAAAACAATGGGATAGGAAAGTAGAGCCAATTTTTCACAAAAGACCTTTTTATAAACACACTGGTTTATATACAGAAGCCTACAAAGAGGAATTGGCTTTCAACAAAGGAGAAATGTCCTAAGACTATCTAGTCGGACATGCTCGCTGATTCTCCGGGCTTCACCTTCTAAACTTTGGGCCTCAGGTCCTCCACCGCGGTCAACTAGGAACCTAAAAAATGATTGTACAATAACCAGTGAGATAATGTCTTAGCAAGTTCTACCCCCTAAGACCCGATTAGGAAACTAATATGCCCTAAAGACTGCCTAAGCACAAGTGTGGAAGCAGGTTAAATGGAAGAAGAAGAAGCCCCTCCTGTCGAAAGAAGGACCCCCATCTCGTTCGGCTTGTTCCAGCGATGAGGGCCAAAACCTCAAATTAAAGGAAACCGCCCCCGAGAAGGGCCTATCCTCCACTTCCTCTCGTAAGCCTTTGAGGGGGCTTAGCTTGCCTTTGAAGTCGATAACCTCCCTTTCCAGCCCTACACCGGTTAGAATCAGCCCCTTCGAAGCCTCGTCATTGGCTCCGCTTGATCCTAGCGTTGAATCGAATGTCTCGGCCGACCTAATTAGTAGCTTGGATGAGGACTTGCTCTCTCCTTACTCGTCCTCGAAGGCTCCTCTTGCTAGTAGAAGGGTCAATACCATGCAAGATAAGCTGCTGACCCTCGCTCCAGACCTGACTCCTGCTATGACCCCTGTTGCTTCGGTGGCTAGTCGGCGAAAGCCCACAAAGCGGAGGTAAGTCGCTCCTCCCTCCCTTACTACTTAGTATATATAGTTACATGTACATAGGTTTTTGGAATATTGGGGTCTTGTTGACCCAGTTAGGCAAGCAGAGGTCCGTCGCCTAGTTTCCTCGAACGGTCTGTGCTTGGTTGGTCTCCTGGAGACTAAAGTCCCGGAGGCTCTCTTCTCCTCCATCTCTACGAGTTTAATGAGGGATTGGTGCTGGTTAGCAAACTATAACTGCTCTCCCAAAGGTAGGATTTGGATTGGCTGGGACCCTACGGTTGTTAACTTTGACGTATCCTCGATCGAAGCCTAGGTGATTCATGGGAATCTAAAGATCCTAACTTCAGGTGTGGATTGTTGTATCTTAGCGGTCTATGCTGAACACACCTTTTCGGCCCGGAGACCGCTGTGGGAGGACCTTATTTTCAAAAGTGCAGCTTTGCAGGACTCGCCTTAGCTTGTAGCGAGTGACTTTAATGCTATCAAAGATTCGTTTGATAGACTAGGGGGCACAGACATTTGGATTCCGTACTTTGATGAGTTTAGACAGTGCTTACTTCAGGCTGAGCTAGATGACCTAAGGAACGTTGGCTTTCGGTTTACCTGGACTACTTCTTCTGGTGCTTCGCGGAGGTCATGAAAGATTGATAGGGTCCTTCTCAATGCCAAATGGAGCCAGGATTTCTCTTATTCAGAGGCTTCCTTCCTTGCACCTGGTATTTCTGATCATTTCCTTATGGTGGTCAAAGTTTTAAACTCGGTACCTCGAAGGAAACCTTTCAAAATTTTCAATTATTGGATGGAGCATCCGGATTTCAACTCAATTGTCAACCAAGTTTGGGAGGAGCCAAGTGATGGTGTGCCCATGTTTAGACTGATGTGCAAGTTAAAGTCCCTTAAAACTCATCTCAAGCTTCTCAATAGAGAGTCTTTCTCCAACATCTCCGTGAGGACTTCGAAAGTGAGGGTGGCTTTAACGACCACACAGCTTGGCCTCCAGCAAGACCCGACTTCTGTTGATCTTGCAGAGTTGGAGAAGTGTCAGCATCAAACCTTCTTGGACCTGCGTTCTAAGGAAGAATCTTTTTTCACGCAGAAGTTCAGAATCAGGTGGCTGAAAGATGGAGACTGCAACACTAAATTCTTCCATCATTATGTTAACAAAAGACATTTGAGAAACATAGTCCTTTCCATTATGGATGCGTCAGGTATTCAAGTCACTAACTTAGAGCTAGTTGAGCAGCGCTTTGTCAGCTACTTCAAAGACCCCTTGTTGCCGCGAGTAGTGCATGGAAGACCCTCGGTCCAGGAGATTCAGGAGGTTATCTGGTTCCCCCTGAGTGTTGACCAAGTTAGCTTTCTTGCTCGGCCCGTCTTCGATTTAGAGATTCGGGACACTCTTTTTTCCTTAGCTAGGGGCAAAGCCCCTGGACATGATGGATTTACGGTTAAATTCTTTAAGCATAACTGGGGGACGGTTGGATAGTTGGTCATGATAGCAGTGAAGGACTTCTTCATCACGAGTAGACTCCTAAAGGAGATTAACAACACCATCTTGGTTTTAGTACCAAAGGGCCCTATTGCGACAACTGTCGATGACTTCAAGCCCATTGCCTGTTGTAATACTATTTACAAATGTATTACCAAAGTTTTGGCCAATCGGGTTGCAGCAGTTCTTCAGGGTGTTGTTGGTGTTAGGGAAATCCCTTATGATGTTTTGAAGATGACAAAATAAATCAAAGGCTACTAACATGTTTGATGGTTGAGTAATAGACTATGCAGATGATAGAACGTGTAAAAGATATTATCAAAGTCTATTCTTGGAAGAACCGTAAGACGACTCTATGCTGAAGCCGAACCAGAAAACAGACTTTATCTTTGAAGCGAGTATGCTCAGATTCAGATTGTAAAGTCTATCGCACTCGCACTCGATTGTAAAGTCTATCGCACTCAGACTCAGATTGTAAAGTCTATTGCTCTCAGACTTTACATACAGATTCGAAAGAACGTAACATAAGCCCAATCATACAACAGCTAGTAATCTAGTTTGGATTCCACATCAAGATTGATTTGATTGACTCAATCTATTTGATTGACAATTGGATCTTGAAGACAAGAACTTTCCAAACGAAGAAGCTTTACTTATGGAAACCAAGATTCCGTTTGTATGGGCGATCGAAATCAATTTGGGATTTTACCTTTGTCACTCAACGGCTACTAAATCTTCTAGATACAGTGCTGTCCAATGGGTATATTGGAAGACGATCCTCAAGATACTGTCCAACGGCTAGTTTGGAAGTGGAGGAGTATTTAAGGAGATGAAAGACCGATGAGCAAGTAAGAGACGGAGCGTAGAATTTATAATTCCAAAGTCCGAGCGATCTTTGTTTATACACTTGTCTTTGGTGAGCTTAATCGTTTGTGATCGTGAGAGAAATACCAAAAGAGTGACTTAGTGAGATAGTGTGATCTACTACTAAGTATTTGCACTCAAAATTGTAATCTCTTGTTGATTGCATAGTGGAATCCAGCAAGAAGGCTGTTAGCGTGGGAGAGTGGACGTAGGCTTGGATTAAGCCGAACCACTATAAACCTTGTGTTCTTATTCTCTTCCTTAACTCCTTTGTTTTGTTCGAAGTTTATTTTATTCCGCATATATTTGCCAAGGTTTATTTTAAACACCTATTCACCCCCCTTTAGGTGTTCATACTAGCACTCTTAATTGGTATCAGAGCCAAGTGCTCGGTTTATAAAAGTGTTTTTACTTTTGAGCTAAAGATCTTCTATGGCTAGTATCTTGGCACCAGGACTAATGGAAGGGCAAAGCAACACCAAGCCACCATATTTTGATGAAAATGAATACAACGTTTGGAAGAACAAAATGAGAGCATTCCTAAGATCCATAGATCCTTTGCAATGGGATGTTGTGGAAAAAGGAATCAATCCCACTGCTGCATCTACATCAAATAAGATTGGCAAAGACAAAGAAACCAAACCCCCCGCTTCTATGTCTCGGACGGAGTTGTCCAAAAGAGAAGCGCTTGATGCTAAAGCCATTTATTCTTTATATTGCACTTTGTCTCCTATTGAATATAACCGAATTTCTTCATGTGAAACAGCAAAAGAAGTTTGGGAAAGACTTCATGTTACATATGAAGGAACCGATCGTGTAAAAGAGACAAAAGTAAACTTCCTGCTCGGCAAATATGAATCCTTCAAGATGAAGCAAGGAGAGTCGATTGGAGATATGTTCAGCCGTTTTACAGAAATTGTAAATGGTTTAGCATATCAAGGTCAGCAAATTTTTGCCCCAATGAAGGTCAACAAACTCTTGTGAGGTCTCTCAAAAGATTGGAACCATGTAAAGACTTCAATCCGGGAGACTCAAAGGATTATGCCACTCTCCATTGATGAATTGATTGGCACTCTTCAATCCTATGAAGTGGAACAAATCAACGACGAAGATCCCGAAGGTAAGAAATCCATCGCTTTAATATCTAATGCTGATTTTGATGACACAGACTCAGAATCCGATGAGGAAATCGAGGTAAGCCATTCAAAAATTCCTCTCAAACTTTCAAAGTATATAAATGAGCTGTGCTTAAATCTCAAATCTTCTCTTAAAAGGATCTTTGAACTTAAAAAGGAGAATTCTCGGCTTAGGCAACATGATCTTTCTCAAAAAGAAAATTTTGAAATTTTGCAAAAAGATTTTCTACAAACAAAAGAAAATCGAGATTTACTTGTCAAAGAAAATGATTCTTTGAAGAAAGAATTTTCAAATATTTCGACAAGATTTTCAAATGGTTCAAAAACATTAGAGCATATTCTTTCTATACAAATACCGTACTATAATAAGTCGGGACTTGGTTTCAATAAGGAAAATGATTCTCTAATTGATTTTCCTAAAGTCAAGGAGAGACTTAGACAAAGACCTCCAAAGGCATTTTACAAAAATCATTTTCAAAAAGTGTTTGTAAAACCTGTTGGTGGAAATGCCCTCAAGTGTTCAAATTGTGGAGATTTGGAACACTTTGAGAAAGAATGTCCTAAAGTCTAGAGATCTGTCAAGAAAGATTGGATAAAAACAGCATACTCTACTAACTCTCATGGACCCAAGAAAAAATGGGTACCAAAGAAAAGATGAGTTCTTTTTGCAGGAAATAAAGGAAAAGAAGAAATTGGTAAGGAATGTTTTTGGGCACATAATTCTCATTATGCTTGAAATTCGATATATCATTGGTTGATTCACATTTTATAATGATCATATTTTTTGATTTGCTTTATTGAAGAAAGAATCGTGTCATTTATTATTCGAGAGTTGAGATTTGATACGTGTGGTTATTTTTGATATTTTGCTTAGAGACAAATGAATTTATTTGGCTTGATTTTATACTCTCAGATTTTATCATATTTTGCCAAATAGAAATCTGTTTTACGTGATATTAATTTATTATGCAAAATATTCTTTCTTAAATACTCAAGGATTTCATTCTCCCTGATTTTATTATACTATGACTAAGTGAGAATTTATTTTTCAAAATATCATTGTGCATAATATTCTTTCTTTGAATACTTTGTTATGTTGAATAAAGAAATAATATTTGATTATGGAGATTTCATATTTTGCTCTAACGGAATGGAAGGATCCAAATTGATGGATACCAAAAAGGAAATGAGTTGATTACAGGAAATTCAATGAGGCAAGAATGATTGCAAATCTACGTAGATTTTGGTGCAATAAGAAAAGAATCTCAAGCGAAGATTGGTAATGTTTTTTTTCAATGGTATATTTCAAACATATACCATGGGTAAGAGAATATTTTTTATCATCCCGCCTTACAAATTTCTACGTGCATTTATCATAACTTTAGATGATTGTTTATTATATTGCAAATATCTTTTGTCATAAATATAATGTATTGCAATTTTGGCACGTGACAGAAATATCTATTTTCCTTTTGCAAAATGCATATCTGAAATTTATGCTCAAGGAAATCTCTTTGACCTCAAAAGATATTATTGCATATATATGGATACTCTTGCTATATTCTTAGAAGATATATTATATCTAGCAAGTTTGATCCGTAAATCAAAGGAAGGTATTACGTGACAGTTTTGCAAAGATTGTTATCTATACAAGATTTTGCAGGTTGAAAAAGAATCTTCCATATGGATTTGGGAAAGCTAGACTTAAAAATCATGGAGATTCTATACTATCTTCTGGAGGCTCAAAAATTCCCTTCCTTATGCAAAGTTTTTGCAAATATTGTTAAGGAAATCTCTAATGTGTCGTACAAAAGGCTGAGTAGTTCTGAATTTTAATTTTATATATGCTATTCAATTTATTTATTTGAAGAAAGGGCATTATATATTATGTGGATATTATTACAGCTTATTTGTGCAAAAAGTTCGTTAAGATTATGCAGGTTGAATTCGAGAAGAGCTTGATTGAAGAAAATAAATTTCTGCCTCGAATTTCAAAATGCAAATGATCGTTGTGGATATTGTTGCTACGAAGGATATAATGGAAAAATATTATGCTCAACGTGCACAAGCAACAATTGTTTCTATTCGCAAATATTGTCATGATGACAGGGGGAGAAAGCGAATCCAAAAATAAAAGGAAAAGAATCGAGATCACCTCAAAAAGGCAACAAATTGAGGGGGAGCATTGATCAATTATGGAAAAATCTTTTTGAATCGATTGTGATCTTGATTATTATGGAAGGAAGGAAAGGTAAATCTGTCAGAATTTGTTGAGTTCTAAAAAATCCGGTTAGTGCATCTTTTATTACCTTTTGTCATTAATAAATCTTTTATTGATATTATCATTTTATTATGACAAAAATGGTACGTGAATTTTATGATGCATCCGTGATTTTTATTGGATATTTGCTGATATTTATGATCGAAGTGAGCTATATTGCATATCTTTAATATTCGATTTACTTTATAAAAGCTGATTTTTGGAAATTGTGATTCATGCAAGATATTTGTTATCATTCTCTACGTGATACTTTTTCCATTATTATCGCTTTTTGATTATGACAAAAGGGGGAGAAAATATGAATATGCATATGTATTGATTGGTTGATATTATTTATTGCATAATATTGAGCTATGATTATTTTTTTTCTATATATTGTTATGCTCAATCTGTTTGCTATCTTCTGACATCCTTTGATTTAAATTAATATCTTTAAAAGTATGTTTACAAATCTGCATATTCAGAGATTGTTTTGTCATCATCAAAAAGGGGGAGATTGTTAGGGAAATCCCTTATGATGTTTTGAAGATGACAAAATAAATCAAAGGCTACTAACATGTTTGATGGTTGAGTAATAGACTATGCAGATGATAGAACGTGTAAAAGATATTATCAAAGTCTATTCTTGGAAGAACCAGAAGATAGACTCTATGCTGAAGCTGAACAAGAAAACAGACTTTATGCTGAAGCAGAATATGCTCAGATTCAGATTGTAAAGTCTATCGCACTCAGACTCAGATTGTAAAGTCTATCGCACTCAGACTCAGATTGTAAAGTCTATTGCTCTCAGACTTTACATACAGATTCGAAAGAACGTAACACAAGCCCAATCATACAACAGCTAGTAATCTGGTTTGGATTCCACATCAAGATTGATTTGATTGACTCAATCTATTTGATTGACAATTGGATCTTGAAGACAAGAACTTTCCAAACGAAGAAGCTTTACTTATGGAAACCAAGATTCCGTTTGTATGGGTGATCGGAATCAATTTGGGATTTTACCTTTGTCACTCAACGGCTACTAAATCTTCTAGATACAGTGCTGTCCAATGGGTATATTGGAAGACGATCCTCAAGATACTGTCCAACGGCTAGTTTGGAAGTGGAGGAGTATTTAAGGAGATGAAAGACCGATGAGCAAGTAAGAGACGGAGCGTAGAATTTATAATTCCAAAGTCCGAGCGATCTTTGTTTATACACTTGTCTTTGGTGAGCTTAATCGTTTGTGATCGTGAGAGAAATACCAAAAGAGTGACTTAGTGAGATAGTGTGATCTACTACTAAGTGTTTGCACTCAAAATTGTAATCTCTTGTTGATTGCATAGTGGAATCCAGCAAGAAGGCTGTTAGCGTGGGAGAGTGGACGTAGGCTTGGATTAAGCCGAACCACTATAAACCTTGTGTTCTTATTCTCTTCCTTAACTCCTTTGTTTTGTTCGAAGTTTATTTTATTCCGCATATATTTGCCAAGGTTTATTTTAAACACCTATTCACCCCCCTTTAGGTGTTCATACTAGCACTCTCAGTTGGGCCTTTTCAAAGTGCATTTGTAAAAGGCCAGCAGATCAAGGATAATATCCTCCTGGCTCAGGAACTCTTCTCTGGATTCCACCTCGATCCTTATTCACCTAAATGCGCAGTTAAAGTGGATTTCAGGAAAGCCTACCACACTGTGGACTGGGATTTCCTTGAGATTGTTCTTTTGGCTTTTGGGTTCCCCAACCATATGACTCGGCTCATCATGACATGTGTACGTGCTCCCAAATTTTCCATTGCTTTGAATGGGGAATTACATGGTTTCTTTGCAAGTGGTTGAGGACTTCGATAGGGGGATCCCATATCTCCCTTTTTGTTTACTCTGGTCATGGAGGTGTTCTTCGGTATCCTATTTATCCGCTCTTCGAAGCTGGACTTCAAATATTTTTGGAGATGTAGAGCAACAAACCTCTCACACTTATTCTTCGTGGATGATGTCTTCCTTTTCTGTGAAGCCGATTTGCCTTTGGTGGAGCTCCTCAATGATGGTCTCCAAATCTTCTCAAAGTGGAGTGGTTTGTACCCAAACACAAACAAGAGTGAGATTTTCCTTGCAGGAGGTTCGACGTCTTTAAGGACTCAAATTCTTCTTGCCTTTGGCTTCCATGAAAGGAACTTGCCAGTTCGTTACTTGGGGGTTCCCATCATCACATCTAGGCTCAGCAAGGCGGATTGTTGCGTTCTAATCAACCGCATTACTGCACGGGTATAATCTTGGACCCATTGCTTTCTGTCCTTTGCCGCCCGTTTGCAGCTGATCAAGTCAGTCCTTCATGCCATCCAAGCCTATTGGGCTAGTGTTTTCATTTTACCCATAGCTGTGCTGGATCAGATCGAACAAATTCTCATACAATTTCTTTGTAAAGGCCCAGAATTGGGTAAATGGGGTGCAAAGGTGTCATGGGAGGATGTCTGCCACCCAAAAGAGGAGGGTGGACTTGGTATCTAGAGGCTTTAGGATTGCAACAAGGCTGCCATGCTCAAGAATATCTGGCTTTTGTTTTTGGATAGAGAGTCATTGTGGTGCAAGTGGATCCACTCGACCTTCTTAAAAAGGACGAACTTTTGGGTTGCCAAAAAGTTGACCTACTGCGTACGGGTGTGGAAGAAGATCCTACAACTCAGGACTAAATTCTGTAGCTCCTTTTATTGGAGGATAGGGGATGGCCATTCGATGTCTCTTTGGTTTGATAATTGGCACCCCAGGGGTCCCTTGAATTTATTTATTTATTTATTTTTCAGATTCTCTCATCTATAGCTCTGGCTTTTCTAAGCAGGCGACAGTGGCTGACCTTTTCACCAACCTTAGCTAGGCGGTCAAGACGGTGTTGGATTCGTGGGAGCACCCCCTTCCAGTCCTTGCCCAGAACTCGGATTGTTTTTGCTGGAATGAGAGTGCCTCGTGCCTCTTCTCGGTGGCTTCGACTTGGGAGTCCATTAGGAGGAAGAATATTAGGGTCTATTGGCATGCGTTCATTTGGAACAACTCAATTACTCCAAGGTACCAAGTAAATATGTGGCTTATTGCTAAGCGCAGACTTCCTACCCAAGCTCTTTTATTATCTTATGGCAGGATAGAAAGCGCTATGTGTCCTTTTTGTAATGAAGAGCCGGATTCTATAGATCATCTATTTTTTGGGTGTCGCATCACTGTCGGCATAGCTTTCTTTTAGGTGGCCAGATGTAATCTTCTGTGGCGGAACAGGTCGTAGGGAGAGAACCTCAGTTGGGCCGTCTCCCTTCTTTCGAGCAAAGACTTTTATAAGTGCATTGCCCGCTTCTCTTTTGGTGCTCTCTGTCATATAATCTGGAAGCACAAGAATGTCATCCTTTTTAGGGAGGAGTCCCTCGCTATTCCCTCGGTGAAGAACCATCTTTTTAACGTTGTCAGGGACAGGGCTATCACTTTCAGGAGTGTGCAGGATATTATAAGGAATAGGAGGTTGCAGCGTAGCTGGGGTATTGACCCGATCATCTTCTCATCTAGAGACTCTGTTGCTTCTGTAGGGCTGTACATTCTGCTGGTTTACAGGATGCCTAGAGGCTATTCTCCCTGTGTTTTTACATGATGGAGGCGATATACTTGTTGGTGACTACTTCGGTGTGCTATGGGCTGCTACGGTTCTCCTAGGTGGCTCCTCCCTTCTAGCGTTTGGCGGGTTGTTGTTCTTATGCTGGCGGATGCGGTCTTGCGGTTGATTGCTCCTGCGTCTATCCAGCCTTGTTGTTGCCCTTGCTGCTGTTCTTCTGCTGGGTGTTTGTACCTGTTGTTTAGGCTGTTTTGGCTTCTGTTTGTTTTGTTTCCGCTTTGTTTTGTGGTCTTCCTTGTTTTCTTTCGGCTCCCTTCCACTCATTTTGACTTGTCGTCTTTATGAGTGTAAGTTTTTGGTGCCGAACCCTCTTGTATAGTTTGGTTTAAAGCTCAATATATTCTTACTTTTACCCAAAAAAAAAAAAAAAAAAAAACTCCGGCTATGTTATGTTGAACAGTTAATGTTCATGTTAGCAATTTTCACTAAATTGCCTAGATGGATCGAATTGGTATAAATACAAAAGGTTTATGATTCAATTGATAATTAAAAAAAGTTTAGGATTGAATTGATACAATTACAATATGTTAATGACCTTTTTGGTAATTTTCCTATAAAAAGATGTGGTATCAAGTATGTCTACTTTCTTTTGTGAGGTCCAATATATCATGAGACTTGGACATTCAATCTCATAAAAAAAAAAGAAGGGTTAACACCTTGAAAAACCTCAACTCGTATCTTTGTGACAAGTTTACCTTAAACTAATTTTTTTACTACGAAAAAAACTCCAAATTGGTACACATTTGATAAATTCACCCCAAACTAGTATATTTATGACAGATTTACCATTTATTAATTGCCGTTAAATTTTATTGTCAAATTATTGAGTTGGATGACATGTGACAGTTAATCGATATACTAGTTTGGATTTTACTCTTTGTTTGTCACAGTTGTACCGGTTTTGTGTTTTTTAAGGTATTAATCCAATTTAAAAGAGGATATATTTGTCACAAAAGTACCAATTTTGATTTTTTAATGGTCAAACAAATTAATTTGGGATAAATTTGTTGTAAGCGTACCAATTTGAGCGCATGTGTACCAGTTTGGGGTTTTTCAAGATCAAAAAATTAATTTGGGATAAATTTATTATAAAATGTACTAGTCTGAAGTTTTCAAGGTATTAACCCAAAGAAAATCTATTGTCTCAATTCTAAGATGGTGAAATTTGATCAGATAGTGCGCTATGTACCCTCTTTGAAGCTTGACCCAATGCAATCCTTGCTTTGGTTGTTATGCAAAATTGACCAGAACCACCTAGGGCGGAATAAACCAACTTGGGATTTTTATGGGGGAAGCAAGTCAAAAAGTCCCCATTTCCTATAAAAAAAGATGGGAATTTTTTTTTTCTCTCGTCAACAAGTAAGGAAATAAAGGAAATGAAATCAACATGTACATGCTTGTCGTGCATAATTTAATACTTCAGAAGGAGAAAGAATCTTACGCATCAAAACACAGTCATCAATTATCCAAGTCTATATATTTCAAAACTTAAAATCAAATTTCTTGTTTATATTGTAATACGAAATCACTGGGAAAATTATCCAAAAAATCATAAATTTATTGTACTGCCAATTCAATTTTAAATCTTTCAAGTTTATCAATTGAATCCTAAATTTTTTGACATTTTGCTAGTGAGTTCATCTAGCCAATTTTGATAAAAAATTGCTAACGCAGACACTAACCATTTTACATAATATAGTCGACACTAATGCATAAAATTTTAAATTGCATATTAATATTTTTCGGTTAATTTTCATTTTTCTACTCCTTTTTTTTTTTTTTTTTTTTTTTTTTTTTTATGTCTCTTCTTCCTCTAACTGGTCATCAACAAGCTCGAGCTCCCCCAATGACCTAGAGGAAGAAGGTAAAGGCCAAAAAAGAAAAAAATTAAAATATTATTAAAATTATTCACATCGGTGCTAATTGTGTCACGTAAGATGGCCGGTATTCACGTCAATAATTTTCTCATAAAATTGACTAGATGGACTCAATTGGCAAATATGAAAATATTTGAGACTCAATTGACAAAATTGAAAGGTTTATGATTGAATTGATAAAAATATAATAAGTTTAGGATTTTTTAGATAATTTTCTTGGAATTTTTTTCTCTTTTTTGGATAAGTAATGTTAGTCCGCTACCACAACAACATATATAGCACACATAAGAGACTTTTTCGCTGAGGACTGCGTTGTCTTTTTCCACGCGTACCTACCATGCATAAACTAGAAAATTGGTTGTTGGCTAGAGTTCAAGTCTATCATTTATTTTATTTTTTTTATTTTTTAAATAGATCAATGAATGAACAAAATCCTCGTTCTCTGAATTTAATTGGACCTATTACTTTAACCAGTTGGCTTATCCGGTCAACCTAATCTTTCTATTTCAAGTCTTCAACTGCTATAGTAAATCCCAACTTCTTGATAAAAGACTCAAAGTATTAACAATAAAAAAATAGAATGTTAAAATAAAACATGAAAATATAAAATATAAAAGATAGAATGTTAAAATGCATGTGTTGAGTGTTCATGTTAAATTTAACTTATAGTGTATGTCTGTTTTTATTTACTGTATATAACAAATCTGAGTATGTTGTTTTCTTGTAATATTCCCAATCCGATGACTTCCAGCAGATCGAGACGATAGGCTCATTGAATGTTCTCAATTAACTGTAAAGACTTCAGACGCAAAATACTTAGTTTAATTAGTTATCAATATATGGAAGCAGAGGGTGAATGTGTTATACCAGTAATAACATCCATTTTGTAGACATTGCTGATCTGAGGGCCATATCGAAACGTTGCCCCGCTAATGCCTGCACTAGAGAGCGTACCACCCACAGTTAGGTACAAATGATCTGTCCATGAAACTGGTGCAACACCGTGTTTCTCCCACGCATCGATCCATAATTGTTGGCCGCTGTCATTGGCACAGTGGCCAAGCATCCGGCTCCACAACACAATGATGTCACGCCACTTGTGACCAAGAGACGTCATGTCCACAACGAGCCCATTGCTAGCCATAGCTTGTCCCCAGATGGAGTGGCCGTATCTTCTGGCTGAGATAGTGAAGGGAATAGAGGATTCAGGGCGAAAAGGGCGAAGGATGGCTGTGGGAATTTCTCGGAGGATGAGGCTGAAGTCAACGGAGGCCGCACAAATGGTTCTGGGGTTGACGTGAAGGTTGTTGCCGGTGGGGAGAGAAAGGAGCTTGTGGTATAGTGAATTGGTCCAAAGCTTGCATTGGCGTGCCATTGAGAGCAATGCGCTCGTAATTCTGAGTTTTACTATCATGCAACGTGAGGCCATTGGATGATTTTCTGCCAATTTTAAGGTTGAAGGAACAAAGAGATGACAAGCAAGGGGAGGAGTTGAGAGAGAGAGCTCACTAGGGCCTCATATATAAGCACGCTTAGAGGGACACTATTGCAAAGCCGTTCCCTCTTGGAAAAGAAAGCACCAGCTATGCAACTTGTAAGAAGATAATTGTTAGGGTTCTTGGCTTTGATTTGCAGATATTTTGATATCGTTAGTCAGTGGTTTGACTTTCAGTTGATTTCTCTGTATTGTCTCCATCGGGTCACCAGTAAAGCATATCCATCTGTAGGAAACTTCTTTTATCTTTCTTGCAGACTGAGTATGTTCCTTGAGTTCAAAGGGGAATATTAAATTTCATGTTTAGGATATTAGTTGTGCTTAATTCATGAAGATTTTATTATCACATAGTCAGCGAATAAATTTTATTCGATTTTTTTTTCTATCTTCTAGACTGAGATGCCAAAGCCAGAAAAAGCGAACCCTAAAAAACCGTGTAACCCTCCTGAGTTTTTAAAGAATCGTTTAATATTTATAATACTATGAAGAAATAAGTCAAACACTGACATAATACTATGAAGAAATAAGTCAAACACTGACATAAAATATGTACATGTATATGGAAAATATAGAGGTTGATGTACTGGATATATCATCTAATGTTATGGAAACACACTTTGCAGAAACCTTCGTTTGCAACACGAAATCTCAGTTTTGAGGCTTTTACACTTCTTGAATCAAACATCTAAAGAGAACTCAAGCTTTAAAATCAAGCTTCACTGGATGAAGCCAAGTATCGAGGCCATCAATTTTGATCTGAGTGAAGTCTAGATGGAGCAGGTTTTTAATGTTTTGGTGTATGGACTCACCAACGGGCTCATATGCATCTGGATTGGGTAAGAATTGCAATAGTTTTATTTAAAACAGGAATATACACAACATCTGTATGTAATCGATCAAGTCTACTATTTAATGTGCAACTAATGCATCTATGGATGGACCTGCCGGTACCCGAACCCAAAAAATACAAATATTCCGAAAACAAATTAATGATATTCACTATATTTTTGTTGTATCTTGGATTTTAATTATAAATTCTATTAGTCCAAATGTGTCGTTCAAATATTTTAGTTTGGACAAACCCTAAAAACTAGCGGAGTCAAGTTTCTATACTTAGAAAAGTTCTAACTGTTACTTGCTCGTCTTCTGAAGTTAAAAACTTGGCGTCGACCACAAATAATATATCAATGGCCAAAAGACTTTTCCACATTGAAGAGGATTGCTCATTTTCATAGGCCAAATCTAGAAGGAAGGAAGTTGATTTGCATGAAATGAGGGTGAAAATCTTTGATCGCAGAGCAAATCTTGAGGTTTCGTTGAGAAAACGACGTCGGATTTCGCGAGGGTCATCGCTGTATTTATCATAATGGATTCTTGTCAAAGATTAAAGATACGCCACGAGGGCCCACGATGAATGCCTGTCCTCTTGTAAATTCACGACTTTGACTTTAAACGTTTGGCAACATCGTGCGACCTGGGTTATAAATCTATAGGCTCTCCCAAGATCCCTCAACAGGAGCCCCAGATTCTTCCTTCAATACAGTAGACTATTTCAACTATTGCCTGAATTATGCATCATAGAAAAAAGAAATTATACTTGAAAAATCTGCTAATGATCTTGGGTTGGATCGATCAGGGTCAGAATTAGGTAACCATCAAGGAGACACACAGGAGATTTGATTCGGGTGTTGCAAGATTTTCTATGATGCATCACCCATCAAAGGATGGTCTTACAAATTGAAGCCTCCTAGTGGTGGGAGGGAACATCGACAAGATCTTCTTCAAGATCTAGTTCATGATTCTGATTTAAGGGCCACATGATGACAAAACTTAAGATTATCCGTGGATCATGTTTTTTCGGACTTCTGTACTTGGGGAGTAACTTGAACATCAATTAGTAAAGAAGCTCACCTTAGGCGACCTTTCATCCAGCTCCTGTGTGCGCACATACAAAGAGAGAGATGGTTATGACTGTTGGATGCACAATTCGGGTAGATGGTATAGCGATGGATCATGGCACGTAGCAATGGCTTCATATTTTCTCCAAGGAGTTGCTCAAGTAGTGGGAGACAATTATAGTGCTAAGTTTCATGAAAGTTCGTAGCACACTAGTTATTATACACAACAATACGTAAATGTTGAACATAGAAGTTCTACCTATCATTTTAATTACTCATATCAGGACATGCAAAATTTAGAGTAATCCATGTTCTACGATTATGATTATATTTAGGGTGGCGTTATTTCCAATCCCATCTTGGCTAAAGCATTCATTTTTATCATTTTTTCCATTGAACTTGGCAAAATACGCCTCTCTCTTCAAATTACATTTCTTTTTCATCATACTAACCAACAAAACTACCTTTATTTTTATCATCTTTCCATTTATCAATTTCACAATATAAATATCAAATTACACTAAAAAAAGATAACATCTTTCCATGTATCATATTATCATTTTGCCTACACAATGTCATTAATTTTAATTTATGATCTCATATTTAAATCACAAAAGTTACATAGACGATTAGAAATTTCTAGCGATAACATCTTATGAATACACAATCAATTGCCTTCTTTTATTTATTTATTTATTTATCAAAGAGCATGAAGGAAACTTTATTTCAAAGTTGAAAATTAAAATTTGAACTATCTAGTTGATTTTGACATTGTGAATGTTTTTCGGGAATAAGTTTGTAGGTTTTTAAAGTTAAATATCGTTGGTTTGTCCTTTCTTTTGAGCCTTTAGCATTTTAATTTGATTTTGCAAGTTGGGGTCAAAAAATTATTTATGCATTCTTCACTTTCAAACTCAGACCATATTTTTCAGAGGAATATTTTTAGCATATTTTAAAGTTTAAATACACTTGATGAGATTGAATATAAAATCAAAAGTAATAACTTAGGATGGTCATGCAACTTATAGATTTCTTTGAAGAATAACTCAACAATCCATGAGGCATCTATAGCTTTGCGATAAATAATAAAGTGTTCCATCTTTGAAAACTTATCAACAATCACAAAAGATCGAATCCACACCCTCGAGTTTATGCAATAGTCCAAGGATAAAAGTCCATAGAGATATCCTCCCGAGGGACCTGTGATATCAGAAAGAGCAAATAAAGGCTAGCATTGGTAGCTTGTCCCTTTCCTACATGGCAACGTTGACACCTCATCACATTGTCGGTATACATTATGTTTCATATGGGGCTGAAAATATTTGGCTTAAACAAGTTTCGTAGTCTTATCATGCCCAAAATGTCCATCATGGTGAATTTCGTCGATCACCCTTTTGTTGAAGAGAGCAATCCGCACACATAGATGGTTTCCTTTGAAAAGGAAGCCATCACATAAAGTAAAATTAGCAAGCCTCTTGTCTTGCGCACCCGAAATGATCTTGGAAAAATAAGGATCTTCTCGATACAATTTTTGAAAATAGTCAAATCTAAGAATAGTAGAACGCTTAACATGGAGTAAAATCTTCTTTTGACTAAGAGCATCAGCAACTTGATTTTGAACTCTGGCTTTATGCTAGATAATGAACATGAATTCCTAAACACATTCAGCCCATTTTGCACACCTAGAATTGAGCTTTTGCTGCCTTGAAATATACTTGAGAGATTCAACTTCAGTGTACAAAATAAACTCCCGATGCATAAGATATTGCCTCTAATGCTCAAGTGTGCGAAATAGGGCATAAAATTCCCAATAATAAGTGCTGTAACGAAGTTTTACACCATTCAATTTCTCGCTAAAGAAGGCAATAGGTCAACCTCCTTGACTTATAACTCCTCTTATGCCAGTACTTGATGCATCACAATATAACTCAAAGACAAGATCAAAATTAGGCAATGCAAGGATAGATGTTATGCTCAACTTTTTCTTAAGATGTTCAAAACTTCTTTGGGTTAAATTTGTCCACTCAAAAAGCTCAATTCTTCATGCAAGAGGCGAGTGGGGTTGCAATGGTGTTAAACTGCGCAATGAACTGCTCGGTAGAAAGAAGTTAGATCATTAAAGTTTCAAACTTAATACACATTTGCTAGATTTAGCCATTCTTCAATAACCTAGATCTTAGCATCATCGACTAAAATTCCTTCTTTAGAGATATGAAATCCCAAGAATAGGATATGTGGCACCATGAGATAGTACTTGTTGGGGGCTACATACAAACATTCTTGCCTTAACACTTGTAACACTTCTTGAAAATGCTACAAGTGCTCATTTGTAGACTTACTAAAAATCAAAATTTCATCAAAATAAACCACAACAAATTTCCCAAGAAATTGCTTCAAAACCTAGGTCATGAACCTCATTAATGTGGATGGTCCATTAGACAATTTGAATGACATGAACAGCCACTCAAACAATTCATCTTTGATTTTGAATGTGGTCTTCCATTCATCTCAAGGCTTGATTCTAATTTGATGATATCCACTCTTTACATCTAGCTTTGAAAAAATGATTGCACCAAAAAGTTGATCCAAAAGATCATGAAGATAGGGAATAGGAAACCTATTTTTGATGGTGATCATGTTGATCGCCCCACTATCAACACACATTCTCCAAATGTCATTTTTCTTAGGCACTAAGAGGGCTGGAATGGCACATGGGTTGAGGCTCTCCCTTATAAAATCCTTACTCGAGTTTTATAACTTGTTGCTGTAATTCTTCATGTTTTGTTGGACTCATTCAGTAATGAGCTAAATTAGGTAGTGAAGCACCAAGCATCAAGTCAATTTGATATGGAATGTCTCTCGTGGGAGGAAGACTAGGTGGTAAGTCCAATGGAAAGACATCTTTCAACTCTTCCAAAAGAGGTTGAGCCTGATGGAGTATGGCAAATACAATTACATTCTCCACATTGTTTTTGTTAAGCAAAATGTACACAATTCTAACTCGCTTCATGGCACCATTTACATCTTTCATCGTGAGTAAAGTAGAGGATAAGAAATTTTCAACCAAATGGATCTTAGAGGGTTCCTTACTAGGCACCTGAATAATTTTCTTTCTTCCATACTCAAAAAAATATGTATAATGGTTGACATGACAATAGTCCTTATATTAAATTGCCAAGATTAGCTAAGAATAATGTGACTAGCATCCATGGGTAGTGTCACACGCCGATCCTCCGAGCATGTGCCCATCCCTCCTAGGTCGATTAATAGCGACGTTCCATGACGCATCGCAGACCCATTCGATTTTAAATACGCATGCGGAAGCAGATATAAATCTCCAGACAATAAAACAATGTGATAGGAGAGTAGGACCAAATTTCGAACTTTAAAAACAACCACACTTATATACAATGCAAACCATAATGCATATATATTCACAAAACAAAGTCCGCAGACAGGTGTGGGGTTTCAATCCTCCCCCAGATCCTCCTCCGAGTCCCCCTCAACGATCTCTCCTTCTTCCATGCTCCAGCTGGAGCCCACTGCTGAGTACTTCAGAGAGTCGGGATCATTACCAAGCTTGGGATCCTTCGCATCCACCACTGATCCACCCTTAGGATCTGTTGTCCCCTTCCCGAACGCTACCTCTAAAACGTACAGAGGTACATCAGATTCCGGTACAGGGCCCACCCTTCGTCCCTCATTGTAATGGCGATACCATGACCGGTATTTGTGGGGCACCTTTTGGGGTTCACCCACATCAACCCAGACAGTGGATTTCACCAGTACATATTCCAAGCCTTCAGGGTGATGGTGTATCGGAATGTGATAACCTATCGGAATGTGATAACCTATCTCAGTTATTTCCTCCGGTATACCAAAATGCTCGGGAGGAGGTGGAGGTGCTGCCATCTATGAACCTGAAATGTTCTCCCACAACGGGATGAGTCTACGTCTCAGCGTGTTCTACCCTCCTAAGACTCGATTAGGAAGAAAATACGCCATGAGGGCTGTTTAAGCACAAACATAGGTCGGATGACTTACCTTTGCCTCTGTTCCTTCCTGCAAGTCAGTATATCTCAAATATACACAAATCACATCAATTCACCTAATTAGATTGAACTATCGATCAATCGACTCAGTCGATTACATGTCACCACGACCTTCCCCTGGTCGGTACATTCAATACTATCTATAAAGTCTTATCAAATCAGGACTGCTCACCCAAAGCTGATAAATAGATAGTATAGCTCGCTCAAAGCTGATAATATAGTATACTATATATGCTTGCCCAAAGCTGATAATATGTGCTCACCCAAAGCTGATAATATGGTATATTATATATGCTCACCCAAAGCTGATAAATTTAGGGCCGCTGGCCAAAATAGTATACCATTCCAATCATATAACCAATTTCTCATTTTTATCATATCCGATAAAAATAGCCATGTGTGGATACACAGTCGACCTTAACCAAAATACTATAATTTCACTTTTAATATTCTCACTACTTTCAACAGTCCAAAATTACATTTTTGGCACTGTAGAACGACGCCCGGTAATTTTTCCAATTAATTACCAAAATTAATTAATTTATGAATAAAATCTAAAATCACAATTAAATTAATTCAGCACAAATTAGAGCTCAAATAAATAAACAGATTGAACCACAATAACCAGCATAAAATTCCGGTCGTTGGCTATCCTAGTCTAATTTCTGAAAAATAATTAATTAATTAAATAATTACTGAAAATATTAAATAAATGCCAATAAATCCAACTTAGGCCCGTAATGCCTAATTGGATGCCGAAACGGACCCGGAAAATTTCCGAGACTCGTTAAATAAATACTAGAGACTATTTACTCGCTAATTGCACAACTATCAACCTAACATGTATCGGCAATTAATTAAATTAACTAATCTAATCTAACTAACCACCTAATCTAGCTTAACTTAAACTAATCAACCCTTAAGCGTGATTAACCTACTGAGTGAGGATTAGTGAGTTAAACTCACTTGTTCAGCGTTCCGATCGGTTCAAATCGACGGGGATGCAACGGGGGACGATTTCCTCCAAAGCAGGCCTAACTTTCGGGGTCGGGAAGCGGGCCAAAACGGGCCACGACTCTTGCTGGAAACCCACTGACTTAGCTTCTGTTCTTGGCTGCAAAAGAGAGGAAATGGGGCTGGTTATGGCGAGCAAGACCGACGGAGATGCAGCGGTTGGTCACGGGTCCAGGCGAGACTCAGTGGGCTTCCGACGATGGCTCACGACGGTCCAAATGTCCACGGCAGCCTGCTGGATGCACGGCTAGTCTGAGACGAAGGCGTGAGGGAGGCGGAGACGCGCAGTGAGGCGCGGCGGTGCACGCACGGGGCGGGGCGTTGAATGGCAATAGTGTGCGGTCCGGCGGTGGTGTGGTTGCTCCGACTGGTCTTCTCTGTAGCTGAAGGGTTTGAGCAACACAAAATTGGAGGGGAAGGAGGCTAGTCGACCTGTCTTGGAGGGAAAGAGAGGATGGAGGAGAGAAGAGGGGACAAGGGGTCCACTTGGCCTTGTTTTCTCCTAAATTGTCCCATTGTGCTTATCCTTCCACCAGTTGGCTTTCCTCAGCAAAAATCAGCCACCAATGCTTCAATTACAACCCTTGAAGTAGTCCAAAAGCTCTAGGTAAGGGGGAGTTGCGAATTTCAAACATTTCTCCCTCAATTAGACACCAATCCTTCTCAATTCAATACAATTTGGCCTCTATAAATTCAAATAGCACCTCAATGATCAAATTGATATTTTTCCTCACCAATTGAACCATCTTACTTCTCAATTTTGTGATAAAAATGATCCCTTACATTTGCTGGACAAAAACGGCCTTAAGACGACTTTTTTCCAAAAAGTCTAGATTTGCAGAAAAATCTTCTAAGACTGAGTTGACGCTCCTAGAATTAATTGTGATATGACAAAACCTTCAATTTTTGAAATCGGACTCAATCTCGCGGTTAATTTCAATCCGGCACATTTTTAGCGTGACCTAGGCTACCGGATAACTTTTAGAAATTTTTAGTGCAAATGACCCGTGGTCATTTTCTTCGAACCACAATGAACTCACTCGACACATTGATGACTCTCGATTGTCGTGAAATCTAGAGGATTCAAATACAGACACATGGTACCAAAATGATAGAAAAATCAGTCTAGTGCCGGTCGACGAGAATTTTCCAATTTAGTAGAGTCACCCACGTTTAGCCACACATCTAAGTTGAACCAACCTATCTCTGATCCTTGATCGATTTTTAACTGCCGTAATGGCCTCTAAAGATGAGCACGGTCGAATAGCCAATTTCTGGTCGAATTCTCAAGTCTATTGCATTAAAATTCCTTAATGGCTTCCTTGGATAGTCTAGTGTCGCGACCAAATTTTCGGGTGCACCACATAAAATTAGGCTAATGGATTGTTAAGCCTAGACTTAACTCGGGTTCTCCCAAGCCCATATCTATTCGTGACTTAGGTTCAAATATCTAGCATGCAAAAGGGAGTCGCCATTAATCAATTTATGGTAAGTCGATTAGACACCTAAGTAAAATAATGAGAAAATTATTTTAATTCTACGAACCAGAGACTTTGGGTACGGGGATTTGATTATACTAGACTTTTCTAATGCCCTTTTGGTACCTTTCTCTTTTTATTTTCAAAAAAATGTTTTGCAAGCAGCTTGAATCAATTTTAAATCTATTTCCCTAATATGTGAGGTGATCATACGGGTGCACAAACCACCAATTTAACACCCAAGAAAGTAATGAATAAATTGCAAGACTTAACTTGTAGCAACGAAAGCATCTGCGTTGTTAAATCAAAATTCACATCATCAATCCTAGATATGATTTTTAATTAACACGCAATTTCTTTTCTTTTTTTCATTTTCACTTAATTAATGAGAATATAATCCATGTGCAATGCAATGCTTCTGTTTTAACGTGAAATGATATAACATGGCAATATAATCTAAATTACATGACATGAGTAAAAAAGTGCAATAATTAAATATGCAATCTAAATTAATCTAATGACTTAACTCTAATGACGAGCAATTTCTAATTAAATGGACTTAACAACAGTCATTAAATGACGAGCATTTTCATGAACCTAAATCTATATGACGTGCACATGATTTTTTTTTTAATAAGCATGCAATCTATCATAATATGCAATGACGTGCAAAGAATGCCCTAATTCTATTTTTTTATGTTTTTTTTTTATAAAATTCGAAATTAAAAATGCCAAATAATTAAACGTGCAATTCAATTTAAAACTAACATCCTAAATGAATGCATTTTTTATTCTTTTATTTTTTAACAAATTCGAAATAAAATCCCTATCCTAAATATGCAAGATAACAAGAGATATTTTGAAACCAACCTAATCCTAATTCAAATATGTTTTTTTTGGATTTTTCCTTTTACAAAAATAAAATTGATTCAACCAACATGACAGCAAATCAAATAAGATAGGATTGATATCCACAAATTGGCGAACCATATCTCGCGCATGAGATCGGGTTGGCCAATTTTTAAATAAATCGCAAATCGAATCTCGGGCGGGAGATTGGATTGGCGATTTTTCAAGCGATTGCGATTGCGAGTCGGATTTCGGCGCGAAAATCGGACTGTCAATCCCTAATTTGAGAGGCTATTTCATGTCGAATCTCAACATACATCAAGGAATAATTCTACTAAAAAAGTAAAATAACATAAAATAATAAAAAATAAAGAAAAATAAAGTGAATAGAAAGAAAAACTACCTAATTTGCTTTTCTTTTTTCCTTTTTTTTTTTTTTTTTTCGTTTTTCCTTTTCAAGCAAAGCAGCAACGTGGTGATCTCCGGCGTTCTAGTGAAGGGCGGCGGCAGGCGTCGAAGCTCCGGTGAGATGGACCAGCAGGCGGGTGGAGGCGGCAGCAGTGGCACGGTGGTGCGAGTGGCTGTAGCGGAGCGACAGCAGCGCGGCTATGGAGCTGCAGACAGGAGCGGTGCTCGATCGCGGCGTCGGAGGCTGATTGAGGCGCGGTGGAGGCTGAGCGTCGGGGGGTCTGGAGCGGCATGTAGGGGCAGCCGGCGTCTGATTCGGGACCTGCTGGCATCGGGTACGGTGACAGGGCGTCACAAGCGGAGGCTGCAGGTTTGGCTCGGGTCCGGCTCTGGCGGAGACTCAGTGAAGGTTGGCACGAGAGACTATCAGTAGGAGGGTCGCGGGCTAGCAGGTCGCAAGTGAGGCGTGGTACATCATCTGATGAGCGAAGAGGTAGGCACTCGGGTAGAGGAGTCATGGCAGAGCAAGGGCTGCTGCTTCTGGCGTTGGGCTGCAACTGCGTCGATCGAAGGTGGAGGCTAGAGGCAGAAGGCTCCGCTATAAGCTGCAGATCGGCGATGGTGCAACGAGGAGGGCCTGGCGACGGATTTTGGCGTCGTGACTCGCTGTAGCTAGTCGCGGGTGGAGGCGCTACAGGGCGTTGGGTTGAAAGGGGCTGTAATCGGCGAAACAGGGGTGTGGTGGTGAGTCGTAGAGGTGCGGTTGTCGGGCGCCAGGCACGATTGTCGAACGCCAGGCACGATTGTCGAACGCCGGACGCGGCGGTGCTCACAGCTGTCGGCGCAGTGGTCGGCGCGGAGGGCACAGGAGCAGCGGCAGTCAGGAGCAACAGACGGTTCGCTGAGGAAGACGAAGCATTCCTTTTTTCCTTTTCTTTTCCGCCTGCGCACGTCTACTCACATCTCTTTCTCACTGTATCTCTCTACTACACTTTCTGTTTTGACCTATTCTCTCAAAAAGGAGCCCCCTACAAAGCGATAAAAGAAAAGCCCCATGGTATGGCGGTATGTATCAATACGTGTGGCCTCTCTAAACCCTACGCATTTAACCTATTTATAGGCCACAAGTTAGGGTTTTAATTTTTTCCAAATCCATATCCACGAAAATTCCTTTTTTCCGAAAGCAATATTTGTTTTACCAAATGCAATATTTGTTTTTGACACAATTTAGGATTGCAAGAGGATTCTTCTAAAATTTGAAATCTCGCACAAATAAATCCATAAAATATCTCCGAGGATACGGGTTTGGGCCGATTTACTTCCTTCGTGGGCTTAGCCCAACTCATCAAATTAAAGTTTTGAACCATCAATTTGAACCCATTTGTCACCGGCCCACCGTAAATGCAAATTAAAAATAAATGTACCTAAAACTACATGCTATGCAATTAATTATTATTTTTTTAGGGGTTAAAATCAATCCCTGATTTTTTAATGTGGTGAATGACTAAATAGGTCGTCAAAATTTAGGTGTCAACAGCTACCCCTTTTTGAAGGTGAGCTCATAGAGGTTGCCTTCAAAGACAAATTGAGGCCGAAATTTTGACCATGCACATGCAATGAATGATTTTTTTTGTCAGAAAACGAATCCTATTTTATAATGCAATTTCTATGATGCCTGGAAATGCTAATGCAAATGTATGATGCGAAAGGAAAGAACGTACCTACAGTTACTTACCAATCAGTGCGGTAGAGCATCTTAAGGTACCTGATAAATCCCCATTTACTCTGCAAGTACCTAACTCTCACTCAGGTTCCTTGAAGAGTCTAACAGGTAATAAATTGAGACATCAAGACTGAGAAGAACATTCACATCCAAAGTGAAATGTTCAACGAAAATAATTGAGACATCCAGATCCAGACTGAGATGTCAAGGTTTGTAAACTTGAAATACCTAGATCCAAACTAAGGTATAACGAGAAAGCTCGAAAAACATTCACATCCATAGTGAAATGTTTAATGAAATGAATTAAGATATCCTGATCAAGATTGAGATGTCAAAAGGAACCTACGTGGAATATCTTACCTTGAAGGAGGGTAGAGTGATTCAAGATAATTGGTGTTACCTATCTAAGACCCGTACCATTCTACGGTCACCTAGAATAGTAACGAGGCTTTGTACGGAGACTGCTTTCCTAGGACCCGTACCTTTCTACGGTCGCCCAGTATGGCAGTTTTTGATTATGTCTAGGACTCATACCTTTCTACGGTTGCCTTGACGAAAATTGATTTTCCAGGACCCGTACCATTCTACGGTCGCCTGAATGGGGAATTGCTTTTCCAGGACCTGTACTTTTCTATGGTCACCTGTTAGAGTAGTAAATGTTGTTTAGGACCCGTACCATTCTACGGTCGCCTAAACGGGGATTCATCTCCCACGACCCGTACCATTCTACGGTCGCCTAAACAGGGATCCGCCTTCCAGGATTCGTACCATTCTACGGTCACCTGAATCAGATCAAATCTGGAGAAAATTCTTTGGGGGACAACTCAATTGAGTGTCGATTAAGAGGACTTTGGGCTACGAAAGCATGCTAGGTCGATAAAAGAAATTCGGGCTACGGAAGCACGCCGATTCGATAAAAGGGACTCTGGGCTACGAAAGCACGCCAAGTCAATATAAATGGACACCGGGCTACGAAAGCACGCCGGGTCAATAAGGAGGGACTTCGGGCTACAAAAGCACGCCAGGTCAGGAACTCCGAGCTACGGAAGCACGCCGGGTCTATTAAAAGGGACATCGGGCTACGGAAGCACGTCGAGTCAATGAAAAGGACTCTGGGCTACGAAAGCATGCCAGGTCAAGAACTCCGGGCTACGGAAGCACGCCGGGTCTCTAAAAAGTGACATCAGGCTACGGAAGCACGCCGAGTCAATGAAAAGGGACACTGGGCTACAAAAGCACGCCGGGTCAATGAAAGGACTTTGGGCTACGGAAGCACGCCAGGTCAGTGAAAAGGGCTTCGGGCTACGAAAGCACGCCAAATCTCAAGGCTTCAAGGAGCAACTTAAATGTCGAGTATTACTCGATCTTCAAGGAAATATTACCTGTTAGACATGATTAAAGCAAAAACTGATATGCATTCATCAAAGAGGTAGACAATTTGAGTTACTCTAAAATGCACATTTCAAAGTTCAGTGGGTTTTCATCAATTCAATCAAGGTTTATGCATAATGACTTTACCATATTTGCATCACCTAAATTTCCACAGGAGAAAATTGTCGTGTAAGACAATGGCATGGATTTTTTAAGAATGCTAAATGAGAGACTTTCAGTTAGAAAGGACTTTCACTCACTCTCATTCAAAATGAGTATTTTATGAGAATCACTTCATCTCACCATTATCATATCAATAAGGGTCCAAGTATTCTCGCAAGCAGTACGACTTTACCAATTTGAGAGGTTTTTAATAGGGACCGTAATGTGGGCTTGGTCAATGGCTTAACAAAGGGACTCTTTGAGTCAAGGCTATTGAAAGAATAATTTTGTAATCATCTTCGGGTTTACAAGTCAAGAACCCTACAAAATGAGAAAGAAATAATCTTGCTTGCACTTCTTTGAGCAATGCTTAAGACATGTGAACTCCTATGTTAATTCAAGTGCCCTAATCTGAAGAGACTTGTAAGGGACGTAACATAGACTGGGTTCATGAGTTGAGAAACGAAAGGATCGTTAGACTCAAAGATGTGTATAGTGGTCAAAATTGATGATCATCTAGGCATTGTCGCCGGTCTTCTCCTTCACCAGGAATTGTCATTATAAATGCGATCTTGACTCTTTGAGTACTGCTCCATTGGGATTCAATTTTTGCAATTGATAGTCATCTTGACTCTCTTTTTTCATTTATGGGCAATGGCCTTGCTTTTACCAGGCACCCTGCTTTTCATGCCTCTAGTTTTCATGCATTTTTTCACTTCTTTTTTCATGTGCATTAGCCTTGCTTTTACCAGGCACACTGCTTTTTCATGCCCCTTCTATTTTGAATGACCATATGCTACTTTTAACATTTGGACCTTTGGGAGGTCTTCATCTTCTGTCGGCACTTCAGACCATGCTGTTTGAACAATTGTTTTTTGCCTTGCCCCAGTGTGGGGGATGATCGCCAACTATGTTTAAAGAAATGAAATTGCAGGCTCAAGCGGGCTATGTAAAGGATATAAGTATGTAGGGTAGAGAAAGAAATGCTCTTCGTCATCCTAAGACACTTAAATTACCACATGAATTCAATGTAATAGCATGACTTGAAGATTGATGCAAGTGAGAGCAAGAAAATTTCAATTCATTTTCCTCACCTCATGATATTGTTTTACCTCTAATTTGCCTCGATGTGGGGTGGTTTTTGACAAAGGTAATTTAAAAAGAATTTTCTAAAGTGTATAAGGTTCAAAGGGGTTAAGCAATGGATCACCTGTAGTGTTTGGGGGTAGAGAAATGAATTGCCCCTCATCACTTTGGTTATCGTACTTTTTGCGAGAAAACTCTTTATTTTGTAGATATTGAACTTTCTACACTCATCTTACAAATGTATAAGTAGGGGATTGTGTATATGATAATGTTTGCCTTTCATCATCCTGACACATCTCATTCAACATGCTCAATCCATTGAATTGTCCATCTTGACAAATCTCCACATGAAATTGGTGAGTTAAATAGGTAAAATCACTATGGAAATTCTCTTTTCAAAAGAGTCTAACAATTTTAAGCATGAAAAGCTTTTGTGAAAACAGACAATTTACCACATTCAAAGCATAATTTTAAGCATTCATTCAGGGAGTTTCCCCACAAAAGGATTGCCTCAGCAATGGATGTTCTTGGATTGTCCCTATTAATCAAGACTGAAAATCCGCTTTTGCCCATGCACAAGAGAAATGTGTATGAATAGGATACTATGCAACATCAGAGTAAATTTAAATTGCACATCCATTTTGGCTCGGATCGAGATTTTGTCTTAGTCATGTCACTACTAGAATCTGCAGTGCCCCAATTCATCATCTGCAAGGAAAATAACAGAGTGTCAATTCCAAAATTAATTATATTCATAAACGCAATGTATCCATTTCATCCAAGACGGATGATGCTCTTTTGACTTGTTCCATCATTTTCTCATGGAAATGAGAAACTTCATTTGGCTTTCAAGAATGACATCTCACACAAATTGTAATGAGATGTGCCACACATCACACTTTAGAATCTAGATGATCTTCTTTTGACTTGCCCTCGGTTTCTTATCGCTCGGGACAAGTAAAAGAATAAGTAGTGTTTAATGTCATCTTCACTCTTGGGAGATGTCATCAAGATTAGCTAGGAAATGATCACTTGCCCCCACATCTATTTTTCCTTCAGATGTATGTTCCCAAATCAACGAGCCCACTATCACTGGAAATTGACGTGTTATTTTCAAATGCCTCTCTATTATGTTTTGAGACATGAAGTAAATGAGTTAGAAAAACAAACAAGGGTAACCTAATGCATGCTTTTGGAAATGGCTTCAAAAATGATTTTTTTTTTTTTTAGGAATATTTTGGATGAGAAAGCATGAAGAATCCCAGTCCTCAGAATTTCTCCAAGGATGATATTTTATTTTCATTGTTGGATATCGTCACCAGGCTAGTTTGGTATACCCCATCATTTCCTCAAAACAAAACTTGTAATTTTATTGATATTCATCAATTGAATTACATTTATTAGAATGTGATGTTCAAACACATAGAAGAAATTGAAATCAATCCCTAAAAAGCGATAAAAATTCCCATGCCGGGGAAGGTGCATGCCCCTAATTAAATGAGGAAATCAAACTACTTAGGACCATGAATAATGTGTACTTGAATTCTTCACCCTCCTTAATCTTGTGATGCGAACCCTTCAGGTTAGATATTCTTCCCTTTAGATATGTCACTAGTCTCTTCATGGTGGCATCAAATTCGGCCACCTCAGGAAAATGAGACGGTTCAACAAGTTTTCTTGGCTCTCTTCTTGGAGTCGCAATTTCTCATTGAAGATAGATCGTAGCACTTTTGCTTGACGAAATAAGCTCTTTTTGATTTGTCATTTTAGCTCTCGATCGTGAACGGATGGGTGAGCGAGATTGCTCCATAATCACCTAATTCAAATAAACGGGAACATGTAAGCATGAGGTGTAAATAGAAAGTTAGTTCATGACAATGATCTAATCAATTTTTCCATTTTTTTAAATTTATTCTTGAAAAGTTCGTACAATAAGGGCATTTCCTAAAAATGGACTAGGAAAATAAAGATAAACACCCTAGCAAGACCAAATTTCCTAGACATGAATTAAAAACAAATTCTCCAAAGTTTTTTTTGAAAATGATTCATTGCATGGCAATTTCCTCATTTCATTTCTAATTGACAAATGAATTAGATCAAACGACTAACTTAGATTGTCATGGACGGACCAAAAGTATGACAAAGTAAGTAAATTGCATAGTATAAGGGTAGAAGACTTACTTTACCAAGGAAAATCAATGGCAATCACATAGACATACGCATGGTAAGTGGCTCGATTTCTAATCTATAAGGCTTATCAAAGTGGAGCCACAAGGATGATCGGACTAGCCACGGGCGTGTGGACTATGTCGGGTCCTCATGACTCCGGCTTGGTCAAAGGGCCGACCTAGGTTGCGGGCATGCGGACCGAGGTGGGTACTCTTGATACCAAAAAAGAAACTTCGGGATTGAGATGGGCAACTCGTACCGCGGGCAGGCGGTTGGAGTGATATCCATCTCAATACCATCCTAGATAATCCTATGCGACCCAGGTTCGGCGGCAGGTTGTGTTTACAATAGTGTAGTGTAAATGCATAAGCATGCACAACAGTTTATATCAAGCAACACTTCATATATGAAAGTAAACCATGCATCCCTACACCTCCCTGCAAAACAAAGGTCAGCAAACTCTTCCCCTTATACCTCCCATCCTGCAAAAATATTTAACACCTTAAACGTTAGAGACGTACCTGGGATCCTTGCTGCCAAACAAAAACATTTTTCAAAAGAAAAGAAAAATTGGCCTAAGTCCACTAAGAGTTTTAACTCAATTCCCCAGCGGAGTCACCAAGCTGTCGCGACCAAATTTTCAGGTGCACCACCTAAAATTAGGCTAATAGATTGCTAAGCCTAAACTTAGCTCGGGTTCTCCCAAGCTCATACCAATTTGCGACTTAGGTTCAAATATCTAGCATGCAAAAGGGAGTCACCACTAATCAATTTACGGTAGGTCGATTAGACACCTAAGTAAAATAATGGAAAAATTATTTTAATTCTACGAACCAGAGACTTTGGGTACGGGGGACTTGGTTACACTAGACTTTTCTAATGCCCTTTCGGTACTTTTCTCTTTTTATTTTGAAAAAAAATGTTTTGCAAACAACTTGAATCAATTTTAAATCTATTTCCCTAATATGTGAGGTGATCATACGGGTGCGCAAACCACCAATTTAACACCTAAGAAAGTAATGAATAAATTGCAAGACTTACCTTGTAGCAACAAAAGCATCTGCGTTGTTAGATCAGAATTCACATCATCAACCGTAGATATGATTTTTAATTAACACGCAATTTCTTTTTTTTTCATTTTCACTTAATTAATGAGAATATAATCCATGTGCAATGCAATGCTTCTATTTTAACATGAAATGATATAACATGGCAATATAATCTAAATTACATGACATGAGTAAAAATGTGCAATAATTAAATATCCAATCTAAATTAATCTAATGACTTAACGCTAATGACGAGCAATTTCTAATTAAATGGACCTAACAACAGTCATTAAATGACGAGCATTTTCACGAACCTAATTCTATATAACGTGCACATGATTTCTTTTTAATAAGCATGCAATCTATCATAATATGTAATGATGTGCAAAGAATGCCCTAATTCTAATTTTTTTATGTTTTTCTTTATAAAATTCGAAATTAAAAATGCCAAATAATTAAACGTGCAATTCAAATTTAAAACTAACATCCTAAACAAATGCATTTTTTATTCTTTTATTTTTTAACAAATTCGAAATAAAATCCCTATTCTAAATATGCAAGATAACAAGAGATATTCTAAAACCAACCTAATACTAATTCAAATATTTTTTTTGGATTTTTCCTTTTACAAAAATAAAATTGATTGAACCAACATGACGGCAAATCAGATAAGATAGGATTGATATCCACAAATTGGCGAATTATATCTCGCGCATGAGATTGGGTTGGTCAATTTTTAAATAAATCGCGAATCGAATTTCGGACGGGAGATCAGATTGGCGATTTTTCAAGCGATTGCGATTGCGGGTCGGATTTCGGGCGCGAAAATTGGACTGTCAATCCCTAATTTGAGAGGCTATTTCATGTCAGGAATCTCAATATACATCAAGGAATAATTCTACTAAAAAAGTAAAATAAAATAAAAAAATAAAAAATAAAGAAAAATAAAGTAAATAGAAAGAAAAACTACCTAATTTGCTTTTCTTTTTTGCTTTTGTTTTTTGTTTTTTTTCCTTTTCAAGCAAAGTAGCAACGTGGTGATCTCTGGCGTTCTGGTGAGGGGCGGCAACATGCGTCAAAGCTCCGGTGAGAGGGACCAGCAGGCGGGCGAAGGCGGTAGCAGCGGCACGGTGGTGTGAGTGGCTACAGCGGAGCGACAACAGCGTGGCTGTGGAGCTGCAGACGGGAGCGACGCTCGATCACGGCATCAGAGGTTGATTGAGGCGCGGTGGAGGCTGAGCGTCGAGGGGTTTGGAGAGGCGTGCAGGGGCGGCAGGCGTCTGATTCGGGACCTGCTAGCGTCGGGGATGATGACAAGGCGTCACAAGCGGAGGCTGCAAATCCGGCTCAGGTCCGGCTCTAGCAGAGACTCAGCGAAGGTCGGCACGAGAGACTATCAGCAGGAGGGTTGCGGGCCGACAGGTCGTAGGCGAGGTGGTGGTACAGCGTCCGGCGAGCGGAGAGGCAGGCACTCAGGCAGAGGAGTTGTGGCAGAGCAAGAGGCTGTTGCTTCTGGCGTTGGGCTGCAACTATGTCGATCGAAGCTGGAGGTTGGCGGTAGAAGGCTTCGGTATAAGCTGCAGATCGGCGATGGTGCAGCGAGGAGGGCCCGGGGACGGATTCTGGCATCATGAGTCGTTGCAGCTAGTCGCGGGTGGAGGCGCTACTGGGCATTGGGTTGAAAGGGGCTGCCACCGGTGAAACAGGGGCACAGTGGCGAGTCATAGAGGCACGATCGTCGAACGTCGAACGTCGAACGTCGGACGTGGCGGTGCTCACAGCTGTCGGCACAGTGGTCGGCGCGGAGGGCACATGAGTAGTGGCAGTCGGGAGCAATAGACGGTTCGCTGAGGAAGACGAAGTGTTCCTTTTTTCCTTTTCTTTTCTGCCTACCTACGTCTGCTCACATCTCTTTCTCACTGTATCTCTCTGCTGCACTTTCTGTTTTGACCTATTCTCTCGAAAAGGAGCCCCCTATGAAGCGATTAAAGGAAAGCCCCATCGTATGGCGGTATGTATCAATACGTGTGGCCTCTCTAAACCCTACGCATTTAACCTATTTATAGGCCACGAGTTAGGGTTTTAATTTTTTCCAAATCCATATCCACGAAAATTCCTTTTTTTCCAAAAGTAGTATTTGTTTTACCAAATGCAATATTTGTTTTTGATACAATTTAGGATTGCAAGAGGATTCTTCTAAAATTTGAAATCTCGCACAATTAAATTCATAAAATATCTCCGAGGATATGGGCTTGGGCCGATTTACTCCCTTCGTGGGCTTAGCCCAACTCATCAAATTAAAGTTCTGAACTATCAATTTGAACCCATTTGTCACCGGCCCACCGAAATGCAAATTAAAAATAAATGTACCTAAAACTACATGCTATGCAATTAATTATTATTTTTTTAGGGGTTAAAATCAATCCCTGATTTTTTAATGCGGTGAATGACTAAATAGGTCGTCAAAATTTAGGTGTCAACATCTATATATCTCGAGAGTGATCTGCTCTGAGAACAGCCTTATAGGCATGTCGATGAAATGTCCGATTAATTTAATTGAAAGCAAAAGTGAAAATTTGGGATGTCACAGGTAGAACATCTCACCATATCTTGTCAAAATAGATAAAAACGATGGAAACATTGATAAGGAGTCATTTGGAAATTAATTCATTAGCATGGACTCTTTAAGTCCATACCAATTGCGACTTTCGAATTTATAATTTAATTAACTTAACATGCAAATCAATTTCTTCAGGAGTCACCACTAATCAATTATTGGTAGGTCGATTAGACACCTAAGCAAAGTGTGGAAGAGCACTTTGCTCCTATGAACCAAGGATTCCTGGATACAAGGAGTTGATTACATTAGATAAATTAACGCCCTTTTGGTACCTTTTTTTCTTTATTTGAAAACTATTTTGCAAGCGGTCTCAATCAATTTTAAGCCAAGCCACTAACATGGGATGTGACGTAGGTCCGCAATAAAAAATTTAACATTCAATAAATCAAAGCAATAGGTAAATAAAGTGCTAGAATTAGAACTAACCTCAATGTAAAGCAAAACATAAATTTATTATGATCACACCGCAATATTTTCATTAGAAAAAATGCATGTCTAAGCAAAATATGATTTCTAAATGATTATACAATTCTAGCTAATTCTTTTTGGGTTTTTCTTGTTTACGAACACTAAACTATATGCAATCCATAAAACACAATTTTTTGCCCAAATTATATTAAAAAACGGGTTGCCAATAGAGCCCCACCTGACCCGGTTCACGGCCGCCGTCGTGGAGGCAGCCACGGCAAACAGCGGCCGTTGTCGTGGGGTATATGCAGCGGCTCAGCGGCTCAGCAAGGGATTCGGTAGTGGGCAGCAGCTCGTCGTCGAGGGGCCAACAGAGGCGACAACGGAGTGGCGGGCGACGGCGGAGCGATGGCGGGTTCGACGTTTTAGGCTCGGCCGAGATTAGTGAGCGGCTGGTTCGTCGCAGAACAGAGGGATGCCGTCTACGGGCTCGGGCGACGACGGGAGCGACATAAGGAGGTGGCGTCGTCGGTGGCTGAACGGTGGCAACAGCGTCGGGCCAAGCAACAGGCGTTGCACGTGATCTCGCTCGTTCTCTCTCCGCCTTCTCTCTCTCTCGACTCCTCTCGAACTGAACCCCCCCTTTCTCCTGATTTTCCTCCCAAAACCCCCAGATTTCTCTCTCTGTCTCAGCCCTCTCGGTGCTCTCTCACTCTGCTTGAACCCGCACCCCAGAGGCCCTGATTATAGGCCGAGGAGGCCGGTCGACGGAGGTAGCTCGGCCACCGGTCCTTGGCGCACCGACCGGCCTCGCCCTCGGCCAAACCGCGGTCACCTCGAGCTCGTCACCTTCGCGTAGGCCTCTCTACCTTGGCCGGGCCTACGAGGCATTGAAGTCCTCTCCTCTGTTGTCTCATCCATCGCCGGCTACCCTAGTCTCCTTCGGCGGGGCGTCCTACGTGCGTGGGTTGCAGAGGAAGGAGGGAGGAAGAAGACAAGGGAGAGGGGGCCGGGCCAAGAAAAAGAATAGGTGGAATGGGCCCAGGCCCGTGCGTGGGAAAAAAAAGAAAAAAATTGGCCCAGCCCCTCAAGCCCTTTTCCTTTTTTTTTTTTGTATTAATGATTTTTTTTTGGGTATTTTTTAATGAAATTAATTGATAGTTTTTTTTAACTTTTCTATTTTTCCCAAATACAGTAAAATAAGGGAAAATAAACTGAAAATAAAACTCAGTAGATACAAATAATATTAATATCCATGAGATGTGAAAACCCTTTTTGTTAGGCCTGAGTCGGTCGTTAATTTTCTATGCAATTTAATCTTAAGTATTTAGTTAAAATTTAGGTGTCAACTGGACAATCGGTGGCGGTGGATGTTTATTGGTATTTGATTAGATGGCTTGCTGTCGCTAATGACAGCACCTGCACAAAGCTCAACAACAGCTGCAAAGAAATAACGTCCGGATTTGTGGTGTAATTTGGCTGAACATGAACAACAGCAAAGAACCAAGATCCCATTAGTCTAAATGATCCGCCGTGGTCCAATCGAGAAAAACCTAAGACTACATGACAATGTCAATAGGTAATGGGTTTCATAAGCATATGGAATTATGAATCTCCCGCTGAGTTGAATCGATTACATTCAAGTCCGAGAAATCTTTTCATGTGCTCACATCACCTTTCATCGTTTACCCATCATACCAATCTTCCATTCTAATGTTCTAAGATCAATTCTGTCGTCAGAAAACATTAATCGAAGGAGAAACAAAAACAGAGAAACGGTTTGAAGAAAAAGAGGAATCAAGCCGGCCTGACAAATACAGAATGAGCTTTCTAATAGTCCATTAGGAGATTGAGACATAGATTAAAACTCATTGCGATCATTTCAGTTCATCATAATATTAACTCTTATAAGTGATATTTAACAACTCTTGCGCTTGGAAACAGTGTGCATACCAGATTCCACTACTCAAAACAAGAGGTTCACTCCCATTGGTTCTTAAAAGATTAAAAATTCTCCCCAGATGATAGGGTGATAACTCGCTCACACCGTGAAAGCGAAAAGGAAATATAGCAATTGCAATAAATGAAAGGCGAGAAAAGGCTTGCTGTTGCGGCAACTTAAGATGGTTAAACATTTCTTTGATGAATGCTAAATTCGCCGGAACACAAATTATTTGATTTAACCTCCTTCCCAGTTCGCCGTCATAGGCATACTCATCTGGCAGCTCTAAGAAATATGGCCAGTGCGGCAGACAATGATCATCAACTTAGGCTTTGCCTTCTTCATCAGGGCTAGGACATGAACTGGAATGTAAGATAGCTTCTGCTTTCCCACAATGGACGACTAGTCATCAGACAACTTGAAACATAAAAGTGTATACCTTAATATGGTATCGCAAAAGTTCAAGCTGTTTTCATGCTTAAGAAAGACCTGAAGCATAGTTTTGAATAGATTGGTCAGGCCAATTGGGTAAGAAGAAAGATGATTGCAACTGTTCCGATTCTTCATGCACAGATTGATCTGTTTCTGTAGTAGCGAGCTGTTTCCTCTTGAAGAGCATTTGCTATAAGTTCATCGCTATCCTCATTCCCACATTCCATGCTATAATCATCTTATTTGAAATAGGGTCCCTGATAGTATTCTAAATTATCCTTGTCCATGCTATAATCATCTGCGACGCAGCCGCAGTGAACAGGGATGGTGACGCAGCAACAGTGAACAGCGAATTACAGCGACGCAGCAGTGAGCAAGTACGTCATTGTCCGGGTTCCGCTCGGTTAGAACAGTGAACACCGAAACAATGAGGCGCAATCTCAGCTGCGGGATGAAATTGCACGGCCACAGCAACAGGGACACACTGCTGCAGGTGAGAGTGATCGGATCTTCACATCTCTTTCTGAGTGTTCACAATGTCCTCTCTCTCTCAATGTATGGCCGTCCCCTTTTGCATTGTGTTCGTAGGGGGGTCGACAGTTCAGTTTGGTTTGGATTTCAAGAAAACCAAACCGAACCGAACCGAATAATAGGGTGTGAATCTTACCTGAACCGAATCTGACATGAACTGAATAAAAACCGAACCGAAAGCCTAGTTTGGTTCGGTTCGGTTCCGTTCGATTTTTGGTTTTTTGATTTTCCTATTTTTGTCTTGCTTATTGGAACCGAACCAAGTTGGAAAAAAGAGAGATTTTAAGTTGGACATTGAAGTTTTGTTGAGAATTTCGATTCGACTTGGTTATTCAAATCGAACTGAACCAAAAGAAAGAATATTACTTTTCGATTATCCGTACCGAAAATGTATGAAATTTCAGTTCCGTTTGAGTTTCGGTTTGGTTACCCCAGTGTCCAACCTTCCTTTTTAACGAATCCTCTTGGTGTATCTCCCCCTTTTGCGAACTCTATCCCTCTCTCTCCTCTTTCTCGTAAAAACAGCTCACTTCTCTTCTCTATCTCTCTTGCATCCTCCACTTGTGTGATGAGTACTCCCGTATTTATAAGCACCAACACTCGAATTTGGAAAAATAAAGATGTGGCCGTGAAGTTGTTACAAAAAAATCCGATTTTTTATTTGCTAACAACCTTTGTTTTGCAAACTCCTAACCTCAGGATTAAGATAACTAGTAAGTATCACCTAAAAGGGCTGAATAGGTAGTTCTATAAAATTTTGACAATTTAAAACGAAATAGAACGAGTCAAGATTAAAGTCTGAATAGAGGTCATATTCTAGAACAAGGTTTATAATCTATTATGTAGTGGAACAGACTTTAGAAGCACCTAGCGAGTGTGCAGTAGATTATAAGAATAAACAATAAGAGTTTAGGAATGAAAGAAATTATAAACGAGGTTTATAGTGGTTTAACTTAAATCAAGTCTACGTCCATTCTTCCACACTGACAACCCACTGACTGAATTCTACTATATAATCGACAAGAGATTACAATATTGTGCGTAAGCACTCAGTGATAGATCACATTATCTTGCTTAGTCACTCTTTCTGTACTTCTCTCACGATCACTGACTTTTAAGCCCAAGAAAGATAAGTGTATGATCAAAGTTCCCTTGAACTTTGGAAGTATAGATTCTAGATCTTGTCTCTTACATGCTTCTTGGCACCTTGGTCTCTTTAAATACTTATTTACTTCCAAATTAGCCGTTGGACAATCTCTAGAGGAATGTCTTCCAATTTACCTGTTGGAAAGATTTGTATTAAAAAGATTTAGTGGCTGTTGAGTGACAAAGATAGAATCTCTACTTAATTCTGATTGCCTATATCATCAGTGTCTTGGTTTCCATAAATAGAGTTTCTCCATTTAGAAAGAACTTGTTTCGAGATTGATTTGCCAATCAAATAAGATTGAGTGAATCAAATCTTTTTTGGTGAGGAATCCAAACCATATCATTAATATATAATCCGGACTGATCTTTTTCTGAACTTGTCACATTCTGGTCTTCATTCTGAACTTGCCTTGTTATGAACATGTTTTTAACTAACTACATTTTGAATTTGCGTGAGGATGAGAATGAGAGTGTTTCTCTCGGTCTTTAACTCCAATATAAGATCTGGATTTAAGTCAGAGCTTGTTTCATTGGAAGTAGACTTTGTAGTTCGTACTTGATTGATTTCTTGGATCTACATGCTTGAAGACCATTATCAAACTGACTAAAATCTCATGGACAATTTTAAGAACTTCAAAATCTACTAGGAGTTTTCTTAATAAGATCACATCTTTTCCTAAAAAAGCTCAATCTTCACCGTTCTGTTCAAATTTCGACCGAAGTCCTCATCCAAGTTCAAATAGGCGTGTGTTAATTATGAGCATGATATAGCCACACATGGGAGTTCCTATCCTAAGGATGCATGACCCGGTGATGTCGTGGAATTTTGACCAAAACATGTACCCAGCATGTGACATGTCCATCATAGAGAGGCCATGCGATTGGCAGGTGCCGCGATGCATGACCTAAATGAAATACAAATGCAAATAATCTCTTGTTTATGGGTTTTCTTACCTTTTTTGTGCAATTAATGATTACACGAAATAACCAAAATTTATGTGTCAACATGGCACGTAATGTAGTCCATGTATCCTCATTAGGGGTGAGTAAAATGAACCACTTGAATCGGACTGAACCAGTTGGTTCGATTCAGTCCCAAGGGGTTTCGGTCTGGTTCCTAGTTCCATTAAACTAGAACTAGTGATTTTCGGTCCGGTTCCCAATTCCGGGAATAAAATCGACAAACTGGACCGAATTGGTTATTAATCTTTAAGTTTTTAATTTTATTTCTTAAACACATAAATATAACGATTGAAGACATTTCTCATTGCAATTGAGATAGCAACCTCGCATGTGGCCAAGAGACTACCAAAACTCTTTTTGTTCCTTACTACTTAAAGAGAAAGCCTACTTATTAGTTTTTTCTTCTACTCGATGTACGACTAAGGGCGCTCATAATAACCATTCTGTTCCAGAAATCAATTTATGGCTAGAAATTGAATTTCTATTTATTTATATTTCCTCTACAAGTTTCTTAGCAAAAATATGCATCTGATAACCTCATAAAATTTATGTTCTTGAAATCGAAATATGCACATGAAATATTTATGTTTCTTTATTTCTTTGTTTTCCTATTTCCTAGAACAGGTTTGGAACAGTAAATCCATTTAGTAATGCAATTTTATTTTTTTATTTCTGAAATAGATTTAAACAGATTTGGAGTAGAAATCGAAGTTAAAATTTTTAGCTTTTTTATTTTTGGAACATAAATGAGAAATCAAAACTTTCTTCATTGTTTACTCTCATCATCGCCCGTCGCCCACCCGCTACTCCTGGGATGCTGGGCGCTTGTCACTTGCCACCGGATGCCAGCCACCGACCCCAGACTTCGGCCACCCATTGCCAACCGCTGGCCGCCGAACGATAGATGTCTGTTGGTCGTTGGTCGCTCATTGCCAACCGTTAGATGCCGGAGGCCCATTGCCGACCATTGGATGTCTGCCGTCGACCGTCGGCCGCTCGCCACCGGCTGTCGGATGTCCGCCGCTCGCTGCCACTGCTCGTTGCTAGACTCCGTTTGCTAGCCACCCACCATCGGTCGTAGGACTTCGGACGCCAGACCTCGGACATCGGACCCCAGACGTCGGACACCAAACATTGGTCGTAGGACGCCGGTTGCCAGATGCTAGACGTCGGACTCTGGACTCTAGCCCCTCGCCGCCGGTTGTTAGACGCCGATCGTTGGATGTTAGACTCTGACCATCGAATGCGGGCCGTCGCCGCTCTTAGAAATAGAAATTTTACTCTGTTGTCAAACGGATTTTTATTCCATAAATTGAAATTTTGAATCGTTATCAAACATGTTTCTTTGCTTAGAAACTCATCCATAAAATAGAAATTGATTTCTGTTCCATAAATTTTGTCACTCGCGCTCTAAATGGTTTCCTATTCTCCCCTCACTTGCAAGAGATAAGACACTCCAAGCCTTCAAGAGCTAGACATCATAAGAGAGGTTGTCTATAAAATCCAAGCCAAGCATGACCTTTAGCCATATCATTCATGGCCTTTTTGGCCAAGATTGAACGTGAAATATATGATATGTGATTGATGCTCCAACAAGTGGAGTTTGACTTTTTTGCAAGTGGGTACATGTGCAATCAATTCTATTGGACTACTCGGGCACCTAATCAGATTAATCAGTTCAAAGCACGACCACTCTTTGATAAGAAAAAAAATGGTTGGTTCCTTTGGTTTGGACCAAATCGGAACTGATGGTCCAGTCCAGCTCCCGATCCTAGGACCAAAAGGTCTAGTCCTCACTTCCCAAATCTACCTTGGAACTGGACTGGATTGGAAATCGATCACTCCTAGTTTTCATGGATCAAGTGAAACATTAACTGAAAATAGTTTCTCATAGGTTTAATAATATATTTTTTCATAAATACATAAAAATAATGAGAAGAAAACAAACTCATTCAAACCATGGGTCAAAGAGCCGGTTAACTTATTAAATTTTTATTATCATCTTGAAAATGCATTTGCTTGGTGTCAAATATTGCCATGTTTTGTTGATATCAACCAATTTTTAAACGAAACGTACGGAGACAAGGTTTGACGATTGTCGAGATGTCGAAAGATACTCATTCTATGTTTAATGCATTGCACTTCTTACAGCGGCTTGCGACTATTTATTCTGCATATAAAGATCGTTTGTTCCATCCATATACTTCATATTTCACATGATGAAACTCCTCAACATGATGTGATTGGACAGATACATCGGAAATAATGACAAACTAAGTAAACATTCATGATTCATGTAAACATAATTAAGTGGGTGCGTAGAAAACCTACTAAAACCCAAAATCCCATCGATCTTGAATCCATGCCTTAGTAGTGATTGAAGATCCTCTGCCCAGGTGACAGCAACAGTTTTGGATCGAACTTAGCTTTGCTCTCTTGAAAAGTCCTCCATTTGGGACCAAAATGTTCCATCCACTCTCTTTCAGTTCTATAATTTGGAAGGTATCGCTTGAACTTTATACCATTATCTTTAAAAAAAGAGAGCACCTCCTTGTTTTGAAGCTCACACTCTTGCCAGTCTCCAATCCCACTTGTGTGCAAGAATTCGACCGTATAAAAGATATCTTCATCTGGCGTAACAGCAGACATTCTATCATCCCATCTGCAAAAGATCAATAATCAAAATTAAATAACAGGCTTAATGGTCACTAAGGCTTAATGGTCACATGTACACCACTATAACTTCCAAGTTTTTGCATTTCACGCACTTGACAGATTTGACTGATTTTCCGATGAAATCATGATGTGGTGTACATGTGACCAATTTACTAGATCTCAGGCCATTGCCACGATGGCAACACGTCGACATTTCGTTGAGAAATGAGCCTGGATTTTGTAAAAGAGCATTGGTTGGAAGAAATCAAATGTTTAGTGTACTTAATTTGATTAACATCAAAGTTAAGTGATCAAAACTCATCTATCTTTTGTTACAGCTAACGAAATATATGCCCGAAAGAAAAGTGGTGGCTAGCTGGAAAAACATACTTGTTCTTGTTCATAGGGTAAATGAGGACATATCCGGTTGTTATGTTATTTTTGAGAGCAATGTCCTTGAAGATGCCTGTGTTGATATCGGCCATGTGAGATTTGGGCACAAATACGTTGAGCCACGGATGAGGAATGTTCCAAAGCCCTTGTTCTCGGAGCTGCAGCTCCGCAACTCGTACTCTATTCAAGAAATCTATGAAGGCGACATCTTTCTCAAACTTGAACTCGGGGACATGGTTCAAATCTTTCAATATGATCTCCAGGTCCTAATGTTGATAAGATAACACCGAACTAAGTCAAAAGAAAAGAGATTTAAGATGTTTCTTACGGGGCACTGATAATTTAAAACATAAGCTAGGATTTCTCTTTCCTTTCTCTTTTCAAAGACAGTTCGATACCAACAAACATGTAGAGTTCGATATCAACGAACATGTACCTTTTCTACTGTACTCTCGGTCTGTTCATCGTAGTACTTGGCCGCGTCAATACAGTAGAGGAGCTCGTGTTTGGTCAGGAGGGACATCAGCCGCGGGTGGTCCGAGAGAGGGAAGAAAGATATCCAACTGTCCATATTTCGGTGCATGAGAAGGCAACCTTCTACAAAGTTCAATGCTTCATCTTGGTCCCTTTGATGGCGCGATATCAAACGTTCTTGGTCCGTCGTAAAAGCTGAGAAATCGCTGTATAGCATTCTCACCCACTTTGCCTAGAGGGGGATTCAAATGAATACACATTTCTTACCTTGTAGATCTTCTCTATCAACCAACTCAAAGAATAAGCAATAAAAACATATAAGCTGACTTGTAGGTTTATGTTCACATGCAATAGACAAGAGTTAAATTGCAACACATGAAAGGATTATTATGGCATAATCGTCAGATGAGAACACAGGATATTAGTTGTGATGTCTGATAACATTCAATATCATAAAAAAAAAAAAAAAATCGATGATTTAAGTCTGGTGTTTTACGTACTCTCTTTGGAGCTGGACGCAGTGCAATCCTTGCTCTGGTTATTATACCAAATTGGCCAAGACCACCAAGGACCGAGTAAAATAAGTCCGGATTTTTGTGGGGGGAGCAAGTCAAAAAGTCCCCAGTACCTACCCAAAAAATGAAAAAAAAAAAAATTCTCTTGTAATGAAACACACACATATACATATACATATACGAAATATATTATATGGTGCGTAGAAAGATTTTTCTGTCTATTTTTTTGGATAAGTACTGGTAGCTCGTTGCAACAACAGCATAAATACTAAATAGCACATATAAAATGCATTTTCGCTGAGGTCATCGTTTTCTTTTCCCATGTGTATTTGCCGCGGTGACATCTCGCAGATTGTTATCTACCAAGAATGACATCAAATCCCTAGTTTACTTGGAAGCTGAGGATTCGCGTGATATACCAGTAATAACGTCCATTTCATGGACATTGGTGATCTGAGGACCATTTCGAAACACATCCCCGCTAATGCCAGCATTAGAGAGCGTACCGCCCACAGTTGCATACTGGTAATCCGTCAACGTAACCGGCGCAAGACCGTGTTTCAGCGTGTGCTCCAACACGTTGAACCAAATTTGGTGGCCGCCGACATCAGCGTAGTGGCCGAGCGACTGGCTGTATGACACGGTGGTCCCATGCCCCTTGTTACCGAGAGAGGTCATGTCCACCACGACCCCATCACGAGCCGTAGCCTGTCCCCGAACAGAGTGGCCGCGTCCTCTAGCTGAGATAGTGAAAGGAATTGAGGATTCATTGTACCTGAATGCCACTAAAGTCGCGATGTCCTCGAGGCAAGATGGGCGGAGGACGGCTGCAGGTATTTCTTGGACAATTAACCCGTAGTCGACGGAGGCTGCGCTGATGGAATCGGGGTCGAAGTGGAGCTTGTCAGCGATGGGGAGAGAAAGGAGCTTGTGGTGTAGTGAATTGGTTGAAGGTGAGGCCAGTGGATGGTTTTGTGCCATTCTAACGTTTGAGAAACAAAGAGATGTCGAACGAGTTGGTGTGTGTTGGTGTTTGCGGTGGAGTTGAGAGGGACAGCTCACAAGGGTCTCATATATAGACATATGCATGACAATTGCTGTTACCTAGAGATATTTATGACATTTCCAACTTTTATATCTATTTTCAGTATGTATATCTGATTTATTTTGTTTATATAGTAATCTCATAAAGCCTATAGATAAGTGCAATGTTTATTAATTGTTGACACCTAAATTTTGATTAGGTTTTTAATTAGATCTTAATTTCCTTTTTTAAATTATTTTTTCCTTTCTTTTCGGATAATAAATAATAAATAATAAAAACAACAAAAAAATAAATAAAAACAAAAAGAAAACAATTTTTTACCCTTCCGCATGGGCCCCTAGGGCCCATCTCTCCCTAAACCTGGCCCGGCCCAGCTCCCTTGGTCATCTTCTTCCTCCTTCCTCTGCAACGCGCGCGTCGCTTGCCGGAAGCAGGACACTCGCGATGCCGGACGAACAGGAGGATGGCGACGCACATGGAGCAATTGGCGTTGGATGGGACGCGCCAAAAGACGGACAAGTGGCTGAGGCGATGCCGGTCCGGCCGCCCCAAGGCCGGTCTGTTGGGGTTTCATGAATCATGTATAGGTATAATTAACAAAAAAAAGAACGCAGCGGAAACGAAGATGTATTTTATACATGATTCTCCTAAGGCGTTGTTCGTGCATTTTAATCAAAAATCTGAACATCAAAGGGAGTTAAACAAATTACCTCTCGAAGTGTGCTTTAAAACAAATCGGTTCGGATGTTCTTCAGTTCGAGTCCCACAAGCGTCGGACCTCTAGTTCAGACACACCAACAACGAACGTCGAACGGAAGAGAGAATTTTTCGGATATACACCACTTTGATCGTGCTAGCAACCTCGTGGAGATAATCCGCCGTATTCTTGATATTTTAGTCACAGCCCGGATGAGAGAAACCTCTTCTTTATTGCGTCTCAAAGACAACACAAGAAAGAACACGCACACGAACACACACTGTTTTTCTCTCCTTTTCAGCAACCCCTCGTATGTCTCTAAAAACACAAAACGCACGCCCACAGAAAACTCTCTGCGTTGCAACCTTTTTCAGCCTTTCTTTTTTAAATTTATACACGAATCAGCAACGGTTGCCGATCGTGGGATCAGCAACCGTTGCTGATCCTCCTTCTCATGCACGATCGAGCACGATCGTGCATGAACGGAACAGTCAGCAACCGCTGACCGTTTATGCACGATTTCGTGCGTGATGGTCAGCGGTTGCTGACCATCCATGCACGAACAATATGCGTGTATGATGGTCAGCGGTTGCTTACCATCATGCACGAATTCGTGCGTGCATGTGCACGTATTCGTGTGAAATGGTCAGCAAAAATTGCTGACCATTTCCACTTTAATTAATCAATTAATTAAATAATTAATTAATAAATAATCAATTCCTTTAAAAATAAAAAGAACATGATCTTTATATGTGCATTTGGAATACATTAATATGTATTCACTATGGGCATGCGTGTGCATCATATGCACATAGGCTCGTGACTATAATACAAATTAAATTAAATCTCATTTAATTTAATTTTGAATCGACTCAATTCAATTGCAGTAATTGCAAACACATTTGCAATTATATCTCTCTCTTGTTCCACGTTATCCTAATTGTTTATGGTGTGTGACATCCCTAGGTTCATCACTAAGCTGGTAGTAAGACTTGTACTAACACATTAGTACTCCCAAAAGAATTAATTGTCCCGATTAATCTTTGGGTCTTACAAGCCATGATTGACATCTAGCAATATGTCATGACTACCCAGATAGTGTGAATATTTTAAGAACATAATGAACCTGCCAGCTTTGGCTACAGTGTAATTCAATCCCTCTGTCTTACTATGTCCCGATCAAACAAAGACCATGGAATATTAGTCAAGTCATTAATTCGATCATATGCACAAATCTAATTGACATGCATTTTTATTTGAGACATAAACAATTTATTCTCAATTACAACCCCGGCCGAGGATTTCAATGCAGTGTCATAATTAGATCGCATAGAACATCATTAATATACCTTACATTTAGCAAGGAGACAGATTCCATATTGCGCACACGTGCAACTTCGTATATGAACATACTACAACCATCGGGTACAAAGACGGATCAATGACCCGGCATTACGTGCACCCGTGAACCATAGTTGTTCGACACACAAGTTAACACCGTGCCTTAGGTCTAAGGATTATTTACATAAGACCAAAACATGAACAATTAGACATTGATCACGCTAAAAGCTTCCATGTTGCTAATCGTTCCATATGTGTCACGTTCAGTGAATTTGTCTAATACAAACACTTGTGTTCTTAACTCGAGCATCATAATACCCAATGACTTGTGACTCATCATTCCCTTAAGTATCCAATACTTAATGGTGAAGTTATGAACACACCGGTCTCAACAGGATTATTAATATCCACTCAATAATCCATTGACCGGGAATGATTTAAAGATTCAGTCTAACTATGAACCCGTCACATATATATTCTTGACATCTCAAGAATAGGTCTAGTTGCAACTGATCTTATGGAATCATTCATACAAAAATTGGACAAATGAATGAATACATGATTGCCATTAAATAAATAATAATAATGAAAGTACAACTGAAATCCCTAATATGTAACTATTACACAGTAGCTTTAGGGCATACATCCAACACGGTCGGCGTGCAAGGATCGGCGGTCGGCACTTCGTCGACCGGCCGCCCCTTTCGCCTATAAATAGCCCCCCCCTCGACGACGGCAAAGAGAACCCGAGGACGCGAAGCAAGATCGACGCAGGCGAGCTTCGAAAGCTTCCCCCGAGAGACTTCGGGGGAGGCCCGAACACTCGCAAGCGGAGATCTGAGGTCTCGCGACCGGAGGGAAGGGTACGGGTCCGAGGGAGTTCCAGATCCGTGAAGAGGGGCAGGAGAGAAGAGAAACCAGAGAGAGCCGGCCTCGTGCCGTGCCCGACGCCGCCGCCGCTCCAGATCTGCGAAGCTGAAGGCCCGCTGCTCGGCTGCTCCGCCACCGGTGACTCCGGCTGATCCAAGCGGGGCTCGGTTTTCTTTCCCTCGCGCACGTACGCGCCGAACTCGTGGCCTTCCACTTCGCGGGCTCTCTGACACCGTCGGCTTTGGACGTCGCTTGCGCCACCGCCTGGTGTCGTCTGCTCCGGCAACGACCCTAACTCCATCCTCGATGACCCACCTCGATCCCCCTCCAAGTTGAGCTCGTCACTGAGCCCCTCACCGCCGCGACCTCCGATTTCTTCAGCGTCGCCCGCGCCGGATCGATCTTCGTGGCTGGGCATCGTCACCGTGCCACTTGGAGGGCCGCAACAAGCAAGTCTCAGGCCAACCGCCACCGCTCGTCGCCGCTATTCCCGTCGAAGGTCGCGGGGGAGCGGAGACCGCAAGCTGGGTCGCGGCTGCGATCCGGGTCGGGCGGGTTGGCGTCCGGGTAGGGTTTCCCCGGGTTGAGCTTGCACGCGTGGGCTGGGTAGATGTTGGGCTGGAAATTTTTTATGAAGTGGGCCAAAAATTGGTTTGGGCTCTTTTAAAAAAAAAGGAAAAAAATCTCGGGCTGGGCCCGCTTGGGTCTTGAGTGGACGACCTAGGTCGGACCCAACCCGGGGATCCGACCCGGGTCGCCTTTTTAATATTATAGTATAAAATAGTATTTTAAAATAATAATATAAAATAATTTATTTTCCAAAAAATAAAAAAATAAAAATATCCATTTTTCCCAAAAAGGCCAGAAAAATCAGAAAAAAGCCAAAAAAAGATTTATATTTTTTTAAAAATAAAAAATCCAAAAAATGCCTTTTATGTTCAAAAAAAAAAAAAAAAGACAAAAAAAGTTTTTTCTCCTCAAATGCATGGAAAAACCCTCAAAATTCCAAAAAGTCTTAGGGTTTAAACAAGATTAGGTAGCGAAAGGGTATTAGTAATTAACTAGTGTAATCAAGTCCCCGATCCTAATTTCTTTGGTTGCGTAGGAGTGAGTGTTTCTCTCGATATTTTGCTTGGGTTTCTAAGGGTGCGCATGATAAAATTTTTACTTTTCTATTTCTATGTTTCTTTGTTCCCCGGAACAGGTTTGGAACAGAAATCCATTTGGTAAAGCAATTTAATTTTCCTATTTTTGGAAAAGATTTATGTTCCAGAAATAAATTTAAAGAAGAAATCAGAAGTTAAAATTTTTAACTTCTCAATTTTTGAAATAGAAATTGAGAAATCAATTTCTGAAATAGAAATTGAGAAATCAATTTCTGGCCAAATCAATTTCTGTTCTAGAAATTTTGTCATTCGCACCCTAATCGACCAATCCTAAACCGATTAGTGGCTACTCCATTTTAAAATTAACTCATAAGTTAAAAATTTGGACTATTAAGTCATGAATTAGTAGACTTGGGAGAGTTCGGGCTAAGCATAGTAAACATAGTCGAACCATTAGCCTTCGCAGCGCGCCGCCCCGATTGGGCGCCAAAAAAAGAGGTCGCGACATTAATATATATCGAAATATACATAAATTTCATAATTTTTTTGTTCTGGTCTTTTCATATTTCTTTTGATTATATATCTATTTTGACTATGTGTATCTAATTTCATTTGCTTAGATAGTAATCTCATAAAACCTATAAATAGCCTAATGTAATGTTTATTAATATATATTGAAATATACAAAAATGAATAATTCTTTGTTCTAGTCTTTCCATATTTCTTTTGATTATATATGCCTAATTTTGTGACATCCCATATTTTCAGTCCTGTTTTTTATTAAATAAATTGGGCATTTCATTGACGTATTTATAGGGCTGTTCTCAGAGCTGATCACTCTCGATATAACTAGACTATCCAGAGAAGCTATTAAGGAATTTTAATGCAATAGACTTGAGAATTCGACTAGAAATTGCCTTCTCGACCGTGCTTATTTTTAGAGGCCATTACAGCACAATTAAAAATTGATTTGAGATCAGAGATAGGTCGATTCGACTGAGATATGTGGTTAATCATGGGTGACACCACTAAATTGGAAAATTCTCGTCGGCTGGCACTAAACTGATTTCTCTATCGTTTTGGTACCCTGTGTCCGTATTTGAATCATCGAGATTTTCACGACAACTGAGAGTTACCAATGTGTAAAGTGGGTTCATTATGGCTCGAAGAAAATCGATCACGGGTCATTTTCACTAAAAATTTATAATAACTACCCGGTAGCTTAAGTCACGCTAAAAACGCGCCTGAGTGAAATTAACTGCGAATTTGAATCCGATTTTAGAAATTGAAGATTCTGTCATGTCACAATAAATTCTAGGAACGTCGACTCAGTTTCAGAAGATTTTTCTACAATCTGAGACTTTTTGGGAAAAAGTCGGCATATGACCATTTTTGTTCATAAAAAGATAGAGATTGTTTTTTATCGTGAAATTAGGATGCAAGATGGATTAATTAGTGAGGAAAAATATCGATTTGATCGAGGACTCGACAACGGGAATTGTTGAGGCCGAACTGGATTGAATTAAGTATGAACGGGTGTCTAATTGGGAGAGATTTGTATCAAATTCGTAACTCCCCCCTTGGCTTATGGTTTTGGACCATTTCGAGTGTTCAAAGGTGTGCTTTGTTTGCTGAATGAGGGCCAAGGAACCATACTTGGCTGTGAATGAAGGAAGGGGACAAGGGAGAAGAAAATCAAGGCATGTAGACCCTCATCTATTCCTTCCTCTCCAAGGCTGCCGACCAGCACTCCTTTCTCCTCCTCCAAGCTAGTTCGGATGCTAGCAGCAAGCTAGAAGCAGCCTCATGCCGCCTGGAACCGTCGCATGCAGCCGCCCTTCGCCGGACACCGCTGCGACGTTGTCGCGCCTCATCCGCGTGCCCTGCCGTTTGCACCGCTGCCTTGTCGCTCCAATTGCGTCTCCACCCTTGCCCGTGCATCTAGGAAGCTGTCTAGCCGCTGTGAGTGTCCGTGGAAGTCTGCTGGAGTCGCCGTTCAACCGCCGTGTAACCGTGCAACCTTCCCCGAGCCTTGCTGCCCTCAAACTGCTTGTTTTTCCTGTTTTGTAGCTCAGAATAGAGGGCAAAGCTAGTGGGTTTTACAGTGGCTTCAAGGCTTGTTTTGAGGTAGTCCCGAGCCTTGGTTGCTAGGCCCGCCTTTAGGAAAGTCGAGCCCCGCAACGTTTCCGTCGTTTTGCATCGAACCGCTCGTTCAACAAGTGAGTTTTACTCACTAATCCTTACTTAGCAGGCTAATGATGCTTAGGGGTTGAATATATTTAATTAAGTATGATTAGGTGAATAGATTAGAGTAGAGCAATTAAATTAGTGCTTTATCAATGCATGTTAGGCAAATGGTTAGTGATATTAGCAAGTAGACTTGTGTTATTATTTATTGAACGAGTCTCGAAAATTTTCCGGGTCCGTTTCGGCTTCCAATTATGCATTACAGGCCTAAATTGGATTTATTTTATATTTTCCGTAATTAATTAATTAATTAATTAATTTCCGGAAATTAGGCTGGGATAGCCGACGACCGAAATTTTATGCTGATTATTGTGGTGCAGTCTATTTATTTATTTGATCTGTAATTTGTGCTGAATTGATTTAATTGTGAGTTTAGGATTTTATTTCTAAATTAATTATTTCATTAACTGATTGGAAATTAACTGAGCGTTGGTTTACAATGCCAAAAATATTTTGGTGGACCATATAAATGGTGGGATTTTCAAGGGCGAAAATACTATATTTTGGCTAAGACGAACTGTGTACTTATATACGGCTATTTTTATCGAGTATGATAAAAATGATGGTTTGGTTATGTAGTTGGGTGATATACTATATTGGCCAGGGGGCCCTATTATATCAGCTTCGAGCGAGTAATAATTATCAGCTTTGGGTGAGCATATAAAAAGTATACCATATTATCAACTTTGGGTGAGCACATATTATCAGCTTTGTGCGAGCATGTATAGTATATTATGATGGCCTGGAGGCCCTAATCCATCAGTTTTAGACGAGCATACATACAGTATACTATATTATCAGCTTTGGGCGAGCTATACTATCTATTATCAGATTTGGGTGAGCAATCTTGAATTAATAGGACCTTATAGATAGTATTGAATGTACTGACTAGGGAAAGGTCGTGGTGACATGTAATCGATTGAGTTAATTGATCGATAATTCGATATGATTGGGTGAATTGACGTGACTTGTGTATATTTGAAATATACTGATCTGTAGGATGGAACTGAGGCCAAGGTAAGTTCTCTAACTCGTGTTGTGGTTAGACAGCCCTTAAGGCATATTGGCTTCCTGATCGAGTCTTAGGGGGTAGAACTTGTTGAGATGTAATCTCACCCCGTTGTGGGACAACATAGCTTGACACCAAGTGAACCCACTTGTTTTTCCGTTGCAAACAAAGACTCCAATTGGCAACAAGCTATAGCCAATGAATTTAATGCTCTCATTTAAAATGGCACTTGGGAACTGGTTCCTCATCACCTTTCTATGAATGTGGTCAACTGCAAGTAGATTTATCGCCTAAAAACCAAGTTTGATGGCTCCATTGATAGATACAAAGCACGACTCCTCTTTACTTAATAGGTTGGCTTAGATTATGATGAAACTTTTAGTCTAGTTATCAAACCGACAATGATTCAAGTTGTTCTCTCCTTAGCTATCACATATAGCTAGTCTCTACGTCAATTGGACATTAAGAATGCCTTTCTCCATAGCACCATTAAAGAAGTTTACAAGAAACAGCCCCAAGGATTTGTTGATCCGCATTATCTTGGCCATGTATGTCGTCTTCGGAAAGCTCTATATGGGCTAAAACAAGCCCCAAGAGCATGGTTTTCTCAGCTAAGTTCATATTTGTTGTTTATTGGGTTTGTGGCCTCCACTACTGATTCTTCATTATTCATATAGCATCGATCTAACCACATTCTACTTCTTCTCATCTATGTGGACGATTTTATCATTATTGGGAGCTCTACCTCCTCCATCATTAAATTAATCACTCGCCTTGGCACTGAGTTTGCAATCATTGATTTGGAAATTTATCATACCTTCTTGGCATCGAAGCCCATAGATACTCTACTGGGCTATCTATCACTAAATCCAAGTATGCCGCCACTCTTCTAACTCGTATAGGCATGGCTGATGCAAGACCTTGCTCATCACCTATGGCTCTCTTGGCTTCTAAGTTGTCAAAACAAAGTGGTGAACCACTAACTAATGTCTCCACTTATCGAAGTACGGTTGGGGCACTATAATACCTCACTCTTACTAGGCCAAATCTATCCTTTGTCGTCAATAAAGTGTGCCAATTTATGCATTGTCCAACTGTAGATCAATGGTCAACTGTCAAACGAATTTTGCGCTATCTCAAGGCTACTATTCATTATGGCATTACCTTGCGACCTATTTGCTAATTGACCTCCACTGCATTTACAGATGCTGACTGGGCTAGCTACCTTGATGATCGAAAATCTACTAGTGGCTATTGCATTTATTTTGGTCCCAACTTGGTTCCTTGGAGTTCTAAAAAGCAACCAACCATTGCTTAATCCAACACTAAATCGGAAAATACAAAGGGTTGGTTAACACAACCTCTGAATTATTATGGCTATTACAACTCCTTCGAGAATAAATTAAATTAATTAGTATTCTAGATTAGAAAGCTAATTTTTATACTATGAGATCCTAAATATGCTATTCTAAGTTGGAGGCTGAACTATCCTAGCATGCAATATGATATTTTTGTATTTTTATAACATGTAAAGCTCATTAAAAATCAACACAAACAATATAATCAGACCTATAAAACGAATATACACCATGACCTAAGATGGAAAATCAAATCTTGGACTCAATATTCTTGATTACTAAGATATTTTCGGCACAACTCACCTAAGCAACGAAAATGTGCGAACAACAATTTTAGTGTGTCCTTCCAAGGATTTGAGGACAACAACTTCTTTTTTTTTTAAAATCTTTTCTGGAATTTCACATGCTTTAAGGGAAAACCACTCAAAACTTTTTTTTTTAAGCTTTTTTCTTTCACATATATATTTTTAAATATTAAAATAATAATATTATATTATATTAAAAAACGGGTTGCCAATAGAGCCCCACCTCACCTGGTTCACGGCCACCGCCGCGGAGGCAGCCACGGCAAACAGCGGCCGTTGTCGTGGGGTATATGCAGCGGGTCAGCGGCTCAACAAGGGATTCGGCAATGGGCAGCAGCTCATCGTCGAGGGGCCAACAGAGGCGACAACGGAGTGGCGGGCGACGGCGGGTTCGACGTTTTAGGCTCGGCCGAGATTAGTGAGCGGTTGGTTCGTTGCGGAATAGAGGGACGCCGTCTATGGGCTCGGGCGACGACGGGAGCGACGCAAGGAGGCGGTGTCGTCGATGGCTGAACGGCGGCAGCAGCGTCGGGCCAAGCAATGGGCGTTGCACGTGATCTCGCTCGTTCTCTCTTCGCCTTCTCTCTCTCTCTCGACTCCTCTCGAACTGAACCCCCCCTTTCTCCTGATTTTCCTCCCAAAATCCCCCAGATTTCTCTCTCCGTCTCACCCCTCTCGGTGCTCTCTCGCTTTGCTTGAACCCGCACCCTAGAGGCCCTGCTTATAGGCCGAGGAGGCCGGTCGATGGAGGTAGCTCAGCTGCTGGTCCTTGGCGCACCGACCAGCCTCGCCCTCAGCCGAACCGCGGTCACCTCGAGCCCATCACCTCCGCGTAGGCCTCTCTACCTTGGCCGGGCCTACAAGGCATTGAAGTCCTCTGCTCTGCTGTCTCATTCGTCGCCGGCTACCCTAGTCTCCTTCGGCTCGTTCGGTGGGGCGTCCTGCGCGCGTGGGTTGCAGAGGAAGGAGGGAGGAAGAAGACAAGGGAGAGGGGGCCGGGCCAAGAAAAAGAAGTGGAATGGGCCCAGGCCCGTGCGTGGGAAAAAAACAGAAAAAAATTGGCTTAGCCCTGTGAGCTATTTTCCTTTTTTTTTTAATGAATTATTTAATAATTTTTTTAACTTTTATATTTTTCCCAAATACAGTAAAATAAGGGAAAATAAACTGAAAATAAAACTTAGTAAATGCAAATAATATTAATATACCCATGAGATGTGAAAACCCTTTTTTGTTAGGTCTGAGTCGGTCGTTAAATTTCTATGCAATTTAACCTTAAGTATTTAGTTAAAATTTAGGTGTCAACTGGACAATCGGTGGCGGTGGATGTTTATTGGTATTTGATTAGATGGCTTGCTGTCGCTAATGACAGCACCTGCACAAAGCTCAACAACAGCTGCAAAGAAATAACGTCCTGATTTGTGGTGTAATTTGGCTGAACATGAACAACAGCTAAGAACCAAGATCCCATTAGTCTAAATGATCCGCCGTGGTCCAATCGAGAAAAACCTAAGACTACATGACAATGTCAATAGGTAATGGGTTTCATGAGCATATGGAATTATGAATCTCCCGCTGAGTTGAATCGATTACATTCAAGTCCGAGAAATCTTTTCATGTGCTCACATCACCTTTCATCGTTGACCCATCATACCAATCTTCCATTCTAATGTTCTAAGATCAATTCTGTCGTCAGAAAACATTAATCGAAGGAGGAAAAAAAAGAGAGAAACGGTTTGAAGAAAAAGAGGAATCAAGCCGGCCTGATAAATACAGAATGAGCTTTCTAATAGTCCATTAGGAGATTGAGACATAGATTAAAACTCATTGCGATCATTTCAGTTCATCATAATATTAACTCTTATAAGTGATATTTAACAACTCTTGCGCTTGGAAACAGTGTGCATACCAGATTCCACTACTCAAAACAAGAGGTTCACTCCCATTGGTTCTTAAAAGATTAAACATTCTCCCCAGATGATAGGGTGATAACTCGCTCACACCGTGAAAGCGAAAAGGAAATATAGCAATTGCAATAAATGAAAGGCGAGAAAAGGCTTGCTGTTGCGGCAACTTAAGATGGTTAAACATTTCTTTGATGAATGCTAAATTCACCGGAACACAAATTATTTGATTTAACCTCCTTCCCAGTTCACCGTCATAGGCATGCTCATCTGGCAGCTCTAAGAAATATGGCCAGTGCGGCAGACAATGATCATCAACTTTGGCTTTGCCTTCTTCATCAGGGCTAGGACATGAACTGGAATGTAAGATAGCTTCTGCTTTCCCACAATGGACGACTAGTCATCAGACAACTTGAAACATAAAAGTGTATACCTTAATATGGTATCGCAAAAGTTCAAGCTGTTTTCATGCTTAAGAAAGACCTGAAGCATAGTTTTGAATAGATTGGTCAGGCCAATTGGGTAAGAAGAAAGATGATTGCAACTGTTCCGATTCTTCATGCACAGATTGATCTGTTTCTGTAGTAGCGAGCTGAGATAGTTCCTCTTGAAGAGCATTTGCTATAAGTTCATCGCTATCCTCATTCCCACATTCCATGCTATAATCATCTTATTTGAAATAGGGTCCCTGATAGTATTCTAAATTATCCTTGTCCATGCTATAATCATCTGCGACGCAGCCGCAGTGAACAGGGATGGTGACGCAGCAACAGTGAACAGCGAATTACAGCGAAGAAGCAGTGAGCAAGTACGTCATTGTCCGGGTTTCGCTCGGTTAGAACAGTGAACACCGAAACAATGAGGCGCAATCTCAGCTGCGGGATGAAATTGCACGGCCACAGCAACAGGGACACACTGCTGCAGGCGAGAGTGATCGGATCTTCACATCTCTTTCTGAGTGTTCACAATGTCCTCTCTCTCTCAATGTATGGCCGTCCCCTTTTGCATTGTGTTCGTAGGGGTGTCGACAGTTCAGTTTGGTTTGGATTTCAAGAAAACCAAACCGAACCGAACCGAATAATGGGGTGTGAATCTTACCTGAACGGAATTTGACATGAACTGAATAAAAACCGAACCGAAAGCCTAGTTTGGTTCGGTTCCGTTCCGTTCGATTTTTGGTTTTTTGATTTTCCTATTTTTGTCTTGCTTATTGGAACCGAACCAAGTTGGAAAAAAGAGAGATTTTAAGTTGGACATTGAAGTTTTGTTGAGAATTTTGATTCGACTTGGTTATTCAAATCGAACTGAACCAAAAAAAAGAATATTACTTTTCGATTATCCGTACCGAAAATGTACGAAATTTCAATTCCGTTTGTGTTTCGGTTTGGTTTTTCTGTTCGATTCTGATATCCTAGTGTCCAACCTTCCTTTTTAACGAATCCTCTTGGTGTATCTCCCCCTTTTGCGAACTCTATCCCTCTCTCTCCTCTTTCTCGTAAAAACAGCTCACTTCTCTTCTCTATCTCTCTTGCATCCTCCATTTGTGTGATGAGTACTCCCGTATTTATAAGCACTAACACTCGAATTTGGAAAAATAAAGATGTGGCCGTGAAGTTGTTACAAAAAAATCCGATTTTTTATTTGCTAACAACCTTTGTTTTGCAAACTCCTAACCTCAGGATTAAGATAACTAGTAAGTATCACCTAAAAGGGCTGAATAGGTAGTTCTATAAAATTTTGACAATTTAAAACGAAATAGAACGAGTCAAGATTAAAGTCTGAATAGAGGTCATATTCTAGAACAAGGTTTATAATCTATTATGCAGTGGAATAGACTTTAGAAGCACCTAGCGAGTGTGCAGTAGATTATAGGAATAAACAATAAGAGTTTAGGAATGAAAGAAATTATAAACGAGGTTTATAATGGTTTAACTTAGATCAAGCCTACGTCCATTCTTCCACACTGACAACCCACTGACTGAATTCTACTATATAATCGACAAGAGATTACAATATTGCACGTAAGCACTTAGTGATAGATCACATTATCTTGCTTAGTCACTCTTTCTGTACTTCTCTCACGATCACTGACTTTTAAGCCCAAGAAAGATAAGTGTATGATCAAAGTTCCCTTGAACTTTGGAACTATAGATTCTAGATCTTGCCTCTTACATGCTTCTTGGCACCTTGGTCTCCTTAAATATTTCTTTACTTCCAAATTAGCCGTTGAACAATCTCTAGAGGAATGTCTTCCAATTTACTTGTTGGAAAGATTTGTATTAAAAAGATTTAGTGGCTGTTGAGTGACAAAGATAGAATCTCTACTTAATTCTGATTGCCTATATGATCAGTGTCTTGGTTTCCATAAATAGAGTTTCTCCATTTAGAAAGAACTTGTTTCGAGATTGATTTTCCAATCAAATAAGATTGATTGAATCAAATCTTTTTTGGTGAGGAATCCAAACCATATCATTAATATATAATCCGGACTAATCTTTTTCTGAACTTGTCACATTCTAGTCTTCATTCTGAACTTGCCTTGTTATAAACATGTTTTTAACTAACTACATTTTGAATTTGCGTGAGGATGAGAATGAGAGTGATTCTCTCACTCTTTAACTTCAATATAAGATCTGGATTTAAGTCCGAGCTTGTTTCGTTGGAAGTAGACTTTGTAGTTCGTACTTGATTGATTTCCTGGATCAACATGCTTTAAGACCATTATCAAATTGACTAAAATCTCATGGACAATTTTGAGAACTTCAAAATCTACTAGGAGTTTTCTTAATAAGATCACATCTTTTCCTAAAAAAGCTCAATCTTCACCGTTCTGTTCAAATTTCGACCGAAGTCCTCATCCAAGTTCAAATAGGCTTGTGTTAATTATGAGCATGATATAACCACACATGTGGAGTTCCTATCCTAAGGATGCATGACCCTGGTGATGTCGTGGAATTTTGACCAAAACATGTACCCAGCATGTGACATGTCCATCATAGAGAGGCCATGCGATTGGCAGGTGCCGCGATGCATGACCTAAATGAAATACAAATGCAAATAATCTCTTGTTTATGGGTTTTCTTACCTTTTTTGTGCAATTAATGATTACATGAAATAACCAAAATTTATATGTTAACATGGCACGTAATGTAGCCCATGTATCCTCATTAGGGGTGAGTAAAATGAACCACTTGAATCGGACTGAACCAGTTGGTTCGATTCAGTCCGAAGGGGTTTTGGTCTGGTTCCTAGTTCCATTAAACTAGAACCAGTGATTTTCGGTCAGGTTCCCAATTCCGGGAATAGAATCGACAAACTGGACCGGATTGGTTATTAATCTTTAAGTTTTTAATTTTATTTCTTAAACACATAAATATAACGATTGAAGACATTTCCCATTGCAATTGAGATAGCAATCTCGCATGTGGCCAAGAGACTACCAAAACTCTTTTTGTTCCTTGCTACTTAAAGAGAAAGCCTACTTATTAGTTTTTTCTTCTACTTGATGTACGACTAAGGGTGCTCATAATAACCATTCTGTTCCAGAAATCAATTTATGGCTAGAAATTGATTTTTTTTATTATTTATATTTCCTCTACAAGTTTCTTAGCAAAAATGTGCATGTGATAACCTCATAAAATTTATGTTCTTGAAATCAAAATATGCACATGAAATATTTTTGTTTCTTTATTTCTTTGTTTTCCTATTTCCTGGAACAGGTTTGGAATAGAAATCCGTTTAGTAATACAATTTTTTTTTTTATTTCTGAAATAGATTTCTGAAACAGATTTGGAGTAGAAATTAGAAGTTAAAATTTTTAGCTTTTTTTATTTTTGGAACAGAAATGAGAAATCAAAACTTTCTTCATTGTTTACTCTCATCATCGCCCGTCGCCCACACGCCGCTCTTGGGATGCTGGGCGCTTGTCGCCTGCCACCGGACGCCAGCCGCCGACCCTAGACTTTGGCCACCCATTGCCAACCGCTAGCCGCTGAACGATAGATGTCCGTTGGTCGTTGGCCGCTCATCGCCAATCGTTAGATGCCGGAGGCCCATTGCCAACCATCGGATGTCTACCACCGACCGTCAGCCGTTCGCCACCGGCTATCGGATGTCCGCTGCTCGCTGCCCACCGCTCGCTGCTAGACTCCGGTTGCTAGCCACCCACCATTGGTCGTAGGACTCCGGACATTGGAAGCCGAACGCCAAACCTCGGACGTTGGACCCCAGATGTCGGACACCAGACATTGGTCGTAGGACGCCGGTTGCCGGATGCTAGACGTCAGACTCTGGACTCTGGCCCCTCGTGTCGGTTGTTAGACGCCGATCGTTGGATGTTGGACTCCGACCATTGAATGCCGGCTGTCGCCGCTTCTAGAAATAGAAATTTTATTCTGTTGTCAAACGGATTTTTATTCCATAAATTGAAATTTTGAATCGTTATCAAACACGTTTCTTTGCTTAGAAACTCATCCATAAAATAGAAATTGATTTTTGTTCCAAAAATTTTGTCACGCGCGCTCTAAATGATTTCCTATTCTCCCCTCACTTGCAAGAGATAAGACACTCCAAGCCTTCAAGAGTTAGACAGCATAAGAGAGATTGTCTATAAAATCCAAGCCAAGCATGACCTTTAGCCATATCATTCATGGCCTTTTTGGCCAAGATTGAACGTGAAATATATGATATGTGATTGATGCTCCAACAAGTGGAGTTTCACTTTTTTGCAAGTGGGTACATGTGCAATCGATTCTATTGGACTGCTCGGGCACCTAATCAGATTGATCAGTTCAAAGCACGACCACTCTTTGATAAGAAAAAAAATGGTTGGTTCCTTTGGTTCGGACCAAATCGGAACTGATGGTCAAGTGCAGCTTCCGATCCTAGCACCAAAAGGTCTAGTCCTCAGTTCCCAAATCTACCTTGGAACTGGACTGGATTGGAAATCGATCACTCCTAGTTCTAATGGATCAAGTGAAACACTAACTGAAAATAGTTTCTCATAGGTTTAATATTATATTTTTTCGTAAATACATAAAAATAATGAGAAGAAAACAGACTCATTCAAACCATGGGTCAAAGAGCCGGTTAACTTATTAAATTTTTATTATCATCTCGAAAATGCATTTGCTTGGTGTCAAACATTGCCATGTTTTGTTGATATCAACCAATTTTTAAACGAAACGTACGGAGACAAGGTTTGACGATTGTCGAGATGTCGAAAGATACTCATTCTATGTTTAATGCATTGCACTTCTTACAGCGGCTTGCGACTATTTATTCTGCATATAAAGATCGTTTGTTCCATCCATATACTTCATATTTCACATGATGAAACTCCTCAACATGATGTGATTGGACAGATAATCGGAAATAATGACAAACTAAGTTAACATTCATGATTCATGTAAACATAATTAAGTGGGTGCGTAGAAAACCTACTAAAACCCAAAACCCCATCGATCTTGAATCCATGCCTTAGTAGTGATTGAAGATCCTCTGCCCAGGTGACAGCAACAGTTTTGGATCGAACTTAGCTTTGCTCTCTTGAAAAGTCCTCCATTTGGGACCAAAATGTTCCATCCACTCTCTTTCAGCACTATAATTTGGAAGGTATCGCTTGAACTTTATACCATTATCTTTAAAAAAAGAGAGCTCCTCCTTGTTTTGAAGCTCACACTCTTGCCAGTCTCCAAACCCACTTGTGTGCAAGAATTCGACCGTATAAAAGATATCTTCATCTGGCGTAACAGCAGACATTCTATCATCCCATCTGCAAAAGATCAATAATCAAAATTAAATAACAGGCTTAATGGTCACTAAGGCTTAATGGTCACATGTACACCACTATAAGTTCCAAGTTTTTGCATTTCACGCACTTGGCAGATTTGACTGATTTTCCGATGAAATCATGATGTGGTGTACATGTGACCAATTTACTAGATCTCAGGCCATTGCCACGATGGCAACACGTCGACATTTCGTTGAGAAATGAGCCTGGATTTTGTAAAAGAGCATTGGTTGGAAGAAATCAAATGTTTAGTGTACTTAATTTGATTAAAATCAAAGTTAAGTGATCAAAACTCATCTATCTTTTGTTACAGCTAACGAAATATATGCCCGAAAGAAAAGTGGTGGCTAGCTGGAAAAACATACTTGTTCTTGTTCATAGGGTAAATGAGGACATATCCGGTTGTTATGTTATTTTTTAGAGCAATGTCCTTGAAGATGCCTGTGTTGATATCGGCCATGTGAGATTTGGGCACAAATACGTTGAGCCACGGATGAGGAATGTTCCAAAGCCCTTGTTCACGGAGCTGCAGCTCCGCAACTCGTACTCTATTCAAGAAATCTATGAAGGCGACATCTTTCTCAAACTTGAACTCGGGGACATGGTTCAAATCTTTCAATATGATCTCCAGGTCCTAATGTTGATAAGATAACACCGAACTAAGTCAAAAGAAAAGAGATTTAAGATGTTTCTTACAGGGCACTGATAATTTAAAACATAAGCTAGGATTTCTCTTTCCTTTCTCTTTTCAAAGACAGTTCGATACCAACAAACATGTAGAGTTCGATATCAACGAACATGTACCTTTTCTACTGTACTCTCGGTCTGTTCATCGTAGTACTTGGCCGCGTCAATACAGTAGAGGAGCTCGTGTTTGGTCAGGAGGGACATCAGCCGCGGGTGGTCCGAGAGAGGGAAGAAAGATATCCAACCGTCCATATTTCGGTGCATGAGAAGGCAACTTCTACAAAGTTCAATGCTTCATCTTGGTCCCTTTGATGGCGTGATATCAAACGTTCTTGGTCCGTCGTAAATGCTGAGAAATCGCTGTATAGCATTCTCACCCACTTTGCCTAGAGGGGGATTCAAATGAATACACATTTCTTACCTTGTAGATCTTCTCTATCAACCAACTCAAAGAACAAGCAATAAAAACATATAAGCTGACTTGTAGGTTTATGTTCACATGCAATAGACAAGAGTCAAATTGCAACACATGAAAGGATTATTATGGCATAATCGCCAGATGAGAACACAGGATATTAGTTGTGATGTCTGATAACATTCAATATCATAAAAAAAAAAAAAATCGATGATTTAAGTCTGGTGTGCCACGTACTCTCTTTGGAGCTGGATGCAGTGCAATCCTTGCTCTGGTTATTATACCAAATTGGCCAAGACCACCAAGGACCGAGTAAAATAAGTCCGGATTTTTGTGGGGGGAGCAAGTCAAAAAGTCCCCAGTACCTACCCAAAAAATGAAAAAAAAAAAAAATTCTCTTGTAATGAAACACACACATATACATATACATATACATATACATATACGAAATATATTATATGGTGCGTAGAAAGATTTTTCCGTCTATTTGTTTGGATAAGTACTGGTAGCTCGCTGCACCAACAGCATAAATACTAAATAGCACATATAAAATGCATTTTCGCTGAAGTCATCGTTTTCTTTTCCCATGTGTATTTGCCGCGGTGACATCTCGCAGATTGTTATCTACCAAGAATGACATCAAATCCCTAGTTTACTTGGAAGATGAGGATTCGCGTGATATACCAGTAATAACGTCCATTTCATGGACATTGGTGATCTGAGGACCATTTCGAAACACTTCCCCGCTAATGCCAGCATTAGAGAGCGTACCGCCCACAGTTGCATACTGGTAATCCGTCAACGTAACCGGCGCAAGACCGTGTTTCAGCGTGTGCTCCAACACGTTGAACCAAATTTGGTGGCCGCCGACATCAGCGTAGTGGCCGAGCAACTGGCTGTATGACACGGTGGTCCCATGCTCCTTGTTACCGAGAGAGGTCATGTCCACCACGACCCCATCACGAGCCATAGCCTGTCCCCGAACAGAGTGGCCGCGTCCTCTAGCTGAGATAGTGAAAGGAATAGAGGATTCATTGTACCTGAATGCCACTAAAGTCGCGATGTCCTCGAGGCAAGATGGGCGGAGGACGGCTGCAGGTATTTCTTGGATAATAAACCCGTAGTCGACGGAGGTTGCACTGATGGAATCGGGGTCGAAGTGGAGCTTGTTAGCGATGGGGAGAGAAAGGAGCTTGTGGTGTAGTGAATTGGTTGAAGGTGAGGCCAGTGGATGGTTTTGTGCCATTCTAACGTTTGAGAAATAAAGAGATGTCGAACAAGTTGGTGTGTGTTGGTGTTTGCGGTGGAGTTGAGAGGGACAGGTCACAAGGGTCTCATATATAGACACATGCATGACTATTGCTGTTAGCAATATGTATGATTTTCTAGAGATATTTATGACATTTCCAACTTTTATATCTATCTTCATTATGCATATTTGATTTATTTTGTTTAAATAGTAATCTCATAAAGCCTATAGATAGGCGCAATGTTTATTAATTGTTGACACCTAAGTTTTGATTAAGTTTTTAATTAGGTCTTAATTTCCTTTTTTTAATTTCTTTTTCCTTTTTATTTCGGATAATAAATAATAAAAAATAAAACAACAAAAAATAAATAAATAAAAACAAAAAGAAAAAGGGAAAATGTCACAAATGGTCCCTATACTATTACTTAATGTGCAATTTGGTCCATGAACTTTCGATCGGCTCAATTTGGTCCCTGAACTATTGGTAAATGTCCGATTTGGTCCCTGAACTTTCGATCGGCTCAATTTAGTCCCTGAACTATTGATAAATGTCTGATTTAGTCATTCATTACTATTTTTTTTTCCTTCTTCTCTCTTCCCTTCGCCGCTCTGGCGGAGGGAAGCTAGCGTCTGGCGACGGTCGCGGCCCTCGCCGGATCTGGGCGAGGGCTGCGACCCTTGCCCCGATCTGGGGTGAGGGCTCGCAAGCCCTCACCGCCGGTCGGCCGGGGTCGCCGGCTCCTGGCCAGGGCTCGGCGACCCCGGTTGACCCTCCCCTCGCTGTCGCCGGCCCTTCCTTGGCGGGCGGCGGGGCGGCGGCGGCGGGGCGGCCGAGGGCCGATCCCTCACCCGCCTTCCCCCTTTCATTTTTTTTTTAAAATTTTTTAAATTTGGTTAAATTTGGTTAAATTTTTTAAAATTTTTATAAAATTTTTTAAATTTTTTAAATTTTAAAATTGTTTTTTAATATTTTAACTAAATTTAATTTTAAAATTATTATTTTTAAATATTTTAACTAAATTTAATTTTAAATTAAATTAAATTAATTTATATATATATATATATATATTTGTTTACCATGTCAGCCCAAAACAACGCCGTTTTTGCATTATTTGGCCACGTCAGCGTGCAAAACGGTGTCGTTTTGGGCTCGCTTCGCCGGAAAAATGCCACGTCGGCGTTTTAGCCGGACTTTGGCCGGAGTGGCACTTAAGTGATCCATTTTTCTTCGAATGTGGCACTTAAGTGTACCTTTCGTAAGTGATGGCACTTAAGTGTCCCTTTGTGCAAAGTTATAGCACTTGAAGCGTTTTTTTGCCCTTTCTATCGTGTTCATTCCCCCTTTCCATTATGAAGTCCCCCTTTATGTAGGCTTAGCTTAGCTTAGGCCATTCTTCGATGTTTATTTCCTAATTTCAATCAAAAGTGTATCGATGATATTCAATATGACACAAATTCTTCATTATTTTTGTATAGTTGAAATTTTGATAATACAAGCTAAATAATCTTTCAAGCTTCACTTTTAGTAAATTAATTAGTTCAACTTGACACTCTTTATATATAAATTTCGGTCATGTAAGCTTGTTCAAATTTTATACTCCTATGGGCTCATTCTCCAATTTAATTAAGCTTAAAACCTTGCTGCTTAAGTCCATTAACTCTAGTCCAATCAAAATGCAAATTATATGGGCTTATTAATATCACATGAAGATATTCCTAATATATAAATGCAATTAAAAATAGGGAAATTCCAAATGAGGGCTTGAAGTGGAACCGTTTTCTCAAAAAAAGGATACAAAATGAATCTTGTCTCAAATAAATGCTTGACGTGGTCAAACTAGTCTCAAACAAGGGCCTAGTGAGCACATGCATCTCACATGCCACTTTCTAAACTATGTTGGGGCATTTTTGTCGGGAGGCAATTTTTTTTGTTTTCATTCTTTTTTTTTTCTATATATCTTCTTCCTTATTCTTCCTTCATATCTTACATACTCATCCAAGTCACTTGCAATGCCTGATCTAGGATGAACCGATGGCATTGAGCCACCCGAGCTCGATTTTAGTGGTGATTCAAAACTAGAATGATGGCTTTGAGAAAGCAGCCCCAATACCTTGTCGATGGAAATGAGCTACTCCACTTGTACAGAACCACCATGGCATGCTTGCTAGGTTCATCGGCTTGTCGAGCCATGCGTGTCAGAGCGGTGCTACACGTGCAGTATTGTGGGGGCATGGTTCTCGGTGAAGAAGGAATTGAAGGGAGATATTGGGTGTTCACGTCTACGGGAGTGGTCATTGATGATGACATAGTAACAAATGCAGATAACCAATACTATAAAGGGTTAAATGACATTGATAGTATTGTTCATTAATAAAGGATTTGCCAAACCTTTTCAAAAGAGGATTGAAATACTCGGACTTTCTTAAAAATTTCAAATCTGGATAATTCTTTACATCAAATAAACAAATAGATGAAAGTGTTGTATATATGGTGGGTTAATGGATTAACGAAAGTAAGCAAAATGAGATATGTTGTTTTCGTATATGTATCTCATTAATTTGTGTATCTCTCGAGTTTGTGTACCTCTTGGATTCACCTATTTACTTAATTCACGATTCATGTATTTCTTGGATTTTTGTATCCATTTAATTCATGTATCTTGTAGATTCTTGTATCTATATTCATGGTTCATGTACCGCTTCTAAACATGAATTCTAAAATTCTATAAATAGACTTCAAACTCTTCATTCCAAGAAAAAGCCAAAACACTTACATATCATCTCTCCAAGATTCTGTAATTGTCGCAGTTTCATGAAGTGTTCAACAAAGTCCTATTTGTATAATGCTGATACTAACAGGTTCGAGGTGTTGTATCTTGGGAGGCGAAATTCATGAAGTTGCTTAACACTGTAGGCATGAACTAATCATCAGTTGTATCTCACATCCAATTCTTTTTATGTTGTTATTACTTTCTTAAATTAATTTTCTGGTTGCAACAAACAATTTTACGTATTCTTCCACCAAAATGTTTCTTCTTTTTTTCTTCTCCTCTATAATTTTCAACAATCTTAAGATGATTATTGTTCTCACTATTTGTTGGGTTTATTAGAAAATCAAGATGGTTAATAGCAATCAAGTAACCAATGATGTTGGAATGTTTCTAGAGATGTTCCTTTGGTTGTTTCGAGTAGTGAGGTTCAAATCTCGTGGCTTGGTGTTGTGGCAACAAATGCTGTAAGTCTTCAAGCTGAAACTATTTATGGTGGTATGGTACAAGTCGCTTGATTGATTTACTCAAGACTATTTTTCAAAACAGTATAGGCCAAATGGCATATAGTCAAATTTTTGGAGGGATGATTCAATGGGCTTTGCCTTGTTTGATGGTACTACCGCCAATAACATTGAATGAGAAATTGAAGAAATTTAGTGTGGACTTTAAGCAATGGCAGCAGAAATATGCTGAAAGATTGATTGCTGTAGTGATGTTTGAGGTATCCTTGCTGTTAAACAATACTGATTAGTGATTGGACACATGTGCCACAAATCACATTTGTGTAGATAAACACATGTTCTCGTCTTACAAGAAGCCTGAGAAAGAAGGGAAGTTTTATGTGGCTAACTCTACATTAGCAAATATTGTCGGGAGAAGAAATGTGATCCTTGTCACGTCCCGATCCTCCGAGCACGTGCCAATCCCTCATCTTGGTCAATTAATAGTGACGTCCCAAGACGCATCGTCGACCCTGTCTTTTTAATACGCATGCGGAAGCATATAAAATCCCTAGACAATAAAACAATGGGATATGAAAGTAGAGCCAATTTTTCACAAAAGACCTTTTTATAAACACACTGGTTTATATACAGAAGCCTACAAAGAGGAATTGGCTTTCAACAAAGGAGAAATGTCCTAAGACTATCTAGTCGGACATGCTCGCCGATTCTCCGAGCTTCACCTTCTAAACTTCGAGCCTCAGGTCCTCCACCGCGGTCAACTAGGAACCTAAAAATGATTTTACAATAACTAGTGAGACAATGTCTCAGCAAGTTCTACCCCCTAAGACCCGATTAGGAAACTAATATGCCTTAAAGATTGCCTAAGCACAAGTGTGGAAGCAGGTTAAATGGAAGAAGAAGAAGCCCCTCTTGCCGAAAGAAGGACCCCCATCTCGTCCGGCTTGTTCCAGTGATGAGGGCCAAAACCTGAAACTAAAGGAAACCGCCCCCGAGAAGGGCCTATCCTCCACTTCCTCTTGTAAGCCTTTGAGGGGGCTTAGCTTGCCTTCGAAGTCGATAACCTTCCTTTCCAGCCCTACACCGGTTAGAATCAGCCCCCTCGAAGCCTTGTCACTGGCTCCGCTTGATCCTGGCGTTGAATCGGATGTCTCGGCCGGCCTAATTAGTAGCTCGGATGAGGACTTGCTCTCTCCTTACTCGTCCCCGAAGGCTCCTCCTGCTAGTAGAAGGGTCAATACCATGCAAGATAAGCTGCTGACCCTCGCTCTAGACCTAACTCCTGCTATGACCCCTGTTGCTTCGGTGGCTAGTCAGCAAAAGCCCACAAAGCGGAGGTAAGCTGCTCCTCCCTCCCTTACTATTTAGTATATATAGTTACATATACATAGGTTTTTGGAATATCGGGGTCTTGTTGACCCAGTTAGGCAAGTAGAGGTTTGTCGCCTGGTTTCCTCGAACGGTTTGTGCTTGGTTGGTCTCCTGAAGACTAAAGTCCCGAAGGCTCTCTTCTCCTCCATCTCTACGAGTTTAATGAGGGATTGGTGTTGGTTAGCAAACTATAACTGCTCTCCCAAAGGTAGGATTTGGATTGGCTGGGACCCTAGGGTTGTTAACTTTGGCGTATCCTCGATCGAAGCCTAGGCGATTCATGGGAATCTAAAGATGCTGACTTTAGGTGTGGATTGTTGTATCTTAGTGGTCTATGCTGAACACACCTTTTCAGCTCGGAGACCACTGTGGGAGGACCTTCTTTTCAAAAGTGCAGCTTTGCAGGACTCACCTTAGCTTGTAGCAAGTGACTTTAATGCTATCAAAGATCCGTCTGATAGACTAGGGGGCACAGACATTTGGATTCCGTACTTTGATGAGTTTAGATAGTGCTTACTTCAGGCTGAGCTAGATGACCTGAGGAACGTTGGCTTCCGGTTTACCTAGACTACTTCTTCTGGTGCTTCACGGAGGTCAAGAAAGATTGATAGGGTCCTTCTCAATGCCAAATAGAGCCAGGATTTCTCTTATTCGGAGGCTTCCTTCCTTGCACTTGGTATTTCTGATCATTCCCCTATGGTGGTCAAAGTTTTAAACCCGGTACTTCGAAGGAAACCTTTCAAAATTTTCAATTATTGGATGGAGCATTCGGATTTCAACTCAATTGTCAACCAAGTTTGGGAGGAGCCAAGTGATGGTGTGCCCATGTTTAGACTGATGAGCAAGTTAAAGTCCCTTAAAACTCATCTCAAGCTTCTCAATAGAGAGTCTTTCTCCAACATCTCTGTGAGGAGTTCGAAAGCGAGGGTGGCTTTAACGACCACACAGCTTGGCCTCCAGCAAGACCCGACTTCTATTGATCTTGCAGAGTTGGAGAAGTGTCAGCATCAAACCTTCTTGGACCTACGTTCTAAGGAAGAATCTTTTTTCACGCAGAAGTTCAGAATCAGGTGGCTGAAAGATGGAGACTGCAACACTAAATTCTTCCATCATTATGTTAACAAAAGACAGTTGAGAAACATAGTCCTTTCCGTTATGGATGCGTCAGGTATTCAAGTCACTAACTTAGAGCTAGTTGAGCAGCGCTTTGTCAGCTACTTCAAAGACCCCTTGTTGCCGCGGGTAGTGCATGGAAAACCCTCGGTCCAGGAGATTCAGGAGGTTATCCGGTTCCCCTTAAGTGTTGACCAAGTTAGCTTTCTTGCTCGGCCCGTCTCCGATTTAGAGATTCAGGACACTCTTTTTTCCTTAGCTAGGGGCAAAGCCCCTGGACATGATGGATTTACGGTTGAATTTTTTAAGCATAACTGGGGGACAGTTGGATAGTTGGTCATGATAGCGGTGAAGGACTTCTTCATCACGAGTAGGCTCCTAAGGGAGATTAACAACACCATCTTGGTTTTAGTACCAAAGGGCCCTATTGCGACAACTGTCGATGACTTCAGGCCCATTGCCTATTGTAATACTATTTACAAATGTATTACCAAAGTTTTGGCCAATCAGGTTGCTGCAGTTCTTCAGGGTGTTGTTGGGCCTTTTCAAAGTGCGTTTGTAAAAGGCCAGCAGATCAAGGATAATATCCTCCTAGCTCAGGAACTCTTCTCTGGATTCCACCTCAATCCTTATTCACCTAAATGCACAGTTAAAGTGGATTTCAGGAAAGCCTACCACACTGTGGACTGGGATTTCCTTGAGATTGTTCTTTTGGCTTTTGGGTTCCCCGACCATATGACTCAGCTCATCATGACATGTGTACGTGCTCCCAAATTTTCCATTGCCTTGAATGGGGAATTACATAGTTTCTTTGCAAGTGGTTGAGGACTTCGATAGGGGGATCCCATATCTCCCTATTTGTTTACTCTGGTCATGGAGGTGTTCTCCGGTATCCTATTTATCCGCTCTTCGAAGCCGGACTTCAAATATTTTTGGAGATGTAGAGCAACAAACCTCTCACACTTATTCTTCGTGGATGACGTCTTCCTTTTCTGTGAAGCCAATTTTCCTTTGGTGGAGCTCCTCAATGATGGTCTCCAAATCTTCTCAAAGTGGAGTGGTTTGTACCCAAACACAAACAAGAGTGAGATTTTCCTTGCAGGAGGTTCGACGTCTTTAAGGACTCAAATTCTTCTTGCCTTTGGCTTCCATGAAAGGAACTTGCCAGTTCGTTACTTGGGGGTTCCCATCATCACATCTAGGCTTAGCAAGGCGGATTGTTGTGTTCTAATCAACCGCATTACTGCACGGGTACAATCTTGGACCCATTGCTTTTTGTCATTTGCCGCTCGTCTGCAGCTGATCAAGTCAGTCCTACATACCATCCAAGCCTATTGGGCTAGTGTTTTCATTTTACCTATAGTTGTGCTGGATCAGATTGAACAAATTCTCATACAATTTCTTTGGAAAGGCCCGAAATTGGGTAAATGGGGTGCAAAGGTGTCCTGGGAGGATGTCTGCCACCCAAAAGAGGAGGGTGGACTTGGTATCCAGAGGCTTCAGGATTGCAACAAGGCTGCCATGCTCAAGAACATCTGGCTTTTGTTTTTGGACAGAGAGTCATTGTGGTGCAAGTGGATCCACTCAACCTTCTTAAAAATGACGAACTTTTGGGTTGCCAAAAAGTTGACCTATTGCGCACGAGCGTGGAAGAAGATCCTACAACTCAAGACTAAATTCCGTAGCTCCTTTTATTGGAGGATAGGGGATGGCCATTCGGTGTCTCTTTGGTTTGATAATTGGCACCCCAGGGGTCCCTTGAATTTATTTATTTATTAATTTTTTTTTCAGATTCTCTCATCTATAGCTCTGGCTTTTCTAGGTAGGCGACAGTGGCTGACCTTTTCACCAACCCTAGCTAGGCGGTCAAGACAGTGTTGGATTCGTGGGAGCACCCCCTTCCAGTCCTTGCCCAGAACTCGGATTGTTTTTGCTGGAATGAGAGTGCCTCGTGCCTCTTCTCGGTGGCTTCGACTTGGGAGTCCATTAGGAGGAAGAATATTAGGGTCTATTGGCATGTGTTCATTTGGAACAACTCGATTACTCCAAGGTACCAAGTAAATCTGTGGCTTATTGCCAAGCGTAGACTTCCTACCCAAGCTCTTTTATTATCTTATGGCAGGATAGAAAGCGCTATGTGTCCTTTTTGTAATGAAGAGCCGGATTCTATAGATCATCTATTTTTTGGGTGTTGCATCAATGTCGGCATAGCTTCCTTTTAGGTAGCCAGATGTAATCTTCCGTGGCAAAACAGGTCATGGGGAGAGAACCTTAGTTGGGCCGTCTCCCTTCTTTCGAGCAAAGACTTTTATAAGTGCATTGCCCACTTCTCTTTTAGTGCTCTCTATCATATAATCTGGAAGCACAAGAATGGCATCCTTTTTAGGGAGGAGTCCCTCGCTATTCCCTCGGTGAAGAACCATCTTTTTAAAGTTGTCAGGGACAGAGCTATCACTTTTAGGAGTGTGCAGGATACTATAAGGAATAGGAGGTTGCAGCGTAGCTGGAGTATTGACCCGATCATCTTCTCATCTAGAGACTCTGTTGCTCCTGTAGGGCCATACATTCTGCTGGTTTACAGGATGCCTAGAGGCTATTCTCCTTGTGTTTTCACATGGTGGAGGCGATGTACTTGTTGGTGACTGCTTCGGTGTGCTATGGGCCGCTACGGTTCTCCTAGGTGGCTCCTCCCTTCTGGCGTTTGGCGGGTTGTTGTTCTTATGCTGGCGGATGCGGTCTTGCGGTTGATTGCTCCTGCATCTATCCGGCCTTGTTGTTGCCCTTGCTGTCATTCTTCTGCTGGGTGTTTGTACCTGTTGTTTAGGCTGTTTTGGCTTCTGTTTGTTTTGTTTCCGCTTTGTTTTGCGGTCTTCCTTGTTTTCTTTCTGCTCCCTTCCACTCATTTTGACTTGTCGTCTTTATGAGTGTAAGTTTTTGGTGCCGAACCCTCTGTATAGTTTGGTTTAAAGCTCAATATATTCTTACTTTTACCCAAAAAAAAAACTCCGGCTATGATATGTTGAATAGTTAATGTTCATGTTAGCAATTTTCACTAAATTGCCTAGATGGATTGAATTGGTATATATACAAAAGGTTTATGATTCAATTGATAATTAAAAAAAGTTTAGGATTGAATTGATACAATTACAATATGTTAATGACCTTTTTGGTCATTTTCCTATAAAAACATGTGGTATCAAGTATGTCTACTTTCTTTTGTGAGGTCCAATATATCATGAGACTTGGACATTCAATCTCATAAAATAAAAAAAAGGGTTAACACCTTGAAAAACCTCAACTCGTATATTTGTGACAAGTTTACCTTAAACTAATTTTTTTACTACGAAAAAAACTCCAAATTGGTACACATTTGATAAATTCACCCCAAATTGGTATATTTATGACAGATTTACCATTTATTAATTGCCGTTAAATTTTATTGTCAAATTATTGAGTTGAATGACATGTGACAGTTGATCGATATATTAGTTTGGATTTGACTCTTTGTTTGTCACAATTGTACCGGTTTTGTGTTTTTTAAGGTATTAATCCAATTTAAAAGAGGGTATATTTGTCATAAATGTACCAATTTTGATTTTTTATGATCAAACAAATTAATTTGGGATAAATTTGTTGTAAGCGTACCGATTTGAGCGCATGTGTACCAGTTTGGGGTTTTTCAAGATCAAAAAATTAATTTGGGATAAATTTATTATAAAATGTACTAGTCTGAAGTTTTCAAGGTATTAACCCAAAGAAAATCTATTGTCTCAATTCTAAGATGGTGAAATTTGATCAGATAGTGCGCTATGTACCCTCTTTGAAGCTTGACCCAATGCAATCCTTGCTTTGGTTGTTATGTGAAATTGACCAGAACCACCTAGGGCGGAATAAACCAACTTGGGATTTTTACGGGGGAAGCAAGTCAAAAAGTCCCCATTTCCTATAAAAAAAGATGGGAAATTTTTTTTTCTCTCGTCAACAAGTAAGGAAATAAAGGAAATAAAAAAAGATGTGGTGCATAATTTAATACTTCAGAAGGAGAAAGAATCTTACGCATCAAAACACAGTCATCAATTATCCAAGTCTATATATTTCAAAACTTAAAATCAAATTTCTTGTTTATATTGTAATATGAAATCGCTGGGAAAATTATCCAAAAAATCGTAAATTTATTGTACTGCCAATTCAATTTTAAATCTTTCAAGTTTATCAATTGAGTCCTAAATTTTTTGACATTTTGCTAATGAGTTCATCTAGCCAATTTTGATAAAAAAAATTGCTAATGCAGACACTAACCATTTTACATAACATAGTCGACACTAATGCATAAAATTTTAAATAGGATATTAATATTTTCGGTTAATTTTCATTTTTCTACTCCTTTTTTTTTTTACGTCTCTTCTTCCTCTAACTAGTCATCGACAAGCTCGAGCTCCCCCAATGACCTAGAGGAAGAAGGTAAAGGCCAAAAAAGAAAAAAAATTAAAATATTATTAAAATTATTCACATCGGTGCTAATTGTGTCACGTAGGATGGCCAGTATTCACTTCAATAATTTTCTCATAAAATTGATTAGATGGACTCAATTGGCAAATATGAAAATATTTGAGACTTAATTGACAAAATTGAAAGGTTTATGATTAAATTGATAAAAATATAATAAGTTTAGGATTTTTTAGATAATTTTCTTGGAATTTTTTTCTCTTTTTTGGATAAGTAATGTTAGTCCGCTACCACAACAACATATATAGCACATATAAGAGACTTTTTTCGCTGAGGACTGCGTTGTCTTTTTCCACGCGTACCTACCATGCATAAACTAGAAAATTGGTTGTTGGCTAGAGTTCGAAGTCTATCATTTATTTTATTTTATTTTATTTTTTAAATAGATCAATGAATAAACGAAATCCTCGTTCTCTGAATTTAATTGGACCTATTACTTTAACCAGTTGGCTTATCCGGTCAACCTAATCTTTCTATTTCAAGTCTTCAACTGCTATAGTAAATCCCAACTTCTTGATAAAAGACTCAAAGTATTAACAATAAAAAATAGAATGTTAAAATAAAACATGAAAATATAAAATATAAAAGATAGAATGTTAAAATGCATGTGTTGAGTGTTCATGTTAAATTTAACTTATAGTGTATGTCTGTTTTTATTTACTGTATATAACAAATCTGAGTATGTTGTTTTCTTGTAATATTCCCAATCCGATGACTTCCAGCAGATCGAGACGATAGGTTCATTGAATGTTCTCAATTAACTGTAAAGACTTCAGACGCAAAATACTTAGTTTAATTAGTTATCAATATATGGAAGCAGAGGGTGAATGTGTTATACCAGTAATAACATCCATTTTGTAGACATTGCTGATCTGAGGGCCATATTGAAACGTTGCCCCGCTAATGCCTGCACTAGAGAGCGTACCACCCACAGTTAGGTACAAATTATCTGTCCACGAAACTGGTGCAACACCGTGTTTCTCCCACGCATCGATCCATAATTGTTGGCCGCTGTCATTGGCATAGTGGCCAAGCATCCGGCTCCTCAACACAATGATGTCACGCCACTTGTGACCAAGAGACGTCATGTCCACAACGAGCCCATTGCTAGCCATAGCTTGTCCCCAGATGGGGTGGCCGCATCTTCTGGCTGAGATAGTGAAGGGAATAGAGGATTCAGGGCGAAAAGGGCGAAGGATGGCTGTGGGAATTTCTCGGAGGATGAGGCTGAAGTCAACGGAGGCCGCACAAATGGTTCTGGGGTTGACGTGAAGGTTGTTGCCGGTGGGGAGAGAAAGGAGCTTGTGGTATAGTGAATTGGTCCAAAGCTTGCATTGGCGTGCCATTGAGAGCAATGCGCTCGTAATTCTGAGTTTTACTATCATGCAACGTGAGGCCATTGGATGATTTTCTGCCAATTTTAAGGTTGAAGGAACAAAGAGATGACAAGCAAGGGGAGGAGTTGAGAGAGAGAGCTCACTAGGGCCTCATATATAAGCACGCTTAGAGGGACACTATTGCAAAGCCGTTCCCTCTTGGAAAAGAAAGCACCAGCTATGCAACTTGTAAGAAGATAATTGTTAGGGTTCTTGGCTTTGATTTGCAGATATTTTGATATCGTTAGTCAGTGGTTTGACTTTCAGTTGATTTCTCTGTATTGTCTCCATCGGGTCACCAGTAAAGCATATCCATCTGTAGGAAACTTCTTTTATCTTTCTTGCAGACTGAGTATGTTCCTTGAGTTCAAAGGGGAATATTAAATTTCATGTTTAGGATATTAGTTGTGCTTAATTCATGAAGATTTTATTATCACATAGTCAGCGAATAAATTTTATTCGATTTTCTTTTCTATCTTCTAGACTGAGCTGCCAAAGCCAGAAAAAGCGAACCCTAAAAAACCGTGTAACCCTCCTCAGTTTTTAAAGAATCGTTTAATCTTTATAATACTATGAAGAAATAAGTCAAACACTGACATAAAATATGTACATGTATATGGAAAATATAGAGGTTGATGTACTGGATATATCATCTAATGTTATGGAAACACACTTTGCAGAAACCTCCGTTTGCAACACGAAATCTCAGTTTTGAGGCTTTTACACTTCTTGAATCAAACATCTAAAGAGAACTCAAGCTTTAAAATCAAGCTTCACTGGATGAAGCCAAGTATCGAGGCCATCATTTTTTATCTGAGTGAAGTCTAGATGGAGCAGGTTTTTAATGTTTTGGTGTATGGACTCACCAACGGGCTCATATGCATCTGGATTGGGTAAGAATTGCAATAGTTTTATTTAAAACAGGAATATACACAACATCTGTATGTAATCGATCAAGTCTACTATTTAATGCGCAACTAATGCATCTATGGATGGACCTGCCGGTACCCGAACCCAAAAAATACAAATATTCCGAAAACAAATTAATGATATTCACTATATTTTTGTTGTATCTTGGATTTTAATTATAAATTCTATTAGTCCAAATGTGTCGTTCAAATATTTTAGTTTGGACAAACCCTAAAAACTAGCGGAGTCAAGTTTCTATACTTAGAAAAGTTCTAACTGTTACTTGCTCGTCTTCTGAAGTTAAAAACTTGGCGTCGACCACAAATAATATATCAATGGCCAAAAGACTTTTCCACATTGAAGAGGATTGCTCATTTTCATAGGCCAAATCTAGAAGGAAGGAAGTTGATTTGCATGAAATGAGGGTGAAAATCTTTGATCGCAGAGCAAATCTTGAGGTTTGGTTGAGAAAACGACGTCGGATTTCGCGAGGGTCATCGCTGTATTTATCATAATGGATTCTTGTCAAAGATTAAAGATACGCCACGAGGGCCCACGATGAATGCCTGTCCTCTTGTAAATTCACGACTTTGACTTTAAACGTTTGGCAACATCGTGCGACCTGGGTTATAAATCTATAGGCTCTCCCAAGATCCCTCAACCGGAGCCCCAGATTCTTCCTTCAATACAGTAGACTATTTCAACTATTGCCTGAATTATGCATCATAGAAAAAAGAAATTATACTTGAAAAATCTGCTAATGATCTTGGGTTGGATCGATCAGGGTCAGAATTAGGTAACCATCAAGGAGACACACAGGAGATTTGATTCGGGTGTTGCAAGATTTTCTATGATGCATCATCCATCAAAGCATGGTCTTACAAATTGAAGCCTCCTAGTGGTGGGAGGGAACATCGACAAGATCTTCTTCAAGATCTAGTTCATGATTCTGATTTAAGGGCCACATGATGACAAAACTTAAGATTATCTGTGGATCATGTTTTTTCGGACTTCTGTACTTGGGGAGTAACTTGAACATCAATTAGTAAAGAAGCTCACCTTAGGCGACCTTTCACATACAAAGAGAGAGATGGTTATGACTGTTGGATGCACAATTCGGGTAGATGGTATAGCGATGGATCATGGCACGTAGCAATGGCTTCATATTTTCTCCAAGGAGTTGCTCAAGTAGTGGGAGACAATTATAGTGCTAAGTTTCATGAAAGTTCGTAGCACACTAGTTATTATACACAACAATACGTAAATGTTGAACATAGAAGTTCTACCTATCATTTTAATTACTCATATCAGGACATGCAAAATTTAGAGTAATCCATGTTCTACGATTATGATTATATTTAGGGTGGCGTTATTTCCAATCCCATCTTGGCTAAAGCATTCATTTTTTTCATTTTTTCCATTGAACTTGGCAAAATACGCCTCTCTCTTCAAATTACATTTCTTTTTCATCATACTAACCAACAAAACTACCTTTATTTTTATCATCTTTCCATTTATCAATTTCACAATATAAATATCAAATTACACTAAAAAAAGATAACATCTTTCCATGTATCATATTATCATTTTGCCTACACAATGTCATTAATTTTAATTTATGATCTCATATTTAAATCACAAAAGTTACATAGACGATTAGAAATTTCTAGCGATAACATCTTATGAATACACAATCAATTGCCTTCTTTTATTTATTTATTTATCAAAGAGCATGAAGGAAACTTTATTTCAAAGTTGAAAATTAAAATTTGAACTATCTAGTTGATTTTGACATTGTGAATGTTTTTCGGGAATAAGTTTGTAGGTTTTTAAAGTTAAATATCGTTGGTTTGTCCTTTCTTTTGAGCCTTTAGCATTTTAATTTGATTTTGCAAGTTGGGGTCAAAAAATTATTTATGCATTCTTCACTTTCAAACTCATACCATATTTTTCAGAGGAATATTTTTAGCATATTTTAAAGTTTAAATACACTTGATGAGATTGAATATAAAATCAAAAGTAATAACTTAGGATGGTCATGCAACTTATAGATTTCTTTGAAGAATAACTCAACAATCCATGAGGCATCTATAGCTTTGCGATAAATAATAAAGTGTTCCATCTTTGAAAACTTATCAACAATCACAAAAGATCGAATCCACACCCTCGAGTTTATGCAATAGTCCAAGGATAAAAGTCCACAGAGATATCCTCCCGAGGAACCTGTGATATCAGAAAGAGCAAATAAAGGCTAGCATTGGTAGCTTGTCCCTTTCCTACATGGCAACGTTGACACCTCATCACATTGTCGGTATACATCATGTTTCATATGGGGCTGAAAATATTTGGCTTAAACAAGTTTCGCAGTCTTATCATGCCCAAAATGTCCATCATGGTGAATTTCGTCGATCACCCTTTTGTTGAAGAGAGCAATCTGGCACACATAGATGGTTTCCTTTGAAAAGGAAGCCATCACATAAAGTAAAATTAGCAAGCCTCTTGTCTTGCGCACCCGAAATGATCTTGGAAAAATAAGGATCTTCTCGATACAATTTTTGAAAATAGTCAAATCTAAGAATAGTAGAACGCTTAACATGGAGTAAAATCTTCTTTTGACTAAGAGCATCAGCAACTTGATTTTGAACTCTGGCTTTATGCTAGATAATGAACATGAATTCCTAAACACATTCAGCCCATTTTGCACACCTTGAGCTTTTGCTGCCTTGAAATATACTTGAGAGATTCAACTTCAGTGTACAAAATAAACTCCCGATGCATAAGATATTGCCTCTAATGCTCAAGTGTGCGAAATAGGGCATAAAATTCCAAATAATAAGTGCTGTAACGAAGTTTTACACCATTCAATTTCTCGCTAAAGAAGGCAATAGGTCAACCTCCTTGACTTATAACTCCTCTTATGCCAGTACTTGATGCATCACAATATAACTCAAAGACAAGATCAAAATTAGGCAATGCAAGGATAGATGTTATGCTCAACTTTTTCTTAAGATGTTCAAAACTTCTTTGGGTTCCACTCAAAAAGCTCAATTCTTCATGCAAGAGGCGAGTGGGGTTGCAATGGTGTTAAACTGCGCAATGAACTGCTCGGTAGCAAGAAGTTAGATCATTAAAGTTTCAAACTTAATACACATTTGCTAGATTTGGCCATTCTTCAATAACCTAGATCTTAGCATCATCGACTAAAATTCCTTCTTTAGAGATATGAAATCCCAAGAATAGGATATGTGGCACCATGAGATAGTACTTGTCGGGGGCTACATACAAACATTCTTGCCTTAACACTTCTAAGACTTCTTGAAAATGCTACAAGTGCTCATTTGTAGACTTACTAAAAATCAAAATTTCATCAAAATAAACCACAACGAATTTCCCAAGAAATTGCTTCAAAACCTAGGTCATGAACCTCATTAATGTGGATGGTCCATTAGACAATCCGAATGACATGAACAGCCACTCAAACAATTCATCTTTGATTTTGAATGTGGTCTTCCATTCATCTCAAGGCTTGATTCTAATTTGATGATATCCACTCTTTACATCTAGCTTTGAAAAAATGATTGCACCAAAAAGTTGATCCAAAAGATCATGAAGATAGGGAATAGGAAACCTATTTTTGATGGTGATCATGTTGATCGCCCCACTATCAACACACATTCTCCAAATGTCATTTTTCTTAGGCACTAAGAGGGCTAGAATGGCACATGGGTTGAGGCTCTCCCTTATAAAATCCTTACTCTAGTTTTATAACTTGTTGCTGTAATTCTTCATGTTTTGTTGGACTCATTTAGTAATGAGCTAAATTAGGTAGTGAAGCACCAAGCATCAAGTCAATTTGATATGGAATGTCTCTCGTGGGAGGAAGACTAGGTGGTAAGTCCAATGGAAAGACATCTTTGAACTCTTCCAAAAGAGGTTGAGCTTGATGGAGTATGGCAAATACAATTACATTCTCCACACTATTTTTGTTAAGCAAAATGTACACAATTCTAACTCGCTTCATGGCACCATTTACATCTTTCATCGTGAGTAAAGTAGAGGATAAGAAATTTTCAGCCAAATGGATCTTAGAGGGTTCCTTACTAGGCACCTGAATAATTTTCTTTCTTCCATACTCGAAAAACTATGTATAATGGTTGACATGACAATAGTCCTTCTATTAAATTGCCAAGATCAGCTAAGAATAATGTGACTAGCATCCATGGGTAGTGTCACACGCCGATCCTCCGAGCATGTGCCCATCCTTCCTAGGTCGATTAATAGCGACGTCCCATGACGCATTGCTGACCCATTCGATTTTAAATATGCATGCGGAAGCAGATATAAATCCCCAGACAATAAAACAATGGGATAGGAGAGTAGGACCAAATTTCGAACTTTAAAAACAACCACACTTATATACAATGCAAACCATAATGCATATATATTCACAAAACAAAGTCCGCAGACAGGTGTGGAGTTTCAATCCTCCCCCGGATCCTCCTCCGGGTCCCCCTCAACGATCTCTCCTTCTTCCATGCTCCAGCTGGAGCCCACTGCTGAGTACTTCAGAGAGTCGGGATCATTACCAAGCTTGGGATCCTTCGCATCCACCACTGATCCACCCTTAGGATCTGTTGTCCCCTTCCCGAACGCTGCCTCTAAAACGTACAGAGGTACATCAGATTCCGGTACAGGGCCCACCCTTCGTCCCTCATTGTAATGGCGATACCATGACCGGTATTTGTGGGGCACCTTTTGGGGTTCACCCACATCAACCCAGACAGTGGATTTCACCAGTACATATTCCAAGCCTTCAGGGTGATGGTGTATCGGAATGTGATAACCTATCTCAGTTATTTCCTCCGGTATACCAAAATGCTCGGGAGGAGGTGGAGGTGCTGCCATCTATGAACCTGAAATGTTCTCCCACAACGGGATGAGACTACGTCTTAGGGTGTTCTACCCTCCTAAGACTCGATTAGGAAGAAAATACGCCATGAGGGCTGCCTAAGCACAAACATAGGTCGGATGACTTACCTTTGTCTCTGTTCCTTCCTGCAAGTCAGTATATCTCAAATATACACAAATCACATCAATTCACCTAATTAGATTGAACTATCGATCAATCGACTCAGTCGATTACATGTCACCACGACCTTCCCCTTGTCGGTACATTCAATACTATCTATAAAGTCTTATCAAATCAGGACTGCTCACCCAAAGTTGATAAATAGATAGTATAGCTCGCCCAAAGCTGATAATATGTGTTCACCCAAAGCTGATAATATGGTATATTATATATGCTCACCCAAAGCTAATAAATTTAGGGCCCCTGGCCAAAATAGTATACCATTCTAATCATATAACCAATTTCTCATTTTTATTATATCTGATAAAAATAGCCATGTGTAGGTACACAGTCGACCTTAGCCAAAATACTATAATTTCACTTTTGATATTCCCACTACTTTCAACAGTCCAAAATTAGATTTTTGGCATTGTAGAACGACGCCCGGTAATTTTTCCAATTAATTACCAAAATTAATTAATTTATGAATAAAATCTAAAATCACAATTAAATTAATTCAGCACAAATTATAGCTCAAATAAATAAACAAATTGAACCACAATAACCAGCATAAAATTCCTATTATTGGCTATCCTAGTCTAATTTCCGAAAAATAAATAAATAATTAATTAATTACTAAAAATATTAAATAAACGCCAATAAATCCAACTTAGGCCCGTAATGCCTAATTGGATGCCGAAACGGACCTGGAAAATTTCCGAGACTCGTTAAATAAATACTAGAGACTATTTACTCGCTAATTGCACAACTATCAACCTAACATGTATCGGCAATTAATTAAATTAACTAATCTAATCTAACTAACCACCTAATCTAGCTTAACTTAAACTAATCAACCCTTAAGCGTGATTAACCTACTGAGTAAGGATTAGTGAGTTAAACTCACTTGTTCAGCGTTCCGATCGGTTCAAATCGACGGGGATGCAACGGGGGACGACTTCCTCCAAAGCAGGCCTAACTTTCGGGGTCGGGAAGCGGGCCAAAACAGGCCAAGACTCTTGCTGGAAACCCACTGACTTAGCTTCTGTTCTTGGCTGCAAAAGAGAGGAAATGGGGCTGGTTATGGTGAGCAAGACTGACGGAGATGCAGCGGTTGGTCACGGGTCTAGGTGAGACTCAGTGGACTTCCGACGATGGCTCACGACGGTCCAAATGTCCACGGTAGCCTGCTGGATGCACGGCTGGTCTGAGACGAAGGCGTGAGGGAGGCGGAGACGCGCAGTGAGGCGCGGCGGCGCACGCACGGGGCGGGGCGGTGGACGGCGACAGTGTGCGGTCTGGCGGTGGCGTGGTTGCTCCGACTGGTCTTCTCTGTAGCTGAAGGGTTTGAGCAACATAAAAATGGAGGGGAAGGAGGCTAGTCGACCGGTCTTGGAGGGAAAGAGAGGATGGAGGAGAGAAGAGGGGACAAGGGGTCCACTTGGCCTTGTTTTCTCCTCAATTGTCCCATTGTGCTTATCCTTCCACCAGCTGGCTTTCCTCATCAAAAATCAGCCACCAATGCTTCAATTACAACCCTTGAAGTAGTCCAAAAGCTCTAGGTAAGGGGGAGTTACGAATTTCAAACATTTCTCCCTCAATTGGACACCAATCCTTCTAAATTCAATACAATTTGGCCTCTATAAATTCAATTAGCACCTCAATGATCAAATTGATATTTTTCCTCACCAATTGAACCATCTTACTTCTCAATTTTGTGATAAAAATGATCCCTTACATTTGCTAGACAAAAACGGCCTTAAGACGACTTTTTTCCAAAAAGTCTCGATTTGCAGAAAAATATTCTAAGACTGAGTCGACGCTCCTAGAATTAATTGTGACATGACAAAATCTTCAATTTCTGAAATCGGACTCAATCTCGCGGTTAATTTCAATCCGGCACGTTTTTAGCGTGACCTAGGCTACCGAATAGCTTTTAGAAATTTTTAGTGCAAATGACCCGTGGTCGTTTTCTTCGAACCACAATGAACCCACTCGACACATTGATGACTCTCGATTGTCGTGAAATCTAGATGATTCAAATACAGACACATGTTACCAAAATGATAGAAAAATCAATCTAGTGCCGGTCAACGAGAATTTTCCAATTTAGTAGAGTCACCCACGTTTAGCCACACATCTCAGTTGAACCAACCTATCTCTGATCCTTGATCGATTTTTAATTGCCGTAATAGCCTCTAAAGATGAGCACGGTCGAATAGCCGATTTCTGGTCGAATTCTCAAGTCTATTGCATTAAAATTCCTTGATGGCTTCCTTGGATAGTCTAGTGTCGCGACCAAATTTTCGGGTGCACCACATAAAATTAGGCTAATGGATTGTTAAGCCTAGACTTAGTTCGGGTTCTCCCAAGCCCATATCTATTCACGACTTAGGTTCAAATATTTAGCATGCAAAAGGGAGTCGCCACTAATCAATTTACGGTAGGTCGATTAGACAACTAAGTAAAATAATGAGAAAATTATTTTAATTCTACGAACCAGAGACTTTGGGTACGGGGATTTGGTTACACTAGACTTTTCTAATGCCCTTTTGGTACCTTTCTCTTTTTATTTTCAAAAAAATGTTTTGCAAGCAGCTTGAATCAATTTTAAATCTATTTCCCTAATATGTGAGGTGATCATACGGGTGCACAAACCACCAATTTAACACCCAAGAAAGTAATGAATAAATTGCAAGACTTAACTTGTAGCAACGAAAGCATCTGCGTTGTTAGATCATAATTCATATAATCAATCCTAGATTTGATTTTTAATTAACACGCAATTTCTTTTTTTTTCATTTTCACTTAATTAATGAGAATATAATCCATGTGCAATGCAATGCTTCTGTTTTAACATGAAATGATATAACATGGCAATATAATCTAAATTACATGACATGAGTAAAAAAGTGCAATAATTAAATATGCAATCTAAATTAATCTAATGACTTAACTCTAATGACGAGAAATTTCTAATTAAATGGACTTAACAACAATCATTAAATGACGAGCATTTTCATGAACCTAAATCTATATGACGTGCACATGATTTTTTATTAATAAGCATGCAATCTATCATAATATGCAATGACGTGCAAAGAATGCCCTAATTCTATTTTTTTATGTTTTTTTTATAAAATTCGAAATTAAAAATGCCAAATAATAAAACGTGCAATTCAATTTAAAACTAACATCCTAAATGAATGCATTTTTTATTCTTTTATTTTTTAACAAATTTGAAATAAAATCCCTATCCTAAATATGCAAGATAACAAGAGATATTTTAAAACCAACCTAATCCTAATTCAAATATGTTTTTTTTTTGGATTTTTCCTTTTACAAAAATAAAATTGATTCAACCAACATGACGGCAAATCAAATAAGATAGGATTGATATCCACAAATTGGCGAACCATATCTCGCGCATGAGATCGGGTTGGCCAATTTTTAAATAAATCGCAAATCGAATCTCGGGCGGGAGATTGGATTGGCGATTTTTCAAGCGATTGCGATTGCGAGTCGGATTTCGGGCGCGAAAATCGGACTGTCAATCCCTAATTTGAGAGGCTATTTCATGTTAGAATCTCAACATACATCAAGGAATAATTCTACTAAAAAAGTAAAATAACATAAAATAATAAAAAATAAAGAAAAATAAAGTAAATAGAAAGAAAAACTACCTAATTTGCTTTTCTTTTTTCCTTTTTTTTTGTTTTTTTTTTGTTTTTCCTTTTCAAGCAAAGCAGCAACGTGGTGATCTCCGGCGTTCTGGTGAAGGGCGGCGGCAGGCGTCGAAGCTCCGGTGAGATGGACCAGCAGGCGGGTGGAGTCGGCAGTAGTGGCACGGTGGTGCGAGTGGCTGTAGCGGAGCGACAGCAGCGCGGTTGTGGAGCTGCAGACAGGAGCGGCGCTCGATCGCGGCGTCAGAGGCTAACTGAGGCGTGGTGGAGGCTGAGCGTCGGGGGGTCTGGAGCGGCATGTAGGGGTAGCCGACGTCTAATTCGGGACCTGCTGGCATCGGGTACGGTGATAGGGCGTCACAAGCGGAGGCTGCAGGTTTGGCTCGGGTCCGGCTCTGGCGGAGACTCAGTGAAGGTTGGCACGAGAGACTATCAGTAGGAGGGTCGCGGGCTAGCAGGTCGCAAGCAAGGCGTGGTACATCATCTGATGAGCGAAGAGGTAGGCACTCGGGTAGAGGAGTCATGGCAGAGCAAGGGCTGCTGCTTCTGGCGTTGGGCTGCATTTACGTCAATCGAAGGTGGAGGCTAGAGGCAAAAGGCTCCGCTATAAGCTGCAGATTGGCGATGGTGCAACGAGGAGGGCCCGGCGACGGATTTTGGCGTCGTGAGTCGCTGTAGCTAGTCGCGGGTGGAGGCGCTACAGGGTGTTGGGTTGAAAGGTGCTGCAACCGGCGAAACAGGGGCGTGGTGGTGAGTCATAGAGGTGCGGTTGTCGGGCGCCAGGCACGATCGTCGAACACCGGACGCGGCAGTGCTCACAGCTGTCGGCGCAGTAGTGGTCGGCGCGGAGGGCACAGGAGCAGCGGCAGTCGGGAGCAACAGATGGTTCGCTGAGGAAGACGAAGTGTTCCTTTTTTCCTTTTTTTTTCGCCTGCGCACGTCTACTCACATCTCTTTCTCAATGTTTGCCTTTCATCATCCTGACACATCTCATTCAACATGCTCAATCCATTGAATTGTCCATCTTGACAAATCTCCACATGAAATTGGTGAGTTAAATAAGTAAAATCACTATGGAAATTCTCTTTTCAAAAGAGTCCAACAATTTTAAGCATGAAAAGCTTTTGTGAAAACAGACAATTTACCACATTCAAAGCATAATTTTAAGCATTCATTCAGGGAATTTCCCCACAAAAGGATTGCCTCAGCAATGGATGTTCTTGGATTGTCCCTATTAATCAAGACTGAAAATCTGCTTTTGCCCATGCACAAGAGAAACGTGCATGAACAGGATACTATGCAACATCAAAGTAAATTCAAATTGCACATCCATTTTGGCTCGGATCGAGATTTTGTCTTAGTCATGTCACTACTAGAATCTGCAGTGCCCCAATTCATCATCCGCAAGGAAAATAACAAAGTGTCAATTCCAAAATTAATTATATTCATAAACACAATGTATCCATTTCATCCAAGACGGATGATGCTCTTTTGACTTGTTCCATCATTTTCTCATGGAAATGAGAAACTTCATTTGGCTTTCAAGAATGACATCTCACACAAATTGTAATGAGATGTGCCACACATCACACTTTAGAATCTAGATGATCTTCTTTTGACTTGCCCTCGGTTTCTTATCGCTCGGGACAAGTAAAAGAATAAGTAGTGTTTAATGTCATCTTCACTCTTGGGAGATGTCATCAAGATTAGCTAGGAAATGATCATTTGCCCCCACGTCTATTTTTCCTTCAGATGTATGTTCCCAAATCAACGAGCCCACTATCACTGGAAATTGACGTGTTATTTTCAAACACCTCTCTGTTATGTTTTGAGACAAGAAGTAAATGAGTTAGAAAAACAAACAAGGGTAACCTAATGCATGCTTGTCGAAATGGCTTCAAAAATGATTTTTTTTTTTAGGAATATTTTGGATGAGAAAGCATGAAGAATCCCAGTGCTCAGAATTTCTCCAAGGATGATATTTTCTTTTCATTGTTGGATATCGTCACCGGGTTGGTTTGGTATACCCCATCATGTCCTCAAAACAAAACTTGTAATTTTATTGATATTCATCAATTGAATTACATTTATTAGAATGTGATGTTCAAACACATAGAAGAAATTGAAATCAATCCCTAAAAAGCGATAAAAATTCCCATGCAGGGGAAGGTGCATGCCCCTAATTAAATGAGGAAATCAAACTACTTAGGACCATGAATAATGTGTACTTGAATTCTTCACCCTCCTTAATCTTGTGATGCGAACCCTTCAAGTTAGATATTCTTCCCTTTAGATATGTCACTAGTCTCTTCATGGTGGCATCAAATTCGGCCACCTCAGGAAAATGAGACGGTTCAACAAGTTTTCTTGGCTCTCTTCTTGGAGTCGCAATTTCTCATTGAAGATAGATCGCAGCACTTTTGCTTGACGAGATAAGCTCTTTTTGATTCGTCATTTTAGCTCTCGATCGTGAACGGATGGGTGAGCGAGATCGCTCCATAATCACCTAATTCAAATAAACGGGAACATGTAAGCATGAGCTGTAAATAGAAAGTTAGTCCATGACAATGATCTAATCAATTTTTCCATTTTTTTTTAAATTTATTCCTGAAAAGTTCGTACAATAAGGGCATTTCCTAAAAATGGACTAGGAAAATAAAGATAAACACCCTAGCAAGACCAAATTTCCTAGACATGAATTAAAAACAAATTCTCCAAAGTCTTTTTGCAAATGATTCATTGCATGGCAATTTCCTCATTTCATTTCTAATTGACAAATGAATTAGATCAAACGACTAACTTAGATTGTCATGGACGGACCAAAAGTATGACAAAGTAAGTAAATTGCATAGTATAAGGGTAGAAGACTTACTTTACCAAGGAAAATCAATGGCAATCACATAGACATACGCATAGTAAGTGGCTCGATTTCTAATCTATAAGGCTTATCAAAGTGGAGCCACAAGGATGATCGGACTAGCCACGGGCGTGTGGACTATGTCAAGTCCTCATGACTCCGGCTTGGTCAAAGAGCCGACCTGGGTTGCGGGCATGCGGACCGAGGTGGGTACTCTTGATACCAAAAAAGAAACTTCGGGATTGAGATGGGCAACTCGTACCGCGGGCAGGCGGTTGGAGTGATATCCATCTCAATACCATCCTAGATGATCCTATGTGACCCAGGTTCGGCGGCAGGTTGTGTTTACAATAGTGTAGTGTAAATGCATAAGCATGCACAACAGTTTATATCAAGCAACACTTCATATATGAAAGTAAATCATACATCCCTACACCTCCCTGCAAAACAAAGGTCAGCAAACACTTCCCCTTATACCTCCCATCCTGTAAAAATATTTAACACCTTAAACGTTAGAGACGTACCTGGGATCCTCGCTGCCAAACAAAAACATTTTTCAAAAGAAAAGAAAAATTGGCCTAAGTCCACTAAGAGTTTTAACTCAATTCCCCAGCGGAGTCGCCAAGCTGTCGCGACCAAATTTTCGGGTGCACCACCTAAAATTAGGCTAATAGATTGCTAAGCCTAAACTTAGCTCGGGTTCTCCCAAGCTCATACCAATTTGCGACTTAGGTTCAAATATCTAGCATGCAAAAGGGAGTCACCACTAATCAATTTACGGTAGGTCGATTAGACACCTAAGTAAAATAATGGAAAAATTATTTTAATTCTACGAACCAGAAACGTTGGGTACGGGGATTTGGTTACACTAGACTTTTCTAATGCCCTTTCGGTACTTTTCTCTTTTTATTTTGAAAAAAAATGTTTTGCAAGCAGCTTGAATCAATTTTAAATCTATTTCCCTAATATGTGAGGTGATCATACGGGTGCGAAAACCACTAATTTAACACCCAAGAAAGTAATGAATAAATTGCAAGACTTACCTTGTAGCAACGAAAGCATCTGCGTTGTTAGATCAGAATTCACATCATCAACCCTAGATATGATTTTAATTAACACGCAATTTCTTTTTTTTTTTTCATTTTCACTTAATTAATGAGAATATAATCCATGTTCAATGCAATGCTTCTATTTTAACATGAAATGATATAACATGGCAATATAATCTAAATTACATGACATGAGTAAAAATGTGCAATAATTAAATATGCAATCTAAATTAATCTAATGACTTAACGCTAATGACGAGCAATTTCTAATTAAATGGACCTAACAATAGTCATTAAATGACAAGCATTTTCATGAACCTAATTCTATATAACGTGCACATGATTTCTTTTTAATAAGCATGCAATCTATCATAATATGTAATGATGTGCAAAGAATGCCCTAATTCTAATTTTTTATGTTTTTTTTAATAAAATTCGAAATTAAAAATGCCAAATAATTAAACGTGCAATTCAAATTTAAAACTAACATCCTAAACGAATGCATTTTTTATTCTTTTATTTTTTAAACAAATTCGAAATAAAATCCCTATTCTAAATATGCAAGATAACAAGAGATATTCTAAAATCAACCTAATACTAATTCAAATATTTTTTTTAGATTTTTCCTTTTACAAAAATAAAATTGATTCAACCAACATGACGGCAAATCAGATAAGATAGGATTGATATCCACAAATTGGCGAATTATATCTCGCGCATGAGATCGGGTTGGTCAATTTTTAAATAAATCGCGAATCGAATTTCGGATGGGAGATCAGATTGGCGATTTTTCAAGCGATTGCGATTGCGGGTCGGATTTCTGGCGCGAAAATTGGACTGTCAATCCCTAATTTGAGAGGCTATTTCATGTCAGGAATCTCAATATACATCAAGGAATAATTCTACTAAAAAAGTAAAATAAGATTAAAAATGAAAAAATAAAGAAAAATAAAGTTAATAGAAAGAAAAACTACCTAATTTGCTTTTCTTTTTTGCTTATGTTTTTTTTTTTTTTTCCTTTTCAAGCAAATCAGCAACGTGGTGATCTCTGGCGTTCTGGTGAGGGGTGGCAGCAGGCGTTGGAGCTCCGGTGAGAGGGACCAGCAGGCGGGCGGAGGCGGTAGTAGCGGCACGGTGGTGTGAGTGGCTACAGCGGAGCGACACAGCGTGGCTGTGGAGCTGTAGACGGGAGCGACGCTTGATCGCGGCGTCAGAGGCTGATTGAGGCGCGGTGGAGGCTGAGCGTCGGGGGGTCTGGAGAGGCGTGCAGGGGCGGCCGGCGTCTGATTCGGGACCTGCTGGCGTCGGGGACGATGACAGGGCGTCACAGGCGGAGGCTGCAAATCCGGCTCGGGTCCAGCTCTGGCAAAGACTCAGCGAAGGTCGGCACGAGAGACTATCAGCAGGAGGGTTGCGAGCTGACAGGTCGTAGGCGAGGCGGTGGTACAGCGTCCAGCGAGCGAAGAGGCAGGCACTCAGGCAGAGGAGTTGTGGCAGAACAAGAGGCTGCTGCTTCTGGCGTTGGGATGCAACTTTGTCGATTGAAGACGGAGGCTGGTGGTAGAAGGCTTCGGTATAAGCTGCAGATCGGCGATGGTGCAGCGAGGAGGGCCTGGGGACGGATTCTGGCATCACGAGTCGTTGCAGCTAGTTGTGGGTGGAGGCGCTACTGGGCATTGGGTTGAAAGGGGCTGCCACCGGCGAAACAGGGGCATAGTGGCGAGTCATAGAGGCACGATCGTCGAACGTCGGACGCGGCGGTGCTCACAACTGTCGACGCAGTGGTTGGAGCGGAGGGCACAGGAGCAGTGGCAGTCGGGAGCAACAGACGGTTCGCTGAGGAAGACGAAGCGTTCCTTTTTTCCTTTTCTTTTCTACCTACGCACGTCTGCTCACGTCTCTTTCTCACTGTATCTCTCTGCTGCACTTTCTGTTTTGACCTATTCTCTCGAAAAGGAGCCCCCTACGAAGCGATTAAAGGAAAGCCTCATCGTATGGCGGTATGTATCAAAACGTGTGGCCTCTCTAAACCCTACGCATTTAACCTATTTATAGGCCACGAGTTAGGGTTTTAATTTTTTCCAAATCCATATCCACGAAAATTCCTTTTTTCCGAAAGTAGTATTTGTTTTACCAAATGCAATATTTGTTTTTGATACAATTTAGGATTGCAAGAGGATTCTTCTACAATTTGAAATCTCGCACAATTAAATCCGTAAAATATCTCCGAGGATATGGGCTTGGGCCGATTTACTCCCTTCGTGGGCTTAGCCCAACTCATCAAATTAAAGTTCTGAACTATCAATTTGAACCCATTTGTCATCGGCCCACCGAAATGCAAATTAAAAATAAATGTACCTAAAACTACATGCTATGCAATTAATTATTATTTTTTTAGGGGTTAAAATCAATCCCTGATTTTTTAATGCGGTGAATGACTAAATAGGTCATCAAAATTTAGGTATCAACATCTATATATCTCGAGAGTGATCAGCTCTGAGAACAGCCTTATAGCCGCGTCGATGAAATGTCCGATTAATTTAATTGAAAGCAAAAGTGAAAATTTGGAATGTCACAGGTAGAACATCTCACCATATCTTGTCAAAATAGATAAAAACAATGGAAACATTGATAAGGAGTCATTTGGAAATTAATTCATTAGCATGGACTCTTCCAAGTCCATACCAATTGCGACTTTCGAATTTATAATTTAATTAACTTAACATGCAAATCAATTTCTTCAGGAGTCACCACTAATCAATTATTGATAAGTCGATTAGACACCTAAGCAAAGTGTGGAAGAGCACTTTGCTCCTATGAACCAAGGATTCCTGGATACAAGGAGTTGATTACACTAGATAAATTAACGCCCTTTTGGTACCTTTTTTTCTTTATTTGAAAACTATTTTGCAAGTGGTCTCAATCAATTTTAAGCCAAGCCACTAACATGAGATGTGACGCAGGTCCGCAATAAAAAATTTAACATTCAATAAATCAAAGCAATAGGTAAATAAAGTGCTAGAATTAGAACTAACCTCAATGTAAAGCAAAACATAAATTTATTATGATCACACCCCAATATTTTCATTAGAAAAAATGCATGTCTAACCAAAATATGATTTCTAAATGATTATACAATTCTAGCTAATTCTTTTTGGGTTTTTCTTGTTTACGAAAACTAAACTATATGCAATCCATAAAACACAATTTTTATCCCAAATTATAACTATATGACCTAATTTGACGTGACATACAACATGCAATCACTAAATGACATGGAAATATAATAACGTGGAAATTATTACATGGCAACAAATGACGTGGCAATGATGATGACGTGACAATGACGACATGGCAAGTGGTGACATGAAATTGATGCTACAAATTCTAAATGACATATTTATGCTATTTTTGTGGTTTTCTTTTAAAATTAAAATATATGATTACTTAATTCAGACTTAGGAAATAATTGATATCAAATCTTATTTTGCATTAGGTAATTTTCTAATTAAATATATGGTTCTAAAATGCGCAGTTTTAAACTAGGAAACTAATACGAATGCAATATATCTTAACATGCAATGCAATTCTTTTTGTATTTTCAAAATAGGAAAGTTTCTTGAATTAAAGACAAGCAATATAATAAGCCACATAATCAGATATTCAGTGAAGTCAAAACAGGAAACCAAAATAATAAAAAAATCCGATCTAATCTCTCGCAACTCAAATCCTTAATTATTGAGATTTTCAACATGGAATTTTTCCTAATCGGGGTATGCCTAAAATTTTACTCCAAACCAATGTTGGAATTGAATAATCTAAATTAGGAAATCAATATATCGGAATTGAATATGGTTTGAATGATTATCTAATTTAGACAAACGTCCGCAACGATGACAAAGCAAAATCGAGAAAGTCCGGAACGGTAACGGGAGGGACTCACGGTGATGCCAAAAAAGCGAACTTTGACGGTAGGAGCAACGAGTTACCACGGCATGAGTTGATGGACGTTGAGGTTGTCGCGATGTTCTCTCTTCTTCCAACGCCACAGGTTTGCTGGCTTGCTTTATCAAATCTGGCCAAGATGAGAAGAAAACAAACCACGACTTTGAACTCTCCAAAGTCACGTATGTTGCTCCGACTATTGGCTCTTCCCTCTTTTGGTTTTTTTTTTAATTCTTTCAAGTGATTACAGCCTGGAGTTCTCAATGTGTGCTTGAGAGAACCGCAGCCCGGTGGCCACCGCCAGCTTCCGTCAGTCCTTCCTGATGCAACACTTTGTTTTTTTTTTTTTTTTTAGTTTGGTTCAGAAAGTCGGATTGAAGACGAGAACATGGGTTGGAGAAGAGAATACTAAATTTGCGATTTTTAATTTTAGATTTTTGGCTATCTGTTATTCAAAATACTCGGACAAAAATGCCCATGTTCCGATTGTCGAAAATACCACAGGCTCACCAGCTAGTGAGCTCAGGCTTTATTTGAGATCGACTTAAATATTTTAAGCCCGTATTTAAAATAAGGTTCACTATAGGCTTTCTTTTAAAATGATGATGGCACTTTAATCCCTTATTTTAATGTTTTTATAAAACATTTTAAGGGCAGATCTTGTGGACAATGCTACGAGTACATAGAGATTCTACAGAAAGTTCAATTCCGACAGTGTTAATTACAAGCACCAAGAGAACGATCGATGCATTTGAAACATCAAACTCTCGGGCGCACAACGAAGGCTGACGCCACCTCATGATCAAGAAAAACGTTCAACGGCAATCATTTCTCACAAAATTCCTAAAATATATAAAAATAATGAGAGGAAAACAAATTCATGCAGACCATGGTAATGGATCTTGTTAACTTACTAAATTTGCAACATCATTACGAAGAATGTAGTTGCTTGGTGTCAAATGTTGCCATGTTTTATTGATATCAACTAGGGTGAGCACGCCGAACCGCCCAAATCGGGAACTGCTCGTACCGGACCGGCCGAGCCGATTTGGTCTAGTTCGCAGAGGGATCGGTTTGGTTCCCGGTCCCATAAAAATGGAACCGGTCATTGTCGGTCTGGTTTCCAGTTCCGGAGGGAACCAGATTGACCCTTTTTTAAACATATATTTTTAATTTCTTAAAAAAATTGCAATAAAACTTAAAAATAGTAACAATTCTTGTATTTTTCTTGACTTTTTAATTTTTTTTGCTAAGTAATCGGCTCCATGGGACCGGAATGGACTGGACCAATCGGTCCAGTCCTATTCCCAGTCCTAAGTTGGTTCGGTCGGTCTGATCCTTTCTCAATCCTAAGTCAGTCCGGTTGGTCCGGTCAAGTTCCCGGTCCCAAAAATTGGGAATCGGTTCTCCCAGTCCAAATCCCAGTTCCTAAGTGGAATCGGACCAAACCAGGAACCGATCACTCCTAATATTAACTTTATTTTACACCACGGAATCAAATATACTTATTTTACATGCAATGCGTCACACTCTTTACTTGTCATGCAACTATCTATTCTGCATATTTAGATCACATATTCCAATCCATGTAGTTCATATTTCACATAATGAAACTCCCGAACACAATGTGACTAGACGGATACATCTTAATTTATGACAAGCTAAGAAAGCATTCATGATTCATGGAAACATAATTAAGTGCATGCGTGGAAAACCTACTGAAACCCTAAACCCCATCAATCTTTGAATCCATGCCTTAGTTGTGGTTGAAGATCCTCTGTCCAGGAGACAACAACATTTTTGGATCGAACTGAGCTTTGCTCTCTTGAAAAGTCCTCCATTTTGAACCAAAATCTTCCATCCACTCTCTTTCGGTGTTGTAATTTGGAAGGTATTGCTTGACCTTAATACCATTATTTTCACAGAAAAGGAGCACCTCCTTATTTTGAAGGTCGAACTCTTGCCAGTCTTCAAACCCACTTGAATGCAGGAATCCAACCGTATAAAAGACATCTTCATCCGGTATAACAGCAGACATCCTATCATCCCATCTGCAAAACAGATCAATATATAATAAAGGGGTTAAATTCAATATATGGTCGCTAAGGTTTAGTGAAGTTTATAAGCAAGCCCCTTAGATTTGATTTTAATCATTCAGTGAACTAAAACTTCCAAGTTTTTGCATTTTATGCACTTGCTGGATTTGACTGATTTCCTGACGAACTGAAGACATGGTGGACAGCTGACCAATTTACTGGATCTCATGCCATTGCCATGTCGGCAACACATCAAAAAATTCGTCAATAAATTAGTCTGGTTTTGATCAAAGTGCATCAGTTGCAAGAAATTAAACGTTTACTTTATTAACTTCATTGAAATCAAAGTTTAGTGACCATCACTCATTAACCTTTAGTGACAACCAACAAAATATATGCCGTAAATGAAAGTGTTGGCTAGCAAGAAAACATACTTGTCATTGTTCATAGGGTAAATGAGGACAAGTCCGGTTGTTATGTTCTTTTTAAGAACAATGTTCTTGAAAACACCCATGTTGAAATCAGCGATGCGAGATTTGGGCACAAATAGGTTAAGCCACGGGTGGGGAACGTTCCAAAGCCCCTGTCGTCGGAGCTTCAGCTCTTCAACTCGTACTCTATTCAAGAAATCTACATAGGCAACATCTTTCTCGAACATGAACTTGGGGACATGGCTCAAATCTTTCAATATTATCTCCAGGTCCTAATGTTGACAAGATAACAGTGAACTAAGTTAAAAGAAAAGAGATACGATGTTTCTTGGAGGGAGAGAAGAGAGAGGTACTCCAAAACGCTAGCCCAGCACAAGCACAAATAATCAAAAGATGAGCTAGTATTTTCCTTTTCCTTCTTTTCTTGAAGATAGTTTGACATCGATCAACACTTACCTTGTCGACTGTAGTTTGGGTGCGTCCATCGTAGAACTTGGCTACTTCGATACAGTACAGGAGCTCATGCTCAGTCACGAGGGACATCAACCGCTGGCGGTCTGAGAGGGAAAAGAAAGATGTCCAACTGTTTGAATTTCGGTGCATGAGAAGCGAACCTTCTACATAATCCAATGCTTCATCTTGGTCTCTTCCATGGTGTGAAATCAAACTTTCTTGGTCTATTGTAAAATCTGAAAAATCACTAAATAGCATTCTCACCCACTTAACCTGCATTGGATTCGAATAAAATTACATTCGCTACCTTGTAAATCTTCTCTATCAACCAACTAAAAGAGTACCCAATATAAACGTATAAGCTGACTGGTAGGTTTATGGTCAATGTGAAAGAAAGAGTCAATTGCCGCTTGCAAAAGGAAAATTGGTGCTTACGCTGTCATATAAAAACATGTGGTTTCAAGTATGTCTTTTTCTCTTGTGAATTCTGATACATCAAGAGACTGAGGCATTCAATCTCATGAAGAAGAAGAAGAAGAAGAAGAAGAAGAAGAAGAAGAAGAAGAAGAAGAAGAAGAAGAAGAAGAAGAAGAAGAAGAAGAAGAAGAAGAAGAAGAAGAAGAAGAAGAAGAAGAAGAAGAAGAAGAAGAAGAAGAAGAAGAAGAAGAAGAAGAAGAAGAAGAAGAAGAAGAAGAAGAAGAAGAAGAAGAAGAAGAAGAAGAAGAAGAAGAAGAAGAAGAAGAAGAAGAAGAAGAAGAAGAAGAAGAAGAATTGTGATTTTCTCAATCCTAAAGAACAAGTATGGTGAATTCTGACCATTTAATGATGATTGAATCCAGCTACTTACTCTCTTTGGAGCTTGACCCAGAGCAATCCTTGCTCTGGTTATTATGCCAAATTGACCGAGACCGCCCAGGACAGAATAAAATAACTCCGGATTTTTGTCAGGGGAGCAAGTCAAAAAGTCCCCAGTTCCTACAAAAAATAAATGAAAAAGGAAGAAAGAAAATTCTCTAGTGAACAAGCAAGAAAATATAAGGAAATGAAATATATATGGTGCGTAATTTAATACTTTAGAACAAGAAAGTATCTTGTGCATCAGAAAATAGTCATATATTTTCCTAGTCAACATATTTGGAAACTTAAAATCAAATTCCTTGTTCATATGATAACACAAAAACAATTTCTTTTCTTTTTTTGGATAAGTATTAGTAGTACGCTATGGCAACAACATAAATAGCATTAATAAGATTTGTTTTCGCAGAGGAAATCATTGTCTTTTTCCATGTGTACGTTCATGCAGAAACTATAAAAATGGGAAGCTGGCGAGAGTTCGCAGTCTAGCTGTTTTTGTCGAATAGGTCAAAGAAAAATAACTAGTTTAATTAGTTCCTAGTCAATATATGGAAGCCGAGGGTGAGTGTGATATACCAGTAATAACATCCATTTCGTAGACATTGCTGATCTGAGGACCATATCGAAACGTTTCCCCGCTAATGCCAGCATTAGAGAGCGTACCGCCCACAGTTAGGTACAGATAATCTGTCCACGATACCGGTGCAACACCGTGTTTCAGCGTCTCCTCCAACACATCGATCCAAAGTTGCTGGCCGCCGACATCAGCATAGTGGCCGAGCGACCAGCTCCACAACACGGTGGTCCCATGCCGCTTGTTTCCAAGAGACATCATGTCCACAACGACCCCATCGGGAGCCATAGCTTGTCCCTGGATAGAGTGGCTGCATCCTCTGGCTGAGATAGTGAAAGGAAGAGAGGATTCATTGTATGCGAATGCCACGAGAGTCACAATGTCCTTGGGGCAAGATGGGCGAAGGACGGCTGCTGGAATTTCTCGGACGATGAGGCCGAAGTCGACGGAGGCTACGCGAGTGGATTCAGAGTCAACGTGGAGGATGTCGGCCATGGGGAGAGAAAGAAGCTTGTGGAATAGTGAATCGGTCAAAGGCTTGGATTGGCATACCATTGAGAGTAGTAAGCTCATCATGATGAGTAATATAATCATGCAACGTGAGGCCATCAGATGGTTTTGTGCCATTTTAACGATGGAGGAACAAAGAGATGATGGGCAAGTTGGTGTGTGTTAAAGTTTGGGGTGGAGTTGAGAGGGAGAGCTCCCAAGGGTCTCATATATAAACACGCAGACAGGGACACTATTGCGAAGCCATGCCCTCTTGGAAAAGGAAAGGTACTATACGCAGCTCGCAGGAAAATGATTTGTAGGGTTCTTGGCTTTGATTTGCGGAGATTTTGACATTTACTCAGTGATTTGACTTTCATTTGATGTCTCTGTATCTTTTGAATTGGGTTACCAGTAAGACGTGTACCGCAATAAGTACATTTTGAACCTTAGAAAAGGCCGTTGCCTTCTGAAGCCTTGATGTTCTTCAGAGCCATCTGTAGGGAACTTCTTACTCTGGCGCAGCCTGGCCATTCTGGACTTTATCTTTCTTGCAAACCTGAGTACGTTCCTTCAGTTCAAAGGGATGTTAAAATATATCTTTAGGATATTAATTGTGCCTGATTCACAGAGATCCCCTTATCACATAGTCGGTGAATCGATTATAGACAGAGCTGCCGAAGCAAGAACAATGTGAAACCTAGAAAACTGTGCACTATATGGAGTACATTTATAAGAATTGCCTAATCTTTACAATCCTATAAAGAGACAAGTCAAGCACTGACATAAAAATGTATATGTATAAAAAAAATTATAAAGGGTCATGTGTCGGTATATCATCTAATATTATGGAAACACACTTTGCAGAAACCTTCATTCGCAACACAAAATCTCAGTTGGAGGCTTTCAAACTCCTTGAATCAAACATCCAGGGGGAGTTCAAGCTTTAAAATGTGTATCGAGCCAAGTATTGAGACCTTCAATTTTGATCCGAGTGAAGTCCACATGTAGCAAGTCTTTCATGATTTTGGTGTATGGACTCACCTCATCCAACGGTACATATGAATTGGGCCAATATGTACCTGGATCATGCAAGAATGGCTCGTCAAGATGGTAGCTTACTTAGACAGCTAAACTCGAATGGACCCCACTACCATTCAGTATCGTTGTAATTGTGTTTTTTTTTAGTTTGAATTGTAATAGTTTAATCAAAACATGAATATACACATCATTTGTATGCTAAGTAGCACTAAAACCGATATGCGACATGCAACACAATACAACATGATACGTCAACACGTTGTTTTTCAAGAAATAGAGAATTCCGACACATTGCGACACATTATATATTAAATGTATAAAAATTGATAAATTATCATTATTATGATCATCTAATCAAATTAATTTAATTCAAATTTACAAATAAATAATAATAATAATAATAATAATAATAATAATAATAATAATAATAATAATAATAATAATAATAATAATAAAAGCCTACAATGAATTTACACTAGAAATATTAATCCACAATTTAGTAATATCATTTATTGTTTCAATTTTATAAATTCAACTTCGTTCCATTGATTCATAAAATTTTAAGGAAAAAGCAAACAAGTAATCTAGATTTTGGACTCGTGCGTCAAAACGTGTCAAAGAGAAGTTGGAAAGTGAATTGTGTGTCACGAGAAGTGAGTAAAAAAAAAGGTCTAGATTTTTCTTCTTTTATTATTTTTTTTTCATATTTACATTTTAACCCTTCATTTATGAAAAATTTTGAAAATTGATCCTGTGCTTGTCGGAATTCCGAACTAGCATGTTGGAATTTCAGACTCAAATGTTAGAGAGTGTCAAGAGAGTGACCATGGTTGGACTTTTCGACACCTGTTGACTACGCGTTAGAATTCCAGACTTAAGTGTTGGAGAGCGTTAAACATGTGTTGAGAGCCCAACACAACACGAAAATTACCGGAAACTATCAATACTTCTTAGTCCGTATGAAGTTGATCGACTCTATTGCTTAACATGCAACTATTGCATATATGGACCGTCTTGCTGATGGCCAAACCCTAAAATACTATTGATACTTAATTTATTTTTATTGTATCTTGGATTCTTTTAATAAATTTTTATTAGTCCAAATGTGTCCTCCAAATATTTTAGTGAAGCCAAACCCTAAAAACTAGAAGGGACAAGTTCCCCTATGTGTACTTAGAAAAGTTCTAACTACTACTGGCTTGTCTTCTAAAGTTGAAACTTCGCATCAGCCATAAATAAAATGTCAGTGGCCTAAAGACTTTTCCACTCTGAAGAGGATTGTTCATATTTATAGCCCAAATCTAGGAGGAAGTTGAGTTGTATGCTAATGGGGGTGAAGATCTTTGATTGCAGAGCAAATCTTGAGGTTTGGTTAGGAAAATGACGTCGAATTCGAGAAGGTCATCGCTGTATTTATCATTATGGATTCTCGTCAAAGATCAAAGATACGCAAGGAGACTGCATGGGATTTGTTCGACGAATGCCCGTTCTTCTCTTGTAAATTCACGACTTTTACTTTTCGATTGCGAATCAAAAACGTTTGGCAACATCGTGCGACCTGGGTTTAAAACTTTATAGGTTCTCCGAAGACTCCTCGACGAGAGCCCCAGATTCTTCCATCAATACAGTAGACTATTCAACCGTTGTCTGAATTATTCATCGTAGAAAAAATAAATTATTCGTGAAAAATCTGCTAACGATCTTGGGTTGAATCGATCAAGGTCACAATTAGGTAACCATCAAGAAGATACACAGGAGATTTTATTCGGGTGTTGCAAGATTTTCTATGATACGTTATCCATCAAAGAATGGTCTTACAAATTGAAGTGTCCTAATGGTGGGGGAAACATCAACAAGATTTTCTCCAAGAAGATCTAGTTCATGATTCTGATTTAAGGGGCAGGTGATGACAAAACTAAGATTATCCTTAGATCATGTGTTTTCGGACTTCTATACTAAGGGACTAACTTCAACAACAATTGATAAAGAAGCTCGCCTTAGGTGACCTTTCATCAAACGCATGCACACGCACATACAAAGGGAACATCAATAAGATTTCTTCAAGAAGATCTATTCACGATTCTAAATTAAGGATACGTGACGAAAAGACTTTAGATTATCCTTAAATCATGTGTTTTCGGACTTCTGTACTTAAGGATTAACTAGAGCAATAATTATTAAAGACGCTAGCCATGGGCGACTGTTCATCAAGCATGCATGCACATACAAAGAGAGAGAGAGATGTTTATGACTATTGGAGGCACGATTGGGATAGATTGTGTAGCGATGGATTGTGGGGCATGGCGATGATCCATATTTTCTTCAAGGACTTGCTCGAGGAATGGGAGACAATTATAGTGCTAAAAGTTTGTAACATACTAGTTATTAATAAGACTCTGCATTCATATGACTCACTATCACTTACTATTTACTATTATGCACGATAACACATAAAATGCTGAACATAAAGGACAAGACGTAGTCCTCGTCGACGAAAACGTTGCCAATCTCGGTGCAATTGATGACGGTGATGGACCTCCTGAATGCGAACTCAAGGTGAAACTGTGCAAGGGCCAGATCTTTATCGGAGGAGATCGTTAGAACTCAACGACTACTGCAGAAGGGCCAGAACTAGGTTGCTCGACCCTCGACCTTGACCTCAATTCACCACGATCCTTAATACACAACGACCCTCAACTTTGGCCTGACCTCGGCAACTTTGCGCGATCTTGACCTCAGCAACCTCAACCTCGATGACTGGTGACATTGAACTCAGCGACCTCAGCAACCACGGAGCACACAGAGTGCATGAGAAAGAAGATGAACATAGTTTTTAGAGGCAGTAGTGAAATACGCAAGTATCAGCGAGAGGACAAGATTAGGAGAGAAATATCATTAAATCCCACAATAACATTCCAAAAGCAGATTCCCTCCTACCTTGGGATTGATGACTTTCACTCAATGCTCAACCCAAAAAAAAAAAAAAAAAAAAAAAAAATTCTATATGCCTAACTTTTCTTAAGATTTTAGAGACTTAAAGTAGCTAGTGAAAGTTAAACCAAACATACTTAATAGATCATATTCAGTTCATATCTCATTACATCAAGTTTTTTGAGTGAAGATAATGCAATTAGATATGTGATTAGTTCCAAGTGGACCTCTCCCTCAACGATTTCCTTAGAATATATATTGGATTTCCGCTGCACATCCCCATAATTAGTACGAAAGAATCAACATCGGCAGTATATCCATACGGAGCACCAGTCAAGGTCCACATACTCAAGATCCTAAAGAACCTTTCCTTTCTGATTGAAAAATTATCACCGCTCCAAGACAGGAGAATCAATAATAGTAGTAGTACTAGGGATATATGTAAAACCTAGAAAACAATCAACTTTATGATCAAATAATCCATAGTAATGCATCTGATCCCCCCCCCCCCCCCCCCAAAAAATCCATAGTAATGTAAATTAAAACCTACTTGTGGGTAGAGGTGCTTCATGCACAGAATTTACATTAGTGTTTACTTAACAAAACCAGTAATTATAAGAACCAGAAATAACTTTCCATACCTGTGGGCATAAGAAAATTAAATCTCAGATTACCATTTAATTCCAATTAACCTATAAAAGATCATCACCTCCCCAGGGTCAAATGCAACATTACAATATGCCATTTGACCTTATGTAATCATCTCAGGAATTACGCTACATCAAATATCACTGCTACCCAATCCTTTCGCAAATTTGGATGATGTGGCTACTCCGAAATCACAAATATTGAAAAGTTTTATGACATCTTATTGTAGAATTCACCGAGGGACCAGTGATTTGGGATCTCTATAGACTTTCTGGTCGATGGGTTCCCCAGGACAATGACTTGATGATCAGCATCTAAGCAGGACAACCCCCTACAAGACCCGACAATCTCGATATGATATCTCGAATCTTTGGTCTCTCACGTAGGGAATCGAAGGTGGGTGGCCGATGTGCCTTTGTTCGCACTGTATTGAATTGAAAGCAAAGTTGAAAATCTAGGATGTTACAAACATGGTCCTTTCATGAAAATTACTTAACTTTTTGGAGGGAAAGTCAAGTAAAATAGAATTTTACCCTAGGGTTTGTAATGGGTCCACGTCGTCCTTTGCAAATGTGAGATATTGTAAGACTTAGTGAATTGCGTGGTAGGGTTTTAAAAGGGACAAAGTACACCTTTAGTGCCAAAACTTGGTATGGAGAGACACTTAAGTGCCAAATGTTAGGAAAGTGACACTTAAGTGTCAAAATCGGAGTAAAATGATTCACTTAAGTGCCACTCCGGCTAAAATGCCGATGTGGCGATTTTTCGGCGAAGGAAGTGCAAAACGACGTCGTTTTGGTGCTGACGTGGTAAAAAAATTAATATAAAAATTAATAAAATTAAATTTAAAACTAAATTTATTATAAACATTTAAAAATATTTAAAAACTATAATAAAAAAAGCGAGGGGGGGGTGGTGGAGGCGGCCGAGGGCCGAGCCATCGATGGAAGCCGGAAGGGTCGGCGGCGAAGGGGGGAGGGTCGGCTGGGGTCGCCAAACCTTGGCCAGAGATTGGCGACCCCGGCCGACCGGCGGCGAGGGCCCACGAGCCCTCGCCCCACATCTGGCCGAGGGTCGGCGGCCCTCGCTCGGCCGGAATGGACTGGACCAATCGGTCTAGTCTTGTTCCCAGTCTTAAGTTGGTTCGGTCGGTCTGGTTTGTTCTCAATCCTAAGTGGGTCTGGTCAAGTTCCTGGTCCCGAAAATTGGGAACTGGTTCTCCCAATCCGATTCCCAGTTCCTAAGTGGAACCGGACCGAACCAGGAACCGATCACCCCTAATATTAACTTTATTTTACACCACGGAATTATATATACTTATTTTACGTGCAATGCGTTACACTCTTTACTTGTCATGCAACTATCTATTCTGCATATTTAGATCACATAATCCAATTCATGTAGTTCATATTTCACATAATGAAACTCCCGAACACAATGTGACTAGACGGATACATCTTAATTTATGACAAGCTAAGTAAGCATTCATGATTCATGGAAACATAATTAAGTGCATGCGTGGAAAACCTACTGAAACCCCTAAACCCCATCAATCTTTGAATCAATGCCTTAGTTGTGGATGAAGATCCTCTGTCCAGGAGACAACAACATTTTTGGATCGAACTGAGCTTTGCTCTCTTGAAAAGTCCTCCATTTCGAACCAAAATGTTCCATCCACTCTCTTTCGGTGTTGTAATTTGGAAGGTATTGCTTGACCTTACTACCATTATTTTCACAGAAAAGGAGCACCTCCTTATTTTGAAGGTCGAACTCTTGCCAGTCTTCAAACCCACTTGAATACAGGAATCCAACCGTATAAAAGACATCTTCATCCGGTAGAACAGCAGACATCCTATCATCCCATCTGCAAAACAGATCAATATTTAATAAAGGGGTTAAATTCAATATATGGTCGCTAAGGTTTAGCGAAGTTTATAAGCAAGCCCCTTAGATTTGATTTTAATCATTCAGTGAACTAAAACTTCCAAGTTTTTGCATTTTATGCACTTGCTGGATTTGACTGATTTCCTGACGAACTGAAGACATGGTGGACAGCTGACCAATTTAGTGGATGTCATGCCATTGCCACGTCGGCAACACGTCAAAAAATTCGTCAAAAAATTAATCTGGTTTTGATCAAAGTGCATCAGTTGCAAGAAATTAAACGTTTACTTTATTAACTTGATTGAAATCAAAGTTTAGTGATCATCACTCATTAACCTTTAGTGACAACCAACAAAATATACGCCGTAAATGAAAGTGTTGGCTAGCAAGAAAACATACTTGTCATTGTTCATAGGGTAAATGAGGACAAGTCCGGTCGTTATGTTCTTTTTAAGAACAATGTTCTTGAAAACACCCGTGTTGAAATCAGCGATGCGAGATTTGGGCACAAATAGGTTAAGCCACGGGTGGGGAACGTTCCAAAGCCCCTGTTGTCGGAGCTTCAGCTCTTCAACTCGTACCCTATTCAAGAAATCTACGTAGGCAACATCTTTCTCGAACATGAACTCGGGGACATGGCTCAAATCTTTCAACATTATCTCCAGGGCCTAATGTTGACAAGATAACAGTGAACTAAGTTAAAAGAAAAGAGATAGGATGTTTCTTGGAGGGAGAGAAGAGAGAGGTACTCCAAAACGCTAGCCCAGCGCAAGCACAAATAATCAAAAGATGAGCTAGTATTTTCCTTTTCTTTCTTTTCTTGAAGATAGTTTGACATCGATCAACACTTACCTTGTCCACTGTAGTTTGGGTGCGTCCATCGTAGAACTTGGCTACTTCGATAGAGTACAGGAGCTCATGCTCGGTCACGAGGGACATCAACCGCTGGCGGTCCGAGAGGGAAAAGAAAGATGTCCAACTGTCTGAATTTCGGTGCATGAGAAGCGAACCTTCTACATAATCCAATGCTTCATCTTGGTCTCTTCCATGGTGTGAAATCAAACTTTCTTGGTCTATTGTAAAATCTGAAAAATCACTATATAGCATTCTCACCCACTTAACCTGCATTGGATTCGAATAAAATTACATTCACTACCTTGTAAATCTTCTCTATCAACCAACTAAAAGAACGTATAAGCTGACTTGTAGGTTTATGGTCAATGTGAAATATAGAGTCAATTGCCGCTTGCAAAAGGAAAATTGGTGCTTACGCTGTCATGTAAAAACACGTGGTTTCAAGTATGTCTTTTTCTCTTGTGAGTTCTTATGCATCAAGAGACTGAGGCATTCAATCTCATAAAAAAAAATTTGTGATTGTCTCAATCCTAAAGAACAAGTATGGTGAATTCTGACCATATAATGATGATTGAGTCCAGCTACTCTCTTTGGAGCTTGACCCAGTGCAATCCTTGCTCTGGTTATTATGCCAAATTGACCGAGACCGCCCAGGACAGAATAAAATAACTCTGGATTTTTGTCAGGGGAGCAAGTCAAAAAGTCCCCAGTTCCTACAAAAAATGAATGAAAAAGGAAGAAAGAAAATTCTCTAGTGAACAAGCAAGAAAATATAAGAAAATGAAATATATATGGTGCGTAATTTAATACTTTAGAACAAGAAAGTATCTTGTGCATCAGAAAATAGTCATATATTTTCCTAGTCAACATATTTGGAAACTTAAAATCAAATTCCTTGTTCATATGTTAACACAAAAACAATTTTTTTCTTTTTCTTTTTTATAAGTATTAGTAGTACGCTATGGCAACAACATAAATAGCATAAATAAGATTTGTTTTCGCAGAGGAAATCATTGTCTTTTTCCATGTGTACGTTCATGCAGAAACTATAAAAATGGGAAGCTGGCGAGAGTTCGCAGTCTAGCTGTTTTTGTCGAATAGATCAAAGAAAAATAACTAGTTTAATTAGTTCCTAGTCAATATATGGAAGCCGAGGGTGAGTGTGATATACCAGTAATAACATCCATTTCGTAGACATTGCTGATCTGAAGACCATATCGAAACGTTTCCCCGCTAATGCCAGCATTAGAGAGCGTACCGCCCACAGTTAGGTACAGATAATCTGTCCACGATAACGGTGCAACACCGTGTTTCAGCGTCTCCTCCAACACATCGATCCAAAGTTGCTGGCTGCCGACATCAGCATAGTGGCCGAGCGACCAGCTCCACAACACGGTGGTCCCACGCCGCTTGTTTCCAAGAGACATCATGTCCACAACGACCCCATCGGGAGCCATAGCTTGTCCCTGGATAGAGTGGCTGCATCCTCTGGCTGAGATAGTGAAAGGAAGAGAGGATTCATTGTATGCGAATGCCACGAGAGTCACAATGTCCTTGGGGCAAGATGGGCGAAGGACGGCTGCTGGAATTTCTCGGACGATGAGGCCGAAGTCAACGGAGGCTGCGCGAGTGGATTCAGAGTCAACGTGGAGGATGTCGGCTATGGGGAGAGAAAGGAGCTTGTGGAATAGTGAATTGGTCAAAGGCTTGGATTGGCATACCATTGAGAGTAGTAAGCTCATCATGATGAGTAATATAATCATGCAACGTGAGGCCATCAGATGGTTTTGTGCCATTTTAACGATGGAGGAACAAAGAGATGATGGGCAAGTTGGTGTGTGTTAAAGTTTGGGGTGGAGTTGAGAGGGAGAGCTCCCAAGGGTCTCATATATAAACACGCAGACAGGGACACTATTGCGAAGCCATGCCCTCTTGGAAAAGGAAAGGTACTATACGCAGCTCGCAGGAAAATGAGTTATAGGGTTCTTGGCTTTGATTTGCGGAGTGTCGCGACCAAATTTCCGGGTGTGAACCACCTAAGGTTTGGCTAATGGATTGTTAAGCCTATACTTAACTCCGGCTCTTCCAAGCCCATACCAATTCGCGACTTAGGTTCAAATTCTTAACATGCAGATAGATTTTATTTAGGAGTCGCCACTAATCTTTTTTTGGGTGGGTCGATTAGAAACCTAAGTAAAGTAACGGGAGTTTTACCTTACTCCTACGAACCAGAGACTATGGGTACGGGGACTTGGTTACACTAGACTTCTACTTTCAAAAATGTTTTTGCAAGCAGCTTTGATTGATTTTAAATCTATTTTCCTAACATGTGGGGTGATCATCCAAAAAATCATACTCTATGCAATGCTACTAATCTAACATGGAATGATATGGCATGGCAATATGCTATAAACTATATAACATAAATAAAATGCAGTCTATCATAAATAATGAAATTGATTAATTCTAAGGCAATTCTTTTGTATTTTCCATGAAATTCGAAATTAGAAAAAATGCAAAGATTATCTAGCTAAATCCTAATTTAAACTAGAATCTTATCTTAACCAAGTAATCTCTAACCTAAAATGCAATCAACCTAATATGCAATGACGTGCCAAGGATGCCCTAATTCTACATGATACATGCATGATGATTTTTTTGTATTTTTCTTTGTAAAATTCGAAATTTAAAATTGCCAAATAATTAAACGTGCCATTTAAATTAAAGAAAACTAACATCCTAAATGAACGCATTTTTTTGGATTTTTTTAATTTAAAAAATTCGAAATAAGATTGCAATTCTAAACATGCAAGATAACCCTAAGACTAGGAATATTCTAAAACGAACCTAATCCTAATTCAATTTTTTTTTGGATTTTTCTTTTACGAAAATAAAATTGAACCAAACACCACGACGGCAAATCAAACAAGATAAGATTGATATCCAAAAATTGACGAACCATATCTCACGCATGAGATCGGGTTGGCCAATTTTAAATTAAATCGCGAATCGAATCTCGGGCGTGAGATCGGATTGATGATTTTGCAAGGGATTGCGAGTCGGATTTCAAGCGTGAAAATCGGACTGTCAATCCCTGAGGGGCTAATTCATGTTGGAATATCAAAGATATATTAAGAAACAATTCCACTAAAACAGAATAAAAAAATAAAAATAAAGTAAAAGAAAAACTACCTAATCTGATTTTTCTTTTCTTTTTTCCCTTTTTCGAGCACGGCTTGCTCGCAGGTCTCCAAGGGCAGCTGGTCACTGTTGGTCGGAGCTCCAGCGAGGGCAAACCGGAGGCGGGCCGGAGAGTTGTAGGCACGGCGCCGGCGAAAAGCTCAGGCAGAGGATGGCGGGGTGCTTCACAGGTCGATGTGGTGGCGTGGTGCTCGCTGGGCGTCGAAGCAGAGGGCTATCCGTCGGGGCTTCTGGTATGTGTGGTGCAAGAGAAGGACTCGGCAGCAGAGGTGGCGGATGCACGAGCTTCGGATCTAGTGGTAGGGCGGTGCGGCGGAGCGGATAGCAGCGCGGGAGCGGTAGCAGCAGAAGTTGTCGAGGGAAGCTCAGAGCCGACGCGGTGCAGGCGGTGGGCAGATCTGGCTCGAGTCCGGTCTTGGCAAAGCTTCGGCGGGCTGAAAGTTGCGGTCGAGGTGGGTCGTGGCGTCACAGGAGCAGTCGTTGGGGGACGCTCGGACAGCGGCTGTCGCGAGCGCAGGGGAGCGGAGTCGAAGCAGAGTTGGCCGTCACACGAGGCGGAATCGGGTCCGGCAGAGGCTCCGGGCGGTGTCTGCGCAGTAAGATTGAATAGAGGCGGCGTCGACACTCGGGTGTGAGCGCAGCGGGGGGTGAGCAGGAACCGGCGGATGGCTGCAGATGCGGGCGGCGAGTGGTGAGGGAGACGATGAACAGTACTTGTCCCCTCACACCTCTGCCGCTTGTCCTTTTCCTTCTACTTTTTGCTTTTTCTTCCTTCCAAACCAAACCTTGACTTTCCTTTTCGTAAATAATTCCAAAACCGAGTGGAAAAGCCCCCCACTTTTCATACGCGTATGGCCTTTTTATAGGGAAAAGAATTAAACTTTCAATTTCTTCTTCGAATCAACATCCACAATATTTTTTCGCCAACTTATCCCATATTGATAAGGATCCAAGATTACAATGGAATTTTATTTTAAATCCAAATCTTGCAAAGACAAATCACAATATTTTTACCCACCTGCCCTATCCAAAAAAATTCATATCCCGGAAAAATTTCAAAATTTCTATTTTCCCACGAGATAATTTTCGATTAAAAAAAACATGAACTTGGGCCAACCTGCTCGCTTCGTGGGCCTGGTCCAATTAATTTGAACTCATCCGCCACTGGTCCAATAAAATGCAAAAAATGCAAATTAGAAATAAATGCACCTAACTCTATATGTTATGCAATTAATATTTTTTCAGGGATAAAGTTAACCCCTAATTTTCTATGCAATAAATAAATAACTAGAACGTCAAAATTTAGGTGTCACCATGGAGATTTTGACATCATTAGTTAGTGATTTGACTTTCATTTGATTTCTCTGTATCTTTTGAAATAGGTTACCAGTAAGACGTGTACCGCAATAAGTACATTTTGAACCTTAGAAAAGGCCGTTGCCTTCTGAAGCCTTGATGTCCTTCAAAGCCATCTGTAGGGAACTTCTTACTCTGGCGCAGCCTGGCCATTCTGGACTTTATCTTTCTTGCAAACCTGAGTACGTTCCTTCAGTTCAAAGGGATGTTAAAATATCTCTTTAGGATATTAATTGTGCCTGATTCACAGAGAGCCCATTATCACATAGTCGGTGAATCGATTATGGACTGAGCTGCCGAAGCAAGAACAATGTGAAATCTAGAAAACTGTGCACTATATGGAGTACATTTATAAGAATCGCCTACTCTTTACAATTAAAGAGACAAGTCAAGCACTGACATAAAAATGTATACGTATGTAAAACATTATAGAGGGTCATGTGTCGGTATATCATCTAATATTATGGAAACACACTTTGCAAAAACCTTCATTCCCAACACGAAATCTCAGTTGGAGGCTTTCAAACTCCTTGAATCAAACATCCAGGGGGAGTTCAAGCTTTAGAATGTGTATCGAGCCAAGTATTGAGACCTTCAATCTTGATCCAAGTGAAGTCCACATGTAGCAAGTCTTTCATGATTTTGGTGTATGGACTCACCTCATCCAACGGTACATATGAATTGGGCTAATATGTATCTGGATCATGCAAGAATGGCTGGTCGAGATGGTGGCTTACTTAGACAGCTAAACTCGAATGGACCCCACTACCATTCAATATCGTTGTAATTGTTAATTATTATTTTTTTAGTTTGAATTGTAATAGTTTAATCAAAACATGAATATACACATCATTTGTATGCTAAGTAGCACTAAAACCGATATGCGACATGCGATACAATATGAAACGATACGTCAACACGTTATTTCTCAAAAAATAAAAAATTCCGATACATTATGACATATTATCTATTAAATGTATAAAAATTGATAAATTATCACTATTATGATCATCTAATTAAATTAGTTTAATTCAAATTTACAAATAAAAAAAGAGAGCCTACAATGAATTTACACTAAAAAAATTAATCCACAATTTAGTAATATCATTCATTGTTTCAATTTTACAAATTCAACTTCATTCCATTGATTCATAAAACTTTAAGGAAAAAGCAAACAAGCAATCTAGATTTTGGACTCATGCGTCAGAACGTGTTGAAGAGAAGTTAGGGAGTGAATTGTGTGTCACTAGAAGTGAGAAGAAAAAAGAAAGGTCTAGATTTTTCTTCTTTTCTTATTTTTCATTTTTATTATTTTATTTTTTCCATATTTACATTTTAACCCTTCATTTATGAAAAAATTTGAAAATTGATCACGTGCGTTGTATCTTGGATTCTTTTAATAAATTTTTATTAGTCCAAATGTGTTGTTCAAATATTTTACTGAAGCCAAACCCTAAAAAATAGAAGGGACAAGTTCCCCTATGTGTACTTTAGGGTGTGTTTGTTTCATAGAAAACGTAACGTTTTTGGAAAATGTTTTTCGGGAAACCATTTTCCAGGAAAATGGTTTGTTTTCCTTTGTTTGGTGATATGTGACTGAAATTATTTTCTAGTATTTGGATTGCATTTGAAAAATGATCTAACAATTGATAATAGTGTGCCTCTTACTTCCAAATTAATTTGTTGAGTCCATGTTACTTTATAAACGAATTTTTTTCAATCAGTTTAGTAAATTTAGAATTTGAACCTGCAAAATGAAAAGAAAACCTGAATTCATACACGTATTTTTTTTTTTTTTTTGCCTGAAAATGGACATGATTTCTAGTTACAAGAGCAAGTCAAAACGATCTCATTAATCGCTTCAATACATTTGGCTCTCTTCATATGGATGCGCCTCTCGTGCGGGTCTTTGCAAGTTATCCTGAATTGCGCATGGACACCACGAAGGACCATACCCAGAATTTATGTCTTGTAGATAAGGAAATTGATCAATTCTCCATGGACACACATAACTATTGCTCCGCAACATCCCCACGGAGGGTCCTCATGAGTTTTTCTATTCTCCCACAGGATACTTTGATATCAGAGCTTGAAGCAGAGAGTTCAATGACGAGCTTAAGCTTATGGTAAGAGAAGCTCAGCTCTAAAGAGCTTAGAGTTGTGCAGCGCCAAGCCGTAACTTGCAACAGCAGTAAGAAGCATTGATATTGTCAAACACGAAGTTCAGAATGCACCAGACGATCTTTCTTGCGTCGCCCACAACTTGAAAGGACTTGGAATTTCAAATATTCCATACTCTTTGAAGACAACCTGTTTGAATGATAAAGATGTCCCATGCAGTACATGAGCTAAACATTTTCATAGTTTAGTACTAATGTCTCTATCTTCCCATGACACATTAGGATAAATTGTGCCACAAAAAGCGACTTGGATAGCTACCACAAGTTACCAAAGGTCCAATGTTCAGACAATATCAAGAACAAACATTCAAAGTTTGATGTTTAGCTACTTGAATAGCTACTACAGGTAACCAAAGAACAAGTCTAATGTTCAAAAAGTATCAAGAACAAACATTAAAAGTTAGATGCTTGTCAATATCCACTTTCTCTTCTATTTAAGAAATCTTCGAGCCATAACTTTTTCAGCTTAACACTCTTGACAATGAATGCTTTTGCAACTCTCTCCTTATCCACTAGATAATCAAAGGCATGTGCAAGGGTAGATTCATCAAAATCTTCAACCTCCATCACTTCTTTGTAGAGCTCAGCAACATCCAATTGATTTTGACTCATCTTTTTTATTGTATTAGCAACCTCTCCAATTTGCTCCGAGAGCATTGCAAACCTATCATCCTCGTTAGTGGCACGACTTCGCTTTCTATCAAGTCTTGAAGGATCTTCTATTCCTTTCATAGTATTGTCATTACCATCATCTAGTTCAGTTGAGAAGTCCGAATCGCCAAAAGAAGGTAAGTCAATGTCTCCAAATTGTTTTGCAAAGCATCCTGTGGCCATGTCTTTTCCAGCCACCAAAGCGAGTTCATCGTACATTTCGATTTTCTTGTTCAAGTACTTCTCATGGGTAGGATGTGCCTACGAAAAATCACAAAAACACAAGTATATAAGTAGGTAGATTTTCCATTTATGATTACAGTTACAATTTGCTCGTCATCTATCTCTCTTAATTTTTTTTTTTTTTTGTCTTTTTATATGTAAAGAGCATATGACACATAAGCAAACAAAATTATTGCAGCCTGAATATAACTGTAGCACACCAAGGTACATAAACTTAACCCACAATTTTTGGATAAGAGTATTAAGTTATATAGAAATCTGAAAAGCACATTACAGTTACTTCTTCATCATAAACTTACTTCCGAACAACCGTGATCATCTTCAAGTTACGAGAACTTACTCAAAGATTGTAAGAAAAATCCATTGGTTCTTAATTACATTAAAAATACATGGTTTACATTCAAAAAGCTTTTTGTGCCTTCTTGGACGGATTTACACATGCATTTTGGGGATCGTGTTACTTTAAGAGTTGAAGCGGTACATTCGACTTTGAAAGCATATCTACAAGTCTCATTAGGGATTTGAAGATCATTGTAAGGAAGGCATTGGACTTTAAAAGCATATCTACAAGAACTAAAGGGGCACATTTGACTTGAAGATCCCTTTTTTGTGCATGCTTGGACAAATTTGCACATACATTTTTATGTGCTTAATTTTGTCATATTTTAAATTTCTTTTGAAACTATCTTTTAGGACATCATGCAATGATGACATAAAAAATAATGATCATCGGACTACTAGATTTACCGAATGAAATGTTTGTTGAGCAATTAAAATACGTGGATCACAATGTAATGATACATATTAATGTTATAATTAAACAAAATGTGTACAAAAACTGGTAGGTGATTCTTTTCACTCTTACCTATGTTTAAATTATTTTTTATTAATAGTTTTGTTGACACTTAAATTTTGGCAGCCCGATTATTCATTTATTACATAGAAAATTAGGAATTAGTTTTTAACCTCTAAACAAAAACATTAGAATTAAATTGCATAGTATATAGTTTCAGGAGCATTTATTATTTAGTTTATATTTTCATTTATTGCATTAACATTGGACCGGCAGTGCATGGTCATACACCTAAAATTGAACGAATTGAGCCCACGTAGCAGGACAAAATTCGGCTAGTATTGGGGGATCAAGTGGGCAAAATTTGCATGGGAAGATGGGCTAAATTGAGGTTAATTTAATTTAGTTTCACCCGTAGGAATTAATTCTTAATTCAAATAGATAGGTCTTAAGCTTAATTCAACCAATTACATGGAAAAGGTCTAAATTAATCCCATGAGATTAAAATTTAAACTTAGGGTCCGTTCGTTTCACGGAAAATATCATGTTTTTGGAAAATATATCCTAGAAAATTATTTTTTTGGAAAATGACTATATTTTCCGGTGTTTGGCTAAAACCTGAACTTTGAGTGGAAAATGTTTTTCACCATTCGTTAGCTAATATAATTGTTTGGGAAAAATTATCAAAAAATTGAATTTTAATATTCTTAATTGACCAAAAAATTAGTTTTATTTTTATATATTTTTTAAAAAATAAAATTTTAATTATTTATATTTTAAAAAAATCGAAATTTTATTATTTTTAATTTTTCTTTCTTTTTCTTTTTTTCCTTTTTCTTTTCCTTCCTCCTTCCTCCTCATTCTTCCTCTTGCTTCCTCTTCGGCCACATGCCTGACGATGGCCGGCTGCTTGGCGGTCGACCAAGACGCGGTCACCAGAGCTCGGCGAACCTTTGGCGAACTCGGGCGAGGTCCGAGCCCCGCCCAGCTCATCGGATCTGGCGAGGCCCAAGCTCCGCCCTAGGTTGGCGAGGCTGGCGAGGCTGGCGAGGCTTGAGCTAGCTCGCGGCCGATCGCCGATCGCTGCTGTGGTCGACGATCGACGGTGGCCGGCCAAGGCCAAGGAAAAAGATGAAAATGAAAGAAAGAAAAGACAAAAAAAGTAAAGGAAAAAAAATTAAAAACTCAAATTTTTTTAAAACGAGAAAAGAAAAAAAGAAAAACAAAGCATAAAAATAAAACGAAAATGTGTTTAGTGAAAAGAGGCAAGGTGGAAGAAGTTATGGAAATTGTTTTCCACTTTTAAAAAGTGGAAGACATTTTCCTCACTTTTAAATGTTGTTTTTTCGACTAATGAAATATATTTTCCTTAACTAGTTTATTTTCCATAAAACGAACGTTAGAAAATTCGGAAAACGTTTTCCTGAAAGTTATTTTTCGTGAACCGAACGAAGCCTTAGATTTGCACTATATGCCTCACAAATTAGAGGGGGGCAATTGAGAATCTGAAAGCACACAATAAAGAGACACAAGAGGGAGAGAAAAGAGAGAGAAGGGTACACTCTCTTAGCCGAATTGCGGAGACCCCCCTGCCTCGCGAGTCCTCCACTCTGTCGCCGCTGCTGCTCCCTTCGTGGTGGTTGCTACTGCTGTCCATCGAGCCGCCCCGCGTTACCCAACGATCGAGGCTGCTGCTGCTGCTGCTTCAATCCGGACCCGCGCGACGACGTACTTGCTCGCTACTGCATCGTTGCTGTTCACCGTCATGTCTTCGCTGTTTTTCGCTGCTGTTGTCTGCCGCGACACCATCCAGTCCGGTCTCCATTAACACTAACGAGACATCCGAGAGCCTGAGTTCCAGCACCTGCTCGGGGAGGAAAGTCAAAAGAAATGACATGGAGAGAGGGCCAAGTGGTGAAAATCTGGTGAAGGAAGACTGATCACCGCTTGAAAAGAAGGGTCTTTTGTGAGATCAGCAGGTGGCCTTGAGGAGGAAAAGCAATCCCAGTTCCAAGCCAAGCCGTGACTCGTTGCGCTCTTGGCCTTGGTCTACTCCCGAGCACCAATTTGCAAGCCCCACGCTGTTTGCTCTTGCTTTTGTTTTGCAGCTGTCGTTGTCGTTGCCAAATCCTCACCGGAACCAGGAAATCGTACTGGGGGCCGGCACCATCACCACATGAGTCTCTCGCCGTGTGGCCTCCCCGACGTGAGCTGGCCATGTTGAGCTCACGCCCAAACGCCCGAACCGAGCCAACCTTCAGCGGTTTCTATTTTGTAGGTCCTTCACCGTGAGCCATATCACCGCCGCTTGCTGTTCACTATCGAGGAGCCAGTTGCGAACCCAATCCAATTATGTTGCATTCAAATTTGAAAATAAACTATCTTTAGTATATTCCGCATATTTCACTGCCTTATTTGAATAATTTGGTATATTCCGATATATCATGTTAGATATTAAAAATATTTTATTGTTACTAGAATATTCTATTAGATGTTTACTTAAAGAAGGTAATATCCACAATATTCTAAAATAACCCCCAAAGTTAGGAAACTTTCCTAACTTAACAATGTATCTGGATAGTCGTTTAATTTCTAACTATGAGATACGATACTCAGGGTGCGGAAAATCTTCCATCCTATTCATAACTATTTGGATAGGATCGTTAATTTACTTGTTTCCAAATTTGAACGGATAACTTTCAATCAATATTCACAACCAATTGGATATGATTGTTAGTTTATTTTGTGTTCTTATTGATATAAATAACATAAGATTGTAGATTGCATTATTTAATTAAATATCTATATATTGTTTTATTAATTTCCTTTAAAAAAGCCAAAAAATATATTTGAATTGGATTTGATTCTTGGTAAAATTTTACATGTTTTAAGCTAGATTGCATGTTTAGATTAGGTATTTTATTTATTCCGAATTTCAAAAATAAAAAAAATACCAAAAACATTGCTTTAGGTTGTTAGATTTTCTTTTCCTTAATTAAAATTGCATGTTTAATTGCTGGATAGTTTTAATTTCGAATTTTAATTAAAAACAAAAGAAAACATAAAAAATATCACGTATGTATCACATAGAATTAGGTTATCCCTCGCACGCACATCATTTAGTTATTGCATGTTTAGAATCATTTAAATATGTGACATATTAGGATAATTTCATTTGATTTTTGCTCGTTATCAAATTAGATCATTTAAGTAATGTTGCATGACATAGTTTGCATGTTAGGTTTATTTAACAATTTGTAGTGTGCCACGTTAGTATAGACATTTGGTACGACATATGCAATTAAATAAGTGAGAGCCTCAAAACAAATTTGAGTAACTACTTATTAATTAGAAACCATATCTATGACTGTTGACATGACTTCGAGCTAACATTACAGATACTTTCATTCAATGAAATAAGCCCTGCAATTTATTTACTGCTTTATTGGATGTTAAATCGATGATTTGCAAACTCGTGGGGTTACCTCACATGTTAAGGAGTAATAAAATGAATCCAAATAGCCTATCGTTTTTATATATATATATTTATATAAAGAAAGGTACCGAATGGGCATTAGTGTAACCATGTCACATACCTATAATCTTTGAAAGTAATTCTCCCAATACTTTATTTGAGTATTTAATTAACCCACTATAAATTGATTAGTGACGATTCCTAAATGAAAATTGTTTGCACATTCATAACTTAAACCCAAAGTTGTGAATTTGCATAGGCTTGGGAGAGCTCGAATTAAATATAGGCTTAACAATCCATTAGTCGAACCTCTAGGTTGTTCCTCCCGCTTTGGGAATGTCATGACTAGAGTACAAAAGAAGAGAAATATCAACTCATTGAAATATCTCGATGCAAAGCAAAGCCCTATTGATTCTAGTGCTTATTCTGTAAGATGTTAGTAAAAACAAATGCATGCCTAAGCTAAACATGATTTATAAATAATTTTGTAATTCAAAATAATTCTTTTTGGGTTTTTTTTTATTTATTAAAATAAACTATAAGCAACTTTAACATAAGTTTAACATGACATGTAACATGATCTAATTTTAATGATGGGCAAAAATTATACACTAATCCAACATGGCATGCAATCTAATTTATATTACCTTATATATGCACTTACTATATAACGTGAAACGGATGACAAGGCATGGATGACATGGCATATATCAACAACATGTGACATGATATGACATGAAGTGGCAATATGACATGGCATCCATGAAGCGGCTAATAGAGCAAATCTCTCATGATACAACAATCTTTTACAATCTGTGCCAATCCCTTGATCGAGCCGATCTTCCACGATTTGTGTCAATTTCATTGATAGAGCAAATATTTCACAATCTGTACCAATACTGTAGATTGCTATCACTGATACTATAGATTATTATCTTTGTAAAATCTTTTCAATTGTGTTTTTCCTACTCATGTACATATTATAAATATAATATAAATCTCCACACCGATGGTGTGCAATCAAACTCAAATCCATACTCTTTCATGGTATCAGAGCTTTGCAATTTTTTATTTTTTTTTTGCATCTCATTTCTCTTCTATACTACAATGTCTTCTTCTACATCCTCCAACACCATTACTACTGTCACCATTGCTAACTCTTCATCCTTGTTATCCCCCTCCCAACCGCCCTTTGCTATTGGCAATATATCTCAAGTTCTCCGAATCAAGCTAAATCGCAACAATTACCTTTTGTGGCGAGCACAATTTCTTCATTTATTTCGTCTTCATGGGTATCTTCAGTTTGTGGATGGCTCATATCCTTGTCCGACGCCCACCATCATTGATGCTAATAATACTGTGACCGACAACCCGGATTATACTGCATGGCATTATTAAGATCAACTCATCCTCTATTGCATCCTCTCCACTCTTACTGAATTAGTTTTCTCACACATTGTCAGTCTTGAGACTTCTCATGATGTCTGGACCTCGCTTGAGAAACTTTATGCTCCTCAATCTCAAGCTTGCATAATGTAGTTAGAGTATCAGCTGTGATCTCTAAAGAATGGCTCTCTTTCCATGGAAGCCTTTGTTCAAAAGGCCAAGAACATTGTGGATAAACTTTCTGCCGCTGCTCATCCCATCTCTAATTCCCAATTAGTTCTCAACATACTTGCTAGCCTAGTTCGGAGTATGATGCATTCGTTACCTCAGTCACATCTCGATTTAATCCACTACCTCTTGATGACTTCCTCGGCCTACTTTACAATCAGGAAGTTATTCTTCAAAGCAGCACCATTGAATCTCCAATAGAGTCTTCTCCAATTGTGAATGCTGCAGTCAAATCATATGTTGTCCTTAATCCTCCCTCCAATGGTCGAGGACGTAGCCAAGGACAAGGACACGACCGAGGCTGTGGTCGCAATTTTTATGAAGCAGGTTCGTCTCATTCTCGACTCATTTGTCAGGTTTGTGGTCATGCAGGTCAATTAGCTCTCCAATGCTACTAGTGATTTAATCTATGCTATAAAGCTAATAGTGGCTCTCCATTTGCAATGTATGCATCTTCAACTGGTGAGTCATTTGAACCATATTAGTACCCAGACTTCGGTGCCACTCATCATCTTACAGTTGACATGGAAAATTTGAACATTCGGAGCGACTATTCTAGCATCGATCAAATCCGTACTGCAAATGGATTAGGTTTGCAAATATCGTATATCGGTTCTTCCATCTTACATTCTCCTACCAGTTCTTTTAAACTACGAAATGTTTATCACGTTCCTTCTATCAAGAAGAATCTATTATTAGTTTCTCAATTTACCAAAGACAACGATGTTGTATTTGAATTTCATCCTACTTTCTGTTGTGTTAAGGATCGATCCTTGGGGAACCTCTTGCTCAAAGGCCAGCATAATAATGGACTCTATTATCTTAATAATGCACATACCACCAATAAGGTCCCTCTGCAGTCAAATAAATCACTAGCAGCTCCATCTTGCTTCATTGGTGAACGAGTTTCTGCTTCTATTTGACATGAGCGCTTGGGTCATAGAACTGCCTGCATTACTTCTTTAGTTATTTCAAAGCATGGCTTGCCAATATCTCCGTCTTCCTCTTCTAGTTTCTGTGAATCATGTCACTTGGGCAAGTTGTGTCGTCTTCCCTTTACTAGATCATCAACTACTTGTAATGCTCATTTGGAGATTCTTTATTTTGATCTATGGGGACCATCTCCTATTACTTCAATGAATGGTTTTCGTTATTATATCATTTTTATCGATGCTTATAGTGAATATACATGGCTTTTTCCACTTACTGTGAAATCTAATGCATTGTCTACTTTTGTGCAATTTAAATTCCAAGTGGAAAAATATTTCAATTGTAAGATCAAGGCCCTTCAAACTGATGGAGGTGTTGAGTATAAGAAATTTGATCCTTATATTCATCTTCATGGCATCCTACATCGTCTTTCATGCCCGCATACGCAGGAACAAAATGGTCAGGCTAAGCGCAAACACCGTCATATTGTGGAAACTATTATCACATTACTTACCCGAGCTTTTGTTCCTTGTATATATTAGAATGATGCCTTCCTCACTGCGGTCTTTCTAATTAATCGCATGCCTACAACGATCTTGAGTGGATTGTCTCATTATGAGAAATTGTTTGGCCAGAACCCAATTATTTACAATTGCGTGTTTTTGGATGTGCATGCTACCCTTAGCTGTGCCCTTGTACTCGCAATAAACTTGATGACAAGACAATGCAATGTATCTCCATTGGCTATTCTCCTCATCACCGTGGCTATTGTTATCTTCATCGTAGCACTAGCCAAATATATGTCTCTCGCCATATGATTTTCCAGGAGTTCTTCCCATTTGCTAAATCACAATCTGGTGAATTGTCATCACCATCACCTAGTTCTCCTGTTTGCATTGGTTATTCCTCTATTAAGCCCCCATAGTTTCAAGGGGTGTCCACCAGGACATCAACTCCATTAAGTCCATCTACTATCATGGATGACTCCTCATCACATATTCAACAATCATCTAGTTCCACAATTCCATATGGATCATTTTCTTTAGAAGCTCCATCATTACAATCCTCTCAACCTCAATTGCCAACTTCTACCCATCCAATGGTCACTCATCTAAAAAATAACATTCGTAAACCAAATGTTTTTCTTTCTACTAAGCACCCACTTTGTTCTTGTTTTCTCTCAAGCTTGACACCAAGTGAACCCACTTGTTTTTCCGCTGCAAACAAAGACTCCAATTGGCAACAAGTTATAACCAATTAATTTAATGCTCTCATTTAAAATGGCACTTGGGAACTGGTTCCTCATCACCTTTCTATGAATGTGGTCAACTGCAAGTAGATTTATCGCCTAAAAACCAAGTTTGATGGCTCCATTGATAGATACAAAGCACGACTCGGCTTTACTTAATAGGTTGGCTTAGATTATGATGAAACTTTTAGTCTAGTTATCAAACCGACAATGATTCAAGTTGTTCTCTCCTTAGCTATCACATATAGCTAGTCTCTACGTCAATTGGACATTAAGAATGCCTTTCTCCACAGCACCATTAAAGAAGTTTACATGAAACAACCCCAAGGATTTGTTGATCCGCATTATCTTGGCCATGTATGTCGTCTTCAGAAAGCTCTATATGGGCTAAAACAAGCCCTAAGAGCATGGTTTTCTCAGCTAAGTTCATATTTGTTGTTTATTGGGTTTGTGGCCTCCACTACTGATTCATCATTATTCATATAGCATTGATCTAACCACATTCTACTTCTTCTCTTCTATGTGGACGATTTTATCATTATTGGGAGCTCTACCTCCTCCATCATCAAATTAATCACTCACCTTGGCACTGAGTTTGCAATCATTGATTTGGAAATTTATCATACCTTCTTGGCATCAAAGCCCATAGATACTCTACTGGGCTGTCTATCACTCAATCCAAGTATGTTGCCACTCTTCTAACTCGTACAGGCATGGCTGATGCAAGACCTTGCTCATCACCTATGGCTCTCTTGGCTTCTAAGTTGTCAAAACAAAGTGGTGAACCACTGATTGATGTCTCCACTTATCGAAGTACGGTTGGGGCACTATAATACCTCACTCTTACTAGGCCAGATCTATCCTTTGTCGTCAATAAAGTGTGCCAATTTATTGATTGTCCAACTGTAGATCAATGGTCAACTATCAAACGAATTTTGCGCTATCTCAAGGCTATTATTCATTGTGGCATTACCTTGCGACCTATTTGCTAATTGACCTCCATTGCGTTTACAGATGCTGACTGGGCTAGCTACGCTGATGATCGAAAATCTACTAGTGGCTATTGCATTTATTTTGGTCCCAACTTGGTTTCTTGGAGTTCTGAAAAGTAACCAACCATTGCTTAATCCAACACTAAATCAGAAATACAAAGGGTTGGTTAACACAACCTCTGAATTATTATGGCTATTACAACTCCTTCGAGATCTTCGATACACTCTACATTGGCCACCACTTGTATTTTGTGATAATGTAAGGGCAATCTATTTAGTTGCCAATCCCATCTTTCATGCCCAAACCAAGCACATGGAAATAGACTATCATTTTGTTCGTGATTTAATTTAAAAGAAGCAATTGGAAGTTCGCTTCATTTCTACACAAGTTCAAACGGCTGTATCATGAAAAGCCTCTATCCATATCTCGGTTTCTTATTTTGCATGACAAGCTCAGAGTGACTCCGCCACCATTTTGCTTGAGGGGGTGTAATAGAGCAAATCTCCCATGATATAGCAATCTTCTATGATCTGTGACAATCCCATTGATTGAGCGGATCTTCCACAATTTGTGTCAATTTCATTGATAGAGCAAATCTTTCACAATTTGTATCATACCGATACTGTAAATTTCTATTACCGATATTGTAGATTGTTATTTTTGTAAAATCTTTTTTAATTGTGTTATTCCCGCCCATGTACATATTATAAATATAATACAAATCTCCACACTGACGGTGTGCGATCAAACTCAAATTCATACTCTTTCAGCGGCAATATGAATAACATGCCATATGACGGGCAATATGAATGGCATGGCATTAATGATGCAATCTATTCTATTATGAAATGCTCATGTGGTTTTTACTTTTTTATTTCTACATGAATTATCCTATCATAAAATTATCTAATCTATTCCAGAGAATAAATTAAATTAATTAGTATTCTAGATTAGAAAGCTAATTTTTATACTATGAGATCCTAAATATGCTATTCTAAGTGAGGCTGAACTATCCTAGCATGCAATATGATATTTTTGTATTTTTATAACATGTAAAGCTCATTAAAAATCAACACAAACAATATAATCAGACCTATAAAACGAATATACACCATGACCTAAGATGGAAAATCAAATCTTGGACTCAATAGTCTTGATTGCTAAGATATTTTCGGCACAACTCACCTAAGCAACGAAAATGTGCAAACAACAATTTTAGTGTGTCCTTCCAAGGATTTGAGCACAACTTCTTTTTTTAAAATCTTTTCTGGAATTTCACATGCTTTAAGGGAAAACCACTCAAAACTTTTTTTAAGCTTTTTTCTTTCACATATATATTTTTAAATATTAAAATAATAATATTATATTATATTAAAAAACGGGTTGCAAATAGAGCCCCACCTAACCCGGTTCACGACCGCCGTCGTGGAGGCAGCCACGGCAAATAGCAGCCATTGTCGTGGGGTATATGCAGCGGGTCAGCGGCTCAGCAAGGGATTCGGTAGTGGGCAGCAGCTCGTCGTCGAGGGGCCAACAGAGGCGACAACGGAGTGGTGGGCGACGGCGGAGCGATGACGGGTTCGACGTTTTAGGCTCGGCCGAGATTAATGAGCGGCTGGTTCGTCGCGGAACAGAGGGACGCCGTCTACGGGCTCGGGCGACGACGGGAGCGACACAAGGAGGCGGCGTCGTCGGTGGCTGAACGGTGGCAGTAGCGTCGGGCCAAGCAACAGGCGTTGCACGTGATCTCGCTCGTTCTCTCTCCGCCTTCTCTCTCTCTCTCGACTCCTCTCGAACTGAACCCCCCCTTTCTCCTGATTTTCCACCCAAAACCCCCAAATTTCTCTCTCTGTCTCAGCCCTCTCGGTGCTCTCTCACTCTGCTTGAACCCGCACCCCAGAGGCCCTGCTTATAGGCCGAGGAGGCCGGTCGACGGAGGTAGCTCGGCCGCCGGTCCTTGGCGCACCGACCGGCCTCGCCCTCGGCCAAACCGCGGTCACCTCGAGCCCGTCACCTCCGCGTAGGCCTCTCTACCTTGGCCGGGCCTACGAGGCATTGAAGTCCTCTGCTCTGCTGTCTCATCTGTCGCCGGTTACCCTAGTCTCTTTCGGCGAGGCGTCCTGCGCGCGTGGGTTGCAGAGGAAGGAGGGAGGAAGAAGACAAGGGAAAGGGGGCTGGGCCAAGAAAAAGAATAGGTGGAATGGGCCCAGGCCCGTGCGTGGGAAAAAAAAAGAAAAAAATTGGCGCAGCCCCTCGAGCCCTTTTCCTTTTTTTTTTTGTATTAATGAATTTTTTTTTTGGTAAGAATTTTTTTTAATGAAATTAATTGATAGTTTTTTTAACTTTTCTATTTTTCCCAAATACAGTAAAATAAGGGAAAATAAACTGAAAATAAAACTCAGTAGATACAAATAATATTAATACCCATGAGATGTGAAAACCCTTTTTTGTTAGGCCTGAGTCGGTCGTTAATTTTCTATGCAATTTAATCTTAAGTATTTAGTTAAAATTTAGGTGTCAACTGGACAATCGGTGGCGGTGGATGTTTATTGGTATCTGATTAGATGGCTTGCTGTCGCTAATGACAGCACCTGCACAAAGCTCAACAACAGCTGCAAAGAAATAACGTCTGGATTTGTGGTGTAATTTGGCTGAACATGAACAACAGCAAAGAACCAGGATCCCATTAGTCTAAATGATCCGCCGTGGTCCAATCGAGAAAAACCTAAGACTACATGACAATGTCAATAGGTAATGGGTTTCATGAGCATATGGAATTATGAATCTCCCGGTGAGTTGAATCGATTACATTCAAGTCCGAGAAATCTTTTCATGTGCTCACATCACCTTTCATCGTTTACCCATCATACCAATCTTCCATTCTAATGTTCTAAGATCAATTCTGTCGTCAGAAAACATTAATCGAAGGAGAAAAAAAAACAGAGAAACGGTTTGAAGAAAGAGAGGAATCAAGCCGGCCTGACAAATACAGAATGAGCTTTCTAATAGTCCATTAGGAGATTGAGACATAGATTAAAACTCATTGCGATCATTTCAGTTCATCATAATATCAACTCTTATAAGTGATATTTAACAACTCTTGCGCTTGGAAACAGTGTGCATACCAGATTCCACTACTCAAAACAAGAGGTTCACTCCCATTGGTTCTTAAAAGATTAAACATTCTCCCCAGATGATAGCGTGATAACTCGCTCACACCGTGAAAGCGAAAAGGAAATATAGCAATTGCATTAAATGAAAGGCGAGAAAAGGCTTGCTGTTGCGGCAAATTAAGATGGTTAAACATTTCTTTGATGAATGCTAAATTCGCCAGAACACAAATTATTTGATTTAACCTCCTTCCCAGTTCGCCGTCATAGGCATACTCATCTGGCAGCTCTAAGAAATATGGCCAGTGCGGCAGACAATGATCATCAACTTTGGCTTTGCCTTCTTCATCAGGGCTAGGACATGAACTGGAATGTAAGATAGCTTCTGCTTTCCCACAATGGACGACTAGTCATCAGACAACTTGAAACATAAAAGTGTATACCTTAATATGGTATCGCAAAAGTTCAAGCTGTTTTCATGCTTAAGAAAGACCTGAAGCATAGTTTTGAATAGATTGGTCAGGCCAATTGGGTAAGAAGAAAGATGATTGCAACTGTTCCGATTCTTCATGCACAGATTGATCTGTTTCTGTAGTAGCGAGCTGAGATAGTTCCTCTTGAAGAGCATTTGCTATAAGTTCATCGCTATCCTCATTCCCACATTCCATGCTATAATCATCTTATTTGAAATAGGGTCCCTGATAGTATTCTAAATTATCCTTGTCCATGCTATAATCATCTGCGACGCAGCCGCAGTGAACAGGGATGGTGACGCAGCAACAGTGAACAGCGAATTACAGCGACGCAGCAGTGAGCAAGTACGTCATTGTCCGGGTTTCGCTCGGTTAGAACAGTGAACACCGAAACAATAAGGGCAATCTCAGCTGCGGGATGAAATTGCACGGCCACAGCAACAGGGACACACTGCTGCAGGCGAGAGTGATCGGATCTTCACATCTCTTTCTGAGTGTTCACAATGTCCTCTCTCTCTCAATGTATGGCCGTCCCCTTTTGCATTGTGTTCGTAGGGGTGTCGACAGTTCAGTTTGGTTTGGATTTCAAGAAAACCAAACCAAACCGAATCGAATAATGGGGTGTGAATCTTACCTGAACCGAATCTGACATGAACTGAATAAAAACCGAACCGAAAGCCTAGTTTGGTTCGGTTCGGTTCCGTTCGATTTTTGGTTTTTTGATTTTCCTATTTTTGTCTTGCTTATTGGAACCGAACCAAGTTGGAAAAAAGAGAGATTTTAAGTTGGACATTGAAGTTTTGTTGAGAATTTCGATTCGACTTGGTTATTCAAATCGAACTGAACCAAAAAAAAGAATATTACTTTTCGATTATCCGTACCGAAAATGTACGAAATTTCAGTTCCGTTTGTGTTTCGGTTTGGTTTTTCTGTTCGATTCTGATACCCTAGTGTCCAACCTTCCTTTTTAACGAATCCTCTTGGTGTATCTCCCCCTTTTGCGAACTCTATCCCTCTCTCTCCTCTTTCTCGTAAAAACAGCTCACTTCTCTTCTCTATCTCTCTTGCATCCTCCATTTGTGTGATGAGTACTCCCGTATTTATAAGCACTAACACTCGAATTTGGAAAAATAAAGATGTGGCCGTGAAGTTGTTACAAAAAAATCCGATTTTTTTTTTTTGCTAACAACCTTTGTTTTGCAAACTCCTAACCTCAGGATTAAGATAACTAGTAAGTATCACCTAAAAGGGCTGAATAGGTAGTTCTATAAAATTTTGACAATTTAAAATGAAATAGAACGAGTCAAGATTAAAGTCTGAATAGAGGTCATATTCTAGAACAAGGTTTATAATCTATTATGCAGTGGAACAGACTTTAGAAGCACCTAGCGAGTGTGCAGTAGATTATAGGAATAAACAATAAGAGTTTAGGAATGAAAGAAATTATAAACGAGGTTTATAATGGTTTAACTTAGATCAAGTTTACGTTCATTCTTCCACGCTGACAATCCACTGACTGAATTCTACTATATAATTGACAAGAGATTACAATATTGCGCATAAGCACTTAGTGATAGATCACATTATTTTGCTTAGTCACTCTTTCTGTACTTCTCTCATGATCACTGACTTTTAAGCCCAAGAAAGATAAGTGTATGATCAAAGTTCCCTTGAACTTTGGAACTATAGATTCTAGATCTTGTCTCTTACATGCTTCTTGGCACCTTGGTCTCCTTAAATACTTCTTTACTTCCAAATTAGCCGTTGAACAATCTCTAGAGGAATGTCTTCCAATTTACTTGTTGGAAAGATTTGTATTAAAAAGATTTAGTGGCTGTTGAGTGACAAAGATAGAATCTCTACTTAATTATGATTGCCTATATCATCAGTGTCTTGGTTTCCATAAATAGAGTTTCTCCATTTAGAAAGAACTTGTTTCGAGATTGATTTGCCAATCAAATAAGATTGAGTGAATCAAATCTTTTTTGGTGAGGAATCCAAACCATATCATTAATATATAATCCGGACTAATCTTTTTCTGAACTTGTCACATTCTAGTCTTCATTCTGAACTTGCCTTGTTATAAACATGTTTTTAACTAACTACATTTTGAATTTGCGTGAGGATGAGAATGAGAGTGATTCTCTCACTCTTTAACTTCAATATAAGATCTGGATTTAAGTCCGAGCTTGTTTCGTTGGAAGTAGACTTTGTAGTTCGTACTTGATTGATTTCCTGGATCAACATGCTTTAAGACCATTATAAACTGACTAAAATCTCATGGACAATTTTGAGAACTTCAAAATCTACTAGGAGCTTTCTTAATAAGATCACATCTTTTCCTAAAAAAGCTCAATCTTCACCGTTCTGTTCAAATTTCGACCGAAGTCCTCATCCAAGTTCAAATAGGCTTGTGTTAATTATGAGCATGATATAACCACACATGTGGAGTTCCTATCCTAAGGATGCATGACCCTGGTGATGTCGTGGAATTTTGACCAAAACATGTACCCAGCATGTGAGATGTCCATCATAGAGAGACCATGCGATTGGCAGGTGCCGCGATGCATGACCTAAATGAAATACAAATGCAAATAATCTCTTGTTTATGGGTTTTCTTACCTTTTTTGTGCAATTAATGATTACATGAAATAACCAAAATTTATATGTCAACATGGCACGTAATGTAGCCCATGTATCCTCATTAGGGGTGAGTAAAATGAACCACTTGAATCGGACTGAACCAGTTGGTTCAATTCAGTCCCAAGGGGTTTCGGTCTGGTTCCTAGTTCCATTAAACTAGAACCAGTGATTTTCGGTCAGGTTCCCAATTCCGGGAATAGAATCGACAAACTGGACCGGATTGGTTATTAATCTTTAAGTTTTTAATTTTATTTCTTAAACACATAAATATAACGATTGAAGACATTTCCCATTGCAATTGAGATAGCAACCTCGCTTGTGGCCAAGAGACTACCAAAACTCTTTTTGTTCCTTGCTACTTAAAGAGAAAGCCTACTTATTAGTTTTTTCTTCTACTTGATGTACGACTAAGGGCGCTCATAATAACCATTCTGTTCCAGAAATCAATTTATGGCTAGAAATTGATTTTTTTTATTATTTATATTTCCTCTACAAGTTTCTTAGCAAAAATATGCATGTGATAACCTCATAAAATTTATGTTCTTGAAATCAAAATATGCACATGAAATATTTCTGTTTCTTTATTTCTTTGTTTTCCTATTTCCTGGAACAGGTTTGGAATAGAAATCCGTTTAGTAATACAATTTCTTTTTTATTTCTGAAATAGATTTCTAAAACAGATTTGGAGTAGAAATCAGAAGTTAAAATTTTTAGCTTTTTTTATTTTTGGAACAGAAATGAGAAATCAAAACTTTCTTCATTGTTTACTCTCATCATCGCCCGTCGCCCACCCGCCGCTTTTGGGATGCTAGGCGCTTGTCACCTGCCACCGGACGCCAGCCGCCGACCCTAGACTTCGGCCACCCATTGCCAACCGCTGGCCGCCGAACGATAGATGTCCGTTGGTCGTTGGCCGCTCATCGCCAATCGTTAGATGCCGGAGGCCCATTCCCGACCATCGGATGTTTGCCGCCAACCGTCGGCCGCTCGCCACCGGCGGTCGGATGTCCGCTGCTCGCTGCCCACCGCTCGCTGCTAGACTCCGGTTGCTAGCCACCCACCATCGGTCGTAGGACTCCGGACATCGGAAGCCGAACGCCAAACCTCGGACGTTGGACCCTAGACATCGGACACCAGACATTGGTCGTAGGACGCCGGTTGCCGGATGCTAGACGTCAGACTCTGGACTCCGGCCCCTCGCGTCGGTTGTCAGACGCCGATTGTTGGATGTTGGACTCCGACCATTGAATGCCGGCTGTCGCCGCTCCTAGAAATAGAAATTTTATTCTGTTGTCAAACGGATTTTTATTCCATAAATTGAAATTTTGAATCGTTATCAAACACGTTTCTTTGCTTAGAAACTCATCCATAAAATAGAAATTGATTTTTGTTCCAGAAATTTTGTCACGCGCGCTCTAAATGATTTCCTATTCTCCCCTCACTTGCAAGAGATAAGACACTCCAAGCCTTCAAGAGTTAGACAGCATAAGAGAGATTGTCTATAAAATCCAAGCCAAGCATGACCTTTAGCCATATCATTCATGGCCTTTTTGGTCAAGATTGAACGTGAAATATATGATATGTGATTGATGCTCCAACAAGTGGAGTTTGACTTTTTTGCAAGTGGGTACATGTGCAATCGATTCTATTGGACTGCTCGGGCACCTAATCAGATTGATCAGTTCAAAGCACGACCACTCTTTGATAAGAAAAAAAATGGTTGGTTCCTTTGGTTCGGACCAAATCGGAACTAATGGTTGAGTCTAGCTTCCGATCCTAGGACCAAAAGGTCTAGTCCTCAGTTCCCAAATCTACCTTGGAACTGGACTGGATTGGAAATCGATCACTCCTAGTTCTGATGGATCAAGTGAAACACTAACTGAAAATAGTTTCTCATAGGTTTAATATTATATTTTTTCGTAAATACAAAAAAATAATGAGAAGAAAACAAACTCATTCAAACCATGGGTCAAAGAGCCGGTTAACTTATTAAATTTTTATTATCATCTCGAAAATGCATTTGCTTGGTGTCAAACATTGCCATGTTTTGTTGATATCAACCAATTTTTAAACGAAACGTACGGAGACAAGGTTTGACGATTGTCGAGATGTCGAAAGATACTCATTCTATGTTTAATGCATTGCACTTCTTACAGCGGCTTGCGACTATTTATTCTGCATATAAAGATCGTTTGTTCCATCCATATACTTCATATTTCACATGATGAAACTCCTCAACATGATGTGATTGGACAGATACATCGGAAATAATGACAAACTAAGTAAACATTCACGATTCATGTAAACATAATTAAGTGGGTGCGTAGAAAACCTACTAAAACCCAAAACCCCATCGATCTTGAATCCATGCCTTAGTAGTGATTGAAGATCCTCTGCCCAGGTGACAGCAACAGTTTTGGATCGAACTTAGCTTTGCTCTCTTGAAAAGTCCTCCATTTGGGACCAAAATGTTCCATCCACTCTCTTTCAGCTCTATAATTTGGAAGGTATCGCTTGAACTTTATACCATTATCTTTAAAAAAAGAGAGCACCTCCTTGTTTTGAAGCTCACACTCTTGCCAGTCTCCAAACCCACTTGTGTGCAAGAATTCGACCGTATAAAAGATATCTTCATCTGGCGTAACAGCAGACATTCTATCATCCCATCTGCAAAAGATCAATAATCAAAATTAAATAACAGGCTTAATGGTCACTAAGGCTTAATGGTCACATGTACACCACTATAAGTTCCAAGTTTTTGCATTTCACGCACTTGGCAGATTTGACTGATTTTCCGATGAAATCATGATGTGGTGTACATGTGACCAATTTACTAGATCTCAGGCCATTGCCACGATGGCAACACGTCGACATTTCGTTGAGAAATGAGCCTGGATTTTGTAAAAGAGCATTGGTTGGAAGAAATCAAATGTTTAGTGTACTTAATTTGATTAAAATCAAAGTTAAGTGATCAAAACTCATCTATCTTTTGTTACAGCTAACGAAATATATGCCCGAAAGAAAAGTGGTGGCTAGCTGGAAAAACATACTTGTTCTTGTTCATAGGGTAAATGAGGACATATCCGGTTGTTATGTTATTTTTTAGAGCAATGTCCTTGAAGATGCCTGTGTTGATATCGGCCATGTGAGATTTGGGCACAAATACGTTGAGCCAAGGATGAGGAATGTTCCAAAGCCCTTGTTCGCGGAGCTGCAGCTCCGCAACTCGTACTCTATTCAAGAAATCTATGAAGGCGACATCTTTCTCAAACTTGAACTCGGGGACATGGTTCAAATCTTTCAATATGATCTCCAGGTCCTAATGTTGATAAGATAACACCGAACTAAGTCAAAAGAAAAGAGATTTAAGATGTTTCTTACGGGGCACTGATAATTTAAAACATAAGCTAGGATTTCTCTTTCCTTTCTCTTTTCAAAGACAGTTCGATACCAACAAACATGTAGAGTTCGATATCAACGAACATGTACCTTTTCTACTGTACTCTCGGTCTGTTCATCGTAGTACTTGGCCGCGTCAATTCAGTAGAGGAGCTCGTGTTTGGTCAGGAGGGACATCAGCCGCGGGTGGTCCGAGAGAGGGAAGAAAGATATCCAACCGTCCATATTTCGGTGCATGAGAAGGCAACCTTCTACAAAGTTCAATGCTTCATCTTGGTCCCTTTGATGGCGTGATATCAAACGTTCTTGGTCCGTCGTAAAAGCTGAGAAATCGCTGTATAGCATTCTCACCCACTTTGCCTAGCCCTGGATTCAAATGAATACACATTTCTTACCTTGTAGATCTTCTCTATCAACCAACTCAAAGAATAAGCAATAAAAACATATAAGCTGACTTGTAGGTTTATGTTCACATGCAATAGACAAGAGTCAAATTGCAACACATGAAAGGATTATTACGGCATAATCGCCAGATGAGAACACAGGATATTAGTTGTGATGTCTGATAACATTCAATATCATAAAAAAAAAAAAAAAATCGATGATTTAAGTCTGGTGTGCTACGTACTCTCTTTGGAGCTGGACGCAGTGCAATCCTTGCTCTGGTTATTATACCAAATTGGCCAAGACCACCAAGGACCGTGTAAAATAAGTCCGGATTTTTGTGGGGGGAGCAAGTCAAAAAGTCCCCAGTACCTACCCAAAAAATGAAAAAAAAAAAAAATTCTCTTGTAATGAAACACACACATATACATATACATATACGAAATATATTATATGGTGCGTAGAAAGATTTTACTGTCTATTTTTTTGGATAAGTACTGGTAGCTCGCTGCAACAACAGCATAAATACTAAATAGCACATATAAAATGCACTTTCGCTGAAGTCATCGTTTTCTTTCCCATGTGTATTTGCCGCGGTGACATCTCGCAGATTGTTATCTACCAAGAATGACATCAAATCCCTAGTTTACTTGGAAGATGAGGATTCGCGTGATATACCAGTAATAACGTCCATTTCATGGACATTGGTGATCTGAGGACCATTTCGAAACACTTCCCCGCTAATGCCAGCATTAGAGAGCGTACCGCCCACAGTTGCATACTGGTAATCCGTCAACGTAACCGGCGCAAGACCGTGTTTCAGCGTGTGCTCCAACACGTTGAACCAAATTTGGTGGCCGCCGACATCAGCGTAGTGGCCGAGCAACTGGCTGTATGACACGGTGGTCCCATGCCCCTTGTTACCGAGAGAGGTCATGTCCACCACGACCCCATCACGAGCCGTAGCCTGTCCCCGAACAGAGTGGCCGCGTCCTCTAGCTGAGATAGTGAAAGGAATTGAGGATTCATTGTACCTGAATGCCACTAAAGTCGCGATGTCCTCGAGGCAAGATGGGCGGAGGACGGCTGCAGGTATTTCTTGGACAATTAACCCGTAGTCGACGGAGGCTGCGCTGATGGAATCGGGGTCGAAGTGGAGCTTGTCAGCGATGGGGAGAGAAAGGAGCTTGTGGTGTAGTGAATTGGTTGAAGGTGAGGCCAGTGGATGGTTTTGTGCCATTCTAACGTTTGAGAAACAAAGAGATGTCGAACGAGTTGGTGTGTATTGGTGTTTGCGGTGGAGTTGAGAGGGACAGCTCACAAGGGTCTCATTTATAGACACATGCATGACTATTGCTGTTAGCAATATGTATGATTTTCTAGAGATATTTATGACATTTCCAACTTTTATATCTATCTTCATTATGCATATTTGATTTATTTTGTTTAAATAGTAATCTCATAAAGCCTATAGATAGGCGCAATGTTTATTAATTGTTGACACCTAAGTTTTGATTAAGTTTTTAATTAGGTCTTAATTTCCTTTTTTTAATTTCTTTTTCCTTTTTTTTGGATAATAAATAATAAATAATTAAAACAACAAAAAATAAATAAATAAAAACAAAAAGAAAAAGGGAAAATGTCACAAATGGTCCCTATACTATTACTTAATGTGCAATTTGGTCCATGAACTTTTGATTGGCTCAATTTGGTCCCTGAACTATTGGTAAATGTCCGATTTAGTCCCTGAACTTTCGATCGGCTTAATTTAGTCCCTGAACTATTGATAAATGTCCGATTTAGTCATTCATTACTATTTTTTTTCATTCTTCTCTCTTCCCTTCGCCGCTCTGGCGGAGGGAAGCTGGTCTCTGGCGAGGGCTGCGACCCTTGCCCCGATCTAGGGTGAGGGCTCGCGAGCCCTCACCGCCGGTCGGCCGGGGTCGCCGGCTCCTGGCTAGGGCCCGGCGACCCCGGTTGACCCTCCCCTCGCTGTCGCCGGCCCTTCCTGGCGGCGGCGGGGGTGGCGGAGGCGGCGGCGGGGCCGAGGGCCGATCCCTCGCCCGCCTCCCCCTTTCATTTTTTTTTTAAATTTTTAAAATTTGGTTAAATTTTGTTTAAATTTTTAAAATTTTTTTAAAATTTTTAAATTTTAAATTGTTTTTAATATTTTAACTAAATTTAATTTTAAAATTATTATTTTTAAATATTTTAACAAAATTTAATTTTAGTTAATTTAATTAATTTATATATATATATATATTTGTTTACCACGTCAACCCAAAATGACGCCGTTTTTGCATTATTTGGCCACGTCAGCGTGCAAAACGGCGTCGTTTTGGGCTCGCTTCGCCGGAAAAATGCCACGTCGGCATTTTAGCCGGACTTTGGCTGGAGTGGCACTTAAGTGATCCATTTTTCTTCGAATGTGGCACTTAAGTATACATTTCGTAAGTGATGGCACTTAAGTGTCCCTTTGTGCAAAGTTATGACACTTGAAACGTTCTTTTGCCCTTTCTATCGTGTTCATTCCCCCTTTCCATTATGAAGTCCCCCTTTATGTAGGCTTAGCTTAGGCCATTCTTCGATGTTTATTTCCTAATTTCAATCAAAAGTGTATCAATGATATTCAATATGACACAAATTCTTCATTATTTTTGTATAGTTGAAATTTTGATAATACAAGCTAAATAATCTTTCAAGCTTCACTTTTAGTAAATTAATTAGTTCAACTTGACACTCTTTATATATAAATTTCGGTCATGTAAGCTTGTTCAAATTTTATACTCCTATGGGCTCATTCTCCAATTTAATTAAGCTTAAAACCTTGCTGCTTAAGTCCATTAACTCTAGTCCAATCAAAATGCAAATTATATGGGCTTGTTAATATCACATGAAGATATTCCTAATATATAAATGTAATTAAAAATAGGGAAATTCCAAATGAGGGCTTGAAGTGGAACCGTTTTCTCAAAAAAAGGATACAAAATGAATCTTGTCTCAAATAAATGCTTGAAGTGGTCAAACTAGTCTCAAACAAGGGCCTAGTGAGCACATGCATCTCACATGCCACTTTCTAAACTATGTTGGGGCATTTTTGTCGGGAGGCAATTTTTTTTGTTTTCATTCTTTTTTTTTTCTATACATCTTCTTCCTTATTCTTCCTTCATATCTTACATACTCATCCAAGTCACTTGCAATGCCTGATCTAGTATGAACTGATGGCATTGAGCCACCCGAGCTCGATTTTAGTGGTGATTCAAAACTAGAATGATGGCTTTGAGAAAGCAGCCCCAATACCTTGTCGATGGAAATGAGCTACTCCACTTGTACAGAACCACCATGGCATGCTTGCTAGGTTCATCGGCTTGTCAAGCCATGCGTGTCAGAGCGGTGCTACACGTACAGTATTGTGGGGGCATGGTTCTCGGTGAAGAAGGAATTGAAGGGAGATATTGGGTGTTCACGTCTACGGGAGTGGTCATTGATGATGACATAGTAACAAATGCAGATAACCAATACTATAAAGGGTTAAATGACATTGATAGTATTGTTCATTAATAAAGGATTTGCCAAACCTTTTCAAAAGAGGATTGAAATACTCGGACTTTCTTAAAAATTTCAAATCTGGATAATTCTTTACATCAAATAAACAAATAGATGAAAGTGTTGTATATATGGTGGGTTAATGGATTAACGAAAGTAAGCAAAATGAGATATGTTGTTTTCGTATATGTATCTCATTAATTTGTGTATCTCTCGAGTTTGTGTACCTCTTGGATTCACCTATTTACTTAATTCATGATTCATGTATTTCTTGGATTTTTGTATCCATTTAATTCATGTATCTTGTAGATTCTTGTATCTATATTCATGGTTCATGTACCGCTTCTAAATATGAATTCTAAAATTCTATAAATAGACTTCAAACTATTCATTCCAAGAAAAAGCAAAAACACTTACATATCATCTCTCCAAGATTCTGTAATTGTCGCAGTTTCATGAAGTGTTCAACAAAGTCCTATTTGTATAATGCTGATACTAACAGGTTCGAGGTGTTGTATCTTGGGAGGCGAAATTCATGAAGTTGCTTAACATTGTAGGCATGAACTAATCATCAGTTGTATCTCACATCCAATTCTTTTTATGTTGTTATTACTTTCTTAAATTAATTTTCTGGTTGCAACAAACAATTTTACGTATTCTTCCACCAAAATGTTTCTTCTTTTCTTCTTCTCCTCTATAATTTTCAACAATCTTAAGATGATTATTGTTCTCACTGTTTGTTGGGTTTATTAGAAAATCAAGATGGTTAATAGCAATCAAGTAACCAATGATGTTGGAATGTTTCTAGAGATGTTCCTTTGGTTGTTTCGAGTAGTGAGGTTCAAATCTCGTGGCTTGGTGTTGTGGCAACAAATGCTGTAAGTCTTCAAGCTAAAACTATTTATGGTGGTATGGTACAAGTCGCTTGATTTATTTACTCAAGACTATTTTTCAAAACAGTATAGGCCAAATGGCATATAGTCAAATTTTTGGAGGGATGATTCAACGGGCTTTGCCTTGTTTGATGGTACTACCTCCAATAACATTGAATGAGAAATTGAAGAAATTTAGTGTGGACTTTAAGCAATGGCAGCAGAAATATAGTCCTTTCCGTTATGGATGCGTCAGGTATTCAAGTCACTAACTTAGAGCTAGTTGAGCAGCGCTTTGTCAGCTACTTCAAAGACCCCTTGTTGCCGCAGGTAGTGCATGGAAGACCCTCGGTCCAGGAGATTCAGGAGGTTATCCGGTTCCCCCTAAGTGTTGACCAAGTTAGCTTTCTTGCTCGGCCCGTCTCCGATTTAGAGATTCAGGACACTCTTTTTTCCTTAGCTAGGGGCAAAGCCCCTGGACATGATGGATTTACGGTTGAATTCTTTAAGCATAATTGGGGGACGGTTGGATAGTTGGTCATGATAGCGGTGAAGGACTTCTTCATCACGAGTAGGCTCCTAAGGGAGATTAACAACACCATCTTGGTTTTAGTACCAAAGGGCCCTATTGCGACAACTGTCGATGACTTCAGGCCCATTGCCTATTGTAATACTATTTACAAATGTATTACCAAAGTTTTGGCCAATCAGGTTGCTGTAGTTCTTCAGGGTGTTGTTGGGCCTTTTCAAAGTGCGTTTGTAAAAGGCCAGCAGATCAAGGATAATATCCTCCTGGCTCAAGAACTCTTCTCTAGATTCCACCTCGATCCTTATTCACCTAAATGTGCAGTTAAAGTGGATTTCAGGAAAGCCTACCACACTGTGGACTGGGATTTCCTTGAGATTGTTCTTTTGGCTTTTGGGTTCCCCGACCATATGACTCAGCTCATCATGACATGTGTACATGCTCCCAAATTTTCCATTGCCTTGAATGGGGAATTACATAGTTTCTTTGCAAGTGGTTGAGGACTTCGATAGGGGGATCCCATATCTCCCTATTTGTTTACTCTGGTCATGGAGGTGTTCTCCGGTATCCTATTTATCCGCTCTTTGAAGCCGGACTTAAAATATTTTTGGAGATGTAGAGCAACAAACCTCTCACACTTATTCTTCGTGGATGACGTCTTCCTTTTCTGTGAAGCCGATTTGCCTTTGGTGGAGCTCCTCAATGATGGTCTCCAAATCTTCTCAAAGTGGAGTGGTTTGTACCCAAACACAAACAATAGTGAGATTTTCCTTGCAGGAGGTTCGACGTCTTTAAGGACTCAAATTCTTCTTGCCTTTGGCTTCCATGAAAGGAACTTGCCAGTTTGTTACTTGGGGGTTCCCATCATCACATCTAGGCTCAGCAAGGTGGATTGTTGCGTTCTAATCAACCGCATTACTGCACGGGTACAATCTTGGACCCATTGCTTTCTGTCATTTGCCGCTCGTCTGCAGCTGATCAAGTTAGTCCTTCATGCCATCCAAGCCTATTGGGCTAGTGTTTTCATTTTACCTATAGCTGTGTTGGATTAGATTGAACAAATTCTCATACAATTTCTTTGGAAAGGCCCGAAATTGGGTAAATGGGGTGCAAAGGTGTCCTGGGAGGATGTCTGCCACCCAAAAGAGGAGGGTGGACTTGGTATCCAGAGGCTTCAGGATTGCAACAAGGCTGCCATGCTCAAGAACATCTGGCTTTTGTTTTTGGACAGAGAGTCATTGTGGTGCAAGTGGATCCACTCAACCTTCTTAAAAAGGACGAACTTCTAGGTTGCCAAAAAGTTGACCTACTGCGTACGAGCGTGGAAGAAGATCCTACAACTCAGGACTAAATTCCGTAGCTCCTTTGATTGGAGGATAGGGGATGGCCATTCGGTGTCTCTTTGGTTTGATAATTGGCACCCCAGGGGTCCCTTGAATTTATTTATTTATTAATTTTTTTTTTTCAGATTCTCTTATCTATAGCTTTGGCTTTTCTAGGTAGGCGACAGTGGCTGACCTTTTCACCAACCCTAGCTAGGCGGTCAAGACAGTGTTGGATTCGTGGGAGCACCCCCTTCCAGTCCTTGCCCAGAACTCGGATTGTTTTTGTTGGAATGAGAGTGCCTCGTGCCTCTTCTCGGTGGCTTCGACTTGGGAGTCCATTAGGAGGAAGAATATTAGGGTCTATTGGCATGTGTTCATTTGGAACAACTCGATTACTCCAAGGTACCAAGTAAATCTGTGGCTTATTGCCAAGCGCAGACTTCCTACCCAAGCTCTTTTATTATCTTATGGTAGGATAGAAAGCGCTATATGTCCTTTTTGTAATGAAGAGCCGGATTCTATAGATCATCTATTTTTTGGGTGTTGCATCAATGTCGGCATAGCTTCCTTTTAGGTGGCCAGATGTAATCTTCTGTGGCAAAACAGGTCATGGGGAGAGAACCTCAGTTTGGCCGTCTCCCTTCTTTCGAGCAAAGACTTTTATAAGTGCATTGCCCGCTTCTCTTTTGGTGCTCTCTATCATATAATCTGGAAGCACAAGAATGGCATCCTTTTTAGGGAGGAGTCCCTCACTATTCCCTCGGTGAAGAACCATCTTTTTAAAGTTGTCAGGGACAGGGCTATCACTTTCAGGAGTGTGCAGGATACTATAAGGAATAGGAGGTTGCAGCGTAGCTGGAGTATTGACCCGATCATCTTCTCATCTAGAGACTCTGTTGCTCCTGTAGGGCCGTACATTCTGCTGGTTTACAGGATGCCTAGAGGCTATTCTCCTTGTGTTTTTACATGGTGGAGGTGATGTACTTGTTGGTGACTGCTTCGGTGTGCTATGACCCGCTACGGTTCTCCTAGGTGGCTCCTCCCTTCTGGCGTTTGGCGGGTTGTTGTTCTTATGCTGGCGGATGCGGTCTTGCGATTGATTGCTCCTGCATCTATCCGGCCTTGTTGTTGCCTTTGTTGTCGTTCTTCTGCTGGGTGTTTGTACCTGTTGTTTAGGCTGTTTTGGCTTCTGTTTGTTTTGTTTCCGCTTTGTTTTGCGGTCTTCCTTGTTTTCTTTCGGCTCCCTTCCACTCATTTTGACTTGTCGTCTTTATGAGTGTAAGTTTTTGGTGGCGAACCCTCTGTATAGTTTGGTTTAAAGCTCAATATATTCTTACTTTTACCCAAAAAAAAAAAAACTCCGGCTATGATATGTTGAATAGTTAATGTTCATGTTAGCAATTTTCACTAAATTGCCTAGATGGATTGAATTGGTATAAATACAAAAGGTTTATGATTCAATTGATAATTAAAAAAAGTTTAGGATTGAATTGATACAATTACAATATGTTAATGACCTTTTTGGTCATTTTCCTATAAAAACATGTGGTATCAAGTATGTCTACTTTCTTTTGTGAGGTCCAATATATCATGAGACTTGGACATTCAATCTCATAAAAAAAAAAAAAGGGTTAACACCTTGAAAAACCTCAACTCGTATATTTGTGACAAGTTTACCTTAAACTAATTTTTTTACTACGAAAAAAACTCCAAATTGGTACACATTTGATAAATTCACCCCAAATTGGTATATTTATGACAGATTTACCATTTATTAATTGCCGTTAAATTTTATTGTCAAATAATTGAGTTGGATGACATGTGACAGTTGATCGATATATTAGTTTGGATTTGACTCTTTGTTTGTCACAATTGTATCGGTTTTGTGTTTTTTAAGGTATTAATCCAATTTAAAAGAGGGCATATTTGTCATAAATGTACCAATTTTGATTTTTTAATGGTCAAACAAATTAATTTGGGATAAATTTGTTGTAAGCGTACCAATTTGAGTGCATGTGTACCAGTTTGGGGTTTTTCAAGATCAAAAAATTAATTTGGGATAAATTTATTATAAAATGTACTAGTCCGAAGTTTTCAAGGTATTAACCCAAAGAAAATCTATTGTCTCAATTCTAAGATGGTGAAATTTGATCAGATAGTGCGCTATGTACCCTCTTTGAAGCTTGACCCAATGCAATCCTTGCTTTGGTTGTTATGTGAAATTGACCAGAACCACCTAGGGCGGAATAAGCCAACTTGGGATTTTTATGGGGGAAGCAAGTCAAAAAGTCCCCATTTCCTAAAAAAAAAGATGGGAAATTTTTTTTTTCTCTCGTCAACAAGTAAGGAAATAAAGGAAATAAAAAAAGATGTGGTGCATAATTTAATACTTCAGAAGGAGAAAGAATCTTACGCATCAAAACACAGTCATCAATTATACAAGTCTATATATTTCAAAACTTAAAATCAAATTTCTTGTTTATATTGTAATATGAAATCGCTAGGAAAATTATCCAAAAAATCATAAATTTATTGTACTGCCAATTCAATTTTAAATCTTTCAAGTTTATCAATTGAGTCCTAAAGTTTTTGACATTTTGCTAGTGAGTTCATCTAGCCAATTTTGATAAAAAAAAATTGCTAATGCAGACACTAACCATTTTACATAACATAGTCGACACTAATGCATAAAATTTTAAATAGGATATTAATATTTTTCGGTTAATTTTCATTTTTCTACTCCTTTTTTTTTTTTTTTTACGTCTCTTCTTCCTCTAACTAGTCATCGACAAGCTCGAGCTCCCCCAATGACATAGAGGAAGAAGGTAAAGGCCAAAAAAGAAAAAAATTAAAATATTATTAAAATTATTCACATCGGTGCTAATTGTGTCACGTAGGATGGCCAGTATTCATGTCAATAATTTTCTCATAAAATTGATTAGATGGACTCAATTGGCAAATATGAAAAATTTGAGACTCAATTGACAAAATTGAAAGGTTTATGATTGAATTGATAAAAATATAATAAGTTTAGGATTTTTTAGATAATTTTCTTGGAATTTTTCTCTCTTTTTTGGATAAGTAATGTTAGTCCGCTACCACAACAACATATATAGCACATATAAGAGACTTTTTCGCTGAGGACTGCGTTGTCTTTTTCCACGCGTACCTACCATGCATAAACTAGAAAATTGGTTGTTGGCTAGAGTTCGAAGTCTATCATTTATTTTATTTTATTTTATTTTTTAAATAGATCAATGAATAAACGAAATCCTCGTTCTCTGAATTTAATTGGACCTATTACTTTAACCAGTTGGCTTATCCGGTCAACCTAATCTTTCTATTTCAAGTCTTCAACTGCTATAGTAAATCCCAACTTCTTGATAAAAGACTCAAAGTATTAACAATAAAAAATAGAATGTTAAAATAAAACATGAAAATATAAAATATAAAAGATAGAATGTTAAAATGCATGTGTTGAGTGTTCATGTTAAATTTAACTTATAGTGTATGTCTGTTTTTATTTACTGTATATAACAAATCTGAGTATGTTGTTTTCTTGTAATATTCCCAATCCGATGACTTCCAGCAGATCGAGACGATAGGTTCATTGAATGTTCTCAATTAACTGTAAAGACTTCAGACGCAAAATACTTAGTTTAATTAGTTATCAATATATGGAAGCAGAGGGTGAATGTGTTATACCAGTAATAACATCCATTTTGTAGACATTGCTGATCTGAGGGCCATATTGAAACGTTGCCCCGCTAATGCCTGCACTAGAGAGCGTACCACCCACAGTTAGGTACAAATTATCTGTCCACGAAACTGGTGCAACACCGTGTTTCTCCCACGCATCGATCCATAATTGTTGGCCGCTGTCATTGGCATAGTGGCCAAGCATCCGGCTCCTCAACACAATGATGTCACGCCACTTGTGACCAAGAGACGTCATGTCCACAACGAGCCCATTGCTAGCCATAGCTTGTCCCCAGATGGAGTGGCCGCATCTTCTGGCTGAGATAGTGAAGGGAATAGAGGATTCAGGGCGAAAAGGGCGAAGGATGGCTGTGGGAATTTCTCGGAGGATGAGGCTGAAGTCAACGGAGGCCGCACAAATGGTTCTGGGGTTGACGTGAAGGTTGTTGCCGGTGGGGAGAGAAAGGAGCTTGTGGTATAGTGAATTGGTCCAAAGCTTGCATTGGCGTGCCATTGAGAGCAATGCGCTCGTAATTCTGAGTTTTACTATCATGCAACGTGAGGCCATTGGATGATTTTCTGCCAATTTTAAGGTTGAAGGAACAAAGAGATGACAAGCAAGGGGAGGAGTTGAGAGAGAGAGCTCACTAGGGCCTCATATATAAGCACGCTTAGAGGGACACTATTGCAAAGCCGTTCCCTCTTGGAAAAGAAAGCACCAGCTATGCAACTTGTAAGAAGATAATTGTTAGGGTTCTTGGCTTTGATTTGCAGATATTTTGATATCGTTAGTCAGTGGTTTGACTTTCAGTTGATTTCTCTGTATTGTCTCCATCGGGTCACCAGTAAAGCATATCCATCTGTAGGAAACTTCTTTTATCTTTCTTGCAGACTGAGTATGTTCCTTGAGTTCAAAGGGGAATATTAAATTTCATGTTTAGGATATTAGTTGTGCTTAATTCATGAAGATTTTATTATCACATAGTCAGCGAATAAATTTTATTCGATTTTCTTTTCTATCTTCTAGACTGAGCTGCCAAAGCCAGAAAAAGCGAACCCTAAAAAACCGTGTAACCCTCCTCAGTTTTTAAAGAATCGTTTAATCTTTATAATACTATGAAGAAATAAGTCAAACACTGACATAAAATATGTACATGTATATGGAAAATATAGAGGTTGATGTACTGGATATATCATCTAATGTTATGGAAACACACTTTGCAGAAACCTCCGTTTGCAACACGAAATCTCAGTTTTGAGGCTTTTACACTTCTTGAATCAAACATCTAAAGAGAACTCAAGCTTTAAAATCAAGCTTCACTGGATGAAGCCAAGTATCGAGGCCATCATTTTTGATCTGAGTGAAGTCTAGATGGAGCAGGTTTTTAATGTTTTGGTGTATGGACTCACCAACGGGCTCATATGCATCTGGATTGGGTAAGAATTGCAATAGTTTTATTTAAAACAGGAATATACACAACATCTGTATGTAATCGATCAAGTCTACTATTTAATGCGCAACTAATGCATCTATGGATGGACCTGCCGGTACCCGAACCCAAAAAATACAAATATTCCGAAAACAAATTAATGATATTCACTATATTTTTGTTGTATCTTGGATTTTAATTATAAATTCTATTAGTCCAAATGTGTCGTTCAAATATTTTAGTTTGGACAAACCCTAAAAACTAGCGGAGTCAAGTTTCTATACTTAGAAAAGTTCTAACTGTTACTTGCTCGTCTTCTGAAGTTAAAAACTTGGCGTCGACCACAAATAATATATCAATGGCCAAAAGACTTTTCCACATTGAAGAGGATTGCTCATTTTCATAGGCCAAATCTAGAAGGAAGGAAGTTGATTTGCATGAAATGAGGGTGAAAATCTTTGATCGCAGAGCAAATCTTGAGGTTTGGTTGAGAAAACGACGTCGGATTTCGCGAGGGTCATCGCTGTATTTATCATAATGGATTCTTGTCAAAGATTAAAGATACGCCACGAGGGCCCACGATGAATGCCTGTCCTCTTGTAAATTCACGACTTTGACTTTAAACGTTTGGCAACATCGTGCGACCTGGGTTATAAATCTATAGGCTCTCCCAAGATCCCTCAACAGGAGCCCCAGATTCTTCCTTCAATACAGTAGACTATTTCAACTATTGCCTAAATTATGCATCATAGAAAAAGAAATTATACTTGAAAAATCTGCTAATGATCTTGGGTTGGATCGATCAGGGTCAGAATTAGGTAACCATCAAGGAGACACACAGGAGATTTGATTCGGGTGTTGCAAGATTTTCTATGATGCATCATCCATCAAAGCATGGTCTTACAAATTGAAGCCTCCTAGTGGTGGGAGGGAACATCGACAAGATCTTCTTCAAGATCTAGTTCATGATTCTGATTTAAGGGCCACATGATGACAAAACTTAAGATTATCTGTGGATCATGTTTTTTCGGACTTCTGTACTTGGGGAGTAACTTGAACATCAATTAGTAAAGAAGCTCACCTTAGGCGACCTTTCATCCAGCTCCTGTGTGCGCACATACAAAGAGAGAGATGGTTATGACTGTTGGATGCACAATTCGGGTAGATGGTATAGCGATGGATCATGGCACGTAGCAATGGCTTCATATTTTCTCCAAGGAGTTGCTCAAGTAGTGGGAGACAATTATAGTGCTAAGTTTCATGGAAGTTCGTAGCACACTAGTTATTATACACAACAATACGTAAATGTTGAACATAGAAGTTCTACCTATCATTTTAATTACTCATATCAGGACATGCAAAATTTAGAGTAATCCATGTTCTACGATTATGATTATATTTAGGGTGGCGTTATTTCCAATCCCATCTTGGCTAAAGCATTCATTTTTTTTCATTTTTTCCATTGAACTTGGCAAAATACGCCTCTCTCTTCAAATTACATTTCTTTTTCATCATACTAACCAACAAAACTACCTTTATTTTTATCATCTTTCCATTTATCAATTTCACAATATAAATATCAAATTACACTAAAAAAAGATAACATCTTTCCATGTATCATATTATCATTTTGCCTACACAATGTCATTAATTTTAATTTATGATCTCATATTTAAATCACAAAAGTTACATAGACGATTAGAAATTTCTAGTTATAACATCTTATGAATACACAATCAATTGCCTTTATTTATTTATCAAAGAGCATGAAGGAAACTTTATTTCAAAGTTGAAAATTAAAATTTGAACTATCTAGTTGATTTTGACATTGTGAATGTTTTTCGGGAATAAGTTTGTAGGTTTTTAAAGTTAAATATCGTTGGTTTGTCCTTTCTTTTGAGCCTTTAGCATTTTAATTTGATTTTGCAAGTTGGGGTTAAAAAATTATTTATGCATTCTTCACTTTCAAACTCATACCATATTTTTCAGAGGAATATTTTTAGCATAATTTAAAGTTTAAATACACTTGATGAGATTGAATATAAAATCAAAAGTAATAACTTAGGATGGTCATGCAACTTATAGATTTCTTTGAAGAATAACTCAACAATCCATGAGGCATCTATAGCTTTGCGATAAATAATAAAGTGTTCCATCTTTGAAAACTTATCAACAATCACAAAAGATCGAATCCACACCCTCGAGTTTATGCAATAGTCCAAGGATAAAAGTCCATAGAGATATCCTCCCGAGGGACCTGTGATATCAGAAAGAGCAAATAAAGGCTAGCATTGGTAGCTTGTCCCTTTCCTACATGGCAACGTTGACACCTCATCACATTGTCGGTATACATCATGTTTCATATGGGGCTGAAAATATTTGGCTTAAACAAGTTTCGCAGTCTTATCATGCCCAAAATGTCCATCATGGTGAATTTCGTCGATCACCCTTTTGTTGAAGAGAGCAATCTGGCACACATAGATGGTTTCCTTTGAAAAGGAAGCCATCACATAAAGTAAAATTAGCAAGCCTCTTGTCTTGCGCACCCGAAATGATCTTGGAAAAATAAGGATCTTCTCGATACAATTTTTTAAAATAGTCAAATCTAAGAATAGTAGAACGCTTAACATGGAGTAAAATCTTCTTTTGACTAAGAGCATCAGCACCTTGATTTTGAACTCTGGCTTTATGCTAGATGATGAACATGAATTCCTAAACACATTCAACCCATTTTGCACACCTAGAATTGAGCTTTTGCTGCCTTGAAATATACTTGAGAGATTCAACTTTAGTGTACAAAATAAACTCCCGATGCATAAGATATTGCCTCTAATGCTCAAGTGTGCGAAATAGGGCATAAAATTCCAAATAATAAGTGCTGTAACGAAGTTTTACACCATTCAATTTCTCGCTAAAGAAGGCAATAGGTCAACCTCCTTGACTTATAACTCCTCTTATGCCAGTACTTGATGCATCACAATATAACTCAAAGACAAGATCAAAATTAGGCAATGCAAGGATAGATGTTATGCTCAACTTTTTCTTAAGATGTTCAAAACTTCTTTGGGTTAAATTTGTCCACTCAAAAAGCTCAATTCTTCATGCAAGAGGCGAGTGGGGTTGCAATGGTGTTAAACTGCGCAATGAACTGCTCGGTAGAAAGAAGTTAGATCATTAAAGTTTCAAACTTAATACACATTTGCTAGATTTGGCCATTCTTCAATAACCTAGATCTTAGCATCATCGACTAAAATTCCTTCTTTAGAGATATGAAATCCCAAGAATAGGATATGTGGCACCATGAGATAGTACTTGTCGGGGGCTACATACAAACATTCTTGCCTTAACACTTGTAACACTTCTTGAAAATGCTACAAGTGCTCATTTGTAGACTTACTAAAAATCAAAATTTCATCAAAATAAACCACAATGAATTTCCCAAGAAATTGCTTCAAAACCTAGGTCATGAACCTCATTAATGTGGATGGTCCATTAGACAATCCGAATGACATGAACAGCCACTCAAACAATTCATCTTTGATTTTGAATGTGGTCTTCCATTCATCTCAAGGCTTGATTCTAATTTGATGATATCCACTCTTTACATCTAGCTTTGAAAAAATGATTGCACCAAAAAGTTGATCCAAAAGATCATGAAGATAGGGAATAGGAAACCTATTTTTGATGGTGATCATGTTGATCGCCCCACTATCAACACACATTCTCCAAATGTCATTTTTCTTAGGCACTAAGAGGGCTGGAATGGCACATGGGTTGAGGCTCTCCCTTATAAAATCCTTACTCGAGTTTTATAACTTGTTGCTGTAATTCTTCATGTTTTGTTGGACTCATTCAGTAATGAGCTAAATTAGGTAGTGAAGCACCAAGCATCAAGTCAATTTGATATGGAATGTCTCTCGTGGGAGGAAGACTAGGTGGTAAGTCCAATGGAAAGACATCTTTGAACTCTTCCAAAAGAGGTTGAGCTTGATGGAGTATGGCAAATACAATTACATTCTCCACACTGTTTTTGTTAAGCAAAATGTACACAATTCTAACTCGCTTCATGGCACCATTTACATCTTTCATCATGAGTAAAGTAAAGGATAAGAAATTTTCAACCAAATGGATCTTAGAGGGTTCCTTACTAGGCACCTGAATAATTTTCTTTCTTCCATACTCGAAAAAATATGTATAATGGTTGACATGACAATAGTCCTTCTATTAAATTTCCAAGATCAGCTAAGAATAATGTGACTAGCATCCATGGGTAGTGTCACGCGCCGATCCTCCGAGCATGTGCCCATCCCTCCTAGGTCGATTAATAGCGACGTCCCATGATGCATCGCCGACCCATTCGATTTTAAATATGCATGCGGAAGCATATATAAATCCCCAGACAATAAAACAATGGGATAGGAGAGTAGGACCAAATTTCGAACTTTAAAAACAACCACACTTATATACAATGCAAACCATAATGCATATATATTCACAAAACAAAGTCCGCAGACAGGTGTGGAGTTTCAATCCTCCCCCGGATCCTCCTCCGAGTCCCCCTCAATGATCTCTCCTTCTTCCATGCTCCAGCTGGAGCCCACTGCTGAGTACTTCAGAGAGTCGGGATCATTACCAAGCTTGGGATCCTTCGCATCCACCACTGATCCACCCTTAGGATCTGTTGTCCCCTTCCCGAACGCTACCTCTAAAACGTACAGAGGTACATCGATTCGATGACAGGGCCCACCCTTCGTCCCTCATTGTAATGGCGATACCATGACCGGTATTTGTGGGGCACCTTTTGGGGTTCACCCACATCAACCCAGACAGTGGATTTCACTAGTACATATTCCAAGCCTTCAAGGTGATGGTGTATCGGAATGTGATAACCTATCTCAGTTATTTCCTCCGGTATACCAAAATGCTCGGGAGGAGGTGGAGGTGCTGCCATCTATGAACCTGAAATGTTCTCCCACAACGGGATGAGACTACGTCTCAGCGTGTTCTACCCTCCTAAGACTCGATTAGGAAGAAAATACGCCATGAGGGTTGCCTAAGCACAAACATAGGTCGGATGACTTAACTTTGTCTCTGTTCCTTCCTGCAAGTCAGTATATCTCAAATATACACAAATCACATCAATTCACCTAATTAGATTGAACTATCGATCAATCGACTCAGTCGATTACATGTCACCACGACCTTCCCCTGGTCGGTACATTCAATACTATCTATAAAGTCTTATCAAATCAGGACTGCTCACCCAAAGCTGATAAATAGATAGTATAGCTCGCCCAAAGCTGATAATAGAGTATACTATATATGCTCGCCCAAAGCTGATAATATGTGCTCACCCAAAGCTGATAATATGGTATATTATATATGCTCACCCAAAGCTGATAAATTTAGGGCCCCTGGCCAAAATAGTATACCATTCCAATCATATAACCAATTTCTCATTTTTATCATATCCGATAAAAATAGCCATGTGTGGGTACACAGTTGACCTTAGCCAAAATACTATAATTTCACTTTTGATATTCCCACTACTTTCAATAGTCCAAAATCAGATTTTTGGCATTGTAGAACGACGCCCGGTAATTTTTCCAATTAATTACCAAAATTAATTAATTTATGAATAAAATCTAAAATCACAATTAAATTAATTCAGCACAAATTAGAGCTCAAATAAATAAACAGATTGAACCACAATAACCAGCATAAAATTCCGGTCGCTGGCTATCCTAGTCTAATTTCCGAAAAATAAATAAATAATTAATTAATTACTGAAAATATTAAATAAATGCCAATAAATCCAACTTAGGCCCGTAATGCCTAATTGGATGCCGAAACGGACCCGGAAAATTTCCGAGACTCGTTAAATAAATACTAGAGACTATTTACTCGCTAATTGCACAACTATCAACCTAACATGTATCGGCAATTAATTAAATTAACTAATCTAATCTAACTAACCACCTAATCTAGCTTAACTTAAACTAATCAACCCTTAAGCGTGATTAACCTACTGAGTGAGGATTAGTGAGTTAAACTCACTTGTTCAGCGTTCTGATCGGTTCAAATCGACGAGGATGCAACAGGGGACGACTTCCTCCAAAGCAGGCTTAACTTTCGGGGTCGGGAAGCGGGCCAAAACAGGCCAAGACTCTTGCTGGAAACCCACTGACTTAGCTTCCATTCTTGGCTGCAAAAGAGAGGAAATGGGGCTAGTTATGGCGAGCAAGACTGACGGAGATGCAGCGGTTGGTCACGGGTCCAAGCGAGACTCGGCGAGCTTCCGACGATGGCTCACGACGGTCCAAATGTCCACGGTAGCCTGCTGGATGCACGGCTGGTCTGAGACGAAGGCGTGAGGGAGGCGGAGACGCGCAGTGAGGCGCGGCGGCGCATGCACGGGGCGGGGCTGTGCACGGCGACAGTGTGCAGTCCGGCGGTGGCGTGGTTGCTCCGACTGGTCTTCTCTGTAGCTGAAGGGTTTGAGCAACACAAAAATGGAGGGGAAGGAGGCTAGTCGACCGGTCTTGGAGGGAAAGAGAGGATGGAGGAGAGAAGAGGGGACAAGGGGTCCACTTGGCCTTGTTTTCACCTCAATTGTCCCATTGTGCTTATCCTTCCACCAGCTAGCTTTCCTCAGCAAAAATCAGCCACCAATGCTTCAATTACAACCCTTGAAGTAGTCCAAAAGCTCTAGGTAAGGGGGAGTTACGAATTTCAAACATTTCTCCCTCAATTGGACACCAATCCTTCTCAATTCAATACAATTTGGCCTCTATAAATTCAATTAGCACCTCAATGATCAAATTGATATTTTTCCTCACCAATTGAACCATCTTACTTCTCAATTTTGTGATAAAAATGATCCCTTACATTTGTTGGACAAAAACGGCCTTAAGACGACTTTTTTTCCAAAAAGTCTCGATTTGCAGAAAAATCTTTTAAGACTGAGTCGACGCTCCTAGAATTAATTGTGACATGACAAAACCTTCAATTTCTGAAATCGGACTCAATCTCGCGGTTAATTTCAATTCGGCACGTTTTTAGTGTGACCTAAGCTACCGGATAGCTTTTAGAAATTTTTAGTGCAAATGACCCGTGGTCATTTTCTTCGAACCACAATGAACCCACTCGACACATTGATGACTCTCGATTGTCGTGAAATCTAGAGGATTCAAATACAGACACATGTTACCAAAATGATAGAAAAATCAATCTAGTGCCGGTCGACGAGAATTTTCCAATTTAGTAGAGTCACCCACGTTTAGCCACACATCTCAGTTGAACCAACCTATCTTTGATCCTTGATCGATTTTTAACTGCCGTAATGGCCTCTAAAGATGAGCACAGTCAAATAGCCGATTTCTGGTCGAATTCTCAAGTCTATTGCATTAAAATTCCTTAATGGGTTCCTTGGATAGTCTAGTGTCCCGACCAAATTTTCGGGTGCACCACATAAAATTAGGCTAATGGATTGTTAAGCCTAGACTTAGCTCGGGTTCTCCCAAGTCCATATCTATTCGCGACTTAGGTTCAAATATTTAGCATGCAAAAGGGAGTCGCCACTAATCAATTTACGGTAGGTCGATTAGACACCTAAGTAAAATAATGAGAAAAATATTTTAATTCTACAAACCAGAGACTTTGGGCACGGGGATTTGGTTACACTAGATTTTTCTAATGCCCTTTTGGTACCTTTCTCTTTTTATTTTCAAAAAAATGTTTTGCAAGCAGCTTGAATCAATTTTAAATCTATTTCCCTAATATGTGAGGTGATCATACGGGTGCACAAACCACCAATTTAACACCCAAGAAAGTAATGAATAAATTGCAAGACTTAACTTGTAGCAACGAAAGCATCTGCGTTGTTAGATCATAATTCACATCATCAATCCTAGATTTGATTTTTAATTAACACGCAATTTCTTTTTTTTCATTTTCACTTAATTAATGAGAATATAATCCATGTGCAATGCAATGGTTATGTTTTAACATGAAATGATATAACATGGAAATATAATCTAAATTACGTGACATGAGTAAAAAAGTGCAATAATTAAATATGCAATCTAAATTAATCTAATGACTTAACTCTAATGACGAGCAATTTCTAATTAAATGGACTTAACAACAGTCATTAAATGACGAGCATTTTCATGAACCTAAATCTATATGATGTGCACATGATTTTTTTTTAATAAGCATGCAATCTATCATAATATGCAATGACGTGCAAAGAATGCCCTAATTCTATTTTTTTATGTTTTTTTTATAAAATTCGAAATTAAAAATGCCAAATAATAAAACGTGCAATTCAATTTAAAACTAACATCCAAAACGAATGCATTTTTTATTCTTTTATTTTTTAACAAATTCGAAATAAAATCCCTATCCTAAATATGCAAGATAACAAGAGATATTTTAAAACCAACCTAATCCTAATTCAAATATGTTTTTTTTGGATTTTTCCTTTTACAAAAATAAAATTCATTCAACCAACATGACGGCAAATCAAATAAGATAGGATTGATATCCACAAATTGGCGAACCATATCTCGCGCATGAGATCGGGTTGGCCAATTTTTAAATAAATCGCAAATCGAATCTCGGGCGGGAGATTGGATTGGCGATTTTTCAAGCGATTGCAATTGCGAGTCGGATTTCGGGCGCGAAAATCGGACTGTCAATCCCTAATTTGATAGGCTATTTCATGTCAGAATCTCAACATACATCAAGGAATAATTCTACTAAAAAAGTAAAATAACATAAAATAATAAAAAATAAAGAAAAATAAAGTAAATAGAAAGAAAAACTACCAATTTGCTTTTCTTTTTTCCTTTTTTTTTTTTCCTTTTCAAGCAAAGCAGCAACGTGGTGATCTCCGGCGTTCTGGTGAAGGGCGGCAGCAGGCGTCGAAGCTCCGGTGAGATGGACCAGTAGGCGGGTGGAGGCGGCAACAGTGGCACGGTGGTGCGAGTGGCTGTAGCGGAGCGACAGCAGCGCGGTTGTGGAGCTACAGATTGGAGCAGCGCTCGATCGCGGCGTCGGAGGCTGACTGAGGCACGGTGGAGGCTGAGCGTCCGGGGGTCTGGAGCGGCATGTAGGGGCAGCCGGCGTCTGATTCGGGACCTGCTGGCATCGGGTACGGTGATAGGGCGTCACAAACGGAGGCTGCAGGTTTGGCTCGGGTCCGGCTCTGGCGGAGACTCAGTGAAGGTTGGCACAAGAGACTATCAGTAGGAGGGTCACAGGCTAGCAGGTCGCAAGCGAGGCGTGGTACATCATCTGATGAGCGAAGAGGTAGGCACTCGGGTAGAGGAGTCATGGCAGAGCAAGGGCTGCTGCTTCTGGCGTTGGGCTGCAACTACGTCGATCGAAGGTGGAGACTAGAGGCAGAAGGCTCCGCTATAAGCTGCAGATCGGCGATGGTGCAACGAGGATGGCCCAGCGACGGATTTTGGCGTCATGAGTTACTGTAGCTAGTCGCGGGTGGAGGCGCTACAGGGCGTTGGGTTGAAAGGGGCTGCAACCGGCGAAACAGGGGCGTGGTGGTGAGTCGTAGAGGTGTGGTTGTCGGGCGCCAGGCACGATCGTCGAACGCCGGACGCGGCGGTGCTCATAGCTGTCGGCGCAGTGGTCGGCGCGAAGGGCACAGGAGCAGTGGCAGTCAGTAGCAACAGACGGTTCGCTGAGGAAGACAAAGCGTTCCTTTTTTCCTTTTCTTTTCCGCCTGCGCACGTCTACTCACATCTCTTTCTCACTGTATCTCTCTGCTACACTTTCTGTTTTGACCTATTCTCTCGAAAAGGAGCCCCCTACAAAGCGATAAAAGAAAAGCCCCATGGTATGGCGGTATGTATCAATATGTGTGGCCTCTCTAAACCCTACGGATTTAACCTATTTATAGGCCACAAGTTAGGGTTTTAATTTTTTCCAAATCCATATCCACGAAAATTCCTTTTTTCCGAAAGCAATATTTGTTTTACCAAATGCAATATTTGTTTTTAATACAATTTAGGATTGCAAGAGGATTCTTCTAAAATTTGAAATCTCTCACAAATAAATCCGTAAAATATCTCCGAGGATACGGGTTTGGGCCGATTTACTTCCTTCGTGGGCTTAGCCCAACTCATCAAATTAAAGTTTTGAACCATCAATTTGAACCCATTTGTCACCGGCCCACCGTAAATGCAAATTAAAAATAAATGTACCTAAAACTACATGCTATGCAATTAATTATTATTTTTTTAGGGGTTAAAATCAATCCTTGATTTTTTAATGTGGTGAATGACTAAATAGGTCGTCAAAATTTAGGTGTCAACAGCTACCCATTTTTGAAGGTGAGCTCATAGAGGTTGCCTTCAAAGACAAATTGAGACCTAAATTTTGACCATGTACATGCAATGAATGATTTTTTTTGTCGGAAAACGAATCCTATTTTATAATGCAATTTCTATGATGCCTGGAAATGCTAATGCAAATGTATGATGCGAAAGGAAAGAACGTACCTACAGTTACTTACCAATCAGTGCGGTAGAGCATCTTGAGGTACCTGATAAATCCCCATTTACTCTGCAAGTACCTAACTCTCACTCAGGTTCCTTGAAGAGTCTAACAGGTAATAAATTGAGACATCAAGACTGAGAAGAACATTCACATCCAAAGTGAAATGTTCAACGAAAATAATTGAGACATCCAGATCCAGACTGAGATGTCAAGGTTTGTAAACTTGAAATACCTAGATCCAAACTAAGGTATAACGAGAAAGCTCGAAAAACATTCACATCCAGAGTGAAATGTTTAATGAAATGAATTAAGATATCCAGATCAAGATTGAGATGTCAAAAGGAACCTACCTGGAATATCTTACCTTGAAGGAGGGTAGAGTGATTCAAGATAATTGGTGTTACCTATCTAAGACCCGTACCATTCTACGGTTGCCTAGAATAGTAACGAGGCTTTGTAAGGAGACTGCTTTCCTAGGACTTGTACCTTTCTACGGTCGCCCAGTATGGCAGTTTTTTATTGTGTCTAGGACCCATACCTTTCTACGGTTGCCTTGACGAAAATTGATTTTCCAGGACCCGTACCATTCTACGGTCGCCTGAATGGGGAATTGCTTTTCCAGGACCTGTACTTTTCTATGGTCACCTGTTAGAGCAGTAAATGTTGTTTAGGACCCGTACCATTCTACGATCGCCTAAACGAGGATTCACCTCCCACGACCCATACCATTCTACGGTCGCTTAAACGGGGATCCGCCTTCCAGGATTCGTACCATTCTACGGTCACCTGAATCAGATCAAATCTGGAGAAAATTCTTTGGGAGACAACTCAATTGAGTGTCGATTAAGAGGACTTTGGGCTACGAAAGCACGCTAGGTCGATAAAAGAAATTTGGGCTACGGAAGCACGCCGGTTCGATAAAAGGGACTCTGGGCTACGAAAGCACGCCAAGTCAATATAAATGGACACCGGGCTACGAAAGCACGCCAGGTCAATAAGGAGGGACTTCGGGCTACAAAAGCACGCCAGGTCAGGAACTCTGGGCTACGGAAGCACACCGGGTCTATTAAAAGGGACATCGGGCTACGGAAGCACGCCGAGTCAATGAAAAGGACTCTGGGCTACGAAAGCATGCCAGGTCAAGAACTCCGGGCTACGGAAGCACGCCGGGTCTCTTAAAAGGCACATCAGGCTACGGAAGCACGCCGAGTCAATGAAAAGGGACACTGGGCTACAAAAGCATGCAAGGTCAATGAAAGGACTTTGGGCTACGGAAGCACGCCAGGTCAGTGAAAAGGGCTTCGGGCTACGAAAGCACACCAAATCTCAAGGCTTCAAGGAGCAACTTAAATGTCGAGTATTACTCGGTCTTCAAGGAAATATTACTTGTTAGACATGATTAAAGCAAAAACTAATATGCATTCATCAAAGAGGTAGACAATTTGAGTTACTCTAGAATGCACATTTCAAAGTTCAGTGGGTTTTCATCAATTCAATCAAGGTTTATGCCTAATGACTTTACCATATTTGCATCACCCAAATTTCCACAGGAGAAAATTGTCGTCTAAGACAATGGCATGGATTTTTTAAGAATGCTAAATGAGAGACTTTCAGTTAGAAAGGACTTTCACTCACTCTCATTCAAAATGAGTATTTTATGAGAATCACTTCATCTCACCATTATCATATCGATAAGGGTCCAAGTATTCTCGCAAGCAGTACGACTTTACCAATTTGAGAGGTTTTTAATAGGGATCGTAATGTGGGCTTGGTCAATGGCTTAACAAAGGGACTCTTTGAGTCAAGGCTATTGAAAGTAATTTTGTAATCATCTTTGGGTTTACAAGTCAAGAACCCTACAAAATGAGAAAGAAATAATCTTGCTTGCACTTCTTTGAGCAATGCTTAAGACATGTGAACTCCTATGTTAATTCAAGTGCCCTAATCTGAAGAAACTTGTAAGGGACGTAACATAGACTGGGTTCATGAGTTGAGAAACGAAAGGATCGTTAGACTCAAAGATGTGTATAGGGGTCAAAATTGATGATCATCTAGGCATTGTCGCCGGTCTTCTCCTTCACCAGGAATTGTCATTATAAATGCGATCTTGACTCTTTGAGTACTGCTGCATTGGGATTCAATTTTTGCAATTGATAGTCATCTTGACTCTCTTTTTTCATTTATGGGCATTGGCCTTGCTTTTACCAGGCACCCTGCTTTTCATGCCTCTAGTTTTCATGCATTTTTTCACTTCTTTTTTCATGTGCATTGGCCTTGCTTTTACTAGGCACATTGCTTTTTCATGCCCCTTCTATTTTGAATGACCATATGCTACTTTTAACATTTGGACCTTTGGGAGGTCTTCATCTTCTGTCGGCACTTCAGACCATGCTGTTTGAACAATTGTTTTTTGCCTTGCCCCAGTGTGGGGGATGATCACCAACTAGGTTTAAAGAAATGAAATTGCAGGCTCATGCGGGCTATGTAAAGGATATAAGTATGTAGGATAGAGAAAGAAATGCTCTTCGTCATCCTAAGGCACTTAAATTACCACACGAATTCAATGTAATAGCATGACTTGAAGATTGATGCAAGTGAGAGCAAGAAAATTTCAATTCATTTTCTTCACCTCATGATACTGTTTTACCTCTAATTTGCCCCGATGTGGGGTGGTTTTTGACAAAGGTAATTTAAAAAGAATTTTCTAAAGTGTATAAGGTTCAAAAGGGTTAAGCCATGGATCACCTGTAGTGTTTGGGGGTAGAGAAATGAATTGCCCCTCGTCACTTTGGTTATCGAACTTTTCGCGAGAGAACTCTTTATTTTGTAGATATGGAACTTTCTACACTCATCTTACAAATGTATAAGTAGGGGACTGTGTCTATGATAATGTTTGCCTTTCATCATCCTGACACATCTCATTCAACATGCTCAATCCATTGAATTGTCCATCTTGACAAATCTCCACATGAAATTGGTGAGTTAAATAGGTAAAATCACTATGGAAATTCTCTTTTCAAAAGAGTCCAACAATTTTAAGCATGAAAAGCTTTTGTGAAAACAGACAATTTACCACATTCAAAGCATAATTTTAAGCATTCATTCAGGGAATTTCCCCACAAAAGGATTGCCTCAGCAATGGATGTTCTTGGATTGTCCCTATTAATCAAGACTGAAAATCCGCTTTTGCCCATGCACAAGAGAAACGTGCATGAATAGGATACTATGCAACATCAAAGTAAATTCAAATTGCACATCCATTTTGGCTCGGATCGAGATTTTGTCTTAGTCATGTCACTACTAGAATCTGCAGTGCCCCAATTCATCATCCGCAAGGAAAATAACAAAGTGTCAATTCCAAAATTAATTATATTCATAAACGCAATGTATCCATTTCATCCAAGACGGATGATGCTCTTTTGACTTGTTCCATCATTTTCTCATGGAAATGAGAAACTTCATTTGGCTTTCAAGAATGACATCTCACACAAATTGTAATGAGATGTGCCACACATCACACTTTAGAATCTAGATGATCTTCTTTTGACTTGCCCTCGGTTTCTTATCGCTCGGGACAAGTAAAAGAATAAGTAGTGTTTAATGTCATCTTCACTCTTGGGAGATGTCATCAAGATTAGCTAGGAAATGATCATTTGCCCCCACGTCTATTTTTCCTTCAGATGTATGTTCCCAAATCAACGAGCCCACTATCACTAGAAATTGATGTGTTATTTCAAACGCCTCTCTGTTATGTTTTGAGACAAGAAGTAAATGAGTTAGAAAAACAAACAAGGGTACCTAATACATACTTTTGGAAATGGCTTCAAAAATGATTTTTTTTTTTAGGAATATTTTGGATGAGAAAGCATGAAGAATCCCAGTGCTCAAAATTTCTCCAAGGATGATATTTTCTTTTCATTGTTGGATATCGTCACCGGGCTGGTTTGGTATACCCCATCATGTCCTCAAAACAAAACTTGTAATTTTATTGATATTCATCAATTGAATTACATTTATTAGAATGTGATGTTCAAACACATAGAAGAAATTGAAATCAATCCCTAAAAAGCGATAAAAATTCCCACGCAGGGGAAGGTGCATGCCCCTAATTAAATGAGGAAATCAAACTACTTAGGACCATGAATAATGTGTACTTGAATTCTTCACCCTCCTTAATCTTGTGATGCGAACCCTTCAGGTTAGATATTCTTCCCTTTAGATATGTCACTAGTCTCTTCATGGTGGCATCAAATTCGGCCACCTCAGGAAAATGAGACGGTTCAACAAGTTTTCTTGGCTCTCTTCTTGGAGTCGCAATTTCTCATTGAAGATAGATCACAGCACTTTTGCTTGACGAGATAAGCTCTTTTTGATTCGTCATTTTAGCTCTCGATTGTGAACGGATGGGTGAGCGAGATCGCTCCATAATCACCTAATTCAAATAAACGGGAACATGTAAGCATGAGGTGTAAATAGAAAGTTAGTCCATGACAATGATCTAATCAATTTTTCCATTTTTTTTTAATTTATTCCTGAAAAGTTCGTACAATAAGGGCATTTCCTAAAAAAGGACTAGGAAAATAAAGATAAACACCCTAGCAAGACCAAATTTCCTAGACATGAATTAAAAACAAATTCTCCAAAGTTTTTTTGCAAATGATTCATTACATGGCAATTTCCTCATTTCATTTCTAATTGACAGATGAATTAGATCAAACGACTAACTTAGATTGTCATGGACGGACCAAAAGTATGACAAAGTAAGTAAATTGCATAGTATAAGGGTAGAAGACTTACTTTACCAAGGAAAATCAATGGCAATCACATAGACATACGCATGGTAAGTGGCTCGATTTCTAATCTATAAGGCTTATCAAAGTAGAGCCACAAGGATGATTGGACTAGCCACGGGCGTGTGGACTATGTCGGGTCCTCATGACTCCAGCTTGGTCAAAGAGCCAACCTGGGTTGTGGGCATGCGGACCGAGGTGGGTACTCTTGATACCAAAAAAGAAACTTCGGGATTGAGATGGGCAACTCGTACCGCAGGCAGGCGGTTGGAGTGATATCCATCTCAATACCATCCTAGATGATCCTATGCGACCCAGGTTCGGTGGCAGGTTGTGTTTACAATAGTGTAGTGTAAATGCATAAGCATGCACAACAGTTTATATCAAGCAACACTTCATATATGAAAGTAAATCATACATCCCTACACCTCCCTGCAAAACAAAGGTCAGCAAACACTTCCCCTTATACCTCCCATCTTGCAAAAATATTTAACACCTTAAACGTTAGAGACGTACCTGGGATCCTCGCTGCCAAACAAAAACATTTTTCAAAAGAAAAGAAAAATTGGCCTAAGTCCACTAAGAGTTTTAACTCAATTCCCAGTAGTCGCCAAGCTGTCGCGACCAAATTTTCGGGTGCACCACTTAAAATTAGGCTAATAGATTGCTAAGCCTAAACTTAGCTCGGGTTCTCCCAAGCTCATACCAATTTGCGACTTAGGTTCAAATATCTAGCATGCAAAAGGGAGTCACCACTAATCAATTTACGGTAGGTCGATTAGACACCTAAGTAAAATAATGGAAAAATTATTTTAATTCTACGAACCAGAGACTTTGGGTACGGGGACTTGGTTACACTAGACTTTTCTAATGCTCTTTCGGTACTTTTCTCTTTTTATTTTGAAAAAAAATGTTTTGCAAGCAGCTTGAATCAATTTTAAATCTATTTCCCTAATATGTGAGGTGATCATACGAGTGCGCAAACCACCAATTTAACACCCAAGAAAGTAATGAATAAATTGCAAGACTTACCTTGTAGCAACGAAAGCATCTGCGTTGTTAGATCAGAATTCACATCATCAACCCTAGATATGATTTTAATTAACACGCAATTTCTTTTTCTTTTTTCATTTTCGCTTTATTAATGAGAATATAATCCATGTGCAATGCAATGCTTCTATTTTAACATGAAATGATATAACATGGCAATATAATCTAAATTACATGACATGAGTAAAAATGTGCAATAATTAAATATGCAATCTAAATTAATCTAATGACTTAACGCTAATGACGAGCAATTTCTAATTAAATGGACCTAACAACAGTCATTAAATGACGAGCTTTTTCATGAACCTAATTCTATATAACGTGCACATGATTTCTTTTTAATAAGCATGCAATCTATCATAATATGTAATGATGTGCAAAGAATGCCCTAATTCTAATTTTTTTTATGTTTTTTTTTATAAAATTCGAAATTAAAAATGCCAAATAATTAAACGTGCAATTCAAATTTAAAACTAACACCCTAAACGAATGCATTTTTTATTCTTTTATTTTTTAAACAAATTCGAAATAAAATCCCTATTCTAAATATGCAAGATAACAAGAGATATTCCAAAACCAACCTAATACTAATTCAAATATTTTTTTTAGATTTTTCCTTTTACAAAAATAAAATTGATTCAACCAACATGACGGCAAATCAGATAAGATAGGATTGATATCCACAAATTGGCGAATTATATCTCGCGCATGAGATCGGGTTGGTCAATTTTTAAATAAATCACGAATCGAATTTCGGACGGGAGATCAGATTGGCGATTTTTCAAGCGATTGCGATTGCGGGTCGGATTTCGGGCGCGAAAATTGGACTGTCAATCCCTAATTTGAGAGGCTATTTCATGTCGGGAATCTCAATATACATCAAGGAATAATTCTACAAAAAAAAGTAAAATAAGATTAAAAAATTAAAAAAAAATAAAGAAAAATAAAGTAAATAGAAAGAAAAACTACCTAATTTGCTTTTCTTTTTTGCTTTTGTTTTTTTTTTTCCTTTTCAAGCAAAGCAGCAACGTGGTGATCTCTGGCGTTCTGGTGAGGGGCGGCAGCAGGCGTCGGAGCTCCGGTGAGAGGGACCAGTAGGCGGGTGGAGGCGGTAGTAGCGGCACGGTGGTGTGAGTGGCTACAGCGGAGCGACAACAGTGTGGCTGTGGAGCTGCAGACGGGAGCGACGCTTGATTGCGGCGTCAGAGGCTGATTGAGGCGCGGTGGAGGCTGAGCGTCGAGGGGTTTGGAGAGAAGTGCAGGGGCGGCCGGCATCTGATTCGGGACCTGCTGGTGTCGGGGACGATGACAGGGAGTCATAGGCGAAGGCTGCAAATCCGACTCGGGTCCGGCTCTGGCAGAGACTCAGCGAAGGTCGGCACGAGAGACTATCGGTAGGAGGGTTGCGAGCCGACAGGTCGTAGGCGAGGCGGTGGTACAGCGTCCAGCAAGCGGAGAGGCAGGCACTCAGGCAGAGGAGTTGTGGCAGAACAAGAGGCTGTTGCTTCTGGCATTGGGCTGCTACTGTGTCGATCGAAGCCGGAGGCTGGCGGTAGAAGGCTTCGGTATAAGCTGTAGATCGGCAATGGTGCAACGAGGAGGGCCCGGGGACGAATTCTGGCATCACGAGTCGTTGCAGCTAGTCGCGGGTGGAGGCGCTACTAGGCATTGGGTTGAAAGGGGCTACCACCAGCGAAATAGGGGCACAGTGGCGAGTCATAGAGGCACGATCGTCGAACGTCGGACGCGGCGGTGCTCACAGCTGTCGACGCAGTGGTCGGCGCGGAGGGCACAGGAGCAGTGGCAGTCGAGAGCAACAGACGGTTCGCTGAGGAAGACGAAGCGTTCCTTTTTTCCGTTTCTTTTCTGCCTACGCACGTCTGCTCACGTCTCTTTCTCACTATATCTCTCTGCTGCACTTTCTGTTTTGACCTATTCTCTCGAAAAGGAGCCCCCTACGAAGCGATTAAAGGAAAGCCTCATCGTATGGCGGTATGTATCAATACGTGTGGCCTCTCTAAACCCTACGCATTTAACCTATTTATAGGCCACGAGTTAGGGTTTTAATTTTTTCCAAATCCATATCCACGAAAATTCCTTTTTTCCGAAAGTAGTATTTGTTTTACCAAATGCAATATTTCTTTTTGATACAATTTAGGATTGCAAGAGGATTCTTCTAAAATTTGAAATCTCGCACAATTAAATCCGTAAAATATCTCCGAGGATATGGGCTTGGGCCGATTTACTCCCTTCGTGGGCTTAGCCCAACTCATCAAATTAAAGTTCTGAACTATCAATTTGAACCCATTTGTCAACGGCCCACCGAAATGCAAATTAAAAATAAATGTACCTAAAACTACATGCCATGCAATTAATTATTATTTTTTTAGGGGTTAAAATCAATCCCTGATTTTTTAATGCGGTGAATGACTAAATAGGTCGTCAAAATTTAGGTGTCAACATCTATATATCTCGAGAGTGATAAGCTCTGAGAACAGCCTTATAGGCGCGTCGATGAAATGTCCGATTAATTTAATTGAAAGCAAAAGTGAAAATTTGGGATGTCACAGGTAGAACATCTCACCATATCTTGTCAAAATAGATAAAAACAATGGAAACATTGATAAGGAGTCATTTGGAAATTAATTCATTAGCATGGACTCTTCCAAGTCCATACCAATTGCGACTTTCGAATTTATAATTTAATTAACTTAACATGCAAATCAATTTCTTCAGGAGTCACCACTAATCAATTATTGGTAGGTCGATTAGACACCTAAGCAAAGTGTGGAAGAGCACTTTGCTCCTATGAACCAAGGATTCCTGGATACAAGGAGTTGATTACACTAGATAAATTAACGCCCTTTTGGTACCTTTTTTTCTTTATTTGAAAACTATTTTGCAAGCGGTCTCAATCAATTTTAAGCCAAGCCACTAACATGAGATGTAACGCAGGTCCGCAATAAAAAATTTAACATTCAATAAATCAAAGCAATAGGTAAATAAAGTGCTAGAATTAGAACTAACCTCAATGTAAAGCAAAACATAAATTTATTATGATCACACCCCAATATTTTCATTAGAAAAAATGCATGTCTAACCAAAATATGATTTCTAAATGATTATACAATTCTAGCTAATTCTTTTTGGGTTTTTCTTGTTTACGAAAACTAAACTATATGCAATCCATAAAACACAATTTTTATCCCAAATTATAACTATATGACCTAATTTGACGTGACATACAACATGCAATCACTAAATGACATGGAAATATAATAACGTGGAAATTATTACATGGCAACAAATGACGTGGCAATGATGATGACGTGACAATGACGACATGGCAAGTGGTGACATGAAATTGATGCTACAAATTCTAAATGACATATTTATGCTATTTTTGTGGTTTTCTTTTAAAATTAAAATATATGATTACTTAATTCAGACTTAGGAAATAATTGATATCAAATCTTATTTTGCATTAGGTAATTTTCTAATTAAATATATGGTTCTAAAATGCGCAGTTTTAAACTAGGAAACTAATACGAATGCAATATATCTTAACATGCAATGCAATTCTTTTTGTATTTTCAAAATAGGAAAGTTTCTTGAATTAAAGACAAGCAATATAATAAGCCACATAATCAGATATTCAGTGAAGTCAAAACAGGAAACTAAAATAATAAAAAAAATCCGATCTAATCTCTCGCAACTCAAATCCTTAATTATTGAGATTTTCAACATGGAATTTTTCCTAATCGGGGTATGCCTAAAATTTTACTCCAAACCAATGTTGGAATTGAATAATCTAAATTAGGAAATCAATATATCGGAATTGAATATGGTTTGAATGATTATCTAATTTAGACAAACGTCCGCAACGATGACAAAGCAAAATCGAGAAAGTCCGGAACGGTAACGGGAGGGACTCACGGTGATGCCAAAAAAGCGAACTTTGACGGTAGGAGCAACGAGTTACCACGGCATGAGTTGATGGACGTTGAGGTTGTCGCGATGTTCTCTCTTCTTCCAACGCCACAGGTTTGCTGGCTTGCTTTATCAAATCTGGCCAAGATGAGAAGAAAACAAACCACGACTTTGAACTCTCCAAAGTCACGTATGTTGCTCCGACTATTGGCTCTTCCCTCTTTTGGTTTTTTTTGTTTTTTAAATTCTTTCAAGTGATTACAGCCTGGAGTTCTCAATGTGTGCTTGAGAGAACCGCAGCCCGGTGGCCACCGCCAGCTTCCGTCAGTCCTTCCTGATGCAACACTTTGTTTTTTTTTTTTTTAGTTTGGTTCAGAAAGTCGGATTGAAGACGAGAACATGGGTTGGAGAAGAGAATACTAAATTTGCGATTTTTAATTTTAGAGTTTTGGCTATCTGTTATTCAAAATACTCGGACAAAAATGCCCATGTTCCGATTGTCGAAAATACCGCAGGCTCACCAGCTAGTGAGCTCAGGCTTTATTTGAGATCGACTTAAATATTTTAAGCCCGTATTTGAAATAAGGTTCACTATAGGCTTTCTTTTAAAATGATGATGGCACTTTAATCCCTTATTTTAATGTTTTTATAAAACATTTTAAGAGCAGATCTTGTGGACAATGCTACGAGTACATAGAGATTCTACAGAAAGTTCAATTCCGACAGTGTTAATTACAAGCACCAAGAGAACGATCGATGCATTTGAAACATCAAACTCTCTTGGGCGCACAACGAAGGCTGACGCCACCTCATGATCAAGAAAAACGTTAAACGGCAATCATTTCTCACAAAATTCCTAAAATATATAAAAATAATGAGAGGAAAACAAATTCATGCAGACCATGGTAATGGATCTTGTTAACTTACTAAATTTGCAACATCATTACGAAGAATGTAGTTGCTTGGTGTCAAATGTTGCCATGTTTGATTGATATCAACTAGGGTGAGCACGCCGAACCGCCCAAATCGGGAATTGCTCGTACCGGACCGGCCGAGCCGATTTGGTCTAGTTATGCAGAGGATCGGTTTGGTTCCCGGTCCCATAAAAATGGAACCGGTCATTGTCGGTCCGGTTTCCGATTCCGGAGGAACCGGATTGACCCTTTTTTAAACATATATTTTTAATTTCTTAAAAATAGCAATAAAACTTAAAAATAGTAACAATTCTTGTATTTTTCTTGATTTTTTAATTTTTTTTGCTAAGTAATCGGCTCCATGGGACCGGAATGGACTGGACCAATCGGTCCAGTCCTATTCCCAGTCCTAAGTTGGTTCGGTCGGTCTGATCCTTTCTCAGTCCTAAGTTAGTCCGGTTGGTCCGGTCAAGTTCCTGGTCCCGAAAATTGGGAACTGGTTCTCCCAATCTGATTCCCAGTTCCTAAGTGGAACCGGACCAAACCAGGAACCGATCACTCCTAATATTAACTTTATGTTACACCACGGAATCAAATATACTTATTTTACATGCAATGCGTCACACTCTTTACTTGTCATGCAACTATCTATTCTGCATATTTAGATCACATATTCCAATCCATGTAGTTCATATTTCACATAATGAAACTCCCGAACACAATGTGACTAGACGGATACATCTTAATTTATGACAAGCTAAGAAAGCATTCATGATTCATGGAAACATAATTAAGTGCATGCGTGGAAAACCTACTGATACCCTAAACCCCATCAATCTTTGAATCCATGCCTTAGTTGTGGTTGAAGATCCTCTGTCCAGGAGACAACAACATTTTTGGATCGAACTGAGCTTTGCTCTCTTGAAAAGTCCTCCATTTTGAACCAAAATGTTCCATCCACTCTCTTTCGGTGTTGTAATTTGGAAGGTATTGCTTGACCTTAATACCATTATTTTCACAGAAAAGGAGCACCTCCTTATTTTGAAGGTCGAACTCTTGCCAGTCTTCAAACCCACTTGAATGCAGGAATCCAACCGTATAAAAGACATCTTCATCCGGTATAACAGCAGACATCCTATCATCCCATCTGCAAAACAGATCAATATTTAATAAAGGGGTTAAATTCAATATATGGTCGCTAAGGTTTAGCGAAGTTTATAAGCAAGCCCCTTAGATTTGATTTTAATCATTCAGTGAACTAAAACTTCCAAGTTTTTGCATTTTATGCACTTGCTGGATTTGACTGATTTCCTGACGAACTGAAGACATGGTGGACAGCTGACCAATTTACTGGATGTCATGCCATTGCCACGTCGGCAACACGTCAAAAAATTCGTCAAAAAATTAGTCTGGTTTTGATCAAAGTGCATCAGTTGCAAGAAATTAAACGTTTACTTTATTAACTTGATTGAAATCAAAGTTTAGTGACCATCACTCATTAACCTTTAGTGACAACCAACAAAATATACGCCGTAAATGAAAGTGTTGGCTAGCAAGAAAACATACTTGTCATTGTTCATAGGGTAAATGAGGACAAGTCCGGTCGTTATGTTCTTTTTAAGAACAATGTTCTTGAAAACACCCGTGTTGAAATCAGCGATGCGAGATTTGGGCACAAATAGGTTAAGCCACGGGTGGGGAACGTTCCAAAGCCCCTGTTGTCGGAGCTTCAGCTCTTCAACTCGTACCCTATTCAAGAAATCTACGTAGGCAACATCTTTCTCGAACATGAACTCGGGGACATGGCTCAAATCTTTCAACATTATCTCCAGGGCCTAATGTTGACAAGATAACAGTGAACTAAGTTAAAAGAAAAGAGATAGGATGTTTCTTGGAGGGAGAGAAGAGAGGTACTCCAAAACGCTAGCCCAGCGCAAGCACAAATAATCAAAAGATGAGCTAGTATTTTCCTTTTCTTTCTTTTCTTGAAGATAGTTTGACATCGATCAACACTTACCTTGTCCACTGTAGTTTGGGTGCGTCCATCGTAGAACTTGGCTACTTCGATACAGTACAGGAGCTCATGCTCGGTCACGAGGGACATCAACCGCTGGCGGTCCGAGAGGGAAAAGAAAGATGTCCAACTGTCTGAATTTCGGTGCATGAGAAGCGAACCTTCTACATAATCCAATGCTTCATCTTGGTCTCTTCCATGGTGTGAAATCAAACTTTCTTGGTCTATTGTAAAATCTGAAAAATCACTATATAGCATTCTCACCCACTTAACCTGCATTGGATTCGAATAAAATTACATTCACTACCTTGTAAATCTACTCTATCAACCAACTAAAAGAACGTATAAGCTGACTTGTAGGTTTATGGTCAATGTGAAATATAGAGTCAATTGCCGCTTGCAAAAGGAAAATTGGTGCTTACGCTGTCATGTAAAAACACGTGGTTTCAAGTATGTCTTTTTCTCTTGTGAGTTCTGATGCATCAAGAGACTGAGGCATTCAATCTCATAAAAAAAAAAATTTGTGATTGTCTCAATCCTAAAGAACAAGTATGGTGAATTCTGACCATATAATGATGATTGAGTCCAGCTACGTACTCTCTTTGGAGCTTGACCCAGTGCAATCCTTGCTCTGGTTATTATGCCAAATTGACCGAGACCGCCCAGGACAGAATAAAATAACTCTGGATTTTTGTCAGGGGAGCAAGTCAAAAAGTCCCCAATTCCTACAAAAAATGAATGAAAAAGGAAGAAAGAAAATTCTCTAGTGAACAAGCAAGAAAATATAAGAAAATGAAATATATATGGTGCGTAATTTAATACTTTAGAACAAGAAAGTATCTTGTGCATCAGAAAATAGTCATATATTTTCCTAGTCAACATATTTGGAAACTTAAAATCAAATTCCTTGTTCATATGTTAACACAAAAACAATTTTTTTCTTTTTCTTTTTTATAAGTATTAGTAGCACGCTATGGCAACAACATAAATAGCATAAATAAGATTTGTTTTCGCAGAGGAAATCGTTGTCTTTTTCCATGTGTACGTTCATGCAGAAACTATAAAAATGGGAAGCTGGCGAGAGTTCGCAGTCTAGCTGTTTTTGTCGAATAGATCAAAGAAAAATAACTAGTTTAATTAATTCCTAGTCAATATATGGAAGCCGAGGGTGAGTGTGATATACCAGTAATAACATCCATTTCGTAGACATTGCTGATCTGAGGACCATATCGAAACGTTTCCCCGCTAATGCCAGCATTAGAGAGCGTACCGCCCACAGTTAGGTACAGATAATCTGTCCACGATAACGGTGCAACACCGTGTTTCAGCGTCTCCTCTAACACATCGATCCAAAGTTGCTGGCCGCCGACATCAGCATAGTGGCCGAGCGACCAGCTCCACAACACGGTGGTCCCACGCCGCTTGTTTCCAAGAGACATCATGTCCACAACGACCCCATCGGGAGCCATAGCTTGTCCCTGGATAGAGTGGCTGCATCCTCTGGCTGAGATAGTGAAAGGAAGAGAGGATTCATTGTATGCGAATGCCACGAGAGTCACAATGTCCTTGGGGCAAGATGGGCGAAGGACGGCTGCTGGAATTTCTCGGACGATGAGGCCGAAGTCAACGGAGGCTGCGCGAGTGGATTCAGAGTCAACGTGGAGGATGTCGGCTATGGGGAGAGAAAGGAGCTTGTGGAATAGTGAATTGGTCAAAGGCTTGGATTGGCATACCATTGAGAGTAGTAAGCTCATCATGATGAGTAATATAATCATGCAACGTGAGGCCATCAGATGGTTTTGTGCCATTTTAACGATGGAGGAACAAAGAGATGATGGGCAAGTTGGTGTGTGTTAAAGTTTGGGGTGGAGTTGAGAGGGAGAGCTCCCAAGGGTCTCATATATAAACACGCAGACAGGGACACTATTGCGAAGCCATGCCGTCTTGGAAAAGGAAAGGTACTATACGCAGCTTGCAGGAAAATGATTTATAGGGTTCTTGGCTTTGATTTGCGGAGTGTCGCGACCAAATTTCCGGGTGTGAACCACCTAAGGTTTGGCTAATGGATTGTTAAGCCTAGACTTAACTCGGGCTCTCCCAAGCCCATACCAATTCGCGACTTAGGTTCAAATTCTTAACATGCAGATAGATTTTATTTAGGAGTCGCCACTAATCTTTTTTTGGGTGGGTCGATTAGAAACCTAAGTAAAGTAACGGGAGTTTTACCTTACTCCTACGAACCAGAGACTATGGGTACGGGGACTTGGTTACACTAGACTTCTACTTTCAAAAATGTTTTTGCAAGCAGCTTTGATTGATTTTAAATCTATTTTCCTAACATGTGGGGTGATCATCCAAAAAATTATACTCTATGCAATGCTACTAATCTAACATGGAATGATATGGCATGGCAATATGCTGTAAACTATATAACATAAATAAAATGCAGTCTATCATAAATAATGAAATTGATTAATTCTAAGGCAATTCTTTTGTATTTTCCATGAAAATCGAAATTAGAAAAAATGCAAAGATTATCTAGCTAAATCCTAATTTAAACTAGAATCTTATCTTAACCAAGTAATCTCTAACCTAAAATGCAATCAACCTAATATGCAATGACGTGCCAAGGATGCCCTAATTCTACATGATACATGCATGATGATTTTTTTGTATTTTTCTTTGTAAAATTCGAAATTTAAAATTGCCAAATAATTAAACGTGCCATTTAAATTAAAGAAAACTAACATCCTAAATGAACGCATTTTTTTGGATTTTTTTATTTAAAAAATTCGAAATAAGATTGCAATTCTAAACATGCAAGATAACTCTAAGACTAGGAATATTCTAAAACGAACCTAATCCTAATTCAATTTTTTTTTGGATTTTTCTTTTACGAAAATAAAATTGAACCAAACACCATGACGGCAAATCCAACAAGATAAGATTGATATCCAAAAATTGACGAACCATATCTCGCGCATGAGATCGGGTTGGCCAATTTTAAATTAAATCGCGAATCGAATTTCGGGCGTGAGATCGGATTGACGATTTTGCAAGGGATTGCAAGTCAGATTTCAAGCGTGAAAATCGGACTGTCAATCCCTTATTTGAGGAGCTAATTCATGTTGGAATATCAAAGATATATTAAGAAACAATTCCACTAAAACAGAATAAAACAATAAAAATAAAGTAAAAGAAAAACTACCTAATCTGATTTTTCTTTTCTTTTTTCCCTTTTTCGAGCACGGCTTGCTCGCAGGTCTCCAAGGGCAGCTGGTCACTGTTGGTCGGAGCTCCAGCGAGGGCAAACCGGAGGCGGGCCGGAGAGTTGTAGGCACGGCGCCGGCGAAAAGCTCAGGCAGAGGATGGCGGGGTGCTTCACGGGTCGATGTGGTGGCGTGGTGCTCGCTGGGCGTCGAAGCAGAGGGCTATCCGTCGGGGCTTCTGGTATGTGTGGTGCAAGAGAAGGACTCGGCAGCAGAGGTGGCGGATGCACGAGCTTCGGATCTAGTGGTAGGGCGGTGCGGCGGAGCGGATAGCAGCGCGGGAGCGGTAGCAGCAGAAGTTGTCGAGGGAAGCTCAGAGCCGACGCGGTGCAGGCGGTGGGCAGATCTGGCTCGAGTCCGGTCTTGGCAAAGCTTCGGCGGGCTGAAAGTTGCGGTCGAGGTGGGTCGTGGCGTCACAGGAGCAGTCGTTGGGGGACGCTCGGACAGCGGCTGTCGCGAGCGCAGGGGAGCGGAGTCGAAGCAGAGTTGGCCGTCACACGAGGCGGAATCGGGTCCGGCAGAGGCTCCGGGCGGTGTCTGCGCAGTAAGATTGAATAGAGGCGGCGTCGACACTCGGGTGTGAGCGCAGCGGGGGGTGAGCAGGAACCGGCGGATGGCTGCAGATGCGGGCGGCGAGTGGTGAGGGAGACGATGAACAGTACTTGTCCCCTCACACCTCTGCCGCTTGTCCTTTTCCTTCTACTTTTTGCTTTTTCTTCCTTCCAAACCAAACCTTGACTTTCCTTTTCGTAAATAATTCCAAAACCGAGTGGAAAAGCCCCCCACTTTTCATACGCGTATGGCCTTTTATAGGGAAAAGAATTAAACTTTCAATTTCTTCTTCGAATCAACATCCACAATATTTTTTCGCCAACTTATCCCATATTGATAAGGATCCAAGATTACAATGGAATTTTCCTTTAAATCCAAATCTTGCAAAGACAAATCGCAATATTTTTACCCACCTGCCCTATCCAAAAAAATTCATATCCCGAAAAAATTTCAAAATTTCTATTTTCTCAAGAGATAATTTTCGATTAAAAAAAACATGAACTTGGGCCAACCTGCTCGCTTCGTGGGCCTAGTCCAACTAATTTGAACCCATCCGCCACCGGTCCAATAAAATGCAAAAAATGCAAATTAGAAATAAATGCATCTAACTCTATATGTTATGCAATTAATATTTTTTCAGGAATAAAGTTAACCCCTAATTTTCTATGCAATAAATAAATAACTGGAACGTCAAAATTTAGGTGTCACCACGGAGATTTTGACATCATTAGTCAGTGATTTGACTTTCATTTGATTTCTCTGTATCTTTTGAAATGGGTTACCAGTAAGACGTGTACCGCAATAAGTACATTTTGAACCTTAGAAAAGGCCGTTGCCTTCTGAAGCCTTGATGTCCTTCAAAGCCATCTGTAGGGAACTTCTTACTCTGGCGCAACCTGGCCATTCTGGACTTTATCTTTCTTGAACCTGAGTACGTTCCTTCAGTTCAAAGCGATGTTAAAATATCTCTTTAGGATATTAATTGTGCCTGATTCACAGAGAGCCCATTATCACATAGTCGGTGAATCGATTATGGACTGAGCTGCCGAAGCAAGAATAATGTGAAATCTAGAAAACTGTGCACTATATGGAGTACATTTATAAGAATCGCCTACTCTTTACAATTAAAGAGACAAGTCAAGCACTGACATAAAAATGTATACGTATATAAAACATTATAGAGGGTCATGTGTCGGTATATCATCTAATATTATGGAAACACACTTTGCAAAAACCTTCATTCCCAATACGAAATCTGAGTTGGAGGCTTTCAAACTCCTTGAATCAAACATCCAGGGGAAGTTCAAGCTTTAGAATGTGTATCGAGCCAAGTATTGAGACCTTCAATCTTGATCCGAGTGAAGTCCACATGTAGCAAGTCTTTCATGATTTTGGTGTATGGACTCACCTCATCCAACGGTACATATGAATTGGGCTAATATGTATCTGGATCATGCAAGAATGGCTGGTTGAGATGGTGGCTTACTTAGACGGCTAAACTCGAATGGACCCCACTACCATTCAATATCGTTGTAATTGTTAATTATTATTTTTTTAGTTTGAATTGTAATAGTTTAATCAAAACATGAATATACACATCATTTGTATGCTAAGTAGCACTAAAACCGATAAGCGACATGCGACACAATATGAAACGATACGTCAACACGTTGTTTCTCAAAAAATAAAAAATTCCGATACATTATGACACATTATCTATTAAATGTATAAACATTGATAAATTATCACTATTATGATCATCTAATTAAATTAATTTAATTCAAATTTACAAATAAAAAAAGAGAGCCTACAATGAATTTACACTAAAAAAATTAATCCACAATTTAGTAATATCATTTATTGTTTCAATTTTACAAATTCAACTTCATTCCATTGATTCATAAAACTTTAAGGAAAAAGCAAACAAGCAATCTAGATTTTGGACTCATGCATCGAGAACGTGTTGAAGAGAAGTTAGGGAGTGAATTGTGTGTCACTAGAAGTGAGAAGAAAAAAGAAAGGTCTAGATTTTTCTTCTTTTCTTATTTTTCATTTTTATTATTTTATTTTTTCCATATTTACATTTTAACCCTTCATTTATGAAAAAATTTGAAAATTGATCACATGCGTTGTATCTTGGATTCTTTTAATAAATTTTTATTAGTCCAAATGTGTTCAAATATTTTAGTGAAGCCAAACCCTAAAAAATAGAAGAGACAAGTTCCCCTATGTGTACTTTAGGGTGTGTTTGTTTCATAGAAAACGTAACGTTTTTGGAAAATGTTTTCCGGGAAACCATTTTCCAGGAAAATGGTTTGTTTTCCTTTATTTGGTGATACGTGACTGAAATTATTTTCTAGTATTTGGATTGCATTTGAAAAATGATCTAACAATTGGTAATAGTGTGCCTTTTACTTCCAAATTAATTTGTTGAGTCCATGTTACTTTATAAACGAATTTTTTTCGATCAGTTTAGTAAATTTAGAATTTGAACCTGCAAAATGAAAAGGAAACCTGAATTCATACACGTATTTTTTTTTTTTTTTGCCTGAAAATGGACATGATTTCTAGTTACAAGAGCAAGTCAAAACGATCTCATTAATCGCTTCAATACATTTGGCTCTCTTCATATGGATGCGCCTCTCGTGCGGCTCTTTGCAAGTTATCCTGAATTGCACATGGACACCACGAAGGACCATACCCAGAATTTATGTCCTGTAGATAAGGAAATTGATCAATTCTCCATGGACACACATAACTATTGCTCCGCAACATCCCCACGGAGGGTCCTCATGAGTTTTTCTATTCTCCCACAGGATACTTTGATATCAGAGCTTGAAGCACAGAGTTCAATGACGAGCTTAAGCTTATGGTAAGAGAAGCTCAACTCTAAAGAGCTTAGAGTTGTGCAGCGCCAAGCCGTAACTTGCAACAGCAGTAAGAAGCACTGATATTGTCAAACACGAAGTTCAGAATGCACCATACGATCTTTCTTGCGTCGCCCACAACTTGAAAGGACTTGGAATTTCAAATATTCCATACTCATTGAAGACAACCTGTTTGAATGATAAAGATGTCCCATGCAGTACATGAGCTAAACATTTTCATAGTTTAGTACTAATGTCTCTATCTTCCCATGACACATTAGGATAAATTGTGCCACAAAAAGCGACTTGGATAGCTACCACAAGTTACCAAAGGTCCAATGTTCAGACAATATCAAGAACAAACATTCAAAGTTTGATGTTTAGCTACTTGAATAGCTACTACAGGTAACCAAATAACAAGTCTAATGTTCAAAAAGTATCAAGAACAAACATTAAAAGTTAGATGCTTATCAATATCCACTTTCTCTTCTATTTAAGAAATCTTCGAGCCATAACTTTTTCAGCTTAACACTCTTGACAATGAATGCTTTTGCAACTCTCTCCTTATCCACTAGATAATCAAAGGCATGTGCAAGGGTAGATTCATCAAAATCTTCAACCTCCATCACTTCTTTGTAGAGCTCAGCAACATCCAATTGATTTTGACTCATCTTTTTTATTGCATTAGCAACCTCTCCAATTTGCTCCGAGAGCATTGCAAACCTATCATCCTCGTTAGTGGCACGACTTCACTTTCTATCAAGTCTTGAAGGATCTTCTATTCCTTTCATAGTATTGTCATTACCATCATCTAGTTCAGTTGAGAAGTCCGAATCGCCAAAAGAAGGTAAGTCAATGTCTCCAAATTGTTGTGCAAAGCATCCTGTGGCCATGTCTTTTCCAGCCACCAAAGCGAGTTCATCGTACATTTCGATTTTCTTGTTCAAGTACTTCTCATGGGTAGGATGTGCCTACGAAAAATCACAAAAACACAAGTATATAAGTAGGTAGATTGGCCATTTATGATTACAGTTACAATCTGCTCGTCATCTATCTCTCTTAATTTTTTTTTTTTTGTCTTTTTATATGTAAAGAGCATATGACACATAAGCAAACAAAATTATTGCAGCCTGAATATAACTGTAGCACACCAAGGTACATAAACTTAACCCATAATTTTTGGATAAGAGTATTAAGTTATATAGAAATCTGAAAAGCACATTACCGTTATTTCTTCATCATAAACTTCCTTCCGAACAACCGTGATCATCTTCAAGTTACGAGAACTTACTCAAAGATTGTAAGAAAAATCCATTGGTTCTTAATTACATTAAAAATACATGGTTTACATTCAAAAAGCTTTTTGTGCCTTCTTGGACGGATTTACACATGCATTTTGGGGATCGTGTTACTTTAAGAGTTGAAGCGGTACATTCGACTTTGAAAGCATATCTACAAGTCTCATTGGGGATTTGAAGATCATTGTAAGGAAGGCATTTGACTTTAAAAGCATATCTACAAGAACTAAAGGGACACATTTGACTTGAAGATCCCTTTTTTGTGCATGCTTGGACAAATTTGCACATACATTTTTATGTGCTTAATTTTGTCATATTTTAAATTTCTTTTGAAACTATCTTTTAGGACATCATGCAATGATGACATAAAAAATAATGATCATCGGACTACTAGATTTACCGAATGAAATGTTTGTTGAGCAATTAAAATACGCGGATCACAACGTAATGATACATATTAATGTTATAATTAAACAAAATGTGTACAAAAACTGGTAGGTGATTCTTTTCACTCTTACCTATGTTTAAATTATTTTTTATTAATAGTTTTGTTGACACTTAAATTTTGGCAGCCCGATTATTCATTTATTACATAGAAAATTAGGAATTAGTTTTTAACCTCTAAACAAAAACATTAGAATTAAATTGCATAGTATATAGTTTCAGGAGCATTTATTATTTAGTTTATATTTTCATTTATTGCATTAACATTGGACCGGCAGTGCATGGTCATACACCTAAAATTGAACAAATTGAGCCCACGTAGCTGGACAAAATTCGGCTAGTATTGGGGGATCAAGTGGGAAAAATTTGCATGGGAAGATGGGCTAAATTGAGGTTAATTTAATTTAGTTTCACCCGTAGGAATTAATTCTTAATTCAAATAGATAGGTCTTAAGCTTAATTCAACCAATTACATGGAAAAGGTCTAAATTAAGCCCATGAGATTAAAATTTAAACTTAGGGTCCGTTCGTTTCGCGGAAAATATCATGTTTTCGGAAAATATATTCTAGAAAATTATTTTTTTGGAAAATGACTATATTTCCGGTATTTGGCTAAAACACGAACTTGAGTGGAAAATGTTTTCCACCATTCGTTAGCTAATATAATTGTTTGGGAAAATTATCAAAAAATTGAATTTTAATATTTTTAATTGACCAAAAAATTAGTTTTATTTTTATATATTTTTTTAAAAATAATTTTTTAATTATTTATATTTTAAAAAAATCGAAATTTTATTATTTATTATTTTTCTTTCTTTTTCTTTTTTCCTTTTTCTTTTCCTTCCTCCTTCCTCCTCTTTCTTCCTCTTGCTTCCTCTTCGGCCACATGCCTGACGATGGCCGGTTGCTCGGCGGTCGACCAAGACGCGGTCACCAAAGCTCGGCGAACCTTTGGCGAACTAGGGCGAGGTCTGAGCCCCGCCCAGCTCATCGGATCTGGCGAGGCCCAAGCTCCACCCTAGGCCGGCGAGGCTGGCGAGGCTGGCGAGGCTTGAGCTAGCTCGCGGCCGATCGCCGATCGCTGCTGTGGTCGATGATCGACGGTGGCCGGCCAAGGCCAAGGAAAAAGATGAAAATGAAAGAAAGAAAAGACAAAAAAAGTAAAGGAAAAAAGATTAAAAACTCAATTTTTTTTAAAACGAAAAAAGAAAAAAAGAAAAACAAAGCATAAAAATAAAACGAAAATGTGTTTAGTGAAAAGAGGCAAGGTGGAAGAAGTTATGGAAATTGTTTTCCACTTTTTAAAAGTGTAAGACATTTTCCTCACTTTTAAATGTTGTTTTTTTGACTAATGAAATATATTTTCCTTAACTAGTTTATTTTCCATGAAACGAACGTTAGAAAATTCGGAAAACGTTTTCCTGAAAGTTATTTTTCGTGAACCGAACGAAGCCTTAGATTTGCACTATATGCCTCACAAATTAGAGGGGGGCAATTGAGAATCTGAAAGCACACAATAAAGAGACACAAGAGGGAGAGAAAAGAGAGAGAAGGGTACACTCTCTTAGCCGAATTGCGGAGACCCCCCTGCCTCGCGAGTCCTCCACTCTGTCGCCGCTGCTGCTCCCTTCGTGGTGGTTGCTACTGCTGTCCATCGAGCCGCCCCGCGTTACCCAACGATCGAGGCTGCTGCTGCTGCTTCAATCCGGACCCGCGCGACGACGTACTTGCTCGCTACTGCATCGTTGCTGTTCACCGTCATGTCTTCGCTGTTTTTCGCTGCTGTTGTCTGCCGCGACACCATCCAGTCCGGTCTCCATTAACACTAACGAGACATCCGAGAGCCTGAGTTCCAGCACCTGCTCGCGGAGGAAAGTCAAAAGAAATGACATGGAGAGGGCCAAGTGGTGAAAATCTGGTGAAGGAAGACTGATCACCGCTTGAAAAGAAGGGTCTTTTGTGAGATCAGCAGGTGGCCTTGAGGAGGAAAAGCAATCCCAGTTCCAAGCCAAGCCGTGACTCGTTGCGCTCTTGGCCTTGGTCTACTCCCGAGCACCAATTTGCAAGCCCCACGCTGTTTGCTCTTGCTTTTGTTTTGCAGCTGTCGTTGTCGTTGCCAAATCCTCACCGGAACCAGGAAATCGTACTGGGGGCCGGCACCATCACCACATGAGTCTCTCGCCGTGTGGCCTCCCCGACGTGAGCTGGCCATGTTGAGCTCACGCCCAAACGGCCGAACCGAGCCAACCTTCAGCGGTTTCTATTTTGTAGGTCCTTCACCGTGAGCCATATCACCGCCGCTTGCTGTTCACTATCGAGGAGCCAGTTGCGAACCCAATCCAATTATGTTGCATTCAAATTTGAAAATAAACTATCTTTAGTATATTCCGCATATTTCACTGCCTTATTTGAATAATTTGGTATATTCCGATATATCATGTTAGATATTAAAAATATTTTATTGTTACTAGAATATTCTATTAGATATTTACTTAAAGAAGGTAATATCCACAATATTCTAAAATAACCCCCAAAGTTAGGAAACTTTCCTAACTTAACAATGTATCTGGATAGTCGTTTAATTTCTAACTATGAGATACGATACTCAGGGTGCGGAAAATCTTCCATCCTATTCATAACTATTTGGATAGGATCGTTAATTTACTTGTTTCCAAATTTGAACGGATAACTTTCAATCAATATTCACAACCACTTGGATATGATTGTTAGTTTATTTTGTGTTCTTATTGATATAAATAACATAAGATTGTAGATTGCATTATTTAATTAAATATCTATATATTGTTTATTAATTTCCTTTAAAAAAGCCAAAAAATATATTTGAATTGGATTTGATTCTTGGTAAAATTTTACATGTTTTAAGCTAGATTGCATGTTTAGATTAGGTATTTTATTTATTCCGAATTTCAAAAATAAAAAAAATACCAAAAACATTGCTTTAGGTTGTTAGATTTTCTTTTCCTTAATTAAAATTGCATGTTTAATTGCTGGATAGTTTTAATTTCGAATTTTAATTAAAAACAAAAGAAAACATAAAAAATATCACGTATGTATCACATAGAATTAGGTTATCCCTACACGCACATCATTTAGTTATTGCATGTTTAGAATCATTTAAATATGTGACATATTAGGATAATTTCATTTGATTTTTGCTCGTTATCAAATTAGATCATTTAAGTAATGTTGCATGACATAGTTTGCATGTTAGGTTTATTTAACAATTTGTAGTGTGCCACGTTAGTATAGACATTTGGTACGACATATGCAATTAAATAAGTGAGAGCCTCAAAACAAATTTGAGTAACTACTTATTAATTAGAAACCATATCTATGACTGTTGACATGACTTCTGAGCTAACATTACAGATACTTTCATTCAATGAAATAAGCCCTGCAATTTATTTACTGCTTTATTGGATGTTAAATCGATGATTTGCAAACTCGTGGGGTTACCTCACATGTTAAGGAGTAATAAAATGAATCCAAATAGCCTATCGTTTTTATATATATATTTATATAAAGAAAGGTACCGAATGGGCATTAGTGTAACCATGTCACATACCTATAATCTTTGAAAGTAATTCTCCCAATACTTTATTTGAGTATTTAATTAACCCACTATAAATTGATTAGTGACGATTCCTAAATGAAAATTGTTTGCACATTCATAACTTAAACCCAAAGTTGTGAATTTGCATAGGCTTGGGAGAGCTCGAATTAAATATAGGCTTAACAATCCATTAGTCGAACCTCTAGGTTGTTCCTCCCGCTTTGGGAATGTCATGACTAGAGTACAAAAGAAGAGAAATATCAACTCATTGAAATATCTCGATGCAAAGCAAAGCCCTATTGATTCTAGTGCTTATTCTGTAAGATGTTAGTAAAAACAAATGCATGCCTAAGCTAAACATGATTTATAAATAATTTTGTAATTCAAAATAATTCTTTTTGGGTTTTTTTTATTTATTAAAATAAACTATATGCAACTTTAACATAAGTTTAACATGACATGTAACATGATCTAATTTTAATGATGGGCAAAAATTATACACTAATCCAACATGGCATGCAATCTAATTTATATTACCTTATATATGCACTTACTATATAACGTGAAACGGATGACAAGACATGGATGACATGGCATATATCAACAACATGTGACATGATATGACATGAAGTGGCAATATGACATGGCATCCATGAAGCGACTAATAGAGCAAATCTCTCATGATACAACAATCTTTTACAATCTGTGCCAATCCCTTGATCGAGCCGATCTTCCACGATTTGTGTCAATTTCATTGATAGAGCAAATATTTCACAATCTGTACCAATACTGTAGATTGCTATCACTGATACTATAGATTCTTATCTTTGTAAAATCTTTTTAATTGTGTTTTTCCTACTCATGTACATATTATAAATATAATATAAATCTCCACACCAATGGTGTGCGATCAAACTCAAATTCATACTCTTTCATGGTATCAGAGCTTTGCAATTTTTTTTTTTTTTTGCATCTCATTTCTCTTCTATACTACAATGTCTTCTTCTACATCCTCCAACACCATTACTACCGTCACCATTTCTAACTCTTCATCCTTGTTATCCCCCTCCCAACCGCCCTTTGCTATTGGCAATATATCTCAAGTTCTCCAAATCAAGCTAAATCGCAACAATTACCTTTTGTGGCGAGCACAATTTCTTCATTTATTTCGTCTTCATGGGTATCTTCAGTTTGTGGATGGCTCATATCCTTGTCCGACGCCCACCATCATTGATGCTAATAATATTGTGACCGACAACCCGGATCATACTGCATGGCATTATTAAGATCAACTCATCCTCTATTGCATCCTCTCCACTCTTACTGAATTAGTTTTCTCACACATTGTCAGTCTTGAGACTTCTCATGATGTCTGGACCTCGCTTGAGAAACTTTATGCTCCTCAATCTCAAGCTTGCATAATGTAGTTAGAGTATCAGCTGTGATCTCTAAAGAATGGCTCTCTTTCCATGGAAGCCTTTGTTCAAAAGGCCAAGAACATTGTGGATAAACTTTCTGCCGCTGCTCATCCCATCTCTAATTCCCAATTAGTTCTCAACATACTTGCTAGCGTGGTTCGGAGTATGATGCATTCGTTACCTCAGTCACATCTCGATTTAATCCACTACCTCTTGATGACTTCCTCGGCCTGCTTTACAATCAGGAAGTTATTCTTCAAAGCAGCACCATTGAATCTCCAGTAGAGTCTTCTCCAATTGTGAATGCTGTAGTCAAATCATATGTTGTCCTTAATCCTCCCTCCAATGGTCGAGGACGCAGCCAAGGACAAGGACACGGCCGAGGCTGTGGTCGCAATTTTTATGAAGGAGGTTCGTCTCATTCTCGACTCATTTGTCAGGATTGTGGTCGTGCAGGTCAATTAGCTCTCCAATGCTACTAGTGATTTAATCTATGCTATAAAGCTAATAGTGGCTCTCCATTTGCAATGTATGCATCTTCAACTGGTGAGTCATTTGAACCATATTGGTACCCAGACTTTGGTGCCACTCATAATCTTACAGTTGACATGGAAAATTTGAACATTCGGAGCAACTATTCTAGCATCGATCAAATCCGTATTGCAAATGGATTAGGTTTGCAAATATCATATATTGGTTCTTCCATCTTACATTCTCCTACCAGTTCTTTTAAACTACGAAATGTTTATCACGTTCCTTTGATCAAGAAGAATCTATTATTAGTTTCTCAATTTACCAAAGACAACGATGTTGTATTTGAATTTCATCCTACTTTCTGTTGTGTTAAGGATCGATCCTTGGGGAACCTCTTGCTCAAAGGCCAGCATAATAATGGACTCTATTATCTTAATAATGCACATACCACCAATAAGGTCCCTCTGCAGTCAAATAAATCACTAGCAGCTCCATCTTGCTTCATTGGTGAACGAGTTTCTGCTTCTATTTGACATGAGCGCTTGGGTCATCGAACTGCCTGCATTACTTCTTTAGTTATTTCAAAGCATGGCTTGCCAATATCTCCGTCTTCCTCTTCTAGTTTCTGTGAATCATGTCACTTGGGCAAGTTGTGTCATCTTCCCTTTACTAGATCATCAACTACTTGTAATGCTCATTTGGAGATTCTTTATTCTGATCTATGGGGACCATCTCCTGTTACTTCAATGAATGGTTTTCGTTATTATATCATTTTTATCGATGCTTATAGTGAATATACATGGCTTTTTCCACTTACTATGAAATCTAATGCATTGTCTACTTTTGTGCAATTTAAATTCCAAGTGGAAAAATATTTCAATTGTAAGATCAAGGCCCTTCAAACTGATGGAGGTGTTGAGTATAAGAAATTTGATCCTTATATTCATCTTCATGGCATCCTACATAATCTTTCATGCCCGCATACGCAGGAACAAAATGGTCAGGCTGAGCGCAAACACTGTCATATCGTGGAAACTATTATCACATTGCTTACCCGAGCTTCTGTTCCTTGTATATATTAGAATGATGCCTTCCTCACTGTGGTCTTTCTAATTAATCGCATGCCTACAACGATCTTGAGTGGATTGTCTCATTATGAGAAATTGTTTGGCCAGAACCCAATTATTTACAATTGCGTGTTTTTGGATGTGCATGCTACCCTTAGCTATGCCCTTGTACTCGCAATAAACTTGATGACAAAACAATGCAATGTATCTCCATTGGCTATTCTCCTCATCACCGTGGCTATTGTTATCTTCATCGTAGCACTAGCCAAATATATGTCTCTCGCCATATGATTTTCCAGGAGTTCTTCCCATTTGCTAAATCACAATATGGTGAATTGTCATCACCATCACCTAGTTCTCCTGTTTGCATTGGTTATTCCTCTATTAAGCCCCCATAGTTTCAAGGGGTGTCCACCAGGACATCAACTCCATTAAGTCCATCTACTATCATGGATGACTCCTCATCACATATTCAACAATCATCTAGTTCCACAATTCCATATGGATCATTTTCTTTAGAAGCTCCATCATTACAATCTTCTCAACCTCAACTGCCAACTTCTACCCATCCAATGGTCACTCATCTAAAAAATAACATTCATAAACCAAATGTTTTTCTTTCTACTAAGCACCCACTTTGTTCTTGTTTTCTCTCAAGCTTGACACCAAGTGAACCCACTTGTTTTTCCGTTGCAAACAAAGACTCCAATTGGCAACAAGCTATAACCAATGAATTTAATGCTCTCATTTAAAATGGCACTTGGGAACTGGTTCCTCATCACCTTTCTATGAATGTGGTCAACTGCAAGTAGATTTATCGCCTAAAAACCAAGTTTGATGGCTCCATTGATAGATACAAAGCACGACTCGGCTTTACTTAACAGGTTGGCTTAGATTATGATAAAACTTTTAGTCTAGTTATCAAACCGACAACGATTCAAGTTGTTCTCTCCTTAGCGATCACATATAGCTAGTCTCTACGTCAATTGGACATTAAGAATGCCTTTCTCCACAGCACCATTAAAGAAGTTTACATGAAACAGCCCCAAGGATTTGTTGATCCGCATTATCTTGGCCATGTATGTCGTCTTCGGAAAGCTCTATATGGGCTAAAACAAGCCCTAAGAGCATGGTTTTCTCAGCTAAGTTCATATTTGTTGTTTATTGGGTTTGTGGCCTCCACTACTGATTCTTCATTATTCATATAGCATTGATCTAACCACATTCTACTTCTTCTCATCTATGTGGACGATTTTATCATTATTGGGAGCTCTACCTCCTCCATCATCAAATTAATCACTCACCTTGGCACTGAGTTTGCAATCATTGATTTGGAAATTTATCATACCTTCTTGGCATCAAAGCCCATAGATACTCTACTGGGCTGTCTATCACTCAATCCAAGTATGCTACCACTCTTCTAACTCGTACATGCATGGCTAATGCAAGACCTTGCTCATCACCTATGGCTCTCTTGGCTTCTAAGTTGTCAAAACAAAGTGGTGAACCACTGATTGATGTCTCCACTTATCGAAGTACGGTTGGGGCACTATAATACCTCACTCTTACTAGGCCAGATCTATCTTTTGTCATCAATAAAGTGTGCCAATTTATGCATTGTCCAACTGTAGATCAATGGTCAACTATCAAACGAATTTTGCGCTATCTCAAGGCTACTATTCATTATGGCATTACCTTGCGACCTATTTGCTAATTGACCTCCATTGCGTTTACAGATGCTGACTGGGCTAGCTACCCTGATGATCGAAAATCTACTAGTGGCTATTGCATTTATTTTGGTCCCAACTTGGTTTCTTGGAGTTCTGAAAAGCAACCAACCATTGCTTAATCCAACACTAAATCAGAAATACAAAGGGTTGGTTAACACAACCTCTGAATTATTATGGCTATTACAACTCCTTCGAGATCTTCGATACACTCTACATTGGCCACCACTTGTATTTTGTGATAATGTAAGGGCAATCTATTTAGTTGCCAATCCCATCTTTCATGCCCAAACCAAGCACATGGAAATAGACTATCATTTTGTTCGTGATTTAATTAAAAAGAAGCAATTGGAAGTTCGCTTCATTTCTACACAAGTTCAAACGGCTGTATCATGAAAAGCCTCTATCCATATCTCGGTTTCTTATTTTGCATGACAAGCTCAGAGTGACTCCGCCACCATTTTGCTTGAGGGGGTGTAATAGAGCAAATCTCCCATGATATAGCAATCTTCTACGATCGGTGACAATCCCATTGATTGAGCCGATCTTCCACAATTTGTGTCAATTTCATTGATAGAGCAAATCTTTCACAATTTGTATCATACCGATACTGTAAATTTCTATTACTGATATTGTAGATTGTTATTTTTGTAAAATCTTTTTTAATTGTGTTATTCCCGCCCATGTACATATTATAAATATAATACAAATCTCCACACTGACGGTGTGCGATCAAACTCAAATTCATAGTCTTTCAACGGCAATATGAATAACATGCCATATGACGGGCAATATGAATGGCATGGCATTAATGATGCAATCTATTCTATTATGAAATGCTCATGTGGTTTTTACTTTTTTATTTCTACATGAATTATCATATCATAAAATTATCTAATCTATTCCAGAGAATAAATTAAATTAATTAGTATTCTAGATTAGAAAGCTAATTTTTATACTATGAGATCCTAAATATGCTATTCTAAGTTGGAGGCTGAACTATCCTAGCATGCAATATGATATTTTTGTATTTTTATAACATGTAAAGCTCATTAAAAATCAACACAAACAATATAATCAGACCTATAAAACGAATATACACCATGACCTAAGATGGAAAATCAAATCTTGGACTCAATAGTCTTGATTACTAAGATATTTTCGGCACAACTCACCTAAGCAACGAAAATGTGCAAACAACAATTTTAGTGTGTCCTTCCAAGGATTTGAGCACAACAACTTCTTTTTTTAAAATCTTTTCTGGAATTTCACATGCTTTAAGGAAAAATCACTCAAAACTTTTTTTTAAGCTTTTTTCTTTCACATATATATTTTTAAATATTAAAATAATAATATTATATTATATTAAAAAACGGGTTGCCAATAGAGCCCCACCTGACCCGGTTCATGGCCGCCGTCGCGGAGGCAGCCACGGCAAACAGCGGCTGTTGTCGTGGGGTATATGCAGCAGGTCAGCGGCTCAGCAAGGGATTCGGTAGTGGGCAGCAGCTCGTCGTCGAGGGGCCAACAGAGGCGACAACGGAGTGGTGGGCGACGGCGGAGCGATGGCGGGTTCGACGTTTTAGGCTCGGCCAAGATTAGTGAGCGGCTGGTTCGTCGCGGAACAGAGGGACGCCGTCTACGGGCTCGGGCGACGACAGGAGCGACACAAGGAGGCGGCGTCGTCGGTGGCTAAACGGCGGCAGCAGTGTCGGGCCAAGCAACAGGCGTTGCACGTGATCTCGCTCATTCTCTCTCCGCCTTCTCTCTCTCTCGACTCCTCTCGAACTGAACCCCCCCTTTCTCCTGATTTTCCTCTTAAAACCCCCAAATTTTTCTCTTTGTCTCAGCCCTCTCGGTGCTCTCTCACTCTACTTGAACCCGCACCCCAGAGGCCCTGCTTATAGGCCGAGGAGGCCGGTCGATAGCTCGGCCGCCGGTCCTTGGCGCACCGACCGGCCTCGCCCTCGGCCAAACCGCGGTCACCTCGAGCCCGTCACCTCCACGTAGGCCTCTCTACCTTGGCCGGGCCTACGAGGCATTGAAGTCCTCTGCTCTGCTGTCTCATCCGTCGCCGGCTACCCTAGTCTCTTTCGGCGGGGCGTCCTGCGCGCGTGGGTTGCAGAGGAAGGAGGGAGGAAGAAGACAAGGGAGAGGGGGCCGGGCCAAGAAAAAGAATAGGTGGAATGGGCCCAGGCCCGTGCGTGGGAAAAAAAAGAAAAAAATTGGCGCAGCCCCTCGAGCCCTTTTCCTTTTTTTTTTTTTGTATTAATGAATTTTTTTTTGGTAAGAATTTTTTTTAATGAAATTAATTGATAGTTTTTTTAACTTTTCTATTTTTCCCAAATACAGTAAAATAAAGGAAAATAAACTGAAAATAAAACTCAGTAGATACAAATAATATTAATACCCATGAGATGTGAAAACCCTTTTTTGTTAGGCCTGAGTCGGTCGTTAATTTTCTATGCAATTTAATCTTAAGTATTTAGTTAAAATTTAGGTGTCAACTGGACAATCGGTGGCGGTGGATGTTTATTGGTATTTGATTAGATGGCTTGCTGTCGCTAATGACAGCACCTGCACAAAGCTCAACAACAGCTGCAAAGAAATAACGTCCGGATTTGTGGTGTAATTTGGCTGAACATGAACAACAGCAAAGAACCAGGATCCCATTAGTCTAAATGATCCGCCATGGTCCAATCGAGAAAAACCTAAGACTACATGACAATGTCAATAGGTAATGGGTTTCATGAGCATATGGAATTATGAATCTCCCGCTGAGTTGAATCGATTACATTCAAGTCCGAGAAATCTTTTCATGTGCTCACATCACCTTTCATCGTTTACCCATCATACCAATCTTCCATTCTAATGTTCTAAGATCAATTCTGTCGTCAGAAAACATTAATCGAAGGAGAAAAAAAAACAGAGAAACGGTTTGAAGAAAAAGAGGAATCAAGCCGGCCTGACAAATACAGAATGAGCTTTCTAATAGTCCATTAGGAGATTGAGACATAGATTAAAACTCATTGCGATCATTTCAGTTCATCATAATATCAACTCTTATAAGTGATATTTAACAACTCTTGCGCGTGGAAACAGTGTGCATACCAGATTCCACTACTCAAAACAAGAGGTTCACTCCCATTGGTTCTTAAAAGATTAAACATTCTCCCCAGATGATAGGGTGATAACTCGCTCACACCGTGAAAGCGAAAAGGAAATATAGCAATTGCAATAAATGAAAGGCGAGAAAAAGCTTGCTGTTGCGGCAACTTAAGATGGTTAAACATTTCTTTGATGAATGCTAAATTCACCGGAACACAAATTATTTGATTTAACCTCCTTCCCAGTTCGCCGTCATAGGCATACTCATCTGGCAGCTCTAAGAAATATGGCCAGTGCGGCAGACAATGATCATCAACTTTGGCTTTGCCTTCTTCATCAGGGCTAGGACATGAACTGGAATGTAAGATAGCTTCTGCTTTCCCACAATGGACGACTAGTCATCAGACAACTTGAAACATAAAAGTGTATACCTTAATATGGTATCGCAAAAGTTCAAGCTGTTTTCATGCTTAAGAAAGACCTGAAGCATAGTTTTGAATAGATTGGTCAGGCCAATTGGGTAAGAAGAAAGATGATTGCAATTGTTCCGATTCTTCATGCACAGATTGATCTGTTTCTGTAGTAGCGAGCTGTTTCCTCTTGAAGAGCATTTGCTATAAGTTCATCGCTATCCTCATTCCCACATTCCAAGCTATAATCATCTTATTTGAAATAGGGTCCCTGATAGTATTCTAAATTATCCTTGTCCATGCTATAATCATCTGCGACGCAGCTGCAGTGAACAGGGATGGTGACGCAGCAACAGTGAACAGCGAATTACAGCGACGCAGCAGTGAGCAAGTACGTCATTGTCTGGGTTTCGCTCGGTTAGAACAGTGAACACCGAAACAATGAGGCGCAATCTCAGCTGCGGGATGAAATTGCACGGCCACAGCAACAGGGACACACTGCTGCAGGTGAGAGTGATCGGATCTTCACATCTCTTTCTGAGTGTTCACAATGTCCTCTCTCTCTCAATGTATGGCCGTCCCCTTTTGCATTGTGTTCGTAGGGGGGTCGACAGTTCAGTTTGGTTTGGATTTCAAGAAAACCAAACCGAACCAAACCGAATAATAGGGTGTGAATCTTACCTGAACCGAATCTGACATGAACTGAATAAAAACCGAACCGAAAGCCTAGTTTGGTTCGGTTCCGTTCCGTTCGATTTTTGGTTTTTTGATTTTCCTATTTTTGTCTTGCTTATTGGAACCGAACCAAGTTGGAAAAAAGAGAGATTTTAAGTTGGACATTGAAGTTTTGTTGAGAATTTCGATTCGACTTAGTTATTCAACTCGAACTGAACCAAAAGAAAGAATATTACTTTTCGATTATTCGTACCGAAAATGTACGAAATTTCAGTTCCGTTTGAGTTTCGGTTTGGTTTTCCTGTTCGATTCTGATACCCCAGTGTCCAACCTTCCTTTTTAACGAATCCTCTTGGTGTATCTCCCCCTTTTGCGAACTCTATCCCTCTCTCTCCTCTTTCTCGTAAAAACAGCTCACTTCACTTCTCTATCTCTCTTGCATCCTCCACTTGTGTGATGAGTACTCCCGTATTTATAAGCACTAACACTCGAATTTGGAAAAATAAAGATTTGGCCGTGAAGTTGTTACAAAAAAATCTGATTTTTTATTTGCTAACAACCTTTGTTTTGCAAACTCCTAACCTCAGGATTAAGATAACTAGTAAGTATCACCTAAAAGGGCTGAATAGGTAGTTCTATAAAATTTTGACAATTTAAAATGAAATAGAACGAGTCAAGATTAAAGTCTGAATAGAGGTCATATTCTAGAACAAGGTTTATAATCTATTATGCAGTGGAACAGACTTTAGAAGCACCTAGCGAGTGTGCAGTAGATTATAGGAATAAACAATAAGAGTTTAGGAATGAAAGAAATTATAAACGAGGTTTATAGTAGTTTAACTTAGATCAAGTCTACGTCCATTCTTCCACGCTGACAACCCACTGACTGAATTCTACTATATAATCGACAAGAGATTACTATATTGTGCGTAAGCACTCAGTGATAGATCACATTATCTTGCTTAGTCACTCTTTCTATACTTCTCTCACGATCACTGACTTTTAAGCCCAAGAAAGATAAGTGTATGATCAAAGTTCCCTTGAACTTTGGAAGTATAGATTCTAGATCTTGTCTCTTACATGCTTCTTGGCACCTTGGTCTCCTTAAATACTTATTTACTTCCAAATTAGCCGTTGGACAATCTCTAGAGGAATGTCTTCCAATTTACCTGTTGGAAAGATTTGTATTAAAAAGATTTAGTGGCTGTTGAGTGACAAAGATAGAATCTCTACTTAATTCCAATTGCCTATATCATCAGTGTCTTGGTTTCCATAAATAGAGTTTCTCCATTTAGAAAGAACTTGTTTCGAGATTGATTTGCCAATCAAATAAGATTGAGTGAATCAAATCTTTTTTGGTGAGGAATCCAAACCATATCATTAATATATAATCCGGACTGATCTTTTTCTGAACTTGTCACATTCTGGTCTTCATTCTGAACTTGCCTTGTTATGAACATGTTTTTAACTAACTACATTTTGAATTTGCGTGAGGATGAGAATGAGAGTGATTCTCTCAGTCTTTAACTTCAATATAAGATCTGGATTTAAGTCCGAGCTTGTTTCGTTGGAAGTAGACTTTGTAGTTCGTACTTGATTGATTTCCTGGATCTACATGCTTTAAGACCATTATCAAACTGACTAAAATCTCATGGACAATTTTAAGAACTTCAAAATCTACTAGGAGTTTTCTTAATAAGATCACATCTTTTCCTAAAAAAGCTCAATCTTCACCGTTCTGTTCAAATTTCGACCGAAGTCCTCATCCAAGTTCAAATAGGCGTGTGTTAATTATGAGCATGATATAGCCACACATGGGAGTTCCTATCCTAAGGATGCATGACTCGGTGATGTCGTGGAATTTTGACCAAAACATGTACCCAGCATGTGACATGTCCATCATAGAGAGGCCATGCGATTGGCAGGTGCCGCGATGCATGACCTAAATGAAATACAAATGCAAATAATCTCTTGTTTATGGGTTTTCTTACCTTTTTTGTGCAATTAATGATTACATGAAATAACCAAAATTTATATGTCAACATGGCACGTAATGTAGTCCATGTATCCTCATTAGGGGTGAGTAAAATGAACTACTTGAATCGGACTGAACCAGTTGGTTCGATTCGATCCCAAGGGGTTTCGATCAGGTTCCTAGTTCCATTAAACTAGAACTAGTGATTTTCGGTCCGGTTCCCAGTTCTGGAATAGAATCGACAAACTAGACCGAATTGGTTATTAATCTTTAAGTTTTTAATTTTATTTCTTAAACACATAAATATAACGATTGAAGACATTTCTCATTGCAATTGAGATAGCAACCTCGCATGTGGCCAAGAGACTACCAAAACTCTTTTTGTTCCTTGCTACTTAAAGAGAAAGCCTACTTATTAGTTTTTTCTTCTACTCGATGTACAACTAAGGGCGCTCATAATAACCATTATGTTCCAGAAATCAATTTATGGCTAGAAATTGAATTTTTATTTATTTATATTTCCTCTACAAGTTTCTTAGCAAAAATATGCATCGATAACCTCATAAAATTTATGTTCTTGAAATCGAAATATGCACATGAAATATTTCTGTTTCTTTATTTCTTTGTTTTCCAATTTCCTAGAACAAGTTTGGAATAGAAATCCGTTTAGTAATGCAATTTTATTTTTTTATTTCTGAAATAGATTTCTGAAACAGATTTGGAGTAGAAATCAAAAGTTAAAATTTTTAGCTTTTTTTATTTTTGGAACAGAAATGAGAAATCAAAACTTTCTTCATTGTTTACTCTCATCATTGCCCGTCGCCCACCCGCCGCTCCTAGGATGCTGGGCGCTTGTCGCTTGCCACCGGACGCCAGCCGCCGACCCCAGACTTCGGCCACCCATTGCCAACCGCTGGCTGCCGAACGATAGATGTCTGTTGGTCGTTGGCCGCTCATCGCCAACCGTTAGATGCCGGAGGCCCATTGCCGACCATCGGATGTCTGCCGCCGACCGTCGGCCGCTCGCCACCGGCTGTCGGATGTCCGCCGCTCGCTGCCCACCGCTCGTTGCTAGACTCCGGTTGCTACCCACCCACCATCGATAGTAGGAGTTCAGACGCCAGACCTCGGACGTCGAACCCCAGACGTCGGACACCAAACATTGGTCGTAGGACGCTGGTTGCCGGATGCTAGACATCGGACTCTGGACTCTGGCCCCTCGCCGCCGGTTGTTAGATGCCGATCGTTGGATGTTGGACTCTGACCATCGAATGCCAGCCGTCGCCGCTCTTAGAAATAGAAATTTTATTCTGTTGTCAAATGGATTTTTATTCCATAAATTGAAATTTTGAATCGTTATCAAACACGTTTCTTTGCTTAGAAACTCATCCATAAAATAGAAATTGATTTCTGTTCCAGAAATTTTGTCATGCGCGCTCTAAATGGTTTCCTATTCTCCCCTCACTTGCAAGAGATAAGACACTCCAAGCCTTCAAGAGTTAGACATCATAAGAGAGATTGTCTATAAAATCCAAGCCAAGCATGACCTTTAGCCATATCATTCATGGCCTTTTTGGCCAAGATTGAACGTGAAATATATGATATGTGATTGATGCTCCAACAAGTGGAGTTTGACTTTTTTGCAAGTGGGTACATGTGCAATCGATTCTATTGGACTACTCGGGCACCTAATCAGATTGATCAATTCAAAGCACGACCACTCTTTGATAAGAAAAAAAATGGTTGGTTCCTTTGGTTTGGACCAAATCGGAACTGATGGTCCAGTCCAGCTCCCGATCCTAGGACCAAAAGGTCTAGTCCTCACTTCCCAAATCTACCTTGGAACTGGACTGGATTGGAAATCGATCACTCCTAGTTCTCATGGATCAAGTGAAACATTAACTGAAAATAGTTTCTCATAGGTTTAATATTATATTTTTTTCATAAATACATAAAAATAATGAGAAGAAAACAAACTCATTCAAACCATGGGTCAAAGAGCCGGTTAACTTATTAAATTTTTATTATCATCTTGAAAATGCATTTGCTTGGTGTCAAATATTGCCATGTTTTGTTGATATCAGCCAATTTTTAAACGAAACGTACGGAGACAAGGTTTGACGATTGTCGAGATGTCGAAAGATACTCATTCTATGTTTAATGCATTGCACTTCTTACAGCGGCTTGCGACTATTTATTCTGCATATAAAGATCGTTTGTTCCATCCATATACTTCATATTTCACATGATGAAACTCCTCAACATGATGTGATTGGACAGATACATCGGAAATAATGACAAACTAAGTAAACATTCACGATTCATGTAAACATAATTAAGTGGGTGCGTAGAAAACCTACTAAAACCCAAAACCCCATCGATCTTGAATCCATGCCTTAGTAGTGATTGAAGATCCTCTGCCCAGGTGACAGCAACAGTTTTGGATCGAACTTAGCTTTGCTCTCTTGAAAAGTCCTCCATTTGGGACCAAAATGTTCCATCCACTCTCTTTCAGCTCTATAATTTGGAAGGTATCGCTTGAACTTTATACCATTATCTTTAAAAAAAGAGAGCACCTCCTTGTTTTGAAGCTCACACTCTTGCCAGTCTCCAAACCCACTTGTGTGCAAGAATTCGACCGTATAAAAGATATCTTCATCTGGCGTAACAGCAGACATTCTATCATCCCATCTGCAAAAGATCAATAATCAAAATTAAATAACAGGCTTAATGGTCACATGTACACCACTATAAGTTCCAAGTTTTTGCATTTCACGCACCTGACAGATTTGACTGATTTTCCGATGAAATCATGATGTGGTGTACATGTGACCAATTTACTAGATCTCAGGCCATTGCCACGATGGCAACACGTCGACATTTCGTTGAGAAATGAGCCTGGATTTTGTAAAAGAGCATTGGTTGGAAGAAATCAAATGTTTAGTGTACTTAATTTGATTAACATCAAAGTTAAGTGATCATTAACATCAAAGTTAAGTAATCAAAACTCATCTATCTTTTGTTACAGCTAACGAAATATATGCCCGAAAGAAAAGTGGTGGCTAGCTGGAAAAACATACTTGTTCTTGTTCATAGGGTAAATGAGGACATATCCGGTTGTTATGTTATTTTTTAGAGCAATGTCCTTGAAGATGCCTGTGTTGATATCGGCCATGTGAGATTTGGGCACAAATACGTTGAGCCACGGATGAGGAATGTTCCAAAGCCCTTGTTCTCGGAGCTGCAGCTCCGCAACTCGTACTCTATTCAAGAAATCTATGAAGGCGACATCTTTCTCAAACTTGAACTCGGGGACATGGTTCAAATCTTTCAATATGATCTCCAGGTCCTAATGTTGATAAGATAACACCGAACTAAGTCAAAAGAAAAGAGATTTAAGATGTTTCTTACGGGGCACTGATAATTTAAAACATAAGCTAGGATTTCTCTTTCCTTTCTCTTTTCAAAGACAGTTCGATACCAACAAACATGTAGAGTTCGATATCAACGAACATGTACCTTTTCTACTGTACTCTCGGTCTGTTCATCGTAGTACTTGGCCGCGTCAATACAGTAGAGGAGCTCGTGTTTGGTCAGGAGGGACATCAGCCGCGGGTGGTCCGAGAGAGGGAAGAAAGATATCCAACTGTCCATATTTCGGTGCATGAGAAGGCAACCTTCTACAAAGTTCAATGCTTCATCTTGGTCCCTTTGATGGCGCGATATCAAACGTTCTTGGTCCGTCGTAAAAGCTGAGAAATCGCTGTATAGCATTCTCACCCACTTTGCCTAGAGGGGGATTCAAATGAATACACATTTCTTACCTTGTAGATCTTCTCTATCAACCAACTCAAAGAATAAGCAATAAAAACATATAAGCTGACTTGTAGGTTTATGTTCACATGCAATAGACAAGAGTTAAATTGCAACACATGAAAGGATTATTATGGCATAATCGTCAGATGAGAACACAGGATATTAGTTGTGATGCCTGATAACATTCAATATCATAAAAAAAAAATAAAAAAATCGATGATTTAAGTCTGGTGTGCTACGTACTCTCTTTGGAGCTGGACGCAGTGCAATCCTTGCTCTGGTTATTATACCAAATTGGCCAAGACCACCAAGGACCGAGTAAAATAAGTCCGGATTTTTGTGGGGGGAGCAAGTCAAAAAGTCCCCAGTACCTACCCAAAAAATGAAAAAAAAATTCTCTTGTAATGGAACACACACATAGACATATACATATACATATACGAAATATATTATATGGTGCGTAGAAAGATTTTTCTGTCTATTTTTTTGGATAAGTACTGGTAGCTCGTTGCAACAACAGCATAAATACTAAATAGCACATATAAAATGCATTTTCGCTGAAGTCATCGTTTTCTTTTCCCATGTGTATTTGCCGCGGTGACATCTCGCAGATTGTTATCTACCAAGAATGACATCAAATCCCTAGTTTACTTGGAAGCTGAGGATTCGCGTGATATACCAGTAATAACGTCCATTTCATGGACATTGGTGATCTGAGGACCATTTCGAAACACATCCCCGCTAATGCCAGCATTAGAGAGCGTACCGCCCACAGTTGCATACTGGTAATCCGTCAACGTAACGGGCGCAAGACCGTGTTTCAGCGTGTGCTTCAACACGTTGAACCAAATTTGGTGGCCGCCGACATCAGCGTAGTGGCCGAGCGACTGGCTGTATGACACGGTGGTCCCATGCCCCTTGTTACCGAGAGAGGTCATGTCCACCACGACCCCATCACGAGCCGTAGCCTGTCCCCGAACAGAGTGGCCGCGTCCTCTAGCTGAGATAGTGAAAGGAATTGAGGATTCATTGTACCTGAATGCCACTAAAGTCGCGATGTCCTCGAGGCAAGATGGGCGGAGGACGGCTGCAGGTATTTCTTGGACAATTAACCCGTAGTCGACGGAGGCTGCGCTGATGGAATCGGGGTCGAAGTGGAGCTTGTCAGCGATGGGGAGAGAAAGGAGCTTGTGGTGTAGTGAATTGGTTGAAGGTGAGGCCAGTGGATGGTTTTGTGCCATTCTAACGTTTGAGAAACAAAGAGATGTCGAACGAGTTGGTGTGTGTTGGTGTTTGCGGTGGAGTTGAGAGGGGACAGCTCACAAGGGTCTCATATATAGACATATGCATGACAATTGCTGTTACCTAGAGATACTTATGACATTTCCAACTTTTATATCTATTTTCAGTATGCATATCTGATTTATTTTGTTTATATAGTAATCTCATAAAGCCTATAGATAAGTGCAATGTTTATTAATTGTTGACACCTAAATTTTGATTAGGTTTTTAATTAGATCTTAATTTCCATTTTTAAATTATTTTTTCTTTTCTTTTCGGATAATAAATAATAAATAATAAAAACAACAAAAAAATAAATAAAAACAAAAAGAAAACATTTTTTTACCCTTCCGCATGGGCCCCTAGGGCCCATCTCTCCCTAAACCTGGCCCGGCCCAGCTCCCTTGGTCATCTTCTTCCTCCTTCCTCTGCAACGCGCGCGTCGCTTGCCGGAAGCAGGACGCTCGCGATGCCGGACGAACAGGAGGATGGCGACGCACATGGAGCAATTGGCATTGGATGGGACGCACCAAAAGACGGACAAGTGGCTAAGGCGATGCCGGTCCGGCAGCCCCAAGGCCGGTCGGCGTGCAAGGATCGGCGGTCGGCACTTCGTCGACCGGCCGCCCCTTTCGCCTATAAATAGCCCACCCCTCGACGACGGCAAAGAGAACCCGAGGACGCGAAGCAAGATCGACGCAGGCGAGCTTCGAAAGCTTTCCCCGAGAGACTTCGGGGGAGGCCCGAACACTCGCAAGCGGAGATATGAGGTCTCACGACCGGAGGGAAGGGTACGGGTCCGAGGGAGTTCCAGATCCACGAAGAGGGGCAGGAGAGAAGAGAAACCAGAGAGAGCCGCCCTCGTACCGTGCCCGACGCCGCCGCCGCCGCCGCTCCAGATCTGCGAAGCTGAAGGCCCGCTGCTCGGCTGCTCCACCACCGGCGACTCCAGCTGATCCAGTAAGCAGGGCTCGGTTTCTTTCCCTCGCGCACAGACAGCGCCGAACTCGTGGCCGTCCACTTCGCGGGCTCTCTGACACCGTCGGCTTTGGACGTCGCTTGCGCCACCGCCTGGTGTCGTCTGCTCAGGCGACGACCCTAACTCCATCCTCGATGACCCACCTCGATCCCCCTCTAAGTTGAGCTCGTCACTAAGCCCCTCACCGCCGCGACCTCCGATTTCTTCAGCGTCGCCCGCGCCGGATCGATCTTCGTGGCTGGGCGTCGTCGCCGTGCCGCTTGGAGGGCCGCAACAACCAAGTCTCAGGCCAACCGCCACCACTCGTCACCGCTATTCCCGTCGAAGGTCGCGGGGGAGCGAAGACCACAAGCCGGGTCGCGGCTGCGATCCGGGTCGGGCGGGTTGGCGTCCGGGTAGGGTTTCCCCGGGTTGGGCTTGCACGCGTGGGCTAGGTAGATGTTGGGCTGGAAATTTTTTATGAAGTGGGCCAAAAATCGGTTTGGGCTCTTTTTTAAAAAAAAGAAAAAAATCTCGAGCTAGGCTCGCGTTGCGGGCCCGCCCGGGTCTTGAGTGGACGACCTAGGTCGGACCCAACCCGGGGATCCGACCCGGGTCGCGTTTTAATATTATAATATAAAATAGTATTTTAAAATAATAATATAAAATAATTTATTTTCCAAAAATTAAAAAAATAAAAAATATCCATATTTTCCCAAAAAGGCCAGAAAAATCAGAAAAAAAAAGCCAAAAAGAGATTTATATATTTTTAAAAATAAAAAATCCAAAAAATGACTTTTATGTTCAAAAAAAGAGAAAAAGACAAAAAAAGTTTTTTCTCCTCAAAAGCATGGAAAAACCCTCAAAATTCCAAAAAGTCTTAGGATTTAAACAAGATTAGGTAGCAAATTAGATAGTGAAAGGGTATTAGTAATTAATTAGTGTAATCAAGTCCCCGATCCTAATTTCTCTGGTTGCGCAGGAGTGAGTGTTTCTCTCGATATTTTGCTTGGGTTTCTAAGGGTACGCGTGATAACATTTTTACTTTTCTATTTCCATGTTTCTCTGTTCCTCGGAACAGGTTTGGAATAGAAATCCATTTGGTAACGCAATTTAATTTTTCTATTTCTGGAAAAGATTTATGTTCCAGAAATAAATTTAAAGAAGAAATCAGAAACTAAAATTTTTAACTTCTCAATTTCTGAAATAGAAATTGAGAAATCAATTTCTGAAATAGAAATTGAGAAATCAATTTCTATTCCAGAAATTTTGTCATTCGCACCCTAATCGACCCATGCTAAACCGATTAGTGGCGACTCCATTTTAAAATTAACTCATAAGTTAAAAATTTGGACTATTAAGTCGTGAATTAGTGGACTTGGGAGAGTTCGGGCTAAGCATAGCAAACATAGTCGAGCCATTAGCCTTCGCAGGCGCCCGCCCCGATTAGGCGCCAAAAAAAGAGGTCGCGACATTAATATATATCGAAATATACATAAATTTCATAATTTTTTTCTTCTGGTCTTTTCATAGTTCTTTTGATTATATATCTATTTTGACTATCTCGTATCTAATTTCATTTGCTTAGATAGTAATCTCATAAAACCTATAAATAGCCTAATGTAATGTTTTATTAATATATATTGAAATATACAAAAATTAATAATTCTTTGTTCTAGTCTTTCCATATTTCTTTTGATTATGTATGCCTAATTTTGTGACATCCCATATTTTCAGTCCTGGTTTTTATTAAATAAATTGGGCATTTTATTGACGTATCTATAGGGCTGTTCTCAAAGCTGATCACTCTCGATATAACTAGACTATCCAGAGAAGCTATTAAGGAATTTTAATGCAATAGACTTGAGAATTCGACTAGAAATTGACTTCTCGACCGTGCTTATCTTTAGAGGCCATTACGGCACAATTAAAAATTGATTTGAGATTAGAAATAGGTCGATTCAACTGAGATATGTGGTTAATCGTGGGTGACACCACTAAATTGGAAAATTCTCGTCGGCTGGCACTAAACTAATTTCTCTATCGTTTTGGTACCCTATGTCCGTATTTGAATCATCGAGATTTTCACGACAACTGAGAGTCACCAATGTGTAAAGTGGATTCATTGTGGCTCGAAGAAAATCGACCACGGGTCATTTTCACTAAAAATTTATAATAACTACCCAAAGAGCTTAAGTCACGCTAAAAACGCCCGAGTGAAATTAACTCGAATTTGAATCCGATTTCAGAAATTGAAGATTCTGTCATGTCACAATAAATTCTAGGAATGTCGACTCAGTTTCAGAAGATTTTTCTACAATCTGAGACTTTTTGGAAAAAAGTCGGCATATGATCGTTTTTGTTCAGAAAAAGATAGAGATTGTTTTTTATCATGAAATTAGGATGCAAGATGGATTAATTAGTGAGGAAAAATATCGATTTGATCGAGGACTCGACAACGAGAATTGTTGAGGCCGAACTGGATTGAATTAAGTATGAACGGGTGTCTAATTGGGAGACATTTGTATCAAATTCGTAACTCCCCCCTTGGCTTATGGTTTTGGACCATTTCAAGTGTTCAAAGGTGTGCTTTGTTGGCTGAATGAGGGCCAATGAACCATACTTGGCTGTGAATGAAGGAATGGGACAAGGGAGAAGAAAATCAAGGCATGTAGACCCTCATCTATTCCTTCCTCTGCAAGGCTGCCACCAACACTCCTTTCTCCTCCTCCAAGCTAGTTCGGATACTAGCAGCAAGCTAGAAGTAGCCTCATGCCGCTTGGAACCGTCGCATGCAGCCGCCCTTCGCTGGACGCCGCCGTGAGGTTGTTGCGCCTCATCCGCGCGCCCCGCCGTTTGCACCGCTGCCTTGTCGCTCCAGTTGCATCTCCACCCTTGCCCGTGCATCTAGGAAGCTGTCCAGCCGCTGTGAGTGTCCGTGGAAGTTTCCCGGAGTCGCCGTTCAACCGCCGTGTAACCGTGCAGCCTTCCCCGAGCCTTGCCGCCGTCAAACCGCTTGTTTTTCCTGTTTGTAGCTCAGAATAGAGGGCAAAGCTAGTGGGTTTTATAGTGGCTTCAAGGCCTGTTTTGAGGTAGTCCCGAGCTTGGTTGCTAGGCCCGCCTTTAGGAAAGTCGAGCCCCGCAACGTTTCCGTCGTTTTGCATCGAACCGCTCATTCAACAAGTGAGTTTTACTCACTAATCCTTACTTAGTAGGCTAATGATGCTTAGGGGTTGAATATATTTAATTAAGTATGATTAGGTGAATAGATTAGAGTAGAGCAATTAAATTAGTGCTTTATCAATGCATGTTAGGCAAATGGTTAGTGATATTAGCAAGTAGACTTGTGTTATTATTTATTGAACAAGTCTCGAAAATTTTCTGGGTCCGTTTCGGCTTCCAATTAGGCATTACGGGCCTAAATTGGATTTATTTAATATTTTCCGTAATTAATTAATTAATTATTTATTTATTTTCCGGAAATTAGGCTGGGATAGCCGACGACCGAAATTTTATGCTGATTATTGTGGTGCAGTCTATTTATTTATTTGAGCTATAATTTGTGCTGAATTGATTTAATTGTGAGTTTAGGATTTTATTTCTAAATTAATTATTTCATTAACTAATTGGAAATTAACTGAGCGTTGGTTTACAACGCCAAAAATATTTTGGTGGACCATATAAATGGTGGGATTTTGAAGGGTGAAAATATTGTATTTTGGCTAAGACCAACTGTGTACTTATATACGGCTATTTTTATCGGGTATGATAAAAATGATGATTTGGTTATGTAGTTGGGTGATATACTATATTGGCCAGGGGGCCCTATTATATTAGCTTCGAGCGAGTAATAATTATCAGCTTTGGGTGAGCATATAAATAGTATACCATATTATCAACTTTGGGTGAGCACATATTATCAGCTTTGTGCGAGCATGTATAGTATATTATGATGGCCCGGAGGCCCTAATCCATCAGTTTTAGGTGAGCATACATACAATATACTATATTATCAGCTTTGGGCGAGCTATACTATCTATTATCAGATTTGGGTGAGCAGTCTTGAATTAATAGGACCTTATAGATAGTATTGAATGTACCGACTAAGGAAAGGTCGTGGTGACATGTAATCGATTGAGTTAATTGATCGATAATTCGATATGATTGGGTGAATTGACGTGACTTGTGTATATTTGAAATATACTGATCTGTAGGATGGAACTGAGGCCAAGGTAAGTCCTTTAACTCGTGTTGTGCTTAGACAGCCCTTAAGGCATATTGGCTTCCTAATCGGGTCTTAGAAGGTAGAACTTGTTGAGACGTAATCTCACTCCGTTGTGGGACAACATAGCTTGACACCAAGTGAACCCACTTGTTTTTCCGTTGCAAACAAAGACTCCAATTGGCAACAAGCTATAGCCAATGAATTTAATGCTCTCATTTAAAATGGCACTTGGGAACTGGTTCCTCATCACCTTTCTATGAATGTGGTCAACTGCAAGTAGATTTATCGCCTAAAAACCAAGTTTGATGGCTCCATTGATAGATACAAAGCACGACTCCTCTTTACTTAACAAGTTGGCTTAGATTATGATGAAACTTTTAGTCTAGTTATCAAACCGACAATGATTCAAGTTGTTCTCTCCTTAGCTATCACATATAGCTAGTCTCTACGTCAATTGGACATTAAGAATGCCTTTCTCCATAGCACCATTAAAGAAGTTTACATGAAACAGCCCCAAGGATTTGTTGATCCGCATTATCTTGGCCATGTATGTCGTCTTCAGAAAGCTCTATATGGGCTAAAACAAGCCCCAAAAGCATGGTTTTCTCAGCTAAGTTCATATTTGTTGTTTATTGGGTTTGTGGCCTCCACTACTGATTCTTCATTATTCATATAGCATTGATCTAACCACATTCTACTTCTTCTCATCTATGTGGACGATTTTATCATTATTGGGAGCTCTACCTCCTCCATCATCAAATTAATCACTAGCCTTGGCACTGGGTCTGCAATCATTGATTTGGAAATTTATCATACCTTCTTGGCATCGAAGCCCATAGATACTCTACTGGGCTATCTATCACTCAATCCAAGTATGCCGCCACTCTTCTAACTCGTACAGGCATGGCTGATGCAAGACCTTGCTCATCACCTATGGCTCTCTTGGCTTCTAAGTTGTCAAAACAAAGTGGTGAACCACTGACTAATGTCTCCACTTATCGAAGTACGGTTGGGGCACTATAATACCTCACTCTTACTAGGCCAGATCTATCCTTTGTCGTCAATAAAGTGTGCCAATTTATGCATTGTCCAACTGTAGATCAATGGTCAACTGTCAAACGAATTTTGCGCTATCTCAAGGCTACTATTCATTATGGCATTACCTTGCGACCTATTTGCTAATTGACCTCCACTTTGCATTTACGATCTTGATCAAGGGCTAGCTACCCGATGATCGAAAATCTACTAGTGGCTATTGCATTTATTTTGGTCCCAACTTGGTTTCTTGGAGTTCTAAAAAGCAACCAACCATTGCTTAATCCAACACTAAATCGGAAAATACAAAGGGTTGGTTAACACAACCTCTGAATTATTATGGCTATTACAACTCCTTCGAGAATAAATTAAATTAATTAGTATTCTAGATTAGAAAGCTAATTTTTATACTATGAGATCCTAAATATGCTATTCTAAGTTGGAGGCTGAACTATCCTAGCATGCAATATGATATTTTTGTATTTTTATAACATGTAAAGCTCATTAAAAATCAACACAAACAATATAATCAGACCTATAAAACGAATATACATCATGACCTAAGATGGAAAATCAAATCTTGGACTCAATATTCTTGATAACTAAGATATTTTCGGCACAACTCACCTAAGCAACGAAAATGTGCGAACAACAATTTTAGTGTGTCCTTCCAAGGATTTGAGGACAACAACTTCTTCTTTTTTAAATCTTTTCTGGAATTTCACATGCTTTAAGGGAAAACCACTCAAAACTTTTTTTTAAGCTTTTTTCTTTCACATATATATTTTTAAATATTAAAATAATAATATTATATTATATTATATTAAAAAACGGGTTGCCAATAGAGCCCCACCTCACCCAGTTCACGGCCACCGCCGCGGAGGCAGCCACGGCAAACAGCGGCCGTTGTCGTGGGGTATATGCAACGGGTCAGTGGCTCAACAAGGGATTCGGCAATGGGCAGCAGCTCATCGTCGAGGGGCCAACAGAGGCGACAACGGAGTGGCGGGCGACGGCAGGTTCGACGTTTTAGGCTCGGCCGAGATTAGTGAGCGGCTGGTTCGTTGCGGAATAGAGGGACGCCGTCTACGGGCTCGGGCGACGACGGGAGCGACACAAGGAGGCGGCGTCATCGGTGGTTGAACGGCGGCAGCAGCGTCGGGCCAAGCAATGGGCGTTGCACGTGATCTCGCTCGTTCTCTCTCCGCCTTCTCTCTCTCTCGACTCCTCTCGAACTGAACCCCCCCTTTCTCCTGATTTTCCTCCCAAAATCCCCCAGATTTCTCTCTCCATCTCACCCCTCTCGGTGCTCTCTCGCTCTGCTTGAACCCGCACCCCAGAGGCCCTGCTTATAGGCCGAGGAGGGCGGTCGACGGAGGTAGCTCAGCCGCCGGTCCTTGGCGCACCGACCGGCCTCGCCCTCGGCCGAACCGCGGTCACCTCGAGCGCATCACCTCCGCGCAGGCCTCTCTACCTTGGCCGGGCCTACGAGGCATTGAAGTCCTCTGCTCTGCTGTCTCATCCATCGCCAGCTACCCTAGTCTCCTTCGGCTCGTTCGGTCGGGCGTCCTGCGCGCGTGGGTTGCAGAGGAAGGAGGGAGGAAGAAGACAAGGGAGAGGGGGCCGGGCCAAGAAAAAGAAGTGGAATGGGCCCAGGCCCGTGCGTGGGAAAAAAACAGAAAAAAATTGGCTTAGCCCCGCGAGCCCTTTTCCTTTTTTTTTTTTAATGAATTAATTAATAATTTTTTTTAACTTTTCTATTTTTCCCAAATACGGTAAAATAAGGGAAAATAAACTGAAAATAAAAATTAGTAAATGCAAATAATATTAATATGCCCATGAGATGTGAAAACCCTTTTTTGTTAGGCCTGAGTCGGTCGTTAATTTTCTATGCAATTTAACCTTAAGTATTTAGTTAAAATTTAGGTGTCAACTGGACAATCGGTGGCGGTGGATGTTTATTGGTATTTGATTAGATGGCTTGCTGTCGCTAATGACAGCACCTGCACAAAGCTCAACAACAGCTGCAAAGAAATAACGTCCGGATTTGTGGTGTAATTTGGCTGAACATGAACAACAGCAAAGAACCAGGATCCCATTAGTCTAAATGATCCGCCGTGGTCCAATCGAGAAAAACCTAAGACTACATGACAATGTCAATAGGTAATGGGTTTCATGAGCATATGGAATTATGAATCTCCCGCTAAGTTGAATCGATTACATTCAAGTCCGAGAAATCTTTTCATGTGCTCACATCACCTTTCATCGTTGACCCATCATACCAATCTTCCATTCTAATGTTCTAAGATCAATTCTGTCGTCAGAAAACATTAATCGAAGGAGAAAAAAAAAAGAGAAACGGTTTGAAGAAAAAGAGGAATCAAGCCGGCCTGATAAATACAGAATGAGCTTTCTAATAGTCCATTAGGAGATTGAGACATAGATTAAAACTCATTGCGATCATTTCAGTTCATCATAATATCAACTCTTATAAGTGATATTTAACAACTCTTGCGCTTGGAAACAGTGTGCATACCAGATTCCACTACTCAAAACAAGAGGTTCACTCCCATTGGTTCTTAAAAGATTAAACATTCTCCCCAGATGATAGGGTGATAACTCGCTCACACCGTGAAAGCGAAAAGGAAATATAGCAATTGCAATAAATGAAAGGCGAGAAAAGGCTTGCTGTTGCGACAACTTAAGATGGTTAAACAATTCTTTGATGAATGCTAAATTCACCGGAACACAAATTATTTGATTTAACCTCCTTCCCAGTTCACCGTCATAGGCATGCTCATCTCGCAGCTCTAAGAAATATGGCCAGTGCGGCAGACAATGATCATCAACTTTGCCTTTGCCTTCTTCATCAGGGCTAGGACATGAGCTGGAATGTAAGATAGCTTCTGCTTTCCCACAATGGACGACTAGTCATCAGACAACTTGAAACATAAAAGTGTATACCTTAATATGGTATCGCAAAAGTTCAAGCTGTTTTCATGCTTAAGAAAGACCGAAGCATAGTTTTGAATAGATTGGTCAGGCCAATTGGGTAAGAAGAAAGATGATTGCAACTGTTCCGATTCTTCATGCACAGATTGATCTGTTTCTGTAGTAGCGAGCTGAGATAGTTCCTCTTGAAGAGCATTTGCTATAAGTTCATCGCTATCCTCATTCCCACATTCCATGCTATAATCATCTTATTTGAAATAGGGTCCCTGATAGTATTCTAAATTATCCTTGTCCATGCTATAATCATCTGCGACGCAGCCGCAGTGAACAGGGATGGTGACGCAGCAACAGTGAACAGCGAATTACAGCGACGCAGCAGTGAGCAAGTACGTCATTGTCCGGGTTTCGCTCGGTTAGAACAGTGAACACCGAAACAATGAGGCGCAATCTCAGCTGCGGGATGAAATTGCACGGCCACAGCAACAGGGACACACTGCTGCAGGCGAGAGTGATCGGATCTTCACATCTCTTTCTGAGTGTTCACAATGTCCTCTCTCTCTCAATGTATGGCCGTCCCCTTTTGCATTGTGTTCGTAGGGGTGTTGACAGTTCAGTTTGGTTTGGATTTCAAGAAAACCAAACCGAACCGAACCGAATAATGGGGTGTGAATCTTACCTGAACCGAATCTGACATGAACTGAATAAAAACCGAACCGAAAGCCTAGTTTGGTTCGGTTCGGTTCCGTTCGATTTTTGGTTTTTTGATTTTCCTATTTTTGTCTTGCTTATTGGAACCGAACCAAGTTGGAAAAAAGAGAGATTTTAAGTTGGACATTGAAGTTTTGTTGAGAATTTTGATTCGACTTGGTTATTCAAATCAAACTGAACCAAAAAAAAGAATATTACTTTTCGATTGTCCGTACCAAAAACGTACGAAATTTCAGTTCCGTTTGTGTTTCGGTTTGGTTTTTCTGTTCGATTCTGATACCCTAGTGTCCAACCTTCCTTTTTAACGAATCCTCTTGGTGTATCTCCCCCTTTTGCGAACTCTATCCCTCTCTCTCCTCTTTCTCGTAAAAACAGCTCACTTCTCTTCTCTATCTCTCTTGCATCCTCCATTTGTGTGATGAGTACTCCCGTATTTATAAGCACTAACACTCGAATTTGGAAAAATAAAGATGTGGCCGTGAAGTTGTTACAAAAAAATCTGATTTTTTATTTGCTAACAACCTTTGTTTTGCAAACTCCTAACCTCAGGATTAAGATGACTAGTAAGTATCACCTAAAAGGGCTGAATAGGTAGTTCTATAAAATTTTGACAATTTAAAACGAAATAGAACAAGTCAAGATTAAAGTCTGAATAGAGGTCATATTCTAGAACAAGGTTTATAATCTATTATGGTGTGGAACAGACTTTAGAAGCACCTAGCGAGTGTGCAGTAGATTATAGGAATAAACAATAAGAGTTTAAGAATGAAAGAAATTATAAACGAGGTTTATAATGGTTTAACTTAGATCAAGCCTACGTCCATTCTTCCACGCTGACAACCCACTGACTGAATTCTACTATATAATCGACAAGAGATTACAATATTGCGCGTAAGCACTTAGTGATAGATCACATTATCTTGCTTAGTCACTCTTTCTGTACTTCTCTCACGATCACTGACTTTTAAGCCCAAGAAAGATAAGTGTATGATCAAAGTTCCCTTGAACTTTGGAACTATAGATTCTAGATCTTGTCTCTTACATGCTTCTTGGCACCTTGGTCTCCTTAAATACTTCTTTACTTCCAAATTAGCCGTTGAACAATCTCTAGAGGAATGTCTTCCAATTTACTTGTTGGAAAGATTTGTATTAAAAAGATTTAGTGGCTGTTGAGTGACAAAGATAGAATCTCTACTTAATTCGATTGCCTATATCATCGTTGTCTTGGTTTCCATAAATAGAGTTTCTCCATTTAGAAAGAACTTGTTTCGAGATTGATTTGCCAATCAAATAAGATTGAGTGAATCAAATCTTTTTTGGTGAGGAATCCAAACCATATCATTAATATATAATCCGGACTAATCTTTTTCTGAACTTGTCACATTCTAGTCTTCATTCTGAACTTGCCTTGTTATAAACATGTTTTTAACTAACTACATTTTGAATTTGCGTGAGGATGAGAATGAGTGATTCTCTCACTCTTTAACTTCAATATAAGATCTGGATTTAAGTCCGAGCTTGTTTCGTTGGAACTAGACTTTGTAGTTCGTACTTGATTGATTTCCTGGATCAACATGCTTTAAGGCCATTATCAAACTGACTAAAATCTCATGGACAATTTTGAGAACTTCAAAATGTACTAGGAGTTTTCTTAATAAGATCACATCTTTTCCTAAAAAAGCTCAATCTTCACCGTTCTGTTCAAATTTCGACCGAAGTCCTCATCCAAGTTCAAATAGGCTTGTGTTAATTATGAGCATGATATAACCACACATGTGGAGTTCCTATCCTAAGGATGCATGACCCTGGTGATGTCGTGGAATTTTGACCAAAACATGTACCCAGCATGTGACATGTCCATCATAGAGAGGCCATGCGATTGGCAGGTGCCGCGATGCATGACCTAAATGAAATACAAATGCAAATAATCTCTTGTTTATGGGTTTTCTTACCTTTTTTGTGCAATTAATGATTACATGAAATAACCAAAATTTATATGTCAACATGGCACGTAATGTAGCACATGTATCCTCATTAGGGGTGAGTAAAATGAACCACTTGAATCGGACTAAACCAGTTGGTTCGATTTAGTCCCAAGGGGTTTCGGTCTGGTTCCTAGTTCCATTAAACTAGAACCAGTGATTTCCAGTTTAGTTCCCAATTCCGGGAATAGAATCGACAAACTGGACCAGATTGGTTATTAATCTTTAAGTTTTTAATTTTATTTCTTAAACACATAAATATAACGATTGAAGACATTTCCCATTGCAATTGAGATAGCAACCTCGCATGTGGCCAAGAGACTACCAAAACTCTTTTTGTTCCTTGCTACTTAAAGAGAAAGCCTACTTATTAGTTTTTTCTTCTACTTGATGTACGACTAAGGGCGTTCATAATAACCATTCTTTTCTAGAAATCAATTTATGGCTAGAAATTGATTTTTTATTATTATTTATATTTCCTCTACAAGTTTCTTAGTAAAAATATGCATGTGATAACCTCATAAAATTTATGTTCTTGAAATCAAAATATGCACATGAAATATTTCTGTTTCTTTATTTCTTTGTTTTCCTATTTCCTGAAACAGGTTTGGAATAGAAATCCGTTTAGTAATACAAATTTTTTTTTTATTTCTGAAATAGATTTCTGAAACAGATTTGGAGTAGAAATCAGAAATTAAAATTTTTAGCTTTTTTTATTTTTGGAACAGAAATGAGAAATCAAAACTTTCTTCATTGTTTACTCTCATCATCGCCCGTCGCCCACCCGCCGCTCTTGGGATGCTAGGTGCTTGTCGCCTGCCACCGAACGCCAGCCGCCGACCCTAAACTTCGGCCACCCATTGCCAACCATTGGCCGCTGAACGATAGATGTCCGTTGGTCGTTGGCCGCTCATCGCCAACCGTTAGATGCCAGAGGCCCATTGCCGACCATTGGATGTCTGCCGCCGACCGTCGGCCGCTCGCCACCGGCTGTCGGATGTCCGCTACTCGCTGCCCACCGCTCGTTGCTAGACTCCGGTTGCTAGCCACCCACCATCAGTCGTAGGACTCCGGACATCGGAAGCCAAACGCCAAACCTCGGACGTTGGACCCCAGACGTCGGACACCAGACATTGGTCATAGGACGCCGGTTGCCAGATGCTAGATGTCAGACTCTGGACTCCGGCCCCTCGCGTCGGTTGTTAGACGCCGATTGTTGGATGTTGGACTCCGACCATTGAATGCCGGCTGTCGCCACTCCTAGAAATAGAAATTTTATTCTGTTGTCAAACGGATTTTTATTCCATAAATTGAAATTTTGAATCGTTATCAAACACGTTTCTTTGCTTAGAAACTCATCCATAAAATAGAAATTGATTTTTGTTCCAGAAATTTTGTCATGCGCGCTCTAAATGATTTCCTATTCTCCCCTCACTTGCAAGAGATAAGACACTCCAAGCCTTCAAGAGTTAGATAGCATAAGAGAGATTGTCTATAAAATCCAAGCCAAGCATGACCTTTAGCCATATCATTCATGGCCTTTTTGGCCAAGATTGAACGTGAAATAGATGATATGTGATTGATGCTCCAACAAGTGTAGTTTGACTTTTTTGCAAGTGGGTACATGTGCAATTGATTCTATTGGACTGCTCGAGCACCTAATCAGATTGATCAGTTCAAAGAACGACCACTCTTTGATAAGAAAAATAATGGTTGGTTCCTTTGGTTCGGACCAAATCGGAACTGATGGTCCAGTCCAGCTTCCGATCCTAGGACCAAAAGGTCTAGTCCTCACTTCCCAAATCTACCTTGGAACTGGACTGGATTGGAAATCGATCACTCCTAGTTCTGATGGATCAAGTGAAACACTAACTGAAAATAGTTTCTCATAGGTTTAATATTATATTTTTTCGTAAATACATAAAAATAATGAGAAGAAAACAAACTCATTCAAACCATGGGTCAAAGAGCCGGTTAACTTATTAAATTTTTATTATCATCTCGAAAATGCATTTGCTTGGTGTCAAACATTGCCATGTTTTGTTGATATCAACCAATTTTTAAACGAAACGTACGGAGACAAGGTTTGACGATTGTCGAGATGTCGAAAGATACTCATTCTATGTTTAATGCATTGCACTTCTTACAGCGGCTTGCGACTATTTATTCTGCATATAAAGATCGTTTGTTCCATCCATATACTTCATATTTCACATGATGAACTCCTCAACATGATGTGATTGGACAGATACATCGGAAATAATGACAAACTAAGTAAACATTCATGATTTATGTAAACATAATTAAGTGGGTGCGTAGAAAACCTACTAAAACCCAAAACCCCATCGATCTTGAATCCATGCCTTAGTAGTGATTGAAGATCCTCTGCCCAGGTGACAGCAACAGTTTTGGATCGAACTTAGCTTTGCTCTCTTGAAAAGTCCTCCATTTGGGACCAAAATGTTCCATCCACTCTCTTTCAGCTCTATAATTTGGAAGGTATCGCTTGAACTTTATACCATTATCTTTAAAAAAGAGAGCACCTCCTTGTTTTGAAGCTCACACTCTTGCCAGTCTCCAAACCCACTTGTGTGCAAGAATTCGACCGTATAAAAGATATCTTCATCTGGCGTAACAGCAGACATTCTATCATCCCATCTGCAAAAGATCAATAATCAAAATTAAATAACAGGCTTAATGGTCACTAAGGCTTAATGGTCACATGTACACCACTATAAGTTCCAAGTTTTTGCATTTCACGCACTTGACAGATTTGACTGATTTTCCGATGAAATCATGATGTGGTGTACATGTGACCAATTTACTAGATCTCAGGCCATTGCCACGATGGCAACACGTCGACATTTCGTTGAGAAATGAGCCTGGATTTTGTAAAAGAGCATTGGTTGGAAGAAATCAAATGTTTAGTGTAATTAATTTGATTAAAATCAAAGTCAAGTGATCAAAACTCATCTATCTTTTGTTACAGCTAACGAAATATATGCCCGAAAGAAAAGTGGTGGCTAGCTGGAAAAACATACTTGTTCTTGTTCATAGGGTAAATGAGGACATATCCGGTTGTTATGTTATTTTTGAGAGCAATGTCCTTGAAGATGCCTGTGTTGATATCGGCCATGTGAGATTTGGGCACAAATACGTTGAGCCACGGATGAGGAATGTTCCAAAGCCCTTGTTCTCGGAGCTGCAGCTCCGCAACTCGTACTCTATTCAAGAAATCTATGAAGGCGACATCTTTCTCAAACTTGAACTCGGGGACATGGTTCAAATCTTTCAATATGATCTCCAGGTCCTAATGTTGATAAGATAACACCGAACTAAGTCAAAAGAAAAGAGATTTAAGATGTTTCTTACGGGGCACTGATAATTTAAAACATAAGCTAGGATTTCTCTTTCCTTTCTCTTTTCAAAGACAGTTCGATACCAACAAACATGTAGAGTTCGATATCAACGAACATGTACCTTTTCTACTGTACTCTCGGTCTGTTCATCGTAGTACTTGGCCGCGTCAATACAGTAGAGGAGCTCGTGTTTGGTCAGGAGGGACATCAGCCGCGGGTGGTCCGAGAGAGGGAAGAAAGATATCCAACCGTCCATATTTCGGTGCATGAGAAGGCAACCTTCTACAAAGTTCAATGCTTCATCTTGATGGCGTGATATCAAACGTTCTTGGTCCGTCGTAAAAGCTGAGAAATCGCTGTATAGCATTCTCACCCACTTTGCCTAGAGGGGGATTCAAATGAATACACATTTCTTACCTTGTAGATCTTCTCTATCAACCAACTCAAAGAATAAGCAATAAAAACATATAAGCTGACTTGTAGGTTTATGTTCACATGCAATAGACAAGAGTCAAATTGCAACACATGAAAGGATTATTATGGCATAATCGCCAGATGATAACATTCAATATCATAAAAAAAAAATCGATGATTTAAGTCTGGTGTGCTACGTACTCTCTTTGGAGCTGGACGCAGTGCAATCCTTGCTCTGGTTATTATACCAAATTGGCCAAGACCACCAAGGACCGAGTAAAATAAGTCCGGATTTTTGTGGGGGGAGCAAGTCAAAAAGTCCCCAGTACCTACCCAAAAAATGAAAAAAAAAAAATTCTCTTGTAATGAAACACACACATATACATATACATAGACATATACATATACGAAATATATTATATGGTGCGTAGAAAGATTTTTCTGTCTATTTTTTTGGATAAGTACTGGTAGCTCGCTGCAACAACAGCATAAATATTAAATAGCACATATAAAATGCATTTTCGCTGAAGTCATCGTTTTCTTTTCCCATGTGTATTTGCCGCGGTGACATCTCGCAGATTGTTATCTACCAAGAATGACATCAAATCCCTAGTTTACTTGGAAGATGAGGATTCGCGTGATATACCAGTAATAACGTCCATTTCATGGACATTGGTGATCTGAGGACCATTTCGAAACACTTCCCCGCTAATGCCAGCATTAGAGAGCGTACCGCCCACAGTTGCATACTGCTAATCCGTCAACGTAACCGGCGCAAGACCGTGTTTCAGCGTGTGCTCCAACACGTTGAACCAAATTTGGTGGCCGCCGACATCAGCGTAGTGGCCGAGCGACTGGCTGTATGACACGGTGGTCCCATGCTCCTTGTTACCGAGAGAGGTCATGTCCACCACGACCCCATCACGAGCCATAGCCTGTCCCCGAACAGAGTGGCCGCGTCCTCTAGCTGAGATAGTGAAAGGAATAGAGGATTCATTGTACCTGAATGCCACTAAAGTCGCGATGTCCTCGAGGCAAGATGGGCGGAGGACGGCTGCAGGTATTTCTTGGACAATAAACCTGTAGTCGACGGAGGCTGCACTGATGGAATCGGGGTCGAAGTGGAGCTTGTCAGCGATGGGGAGAGAAAGGAGCTTGTGGTGTAGTGAATTGGTTGAAGGTGAGGCCAGTGGATGGTTTTGTGCCATTCTAACGTTTGAGAAACAAAGAGATGTCGAACGAGTTGGTGTGTGTTGGTGTTTGCGGTGGAGTTGAGAGGGACAGCTCACAAGGGTCTCATATATAGACACATGCATGACTATTGCTGTTAGCAATATGTATGATTTTCTAGAGATATTTATGACATTTCCAACTTTTATATCTATCTTCATTATGCATATTTGATTTATTTTGTTTAAATAGTAATCTCATAAAGCCTATAGATAAGCGCAATGTTTATTAATTATTGACACCTAAGTTTTGATTAAGTTTTTAATTAGGTCTTAATTTCCTTTTTTTAATTTCTTTTTCCTTTTTTCCGGATAATAAATAATAAATAATAAAAACAACAAATAATAAAAAATAAAAACAAAAAGAAAAAGGGAAAATGTCACAAATGGTCCCTATACTATTACTTAATGTGCAATTTGGTCCATGAACTTTCGATCGGCTCAATTTGGTCCCTGAATTATTGGTAAATGTCCGATTTGGTCCCTGAACTTTCGATCGGCTCAATTTAGTCCATGAACTATTGATAAATGTCCGATTTAGTCATTCATTACTATTTTTTTTCCTTCTTCTCTCTTCCCTTCGCCGCTCTGGCGGAGGGAAGCTGGCGTCTGGCGAGGGTCGCAGCCCTCGCCGGATCTGGGCGAGGCCTGCGACCCTTGCCCCGATCTGGGGTGAGGGCTCGCGAGCCCTCACCGCCGGTTGGTCAGGGTCGCCGGCTCCTGGCCAGGGCTCGGCGACCTCGGCCGACCCTCCCCCCGCTGTTGCCGGCCCTTCCCGGCGGTGGCGGGGCGGCGGTGGCGATGGCTGAGGGCGATCCTCGCCCGCCTCCCCCTTTCATTTTTTTTTAAAATTTTTAAAATTTTGTTAAATTTTGTTAAATTTTGTTAAATTTTGTTAAATTTTGTTAAATTTTTAAAATTTTTAAAATTTTTATAAAAGTTTTAAATTTCTTAAAATTTTTTTAAAATATTTTAACTAAATTTAATTTTAAAATTATTAATTTTAAATATTTTAACTAAATTTAATTTAATTATTTTATATATATATATATATATTTGTTTACCACGTCAGCCCAAAACGACGCCATTTTTGCATTATTTGGCCACGTCAGCGTGCAAAACGACGTCGTTTTGGACTCGCTTCGCCGGAAAAATGCCACGTCAGCGTTTTAGCCGGACTTTGGCTGGAATGGCACTTAAGTGATCCATTTTTCTTCGAATGTGGCACTTAAGTGTACCTTTCGTAAGTGATGGCACTTAAGTGTACCTTTGTGCAAAGTTATGGCACTTGAAGCGTTCTTTTGCCCTTTCTATCGTGTTCATTCCCCCTTTCCATTATGAAGTCCCCCTTTATGTAGGCTTAGCTTAGGCCATTCTTTGATGTTTATTTCCTAATTTCAATCAAAAGTGTATCAATGATATTCAATATGACACAAATTCTTCATTATTTTTGTATAGTTGAAATTTTGATAATACAAGCTAAATAATCTTTCAAGCTTCACTTTTAGTAAATTAATTAGTTCAACTTGACACTCTTTATATATAAATTTCGGTCATGTAAGCTTGTTCAAATTTTATACTCCTATGGGCTCATTCTCCAATTTAATTAAGCTTAAAACCTTGCTGCTTAAGTCCATTAACTCTAGTCCAATCAAAATGCAAATTATATGGGCTTATTAATATCACATGAAGATATTCCTAATATATAAATGCAATTAAAAATAGGGAAATTCCAAATAAGGGCTTGAAGTGGAACCGTTTTCTCAAAAAAAGGATACAAAATGAATCTTGTCTCAAATAAATGCTTGAAGTGGTCAAACTAGTCTCAAACAAGGGCCTAGTGAGCACATGCATCTCACATGCCACTTTCTAAACTATGTTGGGGCATTTTTGTCGGGAGGCAATTTTTTTTGTTTTCATTCTTTTTTTTTCCTATACATCTTCTTTCTTATTCTTCCTTCATATCTTACATACTCATCCAAGTCACTTGCAATGCCTGATCTAGTATGAACTGATGGCATTGAGCCACCCGAGCTCGATTTTAGTGGTGATTCAAAACTAGAATGATGGCTTTGAGAAAGCAGCCCCAATGCCTTGTCGATGGAAATGAGCTACTCCACTTGTACAGAACCACCATGGCATGCTTGCTAGGTTCATCGGCTTGTCGAGCCATGCGTGTCAGAGCGGTGCTACACGTGCAGTATTATGGGGGCATGGTTCTCGGTGAAGAAGGAATTGAAGGGAGGTATTGGGTGTTCACGTCTACGGGAGTGGTCATTGATGATGACATAGTAACAAATGCAGATAACCAATACTGTAAAGGGTTAAATGACATTGATAGTATTGTTCATTAATAAAGGATTTGCCAAACATTTTCAAAAGAGGATTGAAATACTCGGACTTTCTTAAAAATTTCAAATCTGGATAAGATAGAATTCTTTACATCAAATAAACAAATAGATGAAAGTGTTGTATATATGGTGGGTTAATGGATTAACGAAAGTAAGCAAAATGAGATATGTTGTTTTCGTATAGGTATCTCATTAATTTGTGTATCTCTCGAGTTTGTGTACCTCTTGGATTCACCTATTTACTTAATTCATGATTCATGTATTTCTTGGATTTTTGTATCCATTTAATTCATGTATCTTGTAGATTCTTGTATCTATATTCATGGTTCATGTACCGCTTCTAAACATGAATTCTAAAATTCTATAAATAGACTTCAAACTCTTCATTCCAAGAAAAAGCAAAAACACTTACATATCATCTCTCCAAGATTCTGTAATTGTTGCAGTTTCATGAAGTGTTCAACAAAGTCCTATTTGTATAATGCTGATACTAACAGGTTCGAGGTGTTGTATCTTAGGAGGCGAAATTCATGAAGTTGCTTAACACTGTAGGCATGAACTAATCATCAGTTGTATCTCACATCCAATTCTTTTTATGTTGTTATTACTTTCTTAAATTAATTTTCTGGTTGCAACAAACAATTTTACGTATTCTTCCACCAAAATGTTTCTTCTTTTCTTCTTCTCCTCTATAATTTTCAACAATCTTAAGATGATTATTGTTCTCACTGTTTGTTGGGTTTACTAGAAAATCAAGATGGTTAATAGCAATCAAGTAACCAATGATGTTGGAATGTTTCTAGAGATGTTCCTTTGGTTGTTTCGAGTAGTGAGGTTCAAATCTCATGGCTTGGTGTTGTGGCAACAAATGCTATAAGTCTTCAAGCTGAAACTATTTATGGTGTTATGGTACAAGTCGCTTGATTGATTTACTCAAGACTATTTTTCAAAACAGTATAGGCCAAATGGCATATAGTCAAATTTTTGGAGGGATGATTCAACGGGCTTTGCCTTGTTTGATGGTACTACCTCCAATAACATTGAATGAGAAATTGAAGAAATTTAGTGTGGACTTTAAGCAATGGCAGCAGAAATATGCTGAAAGATTGATTGCTGTAGTGATGTTTGAGGTATCCTTGCCGTTAAACAATACTGATTAGTGATTGGACACATGTGCCACAAATCACATTTGTGTAGATAAACACATGTTCTCGTCTTACAAGAAGCCTGAGAAAGAAGGGAAGTTTTATGTGGCTAACTCTACATTAGCAAATATTGTCGGGAGAAGAAATGTGATCCTTGTCACGTCCCGATCCTCCGAGCACGTGCCAATCCCTCATCTTGGTCAATTAATAGTGACGTCCCAAGACGCATCGTCAACCCTGTCTTTTTAATACGCATGCGGAAGCATATAAAATCCCTAGACAATAAAACAATGGGATAGGAAAGCAGAGCCAATTTTTCACAAAAGACCTTTTTATAAACACACCGGTTTATATACAGAAGCCTACAAAGAGGAATTGGCTTTCAACAAAGGAGAAATGTCCTAAGACTATCTAGTCGGACATGCTCGCCGATTCTCCGAGCTTCACCTTCTAAACTTCGGGCCTCAGGTCCTCCACCGCGGTCAACTAGGAACCTAAAAATGATTTTACAATAACTGGTGAATAGTTAATGTCCATGTTAGCAATTTTCACTAAATTGCCTAGATGGATTGAATTGGTATAAATACAAAAGGTTTATGATTCAATTGATAATTAAAAAAAGTTTAGGATTGAATTGATACAATTACAATATGTTAATGACCTTTTTGGTCATTTTCCTATAAAAACATGTGGTATCAAGTATGTCTACTTTCTTTTGTGAGGTCCAATATATCATGAGACTTGGACATTCAATCTCATAAAATAAAAAAAGGGTTAACACCTTGAAAAACCTCAACTCGTATATTTGTGACAAGTTTATCTTAAACTAATTTTTTTACTATGAAAAAACTCCAAATTGGTACACATTTGATCAATTCACCCCAAATTGGTATATTTATGACAGATTTACCATTTATTAATTGCCGTTAAATTTTATTGTCAAATTATTGAGTTGGATGACATGTGATAGTTGATCGATATATTAGTTTGGATTTTACTCTTTGTTTGTCACAATTGTACCGGTTTTGTGTTTTTTAAGGTATTAATCCAATTTAAAAGAGGGTATATTTGTCATAAATGTACCAATTTTGATTTTTTAATGGTTAAACAAATTAATTTGGGATAAATTTGTTGTAAGCGTACCAATTTGAGCGCATGTGTACCAGTTTGGGGTTTTTCAAGATCAAAAAATTAATTTGGGATAAATTTATTATAAAATGTACTAGTCTGAAGTTTTCAAGGTATTAACCCAAAGAAAATCTATTGTCTCAATTCTAAGATGGTGAAATTTGATCAGATAGTGCGCTATGTACCCTCTTTGAAGCTTGACCCAATGCAATCCTTGCTTTGGTTGTTATGCGAAATTGACCAGAACTACCTAGGGCGGAATAAACCAACTTGGGATTTTTACGGGGGAAGCAAGTCAAAAAGTCCCCATTTCCTATAAAAAAAGATGGGAAATTTTTTTTTTCTCTCATCAACAAGTAAGGAAATAAAGGAAATAAAAAAAGATGTGGTGCATAATTTAATACTTCAGAAGGAGAAAGAATCTTACGCATCAAAACACAGTCATCAATTATCCAAGTCTATATATTCAAAACTTAAAATCAAATTTCTTGTTTATATTGTAATATGAAATCGCTGGGAAAATTATCCAAAAAATCATAAATTTATTGTACTGCCAATTCAATTTTAAATCTTTCAAGTTTATCAATTGAGTCCTAAATTTTTTGACATTTTGCTAGTGAGTTCATCTAGCCAATTTTGATAAAAAAAAATTGCTATGCAGACACTAACCATTTTACATAACATAGTCGACACTAATGCATAAAATTTTAAATAGGATATTAATATTTTTCGGTTAATTTTCATTTTTCTACTCCTTTTTTTTTTTTTTTACGTCTCTTCTTCCTCTAACTAGTCATCGACAAGCTCGAGCTCCCCCAATGACCTAGAGGAAGAAGGTAAAGGCCAAAAAAGAAAAAAAAATTAAAATATTATTAAAATTATTCACATTGGTGCTAATTGTGTCACGTAGGATGTCCAGTATTCACGTCAATAATTTTCTCATAAAATTGACTAGATGGACTCAATTGGCAAATATGAAAATATTTGAGACTCAATTAACAAAATTGAAAGGTTTATGATTGAATTGATAAAAATATAATAAGTTTAGGATTTTTTAGATAATTTTCTTGGAATTTTTTTTCTCTTTTTTGGATAAGTAATGTTAGTCCGCTACCACAACAACATATATAGCACATATAAGAGACTTTTTCGCTGAGGACTGCGTTGTCTTTTTCCACGCGTACCTACCATGCATAAACTAGAAAATTGGTTGTTGGCTAGAGTTCGAAGTCTATCATTTATTTTATTTTATTTTTTAAATAGATCAATGAATAAACGAAATCCTCGTTCTCTGAATTTAATTGGACCTATTACTTTAACCAGTTGGCTTATCCGGTCAACCTAATCTTTCTATTTCAAGTCTTCAACTGCTATAGTAAATCCCAACTTCTTGATAAAAGACTCAAAGTATTAACAATAAAAAATAGAATGTTAAAATAAAACATGAAAATATAAAATATAAAAGATAGAATGTTAAAATGCATGTGTTGAGTGTTCATGTTAAATTTAACTTATAGTGTATGTCTGTTTTTATTTACTGTATATAACAAATCTGAGTATGTTGTTTTCTTGTAATATTCCCAATCCGATGACTTCCAGCAGATCGAGACGATAGGCTCATTGAATGTTCTCAATTAACTGTAAAGACTTCAGACGCAAAATACTTAGTTTAATTAGTTATCAATATATGGAAGCAGAGGGTGAATGTGTTATACCAGTAATAACATCCATTTTGTAGACATTGCTGATCTGAGGGCCATATCGAAACGTTGCCCCGCTAATGCCTGCACTAGAGAGCGTACCACCCACAGTTAGGTACAAATTATCTGTCCACGAAACTGGTGCAACACCGTGTTTCTCCCACGCATCGATCCATAATTGTTGGCCGCTGTCATTGGCATAGTGGCCAAGCATCCGGCTCCTCAACACAATGATGTCACGCCACTTGTGACCAAGAGACGTCATGTCCACAACGAGCCCATTGCTAGCCATAGCTTGTCCCCAGATGGGGTGGCCGCATCTTCTGGCTGAGATAGTGAAGGGAATAGAGGATTCAGGGCGAAAAGGGCGAAGGATGGCTGTGGGAATTTCTCGGAGGATGAGGCTGAAGTCAACGGAGGCCGCACAAATGGTTCTGGGGTTGACGTGAAGGTTGTTGCCGGTGGGGAGAGAAAGGAGCTTGTGGTATAGTGAATTGGTCCAAAGCTTGCATTGGCGTGCCATTGAGAGCAATGCGCTCGTAATTCTGAGTTTTACTATCATGCAACGTGAGGCCATTGGATGATTTTCTGCCAATTTTAAAGTTGAAGGAACAAAGAGATGACAAGCAAGGGGAGGAGTTGAGAGAGAGAGCTCACTAGGGCCTCATATATAAGCACGCTTAGAGGGACACTATTGCAAAGCCGTTCCCTCTTGGAAAAGAAAGCACCAGCTATGCAACTTGTAAGAAGATAATTGTTAGGGTTCTTGGCTTTGATTTGCAGATATTTTGATATCGTTAGTCAGTGGTTTGACTTTCAGTTGATTTCTCTGTATTGTCTCCATCGGGTCACCAGTAAAGCATATCCATCTGTAGGAAACTTCTTTTATCTTTCTTGCAGACTGAGTATGTTCCTTGAGTTCAAAGGGGAATATTAAATTTCATGTTTAGGATATTAGTTGTGCTTAATTCATGAAGATTTTATTATCACATAGTCAGCGAATAAATTTTATTCGATTTTTTTTTCTATCTTCTAGACTGAGCTGCCAAAGCCAGAAAAAGCGAACCCTAAAAAACCGTGTAACCCTCCTGAGTTTTTAAAGAATCGTTTAATCTTTATAATACTATGAACAAATAAGTCAAACACTGACATAAAATATGTACATGTATATGGAAAATATAGAGGTTGATGTACTGGATATATCATCTAATGTTATGGAAACACACTTTGCAGAAACCTTCGTTTGCAACACGAAATCTCAGTTTTGAGGCTTTTACACTTCTTGAATCAAACATCTAAAGAGAACTCAAGCTTTAAAATCAAGCTTCACTGGATGAAGCCAAGTATCGAGGCCATCAATTTTGATCTGCGTGAAGTCTAGATAGAGCAGGTTTTTAATGTTTTGGTGTATGGACTCACCAACGGGCTCATATGCATCTGGATTGGGTAAGAATTGCAATAGTTTTATTTAAAACAGGAATATACACAACATCTGTATGTAATCGATCAAGTCTACTATTTAATGTGCAACTAATGCATCTATGGATGGACCTGCCGGTACCCGAACCCAAAAAATACAAATATTCCGAAAACAAATTAATGATATTCACTATATTTTTGTTGTATCTTGGATTTTAATTATAAATTCTATTAGTCCAAATGTGTCGTTCAAATATTCTAGTTTGGACAAACCCTAAAAACTAGCGGAGTCAAGTTTCTATACTTAGAAAAGTTCTAACTGTTACTTGCTCGTCTTCTGAAGTTAAAAACTTGGCGTCGACCACAAATAATATATCAATGGCCAAAAGACTTTTCCACTTTGAAGAGGACTGCTCATTTTCATAGGCCAAATCTAGAAGGAAGGAAGTTGATTTGCATGAAATGAGGGTGAAAATCTTTGATCGCAGAGCAAATCTTGAGGTTTGGTTGAGAAAACGACGTCGGATTTCGCGAGGGTCATCGCTGTATTTATCATAATGGATTCTTGTCAAAGATCAAAGATATGCCACGAGGGCCCACGATGAATGCCTGTCCTCTTGTAAATTCACGACTTTGACTTTAAACGTTTGGCAACATCGTGCGACCTGGGTTATAAATCTATAGGCTCTCCCAAGATCCCTCAACAGGAGCCCCAGATTCTTCCTTCAATACAGTAAACTATTTCAACTATTGCCTGAATTATGCATCATAGAAAAAAGAAATTATACTTGAAAAATCTGCTAATGATCTTGGGTTTGATCGATCAAGGTCAGAATTAGGTAACCATCAAGGAGACACACAGGAGATTTGATTCGGGTGTTGCAAGATTTTCTATGATGCATCATCCATCAAAGCATGGTCTTACAAATTGAAGTATCCTAGTGGTGGGAGGGAACATCAACAAGATCTTCTTCAAGATCTAGTTCATGATTCTGATTTAAGGGCCACATGATGACAAAACTTAAGATTATCTGTGGATCATGTTTTTTCGGACTTCTGTACTTGGGGAGTAACTTGAACATCAATTAGTAAAGAAGCTCACCTTAGGTGACCTTTCATCCAGCTCCTGTGTGCGCACATACAAAGAGAGAGATGGTTATGACTGTTGGATGCACAATTCGGGTAGATGGTATAGCGATGGATCATGGCACGTAGCAATGGCCTCATATTTTCTCCAAGGAGTTGCTCAAGCAGTGGGAGACAATTATGGTGCTAAGTTTCATGAAAGTTCGTAGCACACTAGTGATTATAAAGACTCGCATTCACATTGCTTACATTTACTTACTATTATACACAACAATACGTAAATGTTGAACGTAGAAGTTCTACCTATCATTTTAATTACTCATATCAGGACATGCAAAATTTAGAGTAATCCATGTTTTACGATTATGATTATATTTAGGGTGGCGTTATTTCCAATCCCATCTTGGCTAAAGCATTCATTTTTTTTATTTTTTCCATTGAACTTGGCAAAATACGCCTCTCTCTTCAAATTACATTTCTTTTTCATCATACTAACCAACAAAACTACCTTCATTTTTATCATCTTTCCATTTATCAATTTCACAATATAAATATCAAATTACACTAAAAAAAGATAACATCTTTCCATGTATCATATTATCATTTTGCCTACACAATGTCATTAATTTTAATTTATGATCTCATATTTAAATCACAAAAGTTACATAGATGATTAGAAATTTCTAGTTATAACATCTTATGAATACACAATCAATTGCCTTTTTTTTTTTTTATCAAAGAGAATGAAGGAAACTTTATTTCAAAGTTGAAAATTAAAATTTGAACTATCTAGTTGATTTTGACATTGTGAATGTTTTTCGGGAATAAGTTTGTAGGTTTTTAAAGTTAAATATTGTTGGTTTGTCCTTTTTTTTTTAGCCTTTAACATTTTAATTTGAATTGCAAGTTGGGGTCAAAAAATTATTTATGCATTCTTCACTTTCAAACTCATACCAGATTTTTCAGAGGAATATTTTTAGCATATTTTAAAGTTTAAATACACTTGATGAGATTGAATATAAAATCAAAAGTAATAACTTAGCAAGAAAAATTCTTTTTACCCTTCATGTGCTTATATTTTGTTAGATATGAATTTTAACCGTTGACTTTGAAATAAAGTTTTGTTTATACCATTTAATAGCAATAGGAAATTAATTGTGCGTTCATAAGTTGTCATAAATAGAAAATTGAAAATATAATTCCACAAATTAAAATCAACAACATTTTCTAGGCAATGTTACAATAAGATGCATGATGAAATGATATTTTGTTGGGTGTAATGGAACATTTATATTTTGAAATTGATGAGAGAGATGATAAAAATAAAAGTGTTTTGTGGGTTAACCTAATAAAAAAGAAACAATTATTTGAAGAGGGAGAGAAGGATATTTCGTAAAATTAAGTAGAGAAAAGGAGTGTCTCAGCCAAATGGTGGTGGTGGTGACAATAGCGCCGCCCTATAATTATTGAAGAAGTAAATATTTATGGAGTATCATAATCTCCATAAAATTAATAAGCTTGTTTATTAACTCCATGGAAAGAAAGTTTCCATTAAAAACTAATTAAGTTCCTTTATTATCACTACCTTCATTTAAAAATTATTTCATCTGTGGACTTCTTTAAATTTACCGTACTTTCAGTGGCTATGATGTAGTCCAATGCTTGATTCTCAGGCAATAGAATTAGGAGAGCGACTTACGCACATGAAAACTTCATCATAAAAATGGGCAAAATTTTTAGTTTTGCACTAACTAGGGAAAATAGTTGTAACTTCCTCGATACTTATTGAAATGACCTAACTCTAAAGCCAAAAGTATAAAAACCTCTTGAATCTATAACTTTTCTATTTCAAGTTTTCTTGGATGAGCACTTTAAGAAGGCCGAAATTGAGCACGAAATTGATGTACGCGAATAGACATAATGAGAAAAAGGATAGAAACTTTGGTGGTTACTCTTATAGGACCCAAGGAAATTGAAATGACATTAATTCTTATAGATTGATGGCTTTAATAAGAAGCTTCAACTCTTCAAAGATGGAGTGAAAACTCTTCTACGTTTTCAAGGGGTATGAACTTTTTGAGGGTCATGGGAATTACACTAAGCAAGTTTCATTAATCAATTTCGACCCCTTTCCACAGAAACTTGATGGCCTTTCAAAGAAAAAAAAATCTAAAGCCAAATCTAGAAATCAGAAATTATTTAAGCACATAGAATGCTTTGGCCATCCCAAAAGTTCTTGTTGCAAGCTTCCAATGCATGGGAGATGACAAAGTCTATATGACAAAGTCAAAGATGAAACTCTTGCCAATGAAGGCTTACCAATGAGAGGTTCGTCAAGCTTGAATGCGGGTTGATCTTCTTGGTTGAGCAAGTTGGTCTTGAATATGGGATGCATCATTCCCCTTTTCTTTAGAAGAATTCGAGAATCGCCATTATTGGAAGAATCACTCACATAAGGTGTTAAATGCTGAACATTGAACATATTATTTATCTTTATATGAGAATGAAGCTTTAGTCAATATGCATTAGGATTGATGCACTCAAGAACTTCAAATGGATCAAGATTTCAATCACTAACCTTGTTGTAACTTCCAATGGGATGAGACTCCAATGGCAAATAAGCCAAAAAATATCTCCAAGTTCAAAGATAATTTCATGTCATTGCTTATGGACATCCTCTTTATAGTACTCATCTTTGCTCTCCAACCTTTGGCACACTTGGTGCACTTCTTTATGAACTAGCCTCGTTCAAGAAACAATATCATCCACCTTTCCGATTGGCTTTTCAACAAAAGAAATGGGTGTAAGATCAAGAGGAATCTTCAATTGACATCCATACATGATAACAAAGCTACATTATCCAGTGGTACTGTTCACTGAACAATTATATGCAAATTCTCCGAGTGACAACCATGTCTCCCAAGAATAGGGGTTACCATTTTTCAAAGTTCTCAACAAATATCCCAAGGACTAATTGATAACTTTAGTTTGTTTATCCATTTGGGGGTGAAACACAATATTTATATTGTAGCTTAGTGTCAATATTCTTCTATAGTTGCCGCCAAAAGTGACTGAAACTTGGTGTCCTTATCAGAAGTAATAGTCTTAGGATGGTCATGCAACTTATAGATTTCTTTGAAGAATAACTCAACAATCCATGAGGCATCTATAGCTTTGCGATAAATAATAAAGCGTTCCATCTTTGAAAACTTATCAACAATCACAAAAGATCGAATCCATACCCTCAAGTTTATGCAATAGTCCAAGGATAAAAGTCCATAGAGATATCCTCCCGAGGGACCTGTGATATCAAAAAGAGCAAATAAAGGCTAACATCGGTAGCTTGTCCCTTTCCTACATGGCAACGTTGACACCTCATCACATTGTCGGTATACATCATGTTTCATATGGGGCTGAAAATATTTGGCTTAAACAAGTTTCGCAGTCTTATCATGCCCAAAATGTCCATCATGGTGAATTTCGTCGATCACCCTTTTGTTGAAGAGAGCAATCTGGCACACATAGATGGTTTCCTTTGAAAAGGAAGCCATCACATAAAGTAAAATTAGCAAGCCTCTTGTCTTGCGCACCCAAAATGATCTTGGAAAAATAAGGATCTTCTCGATACAATTTCTGAAAATAGTCAAATCTAAGAATAGTAGAACGCTTAACATGGAGTAAAATCTTCTTTCGACTAAGAGCATCAGCAACTTGATTTTGAACTCTGGCTTTATGCTAGATAATGAACATGAATTCCTAAACACATTCAGCCCATTTTGCACACCTAGAATTGAGCTTTTGCTGCCTTGAAATATACTTGAGAGATTCAACTTCAGTGTACAAAATAAACTCCCGATGCATAAGATATTGCCTCCAATGCTCAAGTGTGCGAAATAGGGCATAAAATTCCAAATAATAAGTGCTGTAACAAAGTTTTGCACCATTCAATTTCTCGCTAAAGAAGGCAATAGGTCAACCTCCTTGACTTATAACTCCTCTTATGCCAGTACTCGATGCATCACAATATACCTCAAAGACAAGATCAAAATTAGGCAATGCAAGGATAGATGTTATGCTCAACTTTTTCTTAAGATGTTCAAAACTTCTTTGGGTTAAATTTGTCCACTCAAAAAGCTCAATTCTTCATGCAAGAGGCGAGTGGGGTTGCAATGGTGTTAAACTGCGCAATGAACTGCCCGGTAGAAAGAAGTTAGATCATTAAAGTTTCAAACTTAATACACATTTGCTAGATTTGGCCATTCTTCAATAACCTAGATCTTATCATCATCGACTAAAATTCCTTCTTTAGAGATATGAAATCCCAAGAATAGGATATGTGGCACCATGAGATAGTACTTGTCGGGGGTACATACAAACATTCTTGCCTTAACACTTGTAACACTTCTTGAAAATGCTACAAGTGCTCATTTGTAGACTTACTAAAAATCAAAATTTCATCAAAATAAACCACAATGAATTTCCCAAGAAATTGCTTCAAAACCTAGGTCATGAACCTCATTAATGTGGATGGTCCATTAGACAATCCGAATGACATGAACAGCCACTCAAACAATTCATCTTTGATTTTGAATGTGGTCTTCCATTCATCTCAAGGCTTGATTCTAATTTGATGATATCCACTCTTTACATCTAGCTTTGAAAAAATGATTGCACCAAAAAGTTGATCCAAAAGATCATGAAGACAGGGAATAGGAAACCTGTTTTTGATGGTGATCATGTTGATCGCCCCACTATCAACACACATTCTCCAAATGTCATTTTTCTTAGGCACTAAGAGGGTTGGAATGGCACATGGGTTGAGGCTCTCCCTTATAAAATCCTTACTCGAGTTTTATAACTTGTTGCTGTAATTCTTCATGTTTTGTTGGACTCATTCAGTAATGAGCTAAATTAGGTAGTGAAGCACCAAGCATCATGTCAATTTGATATGGAATGTCTCTCGTGGGAGGAAGACTAGGTGGTAAGTCCAATGGAAAGACATCTTTGAACTCTTCCAAAAGAGGTTGAGCTTGATGGAGTATGGCAAATACAATTACATTCTCCACATTGTTTTTGTTAAGCAAAATGTACACAATTCTAACTCGCTTCATGGCACCATTTACATCTTTCATCGTGAGAAAAGTAGAGGATAAGAAATTTTCAACCAAATGGGTCTTAGAGGGTTCCTTACTAGGCACCTGAATAATTTTCTTTCTTCCATACTCGAAAAAATATGTATAATGGTTGACATGACAATTGTCCTTCTATTAAATTGCCAAGATCAACTAAGAATAATGTGACTATCATCCATGGGTAGTGTCACATGTCGATCCTCCGAGCACGTGCCCATCCCTCCTAGGTCGATTGATAGTAATGTCCCAGGACGCATCGCCAACCCATTCGATTTTAAATACGCATGCGGAAGCAGATATAAATCCCCAGACAATAAAACAATGGGATAGGAGAGTATGACCAAATCTCGAACTTTAAAAACAACCACACTTATATACAATGCAAACCATAATGCATATATATTCACAAAACAAAGTCCGCAGACAGGTGTGGGGTTTCAATCCTCCCCCGGCTCCTCCTTTGGGTCCTCCTCTGGGTCCCCCTCAACGATCTCTCCTTCTTCCATGCTCCAGCTAGAGCCCACTACTGGTACTTCAGAGAGTCGAGATCATCACCAACCTTGGGATCCTTCGCATCCACCACCGATCCACCCTTAGGATCTGTTGTCCCCTTCCCGAACGCTACCTCTAAAACGTATAGAGGCACATCAGATTCTGGTACAGGGCCCACCCTTCGTCCCTCATTGTAATGGCGATACCATGGCCGGTATTTGTGGGGCACCTTTTGGGGTTCACCCACATCAACCCAGACGGTGGATTTCACCAGTACATATTCCAAGCCTTCAGGATGATGGTGTATCAGAATGTGATAACCTATCTTAGTTATTTCCTCCGGTATACCAAAATGCTCGGGAGGAGGTGGAGGTGCTACCATCTATGGACCTGAAATGTTCTCCCACAACAGGGTGAGATTACGTCTTAGTGAGTTCTACCCTCCTAAGACTCGATTAGTAAGAAAATACGTCCTGAGAGCTGCCTAAGCACAAACATAGGTCGGAGGACTTACCTTTGCCTCTGTTCCTTCCTGCAAGTCAGTATATCTCAAATATACACAAATCACATCAATTCACCTAATCAGATTGAACTATCGATCAATCGACTCAGTCGATTACATGTCACCACGACCTTTCCTTGGTCGGTACATTCAATACTATCTATAAAGTCTTACCAAATCAGGACTGCTCACCCAAAGCTGTTAAATAGATAGTATAGCTTGCCTAAAGCTGATAATATAGTATACTATATATTTTTGCCCAAAGCTGATAATATGTGCTCACCCAAAGCTGATAATATGGTATACTATATATGCTCACCCAAAGCTGATAAATTTAGGGCCCCTTGCCAAAATAGTATACCATTCCAATCATATAACCAATTTCTCATTTTTATCATATCCGATAAAAATGGCTATGTGTGGGTACACGGTCGGCCTTAGTCAAAATACCATAATTTCACTTTTGATATTCCCACTACTTTCAACAGTCCAAAATTAGATTATTAACACTGTAGACCGACACCTAGTAATTTTTCCAATTAATTACCAAAATTAATTAATTTATGAATAAAATCTAAAATCACAATTAAATTAATTCAGCACAAATTAGAGCTCAAATAAATAAATAGATTGAACCACAATAACCAGCATAAAATTCCGGTCGCCGACTATCCTAGTCTAATTTCCAAAAAATAAATAATTAATTAATTAATTACGGAAAATATTAAATAAATGCCAATAAATCCAACTTAGGCCCGTAATGCCTAATTGGACGCCGAAATAGACCCGGAAAATTTCCGAGACTCGTTAAATAAATACTAGAGACTATTTACTTGCTAATTGCACAACTATCCACCTAACATGCATCGACAATTAATTAAATTAACTAATCTATTCTAACTAACCACCTAATCTAGCTTAACTTAAACTAATCAACCCTTAAGCGTGATTAACCTACTAAGTGAGGATTAGTGAGTTAAACTCACTTGTTCAGCGTTCCGATCGGTTCAAATCAACGAGGACGCAACGGGGGACGACTTCCTCCAAAGTAGGCCTAACTTTCGGAGTCGGGAAGCAAGCCAAAACAGGCCAAGACTCTTGATGGAAACCCACTGACTTAGCTTTTGTTCTTGGCTGCAAAGAGAGGAAATGGGGCTGGTTATGGCGAGCAAGACCGACGAAGATGCAGCGGTTGGTCACAAGTCCAGGCGGGACTCGGCGGGCTTCCGGCGGTGGCTCACGACAATCCAGACGTCCACGGCAGCCTGCTGGATGCACGGCTGGTCTGAGATGAAGGTGTGAGGGAGGCGGAGATGCTTAGTGAGGCGCGGCAGCGCACGCACGGGCGGGGCGGTGAACGGCGATAGTGTGCGGTTCGGCAGTGGCGTGGCTGCTCCGACTGGTCTTCTCTGTAGCTGAAGGGTTCGAGCAGCACAAAAATGGAGGGGAAGGAGGCTGGTCGACCAGTCTTGGAGGGAAAGAGAGGATGGAAGAGAGAAGAGGGGACAAGGGGTCCACTTGGCCTTGTTTTCTCCTCAATTGTCCCATTGTGCTTATCCTTCCACCAGCTGGCTTTCCTCAGCAAAAATCAGCCACCAATGCTTCAATTACAACCCTTGAAGTAGTCCCAAAGCTCTAGGTAAGGAGGAGTTACGAATTTCAAACATTTCTCCCTCAATTGGACACCAATCCTTATCAATTCAATACAATTTGGCCTCTATAAATTCAATTAGCACCTCAATGATCAAATTGATATTTTACCTCACCAATTGAACCATCTTGCTTCTCAATTTCGCGATAAAAATGATCCCTTACATTTGTTGGACAAAAATGGCCCTAAGACAACTTTTTCCTAAAAAGTCTCAGTTTGCAGAAAAATCTTTTGAGACTAAGTCGACGCTCCTAGAATTAATTGTGACATGACAAAACCTTCAATTTCTGAAATCGGACTTAATCTCATAGTTAATTTCAATCTAGCACGTTTTTAGCATGACCTAGGCTACCGGGTAACTTTTAGAATTTTTTAGTGCAAATGACCCGTGGTCGTTTTCTTCGAACCACAATGAACCCACTCGATACATTAATAACTCTCGGTTGTCGTGAAATCTAGAGGATTCAAATACAGGCATAGGGTACCAAAACGATAAAAAAATCAGTCTAGTGCCGGTCGACGAGAATTTTCCAATTTAGTGGAGTCACTCACATTTAGCCACACATCTCAGTCGAACCGACCTATCTCTGATCCTTGATCTATTTTTAATTGCCGTAATGGTCTCTAAAGATGAGCACGGTCGAATAGCCAATTTCTAATCGAATTTTCAAGTCTATTGCATTAAAATTTCTTAATGGCTTCCCTAGATAGTCTAGTGTCGCGACCAAATTTTCGGGTGCACCACCTAAAATTAAGCTAATGGATTGCTAAGCCTAGGCTTAGATCGGGTTCTCCCAAGCCCATATTAATTCGCAATTTAGGTTCAAATATTTAGCATGCAAAAGGGAGTCACCACTAATCAATTTACGGTAGGTCGATTAGACACCTAAGTAAAATAATGGGAAAATTATTTTAATTCTACGAACTAGAGACTTTGGATACGGGGACTTGGTTACACTAAACTTTTCTAATGCCCTTTTGGTACCTTTCTCTTTTTATTTTCAAAAAGATATTTTGCAAGCAGCTTGAATCAATTTTAAATCTATTTCCCTAATATGTGAGGTGATCATACGGGTGCGCAAACCACTAATTTAACACCCAAGAAAGTAATGAATAAATTGCAAGACCTACCTTGTAGCAACGAAAGTATCTGCGTTGTTAGATTAGAATTCACATCATCAACCCTAGATATGATTTTTAATTAACACACAATTTCTTTCTTTTTTTCATTTTCACTTAATTAATGAGAATATAATCCATGTGCAATGCAATGCTTTTGTTTTAACATTAAATGATATAACATGGCAATATAATCTAAATTACATGACATGAGTAAAAAAGTGCAATAATTAAATATGCAATCTAAATTAATCTAATGACTTAACTCTAATGACGAGCAATTTCTAATTAAATGGACTTAACAATAGTCATTAAATGACGAGCATTTTCATGAACCTAAATCTATATGACGTGCACATGATTTTTATTTTTTTTAATAAGCATGCAATCTATCATAATATGCAATGACGTGTAAAGAATGCCCTAATTCTATTTTTTTTATGTTTTTTATAAAATTCGAAATTAAAAATGCCAAATAATTAAACGTGCAATTCAATTTAAAACTAACATCCTAAACGAATGCATTTTTTATTCTTTTATTTTTTAACAAATTCGAAATAAAATCCATATCCTAAATATGCAAGATAACAAGAGATATTCTAAAACCAACCTAATCCTAATTCAAATATTTTTTTTGGATTTTTCCCTTTACAAAAATAAAATTGATTCAACCAACATGACGGCAAATCAGATAAGATAGGATTGATATTCACAAATTGGCGAACCATATCTCGTGCATGATATCGAGTTGGCCAATTTTCAAATAAATCGCGAATCGAATCTTGGGCGGGAGATTGGATTGGCGATTTTTCAAGCGATTGCGATTGCAAGTCGGATTTCGGGCGCGGAAATCGGACTGTCAATCCCTAATTTGAGAGGCTATTTCATGTCAGGAATCTCAATATACATCAAGGAATAGTTCTACTAAAAAAGTAAAATAAGATAAAATAATAAAGAAAAATAAAGTAAATAGAAAGAAAAACTACCTAATTTGCTTTTCTTTTTTCCTTTTTTTTTTTTTTTTTTCATTTTTCCTTTTCAAGCAAAGCAGCAACGAGGTGATCTCTGGCGTTCTGGTGAGGGTCGGCAGCAGGCGTTGAAGCTCCGGTGAGAGGGATCAGCAGGCGAGCGAAGGCGGCAGCAACGACACGGTGGTGCGAGTGGCTGTAGCGGAGCGACAACAGCGCGGCTATGGAGCTGTAGATAGGAGCGGCACTCTATCGCGACGTCGGAGGCTGACTGAGGCGCGGCGAAGGCTAAGCGTCGGGGGGTATGGAGCGGCGTGCAGGGGTGGCCAACGTCTGATTTAGGACCTGCTGGCGTTGGGGACGGTGACAGGGCGTCACAAGCGGAGGCTGTAGATTCGGCTCGGGTCCGGCTCTAGCGGAGACTCAGTGAAGGTCGGCACGAGAGACTATCAGCGGAGGGTCGCGGGCTAGCGAGTCGCAGGTGAGGCGTGGTACATCATTCGGCGAGTGGAGAGGTAAGCACTCGGGCAAAGGAGTCATGGCAGAGTAAGGGCTGCTGCTTCTGGCGTTGGGCTACAATTGCGTCGATCGAAGGTGGAGGCTGGTGGCAGAAGGCTTCGGTATAAGCTGCAGATTAGCGATGGTGCAGCGAGTAGGGCCCGGCAATGGATTCTGGCGTTGCGAGTCGCTGCAGCTAGTCACGGGTGGAGGCGCTACAGGGCATTGGGTTGAAAGGGGCTGCAACCGGCGAAACAGGGGCGTGGTGGCGAGTCGTAGAGGTGCGGTTGTCGAGCGCTAGGCACGATCATCAAACGCCGGACACGGCGGTGCTCATAGCTATCGGCGCAATGGTCGGCACAAAGGGCACAGGAGCAGCAGCAGTCGGGAGCAACAGATGGTTCGCTGAGGAAGACGAAGCGTATCTCTCTACTACACTTTCTATTTGGACCTATTCTCTCGAAAAGGAGCCCCCTACGAAGTGATAAAAGAAAAGCCCCATCGTATGGCGGTATGTATCAATACGTGTGGCCTCTCTAAACCCTACGCATTTAACCTATTTATAGGCCACAAGTTAGGGTTTTAATTTTTTTCAAATCCATATCCACAAAAATTCTTTTTTTTCCGAAAGCAATATTTGTTTTACCAAATGCAATATTTGTTTTTGGTACAATTTAGGATTGCAAGAGGATTCTTCTAAAATTTGAAATCTCTCACAAATAAATCCGTAAAATATCTTCGAGGATATGGGCTTGGGCTGATTTACTTCCTCCGTGGGCTTAGCCCAACTCATCAAATTAAAGTTCTGAACCATCAATTTGAACCCATTTTTCACTGGCCCACCGTAAATGCAAATTAAAAATAAATGTACCTAAAACTACATGCTATGCAATTAATTATTATTTTTTTAGGGGTTAAAATCAATCCATGATTTTTTAATGTGGTGAATGACTAAATAGGTCGTCAAAATTTAGGTGATAACAGCTGCCCCTCTTTGAAGGTGAGCTCGTAGAGGTTGCCTTCAAAGACAAATTGAGACCTAAATTTTGACCATGCACATGCAATGAATGATTTTTTTTTTTTGTCAGAAAATGAATCCTATTTTATAATGCAATTTCTATGATGCCTAGAAATGCTAATGTAAATGTATGATGCGAAAGGAAAGAACGTACCTACAGTTACTTACCAATCAGTGCAGTAGAGCATCTTGAGGTACCTGATAAATCCCCATTTACTCTGCAAATACCTAACTCTCACTCAGGTTCCTTGAAGAGTCTAACAGGTAATAAATTGAGACATCAAGACTGAGAAGAACATTCACATCCAAAGTGAAATGTTTACCGAAAAGAATTGAGACATCCAGATTCAAACTGAGATGTCAAGATTTGTAAACTCGAAATACCTAGATCCAAACTAAGGTATAACAAGAAAGCTCGAAAAACATTCACATCCAAAGTGAAATGTTTAATGAAAAGAATTAAGACATCCAGATTCAAATTGAGATGTCAAAAGGAACCTACCTGGAATATCTTACCTTGAAGGAGGGTAGAGTGATTCAAGATAGTTGATGTTACTTGTCTAGGACCCGTACCATTCTAGGGTCGCCTAGAATAGTAACGAGGCTTTGTAAGGAGATTGCTTTCCTAAGACCCGTACCATCCTACGGTCGCCCAGTATGGCAGTTTTTGATTGTGTTTAGGACCCATACCTTTCTACAATCGCCTTGACCATTCTACGGTCGCCTGAATGGGGAATTGCTTTTCTAGGACCCGTACTTTTCTACGGTCACCTGTTAGAGCAATAAATGTTGTTTAGGACCCATAGCATTCTACGGTCGCCTAAACTGGGATTCACCTCCCAAGACCCTTACCATTCTACGGTCGCCTGAATGGGGAAATAGATGTTGTCTAGGACCCGTACCATTCTACGATCGCCTAAACGGGGATCCGCCTTCCAAGATTCGTACCATTCTACGGTCACCTAAATTAAACTAAATCTAGAGAAAATTCTTTGGGGGACAACTCAATTGAGTGTCGATTAAGAGGATTTTGGGCTACGAAAGCACGCCAGGTCGATAAAAGAAATTCGGGCTACACAAGCATGCCGGTTTGATAAAAGGGACTCTACGCTACAAAAGCATGCCAAGTCAATATAAATGGACACCGGGCTACAAAAGCACACCGGGTCAATAAGGAGAGACTTCGGGCTACAAAAGCACGCCAAGTCAGGAACTCTAGGCTACGGAAGCACGCCGGGTCTATTAAAAGGGACATCGGGCTACGGAAGCACGCCGAGTCAATGAAAAGGACTTTGGGCTACGAAAGCATGCCAGGTCAAGAACTCCGGGCTACGGAAGCACGCCGAGTCTATTAAAAGGGACATCGAGCTACGGAAGCACGCCGAGTCAATGAAAAGGGACATTGGGCTACAAAAGCACGCTGAGTCAATGAAAGGACTCTGGGCTACGGAAGCACACCAGGTCAGTGAAAAGGGCTTCGGGCTACGAAAGCACGCCGAATCTCAAGGCTTCAAGGAGCAACTTAAACGTCGAGTATTACTCGGTCTTTAAGGAAATATTACCTGTTAGACATGATTAGAGCAAAAACTGATATGCATTCATCAAAGAGGTAGACAATTTGAGTTACTCTAGAATGCACATTTCAAAGTTCAGTGGGTTTTCATCAATTTAATCAAGGTTTATGCATAATGACTTTACCATATTTGCATCACCCAAATTTCCACAGGAGAAAATTGTTGTTTAAGACAATGGCATGGATTTTTTAAGAATGCTAAATGAGAGACTTTCAGTTAGAAATGACTTTCACTCACTCTCATTCAAAATGGGTATTTTATGAGAATCACTTCATCTCACCATCATCATATTGATAAGGGTCCAAGTATTCTCGCAAGCAGTACGACTTTACCAATTTGAGAGGTCTTCAATAGGGACCGTAATTTGGGCTTGGTCAATGGCTTAACAAAGGGACTCTTTGAGTCAAGGCTATTGAAAGAATAATTATGTAATCATCTTCGGGTTTACAAGTCAAGAACCCTGCAAAATGAGAAAGAAATATCTTGCTCGCACTTCTTCGAGCGATGCTTAAGACATGTGAACTCCTATGTTAATTCAAGTGTCATAATCTGAAGACACTTAACATAGACTGAATTCATGAGTTGAGAAACGAAAGGATCGTTAGACTCAAAGACGTGTATAGGGGTCAAAATTGATGATCATCTAGGCATTGTCGCCGGTCTTCTCCTTCACCAGGAATTGTCATTATAAATGCAATCTTGACTCTTTGAGTACTGCTCCATTGGGATTCAATTTTTGCAATTGATAATCATCTTGACTCTCTTTTTTCATTTATGGGCATTGGCCTTGCTTTTACCAGGCACCCCACTTTTCATGCCCCTAGTTTTCATGCATTTTTTCACTTCTTTTTTCATGGGCATTGGCCTTGCTTTTACCAGGCACACTGCTTTTTCATACCCCTTCTATTTTGAATGACCATATGGTGCTTTTAACATTTGGACCTTTGGGAGGTCTTCATCTTCTGTCAGCACTTCAGACCATATTGTTTGAACAATTGTTTTTTGCCTTGCCCCAGTGTGGGGGATGATCACCAACTAGGTTTAAAGAAATGAAATTCCAAGCTCAAGTGGGCTATGTAAAGGATATAAGTATGTAGGATAGAGAAAGAAATGCTCTTCGTCATCCTAAGGAACTTAAATTACCACATGAATTCAATGTAATAGCATGACTTGAAAATTGATGCAAGTGAGAGCAAGAAAATTTCAATTCATTTTCCTCACCTCATGATACTGTTTTACCTCCAATTTGCCCTGATGTGGGGTGGTTTTTGACAAAGGTAATTTAAAAAGAATTTTCTAAAGTGTATAAGGTTCAAAGGGGTTAAGCAATGGATCACCTATAGTGTTTGGGGTAGAGAAATGAATTGCCCCTCGTCACTTTGGTTATCATACCTTTCACGAGAGAACTCTTTATTTTGTAGATATAGAACTTTCTACACTCATCTTACAAATGTATAAGTAGGGGACTGCGTATATGATAAGGTTTGCCTTTCATCACCCTGACACATCTCATTCAACATGCTCAACCCATTGAATTGTCCATCTTGACAAATCTCCACATGAAATTGGTGAGTTAAATAGGTAAAATCCTATGGAAATTCTCTTTTCAAAAGAGTCCAACAATTTTAAGCATGAAAAGCTTTTGTGAAAACAGACAATTTACCACATTCAAAGCATAATTTTAAGCATTCATTCAGGGAATTTCCCCACAAAAGGATTGCCTCAGCAATGGATGTTCTTGGATTGTCCCTATTAATCAAGATTGAAAATCCGCTTTTGCCCATGCACAAGAGAAACGTGCATGAATAGGATACTATGCAACATCAAAGTAAATTCAAATTGCACATCCATTTTGGCTCGGATCAAGATTTTGTCTCAATGATGTCACTACTAGAATCTGTAGTGCCCCAATTCATCATCTACAAGGAAAATAACAGAGTGTCGATTCCAAAATTAATTATATTCATAAATGCAATGTATCCATTTCATCCAAGATGGATGATGCTCTTTTGACTTGTTCCATCATTTTCTCATGGAAATGAGAAACTTCATTTGGCTTTCAAGAATGACATCTCACACAAATTGTAATGAGATGTGCCACACATCACACTTTAGAATCTAGATTATCTTCTTTTGACTTGCCGTCGGTTTCTTATTGCTCAAGATAAGTAAGAGAATAAGTAGTGTTTAATGTCTTCTTCACTCTTAGGAGATGTCATCAAGATCAGCTAGGAAATGATCATTTGCCCCCACGTCTATTTTTCCTTCAGATGTAT